>CM030370.1:41271631-42543208 GCA_003604175.2 Clonorchis sinensis
CTGTACTGAATGTAAGTAAGTGATTATTATGGTTTATATTTTGGCGAGGGTTTAGACACAAAATAGTGGCTAGGGAAATTGCAGGTGGGTTGATCGAGCTGCATTGTACGGTAGGTAGGGAGGGAGTGTGGAAGAAGGCCTGTGAGTGAACAGCTGGAAGGGCAAATGATACTTCCCATTTGTTCAGGCGGAAGAACGGAGTTTAGATGAGGGACCTCACATTGAGCCTTTGGCTCAAAAGTCGTATCGTTAGTGTGATGCGCAACTCCTGAACGTCCTTTTGGTGAACGATGACGCAATGGAGTGTGTCACAGTGGCCACGGCGTACATATGTTCATGTAGTGATATGTCCCTGCCTGGCGTAAACCTCGTGCTGGTGGTAGCAGGCGCATGGATAGTTTAGTGGTGGAGAAGTAGGAGACCCCTGGTGTTTACAGTTCTGAAACCATGTTGTCCGAGAAGACCTGGCCAGAGAAGTGGATCGGCAATGTTGTGGAATAGAGGTAACTCGGGTGCGCTGATTGATTTTTGGTCTGTTCGCCGAGCTTGGCAGTTGGATTGCAAACTTTTCATCACTAATCGAGGTGACATCGTAAGTGCGGGGTTGACTGACGGTGTCACCTCGATTGGTGATGAAACGTTTGCAATCCAACTGCCAAGCTCGGCGAACAGACCAAAAATCAATCAGCGCACCCGAGTTACCTCTATTCCACAACATTGCCGATCCACTTCTCTGGCCAGGTCTTCTCGGACAACATGGTTTCAGAACTGTAAACACCAGGGGTCTCCTACTTCTCCACCACTAAACTATCCATGCGCCTGCTACCACCAGCACGAGGTTTACGCCAGGCAGGGACATATCACTACATGAACATATGTACGCCGTGGCCACTGTGACACACTCCATTACGTCATCGTTCACCAAAAGGACGTTCAGGAGTTGCGCATCACACTAACGATACGACTTTTGAGCCAAAGGCTCAATGTGAGGTCCCTCATCTAAACTCCGTTCTTCCGCCTGAACAAATGGGAAGTATCATTTGCCCTTCCAGCTGTTCACTCACAGGCCTTCTTCCACACTCCCTCCCTACCTACCGTACAATGCAGCTCGATCAACCCACCTGCAATTTCCCTAGCCACTATTTTGTGTCTAAACCCTCGCCAAAATATAAACCATAATAATCACTTACTTACATTCAGTACAGGTGCGGTAACTTGATGTAACTCCTGTGCAAAATGACGGGATTCCACGATCTTTATCAAACAATTACGTGCGTGCGGAGTTCGGATACTCTAATAACACCTGAAGATAGAGCCTCCTTCCTTGCCCTGTCCGTCTTAATCAATGTAGATTGTTTGTCATAACCTTCTGTCGCTTTAACCAACAGGAAAACTGAGTCATTAGTGGACATACGCCATCATTTCGCTTCAGTTGGTTAACCTGTGCTACGAAGCTCTTCAGTTTGACCCACCAGGCTGCGCCAATCAAGGCTGTGGGGACCAATAACTCTTTAGTTGGCGTTAAAATCGTGGTCCATTTAACCATCTACGCAGCGGACTGAGGTTGTAGGTCCCTCGAGAGGCAGTGTCAGCAGGATTGTTCTCCGATGTTACGTGTCTCCATTGAGTAGGTAAAGACATATCAGGAATAACTGTTGATCGGTTAGCAACAAAGTTGCAAAACCTAGAAGATGCGTTATGGATGTAGAAGAGAATAATTATAGAGTCTGTCCAAACCACAGTACGTTGGAAGTAGTCCCTTGTACTTGTTCCAGGTATACCTGCCACTCGGACTGCCAAACACGCGGCTGTTAACTCTAACCTTGGTATTGAAAAAAACTTAAGGGGGCCACCCGCGCCTTCGAAAAGACAAGAGAACAGCAAGAAACTTCAGCGTCCAACGTAAAGTGGGCATATGCTACCACGCTATATGCAGTCTCCGATACAGCACAAAATACATGAAGTTCGGCATGTGGAATAGCACAAACCTCCCTAGGCTTTATGCACCTGCAGAATAGCAAGTTTTGGAGGCTACGAAGGTTAGGTAACCCATTCTCCCAGCGAATGCTATCGGTATCGTCTAACGGGTCAGAGATTACAGTAGACACTTTCCTGATATTAACCACGGAGAGACGGAGCCCAGCGGATCATACTGTGAGGATGTACGGGAAAGAATGCCTTTGCGCGTTGGCAGTTTCGTCGATAAATTAAAGACGATCACAAATGCACCAGAGCTCCAAGGATCAAGTCTCACAAGGATCAGCCTTGACCTGCAAGAACACCTCTTCGATATTCTCTGCCACAATAACTTACTGCAAGCCGGGCATAACGCTTACAAGTTTTGCGGTTAAGTCAGGGCCCTGCTACAGGTGACCGTTCATGGACGCATCATGACACTTGACAGCGCAGCCGAATACAACCCAAAACTTTTCTGGCTTTTTTTAGGTTGATGGCCGGATTGTGTGAGGGATACCAGTAGTTTGTATTTCATGACAATGTGGAACACCTGCCACTCGTTCAATGTATCTTTTTTCCAGGTATGCACGAAGCACCTGATCGTACTTTCTATGTGAAATACGCTCGTTGAACAGTCCAGTTTTCAGATTATCTAGACGTTTTCTAGCCACCTGAAAGTTATCGGGTAGGGGAAGTGCGTTGTCCTTCCATGTGAGTGGTAGCTGGTAGTGTACATTTACCCGCAACGCACCAGTCTCTGCCATCAATAATACCCTTCGATCCTCTAAAGACAGATTAGTGCTGGATGCTGAAATGGCTGCGAATTCCGAATTGTACAGCCACTGCAAATGCTCCTGGATGCCATGACTGCGACCGGTTATACAATGACTGACAACCTTCTGCTTCGTCCCAATTCCCATCGGACCGAGAAGTATCCAACCAAATAAGGTCTTTACGGCAAATGGCTGTTTTTTACCCCCCCAGGCGCTGATCGAATACCCAGTGCGATTCGAATATGTCACACACAAGAAGGATCCCTACAACGTCTTCGATTAATTCGTCGGAGACTTCGTCAAGTGCGACCACGAACTAACCGCTTCTTTGATAGATCGAACAGCTCGCATGGGTAAGTTGTCAACGACGAATACCCTGTCATTACATACCGAGCGACTTTCTCCCATTGCCATTGGCTTCGGAGGTGCATCCCATGGAACCACCCGGTGTATCAGTGACCATAGAAGTGGGTAGCAGCCTGATCCCGTTTTATACCAGAAGGTCCAGCTTTACTGATGTTATGTCGGCCCCGGCACCTAAAAATGCATACGCTGTCACCTTTCCTGCAGAAGTGTCAAGCCTAACAGGAATAACTTCTAAACGTGCTGGAAGACGACTACCTCGAGTTAAGGCACAAAACCCCTCCGTCTGTGAAGTCGCCCCTGCTTCGTTTCAGGGTTTTGGTGCATGCAACAACCTATGATGTCGTCCCCTACAACCCGAATGCCCGCATGGAAAAAACTGAGTTGCAATCTCTAGCCATGTGGAAGTCTCCTATGCAAACAGAGCATGCATTACGGTCCCGTATGCACCTCCACCTATCACGAAGTTCCGTGGATAGAAAACGCTGGTAGCCGGAAATTCGGTGGGGCTGTGAGCATAGTGAGAGAAGCGTTGGACCACGATCTGAGTCTGGCCTCCTGTTGGTTAGGAAACTCGTAAAATAATCTCGTCTAGGAGCTTGGTTGGTAGAAGTTAACGACACAGGAGGGCGGCTTACGTCCCCTTCTCGAGCTACTTGCCCAAACCGACCTCGTGCAATCCTGAAGCGTGCCCACAAACTCCGCCAAGTCAGTAACGTTGGATCCCGGCCCGTCAGCGATAGTTTATCTGCGATATCAGTCTATTTGTGTTGCAGTGGTGAGGGAAGAGTACGCACGATTCTCTCTACAACGGCAAGCGAGTGTACATCTGAAACGTAGCACACCTGTATTAGCGCAATCTCACACAATTCCGACAGAGACTTGTGTAGAAGACGAAAGAACAAAGACGATCTCATCGGATGCCTACCCGAGATCCTGGCGGAATCAAATCCAGGTTATAATTGATGCACCACTCGAATATCGTAGCAACTGAAACATGAGGCGGCCTGGTGCAGCACATTCAGTTGCCTGGAAACATCACAAACGAGAGATTCAGCTGGGTTCCAGGTGAGTCTCTCGCAAAACCAAAGTGATTTGAAAATGAGTGTATTGATAGAGTTATAGACGTATAAGACCTTCCCTGGATGAGAACCCCGGGACTTAACTCACCAGTGGTTATTGACACTGGCAGAAATGGCCCAATCTAGCAGTCAGTAAAGCTATCGCCTTCAATGAGTAGCTACCCAATTCCCGAACTAACTGAGCATGCCATCACCTCCAAGGCTTGGCCGTATCTCCCGCACTCTCCCACTATCCGGTGACCGAAACTCTAGCAGCCTATGGTACACAGTTTATAGCTGATAAATTGATTGATTGATGGCTATCCAAAGTTTCAGTTTTAATTCCTCGCACCATTTTCCACAATTTGGGAATCGCCCAAAAGGACGTGCTTGTTCTTCACTGGCTAGTTATACCTTGTGTAAGCTATCAAGTCTCTAGTTCTCCAGCATCATTTGGAACATATATTTAGCGTCGCCCCGTCTGTGGATTATCCTCGGTTTGGGAGCAATATACACTCGTTTAAGGGTCACGCCTTTCATTGTGCTTCTCCAGGGAGGGCTTTTGGGTCTGTGAGTGTTCTGAGCATCCGATAATGCGCGAATCAATTCCAACTTCGTCCTGCGTGCGTACAACGTAGTCTACCAAAAGTATTAGGCCGTCAGTTGCACTACGCAGCCACAGGTTGTTGAGATTAACCATACTTAATCTCGTTCATCCGTCAGTCGTCCTGATCTTCGCATAATCAAGCGTAACTACTGTCAAGTTTGCATTAATTCGTCACGTCTTACTCCTAACCGATTTCCCTATACATCAGGACCCATTTCCGAACACCTGCCACAGAATATAATCTATAAAATGCATGCAAATCGCTTATCCTCCTGGGAGAGTCGCCTTTCACGCGAATCGTCGCTTGGTCTGCATGGAAGCCCTCAAATTTAGCTGCGATCCTGTTCCGATACACGGTGCAGCTTATTCTAGAAATAAAGACAAAACGTACTTTTACTATACTAGCAAAACTGGGGACGGAACAACACATCACACTGCCGAGAATCTTTGGTGCTGTTCCGGGACTACATGCGAACATGGATTTTAAACGTCAAGGAATGTTCGTGGATCTCAGACTGAATGAACACGTAAGGATGCTGAGAAGGCAAGGCGAGTGTGCAAGACAAACCTGTAATTTGGGTGTAGTTGTGTGGCCAATGTACACAGCTAGTTTTGTCAAACCTTGTTCCCAAAACACTGAAGAATAGCCACTGGTGAATTTCAGAAGTATACTTAAAACAGAGAAACCAAGGCATGCTGAGAAACAACCCAACAAGTCGACAACAAAGAAGGCTAAATACACAGCCATTGAAAAAGTTTCGAAAGTTATCAGGTATGCAGTAAAGTATATAACACAGAGGGAGCGGAATGTCGGAGGTAAGCGAATGTCAGGCGCGGTCACAAATAGCATCCACGATCTGAGGAATGGAACATACAAATTATCGGTTAGAAAAAATCGAAGCAATACTCTTACAGAAGCCACTGGTGCTTAATTCACGCCAACGGCATGTGAAAACTGTTCGTGTCTATCACAAGTCGCAGTCGATTGATGAGGGCTAATACTCTGAGGAACTAAGTCGGATCCTTCTCTGAGTGAAGAAAGCAGAAGGATGGTTCCTTTAGAAGGCCCACATTCCCACACGTACAGAGGTAGTGTGGCTGAAATTCCCTGAGGAAGGACAGTTTAAGAAACATCAGCCCTGAGGCCTGAATAATCCGACCGCCAAATTAGAGGCAAAAGCAACATAAACATGGCACTGAAATACTTTTGCTGCGATTGCAAAAGACCAATATACCAACAATGCCTCCTGAGTGGACATCGAGGGTGTCAGCATTTACTACTGGTCTCTCGTTGTCCATGGTGGTGAAAACAGGCGTATGAGCAGGTTCGGTCAACCGGAAACACCAGTACAGTATAACTGTATGGTGATGTTCAACCTTGGTTAACTACATAGAAACAGAACACGAACGAGTAAAAATTTCAAATAAAACTAGCCGGTGTAATAAATGTAGCTGAAACGAATGTCCTCTTTATGGAAATATACTGCGACATCTGGAATATCGTACCAACTGAAACATGAGGCGGCCTTTGTGCAGCACATTCAGTTGAGGAATATCATAAATGAGAGATTAAGTTGAGTCGCCTGTGGAAACCGAATTGGAATAAGTGTACTTGCCGAAATCAGTCCAATTTGGGTTCAAGTAGAACATAAGGTTGACGGAAACTCGGGGACTGTGCCTACCTGATGAGCCCCAAAAAGGGCGAAACCGGTAGTGCGCTGTCAAACAGTTTTTAGAAACCTGGCGAGTAGTTTCCTTTATGACGCAGGACACTCCACGAGAAAAATTTGGTGTCTGTCACGCCACAAAGAAAACGAGCATGACCTGTTACGTTTGTGTCACCCCCGGTTTTGTTCACCAGACACGAGAATTCCGTAACCCTAAACTGATCACATCTTTGGTACGTCATGCAACCGTCAACCACTCATATCTGTTAGCTTGGTGGTTTGGTACCAATCAACCTGTCTGTTGATGCTCTACTGACCCACAATATTTTATACCTCAGCGTCGTTCCAGTACCAGTTCGTAGTCAATAATCTTCATGGCTGCTTTTTGACTGTAAGCCTCATGCTCATCAATGAAAAATCTGCCCGTTAGTTCCTGTCCATTTCTCGGCGTCTTACAACCTCTAGGATGAGTAGTTGCAGTCCTAATGCGTCTACTTCCACGGCTAGAATCACTGCTGCAAAACGAACACAAAGTAACCATGAATATATGGCTTACACTATCCTCCATCAGCTGTGGATCAACACAGCGGTTTACGACACTGTAGAGCACATCATCCAAAAGTGTTCCAACGAGCCTGAAACGAATGAAAATCAAGAGTAACAATGTGATGCATGGTTGGTGGTTGCCCACAGAACAACAAACCGGTCTCAAAAGGAACAAAGCAAAATGTCGCCTCCAACTCACTTCTCATCACTGACAAAGTGCCACAAATGGATCTGCAGATACCGGCAATCCACTTGGATTTGTTGCAGTCCAAACTTTCCGAATGTTTGTAGTCGTACACACTCCACCAAAGTCTGAGGTGAGATAAAAAGCCAAACGTGATTATGCTGTCCAATATTGACTACACAAGTACACTGTGCAAATGGGGTTTAGGATTATAATGTACTAGGAAAACTGCCCTCCAAATAGAGTCGCTCTCTAAAGAGTACACAACGGGGCCCTAAGTTAGCCATGGAATCACCATGGGCCATTCACATACCCAGACACACAGAAAGATGCTCCTTCTCAAAAGGTTACTGTATGACTGGAGCTTGAGGTCACGACACAAGCTCTTACCTGAAGGGTTCCGAGGTCTGAATTTGTTACTATTTTAGACTGCGCCTGTCTATACCGGGCTATCTGACAATATCTTATCCCGTGCTACCTCATCAAGCAAAGGCCTCATAATTACCAGCTGGAAGCAAACATCAAAAACCAGAAAACTGTATTACTGGTACGTCAGATTCACAGCATGTACAACTCCCCAGATCTATATTTTCAATTGCACCGGCATCGACAGAAAATCCAATTGCTCCGAGGTGCAATGTCGGACTGGTGAAATATGGCTTCATCACTTTCTTTCCATTGAATTACAGGTTCTAACGATACACAACACAAAACATTTCCACTATCAGGAATTCCTGTTCAGGTGTGCATTCAAATGCGACAGCAATGGTTGTACTACGATCGACGTTTTCTACTTGTTATAGTGTTAAAAATGTGAGATGTGGGAAAGCGAAGTACGCACAAGATTAGATAACATAAGTTCGTTTTCGTGAGTGCTATTCAACAGCCCTTCAACTCTAACGAACGCACGTTGCAATCGGTCGAGTGGTTGGGTATAAACTCTACTGTCCTCAGAGAACGAGGGTACCATCAAATTGCGCAAGTTCAGAATCCAAGAAGTCTGTAATTTTGAGATGGACCGAAACTTCCCAACTAAATTGGAGCCCAAACCTGCTCCTCATGCTAGCTAACAACCAGACACCATGAACGTATACAGGGCATCAAATCAAGCATTTCCCACGGCCTACGATGATATGTGCAAAGGATTTACATATAAGTGTAGCTACCTACACGTAACTAAACACCATAATTCTGAGAAAGGCAACCAAAAGCTAATGAAGCAGTTGCTACGGATTACCTTCAGACCTATTTTGATCACGCCCAGAAGCAGTGATTCTCGGTTGGGTTCAACTGGGGCGAAAATATCCACGCGCTGAGTAAATAAACGCCGAATTTGGGTAGCCAATGAAGGATCCATCTCGCCTGTTCCAGGAGGAATGCCAGTGCTACTAGATCGACTATGTTTTTCCAGAAAATGTGAAGAACCACTAGGGCGAAGGCTGGAAGCACCACTGCGTCCGGAACGTGAATCGCTCATGCGATCTTTGTTGCGAGAATTGGACGGTAGGAGCTGAGCAATCTTAAAGGCACAGATGTTTACGAAAGAGGTCGGTAAAAAATTCCAGTATGTGGGATACGAGACTACGAGTTGAATGACGACCGGTGTATCTCATAGCATTCAAAACAGAAAACATAAACTATTTAATAAGTGCGTCCAAAGCTCCTACAGGAAAAGGCTAATACTTTGTTAAGGTGTGATGTCAGCAGTCCTCAGCCACCTAGATAGAAGAATTTAAGTACAAAATGGATCGGTTCATCTGCTAGCACGAGGCCTGGTTTTGATCATACCCAGTCTTGTAACAGCACTCTACACTTTGCGGGTGTGAAACGCACGACCGACTGTGCATCAGAATTATTCCGACTAACCTGATTGGTTTGAATTTCTCCAGAACCTGAACCGAGAAGACCGATATGGTCAGCGTGCCCAATGTCTGTGAGCATTTCGATTCTCAAAGCGATAGTGGAAGACAAAAAAGATTCAAGTAACATAAGGATTAGGACGTTGAATAGGAACGGCCAGAGAGGGCAGTCACACCTAGCACCGGTGGATGTAGCGACCACAGCTGAAATCTTGCCGTCCAAGAAAACGGGCATATAGAGCCCCTACGAGAGGCAATATTTTGGAGGAAAACTTTTCGTCGCCAGATAGCGCCACAGTTTGTGACGATCAGTGAAGTTGAAAGTGGCTTCTAGGACATAAAAAGGGGATTATAGATTAAAAAAGCGACAAACTTTGATTGCTGGGAGGAACAGGACAGTTCCATAACTTGTAACAAGGTGAAAGTATGATCGATACAACCTAATGACCGACGAAATATAACTTAATTCTCGTGCTGATGAAGAACTGGTGTCGACGTTCCACTCAGTTCCACGTGGTTTCTCTCGAGATTTAGTTGATGGAAGCAACCTAAGCCGTTCTCCAAAGTGTTTCACCCAACTGTGAGAATGAATTGGGCATCCACGCTTCTCGCAAATCGTTAGCTAACACCCACCCTCGTCGGATCGATTGGCCGGACCGGTTGAAACAGAGTGCGGCTACTTCCTGTCACGAAACCTTCCTTCATCTACCAAATCTTCGCTGTTCGCGGACGCTCCCTCTGTCCTTAGGCTCTTCGCAACCCGGTCTTTGGCAGACCTACGTGCATTCTCAGTCGCTTGGTGGTGGTGTAGATTTTCTGGAGGCCGAGAGTGGGGACGTCGAGTGTTCATTGAGACATACAGTTGACCTCAGACAGCTATGAGGATAGTT
Organism: Clonorchis sinensis; assembly: GCA_003604175.2. NCBI lineage: Eukaryota > Metazoa > Platyhelminthes > Trematoda > Opisthorchiida > Opisthorchiidae > Clonorchis > Clonorchis sinensis. Next base: position 41,281,538 of record CM030370.1, read on the forward strand.
TTTTCCACACTTTCCCACATGTATCCCAGACCACTTTGTTATCACCGTGCTGCTTTATTCCTGAAAAGTTTCGAGCCGAGTCAACCGAATTCGCTCTTTTTCGTCTCTGCGATTAGCAGCAACAACCAACAGGCTACCTACCGGACGAAGCCGATCAGAGACTTCATATTATCTGCCGTGGTCGGAATATCTGTGCTTTTTTGCTGACTGGATAAACGATGAAAAACCTGGATAGAAGCCTTGTCAGCGTTTGAGCTGCTGTCCGACGCAGTGAATGCTGTTACGACTAATAAGTGATGATTACCGTGTCCAGACGAGTTTGCCTTAATTGAGCTGGTCGTCCGAACAGCTCTAACCATCAGTTACTGTAAATCAGTCCAGTAAAGCTCTTGCATTCTTGCCGCCGAGTGCAACTACAACACCATAGACACCACAAGCTATTGCATTAGGATCATCAGAAACCGGAAGAGTCAGAAGGGTGCGTCCAGTAGCCATCCTTCCGCTGTTGGGACGTTTGGCATTGGAATGCTTTCATGGCACCAGAAATGTGTAACTGTCGTAGCCGGTACGCTTTATAACTGGAGCGGGTTTGACGCCTTCAAGTCTTTGGTCGATATGGCATTCTTTGTGGTATCATCAGTCCCATTAGTCCAGTAAAACTATACCTTACACGAGGCACGCAAATGAGCCCAACTAGAGTTAGATTTACTCTAGTCAGTTCCTAAAAGCGTTCGTTCACGAAGAGTCCATTTAATTTGTTATGTCTGCGTTCAAGTATCCAATGACTCTTCTGTATATTCACTCCAAATGACGACCTTATACTCTTACTGCGCATCACCAGTTCTCCAAGTCGACAACTAGAGACTGAAATCACTGACATATAGATAATAGGCGGATCTAAAAAGAGGTGTCGGACAATTTTTCTTTTCTTGAACTAAGACTGCATTCGTTCCAGTTCGGGTCCGAGTGCACAGGTTCCCATCAAAGCAGTATTCACTTGGTTTCCACATGTTTGGAAGAAAAGCTGTAAATTTTCATGCTTCTAAACAAACCTGTGAACACCTCGCGAGGAAATACTGACCTCTGAGAAGTTGTCACTCAAAAGGCCAGTGAACACGTGATTACGTGAATTGGATTCTATGGGTTAAGGATAACAAATGCTAAGGATCCTGTCTAAATGCGAATTAATCACACTATTGATCATTCGCTCGTGAGAGAACAGTTAAGTCTAACTAATAGTGGGGAGGATCGGGTTCAAAACTTTCTGGAGTTTCGTGAGATGCACACTGCTGATAATTTTCAATAAGGACACAACAGCTGTACAATGCTTCCTGACTTTTCAATACAGATAGGTCTCGCATACGGGACGAAACCTCGATTGGTAACTCTTAACCACCATAAATTTATGTCTCTGATTGAGGAGCTATCCGCATTTGCATAGATACACACAGCACAGGTACGCAAATTGGACTTGCCTGCTTGTCCAGGGCATTCAAGTCTTCAATCACGCGCTTCACAACCGAGCGCACGGAACGCGGTTCCAAATTCTTCAACCAATCACGAGCCTCCACGCTCTTGCGTAGTAGCTGAGCTAAACTGGTTCCCTCAAGGCGAACAAATGCGCTTAGAAGAGTAATGGACAAGTCACGAAACTGGTCGTTCAGTTCCTTTGGGGTGGTCGGTTTCAGTTTTGCTGGTCTACTGACTGAATTCTGGCGAGAGAAAGATGGAGACCAGGGTTTTTGTCCTGTGAAGTCAACGGAAAAGATGTTACGTAACGTGAGTAACATTGTCCAGAACAACGCCAGTTTTCTGTTTTTCCCCGAAACACCAAGATGAGTAAGGTAGTTGAAAATGAGTGATAGTAGTTATCAGATCAAAGTCGACGAGTGGAGGAAATGCGCTACACGCAATCACACTTTACACTAGCTACTTTTTACGAACGACAGAACAGTCCATATTGTTCTGAAGAACGGTGAATGCATCCTAAAAGTGCTGCCTAAGACGAGCAAGTTTTATTGAAGGTAAAAACACTTTCCATATCTATGGCTCTTGTACACCTTTTCCTATCATGTCACACACATGTCGTCAACAGCCCATTGATCATTCCACCCTGCTTTGAGCCTATCAAATACACGTAGTCCCCGAATTTCCATCAACCCTACTCAGTACCTACACACCGAGCTGGATATGCGGCAAACCAGGACGAGATAGTGTTACTGCGTGACCCGAATGAATACTTGTAATAACGGTAATCCCTCAGCTCAGTTCTCGGTCTGCACCCTCCAAGCTAGCGTCCTCATCATGAAAACCACCGAAAGTGAACAAAGCGTAGTAAAATCCCAAAACCACGTCAAAAACACTTGCACAGAGCGTCGTATGTAACGTGTATGAAGCAACAGCATTCTGGAAATTCCAACGCCTTCTGGACGCGCCATTAGCAACCGGTGTACGGCAGCTACTGGATCATGACTGGCTGTTAGATCCACCCTTTCGACCGATCACAGCTCGCCCTGATGCTGGAAAAAAACGTTCAGCCGCAACACCCTTTTGGTGCCTAGCTGCCATGCCACTCGATGGAAACACGAGGGCTAGGATACTGCAGGTTGCCCAAGCCTAGACAGGTGAAGTCGAGAGGCAGAGGTCGGGTTCGAACCACGGAGCTTTCGGTCAGTAAATTCGCGCTCTAACCACTTGAGCCATCTCGCCCTGATTCTAGACCGGCAAGCGGCCCGATCCTCTGGCCAATCGCGTGCGAGATAAGCTTCTCAATTGTAGTAGTGCCTAAATGCGCTCAGTAGAGGGGTTTCGGTGCGAGATTCCGCCTAAAAATACCCCCTTTGTGAAACTCATAGAACACAGCTTCCTGATAAATCTTAAACGAGGAAGCACCAGAAGTGGAATCTCAACGAGTTTTCATCAAGCGTATTAAGGAGGCAAAATCTAACCATGCATGACAACACATTCAAGCTTAGTCAAAGTGGCTTCTTCAATGGATGGGTCGTTTTTTGATGACAAGTCCTTATTTTTATTTGACAGAGGGATTTGAGCCAAGTAGTGAACTTTCGGGGAAACCTGCGATGCATGTTTGCGTTTCAAAGTATTCTCGCTGTTCAAGCACGTCGGGAGTGTATACTCTCCCTTCAATGAACAATGGAAAAGAGAACCTACAAAGACGCTGATTCATTCTGGGAATTATGGGAATTATGGGAATTATTCACTTTTCCGTGAAAGTGAAACCAGTGAACTGTTGGTTACCAGTCGCACTTTGCTTGACCGTTCCCATATTCCGCAATCACGCAGAGAATGTCAACCGCTGCTTAATGTCGAGCACAAATTGAATGACATACCGAAGGCAACTGCCACAGCCCTTGTAGTCCAACAGCCTTAGGGGGATCGCTGACGTGTGTGCTAATGCGTTGCACAATTAGGATTCTAAACCCGACTGATTTGTTGACAAACTGATAGTGTTTACGTTTGGACTGCGTTTACGATGGAGACTATCCCGCAAAATAAACAAGCGAAATCTGTCAGCAATGGGCTGTTATAAATTGGTTATACTTTTTACGCAAAAGAACACGATCCCGATCCGTGTGGAATACCCAGACCAGTAATATATTTAATTATATCACCGCGGTTAGTGTTGTTTGAAATGCGCTTCAAGGAGATCGTAGCTTGATGTGCCTTCCGGTGACTAACGACAACGAAAGGTTGGAAAACTCAACAACTCAACCCGTATTGACAATATTCATGGCAGTACGCGTTGTGGCACAACGTGTGTACATGAACGCTGTAAAAGTAGTAAGTGAAAGATTCTTTGCTATTCTCCGAAGACACCGCAGCGCTATGATTGGTTGCTATCAACAGCCTTAGACTAGCTAAGCAGTGTCGCGTGACGTCTCTTCACTGTGTTGCATGATAGAAAATGAACCTGAAGAAAACGAGCATTCCCCTTCCCATGAGTTAATCATCAAAAAACTTGAGTCAGTAAAGCTGAATTTGTAGTCATGTAGCTGTATCACCATCGAACGAATCAGAGTGCCTTTACTTTGAAGCGTTCCTAGTGTATCGCACAAAACGCGATAGCAGTAAGAACACGTCTCGCAGAACGTATCATTCTTTCCCACACACCTCCACGATGGTTTGCCGAAGGCGGTTGAAAGTGTCATTGAATTTCTTGTTTCAACAACCGATCGTTGATCTGCTGTTGATCCCACGATTTTAGGTGTTCGCGCAGTTCACCGATAGCTACGACAAAGTTCGAACCGTTATCACTAAATACTTCCTCAGTTTTTCCACGACGGGCAATAAAACGCATCAGTGCCATGATGAACGAATCAGTGGACATGGAATGTACTATTTCAATGTGTACGGCTCTCGTTTGGAGGCATGTAAAGAGGCAACCGTACCTTTTCTCCATCGATCTGCCACGCTTGGTTAGCATGGGGCCGAAATAGTCAATACCGACGTAAGAGAAACAACGCCATCCTCTCTCGACCCTCGCTAAGGGTAATGGAGCCATGAGTTGTTGCTCAGCAGTATCCAGACGGCGGCGACATGCTAAACACTTCCCTATTACTCGTTTCACAGTAGTATGGCCATGTATGGGCCAGAATGCTTGTCTTATACTGGCGATAACTTCCAACGTACCACAATGGCCTTGACTTTTGTGATAGTGCATGACGATCAACTCGGTCACTGTATGCTGACTGGGCAGAATAGGTGGGTGCTTCAATGCGGGATAGTCGTAATAGTTGAGCCGATCACCAACACACAGTACGTCATTCAATAGGATTGGCCAGAGTTTGGATAATGATGATTTCGCGTGCACCACACCAGACAACTTCAGCTAAACCGCGAACAGAACAAAGTAAGTTTCTACCATTCTCATCATCACCAACACAAACAACAACAACACGACTTCGAACAAAAACTGGATATAGTAGTAGATCCTAAAGAGTAAACTCGGTGTAACAGTTCACCAGCACACTGTGACTAAGCCCAAGCCTCACTTGGAGTCATCTGATTTAAATTTTACTTATAGGGTACAGAGAGCGGGAGTGCACCCGTACCCTAATAACCACGGTTAGCCCGGGAGCTATGAGCCCGTTTTGTTCCAAAATTACCGGTGGGTGCAGCCAACATGCTGCATCGTACGCGCCCTTGAATAATCGGAACACCGACAGTCAACCGAATGGAAGCGCTATCGTCTGCGTTTTGCGCATATACTCATAAGTCCACGATCAAGGATCAGCTACAACAAGGCTGTTGTAGTAAGGCTTCCTGAAGCTCAAATGAGCTATACTGGGTGTTCTTTGGATCAGACGACAGCTACGTGCAGGTCTGAGAAACCTGGACAGTGCTGGACCATTCAGTCCAGCGTGTTGGTTAGGTGGATTGTGAGACACAGGTGATATGATGAACGCCTCTGGGAGTGACCCACAATAAGGTGATGGCCGTAGCTCACAGTTCATACGGTATTGGAAATGGAATGTCTCGTACCCAAGGTGGACCAAGTGATGACTGTGATGCTGTATGGTAGTGCGGTTACGATGGCAATGAGGCTGCGCTTTAGTTTCATGCAGCTATAGACGAGGTGCGATCAGTAATACAAAAGCAGGTTTGAGAACCTGTGGTGAAATATGGACATACTGGCAAGCTAAATGACGGATGAACATTCCCGTGCGAATTTCCCCACGAAGCAGGTTAAAAATTTGACGAAAGTACACTGAAAAATGCCTAATAATGTGGCATATGCTATTTGTCACAGTTATGAATGCAGTGTTCTCGTTGATAGCTATTAATCACAGAGGAACAAGCAAGTAGGAATTAGACGTTAAGGACAGCACTTATTATTCACGTTACCGGAAAAGAAAAACTCTTCGATGCTATTAGTGCCAAGAATGGCAGTCCAAACCATTAGTTTAGCCTCTTATTGAGTGTAGCGGCTGTATCCAGCCCAATATTAAGTTCCGCAAGAGTAGCCATTTGGATTAAAAAGGGTCTTATCGGTAAATGGAGTTGAAAACAAATCTCTACAACCTACGAACCAATTGTGGAAAGTCTGTCGCCTCTCCAAATCATCTCAATGCAACTGTTGAACTTCAAATTGTCGCAGACTTCTTAGGAAACTTGGTGTAAGGCATGGAAAACGTCTGGTGCCGAGAATTCCCGTAGAGGTCAGCGTTCTCTCTCCCCCTGGACCCGTCATAGCCTAGAGCCCTACTTGATCGTATCCTTGTATCACTTTGCAACGCATCGCTTGGAGAGATTTGGTGGCCAACGTATCGCACAAAACGCTTGAAAATTTCTCCCACTCAATCTCCCTGAACTCAACTGCATAAATTCAAATGTCCCGCCCAATCCTGCCTGCTATTCATTGACATTTTATTATTATCGCATCGCCCCATTTCTATCTCATCCATTAAAACATTGCGTTGCAAAAACCATGAACATGTTCTTGGTTCCTCAAATGAACCGTATTATCATTTGTTTAAATTCACATTTTTGGCACTTTTCGAACTGGTTTCCCACGCTTAGTACTCGTCCCCGTGTGTCGTTGGTCTAACTGTGTCGGTCGATAAAAGTGCCGTCGAAGAAGGGAGAGTGCCTCGGTTTCGTAGTTTGTTGTCCCAGGACTGCGGTGAACATCAGAGAATAGGAGGACTTCATTCACGGGAAAAATAAGCCCAATAGGATGAATGCCTCTGTAAACATTCTCCGCGTAGTACACTATACCCTCCATCAACCAGGTTTACTCCCAAATCGTTCTGGTTTAATTCAGTTCTACGCTAGAATTGCGCGGATGAAGTGACGGACTGAGTATGGAGACCGATAACTACCTCAGATTTTTTTTAGAATTATTCTCCCCCCGGAGGTAACCAATAGAGCTCGTTTGGGCTGGAAATAAACTACCACGATAAATATTGTTCGGGTTTCTTATTTTCAAAAATGTCACCTTTCATGGAGAAGAGTGGGGTCAAAATCGTCGAAAATTTTCCGGTCCCCCCACCGTTTTCGCCTTGCGCATGAACCCAGTAGTTCCGAGTGGTGTCCGTGTTCGATTTACCTTGATAGATATGGTCAAGTAGAAGGTAAAGCTCGGTAACAGACGGGGAATCGGCACATTCATGATTAAAAAAGCTCTGGGCGAACACACATACCACATTTATTCGGGGTCAGAAAGACGGCATATCCTTTGGTGATAATCCGCAGAGCGGGAAGATTCTGGCTAGCCTCTAGGACCAAATCTTTTTATCTAGGGATCAACTGTTAAGTCAGTATAGATGCAGAATGAAAGGAAACCGGAAAATTCCCTCGCCAGCCACGTGTCCTACCGGATGAACTATAAAACTCTCCCCTCGATTCAAGTTGATTGCAGTAACTTCCGCGCCTTTACACAAAACATCAGGGGGAAGTAATCGACAGTGCAGCACGCGATTCCTCCACATTAGCATCGTCCAGACACTCAACGGAAAGGAGTTTACAAATCTGCATTACTACAGACAATGCGACGCAAAAAAGAGCTAGCATGCAACTCAGCAACTTATTCACAGGGTACGTACCTTGAGAAAGCATTTCCTCCGGAATGGTCAGCAAATGACCAATAGAACCTGAATGCGCCCAGGTCAGCGAAAGTTTGGCCAGGAGCAGCAGGATAGTGCTTGGCACTCGCCCTGCAGCTGTCTGAAATCGGAAAAATGATACTCCAGTAAGCCGAAATTCGAAGCTACCGAATAACTTCAGCGGACTTGTGGTTCAAATATTGGATATTTGACCAAGACAATGGAATGAAGGTACAGACTGCATTCCGCCTCAAGTGTCGTGACTTCCAACGCTACCATAGCCATGGCTATCCACGGGTTAAAGGAACAAACTGAGCTAGTCCAGAAACAGTTGGATACCTGCAGTCAATTCGTCATAGTGGCAACCTTATAAAAACAAGGACTACTTCCCTCGAGTGCTCCATTCGTCGGATTCCAGCACCTCTTGCTGATAGTTCAACGGCACAAACAACTGTCAACTGATTTTATCCGATACCATTCTGTGGAGGGAAACTGAAAGCTTAACGATGAAGAGAGTGTTGGCTGTACGGAGAATTGGATGGCATTGCCATTTAAACTTGATGAACCGTAAGAAGGAGGCGTTCCTGAGGATTCAGTTCAACCCAGTTGACCGATCTAGCAGTCTCGAGCTGGGTACAAGATAAGAGGTACCAAAGTAACGGATACAATTGATGACAATGGGAGATATACAGTCGCCTAAAGAACCATTTTGGTACCATGCAGAGTGAAAAAGAATGTTCTAATAGTCCAATAACTCCAAATACGGTATCAGAACGACTGGATTAAAGTTGAACTATACGGAACCGAAACTGGTCTTCAAACACAAAGTTGGATTTCTAAACAATCTTCACGTTCACGTTGGACACTCTTACTCGAACACGTCAGTTCATACAGCGGAGAGCGCTTCAAATGTATTCAACATGAGGGAGTCAGACGAGCAGAAGCTGACGTCACCAATCCTACATTTACATCGTGAGGAAAGTCGCAAGACGCTGTACTTGCCAAACAAGTCAACTTTCGGGACAACTCCAGTCAGCCGTAATTCATACCGTACCAATGAATTGCGTTGAGCTCATCCGAGCTGAGACGTCACCAAAGACGTTTTGTATACCAGAAAGGATTGTCGGATAACGATGTTATCGGTCACGATAAGCGATAGACGAAAAGTTTATCAAACCGGGCCGATTACGGGTATAAAAACAGTTAAATCAAGCAGAAGATTTGGTTACCTTAACAATGACCAAGTGACTTGCAACGACTTGCCAGCCGGTGTCTGCTCAAAACTATCCCCATTTTTAATTTTATACAAAACGGGTTTTGGAAATTTGGTCAAAACAAGATCCGTGGCGCGTTCCAGGACACATTTAGCCATAGATACAGTGGCCGACTAAACAAACTGCGTGACTAGTTAATAAAATCTATCAATCGGTTTCTGGTTAACATTGTATCTACTCTTTACTTTATACAACTAACATTTTGCCTTCACCTGTATTGGTCGTAAGAACTGCTTCATTGTTACGAGATCAAGTGACCCACACCACACTGTCACATGACGGAAGTGGTTGCCATTAGGAGTATACAGCATGAGCATCTAAAAGTTGCCTACTCGATACTGTGCTAATGAATGTGTATGGAATCCAATTACGATGAAACCAACATTTTACACAGAAGTGGTCCGGGTAGGTGAGAGGAGTGCTAGATAGCTGAAGAAAGCAACGCAGTTGCTCTCGAACAAAGACACGATGAATGCAAATTGTGTAAATAAATTAGGTTGGCTGGAGTACAGGGGAAGTGGCCAGATGTTCAAAAAAATAAAAAGGTGACAAATTTTGACTGTTAACTCTAAGTAATGGGAAATCCCAAGACGAATAACTTTTGAACATTTATGTGCACATTTGGAGTTGCGAATACAAAATACCATACTTTATGGTGGTTGGATGAATGAGTCACCGCTATTCTAGCATAATTTATCACGAATATCAGTAACATTACCATTGGTGATAAATAATTCTTCTTACCACTGTTTTTGTCATTATTTCTGTTAGCATTATTCCTTTCTCCATCTCACTATAATCAGTTAACTGACTAGTAGTATCATTCGTATTTTTGAAATGTGAGTGGGCAATTTTGTGTCACAGTGTAGTGGCAGTGCATTATAAAATATCGGATAAGAACATCGTTTTACATCCAAATGAAAGTCAATCTTTGGCAACTGGTGGTTGCTACTTCCGCGTTTCACTCCAGATGACATAATTAGCGTTAGTTCTGTTAGCAGCGTAATACAGAGGTATTTCACGTGTATTTCGCCATAACTATCTTCTTGCGCAGAACGTTTCTGCAGACTTCAATAGGTTCTATGAAATTCGAACCTAATGTTGTTTAATTAGAGAAGGAAAGTGCTGTACCGCCTGAAATTTCAGTTGGTACGGTATTCGAGATGTCGAAGCATGTTTTCACAAATGAAACTACTCACAAGGTTGCTGACAGCCCACGATCTTGGGCTTTTCTTGGGGTTCATCTGATAGGCGCAGTCTCCGAGTTTCCGTCAACCTTATGTTCTAGCTGAATTCAAATTGGACAAATCTCGACGAACCCGCTCAGCCTGCAAAGTCGAACAGGGCGACGCGCGAGTTCAATGACACGGACCTACGCTGGTTGAATAGAATAAGAAGACTAGATCAGGAAACCAGCACACTTAATTCCCGGCTTTATAGCAGTCGATGAGCGACATCTCGGGATCCTGTCTTGTGAGGCGAAGTTATGCAAGGTGTGTATACACTACTGGCGTCTAACAAGTAGCGAAAAAACTTTGACGGAGGATAGTGTCTCGATAGGGAGCTTCGCCCGAACTGTAAACAGAGCTCTTCCGCTTCATCATTTACCTTAAGCATCGTTAACGGCGAGCTGTTTGAAGCTTCCCTTAAGTACCCCGGTAGTTCAAACGTTGCAATGGATTTCGCTCACATACGCTGAATACGCAGATGGCATCCTCGAACGAGATCTATCGGAGATGCAAACCATCGTAAACAACCTAGTTAACTCTGTCACATGGATTACCATGTGAAACAGGAATCAACGTCCCCATAATACGTGGTTTATAGTTACTATACTGAAATGGACTGGACGAAACTGGAAATACCAAAAATAAGATGGAGGATACACAATGCAGAAATTATCGGAACCGTGACCCAAACACTCCAGTAAACCCAACAACTAACTAAAAACAGCGATCGGACGACAAAAAAAGTCCACAAAACTTCACTTACTTTGGCCAGGTCATCCAGAGAGCGTAGCAAAAACTTCATATAGCCTACCACAAGGCGCTCACGGAGTCCAACAAGACAAAAATGCGCGCTAAAATTTTGGTTCTTCGTGAAGGTGTTTTCCGGGTTCAAGAAAATCTGAAATAATGCAAGAAGAATCAAAGGAGTTCTTGAAACAAGGAGTACTTCATGTGACACGAATGCCACTGTTGATGTGCTTGAGCAGCTTCTGTAATTCTCCAGGGGTTTGTTAAGAATAGAGAAGCACACTCAAATATCTGCCGCCTGAGTCTCGACTGACCGATTGGAAACCTCATGAGCAGGCCTAAGAGCGGAGTGGTGATAAAGACAAAGTCTGGCAGGGTTTGACATTCGCTGATGGACTTCATACTTTCGAAGTTATTGACACCTTGAACTATCGATGCTGCTCGAATGAAAATCGCAGTATACCCGAATTGTTTGCGAAATTTTGCAAAATTTTCAACTAAACATATCACAAAAACGATTGTGCGGATGGTATAGTGCGCGAAACGCGAATAAGGCAATTCATATTTCACGATTTGAAAGGGCCCCGTTGAACTTACAACGTGCAAGGTAGCTTTCAACTGATCGTATGATTAACTTTGAACGGAACTCCTACGCGCTGAAATGATGCAAAAAGCTATCAAGTACAGAGTGTAAAACCAAGGGTTGTCGGGGTAGGCGACTTCTTTCATTATTCATCATCAGAAGATAGCGTCTTCCGATACTTCCCACTAAGCCATATATAATTTACGTCTTCAACTTCCACCACGAATCCCCGCTTTTTCGCTTCAGTGCAGCCATAACATAGAAGACTAGTTTTCAGAAAAATACAAATGTCGACATTTACTCCAACTATATTTAACTGGCTTGTGGCTGTGTCTGTGACCAAGACGGTCTGGCCATCAACTATTCGTGAAGGTAACGACGACATCTTCAATTACAAGGCCTATGGTAAAATGCCGTTCTTTTTGCTTGTGCTTCAAGGTAGAACGGAAAGAGATGAGAGCTATGTTCACTGATTGCGAATCGACCGTGATTTTTTCGTCTGGTGTGACCAACCGATGCTTATCTGCAAAAAAAATTGAACCTTGAATTATATAAGACCCTCCGTCGTGGATCCGAATTCTGTCTCTCCTTTCTGTATCATGCCAACAGTAAAACGAACCATCTGGACCGTCCAGATACCTCTATTTACATCAACGATCGCTTTCTTTATTTGATGATTTCTTGAGACTTGTGACTTGTGACGTGACTCAGTATTTCGTGTGCATCTATAAACACGACGGACCTCTGGGCGATTTCAGGACACGTATGACTGCAAGCTAAAAGGTCTCGGCAACCGCTACGCATTGCGGTAGAATTCGTGGTAAACTGGTTTTCCTGGCGCTCTCTGGGAAAGACTGACCGGAGAATTGCTCGCCTAAATTTTCGAACTGGCGGATTCGACGCGTTTGGAGTATATTATGGTATTTCTGTAGGTAAACATAACGCCCCTATCCATCAACGATAACAAGGATTGCCGCGGTACCCTTCAAATAACTCAAATGAAGTGTTTTCCTGCTCATATCGACGAAATAAGTTTTCAATGAATACAGACGACGAATGAAAACACCCATACTGTTACTCGAGAGCATCGATTCGTGAATCCTTTAGCACCGCGCACACCGAGTACAACTCAAGGGCAGGTATCCACTGAATCCATGAGGTGGCTTCAATACAGTTTCGCATACTTTCAGTACAAAACAGTGCGTATTAATTGTGTGAGCACAAAATAAATATCGACAAGACCGGCAATAAACAGATCTCTTGAATGATTCGTGTCGATAATTCGAATATTATTCCCCTGGAATATTCGAAGTTTAACGAGAGATGATAAGGTCGATCAAAAAGGGACGACCTTAATAGCGTTTCGAACACATTGACAGACTGTCTAGATATTTTCGGATTTAAAACCAGGGGATCAATGAGATCGCAAAAATTGCAAGTAAAAGTTTGCCCCTTAAATCTTGCGCTGAGTACGCAACATTACTTCTAAGGCAGAACGTGTCATAAATTAAAAACAGAAGCCATCCACACTGTGACCCCTCCTGCATAGCGACCCCTTTTGGTTTATCTCATCAAAGTACTGTCATGATTTTCGAATGCTTTGTACTTTCCTGGTAAGGCAAGTTGATTCCTACATCAACAGCTGCGCTGTTCTTCTTCTGAACTTACCACAAAGAATCTAAATGTCACCTTGTATACATTTTGGTCAAGGGAAAGCATCAGTGTTATCACCTCACGTACAGACTCAAGCTATCCGGGGAAACCGTTTTAGACCGTTCCAGTCAGTCAGCGTACACGTTTCTTATTAAGAGTGAATCGACTCAAGCTTTTTGAAGAATCGGTCCGCATCGATGTTTAGGCCAACCGACAGGGATGCATGGAACCTACATGTCACCTTGTATACAATCTGGTCAACGGGTAAGCATCAGTGTTATCACCCCATCTACAGAGTCCAGCCATCCAGGGAAACCGTTTTAGACCTTTCCAGTCAGTCAACGTACACGTTTCTTATTAAGAGTGAATCGACTCAAGCTTTTTGAAGAATCGATCCACACCGATGTTTAGGCCAACCGACAGGGATGCATTCACTTTCTTACTTCACTGATTAGCGGAATCCGTCAATCAGTTCGCGAACAAGTCCCTGATTAACACTCATTCCTTTGACCATGCTTGTTGGAACGCATGACTTAACCGTGGTTGAACAGAGGTTGTGTGGATGAACTTGGTCATATTTCAGCTGCAAATGCAGTGATCAGTCGAATCCACCGATTGCTCGCTCATTTGCAGTTGGTTGTGGCACTTGTAGAATCTGAATTAATATCGGTCGATTCACGTTCACTCGAATGACACTGGCTGTCGGCACGCTGGCAAAGAAGTGGGACGAGGTGGAATTCCATCACAGTCGTTTGACGTCATCAGGAAAAAAGAAATACACACACAGCCGCAATCAACTTTACGCGACTGGTGATGATAATGGTGGTTTCACGGTTAATGAGATCTACAGTAGTTTATTAAACCAACGGCGGCCGCACCGGTATCGGTCAATTCATGAAAAACCTATAGCCTTTACTGTAACTTGGTTGCGAACACTTGGAGATTCCCAATATAAATGAAACAGCTGTACAGTGCTTCTCGGCTCTTCACCACAGACCGGCTTCACTTTCAGGATGAGATCACCACCAGGTAGACGAACAGTTGCCATTCATCTATTATATTCCGCGAAGAATAAACTCACAATCATAAACAGCAAACAGGGTGTCTCGCAGTTCAGGTTTTAACAGACTTTAACCACTGACTTGCCACTAAAAACAAAGTACCTCTGCTGGAACCAGATGAAACAAGCCATCAAAATCGTTGAAAGAGGAATGCGTGGAGTCCTCGCAATTCCACTGCACATGTATGCTAGGAAAACACCGACGATCCAGTTGGTGTCGTCATCAATAATTGTATAGTGAAAAATGTACACGAATTCGTGAAAACTCACTTCAAGAGCTTTAAGAGCATTCCGTATTTGTGTGGTAAGTCCGTAATTGAGTGTGTCCAACATAGTAGACAATTGAGTACCGCTCCGACCGTGACTGGTGGTCAAAGAAGATGAACTAGGATGGGGAGAGAGGAAATCTAATGAGCGATCACTGTAAAATTTGTGCCCATTTTCGTGGGAAAAACTTAGTGATAAACCACAGAAAGGGGAAAGACAGCATTCTACGATAGTACGGCGACTACACATCAATGTCAACACGGATTTCGCTGCATCTCGTAGTGAGATGATTGTGAAGTGAAAGTGTTAGTTGGCATGGGCTCTGAGTTCTCACAAAGCACAATCCTTCTGACCGTCAGCCTCACCAAATCAGTTTTCTTGTCGAAGCAAGGAAGTCGTTTACTAGTCAGCACGTCCACCTCTGGACTGATATCTAGCTACTGTGGAACGTGCTCAAATACAAACACAGTGAGGTGCATAAGGCGGGTTGTATACCTAACTGATCGATTTGTCGTGCCATCATTAAGCCTGTGCTTTGTCCTCCATACATATTAGTAGAGGATATTACACTGGACTGTGATTGACTCGAAATGCTCATAGGGTCTCTCCAGAGAGAGTTTACTTCAACGGTGAGGTCTATCTGGAGGGGCATTACGTGTCATATCAACCAACGGCTGGTATGCTCTCGTAGCGAACCCCTATTTCAACAGATAAATTAAGATCCATCATGATAATCCGTTGGCCTCTAAACCTCTAAACATTTAAACCATGAAGAGGTGGGTAACATCGAATCTCAAGTTCCAAGGCTGCTCTGTGAAGTAATTTGTAATTCCACGCTAGGTCATGCAAAAGCTGCCCAAACAACTCCGAACGGAAAACGAAGGAAACTGATGTCAGAGGCTATTCAAAGCCGCCAATGATTGACACGTTTCTCCGTAGCAGGCACAAGTAGTATAAATTTAATGCGAACTTGTAAGACAGACATGCTATTAATACGAGCCACCCATGGTTAGATTATCCACATTTTGGTCCCCAAACGTACGTTTACACAATAATGTCACCTTAGCTCTACTGATTTTCTTTCCATATATTGATCCAGAACTCTCTCTGCCGGTGAAACTAAGTTGTCCCCTGGACAAAAAGGGCGTACCCTATAGAGGCAGGCGAGAAACAAGAAGCGAAAGGTCAAGTGTTTCTTACATGTTTTTCAACAAAATGCAGTGAGGTGTGACGAAGGCCACTTCAGCCAGTGTATGCTCATAAATTTACTAAGGGTTCCTGGAATTATCGCTCGAGCCTGCTGAATGCTGACCATTGCCAATGGAATAACTTCAATTCCACAAACGATCGGTTGATCGATCAGGCATCGAGGAGAGCAATTCACTGTTCGAATAGGAGCTCAAGCCTAGATGGTGAGCTGGCCAGAACGATGCGCTGGCGACATCGTTCTGTTGGGCAACAACCCAGATGAACTACAAAATATGCTAGACAAACCAGCACAATAACCAGCACTTATGCGATTAGAAATAAACATTGAGAGTAGTAAATTTTCCCCACCTGCGCCCGAACAGCCTCTCAGAGTAGGCCACGAGAAGATCTTAAACAACACCAGGCAGGAGAAATCCAACGTACTGACAGTGTGCAGCACGCCTTCACGCAGTTGAACGTCTCATGAAGAAACGAGAATGGTCAATGATTAAGGCTTCGGTTCTTTCCAGTAAAGAGTCCAGTCTCAAAAATGCAACTCCTACTGGCATGGGACATCTAAGGCACTACCGATGTCGCCGACGAATGGTGAAAGTATCCTATCTACAGCAAATATACGCTCCTGAGATCCTGAGAAGCACTTTCAAGCAATCCCTTTAAAACAGCCCCAAAAGTGACTCAAGAATCCACACCGGAGGAACGACACTGATAGTTCAGATCAAACCCCCAATTCTATACTGTACGGAGGACGGCGTTGTGGTCTCAGACGACAGCTGAAGATTTGGTTCAGCATGTTCACAAGCGATCTCGAATCACTTGAACTCCATACGGTCTACGGAGACAATCATTGGGACAGGCTCCGGGTCGCAATTAGGGAGATATAAGGACTGAGTGCCATTCCTTGATAAAATTTAAACGAGGCATTTCTGAAAGCAGCTTTTCTCTTCCAAGGAAATTGGCGCTTTGAGGGAAACTAGGTGATGCTGTTGCCATTCATGATGACGGTGATATCATAAATGGATTGCCTCGTACCGGAAAGGTTACAAGGTAAAATCAGGGCGCTCTCAAAGTCTTGGAAACATCTCTCGGCATAAAAGTTTGGCTGAGCGCTTGTAGATCACGAATGGAATAACATACTGAAATAATCTATTCAATGGAGATTTCATCCAGTGAAGCCAATCGATACCGAAAAGCCGACAACCACTGTACAGCTATTCATTCTTAATCCGCACCCACACAGGACATAGCGTCATTCATCCTTCAGTCACAGAATCCCTATCACATGGTCAAGAACTACCTGGTCCCTCGAGAGACGACTTCTCAAATGGAAGGTATATTGTCGTGTGAAGTATTCTTCCTCTGACCTACTTGTACTTGATTGGTAGGGTGAGATTCGAGAATTTTCAGTCCTGTAAGTGAAACCAATCTATTTTGAAAACCCCAAAAGCACTTTACAGCTCCAGGGAGTTTCTCGAGATGCGAACTGCCCATGTATTCCAACAAGACGAAACACCTGTATAGCGTTTCCCGGCTTTTCCGCATAGATTACCTTCATTTACCTGAAAATTTCCCTATCCCCTGACAATCCCAACAAATAATCTATTATTCTCGGTGAAGCTTTTTATTCGTAATCCATCTAATTACCTCATAATCAAATGATGAAAGATTTTGTGTCCGCAAATTTCATCTACAATGAAAAATGACACTGAAATGGAAGGACTTTGAGGAAAAGTAATGCCTGAACTGTACCTGAAAAAAAGCTTGTTTCTTACACGGATGTCTGGAGAAATACGCGAGCTGACAAATGAATGAATCAGGGTCAACTCACGTGAGGAGGTGACCGGGAGCATCTGCTCCTGCCACTCCCAAGGGAAGACCAGGATTAATCAACTGTTGACGTGCCTCAGTGATACATTCACTGGCGCCTTGGCATACCAAAGATAGATAATAATCCATGCGTGCCAATGATACGGTGTTCACAAGATTGGACATTAGACCTGCGAATCGTGCGCACAGCTTCTTTGTTCGGTCACCAAAAGTCTCAGTTGTGGTCGATTTGAGAACGTCCTGCTCATCATCAGTGCCATTGGATGACAACGCCAATTCGCCAGTTGTATCTGTATGTGGCTCGTGCACTCCCATAGAATGCACCGCATTTGTAAAGGTTTTCAAGAAAGTCTGTACACGTCCATGGATTCGATCCAAAGCACGTACAAGGATCGCCGTGTCTGGACAATTAGGTTGCTGTGGATATGGTAATATTTTAATACTATGTTACTTGTTGCCTGAGGCACCAGCTATGGACGATTTGAAGTGTAAATAGAAAAACAAAACCGACCGTCAAAGAACAAAAATCAAAATGACCAGACACGCTACGACCTGATAAACCAGAGAAATTATAACGCTTTGTTGAGCTTTGTCCCAGAGTGATGAAAGTCTGACCATCAAGTAAGAACTGGGACGCGGCATATGATTCTTAAGCTCCAAAAATCGTAGTAAGTGCAACTTGCTCGAATCACTCTCGAAAGTGATTTTCATTCAGACCGTTTTTTGCACAACCTTAGTAAAAAGCCTTCCTATGAGGTCCACAAAATCTGAGTAGGTTGCATACGTAAACGTCCTGCCCATTTTTTATTCGAAAAATGACCAACGGCAGCCAGTCCACACCCAGGTGAAACAGTGCCTATGATATACAAAAACCCAGCAGTGAATGCAGAGTCAGATAACATTTCTGCAACAATGGTGCTTACTCCGAAATCATTGTGGGCAAAAAAATAAGAGTGGAAAACGGGAAGACCTTGAGGGGTGCCGATATTAAATAACAACAGTGGAGGACAGTACACTTCACCTAACAGCTAAATAACTTTAGCCCGTGTATTTTCTCTCTATCGTTGCCTACTTAAAACTTACTGATCAGTCCACCACGTGCCACCGTACAAGTGCGAAGCTCGAATTTGTCTTCCTCTTCAGTTATTTTTTGTTCCGATCTTTGAATGGCCTTGCTTTGGATAACCAATTGCTTCCGTCTCCTGAAAGTCCGACTGGTTGAAATCTGTTGTTCGTTTGTATAGCATCCTATGTAACAGTAAGGTGCTAAATAAAACGTCCCAGTAGGGAACAGACACCACTCAAAGTCCAGATACGGGACGTTACAAACTTACAGACGGAAGAAGCCTTTATGGAACGTACAATTAAGAACCATTTACACTGAATCCAACGATCTGACTTGACACGATGCATAATAAATACATCAGCCGGGTGGAGCAACAGAATTCCCAAGGATGGAAACTCGGCAGACAAACCAAGGATAGGGTTAAAAAACCGACAGTATGGTAAGAGTAAAATCTGCCTGACGGAAAGCAGACCACACATTCCCATTCCAGTTCAGTCCAGTCCTGAGTGTATGGTACTGCGATAGGTTTGGTTCAACCGATCGGTTGCTCGTTCGTCAAGTCTCTTTTCCTTACCACTTACCAATCATTTGTTAGGGTATCGACGGGTCCATTCGATGGACCGTGGTGACTAGATGGAGAATGCGGAAGGGATGAAACATTTTGAGGCGTTTAGGCAGATGGATGCCTTAGACTAGTCTAGTTGTTCGAGTCTCCAACAGAGTGGACGAGGCCAGTGGTAGGGCAGATAAGACGTACACAATATGCAGCCATACACATTCGCAACAGGCTATCACTCTTTCTGGATGGAATTTCCCAGACAGGCCTTAGACAGGTTAAAAGTAGTTTGCACTGTCAACACACACATTCCGACCATAAAAACAAGCTATTCAGACATCAGATGAACTGAAACAATAATAAATATCTCGGTAATTTATGTTTACAGATCTGGTGCCTCCACTTCTGGCCTGAGCCCTCGAAACTCCTCTTCGAAGAAAGAGTGATTCTTACCTCAGTTGAGAACACCACGATACATAAGGTGCACACTGCTCGCAATAAACAGTCCACTCATTGTTTGGTCGTGGCGTCCTTAGGGAACAAGGCATCAACAAGGTCAGTGTAATAACCCCGGTACTTGACTGGATGGAATGCAACGCGGTTTTGAATAGTTTTCCAAAGCAGTTTGTAGTAACGTTCAGAGGAAAACCTAGCTAGGCCCGTGGAAAACAAACTTTCATTAGAGTGTGTTCAGACAGAAAACTGATCCGCCAGAATTTTCAATATTAGGCGAAGAGTGCTGGCACCATCATCTGTGAGAAGCTTTGTATCATGAAAAAGGAATGAGGCGTGGGCAGCTCTCTCGTTGTAGTAGAATATCCAGGTAAGGTGAGCCTATCTGAGACCTCATTCTTGTGACTATCTCAGAAGTCGAAGTATATCCGAGTACTCAGGTTTGAGGCCTTTATGTAGTATAGCTTCCATACAACACGAGAGTTACAGTACTACCTGGTCGTCCCGAAATAGAGACCAGCATTCGATAAGCCAGAGATGGATTCCAGCTGCATTTATTTTGCTGAGGCGAGTAAAACTGCTAATTTTTTCTGCCTGAAAACTCGAAGCAAAGTAGAAATGATTGATGTGTACTTACAGTACGGAAACCTCAAACAACTGTTACGGGTACCGTCATAGCCAAGGATTTGTGTTTCGTTACCCACCAAAATCAGGACGTTCAACACAGGATTGCACAAAGACATCTAGATAGACCTGCACTTACATCCTCAGAGAAGCGTTCCTCCGTCAGCCGGAAAAAATGTCCCATCACTTCTTCCACCAGATCAGCCAGATGATTTTCCAAATCTGTTGCAGACAGATCCACACCATCCGAGTCTGGTTGATCGGAGAGAACTTCCCTAAGATGCAAAGGAAACATTGACAAATGAAGGCGGCTTTTTTCTCGTTACGTAGAAATGAATATGAACGACAAAGTGTTGTTTGCGAAGTCATTGGAGTTGGCTACTAAGAGTTGGAAACCTATGGTTAGTCGAGGTCCCTTCATTCTTCACTGGACTTCTGACCACATAAATTAGTCGTCGACAATGATTCCCCTATAATTACTTGCCAACATGGAGATACCGATGGTCCATACGTACTTCACGGGAAGTTCAACCACTACGATATTGCTCGTTTGGATTTGGTGACAAATAATTGAGTTTGGTGGATCTCGATGTCTTTCACATCGTACATCCTTCTCAGTATACCAGGAAAAATTAATTGCCCTGGATTTTTGCTGACCACAACCAGATATCGCAAATGATACGAAACCCGTGCATAAAAATTCTTCACTGATACCACCTGATTAACGTTTTACAAATGAAATTCACAGCAGGCTTCAATGAAACCAAGACCTCCGTTACAAAGCATTCAACTGATGAAGTCGTAGTGCCGGATTTACAGAAATTGCCAGGGGGGCGTTGATAGCGATAAAATACGTGTTACTTGCGTGTCTAAATGACTTGGTTTCTTAACTTTACTTTGTGGTAGGTCGGAAAATGACGGCACGAACTCGGGTAATTCACAGATCAGATATCCTGGTACTTTGCGCCAGGAAATTCAAAGCGACAACCGAAATTCACAATTGACTTAAGTCTCACAGGGGCTCATATCTTCCGTTATGCAATAGAAGCTACTAACGACCTAGCAGTGAAACCGGAAAGACTTAACCAACAAAACGGTTTTGTGATCTACCAAGACGGATCGACCCGTAGACGGAATACAGAGCCAAAAGCCACGGTCCTCACCAAACAAACAGCAACCTTTCACCAGGGACACCATCATCATCAAAGACAGCAACATCAGTGTTGAAATTGACGCTTCACTGCCGTATAACCATAAGACCTATCTAATTATACGTAAAGCAATAAGGTGAAAAAAGAACAGGTGAGGGAAGCGACCTGGTGCTGGCCTATCGCAAGCATTCTGAGATGCATACACCTCCAAGCGTTCAATCAGACAAGCTGGAAAGAAAACGACGGCACTTACATCGATCAGCCATCATTTCTTACAATGTCTCCGATCAAGCGCAGGAGGGTTCACGGAGACCCCATCATAGAAGACGTATCGCAACAACACCCAATCTCTTCGTAATCTCTTTCATGACCTTCTAAGAAGTCATACGTTATTCAACTCTCGGTTTGCGCCACTCTGAAAGAGCCACGAAGAATAACAATCGTCTCCGTGGACGCTGTTTCGGTATGCGTAGCAGATGGCCGAGCAACCGCAGTTGATGGAGCTGGATATTCTCCGCGGTTGAAGTACCTGCTGCACAACCAAATACCCGTTTTCTAATTAACTCGTCACGAATTCGTTGACGCCATACAACACCAGCAACACCTCTGAGAAATTGGCAGCCAAAACCTGAAGACGCCTCACATCATCTGTCCGCAGAGACCATGTTTCCCAACCATGCAACAACACAGTCCTTACTGTGGCCTGGTACACGCGACCCTTAAAACCAAGCGATATCCCATTTTGACCCCCCAAGTAACGCAAGCCAGCAAACATGATTCGAGCCTTTGAGATTCGTGCACTGACTTCATCAGGCACGCTTCCGTCAGGGTTAATACAACTACCAGCGTATGTAAAATTCTCCAAAACCTCCAAATGTCCTACTTGAGTTGTAAGGGGCATGTTCACAGATTGCATGACGTTGCACTCTGAAGCTGCAAGGCTCATGCCAAAAGACGGTATGACGATGGTCAGTTTATTTAACAGACCTCGTGCTTCGCCTTCGTCTTCAAAAATAAAGACGATATCGTCTGCGTACTCCAGATCGACAAGGTTCTCACAAGCAATGATGTGAACACCGAGGTTTTGAAGAAGTTCCAGCGTTCGCCTCATTATTTCATTAAACAGAGATTGAATAAGAACGCAGAAAGTGAATATCCTTGTTGGACATCACTTCTTGTAGTGAAGCTTGTAGACAGCTCACCATACACTCATGCCCAGAAATGTGGATATGTGTATCGAGTTATGTTCACAAACTTCTGGAACACAACCGGCTGGGCAAGTGTGGTTAACAGCACTGACCGGTCGACAGAATCCAATGCATCCTTGAAATCAAGGAATAACAAGATCGTGGGTCGTCTGTACATATGTCGTCGCTCTAACACCTGACGGAGCGTACAGATGTGGTCGACGCAGCCTCTACCCAGTCTAAATCCCGCCTGATGCTCACGGGTCAATAATCGCGTGCCACCTTAAAACGACGAAGAATCTGTAACGTCACAAGTCTTGTTACAACGGGAGTCAAGCTGATACCCCTAAGGTACAGTGCATTCATCGCGCGTACCCTTTTTGAAAACAAGCACTATTATCGACTCACTCCAGTTATCTGGAACAGTCTCTTTCCTCACATAGAGGAAAATAGGCTAAACAGCATTGACTGAAGGATTCACTGCCATTCTTGAATGAAGTCGGTGGGGGGCGAGATGGATCAGTGATTAGGGCGCAACCGGAATGTCCATGGTTATGAACCCAGCCCGGGTACAACGACCGTCCCTACCGAGGTTTGGGCAACCAGTTAGTATCTGCGCCCTCATTCATTCTTCGGGTAGTATTTCAGTCGGGTACCGAAGAAGTGTTGCAGCTGAAGAATCGTAATGTTGTCAGGATCTATTTATTACAAAGCCGGTGGAAAGCAGTCAGGACCAAGGACACGATGACGCTTGATTAGAGACATACACTCGGACACTTTTGATGATGAAGAGGGTTTCACGTTTACAGTCCACCTTTCTGTTGGAGGCCGGTATTCCGGATGAGGTAGCAGGTGGCCAACTGAACTGTTGTTCGAAGGAATGTGCCCAACCGTTTTGAGCCGTTCTGGCCCCTGATATTTTCGCTGACAAGAGGCTTCCGAGGAGCAGTCGAGCGAATCAAGTAGAACAGCCTGCGGACGTTTCCAGCAGTTTTCGCATCTTCCATTTCGTCGGCCTTTCGGGTCCACCAAGCTTCTCGGTCTGCACGGACACTCAGTTTCTTGGCGTCGGATGACACGTTGGATTGAGTTGTGCTTGCGGTCAGGAGGAATGTATCGCCGGGCCCCAACAAAGCCACGGTCCTACTAGTGATCCAATGTTTTGATGAGGTTGGCTGGGTTGTACCATAAACGGAAGTTGCGGCTCTGAGTAGCGCTTTTGATATCTTTCCCCAATGGTCATTACTGTCTGAAATCGGATAATCCGACGAGCTTTCGAGGAGCCGGTTCTGATAAGTTCTCCGGATCCATTAGCTTCTCAATAGTTAAGTGAGGTGTGCGCGGTTTGCGTAGACCTGAAAGTAAGAAGTGAAAGCAACAGCGCACAAATGCATGGTCGGAATCCATGCTGGTATTCCAGGAGCGGCAGGCAGTGTTCGATCCTCGCCACCGGTAACTGGCGACGATGTGGACTATCTGGATTCGGGACTGGTTCGTTGATGGGCACCACGTTCTCAGACGATTTCCACTGTTCCGAAAATTCGTACTACAAAGTAACAGTCTGTGATCGGTACACATCTGAAGCAAGCGATCCCTGTTGTCCGTGCGTCTCGTGTCCAACTCAACACGACCACCCCATTGGGCCTCAACAGCGTTTGGTCTACCTATTTGGGCGTTCATATCACCAACAACCATAACTATGTCTGTGCTTTACGTCCGTTGTAAAGGAGCACCTAGAGCGTCATAGAAACTGATTCTGGCAGATTCAGAGCTACAGTAAGTTGGGATGTAAGCAGACATAACAAACAGTGTGCGAAGAACCTCACTTTCTCACGATTCTTTCAGCGATGTTGTCACACGAACCGCGCAGAGACGACGCGCTTCCACTTGATCATCAATACAATA
The DNA here is from genome assembly GCA_003604175.2 of Clonorchis sinensis. Taxonomy (NCBI): domain Eukaryota; kingdom Metazoa; phylum Platyhelminthes; class Trematoda; order Opisthorchiida; family Opisthorchiidae; genus Clonorchis; species Clonorchis sinensis. The sequence goes on from CM030370.1 coordinate 41,305,891, forward strand.
CCTACGCCGGTATATCCAGCTGCAGCGGCCTCCTCACTACCCGAGGTGCGCAGCCGTAACTTGGAGTGAGGGCTAGCAAGTTGAATTACGGTACTTGTGTCCCGTATCCTTGTCTCTGACAGACGCCATACACCAATGCAGAGGGAATTCAGTGTACGAGCGAGAGCAGCTCACTGTCTAGCTGCTTCAGTATGCGAACATTAAAAGTAGCCATGCACACCAACTTTCTGTTTGTGAAAACAGACTTCGAAATGTCTAGGGTTGTTACTGAAATCGGACACAAAAGCTGCATTTGAGCGTGATGCATGGCGAAAAAAGCGATCAGTCCTAGTGCTGAGATCTGCGGAGAGGGTATGCAAATTAGAGCGCTGTAGGGTAGAATAAGGAATACATGAAAGTGTAAGAAGAGAGACGTTAGCAGTAGCATGTTTTCGTCTACCACCCCCCCCCCCCCCCACCCCCCACCCCAAAAAAAAATCCACGCGACGGCCGATGTGGAGTGAAAGTATTATTAGTTGTGAGTGCATTGACTGTACATGGGCTGGGATATTGCGAGGGCGCCCAGACCTAGAGGGGGAAAGGATTAGGGTCCTCGACCAAAGCCTATGGCTTGAAAGCCGGACTGCAAGGCAGTGGTGTGTGGCGGAAAATGCAAGTGCATTATCATTTTTGCGGAAAAAGTCCCCAAACATGTTCCAACCCTCAGTCTGGAGAGTCAGGAGAGTGTGTTGGTCTGCCCTTTAACCAGTGACCAACCTGGTATGAGAGACTCCATGGGTGTCCCACGGACACCCCCCGGTACAGCCCAATGGGTCACGGAGGCACACAAACCGTCACACCACGGCAAGGTCTGGTTTCTTTGAGACAGCACATTAATAAGTACTGTGCTACGGCCCCAGCCTTATGTCCCTTCAGAACTAGTGTTCACGTTGTAATAGCGTTAACTACCCCTTTTGGTTCAAGGTTGATTTTTATCATCGTTCAGAAATAAAACCGTTGCAGCTGTAGCGGTGAGTCTTGCTTCGCAGCTGACAGCTGATTACTGGTTATTAAACGGAAAGCGGTGCAAAAATGTCGCCATGTCGTTGCTTATCTCGCCACTCTGCGTCGGTTAGGAATGGAAAGGGCACCGACTCCGACAGGTTAGTTGTTCAAATATCTTATTGTGGTACTTCAAGCGTCAAACACGGCTATTAAAGTCAAAGAGACGCAGACGGCCACAACACAGTCATCAGTAGATCAGATATAGGATGTTGTTAAACGAATAACAAACTGATAAATTCAATTAGACATCCAGCAAGAATGGAAAATAAATTCGAACCAAGAAAGGCTCGTACGGTGGACATGTACTGAGACCATGAACATTCAATCCAATACTGCAGTTCCAGATGGCGAAGTGTTCCCACAAATGTCTGTATATCCTGAGCATTTGGACACTGGCGGTTAATTTATAGAGTGTGATCCACGAATGTTATAGAGCGTGGTAAGAAAAGCAAAAACTCCTTCTGGAGCATCGTGTTAGGTGCTGTTAGAATTGCTTTCCATAATAAGACGAACTCACAATATGGTGTCGGTAACTTCATCATCCGGTGAAGTGGCAGCGAACAAGTTTGTATACGCGGTTACATATGCACACAGCTCATTCAATAAGGACTCCGTTATCGAGTTGGCAAAGTGCAGCATATCCTGGAAACAGAATGAAAGACGGGGATCATGGAGTTATTTACATGTAGACAAGTTGGTTAGCATAATTTTTAAACGCCAAGAATGAAAGTAATCTGCCAATGAAATCAGTCGGTGTATAGCTCCTAATGAACGCGTTGGAATCCTGCGGCTTGAAATAACACCAGGTCACTCAAGCCTATCGACCCAGATAAGGTGGACTCTTCATGTGGCAGTTTACTTCCCACAATTCATTGGGTGTAAGAGCCTATCCATAGATTTAACTGAAGAGTCCACTCGAAACCTCTTGTCTGGCATAATTAGCAACAGTATTTTTCCTTCATGTTGAGCAGTACAGCGAGGTCATTCTAACGTCCACGTAGTTTCTTTAGCAGGAAACCAGCCGTACGTAGTGTGTAGCCGGAAGTGAGTAGCTGAGTGTTTCTGTAGCGAGAAATTAATACACGATATGGTAACCGAACCACAGGTATTAAACTGAACGGACATCCAATGTGGATATTAGTACACCAATTAAAAATATGATATCCTTCTTGGATATAGGGGCATTCTGCAGGGCGATCAGTACCGCAAATAAGTCAGCTGGACGTATCTCCGCAAAATGCCACGCTCACAAAATTGGTTAGCACCATATGGATGTTATAGTCGGATATGTCTTGCTCCACTTGAGTTAAGGAAGCCGTCAAACAGAATTTTTGCCACCATTTCAAGTTAGCGTTTGAAAGCACTCAGGCTACGCCAGTAATTTCGAAAGTTTCTACTTCCAGACAGATTGTTGTATAACTTTACCGGTGTCTAACCTAATCAATGAAACGACGCAGTATGAACTTACCACACGAAGAAAATTCGGATGGTCTGCACCCTGGAGGGCGCCTGTGCTTCTAGGGCCAGCAAACTGCGCAGTCTCTGATTGTTCACTACGATCCGGTGCATCAGACGAAGAGCCCTCCTCGGACAATGCTTTTACCTGTAAATCCACAACGATCGCCTGTAGTCGGTCTCGAGCGCTTAGAAAAAAACGAATCCAAAGTATTTATCAGAAGGAACGTCGGAGAGCAAAACTGGCTTTAAAAATGAGTCAGTGAGAAAAAATGCGTAAAAGTTTCACACGAGTAGAGTCGCTGATTTCGAACGGATAGTATTCAGAGCATACCGGTGCTAGAAAATCACCGTTTTGATGGAATTCTGTGGCGATGAATAGACTGCAAGTCAGAAGACTTCAATTGAGATGCATATCACATTTGTTTCCGACATTAACAACAGAGCGTAGAATGCACGGCAAAAAAATGTTGTCGTTTTCACCAAGATGAACCAACATCGTTACTTAATGATCTGATTCAGTAGCCAAGAGTTACTGCTTTACCAAACTTTGTTCTGAAACTAGACTAGCTAGAACTTCCAGCATCGTTTACAACAGTTATCTGAAATTTCGATAGGATGCTATGCCACAAGCAGGCCCAATAGCCACCTGTTCTATCGACAGAACAATCGCGCTGGAATTCGAGCAAATCAATATAATTTACCTTTGTACCGCAACACCATCACCAGTGTCCATTTCGTACGTTCGTTTATCCCGATCGATTTCACCTTACTCTATCAAGATAACTACATACCACAAGGTCTTAGTAAATAGATTAATCAGGTTTTGGAAGTTCATGTAAGCACACCGACTGTAACTGACAGTGTTAGTGCTGTGATGTAACAAAAAGTACACCATATCAACAGCCTTGCGGCGATCACTGCAATGAACACTTATCATAATCAATTCTCCAGAAGATAAAACAACAAAAGGAAAACAAGGGTAAAACTGTCCTTGGTGTTGTTACCCTCCATACAAGAAAACGTCAAAAAGTGAGCAACTCAAAGTCACCTACAAAGCAAACATCTCTACTTATGCATAGAAAGTGCTGAGAAAACAACCATTTCAAGCCATCATGAGTCTGACATTATGCATTTGGTTAAACTTTTAAAAACTTTAAACCAGTACCAGAAGCCCGCCTGTCTAACCCTCCGTCCAATACGAGCATATGACGGCATAACAGCGCGTTGCACTAGTACCTGCAATTTGGCAAGGCTTTTTTGAGGCAGTGTAAAAAAGGCAGTAGTTTAACCGAGTACAAATGTTCTCACCTTTCAACAAATGCTGACGAAAGCTTGGGTGTTCGTAATCCGAGGTTTTTGAGCAGCTTCAGACTGGAATAAAATTCCCCAGCGTCGGTCTATATGAAAACCTCGTAATATCAATGGAATGAGCTCACTTACGGCTCGCTCAAATTGTGCCCAAAATCTTCGCTGTATGTCCACAACCACTTGAAAGCAGTCCTTTCTTATGGTTTTGAAAGAGGGGGTAGTGTGGTACATCTTCAAAATCAGTTTGGTTTGATTCAGATCTTCTACGGCAGACTCCCACTGACCGTTGAGAACAAATGTTCGAAGACGGCCCGGTAGTTCTACAAGATGCTTGAGCTGCCGTGAATTTCGCATGAACTGGCAAGTAATATTGAAACTCACCTTATTTAATGAGTGTTGGGTTGCACTAAGAGTCTTCAGTTTATCCTGTTCTCCTAATAGGCGCTCCTTAATTTTCTCTGACAAAGAACCAATGGAAGCCATATTTTTCACCAAGCAGTTCATTTCATTTTCAACGTATTTGAAATCGGCTTTCATCTTACAAAAACGAATGTGAAAATTGCAACAACAACTCACCATTTGTATTGTGTCCGTCGCACTGATGAATTTGCTGTAGTTATCATACATTAAGGTTTGCATTTCCGAATCCAGATTGCGAATTTGCTCAGCTAATACCTTCTCTTCTAACACCAAGTCGGACAGATCTTTTTCACGCAAGTGTTTTTCCATATACAACTGGGTGTTGAATGCCTGACCGTCTATATTGTAAACGTCCGTCTGTGCGTCGATCTCACGTGGTCGCGAGTTTTGATTGTCAACATGCTGGTAATTAGGTGCATCTGGTGTCCCCCTGTAAAACTGTAATAGCTGGTCTTTTGTAACCCGCCTGCGTCCGTCTTCATTCATTGTTCTGGAAAAATGGAAGGTTATACATCAACTAATGAAGTACGATGTCAAGTGATAAAGAAAGTCAACTCGCATCCCAAACTTATTTTTTACAACTTTTAAGTTAAGCTTTAAGTTATCCTAGTCCATCCTATGACAATCAAATGCCCATGATTCCTTGAATGCTAACGGTCACGGCTGTACAGCTAAGGCAGCTAGCTCTTGTGAAGGAATAGCCAGTGTCACAACGAAACAGGCGAATGTCCCATGCCTATAGAAATCATATAAGCATCAAACCAACCACGTTTAATGTGCTCATACTGATGTTTTCAGGACAACAAGTAGGCACAAACAGTGGACTGCGTACCCTCACCAGTGATATCTGCTGCTGAATCGCACCAGGGCTTAAACTAGATAGTTCGCTTGAACCTGCTACATAATCACAAATCCACTGCACGCCTCAAGTCAGTGACCTTAAGAAATATGCGAGCTTTGAAAACGTCCCGGACGATCTAGCAGAAAATGAGCTGATCAAATGGTACCTTGTCAACAGCCGACTGCCACATGAATTCAGGCTCTGTTGACAAAAATCGAAACAACAGGCAGTTTCTGTGAGTCGTGTGTGCGTCTGCACCGATGAACAAACACTTCAGAGTTAGCCAGAGATGCCTTCTAACAAAGACTATATAGCCTGCTACAAAAGTCCCCCAGAACAGATAATCTGGCCCCAGCATAGGACCTAAACGCACGAAACGGTCACCTTTCTTTAAGCGGCATCTGTTTGAGAGATTGAGACGACAGACATTGAGATAGCAGGGCCAGACCTTTCGGTTTGTGAGCAGACTACCAACGAATTAACAGCACCAGCTTCGGATACTGCAAGCACCAACGGACAAAGTAGCCACCTCCTGAACATTAGTGCAGCCGTCCATTCTATTGATAAAGATGACCTACAGAGCTGTCCATTAAACCGTGGAATAATAATAATAATAACCGTTTGGCTGTAATGCCCTTTCGGCGCCTAGCTGCCATGCCACTTGAAGGAAGCACGCGGGCTGAGATATTGTCAGACGAGAGTAATCGGGTTGGGGAGAGATAGCTCAGTGGTAACAGCGCGAACTTACTGATCGGAAGGTCCGTGGTTCGAACCCGACCTCTGCCTCCCGACTTCCCTTGTCTAGGCTTAGGCAACCTGGTAGTATCCCAACCCTTGTGCTTCCTTCTGGTGGCATGGCAGTTAGGCACCGAAAGGATGCTACAGCTGTCTTTAGTGGAGTGAGGCAAAGCTGCTCATTTCACCAGTTCCCTCCAAAGCAGTGAAAATCATACGACCTTGATGTTGGATTTCACCGAAGTGAGATAGGTCTCTACCTGAAATGTGCCTATGTTGTTAGTGGGCATCCGCACCCACACTTGCCTCTGGTGGTAGCAGACCGGAAAGCGCCTAACAGGAGACTGGTAACGACAGTAGTGACTAGATCGTAAAACGAACTGTCGATACCAGGATGGTTTTCACCAACCTAGAATACGAGACCGACATAAAATCCACCTTTCCTTTAAGGGAATTATATGTTGCAACCAGTTAGTGCAACTGCGAGGTTCCATTTTCCTTCGAGGCTGGGTGCAAAAGTGGATCAAACCATTCCAATTCGACATGGGATGTAAATCTGAATAAAATGTCTTCACATCCACTGATAGACGTGGTTGCATGGGGCGTTGGGCAACCTAAATGGTCCCCTGGTCACCAGCTCCCAATGATATGGAAAACCCCAAATTTACACCACTGTACTGCAGGTCAGGTTCATCAACTCTTCCCCACGTGCCACCACATAGGAAAAACCCTCGGTCGGACCCGGCAAACCGGGTGACTTTTGTCCTCAAACAAGTCGTTGGATTATTCTGGGCATATGCGCCCCACCCGTAGTACTCTCAGGCGCTCCTTCTTATTTAGTGCAGGTAAGTTCTTTTCGTTTAAATATGAACTCCATTCCACCTCCTAAACCTTATGGTACGATGACGATTTCGAGCTCCCAATTAGAAATAACACTAAACAATCCACGCGTATTCAAGTCCTAGAACGGGCCCAACCCTTCCATTTTTTGGCCACGTTCCCCTTGAATCTGACCTGTTTTAATTTCGCACGCTTACGTCAATCGGTCAACAGACTGGTTTGAATTCATCACTGACAGCAACAACAGATGAGAACACTGAACCTTGGAGACATTTAGTTAATAAATGCTGTCCTTTCGGGACGTACCTGCAAGATAAGACTGTTATGTATCATGTAGTCCGCTTTTCTGACTCTACCATCAAATCCACTCTTCAATTTTCGGAGTATATATTGCAGCCTTTGTGTTCGGATACGCCGCTACTAGCTATTTAGTGAACAATCCGGACCACAGCAGACAATCGAGCTCTACTGGAGGCACACACAACACGTGGATAATCTAAAAACTAGAGCATTCCAAAACCTCCCGTATTTCTTCATTGTTATCTCCTAACTTCCGCCGTATTGAGATAAAAAAACATCCTACTAATGACCCCAGCAGAGTGTAGCAGAGGGCTTTGTGCGGTTAGACTCGCGGTTTTATTCAAAGCGAACAGACGAGATTCCAGGAGCTGCTTATTCATCACCTCTGCGTACATCCCAAGAGACCGCAGTTCCAATGTGACGAAAGGCCGATATTACCTGCAGCTGGAGGATCTTCTAACGGGGCAGAGGCGAATACATACCGATAGGCTGATTTCACATTTACTACAGTTCGGAGGTCAGCATGGCCCCAACTCGAAGAGGAAATATGGCGGTGAACGACTGTCGAACCAAATTGCAAGTCCTCGGCTTTTTTGCCAAACGACCATGACATTTACAGGTAACAATACTCTCATGCTACATCGGCCGTCGCGTGTTGCCATCAGCCACGTCGCCTTGCTGCATAGAGCAGGGCGTTTTTTACGGCAATGGAGCATCAGTGTCAACACTGATGATTGATGACGGTGATTTGCGCGTAAAAACAGTTGTTTGCTCACACTGAATCACGGACTGGAATGAGAATTTTCCCCTAGCGGCTGCAAGTATGGGCCCAGAATGCACAATCAAGCATACGGTTGATAAAAAAAGTTCTATACATTACTCAAACGCGCAAGAGTATATAGTTAAAAGTGAAACAGACGAGAAGTGTTCACATTTTTGATGTTCAAAAATCTACATATTTAGTTGTTGGGGGTAAGTTGTTTAATTTTAAGACTTCTTCCAACCCCACAGAACGAGAAATTCCCACAACACAGTTTTACCGAATGTGATATAAAAAAGTTCTACACTTGTAGAATTTTTGGAATTCTATTTTCTTTGAGTACAAATTGCTGACGTAGTCCATTCTGGCAATACCGGGGAACACTTGAAGAACATGAATATGAGCACGACAATAATATGACGGAAGGATTTCGCTTTCATCAAAGGAAACATTTTTGCTCATTCTGTTCACATCAAAACTGAGTGTCTAACTGATATTGAGTTTGTGTTGACACTTTCATCATCTGTTAACTTTTACCAAGTCCGAAACTGCGCTCAAACCCCATCAATCGTTCCCTAACGATGATGACCGACTGGTGCCTGACAAATAGAAAACGTCAACACTGATAGCAGATTTACAATTTTGATTACCAGCAGATAAGTGAGCCAGAGTTTCTTAACTTCAGCGTGTTTTTCTCGCAACACGGGAAGTTTTTCAATGAATGAGGTATCTTCTTAGCGATGTCCCGATATCACATATCAATCTTTATGCAAAAATGATTACTCCTTTTCCAATTCAAAGACAGATAGGTTTCTCCACCACTTTGTTTGGATGAAAATAGAACTTTAATGACACCACATTGGTTGCGAACGTGGGAGTTACCATCCCACTGCTGAAATTGCCAAATCAGAGAGAACAGCCGCGCAACTGTGGCATTTAAGAGACAATATCAGTGGACAATTAACTGAAAAATTCGCAGATAAATGAAATTTTCACCGCAAGCGAGTATAAACTGTGGTGCCTGAAGCTTGTACCTCGGTGGTATTAATGTTTTTTGTATTAAGCGCTCACAAGAAAGCGCCGACAAGCCTAAAACTGTTTCACACTGGATTACCTAAAATATCAGTGTAGACAAAAGATCAAAGCCGATGCGGATGGTATGCGACCGACGATTACCGTGTGAAAGATAACACAGACTACCGGAACTAATGCGACTCTGTGTAATAAATGAATATAACCCATCAAAGAAACGGGGAGAATGGTCAAGACAATCAATATATCAATAGGACAACGAGCAGCTACGGTTATCGGACATATAAAAACGTATTTGACCGTATGAGCTAAACTGAAAACACACCTATAGGCGTCATCGCATTTCTACCAAATAGGCAAAAGCTAGTGAATTCCTTACCCAAACATTTGCATTGCATCCGGCAGGGATTTTACTCAGCATACGAATGGGAATTTCGGGGAAGCGGAGTAATACGCGGATTCCGTCGAAAAAAGTATTGTACCCCCAAAATTAACCGTTTTAAAGATAAAGATCACTTCCTGTGAGAGATGACAGACTCTCTCATCGACAGCCACACGAACATCCGTGAGAGAATCTAGAGGAAGTGAGGTTCATCGCAACTTGTTTATTGTGTCTACTTACGCCCCAACTGACTGTAGCTCTGAATCTGCCAGGGGTTTTCTATGATGCCCTAGGTGCCCCCCTACAGCAGGCTAAAAGCTCAGATATCGCTGTGATTTCTGGTGACATGAATATCCAGGTTGGTAGACTAAGCGATGCTGAGGCCCGATTAGGCGGTGGTCTTGGATTGGAAACGAGACGCTTATTTCAGATGTGTGGTGGTCACAGATTGTTCCTTGGCAGTACAAATTTCCGAAACAGCGGAAATCGCTTGACAACGTGGTGCCCACCAACAAACCAACCCTGAATCCAAATAGACCACATCGTCATCAGTTATCGGTGACGAGGGTCGACCACTGCCTGCCGCTCCTTCTGGAACACCAGCACAGACTCCGACCATGCACTCTACGCTGTCGCTTTTCATTGCGCTTTCCAGGTCGACGCAAAACGCGCACGCCTCGCTTAGCTATTGAGAAGCTAGTGGACCCAGAAGTCAAACGAAACTATCAGAACCAGCTCCTCGAACACCTGCCGGACGGTACGGTGTCGGATATAAACGGCCAATGAGAAAAGATCTCAAAAGCGCTACTCAAAGCCGGAACGTCTGTTTGCGATACAACAAAATAATGGGTCTCTAATGGGACCGCGTCTTTGCTGGAGACCCAGCGACAGATTCCTCCTGGCCACAACCACAACTCGCATCCCCCAACGCCAAGTGAAGCTGAGTGTCCGTGCAGACCGAGAAGCTTGGTGGACACGAAAGGCCGAAGAAATGGAAGATGCAAAGAATGCTGGAAGCGTCCGCAAGCTGTTCCACTTGATTCGTTCGACTGGTCCTCGGAAACCTCTTGTCAGCGAAATAATCAGAGACCAAAATGGCTCCCTGATATGCAGCAAAGCAGAACGTTTGGACCGCTGGGCACAGTACTTCAAACAGCAATTCAGCTGGCCACCTGCTACCTCCAGTCCACAATCCTGGCCTTCAACAGAAAGATGGACCGTGAATATGGAGCCGCCTTCGGTCTCAGAAGTGTCCGAGTGTATTTCCGTACTCAAGCGTCATCGTGCTGCTGGTCCTGAAGACCTTCCACCTGCTCTTTTCAAGGATGGCGGTGGGTTCCTCAGCCAGTGCCTGCTAACCTATTTGGATCTATCTGGGAGAAAGAAACCGTCCCAGACAACTGGGGTGAATCGATAGTAGTGCCCATTTTCAAAAGGGTACTCGCAGTGAATGTAGTAACCACAGAGGTGTTAGTTTGACTCCTGTTGTGACAAGGCTTCTGGCGTCACTGATTCTTCGTCGTCTTACGATGGCACGCGAAACCTTGACTCGTGAGAATCAAGCGGGATTTCGACCGGGTAGAGGCTGCGTTGACCACATCTTCACACTCCGTCAGGTGTTAGAGCAACGCCACATGTACAGACGACCCACAATCTTGGTGTTCCTTGACTTCAAGGGTGCGTTTGATTCTGTCGATCGGTCAGTGCTGTTAACTACACTTGCTCAACAGGGTATGCCCCAGAAGTTTGTAAACATAATCCGATCCCTATATTCACATACTTCTGAGCGGTTGAGAGTGTATGGCGAGTTCTCCAAAGCTTTCCTACAAAAAGTGGTGTCGACAAGGATGTCCACTCTCACCATTCTTGTTCAACTTCATCATTGATGAAATAATGAGGCGAACGCTGGAAGGTCTTCAAAACTCCGGTGTTCCAAATTGTTGCTGGTGAGAACCTTGTCGATCTGGAGTACGCAGACGACATCACCCTCATCTTTGAAGACCAAAGCGAAGCACACAAACCCTGTTGAATAGACTGACCACATCATTCCATCTTTTGGCATGCGCTTGCACCTTCAAAGTGCAAAGTCATGCTTCAGAACGTGCAGTCTCTGAACATATCGATTACAATTCAAAGGGAATCACTGGAGATTGTGAAAATTTTGTATACCTCGGTAGTTGTATTAGCTCTGACGGAAATGTGTCTGATGAAGTCAATGCAAGAATCTCAAGGGCTCACATTTTGCTAATTTGCGTCATTTGTGGCATCAAAAAGGCATATATGATGTGAGGCGTAGTGAGGCGTAGTGATATGAGGTAGTTAACCACCGATGCCTCAAAGTATTGCTGGTTTTGGATGGCATCAGCGTGTTAGTCACGAGGTGATTAGAAAACGGGTATTTGGTTGTGCTGCAGGTACTTCAATTGGGAAAACATCCAGCATCACCGACTACGATGGCTGTCATGTGTTACGCATGCCGAAACACCGTCTACCGAGACGAGTGTTGTTCTCCGTGTCTCCTGCAGAATGGCGCAAACCGCGAGGTGGAAAACGCATGACTTGGCTGAAAGGCGTGAAAGAGATCACGAGAGTTTGAGTTTTGTCGGTGTTGTACGCCTTCCAGGATGGGGTCCCGGTGACCCCGCCTGTGCTTGGCTGGAGACATTGCAAGAAATGGCGGCTAATCGATGTCAGTGGCGTTCGTGCTGTCCGTTTCTTTCAGATTGTATGATTGAGCGGTTGGAGGTGTAGGCACCTCAGAATGCTTGACATAGGCCAGCACTAGGTCCCCTCCCTCATCCACTCTTTTCACTTCTTTTCACTCTAGGGCTTTTAATACATATATATACATAATATATATATATATATATGAAATTAGACGAACTTTATGGTTGTACGGCAGTGAAGCATCAGTGTCAACACTGATGTTGCTGTCTTTGATGATGATGAGGATGCTGGAAGTAAACCGTTGTTAATATGAGGCATTTGACTGCTGATATGGTTGATTAGGCTACTCGTTGGGCTACTGCTGCAGGCCGTCAGGCACTACCTCAGTCAACGGCTGCTTATCCGCAAACACGATGAATTGGGACGGTACTTCAGCCTTCATAACAAACTATCACCAGCCTACAGATAACTGTTGTTTTAATAACGCACTGCCATTCCAAAAGAGCTGCAGTTAGCCATGCCCAAACAGTTAAACAAAACGCACCTGGGAGCAAAAAAGATCCTTTGTTCAGAATACGTTAGCTGGCCCTCGATGGGCTCCAAGACCAAGCGGGCCTCAAAATCCTGAGTGAAGTGCGACGAAGCAGCCAAGCCACCTGTAGAAAGTCTACTACGGCAGTGGCCCAAAAGGAAAGAACCCTGGTCGCACCCTCAAAACGACTGTGCGGGGGCAGTTGGTGGTTAGCACTCTTAGGTCATAATCGACGCTTTCAACAGTTGGCCAAAAATTCCTCCAGTGAACAGGCTCACAGCAACCACTAAAACCCTTGAATGCAAAATACAGTTCAGTCGCTCTGGGACTCCATAGACTACTGCACCGGAGAGTGGCAGTCAGTTCAGTTCATAGGTGTTTACGGTTTCATCAGAAGCAGGATGTAACAGATGCCCAGGTGCCATCGCTCTATCCACAGTCGAAAGGTCCGGCGGAATGGTTTGTTGACACCCTGGGGCCAACACCCCATAAGTCCGAATGAGAATCGCCGAATTGGAGAACCTTATTCAAAGGTTCCTTCCGGCACGTTGAGTGAGGCTAAATCCAAATTAGCTAGCATAGGAACTGCTATAGCGAAAGCTTCAAACACTTCAGCACAGTATCCAATCACGGAGAAACAAACGGGATATTGCAACAGTCAAACACAGCAACAACCGCGCGCCCTCTCAGCCAAAACCAGGCATCGTTGGTTCCTGTCTACAGAGGTAGGCGTCTCGTGTGGATACCAGGGTATGCATTTTGCCGCTGCCGCTGCCACTGCCGTACGAGGTTCGAGTTGCTCCAGAGGGTAAATTAAATCCGGGTAAGAAATGTGCAGCCCAGGCTCACGAATTAGGGCACTTCGAAATTGCAAGTACTTCTAGACACATTTTGTCACGGCTCCATTGTGTAAAACCATCAACCACCCGGTAGAAGCCAAGCCTAAGCATAGGCTTTTCATACAGTACGCTGGCGTGAACCACAACTTTGAAAAAATCCATGAGAAAACCTCGACTCCAAAGTTGGGTCAGCAAATAGCAAGAGGCGAAATCACACTCTAAAGTAACCTTACCCTCACAGTCAAATGCCGTGGAGAAAAACAAGCCTAAATTCTCTGAATGACGTATGTCAATCGGAGGGGACTCAGCGAACGCTTTTGTCGTGCACAGTGAGAATGGGCCAGAAAACATCACGAGGATAGATGACAAAAAGGACTTGACTATCTGGCTTTCTTCAAAAATTTCTTTCTCGTCGCACCATGAGAAATCGGCTCAAAAGGCATTCGCCGTTCTACGAATGATTCGGAGAACCTTCTCCCGTATAATGCGCATGGACTTGCAAATTCTCTATTAGGCCTACATCAGACCGCTTCTTGATTATGCCAAGTATACTCTCGGGACACAAGAAGGACGTAATTCTCACTGAGCATGTCCAGCAAGCTGCTACAAAAATGGTTGATTGCCTTGAACTCGTGGGCAATAAAACGCATCCCGCAGTGCTTCACCTCTTCCCCTGGGGTAGCGTCGCTCCGAGGAGACCTGGTACATTGAACAAGGTGTGGCCAAAAGGTTCTTCACAGTTGACCCAGCAAGTACAGGGCGGGGACGTGGTAGAATTTTCAAGCTCAGAGAGCACACTTTTGTCATTTCGGGTAATTGTGGAATGACTTTCCTCCGACGCTTGTCCACGCTCTATCTAGTACCCAGTTCAAAGCACTATTAGACGCTTTTTTATCGAGTCCTCGAGTTGGCAAGCTTACCACCCGGCGCTGAGAACTTGAGAAGCAGTGCTACACCCTTTTTTCGCTTGTGCATTTCAGGTGAGCGACAGCTGCTGAACGACAAGAACAAAACCGACCCGGGAAACTTGGGCAAAAGACTCGATCCTGTGTGTCAATACGGGAATCCGTCCAGCACCGGCCTGAGCTCTGATTGGTCGAGCAAATCGGACCAACAACAAGCAATCACTTTTCAGCGTAAAGCCCGCACGCACAAATGGCTCAAGGTTTCAGCCGGTGCACAATGGAATTGAATTTTCGAAAGCTACGACATGCCCCTGACGGACCAAAACAGACAGGCAAATGAGTTCAGAATACCAGCCCAAACGTTTGGGCCCCATCTAGGCATCCCAGGGGCCCAGTGGTACTAGGAAAGTATTCCGCCAGAGGTATGATTGCTTCACTGGAAGGCGAAATTTGGTGAGCTTCGAAACAATGAACGTAGATTAGAACAGTTTAGGTTTCAGCACGTACGCAACAAAATGCGATATTTTGGCGTAAAAAGTTTCATTCCACTCGCAAAGTTTTGCAGTTAATAGCATTGTGCGGCCAAGGAGCCCCGTTATGTTATCGTCTACACATCATTCGATTATGGTACTCTGCAATTCATTCTGCTGCTTCTACATTCTGTTCTCCTGAAAAGGCCCGCAATACAACAACATGAGCTTCTTACATATCGGTTTCATCAGCTTGATCATGATTGAGGATTTTAGCAACAGGTCTATTCCTGGCTATGGTAAATGCGCTATCTTCAAGATTGGACACTTGCAGAGTTCACTGATAATATGGCCTCACAACCCAGAAGTCTCGTTGCAGTCTCCGACTTTCTGGTAAATCTGTGAAGCTCACACACCCGCAAAATGCCTGGAGAGGACAGGGGTCAGGCGCAATAGCCTGCCTCAATTGAGGAAGCACACTTACTCTCGCTAGACGCGTGAGGGAGAAGCTTCCCGCCAAGCTTTCAAATTTCGTTCTTGTGTGTACAAGTTCGAATATTATCAATGGGTACCGTTATTAAACTGATACTGCCGTAACCTTTGGTATGACATTACGGGCAGTTTTACATAACTGGTAAAGCATTCTGGACCATAAAAATACTGCAGCTGTGCTACACTGTTCAACGCCACCCATGGCGTTGCAAATAAACAGTTTCGGCCTCTCATCTCAGAAACGGGGACGCATGCCTCGAAGCACGCTAGCCGTTTAACGAGTGATGTTTTGTGACATGTCCGGAAACACAAACGCACATTCTATAACCATCGCTGACTAAAAGTTCGGCGCCGGACCAGATAACCCAGCCGGCGTCCAATACCTAAAAGGGGGTGTCATTTAGAACACTGATTCAACACCCTGATTTTCACGATTATTATGCAGTTTTCACCACTCGGCATTATTTCCCAGTCAAGATGGCATGAAAGACGGCTAGTCGACGCCCCTGTATGACGCCAAACATCATAATTCTATTCCCTAGCGCTTTTTAAAGGTTCAACTTTGCCAACCACAGACCGAAGAAACGGTGCAACCATAAAAGCTCTCAGGAGTTAGTTGCAAATGCCAGTGGATTTGGGAGTTCGCTGGGGGTGGTGATGAACCTTGGACTTGTCACCATCAAACGGTCCGCGCCTGGACTTAAAATTCCAAGCTGTTAACAGTTCAGTCAATTGCAGCGCGGCACATGCAAGCGCCACCAGTAAAACTATGCTACCTTAAGCTTATTGCTGGATATGGTGATATTTACCATGGCGATCTTAGAGGTTGTATGAAGCAGAAACCGTGCTTCGTTGGCTTCTGGGCAACACAGCCATTTTTGCACCATAAAAGCTGATCCCGCATGTAGGTTGCTAATCGTTAGTACCAGACTCAATCGACTAGATGGTGCTGGAGTCCTAAACCAGTGAGCTCCCTTATTAGGCTGCACTATTCTTTGTAACTGAGCTTGTCAGCACCATTCTGGTCCACGCAAACTACTCGGCGAAATCCTATGGTGCTTTTGGCATTCTAGGACATCCACCACCGTTGCCTGATGATATTTTTCGAGACGGAAGGTCGTGCCTGTTTGACAGACCTTGGTCAGGTGTTCACATTCAGATTCTCGGTAAAGAGAAACCCGGTTAACTACTGAAGAGAAAAGGCCCCTGTGGTCATGATTAACAGGCCACACTGTTTTGGGCGTCAAGACAGCGCCTGCAATTCTTCACCACCTTTATAGAAAATATTGGGTAGAACCAAGCGAACCGCTGTATATAGAGGTGATATTATAATGGTCGGGCCACAGTAGATTTCTGGCTTTCTGGGATTATCCTCGAGAATCTGAACCTCCCGACACTACCATGTCAGCAGCAGTTATATTAGCCGACAGTTAATGGACTCTGACGTAAAATATGTATCCAATCAAATGCACTGAGAAGCAGAAAAATTCTCCTTTTTGATGCAGTCTACAATTGGTCAGGAGTTTTCACCATGGTAGCAACAACAACTTTTTAACAAACAAATGTTTCCGACATCGAGTTCGACCTTGGGAGTTCAGAGAAAGGCTGTGTCGCAAATCGTGGGCCAGTACGTCTCCCATCCAGTTGTGGGATTTGTCCAACTGTTCTGGATGATGCACGGACCTTGACCTTCTCTAAACCCGCGTCCGGATGGTTGTCGGATCACAGCGGCTTTGATAAACAGGCAGCGGAGGGTAACGCAACACACCACTTCACAAACACCGAAAGGCTTTTTATCGTCCATTACCCTGCATGAGGCAGGGTTGCAGCCATATATACATATATATATAACTGCAGCCATCTTTTAAGATTCAAGCAGAAGCAAGCGACTGTATCTCTCGTCGCCGAGCCTTAAACGCACACCCAAAACTTCTCTAAAACCATAGTTCGAAAGAGGGGAACTTGAACGTAAAGCTTTAGCATTTGATGGTAATAATTCGATCCCTTAAGATCTTTTAGCGCGGCTGCATTTTGTTGGAAGTTGTTTGAACGTATTCAAGAACCACTGTAGGAACGGAATTCGTATTTTAATGGCCCCTAGTGGCTCCACAATTTGCTTCCGTAAAGACTATGGGAAATACTGTGAAAAAGCAGGTTTCTTCACGCGCTTTCTTCTGTATTGGATTTGAGAATAATCTCAAGACTACAAGATTAATAATTGCGCCCCCTCTGTCCACGAAAACTCAAAATGGAGCAGCCGATCGCTCACTATTTATGAAACAGTCTTCTGTCGCAGCGACAGGCGTACCGTCAAACATAGCCAAGGAGCTCGTCAGAGCTAGTAAGTCTTTTGTCTCTTTTGTGACGGTCAGCACACACTATATCGGGAGTACAGCCAAGTTTAAACTGCAAAGTTATACCGAAACCTTGATACAGTCGTCAGATAAATTAGTTGGTTTATGGGCAAACAAGTAGAAATCACCATAATAATAATAATAATGTTTATTCCCAACTTGTGGGGGCATGCCGTCAGGCATGATCATAAGGTTACAGTCAGAATAAAGGTATGACTGGTGGGACTGGGTACGGGGGGTTTTGGGTGGGAAAAGAGGACAGCGCCATAGGCGGTGAGCTGTATCCAATGTAAACGTGGTCGTCACTAAACCGGCACGAGCAGGGAAGCTCTTTTGTCAAAGAGAACATCAAGCAAGGTCAGATCGTTAGGATTTGAAGGTGGCGGGCAAAAACAAAGCGAGGGAGGGCAAAACAAGAGGCTTCTTGCCCGAAATATGACAAGAGAAATGTAAGCTGTGGAAAATCAGAAACCAGAACATCAGATCTGGTGAAGCAGCAAAGTTGGCATCATCCAGCCGATCAAATTGAACTGAAGCCAAAAACGACCGCTGAGGCCTCGCGGCCTTGGACTATCGGGCTCGTGGCCAGGGTCACAAAAGCGTAAGTGGGGATGATGAAATGAAGGGACCAGCAAAGCGGGTAAATGGTAGCAGGGATCTCAGGGTGCCCATTGCTGCCAAGTCCTTGCACGAATTAGACGGATTGGAACAGTCCTGTGGGCGAACCCAACGCACTTGTCGGGGAAGTATTAGGCGTATGGCGAACCACGGGCAAGCCATCATCTTGAGTATGGCAGTCCCAGTACCATCATTGCGACGCCGTACTTGGGCTCGTGGACAGATCCGTACATAAACATTTTGGGTGAGTCGTTTGGGGTTTTCGTTGTAGTCAGGATTTGCCAAGGAAGCGTGACAAATTAAGACTAGCATAGATCAAGGATATTCATGGGTCCGACGAGGGAGCACGGCGGTTCGTTGCTGCTATTTAAGCGAGGCAGTAAGAAAACCGTGTCTACATTAGGGATTCAATATAGGAAATTTTCATAATCGTTTGCTAGAAAGCACTATGATGTGAATTAAACTGAGGCTTGAAATAACGGACAGCCAAAAGTGGTCACATGTCCAAACTACTGCAGTGAGACGACACTGACCAGTTTCAAAAGCGCTAGGCGATATGGAGTTGTAGATAATAGGTATGTGATCGATGCGAACGGATGTGGGCATGCTTGATTATGAGGGTTTTGTATCGGCTAAATTGTGCACAACCAAGCTAGCCCGGAGCTTGCAGAGACATGATATCAGAGAAAAACGTGTGTGTCTGGTGATGTTGCGTTCTTGTACGACGAGGTGGCATTAGCACAGCGTAGTAACAGTCTAAAGAAAAGCATGGAGCTTTGTAAAACGAGTTGCCCCTGAGGCATCATAGCGCGTGTGTGTAGTGAGTCTCTGTTACCATTTTTTGCTCCGCTATCAATGAATTTTTCTATTCATAGGGGGCTGCCCGGGATACGTGCTGCAACCGTGTCAGGCTCAGGCTGGAAACACAGGCGTCCGGCAAACGTTGCCCCCATTCCATCTTAGTTTTCCCTTCTTCCTTTGCCGAAGGCGGACTATGATGTTCAGCATACGATAGAGGTATCTTTGGTTAGACGGCATGCATTTGAAGTGCGGGTTGTCAACCGTACAGTCTTTTGCATCTTCGTGGACAGGAGGCGCGGAAGGAGCGGATAGGGTATGGAAATATGAAAAGCTCCAAAAGCCTCCGCAAACAAAGTGGTGTCCGTCAAGGGCGCATTCTCTCCATTCTTACTTGATTTCGTGATCGATTGGTTAATGAGACGAACGCTGAAGTGTCTTCTGAACCCCGGTGTTCAAATAACTTCTGACGAAAATCTTGTCGAGCTGGAGTATTCAGAGATTGTTCCCATCTTCAGAGAGGACACTATATGTGACAGTCAATCCTCATAATTATTCCTCTCCACCCGATGAACTGAACCCCTCTTGTTTTAATGAACAATTTTTATAACTCTCATGGATTTTAGTTGGACATTTTTGCGGTCACTCGCCGTCGATATCTGTTTCCTTGTGAGGATACCGAATTTGTCGCGACTTATCCTCAGGCTTGCGGTTGCACTTCCTTATTTTGTAACTCTTATAGTAACTGCAGAGGAGAATCCGTTGAGGTTTGTTGAAAATTTTTATTACTATCTTTGCAATAGTACCAAGATTCCAGAAATCGGATTTCTTGGTCCTTTTTCGTTAATTGCCAAGCGTCAAACTCAAAGGCAGATAACCGTAACATGGCATGCAAGGCGCAGTGAGGAAACGGATTGCGGATAGTCACAGTCAATTGACCATTTAGAGGACAAAAGCGGGAGTGGTGAAATTTGGCGGTGTGAATTGATGGATGTGTACCTTGGCAACCAGATATAGTAAATTTTGCAGTCTATAGCTAGATCATCATCGTTATCTGAGGCAGTTGGTTCACATTAGGTGTGGCTGTCTTAGTAGCTCGTCTATGTGGATGTTGTACATATGATTGTGGAAGTGAAGACGTCTTGCAATACTTCGGAATGAGCGATGAGCTGGATACGGCCCAAACCTATATGACAGACGTGGAATAGAGCCTCAGAATAGCATGAAGTTGCGAGCATCTTCCAAGCTATTTTGTCGGTGATTTCAAGCTTATTTATATATAACTAGATGCTGAAAATGACAAACGCAAGCACTTTAGCTGATCGGTTTCCAAGTATGGAGCCCCTGTTGGTGAGTTTGCTACTGCGGTTTAGTATATGATGGCTGAAAGTCGATTCTATTAAGCTTCATGGCATTGGCCTCGAGAAGAAGATATGGAGTGAGGCTGGGATTTCTTGCCCTAAATGAACAAATTTGACACCAAGTACCCAACCAGTTACTAGGTCTGCGCTACGGCCGCATGCATGGGTGAACGTTTGAGGACGCATTCCATCCTTGTATCTCAGGGCCCAAGTCCATACCACTTGGTCTTACGACTGACTAGTATACACTCCTATTTAGCTTTAACTTCGCTGCGTCCAGTATTGCATATGTTTGCGGATTCCTGCTATCAACTCATCGATGTACATACGGATTACTCATTATCGCCAATGGAGTTAATTGGGCAACTGGTGAGGACATTTATAATAGTAACACTAGCTTCTGCGTAGACACCGGACAAGAACTGTGGACAATGGGATTTAATAAGCACTTGGCAAGTCAGCCACTATAAATTTTCAATTGTGTGCTGTATGTACGAGTGTATACGAGTCGTAATTGATTGTACATTTCTCCTTTCAGAAACCCTGTTGAGTGAGAGCGACTTCCTGATACTGTGAACTGAATCGAATACACAATTAGTTTATAACGATGCAACCAATAAATAGAAAAATGGTCGTGTGAAACATGGTCGTGAAACGTGATTGTGTATTTTTCAGGTGTACACTTGGCAGACGGACGACATGTATGGATATGAAGGACCGCCGTTGATTGTTGGATTAGTCTATTAGTTATGGGTGAGGACTTATATTAAGCTGCGAGCATGAGTACGGGCCCGGCCGTTACTGTGAGCAGCCAAGGTAGGTGATATTGTATACCGCTATGTGTGACGGGCCGTCCTCGGCCTTTGCATTAGGTTACCGTGCATAGTTGTGGCCTCATAGTCGGCGTCGCACATAGACCCGGGTCTAGCAGTTACCATAAGTAGCCGAGGCTAGTGCCAACGCGTACAACTATGAGTATGAAGGGTCGTCGTTGGCAATTGAATTAGGCTGGTGTGCATAGGTAAGGCTTCATAATCGGGGTCCCATATACGCACAGGCCTAGCGGTTACGATAAGTAGTTGAGGTGGGTGGCAACGGCCACTATTATCATGATGACCGCTTTAAGACTTATTCTACCCATGGAAGGTCATAGCCCTAATACGAATGATACCATTATGTTGATAATCTACCTGCAGCTACCCCTGACGCTGTATTGTCCACAGGCTAGTTATGCATATCTGGGAAAGAGGATCCTCTACAGAGACTGCCCTAGCATCTCCATTGCACAACCCGTGCTGTTGTCTAACAGTATTGTATTTAATGGCATCTGAGCCCCCATAGGAAAGTGGGTTGTAACGAGCTTCGCTGAACTAAGCCATCTCGTTTGTTAAACCTGAGGATTATATGGCAAACAAACGTCAATGACCTATTTTACTGGGTGAATTTGCATTGGATATTCTGTGGATGTTGTTTCATTCTTGAAGAACACAGAAGAATGCCAAAATACGCTAAAGTTCTGTTTCTTGTTTCATCTCTTGTAAACTGGTAACAAAATACAGATGGGTGATGGTCCGTGACCTTGAAATTCCGCTCAATTTAACAAAATGATATGAGCAAGAAATCACCGAAATATGCAGCTGGATTAGACCAACTACCCGTAAAAGTCAAAACTTCGTAAACCCTATAGGTTCGGAGAAACTAATTTTGGTGTGCTTCTAGTGAGCGGCGCCGAATGGCACTACTTTGAACTGGACTCAGAAGACCACTTTCTCTTAGTAAAAGCCTGATTTGGCATGAAGGTACATGCCGAGTACATCGCGAATTCCGCCGCTGGAAACATTCGATTGAAGTGTATGTAGTGCAAACAAACACTCGTTTCTCAATTAGTTTGTTGTGGAACCCTGACATTGGCCCACGCACGTTGTGGTTCAAATGAAAGTGCTGCTTGAAACCGTAAGACGTTTCAATCCCTCTCTTCGAAAAGCAAACCCCCATAGTTATGCAAAAATACAGCTTGTATTATAAGGCCTGATTCGCAAGTCCACTGAGATTCAGGAAAATGTTCTGTTACCGACATAGGTATCTCAAATCAGCGAGCTTGATTCCAGCCCTGGAAGTTTGTGCAGAGCCTGCCCTCCCAGAGTCCAAAGGAACTCTCTTTGAATGAACGCCAAAGCCCTCGGCTCCTGTAAACTTTGTGTCCATCCCAGAATTCTTTGCAGTTTTGATGGATGCACTTATCACGCAATTCACCTCCTTGGTTTTAACTTAGGTACCCCTGTAAGCGCATGGTCTGCTGGCCATTCTGCTTGTCTTTCCGCTATCTATGTGTGGCACTTCTGTCCTCCCATCGACTCACCGTTGTCAGGACCGCCCACCACTACCTTCAAGGTGTGACACTTCCAAATTGCCACCACATATTTAAAAGGCAGGCCGTGCGTGTCAAGAAGCCGAAGAGCTGTTCCGTAAATGTGCGTCGCGTCCCGGCGATTTACAGTATATCCTACGTCACGGGATGCCCTCCGCTTAAGAAGACCAAACACAGCGACTTCTTACATGACGAAATGATACAAGACTCGTATAATGAGGCTTCAACCGCCGGTGGAAACGTTTCATGTGTTCATCAGCGGTAGGATGGTGGGTCGTTTCCCGGTCCTGTGGATATTTGACATGGCAGAAAGTAAGTGAAATAATAAAGATGTAAACTGTGGACCACGATCATCGGCTGTAGATATCATGAAATTTTCTCCAACCGGTGGGGCACAGCTCAAACCACATATATTTCACAAATATGTCATACCCCATCCACTCACCTGGGTCTGTACCAACCTGGCCGTATTCAGTTTGTCTGTCTTATAACACTCGTCAGGACCTTGTTAGGGCCTTATTTACTGTGATTGGATGGGTACTGCTTTAACTGGTACACAAACTGGATAGCCCGTGCTCACTTGAATCAAGCGGTCAGTTATGGTGCTGGAAACCCGGCGGAGGATGCCTTCGACTACCTATTGGCTACAAAAACGAATTATGAAAGGCCGTGGCCTGAGGCACAAGAATAAACAAGTGTTGCCACGAGTGAATAAAAATCAGGATGGAGAAGTACGTGTATTGAATGCGACGTGGATCTGATTACAGCGGTGACCATATTCGGCCAACTAACATTCTATCTTTGCTTCTCCATCTCACAAGATTTTAGCCCTCATTCATGGTGAAACAACCCACCAGCCAGACTCCCCACCTATTTTCATTGAATCGTTTCCTTTTCTCATACAAATGCACATGCCCACACGCACGCGTCTAATTACAATTTGCACCCGCTTGTACGCTGCTGTAAATGCGGTAGGGCTTAGTCACTTCAGTTCAGGTCTCCTGCACAAATATGAGCATCCATGATACAAACTGATCCAAGTCAACCAACTTTCGGTTCCCTACTCATCAGACCTACTGGATCCATCGGCCCTATCGAACAAAATAGCTGACCAATCACGCGCGAGGTGGAGATTGCGTCGGCCGCTGGCTAGTTGCAAAGCGGCTTCCGAAAGGTTGCAATGGGTGAGAAGACGGCACTACAGGTTGGTTCCACCGCATCTCAACGATTCCTTCATCTTTATATAGAAGGGAATAGAACTCGCCAACGAGGCTGCTGCCAAAGATAAAGCTGGAGAATACGATGAAGCGTTATTACTTTATGGCAGGGCCGTTGAGTTCCTGCTGCATGCAGCTAAATGTAAGAATATTATGCCAACAACGAACAGTTGTTTCTAGATGCAGCTCCTGACCCAAAGATAGAGGCTACCATCCGTAAGAAGTGTTCATCCTACCTTACTAGAGCGGAGTATATCAAACAACAGCTGAAGAGCAAGAAGCCAAAGGTAAGCTGGTGCTTGGTCCATTATTTGTTACTGCCGCTCCTGAAAGTTTGCATACATCTCTAATGAAGTCGGCTACTCTTATTTGAGTACTTTTACCCCTTGTGCTGGCCACTGGTTCCTATAGGAACTAGGTCGCGTTATCGGACTATATCGTCTATGATCACAATCCCCTACATCCGAGATCAACATTGAGGCCGGAGCCGATGCTGTCTTTTCTTCTGACACCAATCAGCAACAAAGCCTAGGTCGGATGTGCTAGATGTGTCGCAACGGCAAAAGTACATATAGGCAAAACGCTTTACAGGGGTGCTCCAAATGCTTGTGAACCGCGAAGTGTGCGAAAACTAAATATAAAAAATCGTTCAGTTGCAACACCCTTCCGGTGCCTAGCTGCCATGCCACACGAGGGCTGGAATACTGCCAGATTGCCCGAGCTTAGACAGGGGAAGTCGAAAGGCAGAGGTTGAGTTCGAACCACGGTTAGTAAATCCGCTTTCCAACCACTTGCGCAATCTCGCCCCAGAAAACTAAATATATCGTTGACAAACAACTCACTCCAAAGGTGCGCGATCTGAAGAAGCCTGCGGCGTTGCATTCCCAGTAGTAGATAAGTGTATGCGCCTTTTTTGACATGACCAGTGTGTGGAGCCTTTTTGTTGATCATGACTCCCCTTTCTATTATGGAGGCGTTCAGCTTTCGGTGCCTAGCTGCCATGCCAACGGAAGGAGACACGAAGGTTGGGATACTGCCAGGTTGCCCAAGCCTAGACAGGAAATGTTATTGGATTAGCCCTCGATATCTGATCCAAAGTATATCCTGTTGTAAGGTGAACCATGTAAAAGTGCGGCGGCTTGTACACTTATTCGACCCATTGAAGTATACGGTGTTGGTCTTTTGGACACTCCACATGCTTTACGTTACTGTGTTTAATGACCATAGTCACAACACGTAGGCTCATGCCCCATTAAGTGGGCTGGATCACATTCGACTTGTCCATGGAAAACTACGCTCCTGTGGTAATGCACTAGCACCTACCGCTTATCCTCCGGTCACCACCCACCAAAGCTACCAACTTGAGGTGTCGGTCGTGTTTCCTCGCTGTAGTGATCCCGTGGGCTACAATCCCTGAAGCTTCGTTCCACAGCAAGCAACCACGTCAGAAAGGCAAAAGGTTAGCAATGGGACAAAGAAGTAAACCACTATACTACGATCGACCGGTTTGCACTGTTCTCGGCTGTAGGAGTTGAAAGCAATAACGTCCTTAAGCAAGACACCATGTCCAAACATATGAAAGCAGCGGTGCTGCCTTCCCTCGAGGAGGGCGAATTAGAGCAGGTTGGTCCTGAGAAACGCGCAGGTGACCGTCACCGCCGGTGAATTGTGCATTACGGTTGAAATGCAATTTTAAAACTACCTGGAACCGATGTGGCGCCAATACATTTGCACTACCCAGTGATATCAGGAGTGGAACACATGCCCTACTCTACGTCCTCTAGCTAGGCCAGTACCCCACAACCAATCGGGCCAGACTACTGTGTCATTTGATCTAGACGTGGCTCCTCAAGCAAACCCTGTTATCCACCGCCTTGTGGATCAGGCTTTTGATTCAAAGGCTTCGGCTGGAGTACCGGAATAAAGTCCTACATTTTCCCATAGCCTTACGGGTTGGTATTTCGAGTCTTCAGCCTAAGGTCGGGTACTTCAAACAACCCTGGTCAGTCAGCCTACCAGTCCCCCACCCATCCTGCCGTAGCCAAATAAGCCAAAATAATCCCTTACCAGACCCAAAACATCACATTGCGACCTTCAGCGTCCATACTCTGTCACATCGAGGAACAGATATCTCTTGCTGAAGCTTTGTTTTATCTCCTTCCTCGATGTATGTTGTGTCTCTGAAAGACAGACACAAGACCGCACTTCGGTCCTCCACTTCGACCGCTTAGAGTGGGGTCAAATGTTCCACATTTCACTCTTCGGATAGCCTTGGATCCTGATCCAACGGCACGTATATCTATGACTTGGGAGCTGCACTCAGCCCCAGGGCTGAAAACACTTTAGTGGACTATATTCCTGTAGACAGTCATTTCGCTATATGGCTGTCTGGTTCGATTAAGATCAGTGCAGGTCGATGTGGTAAACGGTTTTGTCGCCTCAACACATGCTCCTATATACCGCGGTTCTGAAGCTGGTGATGTTTTTTATCCAGATCTTTCACGCCCGTTTTGGTCAGAAAGAAGTTATTCCGGCGGGTGGTGTGAACGACCACGCCCCAAGAGGCACAGTCTGGTGGTCAATACAGATACTGGGTTCTAACTTCACTTTTGTACTGTACGTTGTCTGTGTCCATTACGAACCTTCGACATAAGCGTCCACACAGTTAACTAGGAGCCACGAACCCCAAACCGGTCACGGACTTATTCGGATTAGCTAGTGGTTATCTACCGATGGAGGGTCTTAATTAAGGCGTTCTGTCCCGACCATGCCTTTGTGCCGGCTCAGTTACCGACAGGTTTTGCCTCATTATTATTTATACCGAACCATGGGATTTCCGTTCATCACCCTCAATGAGTTCCACTAGGTCAACAGTATTGATCGTATTTGGCCAAAAAGCTACTGAAAACACTGATGAACGCAGGTTAGTGGGAGGATGAATTGAGGAGAGTGAAGGAACATATGCTGCCGGCTTTGGAGGTTTTCATTCATGCCAGCCTACCCGACCACTGGGTTTCGCCGAAATCAGACGATATGCCTTCCTTCATAGAAGGCATACCAGGAACTGGTGA
This sequence comes from Clonorchis sinensis, assembly GCA_003604175.2. NCBI lineage: Eukaryota > Metazoa > Platyhelminthes > Trematoda > Opisthorchiida > Opisthorchiidae > Clonorchis > Clonorchis sinensis. The sequence continues at coordinate 41,332,703 of CM030370.1, forward strand.
CCGCGATCGTGCACACAAATCTCCAAAGCGCTGGCTACCCAAGATCCTAAAGATTGTGGAGGTCCAGGAGACACGGATCTCGTTGCAGGCGACAGCTGCGCTCTGTTTTAGCTAATTCAGTCAAGGCTAAGAAAAGATAGGTGTCGGCGTTTTGTAAGATGATAGAACAGGGCACCATTCGCAGAATCATCATTTTGTCCGATAGACGGAACACTTTTAAGCACAGCTCAGCTGGCATCCTTCAAGACAAGATCTGGAAGAACTCAACGAACCTGACATCGCAACTAACCCGACATAGGTAATCGAAATCGTTCGTTAGCCATTATTCCACCAACGCGACAATGCATCCGATTTCTACCCAGAGGCTGCTGCGGCAGGACGTGCAGGAGTTGATATCGTCCTAAGTCACTGGGCGGAACGACCCTTGTTTGACTAGATACCCTTTGATAGTTGCCTCTGTGCGCTTCGTCTGGCAACGTCTGTGAAGGAGTCTCACAAGAGAGAAGTTGGTCGATGTCTGTTTGTCGTGTCTGCTCACGCCCCAACCGACTAGCTCTGTCGCTATCAAAGACAAGTCTTACGACGCCCTGAATGACCTGTTGTGGCGAGCTAAGAGCTCAGATATCATTGTGGTTGCCGGAGGTCTGGATGTACAAGTGGCTTATCGCATCTGAGACTCAGTTAGTTGGTCGATATGGATTAGAATCGGTACGTGCGGAGAATGGCGAATGATTGCTTCACCTGTGTGCTGACCGCAGACTGCTTTTATGCAGTACTAGCTTCCGAAACAATTGAAGTCGTCTGGCCACATGGTATCCCCCAACAGCGTGCCGGCCACGAACTCAAATCGATCACATCGCCACCATTTACCGATGGCGCGGATCAGTAATGACTACTGCTCGCTTCCGAACGCACTTGTGGATTCCGACCACGCACCCGTTCGGGTTTTCTCCCTTCGTTTTCTAGGACCACGTAAGGTGCAGAAAAATTGTCTGGCAACTGAGAGACTGGCAGATCCGGATGTTAAACGAATTTAGCAGAATCGTTTTCTAGAATCTCTCCCAACTGCTCCACTATTAGACGTGAATTCATACTGAGACGAGATCGCCACCTCTTTGCGCTGTGCTGGGAGTTTTGTCTGTGGCACGGCCTACCAGGTCCACTCAAGCACTGTATATCAAACAAATAGTGGTACATCTTAAATCTCGAGGAAGTATCCCCTCCGGTCCCGAACATAACTTGGCCCGACGAGCTATCAGACGCCAAGTGAAAGAGCGTGCGCGCCGACCGTGAATTCTGGTGGACGCGAAATCCAATGAAATGTAAGAGGCCCAGAAAGCCGGGACTCAACCGAAGATTATATCGGTTGATCCGGCGACCGGTCTCCGGAAACCATCAAGAATCAAAATGGAGTGACCATCTTGAATAAAGAACGCCTCGGCCGGTGGAGTGAATACTTCGAACAGCTGTTATCCTGGACACCAGCTGCCACTCATATGGAGCCCAGAGTTGACGTAGAACCCTGGACGGTGAACGTGGAGCTCCCTACGGCCTCGAAGGTTTTCGACTGCATATGTTCTCAAGCGCCACCGAGTTTCTGGTCCGGGAAGATGGGAGTGAAATCCTCAGTCAACGCTTGTCTGATCTGTTTGTCTGCATTTGGGTAAAGGAGACTGCCCCAGACAACTGGGGAGAATCGGCGATAGTGCCCATTTTCAAAATAAGGGGCTTGTAGTAAGTGTCGCAACCACAGGTGAATAAGCTTGACCCCGGTCGTGACCAGGCTGCTGGCATCATTTGTGCTTCCTCGCCTTATGGTGGTTCGTAGAACACTGACTCAAGAGCAGAAATCCGGATTCCGGCCTGGTAGGGTTTGCGTTGGCCAAATCTTCACACTCCGTCAAGTGATAGAACAATGCCATACGTGCAAACGACCCACAATTTTAGTATTCCTAGAGTTGCAAGGCGTATTCGACTCGGTTGACCGGTTGTCCGGAGGCCAGCTACTCATAATAACATCCGTCAATTGGACGGATTTGTCCCGTGTCAAGTGTCTCATCTTCGTGGCTGGTCTTCAGTTGCCACATGATGCATATATACGGACCCGGCTACTGAATCGAATTGAACAGAATTCAAAGTTGAGGCTCCAGAAACTTGCCACCGAATGTCATTATCTTATCACTCCCAAGGCTGGTGCTGCATTGATTGGACATTCCAAATTCTCTCAGCCTGACATGGTATGCAAAGTAACTTCCAAAAGGCAACCAAATTAAAAACGAACCCCAAGGGAACCGCCCACACCCTGTTGGTTTTGTGACGAATGGCACTATTCACGTCACTGTCCCTACCGGAACCACAGGTGCAGCAAGTCGAAAGGGTCACAAAGGAGAATGCTGCAGAGAGAACTTCAGGAGCTCGCGCAAACGTCGACCCGACAAAAGGACGCAGGCAGGGGCCATGACCGCTACATTCAGAATGAAATCACCCGGTCGACGTGAATTCCTCACAGTATGGCTTACCGGTTACCCTCCAACTTGATATAGGTTCTGACCTTACTTTGACTTCAGAACATACCTGGGACGTAATTGAAGGCCACCAGTGGAACACACAAAGTGACCGTTCGTAATACTTCTGGTAGAAGCTTCAAACTGGCCGGGAAGCTGAACGTCCGTAACTTTCCATGGGGATTCACCTTAATGGTACTTGCTACCTCAAACTCTACAGGCCTTGATCTATTGGGCCTGAATTGGATTAATGTGCTTCAACTCTTGGACCAACCCCTCAATGCCGTTTGTATCGAAACAGCTGCAGATGGCTGCAACATGTTCACGAGAACACCACATCCTGACGATTTTCTGGTCGACACAGTTACAGCCAAACCGGATACCAGAGAGGCATACGTGGCGCAGCGGCTATTCAGCTCCTCGCGTCCATCACCGGTAACCCTCTCGCCTCAGTTCATTTTGGCGAATCCTGTTAGCAGCCTGCAACGTTACACCCGCGGTCCGAACCCTTCAGTCTACAGTCGCAGGTTCATGCGGATCGTTTCATTGCTATCCGGAAAGTCATGAAAGAGGGGCCGGCAGAAAGGATGCCATAACAGTCACACAGGCCAGATACTGATTGGAGGATATGGGGAATACTTTCCACGGTGGACGCAGGGTCGAAGCGTGAGGCACAAATAAGATCATAAGTACGGTCACATCAATGGAACCATGTCGCATTGGGCACCGGACAGTCGTAATATACTCCCGAAGTGGGGGATACCAGATCCTATACCGGTATGCTCACGGCCGTAGAGACGGACCGACATATGTTAACACCTCCGTGAGTCGTCACAGTTGAGTTCAAAGCCCCGGTCGGTTGAACAGCCTTCTCAAGAGGAAGGTGTCCGGAGGCCAGCAGCTCCTAATAACTGAACATCACGTCAATGTGTCACGTACGGGCTACGGACAAAAGGAAGGTGTGTTCTGCTTGGTCAGAATGTCAGCCAATCTGGATCGGGTTTCTATAGTTCGATGCTTCCCGCGCACCTCACAAAGCTTCTAGCGGGGCTTTGTGGAACATTTGTTGATGATCCTGTAAATATGGTTGTAATAACCTTCATTTGAATCCATAAAGGGCCGTCTGTAGCTACCGTGCCTTTTAATATACCATAATGGGTGGAGCAGGAAACAAAGGACCGACACAGAGTTGCACCATCGTTCAGCCAGACAACACGGGTCTGTTCTCCTTGACACGCTTGCCCATCAGGGAATGTCCAGGAAGTTTGTCAACATAATAAGCTCTTTGTATTCTCAGACTTTCGGGCGTGTGAGAGTATACGGAGATCTCTCCAAAAGCTTTCGTACACAAAGTGTCCGTCAGGGTTTCCAACTCTCTCCATTACTATTTAATTTCGTGATCGACGAGATAATGAGGCAAACGCTGAAAGGTCTTCGGTGTTCAAATAGCCGCTGATGAAATCCTTGTCGATCTGGAATATGTAGACGAGTATGTAGGCGAGATGGCGCAAGTGGTTGGAGCGCGAATTTACTAACCGGAAGGTCCGTGGTTCGAACCCGACCTCTGCCTGTCGACTTCCCATGCCTAGGCTTGGGCACCCTGGCAGTATCCCAGCCCTCGTGCTTCCCTCGGGTGGTATGGCAGCTAGGCACCGGAAGGGTGTTACAGCTGAACGTTGTAGACGACATCGTCCTCGTCTTCGAAGAGGAGAAAGCATAGGTGTTTTTGGATGAACTGACCAAAGTCACCCCGTCTTTTGGCATGCACTTTGCACCCACAAAGTGCAAGATCGTGCTGGTGGACATTCAGTCACTGAAATCGCCACTTACAATACAGGGGGAAGGCACTGGAAATTATGGAGCGCTTTACATATCTTGGAAGTTGTTAGTTCTGACTAGCGTGACAGATGAGGTCAATGCACGAATCTGCAAGGCTCGGGTCACGTTTGCTAATATGAGACACCTATGGCATCAAAGCTGTATATCCCCGAATCTCAAGCGACGTGTGTCTCAGGTTAGAGCGCAGGCTGTTTTATTGTTTGACTGTGAGACTTGGTCTGTTCGGGCAGCGGAATTGATATGTATTCAGGTCTTCGAAAATTATTGTCCCAGGACCATAGCTCGCGTGGATTGGTGTCGGTGAACCCATAACGAGGCAGTTGGAAAGCGAGTTTTTGGTTGTGCAACGGGGACTTCCGTTGAAAAATGTGTCCAGCACTAGGGGCTGTGTTGGTGAGACCGTGTATCGCGCATGCCAAACGATCGTTTTCCGAAGAGGGTGCTGTTTTCCGTGCCCAGTTCAGAGTGGCGAAAGGAGAGAAATTGCCAACTCTTGAGCTGGTAGAGGGGTTTGAAAGGGATTACGAAACGTTTAGGTGCTGTCGGTGCTACTCGCCTTCCGAGATGGGGACCGCGTGATCCCTATTGTGCCTGGTTGGAGACTCTGCGATGTATGGCTGCTAATCGATGTTAATGTCTTTCTAGTTGTCAGTTTCTGTCAAGATCGCCTGAGTGTCTGGAAGTGTAGGCACCTCGGAATGATTGTAGTAAACTAGCACTAAGTCCCCTCCTCTCCATCTTCATTCTTTCCTTCACGATAAGGCTTTCAACCTAATCATGATTGTTTGGCATCGAAGTATCAGTCTTGAACACTTGTGCCATGCTGTCGATGATGAGGATAAGGGGTCCTCTCAGACACCCTTCGTTACCGTCAGAATGTAATTTGCTGTTTTTACCCTTGACTGGCTGTGACACAGAGAGGGGTCCTCTCAGGCACCCTTCGTTACCGTCATAATGTAATTTGCCGTTTTTACCCTTGACTGGCTGTGACACAGAATCCTAGAACAGTACCCTAACCGGATTCCTGGCAATCTTCGTGGGAAAACTGTGGTCCGTTATCCGTGGACTACATTTCAGCTAACTCGTGTTTACCAAACAGAAAATGCTTACGACTGACCACAGTTGCTGTGCTAGCGACTGGAAATTGTCCAGTCTCTAGATAATCACTGTATTGGTCAACTGTTACTATATATTTTGGCTTTGGGGAAACACATCTGTAGCAACCATTCTCGGGGTTAGTTGAAGCATTGTTCCTTCGGTTTGATCGTGTGTTTTACATATACCACACCTTACTACATATACTCTAGTTTTTCCCGGCACTTCTGTTCCGTGAATACTACTGTTGATACAATATTGTATGATGTGCACTTCCATCAGTATTCCACTTCTCAGCTCCCGGGATTACCGAGTGATCTACCTTTAGTACCGCATCGTTTTCGTCGGCAAATCGGTTGCGATCCTTGAAGCAGATTTCCAGGTATTTGAGAGATTCTTGTTTGTCATTCGGCCAACCGAACACGATCAATTGTATCAGTCCCTTCATGGGAGCATCCAATTTGGTTGTCTTTCAAGTTTTATTCAGCTTGTCTGTTGGTACAGAGCTACGACCTTGAGCTCGTAACTGACTTGCGGGATTCTACCTGCTTCGGATGACCGCCTGATTTTTTCATCCCACCCCTCACGGTAATCCTTATTATCGTCATAGACTGCACAGGAAGCCCAATACTGTTGTTGTCTCTTCAGGTGTGAACCGAGTTTGTTCTGGAATGGTCATCTTCGCACCGTCATCCCTCATAGGCGTGTTGTTTTTATTCGTCCTGCCAAGTTGACAACTAAACTTCATGTCCAGTTCATCCAAGCACTCGCTATTGGACTATAAACTGGTTTTGTGCAGCAGAAGTGGTTTTTCATGTGCTTCTGTAGCAATAGTTGTTTCCTTCAGTTCTATAACCGTATCGCTGATTCTCTGATGCAAGAGGTTTGTATATAGGTTTTGTTTTCTGTGTCCTTGCACCTAAGGTTTTATCGACTAGTTATCTGAACCCGCTGTCTGTTTTATGCTTAGGTGGTTCTCGAGGTGAGATTGTGTTTTATGTTGATACCTTATTAGCTGAGGGCTTTTTGTTCATTTTTGTTGTCGTTGGTTCTTTGGTTGGCCCGCTTCTTCCGTGGTTCCCTATTAGTCGTGACAGTTCTTTCGTTTTTCTGAATTCATTGGTGTTTGTATGATATTTGTCATACAATACAAGTCTTGTACAACTTTATTGATTTGGTTAAGCCAACTAACGAAGTTTAATTATTGGCTTGTTTGTACGACACTCCCTCTATTGCCCTTGTTCTCTTCATCTTCTTGCCATTGTCCTGCACCGCTGAACATACACATATGTCGGGGGAGCTTGAATCTAGTAGGTTTGAAGCCAGTCTCCATATCACACCACTTTGACAGAGTTTCAACTCTACATGAAACCCAACCGCTGAACTGTGCGCTGTTTTTCCTTATTGGAGAGACCAATGAAGTTTGTCCCATATTTGGCTCTGTCCTGATGCAGAGTTAACCGGTATCAGTGTCTTGTTGCAATACAACTATACACAGATATGTGTAGAAAAGCTTAAATAATGAGTTGTAGATGGGACTTACCGAACTTGAATTCAAGCTATTTAGAGGGATATGTATCTTAGACGTAGTATTCCCGTCGTAGCACGTTTAGGAGCAACCGCAGCTCCATAGGCCGTGATTATACCTTGACAGATGCACTGAGTGCCCGCGTCACCTCTGGTGTAATGGAGTTTATTATGTACTGGTGTATAACGGTACTGGCTCCAAAACAACTGTGAGAGCAATATTCCGTTATGGCCGTGAGATTTGGTCGCTCTGAACAAGTTATAAGAACATGTGATTGCCAGTCTCCTGTTAAAATAGCCACGGTTAGCTGATTATCCATGCGCGAGTGCATGATGATAAGTTAAAAAGCCTATGACAGCAAATAAATCTTTACCAAGTTTAGGTGCTTGGGACATCTAAATAGCCACGGTCTACCACAGGAAGCTACAATGTATTAGTGACAGTTAAAATCCCTTACAATCAACGCCGTCGTAGCTGTTCCGTATAATCCTCGCTGTACCTGGCTGTAAATCCTACAGGACGTGACACATGACCAATCCTAGTAGCGAGTTTCCGAGACAGACTGCCTCTAAGCTTATCTCTCGTTCGCTGTGTTTGTGCTGCGTGAAGCTCGCTAGAATGCTCGGTCAATCCGTTTGATGACTTTTCACTCAAGCACCTAGCCTGAATGTGCTTATCCCAGTTAAAATGATGCAAACTTCCTTCTCTTATCTAGGGACAGCAGTAGGACTTCGCAGTTCCCCGTTATCCGCACCGATGTTTGTATGACAGCTAAACACTACTGTTATGTCGCTGTCTATGCTGTTGATGATGGCTACTCGATCAAATAATAGATGGACCTTAACCACATGTTAAGTTTAGGTTATCGCTATTTTCCATCATCCGTTTAGCTACCAGCTTTCGCAGCTCCCATTTTCCGATGGCAGAATCCGTATGACCGATCATATGCCACAACATTGTATTGCCGTACGTCTCCAGGTTTGTTTGTGACTTGGTATCAAGTGATTAAATCCATGGCGCGTCAGCCGTTCCGCTGGCACACATTCAGTTGCTTGATTTTATACGTACTACGACTAATGCTATGGGACATACTATGGGACTAATGCTATGGCGACATTGCAACTTAACTACTTCCAGATGTTTACTAGTAGCACACCGAATTTAACTTCCAGATTTCTCCAAGTCCAATAGACATTTTTGTTTCGTTTCTATTCATCCGTTCCTCCGTCATGGTATCCTATCAGAAGATTCACGATGGTATTCTTCATTGTATTTTGAAGCTTCTCATATGCTCTGTGTAACGGCAATTCACACAAATCTCAGGTGTACTACTCACAGTTAGCTGGGTGTCAGCTTGAGCCACATGTACCACATTCAACGATACCGTTTTTTCCGGGTCGTACTTTAGTGTCTTTCAAACTTGAATCCACGATCAAGTCTCAGAGGCGGGCTCGTGTGGTGTAACTTTGCAGAACCAAATTCCTGAAAAGTGCCTTCGCGGCTATTAACTTTTTCTTTGTTCTTGTTATAGATTCATATTTTCTGTAAACGGAAGAGTCTATCCCCTCGGTAAATACGTATTATTGAGCTCCACCGGTACAGTTGTCGAGGCTTTCCACATCTTTTATTCACTCATAAGAGAGTATGCACCTGGAATTCATGAGGTAATTCTGGGTGCATATATAATGTGAACAGCCTGATGTCTGAGAGTCGAATTCAGCCACTACCCTCCTGTTTCTCGGGCGAACGGTCCGTCAGCTGAGCTCTAGGGAACGCTGCCCCATGTCATATTTGTGCAAACTTCACACCTGCCATGCCAGCCATATTGTCACGAACGCTGGACTTACATCTCGATGGTATTGGCGTTGATGCCCAGTGTGTATGTACCCCTTCCATCCCGTACCTATTTGCGAGCAAAAGTGTGGTGGCTAAAATCAGTGTACCAATTTCACATGATAGTGCGTATTTCAGGCCGACTATCTTTCATCCCAGAACCATTCCTTAGCTACACTGGTAGCAACATTATTATCTCGAATCAGGACGACCCATACCCGTAGCCACATGTGCGATGTGGTGTGTGTGTGTATTCAGGTCCTCGATCACCGACTTCTCAGAACCATTGCTCTCACAGTCTTGCGCCAAGGAGGACGTTCTGGTGTGTTTGTCAAACTGGTGTTTGATGATGCGGCAGTTCACTTCAGGATCGCACTCATCACCACAAACGCGTTTCGAGATGCGGTCTACTAAGAAGAGTTTTAGCGAAATACACTCATTTGCAAACAGATTTGGTTTTGCGAGTGACTCACCTGGAACCCAGCTGAATCTCTCGTTTTTGATGTTTCCTGGCAGAATGTGCTGCACCAGGCCGCCTCATGTGCCAGTTGCTACGATATTCGAGATATCGCGATACTTGTATATCGTAATGCACTACTCATAAGGTTGCTGCAAATTCTTCGACAGCCTACGACCGGTTTCGCCCTTCTTGGGGCTCATCAGGTAGGCGCAGTCCCCGAGCTGTCGAAGAATTTTCAGCAAACGTATGAGTAGTGCATTACGATATACAAGTATCGCGATATCTCGAATATCGTAGCAACTGGCACATGAGGCGGCCTGGTGCAGCACATTCTGCCTGGAAACATCACAAACGAGAGATTCAGCCGGGTTCTAAGTGAGTTTATTTCGCTAATTTCGTGCACTTTAGTTTCAAGTAGAACATAAGGTTGACGGGAACTCGGGGACTGTGCCTATCTGATGCTGATGAGCTCCGAGAAGGGCGAAACCGGTAGTGGGCCGTCGAAGAATTTTCAGCAACCTTATGAGCAGTACATTACCAAGAAGAGTTTCGTTTTCCGAATAACGTACACTGAAAGGTAGTCAACATATGACTGTATAGAAGGGAATGAAGAAGGAAACAAAAAATATCGGTACTGCGGGTGTGGACCATCTTCGAGGGTGGGGCCCACGTGTCCTTAAGTGTGCTTAATACAGATAGTGAGAAATATGACGTTTGTGTTGCCAGTTTCTACCCGGATGTTCTGGTTGATTGTTAAACCTACGTACACCTCGTGTGTTTGTGTTGCTTTGGAAATGAGCCCCCCTCTCTGTTTTTTATCTTTGTACATCATACTTTTACGGAAATGAAACACTAGTGTTGCCGCTTGTTGCAAGAAAAACTTGATTGTTGACCGGCTCGGGTGTTATTGTCACACCAATAAATTTGGTCTAAACGCGTTTGATCGTTGAGTACAACTGTCGTTTGTGGCTTTTCCACTAGGTTGTAGTGTATCATCCAATATGTCGTGCCCGTTGAAAGATCATACTCGCTAAAGCGTAGGTATTCCATCCGTGTCGCCCCACGCTAGCCGCATCTTGGTCAACGCATTATGAGATTGGCTATCTAGTTGTTATTATTTGAAACTCAGATTATCACCCTTCCGAGTGTTAGACCTATGATCCCAAAACCGTCCGTCCTTTTTCCTTTGTTATCCTTTCGTTCGAGCTGCCGGCTCCTGCAAGTTTTAAGATAGGGCCTTTGCTGCACTATTTGCTTCCACTCTCACTGTTTTACTTTGGTTATTTTGATCATTTTGCATTCCTCTACTGCTGTGTACGGGAACGATTTCGGTGCTCACTGTGTTTGATCAGTCCGAACTTGAGATAGCTGATTTGTTAAGGTCCGAGAAGGTTTGTATTTCGAATCTAACCCAGGCATCTCAACTGCTTCTGTGTAGACTTAAGCAATATCACAGCCCTCGTGCCTCCTTTGGGTGGCATGGCACATAGACACCGAAAAGCTGTTTCATCTGAACGATTATTATCATTATTATTATTATTATTCACTATCCACACTAGTGACTTGTGCCTTATATCGATACTACCCGGCCGCTTAGTGCGAATAATCGTGCTTGTTTCATTTTCGCTAGCATACTCGCAATAATTACTCGATGTTTCTTCCGAACAATCTTTTTAGCATCCCCAGTATCACAATATTCTGTCATTCCACTCACTTTGAATTCGAAAAAATGATAACCAAACCGTTACCGATTAACTCGCTGGCGGGTCGCAGATAAGTCTGAGACACGTACACCGGCAAACGTTACTAGAGACTGCGAAACGTTAATTAAGCCACTATGTGCTGAACGTTTACTTTTTGAATGCATGGAGTTCTTGATTTTACTTGACCCGTACAGATAATCACAGCACACCCGTTGTGTTTTCCTACCCCAAACATGTGCGTTGTACCACCAGCAATAACGAAGCTAGTTGGTCGTTGGCTTGTTGGCTGAGCTGGGCAATTTGACTGCAAACGTTTCATCACCAACCGAACGTTGTGGTGCGATGGGTTGGCCGCTCAGAATAATGCTTAGAAAACGTAATCCAGTCACATCTATCGTTGTAATCTCATGTTCGAATGGTGAATCCATGCTGGACGAAAGCTCTCACTTTGGAAGTGAACTTCCTTCAGAGTCTCAAATATCCTTAAGTGTGCTGGTCGTCAGGAAAGCATTTAACTTGCACATCAGTTGGGAAAAACTAAAATATACATGGCTTCCAGATGATCCGCGTTCTATGTGTGGTGCTAATCAACGGCGATCCGGCCTCAATATCGTTCTCTGCCTATCATGATCATCGGCGCATAACACTACCGGATTCACTCGTTTTCTATTCACTATAGAGATGGAATATTCCAATTGCGCCCTCAATAGCGCTCGTGCATCCAAGCTATTGCTTTCAGTGTGTAACTCCCTTCCCAATCTCCTCACCAAAAATTCCACAGACAGCCCTGTATTTCGGCATCAATTATGTTAGCTCCCGCCTCCAAGGCGCAGCTACCTACCCCGCCTCCCTAAATCATCGGTGAACGAAATTGTGGCAGCCACAACCATTGTACGACAAGTACGCGGTTCCTACAGCTGACGATGATGGGATATTCTCCTTTTCTATTCCAAATACATTTCTTTCCTTACCTTACCGTTGCCTGTTTTTTTTCTGTTAATTTTTTCAACCCACTGTATTCATTGCTTCCGGTTCGTCTTACAATTGGCGTTTTTCTATGGTTACTGTCCTTCAGGACCCTGGAACCGGTGGGACGAAGATGAAGGCAAAGAAGTCCAACGAGAAAGACGAATCCGACAAGGAGGACGAAGAGAAGGAAAAATTCAAGAGCAGCCTAAAGAGTGCAATCATCATCCAGCGACCTAACATATCTTGGGATGATGTGGTTGGCTTGAGTGCAGCTAAGGAAGCTTTGAAAGAGGCCGTCATTTTACCCATCAAATTTCCCCACCTTTTTACCGGCAGCCGAACTCCGTGGCGAGGAATTTTGCTTTACGGCGTAAGTTAACGTATCTCTCGCAGTGAGAGCCATCCTGGCGCACTAGAGTACACCACCAACTTAATTGTTCGTTCGCACTCTTATGTGAATTTTAAAGAATATGCACTAATATTCACCCGTGGGTTTGGCTGAGATGACTTACTCTTCAAGAAGATTGCATTTGCATTCAAGAAGAAACTTCCCAACTAGGAGCACTAGAGCTGTTACCCGCCGGTGGTAGTTTTTCAAAGAAACCACTCTTTGTGTCATTTGTCGAGGCGTATATGCATCATATCAGCCAGCATTTCAAGCACCGATGCTTCCTGATTTTGTTCAGTCGCTACCCATCCGGTAATTCTCACTCCTAGAGGATATAGTGGTTGATAGCTTCACTACTGTGTCCAGTCTTGACAGGCCAAGCTCTGCGATCTGCAGCAAAGTTGGTGTGCTTGTTGACTAGACTCTTACTCCTTGAGCGTACGCTGCGAGTTTGATAGAAATAGAGCTTATCGATATCTACTTCGATTTTAGTGAGTTGTATTCTTATGCATCCGGAATTGAACCTCGCACTGCTCCCATTGATCATAATTTTCCAATCTACCGCCACTCTTGCGCTTCCCTGTTCAACCAGTTTCTAGAGTGCTGCGAAAGTGGTTTGTACTGATGATACAGTATTCTAACCGGACGTACCGCATTTATGCTTTTTTCAGCCCCCGGGGACTGGTAAATCATTTCTGGCCAAGGCTGTGGCTACTGAGGCAAATAATTCCACGTTCCTGTCCGTGTCTAGTTCCGACTTGGTTAGCAAATGGCTCGGAGAATCGGAGAAATTGGTCAAAACTCTTTTCTCCATGGCTCGAGAACAAAAGCCGAGCATAGTTTTCATCGATGAAATCGACTCCATTTGTGGTTCTCGTAACGAAAGCGAGTCCGAATCCGCTAGACGTATCAAGACAGAATTTCTTGTCCAGATGCAAGTAAGTGAATGTTTCACTGGCTCTTACCCTTAGTCTTTGGCTGCAATGAATTTAATCACCCCATGTTATTTGGTTCCCGCAAAGTGCCTTCAGAATTGAGCCTATGTCAAGACAATACCATAGAATTTGGCGTGCCTCTGAATCTATCCATGTAAGCAGCTAACCTCACACCGTCAGGGCAAACTTGTGGCTTGATTCGCTGTAAAACATTTAAAGATTTCGCAACCGCTGTTAGCTCGAAGTGGCCAACCTCGAAGTTTCTGAAGGCTCTATGCTATGCGTCTAGCCTTGTCAACACTTATTACACTAGTGTTTGTCCGGCTTCCAAAATGCATGTCACCTATTCACTATGCATGCAGCGTAAAGCACGTTGGTACCACCAATAAAGTGCATACCTTTTTTTCTGTCAGTCCAGACAACCCAGGAGGAAAACTCAGAACGCATTTTGCTACGCTTCAGTTTATTACTCTGTGTAAACGATGTCTCTTTCCAGTCCTATACTCTTTCTGTCAGTCTTTGATGTTCTCACCTAGTTTGGTACGTGAGTTTCGTCAGCTGATTTCATGAAGGTTTTTTCTGGAACTTCACTACAATGCCGTTAGTCTGTAGGAAGACGGCCTTAAAGGCTCGCCTGACTTCTCTCCAAATTATTTTTGGCCCGCCGAATTCACCATAACGCAGAGGGTTGAGGCGTTAGCTTCCCATGAAAAGTTTATAGTCAGAGACCAATCCTATCGTCTTCGTTTCTTCCTGCTAGAGTTGCGTATCTGTCTGTCATCTACACACTAAAAGGACACCATAGTTGAATCTTTTGACTTCTTCAACTTGTGAATCCTTATTCTGATGATCGGGGCATTGGTGCATAATTCCGATGCCTTAGGCATTCTCGCGGATCCTCACCAAAGCCTAGGAACGATATCCGTGTGCAAACCACTCACGGCTCCATGCAGGCTATGGACACTTTGAACGTATGTTTCCCCATAAAATTTGCATTGACGTTACTCACTTGTGTCGCTCTATATCACTGTCAACCCGATAGAGGCGTTTCCATCACCTGTGTTTCACTGCAACATCCGAATCACTCTTTTAATCCAAGAGATCTCCCCAGATTGGTACCAGAGGTGCTTGTCAGCTTCACCCTTCCCCATCCTTTTATTCCAACCCAACACACCAGCTGACTGTAAAACAACAATCCCGATTTTTCGTACCCTCCGAGAAAGGCGTCATTTATGGTTGATAGACGTATTATACGTTACTACTGTATTGCGATCCTATTAAGCTCAAATATGAGTGGTTTCAGGGTGCACTTTGCAATCGCAGTGCGCAAGGGTCCAGTCAGAGACTGGTTTGGGACACTACTGAGCCCGGTCGTTGTATCTGACCTATGGAAGTATCAGACTGGCTAGTTGTGTAGTATCGTCGTATCTTCTGGTGGTTTTCAAAGATAGATTTAGCTCAAGAAACGGAAAGTCTCATCATCGACTTGGCCACTTGCGATCTGGCAGTTAAAACCAGTCCTAGTCGTCTTAGCGGAATCAGCGCTGACTCCGCATGATCCAATACAACCACAACACCAGGAATGGATTCTACTTACCTTACTTGGCTTTCCTTTGTGTGATGATAAGCCGGCTCCTTGGTTGTTTCAAATCACAGCTTATCATGTAGGGCGGTCAGTTTCAGGCCTGTCACAGATATTGATCGAATGCTGGTTCCAGCGGCGTAGGTCGTAAACAGTCTACAGACAGAACCTCAGCATCAGTGTCGACCAAGCTTACCAGCTTGAGGACAACGCCAATTTTGGTGAGATTCAGAACAACTGGGTGGCGAAGGACGTATCACAACCACCGGAGTTGACGTCGTTGGGTCAGCTGCTCGAGTTGAGCGGTCAACTGCTTACACCGGCCTTATGCTGGTCCCCTGTTGTAGGGTTGGGTGTGCGTGATGTGTTTCAGCCAGTCGTGCTGTAAAGAAGTGTAAATTGACTTTTGTGTACACCTGTACGTGATAGTCTGTTCGTTATATTGCACACGTATATTCAGAACACCAGACTTGAGTAATATTCGGCAAGAAGTCCGGAGGGCACCAATGGCTCCGGCTCAGTTCTGCTTTTTACAAGCCGAAAAATCTATTCAGTGTCCACTCAAGTCTTAAAGCTGTTAAGCAATGTGGCCGAATGGTGGTAGAACACCAGAACATGGGATACCGCACCACTAAGGAGATATCCTAGACATACACATATGACTAGAGCAATGATGGGTACAGAGAATCTCCTCTAGCACCGTTGTACACTTAAGATTCCGAAATGTATGCATTGCTTGTACGGGTCCTTTACATAAGGATACCCGAAAAGCGTTTAAATAGAATACAGTGGAATACGCCCAATCACAGCTCAAAAGGCATATAAAGTAGATTTGAAATAGTAGTGAGAAGCCATTTTTACCCTGGAAACCAAACCAGAGCCTCTCACTTACGGTGCACTTAGATGAACGTAGTGGACGCAGCCCAACGTTTGACACGTTTGTCATATGCAAACGGGTTTTTGGTGGCCCACATTACACCTGAGACTCACCGTAAACACACGTGTATGGCAAGCTAGTGTTTGACAGTATTCAGCTTGGCCACAGAAAGTTACCTCTGGCACCGTTGTAAGCTTAAGGCAGGACTTTGCTGGCGTATCGCCGTCGGATTTCTGTGTTCACTGGTCGCCGACCGATCCGATGCAACCAGCACAAAAATGGCCTCAGTCGGAGCACATTTGGTTTCTCCAGTTTCCAGGCGTCCTTTTCCGATGATGCCCTTACGCTGTGCACAGTTAAACTCCCCGGCTCGAAGCTGGTGGTCATAGAATTGGTGAACTCCATTTCGCATCGTTTCCCCCATGACATCTTGTTTTTTTGTTTCTCTTTTCTAATCCTATAGGTCCACGTCAACAGTCTTTAGGCTTTTGACAGAAATATCCGGATATCGAATCTTTTGTCTGACAGCTTTATGTTTCCTCGTATTCAGCTGACCGTATAGGAGCTGCTTCAGAATATTGTTCCCGTTCATTTAGTAAACACGTCTCAGTCACCGTAGACGGCTGAATTTGCTCGTTTCCTCCATTCCATCACAACGCGCCCGTCGGTTGACTTCCGTGTTCGGCACTCGTTGAGTCTAGTGAAGACTGCTCAAGTATCAGAGGTTGCGTTGGTATGTGGTCAGTTTTCCAGTGGCATACAAGAAGCGTCGCCTTGTGGACGTGCATCCTGGTCTCCATCCGCAGGCTCCACATCCCCCATACCCGTTTCTAGAGTTTTCCAAAAGCCAAACTAACCTTGGTAACAGGGGATCGACGGTCAAGCCAACAGACAATATGCTTTCGAGGTGGCAGTCAGCAAACTCTCTTCCAGTCCTGATGCAGAGCTAATGTCTTATTCACCATAATGGTCAGACCATACTGCGCAGCAACACCCGAAAGCCTCTCAGCTCGGCTGTCCAATTGATCATGCATATGTGCGGACAGCACGCAGTTGTCCGCAAACATGAGAATGCGGACCTTTGTATGATGGGTTAAATTCCACGCACAAAGACGTCCAATATTGAATGACGTCCATCATACCGATACTTGAACTGTACTCCGGCATAGTTGTTCACGCAAGCCCCATCCACTATGACCATTAGACAGAGATTGATGAGAACGGGGACAATGAAATACACCTGTATTGTGCCAGTAAGAATTTCAAAGTCACTTGAATTAGATCCTTCGCTCTTATTCTGTCATGTGAACTTCGGCTGAGGTTGGCGAATTACGGCCGACAGCCGTAGTTGGAAAGACCTTCCATAATACTTTTCCATTGACGGAGTCGAGGGCCTCGTCAGTTCTAGAGAGAGGGCATGGAACCCTATCCGCGGAATTTTTAACTTGAGGCTCTAATGCACCAAATACCATGCTCACTGTGCTAGGACCATCGTGAGATCAATATTGTTCTTCGGGGATGTTTACCTTGATCAGTTCAGCCGTCAGGCGATTGACTAGCACTCGTGCCAGAGGCTTTCCCGCGCACTTCAGCAGACTGATGTCTCTGTATGCGCCAGGCCAAGTTGAGTGGCACCAGTAGAGCATTCTTGAATTCTGGTGAGACTTTCTCTTCCTGCCAACTCATGTTGGCCAGTTGAAGATACGCGTTCCCCAGGGTCGGACCATATTTGGCATTTTTGCTAAAAACATGTTTTTTCCAGTTGCCTTGCATTCCAAAATTTTATGTTCACCTGCCCTGCCTCTCCAAGAGACAGAGGAATGTTCAGGGACAGTTTCACCTCTTGTTGAAGCAGTCTATCCACTGCACTCCAGCCGACGCTCGTCGGCCGTTTCAGCAGTCTGTCGAGGTCCTTGTACCATGTATCCACTGTTTCTGCAGGTGAAGTCAGTTTCTCTCCCATGCCAGCATCCTGGAGAGTTTGGATCGGTTTGATGCTCAGCCTATAGATGGCCTTCAGAAAACCGCAAGATTCTTTATGCTTCCGTCAGGCAGCGATTTCCACCGTCTGCTCACTTTGCTTCTTCAACCATTCGTCCTTGCTGCGATCACTTAGAGCCGTTCGGATTGGCAAGAGATTTGGCAAATGCACCACCAGCATTTTTATATACCGGCTTTTGGCGTCAAACTACTCAGGGCTTCTCGGGGCAGTCGTCCGATCCGACTGACTACTATCGTCATCAGCTGGCGCTTCAAGTTATGTCATGCTTCTGCCAGTGGGTTTGATTGCTTGAAGCTGTCAATGCGGACTCCAGTTGATGATTGTACATCAACCTGGATTTCGGATATTTGAGATGGTTCAGGTCAACTTTTATGCACTCGCTGGTGCAGCTCGCCCGGATTTCAAGCTTCGTTCGAATAAGCTGATTGCTTGTTCCACAGTTGGATCCTCGGAGCTCAATCCTTTGGATTCATCTCGGGAGCGGAATAACTGTGGAATATGCGTTCTCACGCTTGGAGACGATCTAGCTCATCCATATCGTTCATCATGTAGAACAGGATGTCTGATATAGATTTCCGACTGAGGCAGGACGGTTGAAGAGGAAACAACAGAGTGGCAATCCCGCATCTCAAATCAGGGTCGTCAATAGCGAACCGCCTGCGGCTCTTATGGGCTTGGCAGTGGTGCTCACCCGGCGATAGTGAAGACATATATATATATATATATATCATGTTCGCCGTCTGTAATGACACTTGGCCTTCTTAGCTCCTAGTCACAGAACTGGACTTCGTTTATTTCCATTCTTGCTGACTTTTTATAATAATTTCCCTAACATGGTCTCTGATTCTGTCTACCCAGTGTGTTGACTTCAAAACCACGTACACCATGTGGTGAGTGGCTTTTCATTTAAGAAAGTACAGTGCCGGAAAACGGTAACTCTTAAGACTGTTTTTTATTCAGCAACAAAGACGTCTTAGGTAACTCCCGGTGAGATATACTCGTTCTACCCCATCATATCCTAATGAGCATCCCTCCAACCGCAACTTCTTTCAGGGCGTAGGTTCGGACAATGACCAGGTCTTGGTCCTAGCCGCGACGAATATTCCATGGACCCTGGATCCAGCTATCAGACGTCGTTTTGAAAAGCGTATCTACATTCCCCTTCCCGAAGCTCCTGAACGTGCAAACATGTTCAAGGTCAACTTGGGTACGACTCCACATACGCTTACTCAGAAAGACTTCATCTCCCTTGGGGAGCAGTCCGAAGGTTACTCGGGTGCAGATATTGGTATCGTGGTTCGAGAAGCCCTCATGATGCCAGTTCGGAAAGTTCAGACTGCTACACATTTTAAGCGTGTAAGTCTACTCAATGTTTTATGTTCGCCTTGAGCATATTAGCGGGTGTTGTTGGCGCAGGCCCTGAGACATTCCTGTTGTAATTATCACTAAGTTGTTTCTTCTTCAGGACCATCAGCTCGACAATGGGTGCTGACAGCATACCCCTATGTCGAACAAAACAACATTGCAATGTCAGCATTATGTGGTTGTGATCCCGAGCTCGAAAGTCTACCTCCTGTTTTTCCCTCGAATCTATTCGATCGCTGTTCTCTAGACTAGGGCAGCCTATCAGTACCTCAGTTTTTGGTTCATTAAGATGCCCCATCTGAACGACTTGCTTTTGTTTTTATAATACCTTGCAAAAACTGGAAGGTGTATTAGACAGACTCCTGAATCTTGGTCCCTCATTTCATCACTTCGATGTATTGGGTCTTCTGATACAGCTGCCGAAATCGTTGTTGAGTTCAAACACACCCATCCTTTGTTCTCAGTGTATTCCTCCTATCACCGAATCAGCTCGGTTTTTCCTTTCTCCCAGGTCTCTGGTACATGTCCAACAGACCCAACAAAAACCGTGAACGACCTGCTAACTCCCTGCTCACCAGGTGACCCTGGGGCGATAGAGATGTCTTGGTCTGACGTGCCTAGCGACAAGCTCAAAGAACCCCCTGTTTCAATGGTACGTTTTACTCACTTCTTGCCACCACTCTCACCCATTGACAACTTTCATTTTTGTTTCTATTCATCGCACTCGTCATGATCCGTTGTCTGCTATTCATCGTTTCTCTGATAGATAGAGGTGAGAACAAACATTCTTACATGTCCTATAGGTTTTGCCAGTCTTCAGATTATGAATAGTATACATTGCTGCTGTGATCTTGACACCCACTTAATCTGGTTCCCAAACGGCGAGGAGAAAACAAACTCGGAACTGAGAGCAAATTCTGTGCGAAATCATAATAAATGGAGGATAGGCGCGATATTCTGTACATTCATGTTAGTCTCCGTAACTGACCTGATTCCTTATGGCCAGTGTCTATAGTGGCGTGTTTGTTTCTTTGTTTTCAGGCCATATCCTGTTCACTCGTGAAAGTCTTTCGAATGGAGCGTAAATCGATTATTTTTACCAAAATCTTAGTATCTATACGATCCCATAAACGAAACAACTTTAACTCATGGTTCGAATTATTTCTTAAGCAATCTATACAGAGGCTGGTATTTATCGTTCCCTGAGGTGAACTAGCATTAAACACATGTTATACAATTTCTTCAACTCCGTTCATTTGGTTTCTGCTTCTACAAGCTATCGACAGCAAGAAATACACGAAGCATGGCAAGGTTCTGCTATCTGCACACACACCAGCCTTGTCGTATATTTGGGAACTACCCTCCCTGCGGAGCATGCACCGAACTAGGCATACCATAACCTGTGTTACATTCGTCTTATTTGTCCTCACTTGTGTGGTGCCTAGCTAAGTGAGAGAGAAATATCAGTCGTCTTGTTTGCCAGCGTCCCCAGCCATTCGTCCTGCGGTCTCCATCCAGCTTACTGGCGGATGCTAAGTTCGGTGATCAAGAATAGCATTTCCTCCCGTTAACTTGTGGCCTCACTGTCCGGAGTTTGTTTCCACTCTGCGGGTGCCTCAAAAATGGCCTTTCTGATTTAACGCTTCCAGAAAGGTCGCCACCCGTTTCTGGTCCCCATTCATTCTTTTTTTCAAATGATGATTAGACTGTTGCTCTAAGACTTAGTCGATCACTGTTTCATCATTTGGTCAACGCCTTTTATCCGACTCTAGGTTTTTCAATACCGGTACAGCCTGTATCCTCGTTGTACTGGAAGAGAAAGTATGCAGTGTTTATACCACTCCGCCTGTGTGGGTCGATTGATTCATGTGCGATTGAAGAGCAATGATACTACGCCGGATGACTATTCGTGCACGCCGTGTACACAAATGGGTACATTCACCGGTAGATGGGGAACTGCATGTGACCTTCATCAGCAGCTAAATATAAACGAAGAACCTATTTAGTTTGATTCGTTGGTTATACACCACTTTCAGTTCCACACGCGTATTCTTCTTTCCACATTTTAGGAGTGCGTTATTTGCGGAGGCTATGCCTTTTGTCGAGCATTGAATGTTCGTCTTTGTTCGGCCTGGAACAGTTGGAAAGTGACAATTAAATAATTATTGTTGCAAAACAGTGCAGATGTTTTCGCAGTTAGTATTATCTGTTGGCGCAGTTCTCACTTAAGGTCCGGTCCTGAAAGACTCACCACAATGATCGATAAAAGTCATGCAGTAAAACACATGACGTTCTTTAGAAATAAGCAGTGTGAGACCACTTCGCTTGTGGAAACTTCCAGGTTGGTCTCCTCTTAAGAAAAAACCGCCTCAGCTTTCTCACTTGTTCCCTGTGATAGTGTCTATTTACATGTTTCGTCTTTTTTCGTTGACTTGTGTCCGTCGTCTTTCTGTATTTCCGGATGTTATCGCTTCCTCTTTTTTTATCTTGTGTTCGTTTATCCTCCGTATTTTCCTTAGATTGATATGCTGCAGTCTTTACAACGGAACAAACACACAGTCGCACAAGCTGACTTAGACCGACTGGAACAATTCACCCGGGAGTTTGGTCAGGAGGGCTCTTGATTGCTAAAGCGTGTGACAGTCGGTGGTGACGTGCTTACGCTGCCATCCTTCTGTGTTCGTGGCCTTCCTGCTCTGCGAACCGCCTCGTTCCCTGTCACTTGATCGTCACATGTTCTCGCCCTGGCTGCCATTTTCCCAGTTACACTAACTTACTAGTACAGAATCGATTCTACTCATTTGGTCTTTTACCCATCCTCAGACCGGATAAGTGCTTTTTCTGAAACTGTGGTGCCCGAGATATTTGACTCTGCACGTTTATTGAGTATGTTTATCACTGTTGGGGTATATCATCTTCCTCACGAATCCCATTTGAAATTGATCCCCTTCTTGGACTGTATTGTTTCTTCACACCACAAGAATCCCTGTGACGGAGTTCCAGAATCACATCTGATTTTCTTGACGCGCTGGTATTCTGTGCAACTGGGACGTGGCCCATGAACTATGACGTCTAATTGTTTTCCGGTTGCGTATTTTGTCTCACTCCTGTCTGATTTTCTTTAATGGACGCCGTTCACGATATGGATTTATCCAAGTTGAACTCTTACCAGTTATTAGTACACTGAATCGATGCTTTTCCCGTTTGAGACGCTCAATCTTTTCACAGCAGAACGTTTAGCTGGTCTCTGAGCCCTCAGTACTCATAGAACTATGGCTGGGTATTTTGCAGTATCCAAATCCCCCTCACGATTATCCTCCAGCATACGGACCATCACGAGAAAGTCCGCTGTAATCCCACACAAGAGGCAGGCTCCGAGATAGAAGATACCTGGTTGATCTTTGGCGGTGAATATACGCTTGGTTGTTTTTCACGGCAAGGTTTTTCTAGGTTCCTCGAGTGGGGGACAGGGATAACCCATCTTTGGAGACCCTATTGAATTTG
The DNA here is from genome assembly GCA_003604175.2 of Clonorchis sinensis. Taxonomy (NCBI): domain Eukaryota; kingdom Metazoa; phylum Platyhelminthes; class Trematoda; order Opisthorchiida; family Opisthorchiidae; genus Clonorchis; species Clonorchis sinensis. Next base: position 41,355,287 of record CM030370.1, read on the forward strand.
GCTCTTCCAGGAGCACATTAGTGATTGAATGCTAGTTTGTCAGGTCGCTGTCGCACTTAATTTCAGTGGCTTCTTATTGGGGGTTGTTGCCAGGCCTGCTAATGAAGTTCTGTGAGTTCACTTGAAAATTCGTCTGTCGCCCCCAAGCGAACTGTTTAATTCAAACTTCGCTATCCAATTGAAATCAGTCACTGTTGGAAAACCCGAAGTATTCTGTTATTGTCTCATCCTCGTTGGTATTCACAAACGATGCGCATTTCACAGACCTCCAGAAACATCCGAACCCAAGGCTCCCTGACGAAGGCCTGCAAACTTTTTTTATTGGACTATGAGTAGCTGACCAGCAGTGTGACTAACTCGTAATTAAATGCCACTATCTTTCAGTAGAAGTCCACGTCACGTGGAACAATGTTGGAATCGACTGGCGGAATCTCAGTTTGGAAACGTGTGCGGTATTTTCTGCTGCAGCTACCAACCAAGAGGTCGTTGGCTTAAAGTTCCCTAGAGTTTCATGGGGCGCGTACTGTTGGTGATTCCCAACAAAGATGAAGCGGCTTCACAGTGGTTTCCAGCATTTCACCCTAGGTTGACCTCACTTGTAGAGTTGAATTTCAACTAAAGCTCCAACATTTCCTCACTATCTGCATTCTCTCAGTTTATTAGTGGGCTGAACAGGTTGTTTTTTTACTCGCTTGCAGCCAAACAAGTGGTCTTGCATGAGAAAGTCTAGCCGTTCCGCTTTTCCAAACACCTTGGGTACATCCTCTGGATGTCAACAGTTTTGCCACTCTATACGGAAGGCATCCCCGAAGCTTAGATGAGTTAACACACTTTCCCAGCGCAGAATCAGGGCATATTTCACATGCATAGTTGGGTGACCGGGGTTAGATTTTGGCTTGCTTCACTTACCTACCTGCTTGCAGCTCTGGAGAAAACGTTTAGTTGGTAAATGTATTGAAGTTTGCCCCCAAAGTCGACTTAACAGCGACAAAGTATGACATAACAGATTGAGGACATGCATGCATCGTTTCATAAAACCTGGCTATGTATATTTTCTGCACAGGTGTCGGTTTTTATTCACTAATAAATGATCAAAAAAGCACAACCTTTACTGTCTTCCTCATGTTACGACATCCGGGTAAACCTCATAAAATTTCTCAATACACTTTTTACAATCGAATTTCAGACAGGATATGGAATAATGTGTTAATGTGCCGTGTAGAAGTATAAGACTGACCATGGCTGCTGTTGGATAATTGATTGCTCAGCTAGGTTCCCTTGCTTCCATTTACAAAGAGTCATCCGAGTGGGTTGTTCGAATAAGCAGGAGCTAAACTTCGACAAACCTGTTAAGTTTCCCAATATCTGGGGGCCTAATTTCTTCCATACACACAAACTGGTCACCTCTGGATTACCCAAAATAAATAACAGGGAATACCTACCAAACTTTCCGGTTTTTTGAAGGGTGGTGGATATTTTCAAACGACTAGAAGAACAGAAAAACAAAACCCCACAATTGGCTGCGGTCCATGCCCGGTCGACCAGTACAGGTCATGTGAAGTCCCCAACTTTTGTGTTCACGACACCGTACCGTTCGTTCAGCTACCGCTAGGAGTAGTAAAATGAAAGCATCACAAATAAGTGATGGGCTTTTTAGGCGCGGAATGACGTCCAATCCCAGCAGCAAACCCTATAAACTGCATTTGACGCTGCCCAGACATTCAACAACCTCTGAGAAGGTAGAGGCAAAGTAGATGTAGGTTTAGTTTTTTTCGTAGAATATCAAAAAATGACCTGAACATCTGTTTTGTTTGTTGGAGGGTGCGCTCTTGGGATGGACCACTCGTACACTGACACAAATAAAAAATATAGGGGATTAAAATCCCAATACGACACATTTGTTACCACATTCAAGTTAAGAGTTCTTATAAGAACATTTCAAATCAGGCCAGAATGCCTGTCGACAGAGTCCTGGTGTAGTTTGTGAGATCCTTCAAAACCAAGTCGGATGTGTCATGCATTGCTCAGTCCATTCTGGTAGACTGCCGTCGTCGAGTTTGGGTTTTTTGCGACATCGGAGTGTTCCACACGAGCAATCCACCAGATCGAATTCCCGCCGCCCATAGCCGAGCATTTGAGTAATAACGGCGTCACCTATTTTTCCACGTTCGTGAGCTGATATACAATTTACGTCGCACATATTTGGATGGACTGCTGTTGTTATTGTGACTCTGCCCCGTATTATAAAATGGCCTTAAAAAAATACCCCTGTTTTTTGTCGATTTTACAACCCCCAAGCCGAATGGAAACTTCCTTATGTACTTCCTTAGAAGTTGCTAAAGAAGAATGATATTTTTAAATACATCAAAAGCTTTTCTGTGTTCTATATTGTTTTTGTGCCAACGCTTCATATACGGTGAGGTGATTCGGGCAGCTTAATGTAAATACGGCTGCAGCCAATCGATCTCTGCAACGTGATCAGCTGACAGTTTTCATTCCAGCGTGGTTAACACATTCTTCTCGAACTGAGCCCTCGTCCACTCTCTTGATCACTGATTTGTTCGTGCATTTCTCCTGAATGTGTTGAACACTCCGTTCACTGACCTTTTTATGACCATCGAAGTACATTGTGCATTCGGTTGGAATTCACCGCGCAGTCTGTCCGTCTCAAACAATTCCTTTCATTTGATGGCTTTTCATTTCAAAATCGCTCTACATTTCTTTTGTGAAGCTTTATTTAATTTTGAGACAATCCGTCTTTAAGCCTTGAAAGGCTTAAACATGGATATTTGCGGTTCCCTGAAAACCTGTCTGTGGGGTTCAAGCCTAATTGGTTACTTCAATTCTCCGTCAACAACTAGTTATACTGAACTGAGTAATTTAGTTAAAAAACGTCTCGTCAGCAACCTAGGTGACGTCATCAGTGCGTGGTAAGTTGGTGCTGCGTCGGCGTGTAGATGTGTGTACTTATCAACGACAAGATGTGTATGGGAGATCATCAGTACCGGGCGAAGGGAATCGCTCCAGAGTGAGAAATCGTTTGTCTGCTTTCTCTCCCTGCCTACGCACCTACTAACTAGTTCGGAAGTAGTTCAGGGTGAATTTTACATTCAGCCTATCAACCTCTGACGAGTGCCGAGAACTGAAATTAATGTAGTGACTGCATTAGCAGCTCTGAGGTTGACGTTTAAATATGTGTGCAGATATCCGGCTATAGCTAACCAGTGTAAGCTTCGGGAATCGGAAGCGCAAACGTGGGCTACTAAACAATTGACTCAGATTAATCATCTCGATATCTGCTGTCTATGAAGAAGGGGCATTGAAGACCATCCATCTTACTGGAAAACCTGCCTGAAATCAAGTCATAATATGATATTCGCGGAAGTGACGGTGTGCTCATACCACAGTTTAGTCACTCCGCTTCTATCATCACATTTCCCAATGCGCAGTGATACAGGAGTCGCGCGTATCTCATTCAAAAGGAGTTCACGATGTCGTTGGCTGTGTAAGAAACGGCAGGTCTCAGCGACAGACAGCCTTCGGAACTACGTAAGTATGCTGGTGACATTCTGCTGACGTAGCTGACTGCCTTATTTGTATCTCGGTCCATCGGGTCGAAGTTGGTCCAGATATTTGTTATTAGCGTGATGAGATTTGGAAATTTTTACTGGAGACTTCGGCCGCTCATGGATGGACGCCTTAGCGTTCAAACTAATACGCGGGCGGTCGCGGGTTGTAAACTCGTTGGAGTTTCGTGAAGTCCACACTGCTGAGGATTACCAATAAAGATGAAAAAGCTGTACAGTGTGTACCCGGCTTTCAGCACAGACTGATTTAACTTACAGGACGAATTCTTTATTGACAATGCGCAAGTCTCCTGCTACTACCAAATTACAGTCTCCCTGGTATAAAGGCGGTCTTCCGTTTGGTGGGTCGAGATGTCCTGTGCAACTGCCTTGTGTAGGATGGTGTGCTCATTGTAGACGTGGCGAATATCCCATTTTCTATAGAGGAAAACGTTGGTAGCTCAGGTAGCGTAGATGGTCGTTGGCTTGTTCGCTGAGCCGGGTAATTTGACTGCAAACATTTCATCACCTATCGAGATGACATCATCAATACGTTGTTAGGGAGCGTGATCGTGCTTAACGATGGGTAGGTAGTTATGCACATTAATAAGCATACTACCCAGTCCCAACTTTGGATTTTTTTTGCACATATTCCCTAGTATTTTTGTTTCTTTACAACTCCGCCAAAACGCCCATCTAAAAATTTACGATCGATGGTGTATAGAAAAACATCTCATCCCCTCCGTCTTAATTGACGGGAGCGACTTGAAAAATAATTCTGATGTACTCGGAACCCCCTGGGGTGTTTTCTTTGCGTGATTGGGCGCCAGTCTAGCCCATACCTCCATGCCACGCATACACAATAAACATTTTAGGACTAAAGCCGTCGAGATATAGCTGACGTGGTTTCCGATATGATGGAGAAATGGGTCGTGGGATACGTCTCTGTGAAATATGACGTCATGTTTCACAGCCCCTTGTTCCAAACGGGACACAGTTCTGGGTAGTCCAACATTCAAAATCTGGTCTTTGTCGGTGGGAACTGTGGAGTAGTGCTGAAGAAATGTGACCACTTTCCCTACCTCAAGCTTCTTCAGACCACCTGATGTGCCAATAATAGGTGTATTATAGTTAGCTGCTAAATGGAACGGTATTGAATCTTCGGGGCGTAGTTCCCTTGTACCAGCATTATCATTCAAATACTCCGTGTTTCTGTTTGCGCAGAATGTGTGACAGTCCAATGTAAATTTTGCCTGGACAGAACGCGACTGGCGCAGCTCACCCTGAACGTATGAAACCTTAGCCTTTCCGGCGTGAAAACACTAACGGTCTTTGGACTCCGGTGATCTACTCAGTCACTTATAAAGCCGTTCTGCGGCTTTATGCGATACAGAGATTCCTTTCTGTATCATCGCCAGAATGACATAAACATAATGCATAGTTTGTAGCTCAATGCAGCTTCGCTAGCTGTCCTTTGTTAAATGCGATCGGGTCGGAAGAAACGGCTCCCCAAAGAGATCACACTCTTACTCTGAGGTACAGGTTCCCACAGGAGCTACAAAGCTTGAGTTGCAATAAACCCATTAGTAGAAGAACCTCATGTTCATTTCTTAGACTACTTAAGTTACTCGGTGTAGAAATACCTAATGTGAACCCAACGAGACGAAACAGAAGCACAGATCAGTACTCCATTCTGGGTCTACTCCGGTTTCGGAAGTGTGCTGGCTGGTTACAGCAGCTACGTCACTGGTTTGTAATCCTTCAACAGTATTTCCGGTCTTTATTCCTCCCTCAGGAGGTCACTTTTTGTAGGACACTATGGTCTCGCCTACCGATCCGACGTAATTTGTGAAACTCGCGTCGGCAGTTTTCCTCGGAATCCGCCCTTACCAATAAGCAAGTGGTTTCAGGATCGCATCGAAAAAACAGATAATCTAGGGAAGCAAGCTTAAAGAACCCGGGTAATATTCAGTTGGTCAGGAGGTGTGGGTTATGCGACCTCAGCATCATACTCTGTAGAAGCTGATCGTAATGGAGTCCGTTGGAACTCCTCTCGAGTTATGGGCGATCCCTACATTGTTCCTCTCCCTCCCGTGTTGCGACGTGTTTTCAGTAGTCCGCATCCGCAACTTTACGTTCTGAAATGTCTATACCTCTGACTAAATGGATCCCTTGCTTGCCTCATTGTTGTTGTAAGCCATGTTGTCGACCGAACAGATTTGACCAATGCCTAATTGCAGTCAAGTGCTTTCTAGCTACTGGATCACTTGTGAGTAGATGGTTTGAAATGTGATAGAATTTTGTCATTACTATGAAGCCAGTTCCCCGTAATGGGAGCTTTTGTATTTGCATGCTCTAAAACAATACTTTTGAGTGTTTTATTTGAGACTGAATTGAGTGACTCATTTTGAAGGTTCTAGTGCGCTACTTTTTTATCAAGGTTCGCAAGTTTGTTTGTTTACTTTGGATTAGAAAATGGAATAAAAAGGCGCAGTTTTCCACCGCTGATTGGCGAAGTGCACTCACTAGCAACGTCACATTTTTTAAGAAAACCGAACAGCCAAACCTTAGAATAACCACATCGGGACGAATGCTAGGCACTGTTTAAATTAAATTGCTTGTTTTTATAAGTCTGCTTATCAACCCCGGGGAAATTTTGACCGTGTCTTGCGACCAATTGCAAAACTTGTGAGTTACAACTACTCATCTGCTTGGTCGGATAGTGAATGGTACTCTAGCCAGCAACCAGTGTGTCATGTTCGTACTGTTCATAACGGGTCTTTGGAAAAACACTTGCCACTCAAACGTAACCTTCATTAGGAACTTTACAGTGACGTCTTGACAGTGATAAAGTAATTAATTATTTGGTGACCGGGTTAATTACACGCAGGATTGAACTTATCTTCCTCTATCTGTTTGCGTACTAGTTGGATGGTCTAGTGATTGCTCTGGGCTTGCGATTACATAAGGCCTTGAATGTGCTAACTGCGTCATGAAGTTATGCGTAACAGGTGTTGCTATATTGGCCACAATGATCTTGTCGGTGGTGGATCGGCACCATCCATATGAGAGCGAGAGTTTCGTACCAACCTTCAACTGATACATTGCTCGTTTTTGAGGACGATCTCAAAGGAGCACAGGCATTTTGCCTAATTTCAGGGCTTGGTCTGTCAGAGCGGACCGTGTAATTTTCAACCAGGGCACGTAGGGCGATCTTTCAGACGTCTATAAGCAGTGTTAGATCAGTATATTTGCGAGTTCTTGATCGTGCTTCCACCGACTTTCGTTAATGTGCATTCTTAACTCGCAGTTAGTTCAACCGATGTGTGCATTATCAACCTCATTACCGTTTGACTTTTGTGCATAATTCTCGGTGATTCGCAGTTTATGCCCCACTGGGCATTTACCCACTGTGTTTTCCTATGCTAAGTTAGGTCTTACGTACACTAAAAATTCCCACGGTGGCTCTAGGGCTTCACTCTCAGTTTGATGTGCAGACCGTAGGATTCGTAATTTCAAGTGTGCTGTACCGCACAAAGAATTTTCTGCGGCACGGAAGGTAAACAAATGTCAACACAATGAGGTTTCTAGAAGGTGAAAATCGCTGTCAGTGGTTTATCAGGACATCCCATCGTTTTTTGTATCCACGACGTTGGCTCAAGCTGGAGTAACTAGGAAGAGTCCGTTTGAATAGCAGTATAATCCCTTTGATATAGACAAACTAGGTGTTAAGAGCGAAGTAATAGGTGTTAAAGGTGTTGGTTTAAGTTGTCGGTTTTTCGTCCTGATTTAATTAGCATATCATCTGAGAAATAAACCGCCGACTTATTTTCAGAGGCCTCTTCTTTTGATGCACCCTGGCCCCTGATTTCTATTTCGACACATGGTAATAAAGCATGCAGTCACACGAATAAGACGTCCTTGGCTGTCGTCACTTAAGAACAGATGCAAATTTTTTTCTCAGCGAATCCCTTGGTTTGCCATGGACTACTCAATACCCCTCATCCGCCACCCATATTGAGTTCATTACGTCAAACAGACTACATGATTCAGTACACATTTCTTAGAGGCAAATGTTTTGCTTCGGGGACACTTGATCAACAGCTTTGAGCTTCGTCCGCTGCAGCCGTAACATTCTTCTTACTCTTTCGTTCAGCCGCTGGAACTGCATTAACACAGTTAAAAAGTAATCGGCTGACTAATCGCGCTGTTTAACTGTCTTCTGAAACATTCTTTGGTCCAGAACGATGTGTCGGGGCATTCGTTCGATGCTGTTGCGTGGAATCGGGTTACATGCAAGCCACGATTATCCTCAGTGCGAATGTGACTGGGCTTGTTGTGAAGGCGCATCGCCCGCTTCACACTCGATTGGTGATATCTGGTTGTAGATACGGTCAGTCTCATGGCAGAAGCTGGTGTGTTCGATGGACGAGGTAGCAATCAAGTAATTCCCACCTAATGTGACTGCCAAAATTCAATATTCGAAGATATCATCAGAACCTCATTCAGATGTATCCTTAGAGAAAACCTCGAAATATTCTGTCGACTTGGTGGACGCCAGTCCATCTATTGATCCTAGATCAGCAAATATATGAAAAATGCAAACTAGGGTTTCGACGACCCTCCTCAGTCTCAAAATCGTGTAGACATGTTTTTCGTTAGTAAAGGTGTGAATGATATTTTTATCTTCTTCACTTACTGCTACAAGCCTACGTGAGTCTGCGTGTGGATGTGCAAAATTCTCCATGATAAGGTGTCAAAGTCCATCGTTATTGGTTGTCTTATCTACCAATTCAGTGCGTGTAGTCTGTTGTAGAACCCTATCGGTTGTGTTATCCAGAAAATAATTGCTTCTGAGTGTTTTGGATGTAGACGGGTATATATGTCACATTGCTCCGTGTGGTTATTTTGCGTGTTAGTGAGTGCTGCCGCATAATCCTGATAGACTTGTCGTCTGAATGCGGATGGTTTCATTATACTTTTATAAAAAATCACATTTTTACTCATTGTAAGCCGTTGTCTTCGGGGTGCCGCTTGTACGGATCTCACATTCATACCTTCCACCCCAAAGTAAAGCAGTGTAGACATCTCTACCTCTGTGACACTTTGGCGCACGTAATTTGCTTGCTTTATAAAATCTTTATGGTTCCAGCTTAAAATTTAGGCTCGATAGACCGATGAATTACTTCTGCCTCACAAAGTCATTCAAATATGTACCCGGAAATGTTCACCAATAAATATTGCCGGGTACAATCCGGTGATTTTACAAAATATCGAAGGTTCGGTCGGGCGCACTGAAGCCTGAATGAAATGACTCCCGTGCTGCTGGACATGGCAATAGTTAACTGTTTATACGACTCAGATCACATTCTTGGATGCGTGTTATTCTACCACAATGCTCAAGAGCGAGAATCCGGATGTACGGAAGCAGCGGGATTCACTGAAGAATCTACGTCATTTCACAAAAAAATCAAACTAATACGAGCATCTTCAGCTGGATTACATAAAATTCAGTCGAAACAGGAGTTATTATATAGAAAAAGCATTTGAAGGAAGTGACACAACGAAATAGTGTATTAAACTTCGGAGGACCGTCTTCCTGTCTGCAGTTCTAGTTTTGAGTAAAACAGCATCACACGGAAACCGACCTTCCTTGTGTAGGCAGTTCCCTAAAAACCAACGCGTATGCGTTGTTTACTTCAAGAAGTCTTCTAATTAGGGTTCGTTTATCTTACTACATCGTTTTAGTGATTTGCTTGCTATCTCGGAGTCCGAAATGATATTAGTTGGCGACGGTTCCAAAGGATTTCGAATAATTCAGATGCTGATGTTTGAAGAGGACAAACGTCATACTTTCCATTTGACACTCGTTGTAGTATGCATACTTGTACACGTGTCTCGTGTGCTCGATGACTGGTTTTTGTTGACCACATTGCGCCCTTGAGGAGACGCATCGAGAAAATTCCCCGGAACTATGTAAAACTGTCATGTTGGATGTTATGTCTAACTTTTCGAATAGCTTAAAGTAACCTACTAGATGTAACTGTGAGCCTGTCAAGTAACATCATTCAGATCGGGATGAAATCGTTGTGTCCCTTATTGTTTTATCAGTTCCTCATGGATTAGCCCTATTTTTCATACCTGGCTTGACACCGAGGATTCGGACAGTGTAAAACATACTGGCCGAATTTGGTAAATGAAAGTGATACCCGAAAAAGTCAAGTCAAAAACCATCCTCTGAGCAGATACGAACAAATTCTAAGCAAATGCGATCAAATGAATGTAACAGATATGAAAAATTTATCAAGCATTCTCGCCAGTGAATAGAGTTGTTTATTTGGAGGTATGTTGTCAAAACAGGTGAACAAAAAGGTAACCACCGGAAGTGTTTCCGGCTACCAGGTAGTGTATTCTGTGTGGGCCACAGAGCAGCTGTTTGTAAAATTCTGTCAGTTTGTTTGTATCCACTAAAATCATTGGCGCTGACGAGAATGTTTAGCAAAACGAGTGGTTTAGTTCATCGGAGGGTTATCCGTCTCATGACTGGGCATGTTGGATTGAGGCTGACTAAATGGACTTGATGTACGATACTGTCAATGGAATGTTTGTAGCCACCCTGTCAACAAGCAACATGAAAAGGAGCTCCAAACCTGCAAACCTATGTCGACTACCTACTAGGTGGTTTGTTTTTATACACGCAGTAAGCAGTAAGACAAGAACAGACACGAAATGTTGAAGCCCGTGAGAGTTTTGTTAACTTGCGACTAGTTGTTTTCTCTCGTAGGGTGCGCAAGAGAGAGGGCAGTGTTGGAGTGTTCATTTGTGCACCTGTTCCAATTCGCTTTTCTCACAGGGTAGCGAAAACGAGCCTTGCCAAGAGTAAACTCCGGTTTGTGGAGATAGATCACGTTCAGCTGTTCTGAGCCAAACGTGCTCCCACCACGAAAAACACCTTCCCGTGTAGTGTTTTGACAGCCTTTGATGAATTTCTGCTCGCACGCAATAGGCTATCCATGGATAGCATAAATATATCTGCTAATGTCAATATTGGATCCTCCAAGATTTTCTCAAAGGATGCAACGGTGTTATAGACCTGAGTGGATGAAGTTTATAATGGTAAATAGTCTTGCTTGTACGAAAAATTGGTGGACCTCGACTGATGCCCAACCGTTACCTACTTGTGATTTCCGGGAAGAATTAGTACCCATTTCCAAACTCCTCATGAATAAAATTCTTTGCACTAGACAACCCGCTGTTTTCGAGATTGGTTCATGAGGAAGTATCCTATTTTGACATGCTAGCTGTATCACTGATCAGTCACCTTTAGTTAACACCATAACTCAGAGTGAAAATTTGCCAAGTGTTCTCGTCTGGTTACTTTGCCAAGTTTGGGCGCTAATCGTGAGTGTAGCAAAACACCGAAACGGACTGAACATATTCTACATTCAAGTGGAGAGCGCTAGTCAACTGAACCCGTATTTTCTGAAACTCTTCAAAACATGGGATAAAGCCTGGGGTTGGACTGAGTCACCCAAATGGTTCTGTACACATTATCGGCGATAATGAGCGGAAAATCCTCATTAGCAGATTTTTTGAAAACACCGTGTAGTGTAGGATTGAATGAATTGATCAAGCAGTCTAACAGAACGCATTCACTGTGAAATCACAGCCAAAGAATGTTCATAAAGGGAGCACCCATTGTGATATACCTGCTTTTTGTTTCACCTCCACCTCACTCTCGTTGGAGCAGTTCTCATCATGTCCTGGTGCAAGCATTAAGGTGAGTCCAAACCGGAAGGAGAACGAAGCACTGGAGTCGAGATTCGCCTGTATTACAGTTCACCAGTATTGCAAGTCCTTTGACGCGCGGTGTTTCGAGCCTCGAACATGTGATGTGCAAGTGCATGATGGACGCATCTTTGTCAATGAATTAGTGTAGTGTGAAAAGCTTCCGGAACAAAATAGTGCTACAGCGCTTACCTGGAACGCCAAATTGCTTTTGTCCTTGGTTATTCAGAGAAACAACTTCTGGTTAGTCGTCAGTTATACGGTATTATCATTATCACCATTAGTTCAAAGATCGCAAGCACCCATTTTGGAGAAGACACAAAGTAGACCCTCAAAATACATCCTGGAAGTTCAAAATCTCCCTGCAAACCCGGGTTACAAAGAATGCACTGGTTTCCAACTGAATACTGTCATAGACCAGGCGTATTTCAAGAGCTGAGCTTGGTGCTGATCTCACGCAGAATTTCCCTTTAACTAATGATTCGTCGAGCCACATCCCTAAAGTGCTCAAACGGGGGGTTTATGTGTCACTTCTGGTGTTACTCTGTCTACCTGGATAGTAATTAATTGGAACAGTCTTCCGGAATGTTGTCGAAGCGAGACTGAAAAAAGTTTCACATAGCTTCCTGACGCTCACGAGTGCAAAGATAAGAAGTTTGCAGTCCTTAGTATTGGCAATGACGCCCCCTGTCCAAATATGCATTATGCTGTCCAATCTATCTCGGTGATCGGCAAGTGACGTAAGCGATATGGCTGTGCAACCGCCACTCTCAACACCTTCTGTGGCTCTGTCATAAGTAGCCACGTAAAGTTGCCTTTTGGTTGCACACGGCCTTCAAGAGAAACTGATATTTGTGTTTTTCACAATCACTGTGGATGGCCTGCTTGGTCAGTAATATTTTGAATATTGCAGCGAATAATGCCCAGTTATGCTGCGAGGAAGCAACCAGAGTTGAAAGCAGTAGCAAGGATTTTGTTTTCAATCTGTCTATTCACATCTGCGATCTGCCTTACTCAACAAGTACTCATCACCGTACAGGCCGCTTCGCTCATTCTCCTGGAGATGTTCGATTAGATAATGCAGCACTGTTCTCAGTGATTTACTTCCACTTACGTGGAACCTGCTGCTCATAGTCCACACCAAACGTTTGCTTCGGTATTTTCAGTCTGCCAGGTAACCCTTAGGCTTAACACGGATTCTTTGGAGATGGGCTTTCGCACAGTGGAACATCATTATCAGACACCTTCACTTAACTAGCACACGATGAATATTCAAAGTGAGCACTCTGTACTCCCCTATTTTCCCAAGGAATGGATCTACTTATTTCCATAGACTTTCGTCAAGTATTCTTTACTGTCGCATCCTCTGCTTATATTCACGTGTGAATATGTATTATGTTCCACAACGACCGCCAAAATTTCAGAAATATTTTAAGCAGTGCATAGACTGTGATTATGGCTCCACAGTATTGTCAGCTCGATGCTGTTACTTCCGATGTTGAGCGATTGTGCCGTTTCTGCTCTTTCAATAAGTGATAGTCTACTCACTCTCTTAGGTCACTGTCTTGGATCCATGACCGTTCAAATTCTATAACTAAGTGAATTCAGGTGCCTAGAGTGAGTTCTTATGACAGGGGATTAATGTTAAGAAGAGAGGGATTTGAGAACAAAAATATTCTTAATTGGGCTAGATTTCATTAATCTAATTTGCTCAATTTCATCAAAGTAAAACAGTGTACAAAATGACTATGAATGGACATGCTTTGAAGAACTCATGCGGCTGTTTATGTGAAACTGCTTTAAATCCCCGACTGCATAACTAGTCACAACAGCAAAGTGAAATATGAAACTATACAATGGCTGTTGAAGATATTCCAGTCGACTGCTCTGGTAAAACTAGTCCATCAGTAATCGGCAGTTATCGGAACGCTAATAGCTGTTGGTATCTGAAATAAAGTGGGCTTAACGTAAAAGTTAAGAGCAGTGTGCATGTAAAGCTATCCGAATTTTCGAGGTCTACTCCATGCAAAGAGCTGTTCGGAAAGGAAATCGGGCCCCTTTTATTCATGCAATTTCTGAAACACTCCCTCCATCTCCTCTGTAGCTCTAGTCTGCCGCTTCCCCACTCAGGATGGGGTATGCCTACCGAGAAGTGGTTTGATAAGACGCACCGGGGACTGCTTGTGGTCGTGTGTCAGTAACCCACCAAGATATTACGTGTACCAACATCCACTGACACATTTCTTAGCCTGTTATCTGCAGTATCAGTATCATTTTCTGTCTTATTTAAGAAACCGGTTAAGGAGGGCCTCTTTACAATATTCGCTTCCATCACGGTATATTTCCCGCCACAAAATCACGTACTTTTGTCTTTCAAGGGTGTATGTTTCAACTATCTGAGCTCATATCTGGCCTCAGATTCTAGCACTCTCGAAAACGAGGTAGACACCCAAGTAAGTTGTGCCTTCGGTTGAACCAAAGGGACTGATTATTTCTTCGGCAGATCTAAAGGATTCGACTGGTATTACGGACGCTCGATGTTTTCTGTCCTCTTAGATGGTAATGATTTTCCTTTTCTTGCCCACCATACCAGCTTGTGCCAACTTATTCTATCAGCCTTATTTTCTATTGTACGTCTTAAGTTCTGGCCATCAAAAGTGTCTCCTTCAAACCAGTGTGGTGTAATTCCATACCTCCACCATACCACGCCTTAGATGGTAACCATTTTGGTTTGATTGCTAGATTGTATTGCTCTAACGTTTTCATTGGGTGTTTCCCAGTATTTTTCCTTTAGTTCCCCACAAATATTTAATTTTATTTCATATTCAGCTTCACTCACGCCTGCGAATTTACTTTACGTGCTAAAAGGGTACGGGAATGACCCTAATGTTCGGTAACCTCTCTGTTACCAAGTGCGAACACACGGCTACCAACAGCTAATTTAACGCCAGATCCGGACATCACTTGTGGTTTAGCGACGGCAGGTCAAGCCAGCTGAACTTAAGCGGAGAAATGAAGCTTTGTAGGCGGAAAATGAAAAATCTAAAAAGCTATATCGATGATTCTCGTAACTCTAGTACAATTAACATGCGGACTGGCGTCAGTTACGAACACGGGGTTTCCTGCTAAGTACCGAAAACTGTCGATGCAGACTTCATCTGATAAATGCAAGATTAGGACCAGTCTTCAATAGAAGTGTTACAATAACATTATTGATCTCTCGAATAAAAGCGTATTAGTACCCAGAAATCTAAAATGTTATCGGAATTAACAGCCTTCTCTTACACTGGTTTATCTCTTTGCAGGGACCGACTTCATTGTTTATTAGCATCGGCCGATAGAAAGCACTTTAGCAGCACAAAGCCGGTTTATTTTTCCTGACTAATCCGGTGGATGGAATGGTCGTTCTCACTATCCAAATGGTTACTCACTCACAACATATAAGGTCACTGATTTGCAGGAGTATCCAGTCAGATCGAAATAGATCATCTTATCACATTAGATAAAAAGCAACTAAAGATACCCACTAACAACCTCGATCGCTTCTAACCACCAGTAGAACGTATTACGCGGAGTTCACGTAAGTCTTTTCCATGAGGTATAAGCAAGCCAGTCACGGCGATACTTTCGTACATGGCAGTGTTCTCTTAGGAGAAGGAAGCTTGTCCATCACTTTTATCGAAAACTCAAAAGTACAGTTTTCTGACCAGTACTTTGCCATTTTTTCTGTCAGAACAATAGGAACTGATGGTTTGACGCTATTTCGAAACGGTGTGTAAGCCAACGTCTTAATTTTATCTAAGCAAAGAAAAAAACAAGTATTGCTTGCCACTTTTCTCCTTCCGAGCCTATAACCACTGTATCAGAATATTTAAGGAGAAAAATAGGTTAAAGGCAAAGTCCAGCATCTTTCCCCCAGTAATACCTGTTAGATGGATCTCTTTAAAGCCACAGAACAGATGCGGTTATCACCGCTTCCCAACTTGTTAGCCCAGATGTGTCTTCATCCTAAAGTGCATAGCAGCCCTTCCGTCACCTTGTTCTATCTTCTTCCGATTGCAGACTAAACTAGCTGATGTATCTAGACGCAATACACTACTAATAAGCCTGCTGAAAGTTCTTCGATAGCCCACGACCGGTTTCGCCCTTCTTGGGCCTCATAAGGTAGGCACAGTCCACGAGTTTCCACCAACTCTATATTCTACTTGAACTCAAATTGCACGAAATTCGATTTATACGGTCATCCGCATACCAATTTCGCTTTGACGAGAGGAACACCTGGAATATAGCTGAATCTCTCCTTTATGATGTCCTTTTGTAGCTGAATGCAGTGCACCAGGCTCCCTCATATTCCAGTTGGTAAGAAACTCGAGATATCGCAGTATGAGTAGTGTGCCACGTTTATACAATGTACTGCGATATCTCGGGTATCATACCAATGGCGGCCTTTTGCAGCACATTTAGTTGAAGTAGCTAGGTTCAAGGTGAGTCTGCCGTACAAGACTAAATTGGTATGCAGATGAGTGTGTGAGTCAAACTACTTTTTACTTCTTACATGACATTGGTAGGCTTATGTGCTTTTGGCGCTTTTCTCACAAGGGATAAAGCAGTATGCCGTTGGCCTGTGTTGAGCAATGTTTCCTAGACCTATTCAGAACTTCATTGTTGTACAGTGTGCAACCGGAGACTATGTGAAGCCGATTTTATAGTGGCATAATTCCCCCTGAAAGTGACGGCTCTTCGAGCTCTCTTTGTACAACTTATGGCATAGTGGTCTTCTATGAGTGAGGACTCTACCTGGAAACAGTTCTGGCAATTCTGACTGCTTTATCCTGTATGTACCACCACCCATGATCTAACGGATTCCGGGGGCTCGTTATTGCTTACATCCTGATTTAACTACCCATAGAATAACAGAAAACCAACAAGCATACCATACAGCCCGGTAACACAGAAGCAGACATGTACAAGTTGGTCACGCAGATGCTGGTCAGTCAGCACCAGTTGGTCACAGATGGCCACGAAAGATTAGCTATACTGTGACATCTGTTGCAATCAGAACTCGCCAAAGCCTGTGCCTTATTACCTGGTCGCGCAGTCTTAGCAAGACGTCTACCACCCGCCCCCAAGCTTTAATTCCCAATCTCGGTGTCTACTCGGACATCAGCCCCCATCCCCAAATCAGTCTCTGGTCGAACTAACAATCACAGCTGCTGCAAAGCAACCAATGTCCGGCAACGTTAGCATGCACTCCCTAAGAAGTCAACAGCATGCCAACAAAAACTCCAACTGTGAATACTACTGCTATGGCCGTTCATTCCAGTAGAAAATATTACTAGGATTAATAAACGGGGCATCTGTGAGGTAGACAACGATGCACCGGTTTGTGCATGGACGCGCGCACGCACACAGGTAAGCACACATCTGCTCAGATAAATTCCACAGCTGTTTTCCTGGCTCTCAGGGAGGCTGAAGACACGAACAAATTGGGGACCACATGTTCTATGAATACAAACACCATTGTCCTCTTCCTTTCAACCTCCTTACCATAAGGGTTCAGGTGCACCTGTTCAGTGGCCATACGAATCACAGATGTTATCCTATCGTCAACGTCGTCGTCAGGTGGTGGCGGTAAACTATTGAGATGATCTCAACAGCTGTACATGGAAAAGGACGACGTGAGTTGAAAGACAAATTGCAAGCTTAATCACAAGTTACCGGCCCTCGTCATCTAATTTATTGCACACCTATTATACTGAGTTTGCTACATCTGAGCGCAGAAGACCAGGTGTCACAGCAAAGAAAAGATTCTCGGGGGTGGGACATAAGGAACAGTTTATAATTTTTGGTGCATTCCATATGATAATTTCTGTGAACGTAAGCCACTTTGGTAAACTACACCGTTCCTTGGGAGATACTCAACTCCTCTACTCAGACTATCTTGCTAACCCGTACTCCTTCACTTTATCGCACTTTGTAACAAGCCCTTTTCCTATGGTAGCGTTGGCGACACAGAACTCTATGGACTGCAACCAAACGTCTAGTACAACCAAAGTCATTGCTTTTTTCATATTAACGATATAATGAGACAGAAATTTGTACACAAAATTACCATTCTAATGACAATATACATTCCTGGTCCACCAGCATTCAGTTAGTTCAGCTCCTGCCGTGCGTGGCTCTCAGTTCCGAACACACTAGGCTAGTGATCAACAACCTTTATTGTCTTACAGAAGCATTTTTACTGAAAACTCAGTATAGTAGATCAGTTAGGAAATTCACTGCGTCTGAAGCTTGGCTACCCTCAATACGTTGAACAGAACACCCGTGTGACCCACTTGCGCCCACGAACTATGTGACTACCACGAGTAGTAGTAGTAGTCTTAAAGCAAATGACACTTGAACTATATGACGATTTAACTATATTCTTACATAAATGATTCACAAATGCTGTGGAATGAAAGTCATCCATCGAAGATAATCTTCGAAGCTTTTTTTATTTGAAGCTGCAATCAACCGTGCAGAAAATTTCTTCACTTGAGGTCTGAGACTGAATGTAAGTTCATGTTGATGGGAGAAGATTTTATGGTTTTTAGTGGAGGTTACTTCTGTCAATGAAGCCAGTCTATGTTGAAAACTCAACAAGCATTGTACAGCTGTTTCATCCCTGTTGGGAATCAACACCAGTGCGGACGATGGGACCTCCAAGTTAGGATTCGCTGTGGACAGTTCTTGTTACTACTCACTTGAAGCTGACTGTTTCCAAAAGCGACGCAAGATGAGTACTGAGGGAACGAGCATGCCGCAAACATGCCTCTATCGAAAAAGAAAGGGTTCGATGAATGAACACCAAGCAATGTTAGTGAGGTGAAAATTAGGGTTACGGAGTTGATATCAGGTCGTCGAGTGTCAGTAACAGTTGAAAAATCTTTTGGACCATCTGAAGGCATTATTGATTTGATTTCTGTAATTTTCCAGTAAACTTTATTTGTTTTCTCTCCTTACCTCGCCTGCACTCCAAGCGGCCTCGTAAACAGGTCCATCGTTCGTTGCATACTTCAAGAACTTGGAATCCGAATGGCGTTCATACACAAAAATTATCACTCTTTCGGATCGTGTCAAAATGTTTCACTCTCTTACTTCACTCTCAGCATCAGCTTTGTTTACCCGATTGACATTCTATAGCTACTTTAGCTGAGCAGCAGTGTGTATTATTAGTGTCATTCTACTAAGATTGAGCCCAAGAGCTGGAGGTTGAAGGAATGTTGGTAGAACCAAGCTTGTTCATTGTCAGAAGTAGTAAGACAATGTTACTGCCTGACGAAATTCTGTGAATGAGCACTTTTCGGCATTAAAGTAACGGATACATTGTTTTCTATCAATGAGGATTTGGTAATCCTCAGTATCACGGAAAAGCTGTCCGTTGAATCGTTCGTTCAGCCGGACAACCTGAGCTACCAATGTTTTTCAAATGCAAACGATATGTTCACAGAGGTGGGATTAGCTAAGAGTATCCGCGGACGCATTCTGACGTTTCTCCAATAAACCTACGCTCCGAATTAATGAAATTTCCAAGGTGAACCTATAATTAATCAATTAATTAATTAATGTTGCTTTTTCCGTATTCGTAGTAGGGTCTTTTTTACACCAAGTTATCATAAACTAAGGCCCGTAATTCTACACCGGTTGTCAACAACTGGATGTGCAAATTTATAATCCTACGGCGACCGTGTATGGCAAATACGGCGAGTTTGAAGGCACCAGAGGAAACGGTATGCGCAGATGGGTGAATAAGGTTACTAGTCATTCTACCCTCAGTAAAGAGCTCATCGTCGTGTGTACGATAGAAACAATTCACTTATCCCTCTTCCGCATGTCCTAGTTGCTATTTCCATGTTGTTCTAGCCATCTTTTTTATCCGAGTGACGAGATCCCGAATATTCCTAGCTCACTGGAATTATGTGTGGAATAGTGCAGTTACATTTAGAGGTATGCTCTATTAATCAAGAAAACATGCTGTTGAAAAATTCGTCTCTTACTTTACTCGTTCGAATCCGGTGTATCAGCGACTGCACCCGCGGAGTTTGCATTAACAAATTCCAAAAAAACCTGTAATAACAGTGCGCAGCTAGATATCTGGGCGTGTATTTGACATCGCAGCAAATAAACATTTTATCGTTTTCAAGACCAATACCATCGTTTAACGACAGGCCACTGTGCGACAAATAAACCGACGTCAGCTGCCTCTCACTAATGATGTATAATGGAAGAGGTAGCAGCAGCACTGTCACCTGTCATCGCACCCAAGTATACAGATGAGTAGCTAATGGACGTTAGATACAGTGAGAAAGAGCATCCAACTCCGAGCGTGAATTGTAGCCCTTTACACCGTACACCTCACTAAAATTACTAAGATAATAGTTGCTTTCAGAGGCCATTTCACTTCAGCTACTCGCAGAAATGTGTGTCCGCGTTTACGGCACATTGAATTCACATCCATCTTGGCGCATTTGTTCTCCAAGCAGCTAGGTGTTCTTTTGGCCTTATGTTTTGGTGACCAGGTGGTGAGTAAATTTTCGTCCGACGGCAAACAGATGGTGGATTGACGATTTTCGACAGGTGTTCATTCATAGTCTTCACGCAAAGGCCGCTTCATGTGTTTGGTCAAAACCCTGTGTCACAACAGGAGCTGTTAGTAGTTGACCACGACTAGATGATGGGCCATTGCCCTTCTCTCTTCCCAGTAGCCAGGATTATCAAGTAAACTGACGAACTTGTCATGCCCCAACACACTAGGTTTGGGCGATTTGTCGTTCCACTGGTACTTTCGAATTCGAGACCAGATCGGTGATTTGAGTGAATGTTGACTGCTTTCCTGTGACATGTTTCAGACTCACTACTTTAGACAAACTTTATTTTAGTTGCACTGCTCTAAAGGAGCTAGAGTGGTCTTGCGGCAGGCCAGGTTTCTGGGTGATGAAGATTATGGAGTGATTTAATTATTGAAGAATTTATTTGCCACCACTCTTTCTCATGGTGTTCATCAGGGGCTTGTGTGGGTAAGCATAGGAATGCGTACATGTTAGAAGCACTGGCAACAGGAGCCGACAGGGATCACTCAGAAAAGAGTGTACTCATAAGTAACCATCGCGCAGTCCATTTTCTCTCAGAATGAACTGGTAATATACATTAATCCTTAAGTTATCTTGGCCAATATTTCAACTCAACTAACCAAACCGATACCGTGCCTGAAATCGCACAAGTGAGTTCAAAGCTAAGCACATGGCAGTGCTATCAGAGAAGTATTGTCGCGGTCTACCTGGAATGAGGGTAATCTACACTACAAAGATCAAGTAGTAATCCTCGTCCAGTTTCCAGGTAAACCTCAGGATTTCATTCGTTTAGTTTTACGCATTAAAGTCATTCTAAATCGGTGTAATTATCTCGGTTAGTCCACCGGGTGTGCTTGTGAGTGACCGCAACACGCGTGCGAACGGATCGAACCTGGACAACTTCGCTGCGGGAAGTTAGCATGTGTTCAGATGTGCGAACTGGGAAAGGCTGTTCCATCGTTTAGTTAGTCAGGCATGGAATCCACCAGATCTCAACGACAGCTGTGCCAGCGCACGAACAACAAAAGCGCTGCGCAAGAAACAGAACCGGGACAAGCTAGCCTCAAGGTGCTGTCATCTCAGGCGTATGTTCCTGCTCCCATACTGCAAGAAGATAGACTCACCTCCCCCTACAACTGCTGCCAGACCACATCACTGGAACACGTGTGAGAGTTCACATTTCGCACGCACTTTGGCATATCTTAGCGAACGGGCACAAGCACACGCGTATATATGCTCCGCAGGCGTGAGAACTTTCACAAATGCTCCTAAGCCCAAGCAGGTGAACAACAGCCTCGTTCTCGTTCATAAAACAACAGCCATGACAACAACCGTGGTATTTGCGTACTTTTTCGATTTTCTCGTTGCCGTTACTTTCAAGCATCACACTTTACGGATATTCACATAAATAAAAAACCGGGTGTTAGGGCTTCCTCCGGTCAGTCTTCTTGATCGGAGGGGAAAAGGCCAACTGCTGATAGATTAGTCACCTTTATATTGAGCTGGCTCTCTATAGGTCCTGATGACGCAATTGTTTTCAAATACAATGACAACCACCAGATTTACTAGAACAGCGTGTGTGTTTGACTTGCAAAATAGTGCCCTGTTACATTTTTACTCCGAACTTTCTATTACTGACTCTGCGTTTTCATGTCCATAGCATCTTCAGTCATTTTAAAGTGTTTGACCGCCGATATCTCAAAACTATAGCTGGAATCGGCTAGAACTAGAGAATTCGGAGTTAGATGGACAGGGAAAGGGGTTTGGGGTGAAGCATACTTCACTCAACGAATGAACCCAGTACTGCGGCTTCAGGGTGACTGGGTCATGTGCTACGGTCTCCGAGATACCGTCTGCCGAAACGAAGACTGTTGCTAGTGCGTAATTCGGAGTTGCCGAAACCTAGAGTTAGACAGACATGGTAGATGGAACGAATTATGCAAAACGATTGACGAAACTTACAGCTGACGCACTGTTATTGCGGGCCTACATGTTACCTTGCATTCCACAGCGAGAAAACATTCGTTTGTTCAATCCGACGGTTTCACCTTTTAGATTCTGCAGTCTTGCGTTGCCAGAAAATGGCCTAATCTAACTCCGATTTGTACGGACTTTGCTAATCAATGGTTTATCTGCCTTTGCGTCAACATCAGCAGTACGGAACCTACGTCTTCTAAGCCAGAAATTCTGTTATTCACCTCGTCTGCCAATACCAGCTCAGCTCGAACTTGGTAGGTGGTGTGTGAGCCGAGGGGTTTTGTGATAACCACCTTCCATAATGGAATGCGCTTCTGTAAGCCGTGTTGCTTGATAGTATGATGAGCGATGCTGCGATGCTGTCTATTCACCCAAATGTCGGCGAGGCTGGAGAACGACGACCGGCCCAGTTGATGGACCATGGCAAGAAAACAGCCTTCAGATCTGTGCAATACTCATAGTCCGTTCGCCGGACTTGCCATGAGAGATGTGTACCCCATCGATGCCCCTCGTTCACATCGCGCGATAAAACGTTTTTACTGCTGAAGTTCGAAGTGCTATGAGCAGCAAAAAAACAGCGATATTATCGGACGTCACGCCTGGATTAGGATCCGATGCAAGAGCTGATAAACATGGGGTTTTTCTTCCCCAGACAGTCTTGAATAGCTGCTGGACCGCCTGTCTTCACTGTCACCGAGTTTATTGGGCTCAGGAAAGTTGAAAATGTGCTCAAGAACATGTTGGTGTATTTTTCTTGAACAGTCATTTGAGAAAAACCCTAGTAAAAACATCCAGACTGCCAATCACCACCGCTACAAACATGTTCAGATGAGAGGAACATGTGATTTACGTCACACCGGTACTGAGAGAAAGAGGATAGCTGTGGTATAATATTCTTTCTGTGGTAATTATAAACAATAAGTGAACCAGTTTATCATTCAAGTAAAACTAATACATGCTCTTCGCACGTGAATTCGACCGTGATAAGTATGGTTTTCCATCATGTATAGAAAAGAACCCATGACGCGCATTAATTATTTGGATGATTTTTCGACGATAAAAGGCGGCTGAAGTAGTGCAGGCTAAAAAGTACCCACAGGGCTATCACAGCGACAGATAAAATAAGTCATAAAACTATGGACTTTACTCCTGCTACTTCACTTCGAAACGGGTTGGCAGAGCCAGAAGTACGAAGGCACTCATGGCACTTCGGTGCTGGTGCCAAACTGAACAACAGCTGCTTCTCTGGTGCACTGAACGATGCTGTGAATTATGGCTATTCCGAGATTAGTTGGCCACAAGACTGTTCGACTGAGGAACGTCCGATAAGCGGTTGAATGAACTGTAAAGTGGTTGAATACCCTGACTGAATGAATGAATCTATCAATGGTGATCGGGGTTGGCAGAAGAAATGATTGTGGATCGGAGTTTCAGTTTGTTGGGATGACTATCCATCCGATGCTTAAGGACTGGTAATCCAAAGACTACACAAAGACAAAGTGCGAACGGTTCCGTACGACGAAATTTACTACTCAACAGTATGTACTACTCGGTATGCGACAGTTGCCATATTAAATTTCTCTTGATGAGTTCTTCCCTACAGTAGTACTGAGTTCGTGCCAGATTGTGCATTCATGAAACCGGGATGGTGCAGAGGAATTATGTCATAAAGTAAATTACAAGTGGCTTGTTGTGTGGTTACGTTTTTCTGATGTCACACAATAGTTAGACGGAGCTCAGCTAAGCCCATCTAGCGGTAAGCTGGATTCAGTAGGTCGTCGTAATAGTCATTGCGTAAATCCGGTTAAACTGGAATCAAACAGGTGAGATACTCAACTGGAAACAAACCGTGAACTACACTCATTTGCAAACAAATTTGGTTTTGCGGCAGACCTACCTAGAACCCAGCTGAATCTGCGCCTACCTGATGAGCCCCAAGAAGGACAGAAACCGTTCGTGGACTGTCGAAGAATTTTCAGCAACCCAATGAGTAGTGTATTACGTCTATACATGGAATCAAACAGCTTTGCAACCGCATGGTAATTGTAATACGGTTATATCCATAAGGGATGTTGTGTTACTGAGACGGCTTCGAATCACGATGGCCGTACGAAAACGAAATGGAAATCCTAAAATCGCCGATGAGTGGGCTCCCATTGGAAGCTGAATGACTCCACAGAATAATCATGCCTAAACCTAGCTTTTAAGGCGCAAAAAAATCCATTTTTGAACTTCCGAAATTTAATTATTAAACGACACCAGGTTTGTTGAGCATCTCGGAACTTATGGCAAATCCATAAGTCTCCAGAAGAGTATTCAACGTTCAATCAGTTTTCGTTGTACAATGAATGAGTCTTGGTTCAACCTACCTTTACAGTTCACTTATCCTGGATAGACGAGTGATGCAGAAATGCATCTCTAAATATCATCCGATGGAAGATCAGAAAATGATATTTTATATATTCGGTGTAAAATTGGGAATAAATGTGGGGGGACAATGAACCAAGTAGTCAGCATATATACAAGGTTCAGCTGACCACTTTTAAGTTAACCAGCGTAAAATGGGAAAAAAGTTAACAAACTGCGTCCTAAAGAACACCGGTACTACTAAAGCGGAGAATAAAACACTGCCCAATGTTGGAAGCTGGATGAGCTTGGAGCTAGCTAACCAACTGAGGAAGCAGCGCACCCAGCATAACGTAGCTAATGCAGAAGTATTTGTCCGGCTACAGTGAGAACTGTGGCAAAATGTTCAAAAGGAACCTGTAGCATTGCCTCTGTTCAGAAAAGAAGCGAAGAAATGGACTGTGCAACTCACAGCATCCAGTATACTGCGACTCGCCTTACTTGCAGGTTGGAGGAGACCTAATTAAAAAGATAGATAAACGGGAATGTCTTGTAGACCGGCCCTTAGAAATCTACAGGTACTGGTCGTCAAGATCTGAAACTCCCTTTTGCTGCTCGATAAGTGTCCCCTGAAAACTTCATGAAATTTCGCATGAACCAGGGAATCGGTCTCAGTCTGTGGGCAAGGCTATTTATCAACTCGCCACTCACCCCCACAGCTCAAAGTAAATATTGATCCGTGCTACTAGGTTTTAGGGTCAACATTAGTTCAAAATTTTACTGAGTGGTGTGACCATTTGATGGATTCATAGAAAACCACGTACTGTATGAAGAATTGATCAAATCCGAAAAGTATGAACATAACGCAGTTTCACTTAGGAATACTTCCTGTATTACAGATTTTTTTCTCGTTCCCAAAAGGACACTTCTGACAATTCCGCTTGTTTCTTGTTGCTTTTATTTCCGACAGTTTTCTTAAGCCTCGTTCCATCGATTCCAGCTTTTTTATTTGAATGAGTTGATGTTACTAGATGTTTCATTAGCATCTAAATAGTGCTGAGTTTTACTTCAGTGCATGCATTGCAAACATTAGGCCTACAACAGTATGATAAGCGACGGAATTTCAAGATCGGATAATTGTCACCTTTGCCCATGGAGTAGAACAACACTGTACTTTTGCGATATGATGCGAAAGAAATGCGTCGATATCTGCAGACCAAATCAGTGTGACACCACTTGTAGTGAACCCCTCGTTTTATCTCATGCTATACAAGTACAAACTTCCCCTATAGGAACTGCCAAGTACCGGAATTCCGCGGTCCCATGCATAGTCCGGTAGCTGGTTAACCCTGGCTTATTAGGCAATATATTCCAACCGTGTTTCCTCGTTTAGTTCAATTCTTTTTGCCCCACCTCTCCAATACGTTATCCACCAAATAAGTAATTTCATAAGCTCACGAATGTTTTGCATGATGAAAATATACCTCTAGGGATGAAGAACTATACTTTGCTCTGACTAACTTGATTTGGTTCTTGTAAGTGGTCTCCCCAGAGCAAAAACGTCATAATTTCACTCCTTCTCTCCATAGACTGCCAGCAGAGGCTTGTCAAAAATGGCCTCTTTCAATAAATCATTCGTTCCAGAACGGACATACAACTCCCTATCGGAGCCGAACTGACGGGCAAATTTGGATCACCTTGAGTATATCATTTCATAAATCATTCATCCATAAATTAATCCAATACGGCAATGAGGGTGTCTTGGTTGAACAAACCCTGATACAGATGACGCTCACAGAGCCCTTCAGTTTCCAATAGTGATTATTTCGCAGTTGTCGTTCTGAATCCACACATGTTTACATACGGGTCGACGAGACCTTCATGAGTTTTTCGATGTACCAGGTAGTTTAGCCGGCCTAGTTTCCGATTCATGAGGAGATTCCGGATCGACCGCGAATGGGCCATAGCAACCTGTCACGTCTTTGTTTGGCCCGTATAGTTGCGTTCAGTCCCATGAGAGAGAATCAGATGGCAAACGTGTGTGCTCGACCTGCGCGCCTTGGTTGCTAGGTCAATGAACATGAATGCAATGCTGGTGTTTGAATTTCCCCAGGCTTCCGAAAAAGCCTCATTCATCCCCAGATCGAAATGAGTTTGACAATTACTAGGATGAAAAGAATGAACACCTGCATCATGATTCTTCAGTTAAATGACCACACTGGACCACCTGTTTTCAGTCCGCAAATGGTGCGGATTAGCCCATTGTTTACTCAACCGCAGCTCTACCTATGCATGAACACCTGCAAAGTGCTCACAGTTCCTCTTCTTCTGACGAGGCCGTCTTGCATACGTTTCCAACCTACAACTCGTGTGCTTCAATCGCAGCTGAGCCATGTTTAGTAGTTACACTAGTTGGACCAAGTGTTACTAACATGGATTTGACAAATAAGACGTAAAAATTATGTTTAGGCTGAAGGGAAGTTGACTGCTAACCTGACGCACGTCTGCTGAAAATGAAGCGAGCAACTGCAGATTGGACGACCTGTTGTCCATCTTTCCAGGAGGTCCAACATACAATAACGTACTCTAAACTTAGAACTTTAAGAACAAGGGTATCAGTAAACCAATATAATGTCAATATATCCAGGAAAAAATGAGTTGTGCACTGCTGCCTACTTTTGCACTCAAAATGGATAAATCACTGCTAGAAGGTTGCAACCGTACTTGTCGCTCAATCACCGGATCGTACAGGGGACTAGTTCGCATGTTCGAGAGTGAGTTGAACCAACTTATTATTGTGTACCCTGTTGCTTCAGCGTTTTAATATTGCTCAAATTACACTTTTAAATTAGAGTGTCCAGGAAATCTCAGAGTTCACTACATGCTTCAGTCCAGAGTCGTCATCCCAACTCAGGTTATCGTCCACCTGCTTTAGACGCTAACACTGTCGTTGCTGTACCCTCGAAAGCGTCAGTTGGAGGTTTTCGTTTGAAAGTAGTCGTGGCTGTCGAAGAATTTTTAGCAACCTTATGATTAGTGCGTTACGAATATACATGTTCAACTACCCTTCAAGGTCGTACGTACTTTTGCAGATTGATCTACCCCATCCGAGGGTCTCGTGACACAGCAACCTGCAGCTGCTACATGTATTTACCGTCTCCGATTGTCCACATGATCACAGGTGACTTCGGTTATACGCTGACCGTAACCAGAATTGGGGTGATCTTTTGAAGCTCCCGAAGTAACTCATCTTGAAAGTACTCGGCTTTCAGCTTAACAAGTGTGCAGCCATTTTTCAGTGGATAGTTTTACTGATGTACCTGGCCAGGTGTCTTTTCAGTTCACCATATGCACGTACTGAAGTCCAGGGAATTTTTGAATAATCCATGGGCATAATAATATCGTTTCACATAGGCATCTCCTTGCACAAACCTTCTTCCGTTCGATATTTGAGCCTTTATGTGATGGCCTTCGGTGGCGAACACAGCAGAATTGCGACCTGAGCAATTGCTGTTCACTCTCACCCGCCCATGAAATCCGCTAGGCGTCAGGTAGGTCAAGTGTTCCAGTGACTTTGGTGAATGCTGATTAACTTCCGGCCTTAATGGTGTTGAAAAATCCCACTGTAAGTGAAATAGGATGCCTGGAATCAATGAAGGAGAGGAAAAGTCCCCCGAAAAAGATGTGCTGTACGTTTGAGTACATTGAAGTAAATGAAATTAACCGTTACTTTTAGTTCATTGCGAATTTTTCTGTTACCTCTTTCTACACTAAGCGTTAAACTTACGCACCGAGTGCTGCCACTGATGAGCAGTAGGTTTATCCAACCATTTTGATTCATAAGTCTCCATTACCCAACTGTCATTTCTTGCGAAAAAATGTCCACACAAAGCGTTTGTGTTATTTTACGGTTTGATACAAAAAATAAAATTTATCATCAGCACCTTATAAGAAGCACCATCTCGGTTTGCGTTTTTGAACATTCGCCACCGTGGCTGGGTTCGATTAGCAGCCGAAAGTAGTGTTCTCGAGCCCGCCGCCGAGGGCTCAATTTCTGTGAGCTGTGATCTACACCTAAGTACAGTTCACAAAGTATGAATGGGGCACATACTGGATCACTTCAATGGGGACCACAGACCAGACCATCAGTGAACTCGCACTGGTTTCGTAGCGTGGGCTGAACGAGTGACGTGGTCAACGTTCGACCACAGATGGTCACCATATGTTGTTATGTTACGGACAAGTAGGCTTTGGGCATCTTCGATGTATCTTGCAAATGAAAATGGAACATTGTCACAAAAAACACTCAGCCACCAGTAAAGTAGTTGTTCTGCCTGTGTTACTTCGTTTTCTGCAGAATTACTAGAGGTTTTCGCGAGGACAAAGAATTCACACTAAAGTATGTATCCTCAGTGAGTATCTTGGGGCGAGCTTAGTCATGAAGCGGAAATATAGTTTTCATGATATTATGAGGTTGGAAATCACCAAAGAGATTTTCGTCGTTGACTGGTTACTCACGTAGAGGCCTTTTACCAAAAGAATGTATCTTACTTTGAGTGCAGCTCACGTAGGCCTTAGATTCCTGATCTTATTTCACTTTGAGACCAGAGCGAGGACAGACTCATGTGATTTTTACTAGACTCACTGGATGAAGCAGCACGGTTTTGTGTAAAGTAACAGGAACCGCGTGTTTACTGAGGTCGAACTATCCGGAAACAGTTCATTACGAACGGAAACAAATGAAATGACGTTGTGCGAAATAGGGACACCGCAATTCAAAAGGAAATGTACTCTTCCTGGTGGTTGCAGCACTGTGAAGTTACGATTCAAAAAGTGTATAAAAAACCATTCGCTGAGAGGAAGAAGGTTCTGTTGGAAATTACCAAGTCTCCTGACGTCACCATCAGTCAAAAGTTAGCTCAGAGGAAGAGTAAGTTTACAAGATAAATGAAACTTCAGTCGATTAAAGGGCCGGTCATTCGAGTGAAAGTTCTCATACAGTTAGTAAAACGGACCTATCTGAATGAACACCGTTTTCCTAAAGAGATGGTTTGTGAACATGACAATCACGAAGCCAGCCACGGGAACTTAAAAAATCGACAAAATTTATCATCTGCGAGTACTTTTACTTGAGTAGTTGAATAAAGTTGAAAGGCTTCGGTGAAGTTGACAAATTTGTCCGGACATCCAGCTCAAGTTGAAGAGAAAAACCTTCTTCAACCTTTGCTAAACACTAGCTTTAAAAATATCCGACTTTCCATCGAGTAGGCTGAAGACTTTTGAGCGATACCTTAGTTCATCCCCCATTTCCTTGTGCTGCATTTCCAGTGTTTCCCATGGTAGCAGGAGTCTGGGTAGTGATCCCGAAGCCTTTTACTTTCGACATTCCAAACGCTACGCTACTAGAAACGTTTTCTTTTTGGGATACATTCTGTGGCATTCTTATCATTCGCTTTCATTATACATTCCAAATAGTAAAATAATGCATATTTAACCACTTCGACCATCTTAAATAACTCTGCTTCCGCGTAAGTCCTCGTATAATGAATCGGATGGGAAATCAGAATCTATTCTACAAATTTCGCCCTTTTTCCTGGACAAATCACTTCTGAGAGTGGACCACAAAATATAGTAACCCTAATTCAATCAGCGACTGATCCTACTTCAGAGAATGTGTTCTTCTAAAAACGGGTGCTAAGGTGTGTCGGAGTAATTTCTGTACAAACACCCGTTGCAATTAGCAGGGTAACGAAAACGCCACAGTGCATGACAAGCAGGACAAGGATGTCCACCTGCGAAACTGTTTAGAAGGAGAGGATGGACACTGCAGAGTGAACTCGCCCTATCCCTTTTGTACAATATGGGCGATGAACGAGGTTCCGCAAAAGTTTAGTAGTGTGTCGGAAACTGCTTTGCATAAGGGGAAAGCAGGTCAACCGGATCGACAGTTCCTGTGCAGCAGGTTGCTCAACCGGTTGGTCACAAGCATTATGGAGCGTAGTTTGGATTTTGAAGTGGCTGGGGTAGGCCAAGGCTGATCGGTGCTACAAACACCGGCAATTTCGTGAACAGAACCTCCCAGTTTATAGACCATAAGTTACAAATGGTTGGTATTGGAAAACTCCTTGCTTTTCGCTTGTAAGACCTCAATATCAGCCTCTTGGTAATTACTATGTCCTCCTTGAGGAGCGTTACAATGCTACGAACAACTCTGACCAGCCCTAGACAATTCTAGTGCAATTAGCAAAGCAATTTCATACCACCTGAAGGCTTTATGGACTGCTCGTGGACTTCTTTAAAACCTTCGACTCCGTCAACAGAGTAGAACTTTTGATTCCTTATTTTCGATCCTCCCTTGAGCTAGATGTCCGGACAAATGGGTCAACTTTACCGAAACCTTTCGGTTCAGTCTCAAAACCAAATCAAGCACATTTTCCTTGACTGTTATTTCCCATCCTCTAGAGCTTCAACAAACTACCAACCGTGTCAACGCCCCACTTAATATTTCCGTGAGGTGCATTTAACCCAGGTTCTCTTTACTTAGCATTTTGTACACCCATTTCTGGTGTCATTTACCCATAATAAAGCCTATTGGACGTATTTGCGTTTCACTTGGCTGATAGACGATAAAACGTGTTGCGCTTCCTTCACGCCATTAGCTGCTTGCCGGCAGTGAGCAAGAAACTGGTTTATACATACACAGAATGGATTGAGTTCTTTCCTCCACAAAACTCAGATAGTTTACCTTAACGTGAAATCAGAAGTGCCGTTTGATTTTGGACCACCGTCTCTTTGAACTTTACGATACCTTACATTTACTCTGTAAGAGATCTAAGGAATGTTTGCGTCCATGAGCTCCATGCTATTCCTAATGAAGTCGTCCCTATTGCTCCCTATGGAGCCATCTTTTCTCAGTGTGCTTGCAGACTTCAGTTCGGTGAGGAAAGCATTCACTGTGACCTTAAAGCCCTTATCGAAAATACCATCTAGCAGGCGGAGTATCACAGTATGTTTCCAAGGTGGTCTACCCAGCGGTTGCAATGGTCATGTGAACACACGGGTCATGACGGTCTGAGCTCCGGTCACCTGACTTCTGAAACGCTAACGGAACCAAAATAAATCATTCATGAGCGACCGGCTAATAACAGTCAGACTAACCCTTTAGAATCCTAGCTTGTCGAAAACACAAGCGACCGGTCAGCTTCGGCTGTTCGGAATGCGTTTTCAAACCCCAGTAGCAATCCTTACCGTGCGGAAAACAAGCCGTCTCCTTGGCAGTTCTAATTACCGTGATATAACTGCTTTTCCAGTTGCCCCGGCTGTTTTTAGATGCTCATTAGTGCGAAAGTAGGCGAATACAGCACACCGCCGATAATATCGTCTACAGCGGTAGCACATAAGCTTCAGTGCTTACTTTTTACGGCTGTAGCTGCAAGCCTCCACGATGGGTGTACTACGTTTCGAGGGAAACGAGCGAGATCACCTTATGTCAGAAAAACACCGATTATCCATATCGAATCAGCACCAAATTCTCACAGTCATCCGATTGTTGCATAATTATGAATCAGTCTAATAATTCCTCTGTTTCCAGTACTGAGGCTCACCTAGTTCATTGATTCAGGACTTTCATAATACCCACTTTCGACGGTAAAATGAAACGGTAATACGGTAGGCACACTTTGGGAAAACCACAGTCGTCAGCGCGTGCAGTGCAGTGGATCAATAACCTATTACACGTTGTTATGCATTAGCTGCGCGTGCTCATGAGGAAAGACCGGTCCCTACTAGCCGTCTCATGTGATTTTGGGTAGAAGACAATTACTGTAGGGCTTACCACTCTTGCGGGTCTGCTCGCTGGGAGTTCCATATTGCTGTGTTACGCAAATGTATTAATCATTTGCGTAACTGAAATGAAATGAGAAGACACTGGAAGCCGAATGAAGTTGAACCGTTTAGGGGGGAGGGTCTGGTTAATGTCAAAAAGGGTCAAGTAGGAATAAATGCATCGACTCAATGCGGATGGTTGCTTTTAGTAAACTACCTCCCCTCAGTCGTGTAAGAGACCTCCATCAGGATGTTTCACGTACCGCAAGAACCTTCGCTGAAATTCTTTCAATTGTCAACCTTCGAATGGAGGGGTAGTCAAACATACATGCATATATATATATATATAGTATGGGAAAGTACGAGACTGTGGTAGTTGACAGAGACAACTGATAAATGATCACGCACATCATTATGGTGCATTTAGGGACTCAGATGTGAGCTCAGTCAGGAGTTAGTACCAATAAGGATCAAGTTTGTTACTTTTAACAGGAAAACGAAATCTGAAACCATGAGTGAGTAGTTCAATTTTACAGGTAACTGATATAATCTGGAATCATGTGGTGACTCTGTTAAAAGTTCGCCCAGTATACGGACACCTTTGGACGGACACATTTGGATTATCAGTACTGAACTAATTCGCTGTTTCTCTATACGCGGAGTTCTTTCGACAGAGTTCTCAGAATCATATACGGTACAGGTCACGTACTACTAATGAAAGCGAAGCTCTTTTCGGAGTTAATTGACCAGAAAAGCCAAACCAGCAGATAAGGACATTTCAAACTAGTGATTTGTACAAACAAACAAATGTCAGATTGTACATTGCAAATCCTATTGTGGATAGACCAGTACACCCGGGACAGTTCATCGTATCATTTCATCCTATCTTCCAGTCTTCCGCTAATGCGTTGCATTTCGGTACTCCTTTGCTTTTCTGAATTGATACAATATGACTTTTAGACCAGGAACCCTTGGCTAAACTTTCAATATACCAACCTCAAAAAAACTTTGCTCTTTCACTTCCCTCACTCACTACTTGTAACAAATCTTGTCTCAAGTTTACTCATGCAAACGCAGTTGCTTCAACTCGCATCAAATAACACATTCATCTGATATGTATGGAAGAACACACATACGCGCTGTCCTCAGTTCTGCTTTTCCGTCTGCCCATAACGTTTGTTATGCTTGATTCGTAAAACAAGGCCGGAAGTACAGTTCGTCACAACCGCCCGTATTTCTTTACCGGGAATGTTGAAGCAGGCAGAATCGCATCCTCTAGGGTGGACGGCTAGGGCATGCATACCTAATTGTTTTTCTCCCCTACCAAACCAGCATTATTGATTTATCAATCACCCACCGATGGCGAGCACGTGCCCAAAGGCAAGCATGAGCGTTCAGCCTTGCCCAGCTTACTTACCTAATTATCTCACAATGACACAGTGCTTCGTGCTGGTAAAATGAGAGATGAGAGCGTGGGGTTGCGTTTTTCGGCTTGTTTTTCCAACGTCTCGACAACAGCTTATGCAAAGTAGGTTCGGCCATTGATGGGAATGCAGGTGTCCATGCTAAAAGCCTGTGGACAGAAGATTGGAAGCAAGCTTTTCCAAATGGGATCTACTTTCGACTTTCAGAAGATGGAAGGCGTGGAATAATTAATCAATGAATATTTCGTTAGGTTAATAGTTAGATGATGTATCTTTACCCATGTAGATTTCGGTCGTGCAAGTGACCTTCATCAGACGCCAATATGAACTGACTGAAAAATCGATGTGAACTAGGCTCAAGGAAATAAATCGTTGCACGACAAACTGGTTATACCTCACTGTGCCTTTGATGTTGTAGCCCGAAAGTCACGTTTCACACTGCCACGAGACAGCCGGACGCCGCATTCCTGAGGCTACCTCTCTCAGCGATTTACTCGCATTTGACCTTTGGCAAGCCAATATAACACTTCTCTCTAACTGAGCAGGTACTATTATAAACTGGTGCAAAATCTAAGTATTATGGATAGACTATAACGAAAGACGTTTTTCCGCTAATTGTGGACAGTTTGAGTGTTTATAACGTAGGATTTAATGACGAGTCGGTTGTACCCTAGCAGAACAGGACTAGCTCAAGGCAGTTGGACAGGCGGATACTCAGGCGTTTGCTGAAAGAAGAGGAATGCGGCTCTACTGCCAAGGAGCCCCTCAACACAGTGTAACTCTCTTGACAGAGAATTTACTGCTCAATCGGTCGGCCTGCACGAACCTGCTTGCATTTATGTGATCGCAATTCCCCTGACTTCTTTCTCTGGGGATATAGTGGAAGTAAAGTGAGCGAGGCGTTGGAGTATGAACGAAGCCTGCTTGCCAAGAATGCCCCAGTGCAAATAGATGAACTGAGATATTTTGAGTAAAACTATTAAACCTAACGCGAACGCATGAAGCCGTATACGAATTCATTCGGATCCATTCAAGAAAGGCTTGCAACAGCACATCAGCATATCAGCTCAGGTTTTCGTGAATAAGTGTAGTTAACAAATCGGTGTAACACAGTCATCACATTATTAACAAGTGAACTGCTGATATTTTTACGGTGACTCAGTACCGCCCGGTTCGTCGGAAGTCAATATTCTGTCTTGCTTCAGACAATTTAGCGTTCTGCATATGTTCTGCATATGTTCTGCATATCACACAGGGTCATTTTTTCTGATTCTATCGTATCCTGATGGCTTTCTGCGGTTAAACATTGTTATAATCATAATACCTAAATCCTGTCTTTTACTGTAATCACGGCGGACATTACTGAACTCATTTCTGTTTTCGATGCGATGCAGCTAGTCGACCGATTTACAACACCAACATTTCTATCTGAGTAAACGCCATTGACGTCCAGGCTCATCCCTGTCAAACGCACACCCTCTATCTTGGGTGAATGATGCTTGCTAGATCAGTCGTACATCAATTCTTGTTAATCGATATATCGCTTGATTGCTGAACGTGAAATACAAATAGTGGAGAAACTGCTGGTGGATCTTGACGACCTATGCCTTCGCACCTTTGCACCATGCAGTGTACTGTTTATTTTCAGCCCAAGCTAAGCTAGAAGTGATTCATCGTTTCGCTTGAGCAGATGTCAGACAACGCTAGGTGTGCACCAAAATGATCAAGGATGGCTTTCAGGTGCATTACGTGTTCAATGGGATGTTGCTAATTTGGTCTTCTGGTGAGGTCGTCCATCGAAGTCCACCAAAAAATCTCCCATTCCATCTTATTCGCTCTGCTATCTAAACGTCACACTCTAGGCAGTTTAAGAACTTAATTTAATCAATCGCATCATCTCAGTGAACACTCATGACTGCAGCCTGTGGATGCAGCACTGTGGTAAGTGATTACCCTACTCGGTTGAGGTTCTTTCCTCCATGCCGTCTTCCATGTCCTGCAGCAGCCCATCACGCTGTGGGTGGGCAAAACTTTGGTAGCAATAATTAAAATTGCTCTCTTGGTCATTCTGCATTAAATCCATTAACTGTTGGTGGATTTTCCTGAGTTCAGAAGTGTTTTTAGCGCTTCTTTAACAAATACACCAACTTTAGTTCCGAGTCTAATACGTGAAATTTCGTTAACCTAGGTGGAATCTGAAGCTATGTTGTGGTTGTTCGGTATCCATCTGAGCTCTTTTAAGATCGCTTTTACTCCTGCTTAGACAATGAATCTGAAAGGCAAAAGTCATTACCAAATGAGCTTGCTCCTCTAACGAGCGCCCTATTCCTGTAAAGGACATCTACTTATAATGTAGGTCTCACCCGGACGCGGGTAGCATTATAGCAAACCGGAGCATGTTACCTTCACCTACATATTCAAGTATCTTCAGTTGGCCTTTTGCTTACGTTATCACTTTCCTAAGTATGTGGCGCTTCCATTATATGTAAGCTATACAGGGATACATTCTCAGGGTGGAGACCAGTTCACCTTGCACTGCGAATCCAAAATTCAACTCCACACCCGTACACTTGAATGAAATGAGGATACTAGTGCAAGTACCCGCTGTGCATCACTAGTAGTAGACACAGCACGCTGGCTTGTGTGGCTCACAATCGTTTGTTTTCAAGCGGTTGAATCGATCCTGACAGCGTAGCAGTTTACAGCTCTCGCTCCACCCCCATCCCCCCCCACCACACATTCAAACACCCATCCATACCATGGCTGCCGCATGTTTTGCTTGGATTACATTTACCGGAATCTTCGCGTAAGTAAGCACAAATGCGACGGTCTGGACTAGTGGGACACGAATTCGATACGGCTCAGTAGGGAGCGGTGGGATGTGTAAAGTTTGAGCGAACGCAGCATAAGGTGGCGGGTAAATTTTAACCAGGTGGGGGAGCAGAATACAACAGCGTGTTTCACAGTGGGACCAGCTAAGTCCCACTGTTCTGTAGTGCTTTTTACCATGTACAAGGAGAATCACATGGACTAGCGTCAGAAAGGTCCGAAGGTCTCAGTAGTAACTTCCATTGCGCGCGGCCACTTTTTAGTGTGTCCCCAAAGCGCCTTTGCTCAACAAGAGTTCAAAGTAGAAAACAGTACTATTTCCATCTGTGGATATTATTTGACATGCGTGGTGCATGTCCCAACCATTTTAATCCGATGACTTTACTTGCTGCTGTAGTGATTCTGCAACATTGCCAATACTCACCTGCCCAGGCATGCATTAGAGATGGATTGCTCCGCAGTACAATAGGCGTCGTGCAAATGGCTGAGGGTTGTGGTTATTCGGCGACTTCCAGTTACTGTCTTACCAGGGAACTGGGTGAATCCAACTGAAACACATGGCAAACGCAAGTTAGCTGGAGCAAACTCAACTCAACTCAAAATCAGCGAGACGTATCGCACGAAAGACTTGATCAGAACCGATTGAAAGGATGGTTCATGGATGAAACGGATTGTAATACCCCACTTTTAACACAATGTTCGATTGTTTTATGCTTTTCCGTCTGAGCTCTTACAATGACTGATGAAATGGTTGACACACACTGGTTCACAACATGTGGCCGCATTGATAAATGTGCTGCCGATAGAAGTAGGGTGGACATATTTGATCATTATAAAGGGATCGCTTTTGTCCATGGGCTCTTTGGAAACGACCAGGTATGGTGTGCGCCAAATGTGTAGTCATCTCCAAAAGAGTGTGAAAATCGGATCACAGAATGAGGGTGACCACACGCTCACTTCTTGAAGAAATCGACCCCGTCCACCTCTCATAGAAATACGAACATCATAAAAAACCTAACTCTGGCATCCTAAGAGTGACTATAAGAACGGGTGGCTACTTTCTACACAACTAACAACCTATCCCTAGAGAAAAACACATTTAGGGGAAGAAAGCTAGGTTGGTGGGTAAAATCAGATTTTTCTCAATGGACTGCACTGCACGCGAAGCGTCAGGAAGCCACTTCCAACTATCCCAACGACCCAATGCATGTGTTGCGGGTTTGTTTGCGCAGTTTCGAAACTACTGTAAATACGTAATTCTGAAATCCATGAACCAATTTTTAGTCAACGCAAATCTTGAAGTGGAACTAAAATCACCCTAACTTCATATACGGTTTGAGGTCATTTAAAGAGACGATTGTAAGGCAGAATTGGTCAGTTCTGAGAAACCAATCAATCCGCACCTCCTGGTGATTGAGAATTCTTAGGAGGATACGGTATGACTTGGTCGGATTCACCAAAAGTTTGTGCATGTGCGCTAAAAGAAGCAAAATATATTTGAATCAATAGAAGACCTATCGAACTGCGAGTGGATTTTGGCCTTCCTGTGAGTTGATAAGCGATCGTCGTATGAAATGATTGTTTTGCTGGGTGACAGAGAAAAAACGTTCGGCAGTAACACCGTTTCGGTGCCTAGCTGCTATGACACCCGTGGGAAGCACAAAGGCTGGTATACTACCAGGTTGCCCAAGCCTAGACAGGGGAAGTCGAGAGGGTGAGGTCGGGTTCGAACCATGGACTTTTCGTCAGTAAATTCGCGCTCTAACCACTTGAGCCATCTCACCCCCTACTGGGCGGCAGGTATTGCCAGCGTTCGAATAAAAACCTACGAAAATCAACGTGACAGACCCGATCGCCTGGTAGATTTAAACTAAAATTTCAACTTTCTCACTGACTTTCTACTGTCAGAATTCACACAGCTCAATGGTAGGTGTTCAACAAACATGTCGTTGCTCTCAGAATGCGATGGGGTCCCTGATACTAACCTCGCAAAACATCACTTGATAAACGTACATTGATGTGAGCGGTAAAATCCCCTTAGTCAGTGTAGTTGAGTCAGAGTTGCCACACAAGTCAAAGTTACTCAGTACCGTAAGTGACAAAAGAATCATGTGCCGGCTGTTGTTGTACGATGCTTTCATCGAGGACGCAATTTGGAGATGTATCTCAAAAATGGGTCTTCTTTGTTTTTGTTGGTCATCTAGCAATAACTGATCCGTGTGATCTAGTTGACACTGAATGTTCGTAGGTGTACAGCTCCGCTTCTGAAGTGCATTGAACTGCACATGTCTCCTTTCGACGACTAACTGAGTCAATACGCTGAATCAGCTCATGGTAAGACCTCCACCCTTACCACTGACCCAAAACACACCTGATTCATGCTCCTGACGTGAACATCCCTTCGTCCCGTTCAGAAATGCCAAGCGCATGTGTTTAGCGTTGATCATGATTCATTGGGAC
The DNA here is from genome assembly GCA_003604175.2 of Clonorchis sinensis. Lineage (NCBI taxonomy): Eukaryota > Metazoa > Platyhelminthes > Trematoda > Opisthorchiida > Opisthorchiidae > Clonorchis > Clonorchis sinensis. The sequence continues at coordinate 41,394,113 of CM030370.1, forward strand.
AGGTGTGTCTCCATCTTTCGAGTAGTAAGCTTTGGCACCTGACTGCGCTTTGCTTCATGTCACAGCTGCAATATTCCAACACGAAACCCAAAAAGTGTGCGTACAAAGCGAACTCTGGTGGTAGCAAATCTAACGTCCACTGTTGTACCGCAACAAATTCGTTTACATCTGATGCAGCCAAAATACAGGTTTCCTCCTTTCAGTAAGTCAAAAAACACTGTTGGAGCTGTTACATCTCGTCGAAAAGCATCAACAGCACGCATCTTATGAAGGTCCGAAGCAGCAAACTCCCGGGCGCGAGTCGTCAACCCTGCACTCCAGCTACGCGTTGCTCATCAGAAGAATGACTAAAGTGCAACTGCGCATGCATTTACCCAGACTTAAAAAACTGGATGTTTACGAGAAAAGTAAATAATTTGACCATGACGTTATTGATTCGTTCTCATGAAAAGAACCGCTACTTATCCGATTGTGTGCACAAAAACAGGAGTCCATGAATGTGTTGTCTCTCAAAAGGCGCCACTAAGATAAAAACTTACCAACGTGTTTAGAAATCATTGCGCATGAATAGAGGCAACATTGTCTTTTGCATCCTCAGTAGTGAATCAAAACGTTCATAGGCTGATCGTTTCTGTTTATACCTTTGATCATTTCACTTTGCCACCTGTCTCACCTAAAAAAATGTTGTTCGTGAACACTTCCGCTGTTAAATTTTGGGGTTTGCAGCCAGGTCAACATGAGTCGGGAACACTATATTTGCTTAATCCCGAGACCCGCGGAATACGGTCGTCCTCATAACGTGTGTTACAAGCGATTCGTAGTGCACAGCGGCCGGGCGGTCAACAATATGATAAAATTACATCCAATCTCTCCGCTAAGATTCGGTTTGTCAGAGGCAGTGTTAAAACATTTATCCAGAGACTTCATTGTGACCTGAAATACATTAAACATCTTATTGGATGGCGCGTTTGTAAGGCTATCATAGCTGCACGAAATTTGTGCTGTGGGCGTGGTGAAATAATGTAATATGAATATTTGGAAGAATAACGCAAACTATTGTTGCCCAAAGTTTTGGCGATTGTGGTTGAGCTTCTGCACAAGCTGACGGAAATTAACTGAGCAAAGTGACGTGATCCAACTGGCTCAGGTTCTCCCAGTCAGTATGTTATTATCACAAAATGCCCCTGTTTTGTGATGTAGATAAACCCGGACTGTAGTTCTTCATTGCGAAGTATGAGACTGCGCACCATGTGCTTTCAGTGCAGCAGCCAAGTGCTTGTGCGACGAGCCATTCTTAATAAACCTGGCTTAATCAAGCAGAACACTGCGATTCTTGGACAGGACGAGCCAGACGATCGCCAAATTGTTTTCATTGCACTGAGTTTCTATGTGAGAATCATACATTTGTCTTGTGTTCGGTGAAGCATACATTTGTGTCCGCTGGTTTCCCTTGGCACTCTACATCGTAGCCTACGCAGCACATTTTGATGATACAGTCTCTAGGTTCTCCAGGTGGTTTGGGGTTAGTTTAAAGCCCAGTATTGTCAGTTGTCAGTATTGTCAATTGCGCAGGTTGCTCAGATGTCGAGCTCAGTGAAGATCTCACGAGTTAGTTTGCATTTTCGTACACGGTGTGGTAATTGGAGGGTCGGTTTGCTTTTGTCCACTTTCCTCCACTTCAGTGAATACCTTTTTCATATCTGCACTTCAGCTTCTTCCTTCTCGTACGTTAACTTATATCATCGATAATGTCCCATGCTTTCCAAGCTTGTTATTAAACCATGAGACAATTGTAATTCTCTCTAGAGAACGACTTCGTCGTTGGTCGACTGCATGCTAGGTTCCATCGTTCCGTGATTAGTTTCCTTTATGAAATTTATCAGAGTAGTTTTTACTCTCTGTTGTTCAGCGAGTATACCACAACTCTGTTCGTGCTTAACGATTGGGAGGATGGAGATCATCGATCGGAGTATGTCAGGTTGGGACACGCAGATACCGGTAGTCTGGTAAACTCTGCATGACAGGCTAGAAAGTTACCCGTACACTCAACACACAGTATAGGAGGTAAAATGTACACGTGAATACAGATGACTAGTTCATTTATTGCAAAGCGAGCGAAGATTTATTTGACAAAAATATCGTTGTTGATTTTTAAGCGTTTGTAACTCAGAGACCGAAGACCTTGAAGCCTATGTGGAATCAAAAAACATCATCTTGGAGCTTAATCTCGTAAGCACGGGTCGGTGAGGAATGGAAATTCATTATCACTGGGGCAAAAATGACTTCCTGTTAAGCTAAGCCTGGGCTGTTAATCACGCTCTCTCCGAGTGACGTCTGTGGGGCTGTCGGCTGAACTGATGCTCCACACCGATAAAGACATCGAAAAGCTTGTCTGGCAACTGATACAAATCAAATCAAAACTCAACTGCGGTTGTTGATCAAGTCACTGCCATGCCAACATTGAAATGACAGTTGGAAACAGACTGCATCTCATGTGTTGCTGGGGCTTGTTGATCGCGGTAGCAACTATGGCTCCAGTTTACCATGTTGCTAGGGCTTCCGCCAGATTGCAGGTCTGTCTATCTGCGTGTTGGTGTGTCGGACTTATTGTAACTAACGTGTGGCTCAGCTGCACCATTATGTGATTAGGGTTCAGCTACATGCAGCTGTAAAAACAAATGTGTTGTTAGGGTCAAGTCGCAAACATTGCCTCCGATCTAACTCAGTCCCACGAAGGTGGGTGTCGGTCGTCGAGATTCAAATAATCAAAAGAAATGTTAGCAACCGCACACCTGGGTGGATTGGCTGGTTCCCGCCTATCTAAAATCTGATCGACCAAGGTGACAAATGGGTCTCCCTATTGCAGTCGTTTTTTTCACTTATACTCAGCTCACGGGGATAATTGTGGCGAACCGTGTTTTGCAACTTTTATCTTGCAGCGCTTGGAATTCCCTTAATATTGGACAGCTACAGTTTGTTTCATGCGCATTACAAAGGGGCATATTATGTACTGATCCAAATACTTTACAATACACAAGTTTATCAAGGTTACTGACCAGAAGGGGTTCAATAGGGGTTCCATAGGCTATAACCTGTTTCCTGTTCGAAATCCAGTCGCTGTATGTCTCACGTGAATGCATTTGCAAACTTCATGATCGTGTATTACTTTTAGATTATCCAATATTTGTAGCTGTTGTACAACCAAACGAAGTAGGCGGTGAATACTGTGTTACACTCCAGTTGGAATAAAATTAGTGGCAGAGGAAATTCCAAAGTATAAGTGAATAGATTTCATTTGTAGGTTGGGTGGGGGCACTGTCAAATGGAACTGTCAACCGGCTTACGGCTGACATTGCTGGAAGGTGTGTATGTATGTGCGTAGGGATGGGTGTGCACAATACTGACTCACCACTCACTCACTCATTGACAGTGAGAAAAAACGTGTTCAAACATCGTGGTTGGGAATGACGAGATGCTCGTTCCATTTCACGCAAGTGACGGCTGAGAGCGAACACCTCAGAGTGGGTTTTCTACAATGAAGGAGCGACAGAACGTGCAAAAAGTGTTTCTGCTGGAACCACATTTAGGTGAGGGTGGAGTGATGGATTTAATCCATCACTGAGCCAAATGCTCGTCCATCTCATGGATTAGGTGTTAACAGCAATTCAGATAAGAGTTGAGAGGGGTCAGGATCAACTGTGAACGTTTCAAGTATCCCAAACGAATTTGACAGAGTGAAATCAACTAACTGCAATGTAGATGCAAGAAACGGTCTTCAGCTGTGTTCTGCGCGGACCATGGGTTATTGTGAAAGATGCAGGGGCGAAGGTCACATTTGCAGTAAAGTAGCATTCAACACAACAGAAGCCTTGTGGTTTTGGTCAGCTTCACTTATTTACGTAGAACTGGTTACCAGAAAACCCATTTTCAAGGAAACACTGAAAACAAGAAGTATCGGAGAAGGTCGCCCTGAACTCGTATCCTATGTGGCAATTTTACCTGCCTCTCTCTGACCCAAATACCCACAGCCATCGTGTTATCATTTTTGGGTGACATTGAGATTCGGATATCACACCTGCAATATCTTGTACATTGTTCCAACTGAAAGGTAAGGTGGTTCTCTGCAGCACTTTCGAATCGAACGATCATCTGATATTGAGTTGAATTGTCCGTTGACATCAAATTGTAAAGTCGTCGAATTTCAGGCATTATATCACAAGATACGCAATCTGGTAGGCATGCATGTATGGTCTTGGCAGCATACTTACTGATGCTACGATGAACCGAAATGTATGAGGCATACTCGTCTCGGACTGAGGTACCCGTAAGCAGTGAAGCCAATGAACCACAAGTTTTCTGCGCATAGTAACCCACATCATTGTCATAGCCTTTCTGATCTGACTTAGGTGAATAGTTTAAAATCGACACCTGAAACTCCAGTCTTTGTGGCTTTGCGAATCAGCATTTCCTCGGTTTAGGCGACAGATGCGGATGAAACTGGCGCACTTGTTCACACAACTTTTGGGAAACTGTACTTACACTGAGGGAAACAGTACATACCGCAGTACATACATACTCCAGTTCATACCGCAATCTTCTTAACTAAACTTACTTGTATCAGCGCACTCGATTTCCTGAAAAAAATCGAGTTTCTGACACCACCGAATGTCCACACTGGTGCAGCCTGTGCATGGTCCCACAAAGGAGTATTCTTCGTCCTAACCTAACAGCAGAATGTTGTGACACACACTTCTGGGTCATCATGATGTAATGTTAGAGTAAACTTTCCTACTGGACCGCAAGAATGGCGAAGCCAGTATTGGGTTTCTCAGAGGTTTCGCCGAACTTATGAGTAGTACTTAACAGTTTGCTATCATTACTGAATCACACCAAACCCTTACGTAACAAATTGATGTTCAAGTGATCGTAGTTCGTGAACAGCCTATTCACTTCATTCGTACTGAATTGGGTGCGGATACTCTTAAGTGTCATTCAGGTTTAGAAGAGAGGATCCATGGTTAAACCATAGCACCCAGTGTGGATCTTTATACGGAAAGCTAACTACGAACAGGGTAGAAAAAGAACGCCACTCAAGTGTGCTAATGGGCGCAGGTGACGCTAGAAAAGCAGCTGCAGTAGCACATGCTGGAACACGTGCATCAACAGCTGCGAACAACTGCGGCAGCATCAGCCAGATCAAGCCTTCATCACCCATCATCTAAGTAAGACAGATGCGCGCACAAACATGCGCACGAATACAAGGCACCAGATGTTCAAACGGCAGCTGCAGGCCAGGCCAGGCCAGGCCACCTGGGTCAGGCCGTCAGAGCCGCCAGGATGTCTGCGTCGCTGACCATATTGCCAGCCTAATGATGAGTGAATATAGGAGCGCGCCTGGTCAGTCTGAAATGTAGAAAATTGGAAAGCTGAACTATTGGGAAGTAGATTTGTTCACGTTTGGAATGAAGCAGGAAATGCTACGTGCTTGATGACCTGTTACAGGGCGGGTCATAGCCACTTGTGTTCTCGGTTGAGACTGTTTCAAGCCATTTTTCATGCAATACCGAAGTTGCCAAAGCCTCGCAGCTATAAAGATCCGAACTGCTAGACTTTACAGCATCCTACGGCGGACTGGTGAAAAAAACTACCGAGCTAAGGTAGAGCTCCAGGAGCTGATCATTAAAAACGAGTTATTTCTCCAGTAAAACATTGTGAAAGATGACAGGTTGATAAACTGTACCAACGGAAGCAAAACTACTCTTGGTTAGCCTTCAAAATTCCAAATTGGCGCTAAATTCATCCGGTTTCTGTGGTAATTATGGATAGAGTCGAGACTGTGGGTGGAAATTAGCCTTCGTGCAGTTAGTCATGGAAGAAATCAAGAAAAACGTGATATATCGAATTAACTGGAGAAACAGCATGGAGCTCAGACAGGCCAAAGTCAGTGCCTACTCCAGTGGATGGAAGCAGGAAAGGTCAGGCTGAAAGGTCACATGGGCATCGGTTAATCACGATACTCATGATGAAACCTCGATGGGTTATGAAGCGTTTGCAACCAGCGCGGCGAAGGAACCAACGACCACCTAATCAAAAATTTCCCACCAGTTTCCAAGATTCCGTTGCGCTGCCTCACTGGGAAGTCTTGACAGGCGGGTCAGCAACATAACCAGGACCTTCACTGGGTAGTGCCGTTCGAGAGGTCCGGCCAACCAATCAAGGCGAGCAAGTTTGAACTTGTTCGCCGTTTCGGACATGATAACTCGGTGGTATCCAGCCTGCGCTGGTGGTGTAGTGGAAACATGCTTGCATCGCATGTCAGATGACTGGAATACAACCCTCAACACGACTGACGGTGGGCTTCGCCAATAAGCCCTAATAAGAACGAACCTCGAGTACAGTGCTTCGCCCTTTGATGTCGACTCATCGATATGATTGCGCCAGGACAGGACGGTTCAAAGCAGAATGATGAGAATGTGAGATCTAACCTCGTCCAACGACGAAGTTTCAAGTGTAGGTCAAGATTTGTGGCTCTAACAGGTAATGCGCTCTATAACTAACACTGGTTACGTTCGAATGTAAATGAGAAAAAACAAATAGCAAAATAAAAACCAGTTGGAATTATGGGTCCAAATATCGGTGTTCAGAATATGTTCGTTGGGCACCACCCCTATAAAGGTATATGCTTATGAGCACGGTATGTTCATCTGCAGCGTCTGTCAACTTACTGAAAATACCATAGAACTGACACCTTAAAGTGGAAGAACTTTGAAAAGAGAGCCATCCAGTTTCAATCGAGACATGAGACTACGAAGAACTACTTCTACTTTTTATGCCTAAAGCAAGTAAATGCCTTGCAACCGACCGATTAATCAAATTCTGAGTACGCCGAGGTCATTGAGAAGCCAGAGTTAGACTCCAAGCGGCCATCCATTGGGTAGCTGAAACTTAGCACTAGGGCAGTGTCATTACTTTTTTAACAAGTGGGATTCATACGATATGGCGATGATTCTATAGGGTCCTTTGACGTGCCTGTTTGCGTATACACTTCAGGAACTACTCGATTTCACACTAATAAAATTATGGACGTTGCTTTAACACAGTGTTTTGGCAATCCGTCTTTCAAGCGGTAACCACCTACAGAATGCGCCCGTCTACTGTGTATTATTTTCAACCGATCGACGATTCTGTAGTTTCAGATCAGAGTGCTAGTTTTGACTGTTTGTTAGCGAGTAGAGTGTTCTAATTACTTGGTCCTGGGTGTGACAGCAACGCCTAATTAGGCAAACATGTGAAATTCCAGTACTTTACTATGGCTTTTTCTCGGAGAATCCATCTGAGATTTCAGTTTCTTTGGCTCTGTTGCTTTGGAATAGGCGTAGTCGGTAACAAAGTGAGTCGGAAAACGATTTTCACTCTCGAGATTTCCGGGCGCCTTTTGATATCGCAAATTTTTCTTTGTCAGTAATAGCGTATGAATCTGCAAGAGAAGTTATGAAACTGAATTTCCGATCCAAAACAATATCTCACTATTACGGACTGGTTTTTCGGGGCTTTTAACAAGTTGCTGTTTCAAAAAATACCGAATCACACAAGCAAAAAGGTCTGTTTCAACTAAACACTCCATCCATATAAAATTAAAGGAACCGCTGTGGCGTTTATCCAAATCGACATCCAGAATTATTTCAAATCATTGTGTAGTTGAGCAAGAAGTTTGGTTGATCGTGAATGTTGGAATGGCTATCAAACTATTTGTACGTCAGTGTGGCAATGCCTCGGAATCCCTTATGGACCACACACCAATGAGTCCACAATTATTTGTAATTTCCCACAGTAGGGATGCTCAGTTATCCGGAAAATCTCTCTTGATACTTCTGATCTAAAATTGCATATTACTTCCACATTTTGCGTTCATCATTCCTCTCATGCTTTAGTTTGCGCGATATTCGAAATCTGAAAGGTTTTTGAGTGAATGTAGAGCTCCACTCAGGTACAAATTGGTGTTCAAGTGGTGAAAACGAAGGACTACGCCTACCTAATGTGTTCTAAAAAGAGCGAAAATCATAGTGGGCTGTCGGAGAGTTCCAACAACCTTATGAGTGGCATGCTTGGTGGGGGATTTCCCACCTTCATTTTACCTTGTAATAAGACGCAGATAGCGGTCTTATTTGAACTTTATTTTATGGAAACGATTACAAACGGGCTGCAGGAGTATCTGGCTCAACATAAATAGTCGGTTCACCTGGGTCTGATATGAAAAGTACTTCCACTTGGGCGTTTTTAGCCGACAAATATGTTTCACGCAAGGGAAACTACACTGTCCTTACCGGGGCAGAGTTTGTCAGAACATTATCCTGGCTAGGGAGATGCATTCACGCAAGTGGGTTAGTTTAGTCGATGGGCGGTAGTGAACAGAACGGAGTACGAGTGCCGAAAAGTGCTTTTCTACTTGTGTCATCTAGATGTAGAACAAACACCATCAGATGAGAAAGTAATCAAGATAACGTAATATACTACCCATAAGGGTGCGGGATACCCTTCGAAGGTCCTCGGTAGGTTTCGCCCTTCTTGAGTCTCATCAGGCAGGCGCAGTCCGCGAGCTTCCGTCAACCCTATGTTCCACTTGAACCCAAATTGCACAAAATTCGACCTATGCGGTCATCCGCATATCAATTTCGCTTTGACGGGAGGAACACCTGGAATCGAACTGGATCTCCCGTTTATGATGTTCTTCTGTAGCTGAATGAGGTGCACCAGGCTTTCTCATGTTCCGGTTGGTAAGAAACTCGAGATATCGCAGTATGAGTAGTGCGTAACATTTATACAATGTACTGCGATATCTCGGATATCATATCAACTGAGCCATACGGCGGTCTGTTGCAGCACATTCAATTACCCGAAAACATCATTAACAAGAGATTCAGCTTGGTTCCAGGTCTCTCATGAAAACCAAATTAGTATACACATGTGTGTTAGCGGGATAATCACGGTGACCTTCTGTTGTCAGGGATAACATGCGCACTAGTGAACTTATTGGTACATCTCGCGAAGTACCAGTTGACTCTTGACGAAACGAATACGCGGGTTTAGCATTCATTTCTCCAAAGTTTTAAGCAACTTTTGTAATAATTCATAGTGAGTAACAATTTCCGCCTGGTTAACCACTAATGAATAAAACATGTTTTCCCAACAATTTCAGAGTTCGAGTATACCGACTTTGAGACGTTCTCAAGAGCTCCCTTCTAGGGTTTGTTTTTGCTTTGATGCACGCAAAGAACCAGAAGTCTGGAAGGAAGATAGTGAGATTTTGGGGAGTTTTCCAGAGATCACGGCCCAGTTGGTCAAATAAATATAATCATGCTCCGTTTTAAATCCTGATTAGTAGCTTTTGGTCCAATTTTAATTGGTATCAGCGTCCTGGTACCCATAAAGGAATTTTTCAGTTTAACAGAAATTCGGCTTAAGATAGTGAACGACTGTGACTGCCAACTGTATGAGGTGTTCGGTACTTCCTCAATTTTTTATGCGGCCGGAGTGGAATTGGAAGTGAGCACTACCAGCCAACAGTTCTCGAGACAGTAACTCCTAACAAACTGATTTATGAGGAGGACCTTTTTTGGAGGATTCTGTTACGTCACAAAAGCCGCGAAATATCTGCGAATATGAGGCGATTTGAGTCCTCCTATGCCCCAAACAAGAACGATATAACATGAGGGGGACCAATATATCAGGTTTATGGATGAATAGAACTTGATATAGACGTGCAGCTCTTGTACATAAGTGTTCATTAGACTGGTAGATAATTTTCAAAAGCAGGACTGTACATATCACGATAGATTGACGGAAGGCGGCGATGCCTCGGAAGTCTACGAAGCAATGGAATCACGGGTTTGGACAAATTTCCTGAAAAAAAAACAAGAGCATGATTAATGTTAAGAACAGCTAAAAATTCATAAGTGGATTCTAAGGGTCTATCAGTCGACAGCTCGCAACAGAAAGGAAAGCGTTGAACAGACAATGAACGAAGTGTGTCGTTAGCTTAGAAAAGGCCTCAGTCGTGAAGCCACGAGGCAGAATGTGCTCCCTGGACCGTTAAATACCCTCAAAAACGAAAGCCGTGTAAAAAGGTGCACCTCAATTGAATATGATGGTGTTCGGTTTCCTGCTGCAAATTGATTAAACTTCCTACTGTCAAGCCCGATATTTTGATAAGGTGATCAGCGTTGCACGATGCTATCCCCTCAATGTACCTTGATGAGGCATCATCATCAAAGACAGGAACATCAATGTTGACAATGACGCTTCACTGGTGTACCTGATGAGGCTTGCTAAATTAACAACGTGCATGTTACCTTGACAAGCGTTTTTGCTCTCCGCATGCCAGACGAATCTAAAAATTCAACTCACGCTCAGCTAACTTCACATTCAAACAGACCTGTACAAAGTAACGCAGTGACTATGACCCTTCCGATCGCAAGTGGTGGAAAAGATTTCACCGGACACCCAGAGAAACAGATGGTAATTCGGAGACTGGGCTTACTTGACGGGTATCCAGAGGGTCGAGAGCGGCAACAGCCTGTACAGAGTTTTCATTTATCTTACGAGTACTATCATACGAAGGATACTAGATTTTCAAACTACGCCGTTTCACCACCTTCATCTTTAAATTGGAGTCAGCGAATTCGCCGTTTTCCAACTCCCAGTAGTTGTTCTGTGAACAGTATTTCTCGTTTATATTTCCGCAACAGATGCACACGTGCGTACGGGTTAGCAAGTTGCAGTGATGCTTCTGAACTTTGAACTCGCCTGAACGGCAAATCCCAATCGGTCGATAATTTAATCGACATATTGGCTAACGGAATGGTACAACTGCCTACTTTTCATAGCCTGGTAAAGAATGCCCAGATCAGCCACGACTGTCATCGTTATACCACACGGAAGAATTTCCTACACCAATATAGACAAAAGCATCATAGTTCGTCCAACCGTTCGAACTACATGCTTGTCCAAAAACCCCATAAGACAACTGGTAACAGGAGAAAATGTTTGTTTGCTAAAGGGTTAAAAAATTAGCCAATACTCCCAACAAAGTAGCTCATTTTGGAGTGAAAGCGGTCAGTAGCAACTTTTCTCCTCCCACACGGTGCTTTCGAGTCTTTCCAGTGTGAGAAAGCCGAATTCTTTGCACAAAGGTTTGCTCAAGCTTCTTATAATTATCAACCTTCCGCCCTTCACCCCTACCTACTCAAATCACCAAGAGGAACATTTGCCAACCGCCGCTTTTCCACATTTCGAACATCTTCTATCACGACTGTTTCCTGTGTTCTTCAACCCAGGTACATTTGGAATCAGTGGAAGAATATCCTCAATCCATGACGTGCAGCCCAACACGACCTGCACAATCAATACCTCATCTTTATCATTATCACTTCTTCAGTCAAGCCATGCAGAGCGAATTCCGCGAGATCCTGAGTATAATACCCACTTGAGTGGTCATGTCATCGGCAACGATTTTTGGCGGAACTGAATTAGTAACAATAGACAACCCAGAAGTTTTCCACATGAATAGATGACAACAGGATGAAAGCCACCTGAATCCTGAAAACTAACCGTGCAGAACCGCTGAGTAGGGTTCACCCACTGCAGACGTGTTTAGCCCTTTTAAATATCTTTTTTCTCACCTCCTACTTCGTTTCTCTATGGGTTCTGATTGTTTAGGATGGAGCTTCTTTTCCTTGTATATTCAAAAGCTCACTGACCTCAAAACAATTCACTCTAACCGGTAGCCTCCAGTGATTATTCCGCTGTCGAAACGTGATTTCTATCTTTAACGTACTGTTGTTACAGTTCCAGCAAGTATCGCATTGGATCCACTTCACATATATACACTTTCTCACGACCTTACCGTCAAACTGAGCGATTAGCTTTTAGAAGCCAGTTAGCTTGCGATAGTCACAAACAAACGGGCTGTTTTCACCTTTTCAACCAGGTTTCCGATACGTGCAAGACTGATTGCACAAAAGTAATATAAACGGTGACCACAGATTCCGCGAAACGTCGATTAAACCAAACCTGAGCCCCGGTACCAGGAACGCTTCGTTTGTTCGCCTGGGCCTGACATAGATTACACAAGAGACAAACACTATTGAGACGACGAATAGTTTACCTACACGTCTGGGTGATCACGAGATGTGACGCGCTACACACTCTCAGGTCTTTCAGGGCTTTGAGGATCAACACGAACTGGTCACTGGCCACATTTATACACTACTATGTGAAGGAGCCATAGGCGCGCTGCCTTCGATAGTCCAACAGTAACCTATTGATCTAATACACACCAGCACACGCACGGTCGGCGGTCTCGTAGAATAAAGACTAAGGATTCGGTGGAAAAAAATCCGCCTGGCATAGTCAGTGTACAGATTCACACCAATTGCCAAGTGTAAACACTAACTAGATCAATCATTGGGAGAGCTTTCCTCGATTGTGCACCGCGGAAACAGTACCGGTAGTCTAAAAAACTTGAAAAACGTAAACACGTGAATGCAAACGAGAAAATAGTACCGTCTTCTATGACTACATGAGAGGAGCAAATAGATGCGTAGAATTCAACAACTGCTATTCGTAGTTTCTTTGGGGAAACACGTTCCAAAGTTCCTAACTGTGACTCGGTAACAGAAACTGACAACTGTGCAAAGGTGACTCTGAGCTTGACAATGAGATGAAATGAAACTCCGAGAAGACGAGTTGTAATCCAGATCTAACATCAGCAGGAGATATAAGACCAAGAGTATAAGCTGGAAGATGAACTATCCCGAGGAATGCTCCTTCCCACATCGTCGACACCTATAAGAAAATTCCCAGCAAGGCTTTTGCACCTCAATGTCAAGAAGCAGGAATAAAAGGCAGAGCCCTCGGGGCTAAACAGGACAGACAATCCTAACTTATTCTGGGCTGACAGACATTTCTAACACGGTAAGCGAATTAGCATGCAGGTGAGCGGACAGGGCACGTGTAGAATCGATAATCTGTCACACAATAGCTATAAACGAAGATTACCACATATCGTCTGTCTGATAAGCACAAGCTGTCGCATGTGAAAGGAAGAATATCATAAACAACAGTTCCATCTGAGTCACACGCGAAAATCAAATTAGATCGCAAATGAGTGTATTTCGCGAGGTGCGTACTGTTTGGGTTCAAGTACAACATAAGGTTGATGGAAACTCGGAATACGACCACCTAACGGAACCTGTCATGGGTTGCGGAAGAAATTCCGCGTTCGGTTAAGAAAATACCACATCGCTTCGACATTCTGATGAGCACCAATTGTTAGGACGTTTTGAAAACATCCAAAAACAGACTGGAAAAAATTGCACCTGACAAATTTCGTCTTGAATATGTGTTAATTAAGACGCCGGAATCGCTTAACTAATTACAGCACACTTACAGAAGTTAAGCTGTATTACCTAGTGTGTCGTGACACATTGAGTACTACGAACAACCTCGTTGGGTTTCGTGTAGACCATGCTAGAGGGAAAGTGCCCTGAATACAAGTCACACAGATGTGAAGTATGGATGCACTGGAATCAAATTGTTCATCATATCAAAAAGGAAAAACTTAGCAGCTTGTCGCTGTCAGGTGCGTCCCTGAATTAGACTGTTAACTAGGCACTTACCCGCTGTCGGTCACCTCTCTGAACGGTGACACAGCTTTGAGGGTTGTGGCTGGGCAATCCAACGTTACTTCCAAGTCTTGAATGTAGTTGATCACATGTTGTAGGAGCTCCAGTTGGTTGATTTTCTGATGTTGCTCTATCGTCGGTACCATTCGTTTCAATTGTCCCAAACATTTACGCATTTCTACGAGAGGAGTAGCCATTTTGCCGTGCGGGAGAATTTTCCGTGCTCGTGGTGACCGTCCAGACGCGGACGGTTTTGGGCGAGTCATTTTGACACCCTGACCGCTGCCGGCTGATTTAAAGCCATGTGCCAAGCCAATGAACAGCTCGTGTATGGTGGGTCAATACTCTCTTCTCATTGGCTCGCTGAGCTTTCACTTCTATTGGCTGCCATCTAGGTCAATCTGGCCTGGCTGCCGTGTGGGCGGAGGGTGTGAGGTGAGGGCGCAGACAATAAAGGGACGTCACACCTCATTTTTTTAGATGTTAGTCGCCTCCGCCTTGTCACTGCCGGAAGTATTTCAGCAGAAGTCCTGAGCATAAACGTGAGGACAGAACAAAGCTCATTTTTGGGTCATCGATTGGATTAAATAGGGTGAAATCATTAAGTATGGTGAGCGACCCAAGATAAATAAATCGTGAGAGTTCTGGAGGGAATTGACTCAGCATGGGCTTTTCGTTGCAAGCTGTCAAAAGAAAGCCGCGGTTAGACCGAAACCCGGGAGTATCGAAACACTACGCATTCTTTCTTCGGTCAGCACTAAAATATTCTCCAGCGCCAATAGTGTTCATTGATTTTATACTTTAGAGTCATAGGCTTGTCACGAAATACAATGCATCGAAAGTAGGACAGATAATTAACTTACGGATGAAGTCGAGTGTTTTGGCTGTAGTGTGCGGTGTATTGTTACATATGTTACTTACCGTACTTCTCCACTATAACGGACGTCCTTCCTCGAAAGCCGAGCCAACTGAATTAGCCGAAGAAATAACAAATAAGCTGGGTCTCGCATTTGTTCTGTCGTAATTACTAGTGATGATCTTGTTGCAAGGGTCTGTCTGCATTCCTGCAAGCCGTTAACATTCAACCTACTCCCGAAAAGTAAAACGACCGTTAAAGCATAGTTTCAAAACGGTTCGTTAAACAACCGCTGGGTTTATAGCTGGAAGATGATCAAACGAGCACGTACGGTAAAGGAGCTCAAACTGCATCATCTTGCTTTTCATAAACGAATGCAGAAAGCCTTCATCTGATCCTCGGCGTTTACTATCACAACATACTAACTGAATAATATCGACCCATTCTAAGACCCTTAAATGTAGATTTAATCATCGATACCGTTAGCACTTTCAGGTCTTTGCATTAATTTACCCTCTTTCTCCGTCAATTTCTGCTGTCTTTCAACGTCTGTTGTCGTTATATCATCACTGTCGGTGAAGGCATCTTAGGATTTCATCACTTGTAGGCTCCGCAAAGGAATCCTCTGAAAGGTACCTCGTTATACCCTTTCGTACCCGCTGTCCGTTATCCAAGTGTGTCGCCTTCATTCACGAGGACAAAATGCACCGGTGTATCTTATCTTGAGGGTGGTTGGTCATACCACACCATAAACATGGGCTTAATTCCTTCACTTTCATTCCGTTTGCGCCAGTCAGACCTATCGGCACTTCACCCAGAACTGAAGTGGACCAAAGCAACCAGCATCCAGCCACTAAATTGATAGGGAGGTGTGTAGATTTCAGTGGCCCAAATGGACCATGACTCCGTACGTCGTAATGTAAAGAGGTACATTTTGCTGGCCGGTTCCTTAGTGGTATGTACACGTGTGCCGTAAAGTCATTTATATCCTTTGATCGGAATTTTGTATTTTAGAAATCGAATGCGATAAATTAGGTGGGGAAGAACCTAGTGAGATCATGATTAGTGACGGTAAAGTCAACATAAGTGATGCACAGAGCCAAGAACTTAGTGAGCAAAGCCGCGGAAATTGTGTGCAGTGCCGATACCGATGAATAACACATCCGTGAACCCGGTCCAGTTGGTCTCCTCTCTCACAGGGGTGTCAGACGAGTCACAGTTCTACGCGCGGAGTGAAACTCGTTGTGTGTGTTAGACTGCGATGGCATTCTATGATGACAGACCTACATTCTTAAACCAAATGAAGACGGTTTTATCGCACAACATCGTGGAGGATTCCCTGAGCTCATTAATTTCTGCCGACACTGAAGAATTCTTTAATAAGTATTCCAAGTTGTGTCATGTATCATGAAGAACGTTCTTTTTGAATGGGGTGGACTACCTACGTTTTAGCCTCTATGAGTAGCAACACCAGTTCATCCAGAGTTATCTTTTGAGGACGCGAGTCAGAGCGAGCGAATTAGCAGCCACAAAACTATGCCGTAACCAAGCAATGTAGCATAAAAAACTTGGAAATATTCGCATAGTTGATCAGAATCATTTGAAAAGACTTTTTAACCCGTGATCAGGTGGTGGGCCTCAAGATTTGCCGCACTGTACACAAAATCTATGATCGATCACGCCCCTGATACGTTTATTCACTGACGATGAGATGCACCGCGGTTAACCACTGAAAAGAAACTTGAGACTCGAAAATCTGACTGCCATCAATCGAAATTCAATTCATTGCACCCAAGTCGTTTACCTTCAGTCCATTGAACCTCAAGTGCTCTTCCTTGTAGTGAGTCAAAATTCATTGACCCAATGTTTTTGGGGTGCTAACCGACGGCTTTTTGATGACCTCGTCTATTCCACTTTCGGTTTCTCTCCCTGCAAAGGGAGATTCTCCATCTCCCCGCAATCTTTACCAGTGCGCTCCGATTCCGGTATTAATCTACGGACATCAGATATTGTAGCGTATTTCCTCGCATGTCTAAAACAACAATAGCTTAGTCTAAGGAGCTTCACCCGAGCCCTCTGTTAATCTTGTAATGTCATGGCGTCTCTGATGTAACTTGGATTCTACAGCATTCACACTGACTTTTTACTTCACCAGCGGTGCCCTAGAGATCATCACTTCCAAACGTAACCTTTCAGGAAAACTCACAACAAGCGTTCTCATTCAGATTTATATAGGATGCCCTAAAGAAGCTTGGACTGGCCCTCAACGTTCAATTTGGAGGAACTCTTTTGCGAACACTGAAAGCTTGGGACTATCAGGTTTTTGGATTATGTACAGATGCATCATTGTCATAAAAACTCCTAGGATATGGTACGATTTCTTATAGTTAATTTTGCACACGAGTGATCGAACTTTATTTTCTATCAGTCGTAGCTATTCACCAGGATGACCAGTGCGAACTCTGGCAAGCCACATGTATGAATGCACACGAAACGTTAGACGTACTCTCATGCATCTAGAATTTGCCACCTTTTGGGCCTGGTGACTGAGCTGTTGGAATACGCTGGCAGCCACAAATTAAGGATCCAGTGACTGCTCTCAGCTATCTTCAGATCCCATTAATCTCGCCTCAGTTGGTGTGCGTATCTGCATGATTGTACTGGTATCGTCAACAGATGATTAGCAAGGCGGTCGACGATTTTTTTCAGTGGACAAGGATTAGCAATTTGCAAAGAGGACTGATTTGAAGAAACTTCAGCAACATGACCTAGAAACTTGACTTAAAAGTTTTTATTGCTCTCCCAACGTCACACACAGAAGGAACCGGTAAGCCTAGTTAGGTTCAAAAGTTTGCAGGTCTGATCTGGTGCTCCTCACGTCCAGAGTTAATTCACTGTCCACTTGAAATTTAGACCGAACTCTATGCGGTGCATTTGTATTAGGCCACATGACCTATGTATATCCATTCTTGTTCTACTACACCCAAGTACTCAGGTTCGGAGTTATCCATTGGGAAAATCAGCATACTATCATGTCCCACATTTCCATTTAACCGAAATCAGGAAATCAAGCGGGCTTGCCCATCAGGATCACGCGGTTAATGGAACACAGACTAGTAATTATTGAAGTGTGAAGTGTGATCGCGGGCGTTATTTTGCGGAGACAGCCCACCTTTATAAATAGTTGTGGCACCCAATGACGATCACAACTTCTACTTTGAGCTTGAAGGTTTTTCCTGATTAATCATTGGTCCGAGTCATGCACTTAGTTTCCACCGGATGCTCAGGTGCAATTTCGAGCTTACGACTTGCCAAATGTCCGGTCCCCTGCAAAGATCGATGGCTAACCACACAAAGCTTTCCAACTGGTTGCAGGTAGTCAGATGATTGTCTGAATTAACTAACAGCTAGTCAGGCCGAAAATCAGCGCAAAGTGAACTAATCAGCTGAATAAACCGGTCGATGAACGCCTGGTTCCGACGTCACTAGGATGATCACATGTTCGATCCTTCTACGACTTTCTGATGAGGCTCAATAGGAAGGAAAGCGCTCTTGTGGTTCACTTTTTCAAAATTCCGGCCATAATTCTTCCTTGGGAAGTAATAATCCCTCGAGTATCGGAACAAGCCCATCATTCGTGGATGCGATCACTGTTAGTTCATTCTGCAGAACAAGGCAGCTTTACGCTCAGTCGAGTTCAAATCAGACCTACGAGTATAACGTTTGGTGCGCTCCATAAATCTTTAGTATAACTCGAGGAGCTGGAATACGGGGGAACTAACAAGTGTTGAGGGCTCAGACGGCCTCAGCTACGAAACTGTTTACCAAATTTCCTCTTTAGCCGCAGTCATCAGTGGACCTGTCTCATCGTCATTGGTGAGAAGAAAACCCTTACAGTTGAATCAGGCCTGTTGGATTACATGATGTATGTCTGTAGTGCGGAAGAAATGGATTTCACTTTGAAGGTGTTGGCCTGGAATGTTTTCGGTCGAATGAATGAAATCGGCAGTGACGGTGCATGCATTCGAATAGTGAAACTGATGCAGCATGATTTGAGCAAATAGGCAAATGTTTCCGACTGAAATAAGAAAATCGAACATAGAAGTGAATACTGAGAACAGTTTGGATTGCAAGGAGCTAGCTACAGTTCTTATATGGAAACACGCGAAGTCATTTCTCAACGTTTTTTGCACTTCCTGCGGTTTGAATTACCCTTCATATTTCTGGGATCAACAAGGGAATTCTTTTGCAAGCGGATTTCTGCCTTTGTTTTTGTCGTACTCAGCCGGGCAGCCACGGTGAACTGGCCCGTACCCTCAAATTAGATCTGATCAATACAACGCGCGTGTAATATAAAAGGGTCTTTCCGATCAAGGAATTCAAGATGAAACACAACAGCAAAATATCCCGGATTTTTTTGCTGTTTCATTAAGCATATACTGCAGACGAAAACGATATGTAAATAAAAAACGGAAAATTACCATGTCAAATGCTTGCTTTCCTGTTTGAAATGGTGGTACCAACTAAACGAAAAGCGTCAGAGGTGTAGTAAACAACCGGTGGATTTATTTGTTGTCTACCAAACTCCTCTGAAACGATGACTACCCAGTCGGTATCAAACATTTTCCAGTTTATTATAAATAAAAAGTCCTTTTTTGCTTACACGGATTCGGATTCGATTTGTGAATATCAATAGCCTCCACGAAATTCAGAACTCTTGTCTGCTGTGCTGAACACGATAACAAATACAGTCAATGGATCGATGAGATGCTTAGTCTCCATTAGACTGGACGCAACTACCGTGACCGACAATGTGGGCTGTTCAACGTAGAGGACCCACTACGCATCCAGGACGACCTTTTTTCACAATACAGATGGTCTTCCAGTGCCACCAGTTAAAGCTACACAAATAGCGTCCACCAAATCCAACATCATTTTCCGAGTCAATTGTGGGTTCACCGCCACTTGCCGGAGATAACGAAGAGACAACCATGATTGAGGGTGAAGGGCACGTGCCGTTTAGGGTACGAACACAGTTAGGCTAGTCGGGTGCACCGACACATCAAAGACAAACTGGATCACAGTCTACACTGCCGGTCTCGTTGGTAGCCTCTCACCTGATTGGAAGCATCACACTGATCCAGAGACCACCGCTTACATCGTGCTCAGCACAGCGAACGGCAGGGTCCCTGGATTTACAGAAGCAAATGTTATTTGCAAGTCGAAGTCGGATCCGTGTAAGTAAAAACAGCTTTTCTTTTCGGTGGTACCACCACTGTGAAGTGCAGAGCAAGCCTTGGACATTGCGATTTTTTCTTTTAAATTGATTTTTTTGTTATCTGTCGTCCGCGCCTGATGAAATAACGAAATCGATTCGGAATACCTTGTGAAGCTGCGTTTTTGGTTCCATCCTCAAGCATTTGTAATGAGAACTCATCTAACTCCACCGGAAGCATTGTACGTCAGTGTTATTATTACACAGTTAGTTGATGTTCTTAGATTATTATCTCGAAAAAAGGTTATTGTGCAAGCGGTGTAAACCGCAGACTGGAAATTCAGTGAACTGCTTTGAATGGGTTCGCAAGGCCTCCAGTCTGCTCATAGTGGAATGCATTTCAACAGTGTAGTATAAAATCATCTCTTGAAGAGTTCAGGCTTCATAGGAGGAAATGGCAACTTTCAATGTTCTTACAAATTTCTCAGCTTACAAATCAAGACTGGCATGTCGATTTACAGTGAGTTACAGGTGTCGGGTGAGAGAAAGTTGGTCCTACCTTTATTGGGCTCATCGGATGAGAAGGGACTGTAAGATAAATAGCTGAATTGCTTAACCTCCTGATGCTAAACGCCTTACTCTTATGCACTCACTGACAAATCTTTTAGCATTAAACCATCGCAACAGGATTCGGTGCCGGAGCCCAATACTTCCGGGTCCA
The DNA here is from genome assembly GCA_003604175.2 of Clonorchis sinensis. Classification (NCBI taxonomy): domain Eukaryota; kingdom Metazoa; phylum Platyhelminthes; class Trematoda; order Opisthorchiida; family Opisthorchiidae; genus Clonorchis; species Clonorchis sinensis. The sequence continues at coordinate 41,414,587 of CM030370.1, forward strand.
TTTGACTCAATCGGGGTGCTGGCGTAGCCAAAGGACAATAGAGTAACCCGATATATTTAGGCGTATCCCCGTTCGACTCCCGAAAACTCAAACCAGATGACGTTCCTACCAGTGTAACACTCTAATACTCAACAGAAAGATATCGGTGAAGAGATGGCATAGAATAGCATCTGTTTGTACGAAGTCCAGAAAGTCTTTAGGGTACGCTCAAGGCAAGGCAACTACTGAAAACTTTCGCGAATTGTAAAATGTCGCGTAAATATTGAATAATACCGCAACGCACCGATAAATGGGCAGAGGTATTGGGTGTCTTTGGAATAAGGGTTTCAAGAAGTGGATTGAAATGGGCAGTACTGTGTTCCTACCCTTCGTCATCAACAAAATGAACCAGGCACTCGGAGCAACACAGAAAAATGGACACACTCTATCAGTGACTGCACTATTGAAGCAACGAAATAAACGGATCAGGTCGAGGGAGCATGAATCATGTTTACCTTTCATGTTGGTATGGAAAAGGTCATCTTCGTAAAACTCAAAAGCAAGGCAGAGCTGGACACAAGTAGGGTGTATGGTCTCGTGATGAAACATGGCACATTATGCCTTGCACGAGCAAACCCGCACGGCAGCGAATATAGCGCATTGCATAAGGCAAGCTGCTGAAGACTGGCGTGAGACATCCGACAAAAATCATCAAAGATGAATATGCACAAAAAACTGCCTGCGAAAAATCACTGAGCATTCGCGAACTATACTCACTAGCAACCTAACTTGGTTATAACGAGAAACACAACCGGATTCCAGGTAAATCACTTGTTTATGATATACTTCAACTGAATTGCTGCACAAAGGCAGCCTCTTGTTTCAGTCGATATATTTTGTTTAAGGGCCACTAATCACAAAGTCGGTGAAGACCCTTCGACAACCAATGACCGGTTTCGCCCTTCTTGGGCTCATCAGGCAGGAACGATCCTGGAATCAGCCGCTTGATGAGTGTTATGAATAGTATGCATCGGGATCGAAGTAATGTCGAAAATCTTGGTTGAAGTTAAAATTTTGTAGTGGTCCATTTTGCCGAGTCACACGTTGTACTTACCGTTCTTTCCGGTTGTTGATTAAGTGAATAAGTTGGTGATAATAACTCACCAGTTAGAGTGCCTTTGTGCTGGCGACTATTTACATCTGGGCTGCAGTAAAGAATAAGAGCATAAGAGTTTTCCTCTTCCCTCTCTAGACCTCGGGTCACGTACATGAAATTCACAACAGAGAGATGCTTCCAGGCCATAGGTGTATGGGAATTCTGGTCCCTATCGAAGCATCCTCTCAAAAACCTGTGAAACAGACTATGATGAGAGTCACATAGAAAGTACGATGTAACTAGATCCTAACATTCAACTGGAAATGGAACAGTATTCCATCAGTTCACGGTCAACCTAAGTGTACGACAATAGCGGTATCTTTATCGGTTTGATTCACCCTTGAAATCCCTACCAAATACTAAGAGTCAGGGAAAAAAACCTCTCATACTACAAGAGAGCCTCTCGGAAGCTCAGGTTTTTAAAGGATTCCGTTTTCCTGAGGCCGAGTTATATCACTTCCGAACTACAATTTTAGGGTGACGGAGACACCCAGACGTTGCTGTGCCTGAGGGTGGGAAGTATCGACAAAAACTCACAATCCTTCTCTGCAAAACGACTCTTTCCACAAGCTATTGGAGATTACAGGATATACTAAGAAAGCACCACAATAGATAAGTTGCTGGCTCGAAAGTATGCTCGAACGTTTGTTTTGACGATAATCGATTGGTGCGACGCTGCAAAAGAGCAGCATAAGAGATACCGTTGGTTTTGTAAGGGACGCGTTTGATAAAAATCGAATATAAGTTCAAAAGGTCTAGGGTTGTTATAATACCTTCTTTGCACCTGATGATGTAACAGATACACCAAGAGTCTCACAAATGGAAGCATTTACTGGTTAAAATGAGTTTTCTACAATAGGTGATGTTATGGTGAAAGCAAATAGCACTCCCGTTGCTTCCAAGTTTTCTGATGTCTCAGTCCTTATTCTTGTAAAAATATTGCTAGGTTTTATGTTGTCGGGGTTGAACTTTTACTTGGACTCCATGGGCCATCTGCCCACAAATATGATCAGATACAATAAAGAGAAATTTCTTCTGTGACCTGTCAAGAATAGATAACCTATTCGAGCGTTAATAGCTTCTGCGCTGATGAGTGATTGCCAAGGTCAGGTAGAAAGCCAGGCATGAAAATCCACAATACAAACATGCTAGCCAAATTGATGCAATTCACTCATCTTGGGAACTGTGAGCTTTGATTGTTGGTCTGTTCGCCGGGCTTGGCAGTTGGATTGCAAACGTTTCATCACCAATCGAGGTGACATCATCATTCACATAACTTAAGAATTTTATAAATTCGTAAGAGACGAATTCACCAATATGTCGTTTGCTGAAACTGGCGCTAAATTTGGGGCTTGTGCCAAGGAGTAGGGCCCTAGTTACCATCTCTTCCAAACATTCCCACGCTTTTGACAAATACTTGTGTAATGTGTCGCCTGTATTTTGAATCATGGCTTGGTGTTGATCGGTCCCGGGGAAGTGAGAACGTCGCTGATGCCTGTGTCCTTGCACTGGATTATCCGTAGCCAAGCTAAATGAACTATGAGGAAGCGTTCAGTTGCGTCATGTTGTGGCAAAGGTGGACTTGACTTTTGACCAAAGGGTTTCGGCCGAAGTAGACTGAGTCATGTCACCCTGGCAAGCTTGTCTTGCGGCCGTTCATACGTTTGTGTGTTTTGCGCATCGTCCGTACAGACGAATTCAGGTTACGGTCAGCATATGGTGGAAATTTTTTTAACAAATCCAAAACAGCGAGGTGGAGTTTGGTGGAGTGAGTTCAGACCAGATTTAATTTTGTATGCACATAAGACCTTAAAATAAGGAGTAAGACCGTCAGTAGATAGTAATCACGGTTGATAAACAAATAAACGGAAATAGTCACGAAAGCTATTCATATGGTTGACAAGAAACAACAAGAAAATAGAACCTGCCCACACAGGTGATGGATTTTTCAGTGATACATTCTCGACTGTTGTTAAGCGTAATCAGCAAGGCACTCGGCACCACCATATGAAGTTAGTTTCTCCTTTTTACCTTACCCGTCCTCTGTGGGAAACCTGTCAAGTAAATTAAGTTCTCGAGCATAATCAAGGTAAGGGCTGTACCACAATGGATATTCACTTGAGTCTAAATGGGCCAATGGTACACAAATCGGTTAGTGCGTATGCACAAATTCATGAAGTCAAACTCAGACAAGACCTTACGCATCTATTCGGCCACAGGACACGCTCCCTTGTAAAATATCTCCATCAGAAGCAACCCAAACTACAGCACCATAGGAAGACCAGATCTTGTGGTCTCTGATACCACCCCAGGCAATAAGGATTAGGTTTTGTCCTCGAAGGAATTCCGCTTATTAGATTCATGAAAACCATTCGACAGTCCACCACTTATGTCATCCTTCTTGGGACTCATCAGGTAGAAATAGCTCGCAATTTTCGGTCAAACTCAGGTTCTGCTTGATTATGACATTGTATGTAGTTGGCCAGGTACACTCGTTTTCAGATTAACTTGGGTACTGATGGGTGACACGCGTGAATATTTAACTGGTGTCCAGGTACTGAACCAGAGTGACTTAAACTTGAGGGCCACATCCATCTGACGGCCCTTAGGCTAGGCCAAAAGAAATTTGTGTTCTACCAATCGAAATACTCGTTCCAGCTGGGACGAGAGACTGTCCTTGTGCAGCACATTCGGTTGAAGATGATTATAAACGACAGAAGCAGCTGATTTTCAAGCCAGTCTTCCGTGAACACGACAGCTGTTCTCATTTTGAGAAACAGCGTCAGCATAACTTACATCAAATTCGTCATTTGAGATTTACGCGTGATTTGCTATGGCAGACGTGAAGCGTATGCAGATGCACAAGCGACCTCTTTGAATAGTTGGACTGCAACTGCTTGTACTGGACCAGCTGTATTCAATTTCCAATATTGCACGACTTCAACAACTGGAGTGCTTGTCATCCGACTGCTCGACACCCCCGCCATCCGCAGCTGAACAAATCTTGTGTGTTCCATGGCTATTTATGCGTACATTTCAAAACATATTAAGTGAGTAATTGTCAGAGGCAGTTTTTTCTGACCCAAAACAAGCCATAGCGATTGATGGAATCCGGCGTAATCTGCCGACGGATAGGAGTAAATGAATAGTAAATGATAGTCGTAAAATGAACTATCAGTTTAACCATACTGCTGTTACAAATGGCTGTTGGGTATTGGGTTTGCTAAAAACACAGACTGTACAATATAAAAGCATTGGTTGCTCTGGAAATACAGAAAATGAATGCCCGGAAAAGATGAGATTGATGGGCCTCTGTTGCTGGTCATTTACCTGATCTGTTTCACTACAACAAGTAAGGCTAATCGATGTTTTTATGGAGGTGAGCTTTATGGGTATTTTCAAGCCGCTTCAATGGGACTTTTCCTTCGAAACTTCGAAATGGTCCTTCTGAGGGAATAACTTCTATGTGGACGGCCCTCACAGGTGGATGATTGCGGAAGAAGGAACGATCAGTGGATTATTGCATTCATTCCTACGAGGATCACAACTGTGTAACGTAGTAGATGGTCATTGTCTGGGCAGTGTATCTGGAAGCTGAACAGTTTTCATTGAGACCTGAGCATTTGCCTCACTTTTAATTTTGTGTGATTCTTCCCTGCACTTGGCCCTCCCCTCTGCCCCCCAAACTGGTGGTTGTCAGTAGTGAGCATATCTGCACCAGTGATCCTAGGTAAGGTCTTCGTGAATTTTTGGGATGATTGTCCAATGGGACTTATCACTAGACTACCGCCAATTATAACGCCATATCATGCTAAAACATCAATGTTCCGGAGATCCTGTCACTAGTTTTGTTGCTCTCTGACCCACAAGTTCAATTCAAACCGTGAAATCTGTCTTATTCTGTCTGATGATGCTCTGGTTCCGCTGTTACTCTTTCCTAGGTAATCAGAAAGCGACTAAAGATTCCTGTCCCTCTCACCTGGTCTTCTCTCTTGCAGTGGTTTACTCGTGATTTTCTGTCTTAATTCAGGACTTTCGTGTATTGATGAAAGCAGAATCTGGCATGCGGAACGCATCTACAGCCACTGAATATCCATATTTTTTGCTCTCTATTAACTTCAAGCATTCATGTTTTCGATATGTCACTGCCAAGTGACTTCAGTATCTGTTTTGATTTGATATGCACAAAACTTCATCAACAGCGTGGTGAATACTGACAATTTCACTGATCTAGTCAATAATCGTCCGTGAATTGCATTAAACATAGACGTGCTCGCGAAATCAAGCAATGATACCCCAAGAACACAACGGCGGTGTTCCCTTTCAGAAGTAGCATTCAGTGATTAGTAGTAACCCCGAGAGGAAAAAAACGGCAATTCATGGGAGTCAGTGGAAGGGTGGCACGCGAATCTTCGTTATTAGTAGTGAGTAGAAAATTAAATGCACCCAGCGGGATGTGAGGATAATCTACGGAAGTGATGTAAAGAAAACCGATTAGTCGAAAATCTTGGTGGACAACTTCCTCGTCAATTTCTCTAGGTAGAATATCGAGCGAACTAAGGGGTTAACGCAAATTCTCTACGGCTTTGTGAAAGAGTGATGGAAGTGACAAGTACAGTGCAAGTGAACAAGTTTCCTACTTAGGAACGAAGCCGATGGTAGGTTTGTCACTAGAAGACTTTGAGGGTAACGAGTTAAAACTTTCATGTCACAAAACCAGCCAGCCCGTAAATGTTCTACATCTCAGAGATAGGACGTTTCAAACGGTCATAATCATTTGCGTGTACTCATTCGAATGTTCGTGTAAAGCTGAGAACGTTGGCCAAACTGTGAATTTTTGGGATGATTTTCCAATGGGACCTGTCACCAGGTTACCGCAAAACATAACGTCTTATCATGATAAAACACCAATGTTCCTGCAATTTTATCACGAGGTTTGTTGCTCTCTGACCCACAAGTTCAATCCAAACCGTGAAGTCTGTCTTATTCTCTCTGATGATGCTCTGCGATCTAATTACTACGCTGCTTCTCTTTCCTAGGTAATCAGAAAGCAACTAGAGGTTCCTGGCCCTGTCACCTGGTCTTCTGTCTTGCAGTGGTGTACGCGTGATTTTCGTTCTTAATTCAGAACTTTCTTGTATTGATGAAAGCAGAATCTGGCATGCGGAAAGCTTCTACAGCCACTGGATATCCATATTTTTTGTTATTAACTTCCAGCATTCATGTTTTCAATATGTCACCACCAAGTGACTTCAGGATCTAATTTGATTTGATATGCACAAAACTTCATCAACAGCGTGGTGAATACTGAGAATTTCGCTGATCTAGTCAATAATCGTCCCGGAGTTGCATTAAACAGATACATGTTCGCGGATTCAAGCAATGATACCCCAAGATCACAACCGCGGTGTTCCCTTTCAGGAGTAGCATTCAGTGATTAGCTTTAACCCCGAGAGAAAAAAAAGGCACTTCATGGCACGCGAATCTTCGTTACTAGTAGTAAGTAGGAAATTAAATGCACGCAGCGGAATGTGAAGATAATCTGCGGAAGTGATACAAAGAAAACGATTGGTCGAAAATATTGGTGGACAACTTCCTGGTCATTTCCTCTAGTTAGAATATCAAGCAAATTTTTTACGGCTTTGTGAAAATGAGTGGTGGAAGTGACAAGTATTGTGCAAATGAAACAAGTTTCCTATTTAGGAACGACGCCGATTGTGGGTTTGTCACTAGAAGACTTTTGAGGGCAACGGGTTAAAAGTTTCATGTCAAAAAACCCACAAATGTTCTACATCTCAGAGATAGGACGTTTCAAACGGTCATAATCATGTGTGTGTACTCATTCGAATATTCGTGTAAAGCTGAGAACGTTGGCCAAACTTAGAGACCCTTTTCTATGGGAGTACGTGAAGACTGTCTTGTTTAGCGGTTTTTGAACAGCTTGTCAACGATAATCATACCGTAGGTTCGAAGTTAGCTTTCCGATCTATCCATTATGTGCCGTCCCAGCATTCTAAAGGCTTTACATCACGAGTCGCTCGATCCATCCATTATGTGCCGTCCGAGCATTCTAAAGGCTTTACATCACGAGTCGTAACAACGGACTAAGACATCGCAATTAACCTACACGATCCGGTTTTGTGCAGACAAAAGCAATTCATCCGGAAGCTCAGGATAATTTGGTCAAGCCGAGGAAATTGTTTACTGGCTGGACTGACGGCAGACTGACTATCAGTTTGCTTGTGATAGGTCCATCAGTTTGATACGTAGAGTGACGGTTGACTGCTCACTGACCATAGTTGCATGAAGCGGACAAATCTTCCGACCATTGTTTGCTCTTCTTGATTTGCGCTTTGTAACTTGCAGACATACGATGATTCTACTGAAAAGATCGATTCAGTCTCCGTTCGCCTTTTGTTCACTTTACGACGGATATATACGGTACTTTGAAGCCATCCTATTTCAACCAAATATTTGGTTGCCAGGTCGAATTACACGAGTTTACGGGCGAAAATCAATTGAATCGCGTGGAATATCATGAAAAGGTGTAACACATTGTTCGTAAGGCTGCCGAAAAGTCCTCGACTGCCAAAGACCGGTTTCGCCCTTCTTCGGGCCCATCAATTAGGCACAGCCTCCAAGTTTGCATCAACATTATGTTTTACTTGGACCCATTTTATACGCAGTCCGCGAAATACACTCACGCATTTATTTGGTTGTGAGAAGAGGCTCAGCTGAATATCTCGTCTGTGATATAGTTCAACCGAATTTGCTGCACATATTGGCCGCCTCATGTTCTTTTTGGTACGATATTCGAGATATTGAATGCAGCAAATTCAGCTGTAGAATATCGTAAACGAGAGATTCAGTTGAGCCTCCTATTGAAACGAAATCATTGCGCAAATGAGATCATTTATCAGATTTCGGTGAATTTCGGTTCAAGTGGAACATAAAGTTGACGAAAACTCGGTGATCGTACCTACCCAGTGAACTCTAAGAAGGGCAAGACAGGGCTGCCGAAGAGTTTTAGCAGCTTCAGGAGTAGTATGTTACGGTTAGACAACGTAGCGCGATACCTTGAAAATGTTACCAGATGGTCTGGTGGAGCATGTTCAACTGAAGAAAAGCATTACAAGCGTGAGATTCAGCTGGGAATCAGGTGAGTCATGCAAATGAGAGTATTTGTCGAATTCGGCGCTATTTATGTTCAAACAGAATTTAAGGTTGACGAAAACACTTGGACTGCGCCCATCTGATGAACCTTAATAAAGGTGAAATCGGTCGTGGGCTGTCCAGGGGTTTTCAGCCACTTCAAGTGATGTGTTTCGTTTATACGACAATAAGCTGAAGATGTGTGCTGAAGATTAACTTTTCGGTGTAAATAACCCAACTATTGATTTGACTGAATTTTGTAATCTAGGAAAAAAGTGCATCACTTGTGATGGGTTTCAAGCTATTTTTCGTTAACGGTCTCGGAGACGCTGTAAACACTGATTGGGGACAATATGAGGTGTTTTCCGATTTCATCTCAATCCTTCCGCCAGACCGCAAGAATCGTGATAAGTTGCGGATAAGTCTCCGAACGTATACTAGCGGTCTGATTTCCTACCAAATTTCTACTACTGAAGTTACCAGCTGATTATTTCCTTTACGGTGAAGTGTCCTGAATCATGGAGTCGTCTGAAACTTGCCTAAACTGGAATTGTCAAGGGTTAGTTTTGGAAATATCCCTTATTCCCGTAGAATACTGTGATGATTACTCTGAAATTCCTCGGGGTGATACCAACGACCTCAGAACTACCAGCTGACCAAATCGTTTAAGATTTCCCATTATTTATGAACCACCACGGCCCTGCTATATCCAGTTGGCTCCATTGCCACCAGGGGCAGATTTTACCTCAAAATGACAACGAGAGTCAGACCAAGGAATGTTCCGTGATTACAGGCCAAACCTCTCCGAAACGAAACACAAAATATGTTTAGAGGACGGTGCGGTCGGAATACGAACCGATGTTCAATGCGCTTCCGGAAAATAGCTGGTTGGCAAATCAACTTTAGTGAGGGCTGATTGTATTGATAGAAACTCAGAACAGATAAATGATTTCGTACCTACTGCGTTAAGCACAAGTAGTATGCCTAGCTGTATTTCGAAGCAAAATGAAGAAAACTGTACCATAATTGGAGCCACATCACCGTTTTGAATATTAAAACCGGCAAAATCAACCACTATAAATGAAAAACTGTCCAATATAACGATAAGGCTGACTGACTGCTGCAGAAATCAGCCCTATTATCTGTTTTCAGCGTACTGACAAGCTTCTTTGTAAATTGGTGTGCTCCTAAATGGTTTATTCCTGTGTTCCGCAAACAGCTGCAAACAAATGTCAGCATAAGCTGATACATTTGCCAATTATCTTCGATTTTCTGTGTGAGTGAAGGCGACTCAAATGGTATGGAACGAAATAGCGTAAACTGTCTGAAATGTCACGCACCAAGCATTAACCACAAACGTTGGCTCTCAAATTATGGCTCGCCTAGAGTGACATCTGTGTACACATTTAACAGAACTAGTGCGTGAAAACTGTAATACCTTTCGCTTGACAGCTTCTGTGAAACAATTAAAATTTCTGTTACCGTTTTTGAAAGTTTTTTTTTTAACCAAACACCAGGCATGAGTGATGGGGAGAGTTCCTGGCTCTATAAATTCAGTGAAACAGTGACCAGCTGTTTCATTAGTGCGGCGTCTCATTAGCGGCAGTTCCTGTGGATGGGGAGCCGAACTTTTGATTGAAGGGTTTTTCTATCGAATGCCGTCACTCCACTGAGGCTTTTGTTTGTCTACGCGCTAGAAAAAGTATCACAAGTGCACACTGCACATGATTCCAGACGAATGACAAAGTTTGTGCATTTGCATGTCCTTTTAAGCACCCGATCATCAGCCATTTATGCTAGTATAGTAAAGTGTGCTTAGAATGGTCAGTTATTTCTTGACTGATGTTTCGATCCTCTGTACACAAAAACCTCATGAGTTCGACGAGGATGACGAAGCTGCTTTTGTTTTTTTGTGGACTTTGATCGCGTGGCCGTTTTCTCAAAAACTAGCTTCCAACAACTGTTGTTGGTTTTTAAAATGTTTGACGGAATGTGAACCAACTAAAAGTGATCAATTAATCTTGGTCCAGCAAAAAAGCAGGTGCGCATAAAATCCACGGAAAAGTGTAACTTCTTATTCAGCGAGATACAGTGTGGAAGTGCATCGATTCTATTACTCTCAGTGTTGATGCTTGACCCATGCGGTGTCTAAATCGTGACCGAATAAAGCTTTTATAATGTAGGAGTCTGCTTCTTGAAATCCATTCTTACTTGTAAAACTCAAGATATTTCTATTGGTCTGACGACGTCACTCGTCCGGTTATGGGACCTTAGCTCTCAGCTTAGCAAGAAACCCCCAGGTCATCCACGCAACTGGGGCTATTAACATTTTCCTTAATAGCAAGCGATAGTTTAGACCTTGCAGCATTCCAGAAAAACTTTTATAGAATGGACGATTCCTACTGAAAATATCTGACACATACAGAGAACATAATGTGTTTCTTTTAAACCATCTATATGTACATATCTTGGCAGCGACAGACTTGCAGACAAAAGTTCACACAACTTGTTTGTTACATCTCAAGTAGTAATTCAGTTCCAATGTTCTGCAATGGAGTTAGGTTAGATACGGTTAATTCACATAAGATCATATTGGGCTTGGCATTAGGGTACAGCACTCTACTACCTACGTTTCCGCGCACTTCTAAAGGTTAGAGTGTTTGCCAGTGCTTTCACCATTTCCATCGCCATACTATTTATGAACCGTCACTGTTACTGAAGAGGTCTTACAACTGCAATTAGCCAGATGGATTCTGATGTACTTGAAGGAAAAAAAGTATTGTGTACTTGCCATAACACAGTGTAGTTCGAGCAGTGGTGTGGATTACCTGAAGAATAAACATGTGGGTTTCGCCGAAGTTATAATACCCGATTCCAGGGCTGGTTAATTTGGATTCAGTGCTGATTCGTCGGAGGGTAACAGGTAGTCGAGCGAATTCCGCTGTTCCATAGATTGGTGATGTAGAGGAACACTCTGTTGGGAGCACATATCTACAGCAGGCGCCAAGCGTTGCCCGTGGGTCACGTTTTCAACCCAATGCGACCAGCCAACTGGACCTCAGCAGCATTCACGTCACCAGCAAGCACACCGATGTCTGCATTTTAGCCCTTTGTAAAAGAACATGTTGAGTGTTGTAGAAACAGTCTTTGAAAGCTTCAGAGACACAGTCCGTCGGGGCATCAGTCGATACATCATACAAGGATCGATCAAACCTTCCCTCGCGAGATTCTTTCACGGATGTCAAACTGACCGCGCAGAGACGACTATCACTGGGTACCTAGTCGAGTACAGATGTCTCCGCTCAGAGTGGCTCCATACAATGCCCAATCCGTCATATGCAGTTGTAGCGGCCTCTTCATCACTGTAGTTACACTGTCAGAAGCGGGAATAGAGAAAGGGGAAATAAGTTTAGTTACCATGCATGCTTACTGGATTCTTGTCTCTGACGCGCAGCAAACTTCATTGCAGAGGGAATCCGGCGTACGAGCAAGGGCCACTCTTTGTCCTGTGTGCGAACAGTAAATGGAGCTATGAACACTGGCCTTCAGGGTTTGAACACTGACTTTAAGATGCTTAGGTTTGTTGCTAATGCGGACGTGTAGCAGCTGCAGCGGAAAGTGATTCAAGGCCAACAAAGCTGTCTGCCCTAGTGTTGGGATTGTAGACAGGGTTCTCACATTTGGGTGAGGCAGTTGGGAAAAAGGAATAGGTAAAATAGGTAAAATAGGTGATAGGTAATAGGTAATAGGTAAATAGGTAAAAAATAGGTAAAAAATAGATTATTCTTTTTGCGTTATGCTATAGGTAAAAATAGATTATTCTTTTTGCGTTATGCTGCAAGTAAGGCTATCTGGCTGACGGCATCACGCAACAGCCCATGTAGGATGACAGTGTTCTTAATTGTGACGTTCACTGAGATTTTCAGGCCGCCCACATCTAGACAAGAGGGCGGTTAGGGTCCTTAACCAAAGTTTTTTGGCTCGAGCGCCTGATTGCAAGGCAGCTGTTGGGTCCTAGCATACTACCACATTGGTAGGCTTTTTTTGAGGAAATAAATGGTGATACATATTCCAACACTAAGCCTGGAGGTCCAGGAGATTGTGTTCGCCAGAACTACATCACTGACCCGTTTGGTGTGAGGAAATCTGCGGATGTCGAAGTGAAATCCTCAGTATAGCTCGATGGGTCACAGCGGTACACAAGAGCTACAATACAATATGATGCAGTCTATTTGCACTGGCAATGCAATGAGACCCGTGCTGCTTGAAAGTGGGAGAATAAAGGTAGTCTATGGGCTTAATCGGGTGTATCTGTTTGTAATATCTGGTACGTTTGACAACAATGAACTTTTTGAAGCTCGTGAACAGCTTTACAAGTTGTTATTTAACTGGCTTACTTCGACCAACACTTACAGACCAGAATCCGCTTGTTACTTTGCTTACCCGCAAGTGCACGCCTTAGCAATTTCACCTTTACAGTCTATCTATTTGGCCGGTTTTAGCTACGGGTGTTTTCTTGTGCAATAGCTCACGTATTTTTGCTAGCCCCTTTGTATTTTAGATTGCAGTAACAAATTTTATTCGAACTTTTTTACATCTCAGAGGCTCACAAAGCAACAAGTTACAGGCTGGTTGAATGCCAAATGCTGTGTGATAAGACACGAGTGTTGTTGATTTGAATACTGGTACAATCGATCGAACTGGCTTGGGCCTATGAAAGGATGAGTACCTTATTGTCAACTTTAGTTGTTTGCTCATCGTAATAGACAAACTCTATTGTATGCGGGCTTTTATCCTCAAGATGAATCTGATGACATATTTGACTTTTCTGTTTCTTTGCCCATTGGTTCCGGTTTGTGTCGGCTGGGAATCGAGTTTGACCAGCCGACGACACAAGATGTTTGTCAAGATCTCAAAGGCCAATGCGACCATCACCTACTATCAACACCGTCTGGCAATCAATAATTGGGTCCAGATACCTTGCGCTCATCCTACTCATGGGATTTATACAAGTACCACAGATCCGGTTGCCTTTGAGTGGCTAGTGAATGGCCGACAGCTCCTTGCCAATCTTCCTCTTATTTACGCTCAATGGGATCTGGATGGAAGCCTAACTATCTTAACCAGTATACCTCGTGAGTATACATTGTGGTGTCATGCTAGGCTGGGCGATGATTCGGATGAACCGGACAATTATTTTGGCCATCAGATAAAGTTTTTCGCCGAACCCGTTCGACAACTTATTGTCGGCATACAGGTAAATTTGACAATGGAACTCGAGGCATGGGATCGGAAAAGCAACATGGAAGAGTACACTTGTGATTCACAGCGCTTCACTGGAAGAAACGCTACCGAGCGATTTGCGCCGGGTTTGGAAAATCAGTTTGTGAGGGTCGCCATCCATGAAAGAGCACTGGCTACCTGTCAGAAGATGGAGTTCTGTCAGACATTCAGTGTGGACCAGTTTGAGTGCATAAACATAGAGAACAATCTAACCGCACTGCATTATGCGGAAGTGAGTTTCTTTCTGGACGGAGGGTCACAGTCCTCGATGACAAGCTTGAAGGGGCACCTAAATTCGGATGACATGCGCAAAACAGTAAGTTTGCTACTGACAACAACTATTGAAATCGATCAGGAGAGAAGTCGCTATGCAAAACTGTGTGTTTAGTCTCTCTTAGGAGAACCTTAACTCAAAGGTATCCAGAAATAGGGATTTCGGGATATCACCATCCGAACTTCCCCATAAATATCAGAACGGAAGGCAGAACGTAGGCAGTAGGTGTCCAATAAGGACTTTTGCCAAGCAGTCGCTGTTTTTTTGAAAAAAATCCAAATCCGAATTTCGTAGGAATTAGGATATATAGTACAAGTACTCAGTTTTCGCATCCACCGCTAGTGCCCAGTATCATTTCTACAGGGAAATCCGTTCTCAACAACAGTTACTTGAGAAAAGCCTCTTGTCAGTTGGCTTGGAATGGACACCGTATTAGAGACAATTTCTGGCTGTTCGGAGTGAACGCCTTCAAGATATCAATTCTTCTATAATACCTGACTGAATGAAGGCAACTAGGTCGTCTGCAATAGGTTGGCACTAGGCATCCTTCCTCTGTCTTTCCACACAAAACTTTCTGCAAATAAACTGACCCAGTTGTGAGGCATTTGAGCACTGCTGCTCGGCACTGACCTTCCTGCCAGTTGTCATGAGAAGCAACCTCTAGAGGACATAAGCCAGGGTTCTTCTCTAACATAACAACACCAAATATATATACTTCTTACACTTGTAATAATTTTTATGGTGGTGTGGAGTTTCGAAAATAAAGTTGATCTGGATTACTCATGGCCATGGCGCGTACAAGAGCGGGTCGGTCATTAGACATTTGTCAAGGAGTGTAAAAATTTTCGTGGACAGTGCGTGCCAAAGTCCAGGCCTCAGCAAATTAGTGGATAGTGAACAGCGAGGTAGCCGTGAAGCATCCAATGATCAAGCCAATCTGTAACGATGATCTAGTTTACGTCTGGCTCTCGTTGAGAAGAGGTGAAACGATGGTTCTCTTCGTTTCTAGATGTCAATATAAAGCATGCAGCGCCAGCAGAAACGCTCTGAATTACTTTGCTCTTGAGAAGTGTCTGTTTCTCGGTTGTTGTCTTTTTACGTGGGAAGTTTACCTACTCGTTGTATCAACATGTTTTCGTATGCATTATATAGATCATCAGATCAGTTTTGCTGATATTCCCATTCGGATCGACAGAGAAAACGCATCATGTCACCATGACTGGTTTGCAGTAATACAATGTTCTGGATACTGTCAACAGAAGTAAAGCATCTTGAATACTGAGAACCACTGGTTTTATCACGAGGTCACTCAGTAAAGAGCAATCTTCCTAAAAAGGTTTTACTAGACTGCTGGTAGTGTGAAGAGATTTGACATTTTTTAACGGATATCTCTTCGTGTGTGTGTGACACCGGTCTATGCTGAAACTCCGAGATGCACTACACATCTGTTTCTTCCTTATTCAGACTCATTAGCAGTGCGCTTCTCCCGAACCTCCAGAGAGCTTCACACTCGCAACTTCCCGGATAGTAATTCGAAAACTTAGCCTTTTGGCAATGAGATTCTGAGCAGCAGAGTGATTAGCTCGCACTTAGATAGGATATAGCGTCACTCATCCTTTAATCGGAGGGTCCACATCACATGGTCGCATGTGTTGATTGGCTCCTCGATTGTCGACCGCTCCGGGGTTACCACATACGACTGACAAGAATGTGAAGTAATTCTCAGCTGGGAAGCCGGCGACTGTCTAGCAGAAGTGAGAACGCTGAAAGTTAGACTGACATTTAAGTGTAACCTATGAGAGGGAAAAACTTGTCTGGTTTCCGTACTGGTCATCCATCACCTGTGGCAATTAACTCTGCCAGAAACGAACTTTGTCGGCGTTTTTAAAGTTCCAATATAAATAACATCTGTGCTAAAATGTCAAGATCTATTATGCAGAAGCATCAACCATGTTGGGAAACATCAGTAGTTTGCAGCCGACATAGCTCTCAGGCGACTGCACCCCACGAATTTCCGATCCAGAATGGCTGACAGGCAGTTTGATTAACATCAGAACCACAAAAATCCAAGGATTAGCAACAATTATGCCGTCATTTCCTACTACACGCCACCACCATACTACATGGTGGTTTTCCTACGTGTTACGTAAGCGGAATTTAGAGTTTTCTAGCAATTACTTTTCACGTATCAGGAAAGCTGGCATGAAAACTGAACCTGACTTGGAAATAAGTATGCATAGTTCTTACTCTATCATTTAATCAAGTTTTGTTAGGGACCAAGGTTACGAGTGATCTACTGATTGAACTTTAGCTATTCCTCCCAAGTGATGTTGAGCTGTAGTCAAAAATTCACTCGATGAGTCATCATATGAAAAAAGGACAATTTTTTAAGGATATGTTTTACAGAAACCTTGCCCCCTTGGACCGGTTTGAGAAGGCTAACAAGCTTTAACGATTATTCTTCTCTGCTTCTACAGTTTTTTACGACATAGTTTAAAGAAGTGTTAAGTGGTAGCTTAAACCACTTACCGAAAAGACTCCTTAAATCGGCCAGCCATGTTCACGGCTTAGGTCCTTCTGACGAGTTGTTATTTTTGTATGGACCCAAGGAAAACATAAACACTGTGTTTTTCTCATTGTCCATTGACATACAGATAGTTGTATTGTAATTTTTAGACAACTAGACACGCATCCTTTTGTGATTCTTCTGGTCAACCAACTGCCCAGCAATGACAGTCGACTGGTGTGTATTCGCACTTTCCACCAATAAAAAGGGCACATATACTGCTCGTCACTGGAACGTACAGAAACAGGTTTTACTGGGATTTGAACGTATATCTCCTCACTTGTTACATCAAACTTTTCCGTACTAGGTGTGCTGCCACCCTGTCACCTCATCATCATCGTCATCGACAACACGACATCAATGTTCAACACTGACTCTTCGCTGCCGTGCAACCATGATTTATTTGAAAGCCTTATTGTGAGGAAAAGAATAAAAGTGGACGGGAAAGGGACTTAGTGCTGGCTTACTTCAATCATTCCAGAAGCTCATTCAGGCCCTCTGGATAGCAACTGACAACAAGAACGCAGCACGTATTTTAAAACTGCGGCTCCGAAGCACACCATAGTGTGCCACATACTTTTCGATAGAACTATTTCACCTGGGTTACTGTGCACTTTCTTGTCGCGCCACACAACTATTCTGTAACATTTAAGGTCATATCATAATTAGATACCAAACCAATGAAGCGAAAAGGCAGGCCGCAGGGAATTCCATTGTTGTGCGGCAAAGGGGTACCATTAAATCACGTTTGCAAGTATTCGAAGTGCGGCGGAAATGAAACCGATGAGGACTGAGTGGCAATAATGGAGGGTTGGTGCACACGAAAGTCTAGGCAGAACGCTCATAGAAGTTGGCGTGGATGCACTTGACAGTGAGAAGGAAACCGAAAAGCTCTCGGGCCCCTTAGATTCATTTCAGGTTGAGTCATCCTGAGTAATTATTCACCCAAGTCCAGCTGGTGCGTTTGCTCGAGGGGTCAACTAACGAACTTTGCATGCGTACCAACCTGGTAGACACATCACCGAGTTGGAACGCATTTGTAGGGTATCCCACTACGCAATGGCGTCAAGTGGGGAAAACTGAGGCTGAGCCGCACGATGGGGAGCACGCTGTAACCTGGTTTGGAATGGTCGATTAGCATAACTGACAGATATGTTTTGAAATAATTCATTTTCTGCAGCACAAAATTACGAGCTGTGTGTTAGGAAGGTCCGAGATGGCCTTTAGTAAAGTAGTCAAATGAAGTACCCAACCAGACATAGTTCAGATATTTGCACGAACGCGAAATGGAATTTTGCGCATACTACCAGTGAACGGGTTTTGCTCATTTTTCATAAATGGTATACTTTACCCCATTTAGTGTGAAAGCTTTAACTAGAGAACTCTTACGTGGGGCGATCTCAATAATTTCCTCCTCATATGTGAAAAAACGCTTAGAAGTCATCTGAACTCTCAAAATTGACTATTTATTTTGCACCATATTGCCCCTCGCTATGTCTATCGAAAATTGATCTTTGCGAAGCAGTGAAGGTCTTCTCAGTTAGCTCATGGTGTTTGGTGGACGTCAAGACTATCTTTTCCATAAATTGCAAGAGGGACCCATAGACAATGTATTTCTCCACCTCTGGATCGGTTTTTAGCCTCTGATCTAAACGTAACTACACTGCATGCCGACGTACAGCACAAGGTCATGTTATTCGCCTCAGGAACCAGTCACAGCGAATCAGCTGGGGAAAACGTGCATCTAATCGATAAAATGCCTGAACTCATATAACTGATCATCACGCGCTGATTGCCTTGCTAGTTGCCAACTTCATTTCTCTGTAATTGTAGACGTATAGACGATCACTAGTCGCTAAATCAACAACCTATTCAATTCCGGGTGAAGGTTGAGAAAACCAAACACTTGATAAAACAGTGTAATGGATGTTTTCTGATCTGCTGTGTGAACGTCCCAACAGAACTGCAGATTAACTGCGACAGATTGCAAATGAATTTATAAAATGTGAAAATACCGATAAAAAGCCAAAGATCCTGCAAATCATCTTTCCCAACAGTGGTCTGATGTTTGTATGACTGTTTGACTGGCTCTGTAGAGATGCGTTCAACGGGCATTTGAGCCCATAAGTCAGCCCGTGACATTGATTAGAATGCTAATTAATCGCCCTCCAGCTAAAGAGCACTACCCCTCTGAAGCAAGGAACTTGGAAATTTCGATTCACGGATTGATTCGATTGCTATACAGGCATAAACCGTCTCTATTACTGGTGGAAAATGTACTAGGTTACTTCCGTACAATTGCACTCTTTCGAAAAAACATCCAAAAATAAGGAGATTAGAGAAGTTAGGACCCAGTTAAGTGGGCGAACTCCCAAGCTTAACCTTTGGCTAATTGACAGAGAAAGTCAAGCACAACCATCGAAAAAGCACTGTAATAAAATATTATACGATATTGAACATATAAGTGAACGTATAAGTTTGAACATAAAGTGGGTAAAAAACCAAACTGAGCGTCTTGGCCATAACTCTAAGGGCGTGAGGACTTATCACTGAGAGAAGAAATTGTCCACACTGAACATGCATATCCTAAAATTCGAATTCGTTGCAATTTTTCAGAAGCCTCATCTGATCTAAAACAATCCACAAGATATCGATCTGCTAGGTCTGTGTTTTCTGCTTCCTACTGCGCAATGAATCCCATTCTCTGCAATTTGGCTAAGCAGTACTGCAAAGGTTTGCTCCAGAGCCTCGGTAAAACATTCTTACAGAAATTGGCCTACCCGATGAATCATACTCACTAGGAAGAACAATTAAGTTGCACTTTCTATGATCTTGGCTGTATCATTTCACACAATCAAAGATTGAGGCAAACTGGAAAGGTCATGGTTAATTCCAAAGCTTTTTTTTTATCAATACAGCATTTCCAAAACAATATTCATTAGTCTACAGCTGGAGAGATGCTTTTAGGTTCTGGCAGGATCACACTGGCTGAAAGGCAGAAAGGCATAATAATAATAATACTTTATCTTGCCTACCTTAAAATCACAATAGTGATCATCCCTTGGGGCTGAATGGAGGTTTTTGGATCTTCTTTTTAAAAAAATTCGGATTTTTCGAGCTCCTTTGGGTCTTGCGGCTGATTTGTGGCTAGTGATTTCCACAAGAATGAATCGGACGCCTAGTGACCATAAACTTTTAGGCATAGGTTAAGATAGTTGTACAGGATAAACTTTGTGATTGAAAGTCGACCTAACACCAAAGAAACCTGAAGAAGTCTACCACAGGCAACTGCTCTGAAAGTATCCTGTACACCACCGGATAGCCAACAGCATGTTCCAATTTTTCTGCTCCATACTCCTTAGCTCTATGAAGAAATCGATTCGACCTCAGAAGAATTGTGCAATACTATACGGAATTACACTTGGGACACGGTGTTTGCCAAATCGTCAACATGCCGCATAGCCACATACCATTCGTTCTACTCATTTTGTATGGGCTATGCCGGAAGCATGAATTTTGAAACGGACGAGTGTGGTGAGTTGAATCGAGCATCATTACTTTTTGGCTTTGAACTAATTATGGCTTCAGGGCATTTTAAAAATGGTAGTTGATTCAATTTTTTGACCTAAGTTTGACCCATAATCATCGAGTGTATGGAACCAACAGAAGTGACAGGGTAAATTAAAAGTAAGGGACTACGCGAGATTAACTGAGCGAGCCAGCGGAAAATATACGGATGAAATTCTAATAAGGCCATGTAGTTTTTCAAATTATTTTGGTCACCTGACAAGATATCGCAGGCCCACCATCATCCATCAACTCCTCATTGTCATCGATAGCAGCATATATGTCGAGACATCGGCGAAACGCTGCTTTGCAACGAGGAAAGCCATGTGTTTGATGAAAGTAAAAGGGGAGAATTGAGGGGGTGTATCTATAACCTAACACAAACGTACAGCAACCCAAATACTCAGACTATCTAGCTTACTACAGGTAAGGCCCATGTGTATCCAATCTCAACACACACAGACTTTTCGTGGTCTACTTCATTCCCATCTTCCAAGTTACGGGTCATCCGTCCTCCTGTTTACGCTACTTCGAATTCGGCACATAAAATAAAAACCCTCTTGGTGAAAGCCAACTCAGCATGCATAATACGTAACCACACATTCCAGCTAATGGGGCAGAGTGCTGAAGGCGTTTCAGTTTCTTTGCTAACAGAAACCATGTTATCAACTTCTGAGGCGTCTGATTCCATTTTCGGTTTCCGGGTGATTTATCACCTCATGATGGTAACACGCTGTGAGGTTGCGAAATATTGATGAGACCACTCTGAGTTTGAGGCCACATAGCTCGCACATTTTGCTTCTCACTGAACGCAGAATTGCAAAAGTGCGTGTAATATAATGAATGCTTTTCACTGCTTCGACAGACCAAAAGACATCTACCAAAAGAACCATCAGAAGAATCATGCACGAACAATGTGTGTCTGTTGAGTAGACTGTGAAACAGTAAGGCGAAATAATCAGTCGACTAGGCCTGAGGAAGTGTTTTAATACCTTCCAAATTCTGACCAGGTATAAAACAAGCCTAGATGAATAACACCTTGTATACAGTAACTCACGGTTCAAATTTGACCAGCCTGTGTTGAAACCAAGCTGAAACATTCGGAAAAGATCAATAAGATATGATAACATTTTAGTGGGCTAAATTAACAGACACCCAACATTTCATTCAAAAAGTCATTCACTATTGCTTCAATGAGCACGCCATAATCATTCAAGTTTAGTTTCTACAATTCAGAATACAGCATTTAGGCCTTGAGTTTCAATCCGAAATCAGGCTCAATATCGAACGGGAAGCTCACATTCCCCGCTGAAGTTGATCCGCAGATAGAAGACAACCCAGTAAATGCTTGACTACTCGGTAACTACGTGTTACCCATGCGTTAGGTGTTAGTGCGATTGATTACTACATGCTTATCACGGTTTTGGTGAAACTCAAAAGTACAGCATTCCAAATCGCGCAGTAAGTTTTGCTCACCGGTTATCGTAAATCTTTTCTATACCTCAGGGCAGTGACGGGTCGGCATCTGAGAAAGTTTTGCCAGCGACCGTCATGTACGTGTAGCAGTCATTCAAGGTATCGAAACTGTAACACATCCTCACTCTAGAAGTGGCCAAATTAGAGTGGATTAAGAAGCACATTGTTGGGGTCATCATGCTCCCACTTCAGAATTCAGAACGCTTTGCGCACGAACGAAATGAATCCCCAAAATAATGATGTCGTCCTGAAATAGCTCAACTTGCAAAAGACTTTTACAGGAGTACCCGCTGTTCAGCGCATCTTTCTTTGAGGCTCCCTCGGCCCAAGGGTAGACAACATACAGGACGCCCTGCGGTTAATGAACATGCACTGAGGAAACAAGCCACTACTGTGGGCCCTTTTCCTGAGTTCGTTCGTTTGCGTAAATGACAGTAACCCATACATACGTAATACAGTGATGCACACATAGCAAGTAACAAGTCCTAATGTGTACCCAGATAATCACATCTAGCTCTTTAGCAAGGAATGAAGAGTGTGTTTAAGATGTTGTTGAAAATATCAAGATCGAGCAAACTAATTATTAATCCCAATAGCCCAAAATATGAGAAGACTTAAAACGGTAAGCGTCAACGACAACGATTTTGTAGTATGTGAGCTGACAACAAAGATGATCGATAAAATCAGGGCAAAAGTGAGTGACTATATTTAATGAGTGTCGCACTGTTTTGGTTTGGGTTCCATCCATTTGGTCATGACGGATAAGGGGACCATGCAGGAATCTGTCCCTTTTCGAAATGTGATTCAGATATCTGATTGCGCTCATCCATCCGGTAGCATTTTCCACCTTAAAGAAGACTAGGGCTGCAGGAGGGGTCTGAGGGGAGATATCCTTAGAAAAAAATCTACAGATATCTTATGAAAGTTTGAATCCAGTAGGAGGACCGCAATCGGCTGAAAAAATGACTCTGTTAGCCCAGCCTTCTCTAGCTGTTGATGTTCGCTATTGAGTCATGCGTCCTTATATAAAAGGCCGGGTAAGATGAAAGCAAAGCCATAACTTGTGACGACTAGCTGGTGTAATACACCTTTAAGATCCACTGTCATCTTACAGGACAGTACATTCTGTCAGTCGTTACAACTTAGTCCATTTTTATAGTGAAATGAATTTTATTTTAGTGTGGGAGGCGAAACTAGTCTGCGCAGTGAAAAATATTAGGGGAAAAACGAAGGATAAACTGATGGAAGCCCGGTTTTCAGTGATAGCTACTTTAACTACTAACTGCGCATCAGTAGCTTAACGGCTGGGATGAACGTCAGGTGACGTTTGAGTAGCGTGACAAGGCAGTAGTTAATCGGTTCCATCATGCGAAGCATGATTCCTTAGCTGACACTCAAGTGAAGAACACTGTAAACTTACTGTCGCTGGTACCAGCTTTTTAGAGGCTAGATCCATGGACGGATTATGAACGGAAAATAACATTGACATAGCTCAGATGCTGTGATGTCCCCCTTGTCAGGCTCTGAACCCATACTCTGGACCCCATACTCTCGCAGTTTGTGACTTGAGAGAATCATGTGAATGGAAGTACAAAATAAAAGGCTATTATTATTCCGACCTGCTTTTGAAGACAGTCTCAAAGTATTATTTTTACTGTTAAGAGTTGACAGTACTGAAACTAACCAAGCTTCAGCGATTCTCGAGATGCCCGGATATATCTATAAGAGGTGGTTGTGTGTCAGGTAGACTGACACTGGTAGATGTCAAAAGGCTGTTCTGAACCCGCTTCTTTAATTTCATTCAGATAGAAACACCTCATGGATTGGTGTTATTAGAAGCCATTTATAGCCATCACAGTTACTTATTTCAAACATCTCGGAGGTCAGGAACTTCATATGCCAGAGAACCGTTTGCTGCGTAGAGCCCACCTCATCTGGCCTTGTGTCAGATAAAGACATTCCAGAGGCGGTCAGTCAAGTCTTGGTAATCAAACATGGAAGCCCTTATCAGTCATCTCAGTCACATTGGTAAGTACCATCACCCCGGATGGGGACCGCGGTTGGTGATCCTAACGGAAATGGCTGCCACACAGCAAATAGCGGTCACTCATCGAAGCCGTTCCCTTTACTGCGTAGTTCTTAATCACTGCCTTACCGGAAAACAGGACCATTTGAAGTCAATGAAGTCATTGGGTCATCGCTTTTAACTAATGGCTTTGATTCTCTTATGGTCGTTATTTTCGGTGAACGAAGCTGTAGCAGCTGGGGACACTGCACTTCGATGAAAGGTTTGCGAGCTGAAAAATCGCAATGACTGCACTGAACTGAACTCATAGTGGTCCTGACAACAGACTGGCTGATGATTGGTACGGAAGAAATTAGAAAGAGTTTATCGAGAATTCCTTTCAAATAAATCTTGTCCTTCGTGGAGTGGAACTGCAATTCCGAGGCACAACATCTTTTGATGTACTTAGAAGTGTTACACGAAGAAAAAACACGGGGTCGAGTAATCATAACCTGAACTCGTTTTCTGTTTAATATGTACTGAATAGATATTTCTACTCAGAACCCATTTTGAATACCACTCGCTTCGGTTTCATCATCATTAACAGAGACATCGACATCAGTGTTGTTAGTGAGCCTCACTTCTGTTCAGGCACAAGACACGATACTAGCTCATGAAATTCACCAATAGGAGCCCCTGGATGACAATTGGATACCGCACGATAAAATAACCATAAGCAAGTCACCGCGCCATTAGCATCGTTTAGAGTTTAGCTTGATTTTACTTCTCTCATTCAATCTGGATTAGATTAGTCAGTTTCAGTGATCCAGTGAAACGAGAAACTCTGGAAAACAAAGATTCCGGTTTCAAACTCACAAAAATGGGCGTGAGAATCACAAAGACTTGAGTTGACTAATTTGGTGGGATAACCCAAGAACCTCACTCGGTGCTCATTAATGGATTACTAGGAATAACGTTACACTGTAGAAGAAGCGGTTTGTAGGTCAAAGTATAACAGTTTTCACCCTGTCGAAAACTTGCTTAGTAAGTTGAAACCCTCTTTTTTCTATTCCAGCCCTTCTGAAATATATATATCAATTTCCTTCACATTTACTCGTTAACATGCTAACTTCGTACATTTCGATAATTTCTTAATTTAAGCATATTCAGGAACCAGTGAAAGCTAGCGATAAAAACAATCAATAATTGGTGTGGGATTCACTTTCAGTCATTGTCTGACAGGGTTTTGTGCTGCCACCTTCATGCAAACAATGAGAAGGTATTGCATTGTTTAGTGTATCGCACAGAGAGGATATGAAGTTCATTGACACATTATCGGAATTTCGAAAGCCACAAGAGAGACGGCGTAGTTCCTGAAAAAACTACGGTTCATTTTTTATGATAAAGATGGCATCGGGTTAAGGCTGTCTGGTTTGAGTTTTACACGAGAAACTAACAAATTCCACGTATGAAGCGTCAAAACGGCATTATCTGGCCTGTTTTATGTTGCATGTGGTGCGAATGAAATTGGCGATCATCGTCAGGTGTGAGTTCATCAGGAATGATCCGCTAAGTGTAGAGTAAGTTCATATAATTCAGAGTTAGTGAGGATAGGGACAGTTATCTCCTTTCCACTGTCCGTCTTAATTTTCTAGATCTTTGTCCACCTGGATCGTACGGAGATGTACGCGTTATAAATCCACCTCTACCCTACCGTGCCTACAACTACACGCCAATACGGTCAGATCTCCCTCATGCAGCTCAAATGGCTGCCAAAAAAGCACTCATTCCCAACTGGCTAGACATGGAAGAAAAGGCGGTTTGCAGGAGTTGCCCAGTAAATACTTATGCTGAGGAACCTGGACGCCCTCTATGTCTACCCTGTCCAGTGTGGCACATGCGCCCAACCGACCCTGAAGATGGTAACGAGTTTGTTGCTGCTGCTCAGTGGCTTCATCAAGCATGTCCGAGAGAAGGACGCACGGAGCTTCGTGTAGTGCAAGTATCAAGAGCGATGCTCGGCGATCGTTTTGCATCTTTGGTGGAAAAATCTAATCCACTCATTCGCGTGGGTGTTCTATTGGCCCTTTTTCTTATTCCCATTATAATTGCACTTCTCTTGATGTTCGTCGCCTATATGCTCATCGATGTTGGTCTGGTCCTGGTCAAAATGGCAAATGAACTGCTACCTCTGCAAATCCAGTTGGCCGAAACTACAAAAGCTACAGCTGCATTCAAAGCCGAAAGCCAGAAAGCTGCAGATGAAGTATATGTCCGCATGCAGGGTGAATCAAAGTGAGCCAGGGATGAGGACTGCCATTTCCCACTCACCTTTTGTTCGAACACTGTATCAGTTGAAGTCATCCGTGTAATACAAATAAATCTCCAAGTTTACCAAAGCCACTTAGTTGAAAAACACAGAGCTGCTCTGACGGAATATGCCCGTTTGAACCAGGAAAAACCTTTCATTAGTTTAATATCAGCTTATTGATTTTATTAATTTGGATAGTCAGCTAATTACATTACCTGTCCTGGCATTTTAACTCGCTCACCTAGGGTAGGAAATTCACGATAGTTTTTGAGCAAGTGAGATTGCACAAAATCCCAGGTTGAACATTCGACTGCGTGCTCTGACCCATGTATTCCGATTAGTTCAGGCTGAACGCGAACCGTCGAACAAAAGCTGTGCGCTTGTGACAGCTTTTTACAGGTTGTGTTCCTGACCGTTGTGGCACTTCAAACTCATACCCCTAGCACTTGTTGTAAGCGTCATATACTAACTCAGATGAAATAAACTGGATTAAAATTGAATCCCACGTCCTAACAAGCGAAAGTGATCATGTCTGCGTTCTTTGTAATGAGTACAATGCCTCGGACGATTGCCTGATGGCTGTCCTAATTGGCCCACTTGTCACAACTGTTCGGGCCGGCAGCAGTACGGACGATAACTGGAGCACCTGTAAGTAGGGGTAGAATTTGTGTATCTGAGGGAAAGAACAGTTCAAATTGGGGTGTTATGATGATGTTTCGCTGCCTTAAGTTAAATTAACCCCCGAAAACATCCTGTAAATAATCTGGTTTTGTCGATGTTAGGCCCAACTTGACTTATGCCGTCAGCATGTTGGGTATTCGCAAATACCTGTCCGTATAGGACAGTGCGACCGAGTCCTGTTTACCGTTCACGGTCAAGACAACCCAACTGAGAGCGAATATTTTCAAACGGAACGACCACCCACGAGTTTAAGATTATTGAGGAACCGATAGGAGAGTATACAAGAAAAGAAGCATGAAACCACTGATTGTAGGCCATGCACATTCTTTAGGTGTTCAGTAACGCTTGGATCCTGGGGAAAAACTGGGTATCTGGGTAAACGTTAGCGTGCAATTAAACCTGAATCGTAAGTTATTATAGAAGATAAGTTCGTCATAAATCGGATGTGTTATTTCTGCTTCTCGACTAGATACTACTGGTGTCCTAACGAAGCATCATGATGTATGTCCCGAGTTCCAGTGTGCACTGACTGAATTGACGACGGTCATAAGTCCATGGTACGAATGTAAGTTCCGCGATGAACACCACCTTAAGACGCCTATGGGAAAATGTGCTGATGACAAGCTTACTGAGTTTCAGATTGACAAGCCTTGCTATCGAGCGTTCGAAAGATACCCAATTGAAGATGAAACTGCTAAACATGAGAGAGTCGCCCCTTTCGTCAGATGTAGACGTCCGGTTATCTTGGCCTTTCTGAAGACTGGAGGGCCAACGGTTACACTGTGACTAATGAAGAATTGATGTTCCTGAATAATCGCAAAGGAAAGCCTACATGCACGCCCAAATATTCTGAAAAATGCGTAATCAGCCTGTGAGTGTTGCTGGTGGATGCGACGAAATTCTCCCACCTTGATTTTTTCGAAAAATTATAGTCTGGCAGAGAGTGATTGGCTAAAAGCTCTGGATGCTCAATTGACGAACGGCTTATCTGTTTGATGACACATTGAAATAGACATTTCAGATTACAAGTAAAGTAGTTTAATCAAGGGTAGTGGTCTTGATGGAATGTTAGGGAAGCTGACAACAGTTTTATTCAAAACTGTTACCTCGGTTGGCATGGCAGCTAGGCACCGAAAGGGTGTTACAACTGAACAGTTTTTTTCTCGTACTTCTGTGTCGTAGGCTGCGCTTGTTGAGGGGTTATGCGTGCACGTGATTCTCGCTAAAGCTTACACAACCCATTGCCTTTGTGAAGAGACTGTGGATTATGCTTTGCAAAAAATAAAACCAGAATGACAATCATTGCTTTTGGGTGAACGAAGCGAAATTCCAGTCATCTTTCTGTTTCGTCACTTACACTCATTTGCACACGAATTCGATTTTGATAAGAGACTCAGATAAATTCAACCGAATCTCTCGTTTATGGTAGTTCGCGTCAACTGAATGTGCTGCATCAAGTCGTCTTATGTTTCAGTTAGTACAATATTCGAGATTTCGCAGCACATTGTCTAACCATAACGCAATGCTTGTAGGATTGCTGAAAACTCTTCGGTAACCCAGTGGGATTTCCCTGGGTTCTCGTTTGAGATTTGAACTGTTATCCGGCTGGGTGGTTTTTGTGAACTCTCCTTGAAATTCCGTCACTGCCTACTGAAGTCAGGCAACGCGTATTTTCCAAATAATTACTTATTTTCGACAGATACACTCGTCTACATACAAATTTGGTTTTGACGGGAGACTCATCTGGAACCTAGCTGAATCTCACCCTTGGGATGTTCTTAATTATTTTGTCTGCTGAAGAATGGGGTTGTTGATTCAACGTCACATGCTTCTGAACCAGTTATTTTCCGTTTGCCTGGTTTTCTAGACAAGAAAACTTTCTTTTGCAATATCAAAGAAATTTGAGAGGTTGCCGAAAAACTGCACAGTATGCTTGAGATCCGTACCGTCCGAACTGGTCCACCAATTACCGTCCTAATATGAGTCAGTGTACGTCCGACTGTTCACATGGCCAGTGAGGCCAAGAGAAATGAGTTGGAACTGAGCTGGTCACTTCCGATAAACTCAACAAACATTGTGTTGACTCCTTCCTGCCAAAAGAAATCGATACAGGCTCTCTCTTGTGTCCGAGGATAATGCGGAGAGAGACCCGGAAACCTTCAATGCGGTTGTGTTCATTGGTCCCATCGCCATTAGCTAGGGAACGTTTTCAGCTTCTAGTTATTGTTACCATATCATATAGAACCGCAAAATGAACTAAAAACGAATTGACTATATCGACTATAGTTAATCACGCTGCAGAATAGCTGCTCATGGTCGAACAGCTAACTGTCCAACCTACTAGCCGGGAGTCGCTGGTTTGAGACTCCCTGGAGTTTCGTGAGATGCGCACTGTTGGTGAATTTCAGTAAGGATGAAATAGCTGTAGAGTGATTCTGGGCTCATCGGCATAGATTAGCTGCACATTGTGGGTGAAATCTTGATTAACTGGTTTCGACTGATGTTTTCAGAAGTGTACGAAAAGCTTAGTCGGACCCGCCATCGAATCGCGCAATAATTCCGTGATATCCTCAGGTGACTGCAAAACCTTCCCGCGGATAACCGCCCCAGATACTGGCATTCTTTCACTCCGACTGTTTACTCTATCCCGTAGGACATGGAATCCCAAGAAAATCACCTAAACAAGCCGGAATTCATTCAACAGCCGGTAACCTCTGCTGCAACAAAACATTCTGATAATTACATTTGATTACAGTGTCCTTATTCGGGAACAGTCCGCGAGAAGATGCACCATTAAATACATGTTCATTTACATGATGGACGACTTTCACTGAGGAGTTGTTTGTTAGCAAACACGAACTAGACGCTTACAACCCATCAGACACGAAAGTATCTTATTTGCGCAGAGATTTCAAAAAGTGGACATTCCCAACTTCCCAACTGAATTTTCTTTGACATTCTTTGAATAATAAACAATAACGAACAAAAACCGCACAGCGGTTGTACGCTTTCTGTACCAGTATTCACCTTCCATCAGATGCGTGGGGTTGAGCACATGCTTTCCTGTTGTCAAATGCAATGCAATGACTGATTGGGATTACTTCCAGTTCGTCTAAAGGGACCTTCGGACCTTCTTAGACATGGGTCTGACACTACAATCGTATGCAGCAACTTGCTGCACCAACTCGGCGTATGGAATAATCACCCCCCACTTGAAATACAGATAATCAGTGGATCTTGTTTAGCTCCGGGAGAATCAGGAAGTTTCGAGCTAGGTCCACTCTGCAATGACGAAGTCATTTTCGTGAAAGGTGCTTCAGTAGTATCCGAAATTCTCCCGTCGTAGATTCACGTTCGGAAATCGTGAATCATTGGCTTCACTTAAAAGAGCTGTTTTTTGACGATGTTTGGTCCAAAGCTGTTGGTATATTGATTGACCGTAATGTTCCCTAAGCTCACTGGGTACTAGTTCAGTGACTAGGTCGACAAGGTCGCTGTGAATACACCGCTAAGTTGGGTTACACTTGGGCCACAGGGTCCACATAGCCGCGGAAGAGTCGCTGCCAGCTGCCTGTCATCAGTGGACCCATCTGTGGAGGGTCACCTTTAAACAACGTCGATTTTGCAGACATTTATTCGCCCCGAAAGATCCGATCGGTTAAGGACAGACCTGCAGTGGAACTGGTAAGCGCACGGATTGAACACGTTAGAGGGCATTTTGTTTTACCGCTCCCGTGGAAAGCAGGGTGATCTACTGGTTCTTCGAACATTTTGGAAGCCTTATCACTACCACACCCATTTCGAAGGCGTATTCTGCATGACTCAGGATACTTCGAAACATATGCAGCAGTTATCGCAGGACCTCAAGAAGGACTGTGCAGTGACAGTTTCCCCTGAGCTGATAATATTACAATCAGCCACAAGATGGCATCTGTCCCACCATGCAGTATCGAACCTCAGAAAGCCTGAAAAAATGCGGGTTGCATTTGACTGTGCAGCTGAGCACCACGGAAGATCGCTGGACGACATGCTTCTCCAGGGACCGGATGCAAGATGTCGCTGATTGCCTCCTCTAGCACACACCACCCGAAGCGTCTCCCGCTTATTCTTTTTAGTGTACGCGTTATTATTAAAGAAGACTTGGATCGCACAGCTTCCGAACTTGTTTTAGGCACAACATTGCACCCCTTAGGTGAAATGACTCTCGACTCTTTAACTACTGCTGAAACGGATCCCAATTTTTACGCTTTCTGGCTTCACCACTACATGAGTGACATCCGTCCCTCACCAACTCGGCAAACCTCCAAGCCCACTCAAGGACATCCCGGTCTTGCTACATGTTATTTTGTTTTTGTGCGCGTCGATGCAGTCAGAAAGCCCTTATAACCACCACATGCGGAACCTTTCCAAGTGATTTCTCGAAAAGGCAAATCTTTCGTCAGTGGTCCTAACGGCTGCAAAGATACAGTTCGCATTGGTTGGTTGAAGGTCGCTTACGTATATACAACTAATTCTGGTAGATAAGCGTGCCACGTAATCCTCCGTTACACAGTCGCATAATCATACGAACTCTCCTTCAACCAACGCGACACACGCCCTCACTTACAAGGTCTGGTTTGCATCATAAACCTCCTGTATGTTTCCAGGACTAATCATTGCGACACATCGTTTCTGAGCGTCATGCTTACTCATTTGACGATCTAGGTTGGAGTTCCGTGGCACTTGTAAACTGCCCTATCCCCTGCTCAATATCATCTTCCCTCTCCCTGTCCTATCATTGCACGGAATGTGTTTTAATAAAATACACACAGGCCCCCACTTCTTGCGCTAAACGAGACTTTGCACTTCCAGCTGGGTGACTATTGTTTTGACTGGTGGTTGACAAATATCAGCTAGCACTGATTCTCAACGTGAACAGAAATTTTAGCTGCAAACACTGGACGTATCCATCCACATTATTGGATTAATACTGCTCCCACTGGAGGTTTATAACACCAGTAAAGTAGGACCTTCTCTTCTTGGTGTGGTGCTTCAACGAAAAACGGACCTTCGGAATTTTCTCTTTTGAACTGTGCGTCAAGATTTCTTTGGATTGTACTCCTTGCAACATTGTACCTTTCATCATTAGTTTTAGTTTAGTTTAGTTCATTAGAGACTCCTTAGAGACGTCAACCACTCCAGACGCACCCAAGCTACCTCTTTCACGTTGCTAATAGGCCCAGTGACCAAAAGTTTCTATTTGATGCCGGGTCGGAAACTAAGGTGGTGCCACCAGAACCAATGAGCACTTGATGCATGGATTTGTTCATCACACCATGCATGGCAAATAAAGGAACCCTCCGCCGTTATGGAAGTAAATCCGTCACCAATGAACTCAGTTCCTTCCAAAGTTAGTCTTAGACCTTCACGTTTGTCAGCTTCCCCGCACCAATCATTGTGAATGTTTTCCTCGGGCACCTCGGACTCTTGGTCAAGGTTCGACACAGAAAGTTCCCAATAACACCCGCGCAATCGTTGTGCGTAAACCTTTTTCTTCGCATGTCAACATATGTCACTTGATTCCGACGGTTGATTCCGGCGATTGGTCATCCCAGGAGAAGTTTCAACTTCTCACCCGACGTTTGCCGGATTTACTCTGCTTTACCACGCACACTGCTACTACTATGAAGCCTACTACTACCACAAAGCCTGCACACGTCTCTGACGTCTCGCCGAAGGCAAGATCCGCAAGACCAGACGGAATCCGATTAGTAGATATAGGCTAGTGGCATCCATTCAGCCAAAAACTTTTGTACACAGTTTCCAAGAGCAATTTTGTTGGGCAGCACCCGGCTTTTGGTCGGGTTGTCGTTTCTAGTGTGTAGTCAGGCCCACACATAGGAATTTTACGGTTAGCTGACTAAAGGTACTACGTTTGCCTTCACCTGCCGTCATCACGCGATTTAGCCTCTTCGCGGATCTTTGAATGCCGTTTAAAAAGTGCTTCCTTTGCCGTACACCTCCCGAGTGTCTGTTTCCCATTGGCTGCATTTTGTCCGGCTCTAATTGGGTGACTAAGTAGTCGCTAGCTTTGACCACTTAATGTGCGCACTTCAACATGTTCGTAAAAAATTTACGGCAAAAGAGTGCCATTGCAGAAGCTGCCAATTATGATATGAGTGTAGTTTACCAAAAAATCCTTTGCTGTGTGCTAACCACAGTTGCCGCAGACCATTAGGGAGTTCATATTTGTTATTTACTAGTGCCCGACATTCGCTACCGCGACTAAGCTCTGACACTTCCTTTGCCCAATAAGATATCTCTGCTTTCCGTACACCACCTACCGCATGCCATAAACCTAGTAACAGTAGCTTTTTGAGTATATCCGAGCGATTTCTTCCGAAGTTTTCCTAACATTTTCAATGCAGTTGAGGAAGCTGTTATCCAAGCCAATCTGCTTGGCCAGCACAACCGATCGACCGCCATTAGCATCACTGTTGATGTTTTGGCTACAATTGCAGAGAGAGTTCTTTTAAAACGACCCGAAGATGTTTGACATGCACTAATAGTTTTACCTGGCTTCTTTCACATCTTACGTTTCTTGTTGCGAGCTCTGTGTCATCCAATTGTTCATCTGGTGTGCCCAGCACGTAAACATACGTGATCACCCATTGATTTCATAGACTACGTGACACTTGGCACTCTCCAGCACCATTAAAGAATGGGCTTTCCCTTTCGGAGATACAATAAAGTAGTGTGATTAACCAGTTCACCAGTGACATCCCACCTATTTCCGGCTTTGACAATAGCATCGCGGATGCCTTAGCGACTAAACGCGAATCAACTTTGAGCAAATGACGGCACAAAAACCTGACATTTTAGGGGTCCGTTTAAACCCTTAGTAGATGCATGCTTCCAACGAGTGCTGAATGCATCGTAGCTATACCGAAACATCGATAGTGACGCCGGTAGAATTAGTGTGTTTAATGCCAGAACAAGCATACAGTACAATAAGGTGGCCAGTGCTTTCAAGTCCTGACGCAAATCAAAAGGATCAAGGCGGTTTTTTGGGTGCACGTAACACCCTCATCCGGTAAATATTGTGGATATGCCGAACTATGGGCAATCCATCAGACTGGGTATGGTAGTCGCGGTACAGTCATCGCGACGCCGTACTTGGATCCTTGGACAGCCCCGTACATGGACATCTTGGGTGAGTCGTTCAGGGTTGTCATCGTAGTTACGATTCGCCAAGGAATCGTCACAAGTTGAGACCGGCATGTATTAAGGGTATTCTTGGGTCCATTGAAGGCGCACGGTGGTTCATTTCTGTCATTCAGACGAGGCAATAAGACAGCCGTGTCTACATCCGGCACACAAAATAGGAAAAGTCTCAGAAAGGCTTCTAGAAGGCACCATAATTTGAGTTAGACTGCGGCCCGAAATAACAAGCGGTCAGAAGTGGTCACAATTCCTGACTAACTAACGTCTTCTGGACCCCGGTTTTCAAATATATGGGGGGCGAGACGGCCCAAGTGGTTAGAGCGCGAATTTACTCACCGGGAAGGTCTGTGGTTCGAACCTGACCTCCGCCTCTCGACTTTTCCTGTCTAGGCTTGGGCAACCTGACAGTATCCCAGCCCTCGTGCTTCTCTCGGGTGGCATGGCAGCTAGGCACCGAAAGGGTGCTACAGCTGAATGCTTCTTTTTTTGATTTGGAGCATGCAGACGTCGTTCTCATCTTCAAGGAGGAGGAAAAGATGCAGTTGTTTTTGAATGAACTGACTAAAGTCATCCCGTCTTTTGGTATGCATCCTGCACTCACAGTGTTAGGTAATAATAATAATGTTTATTCACAACTGGTGGGTAGCGTGACCATAAGATTACATTCAGAATGGAGCATGAGTTTGTTCGTAGTTGCAGGTAATGGACAGAGTTGGCGAGAAGGTATAGTCAAGAGTAGGAAGGGCTTAGTTGCGGTTGTGCTATCAAACTGGGTATGGTAATGTCATGCCATCACTGCACTGCCGTACTTCGGTTTCTGGACAGCCCCGCAATGGACGTCAAGTTTGAGATGATTGGGCTGGGATGTGCAGTTCTGTGAGCAGCGGCGTTTTTGAGTTGGCCAATGGAATTTGCAGAGGTAGGATGAAGTCAATGTAAGATTGCAGGTATTTTTCTGGTCCGTTTGGGGATCTCTGGGGATGCAAATCACTGACCAGGTGGGGTGAATAATAGCAAAGAGGGCATCCAAACCGGGTGCTGCCGGGTATTGAACAGACTTGACACCAAGTACCCGCCCACTCAATAGGTCTTCGCTACCCCTGCCTCCACGGGTGCACGTATGATGACACAATTGTTCCTTGGATCCCAGGGCTCAAGTATATACCACTTGGTCTACGGCTGACACATATACGCCCCTCTTTAGCTTTAACTTCACTGCGCTCAATAATGCATATAGTTACCGGATACCGCTATTGGATAAGCGATGTACACACGGGACTAATTGAGCAAGTGGTGGGTTTACCTTTATGACAGTAAGACTGCAGCTTCAGCGTGGACATTCCATTTTCAATTGTGGACAGAGGGATTTAGTAAGCACTTGGTGAGTTGGCCACTACAACTTTGTTTAATTATATGTTTTAAAGGATGTGTACGGAGTGTGTACGAGTCGTCTTTGATTATACATTTCTCCTTTCGGAAATCCTTTTGGGTAAAAGTGGATTCCTGAAACTGAGAACTGAACTGACCACACATTACGTTTGTACCGATACAACCAATAAGTAGAAACATGATTTTTCAAAGGTGGTTGTGTATTTTCAGGCATGGCGTTGGCACACGAATGACATGTATGGATATGAAGGACCGCCGTTGGTAGTTGGATTGGTCTATTATGTATAGTTGGGCATTAGTCAGTTACGAGCGTGTGTACAGGCCCTTCAGTTACTATAAGTAGACACGGTAGGCGACGTCCAGTACGGTTATAAACGTGACGGGCAGTCGTTGGCCATCGAGTTAGGCTGCTGAGCCTAGTCGAGGCCTCATATTCAGCATTGCACATAGACACAGTCCTAGCAATTACCATAAGTAGCCAAGGTAGGCAATATCGACTGCAGCTATGAGTATGACAGACCGGCGTTTGGCGTTAGATTGGGATGCCACGCATAGTTGGGGCCTTATTTTCACCGGCCCACATAGATTCTGGCCTGGTGTTTACTATAGGTAGCAGAGATAAGCGACATCGCGTACAGGTGTGCATGAGGGACAGTCATTGGTCATTGGATTAGGTTACTGTACATAGGTGAGGCCTCATAGGCAGCGTCGTACATAGAAGTGGGCCCAGCAGTTACAACTAGTATTCGAGATGATCGAAAACACGTACAGTAATGATTATGAAAGACCGTCATTGGCCATTAAATTAGGTTGCCGTGAGGCCTCATAATCAGCGTCACACATGGACGCGGGCTAGCAGTTACGATACGTAGCGAAGATAGGCGATACTGAGTACAGTTATGAGTATGACGGGGTCGTCATTAGCCGTTGGATTAGGTTATCGTGTATAGGTGAGGCCTCGTAATCAGCGTCGAACAGTGACACGGGCCTAGCATGCTGCAGTGACGATGAATAGTCGAGGCGAGTGACAACGATTACCGCCACCATTTTGGCCGCTTTATGACGTATTCCACCTATGGTGAGTCATAGCCCTACTAGAAGGGATACCATTGTGTTGGTAATGTACCGAAGGTAATCTCCTGACGCTGTATTGTGCATGAGCTAGTTGTGCATAGCTGGGAAAGGCAATCACCCACAGAGATGGCCCCCGCGCCTCCATTGCACAATTCATGCTGTTTTTTGACAATGTTATACTTAATGGAAGCTGAGCTCCATAAGAAGTGTTGTGATGAAGTTCGCTGAACAAAATCATCTCGTCCGTTAAATCTGGGGAGTATAAAGCAAACAAACGTTGATTACTGTTTTTCCTGGGTGGAATTTGCATAGGATATTCTCTAGCTGTTACTCTATTTTTAAAGAACGTCAAAATATGGCAAAGTGCGATTTCGTGTTTTATCTCTCGCAAACCGGTAACAAAATGCGAATCGGTGATGGGCCGTGACCTTGAAATTTGGTTCACCTAAACAAAATGCTATGAGCAACATATCACCTACAAGTGTAAATGGATTAGACTAACTCCCCGTAAAAGTCACAACCTCGAAAACTTTTTAGCTCCGGCAAAAATAATTTGGGTGTGCTTCTAGTGAGCGGCCTCAACAACCGATGGCGAGTCGTCAGTTACAGGCTTTGAGCCTTGGCGCGGCGGGATTTGCCCCTGAACAACCAACTGCTGAATGATGGCTGTGACCCTTCTGGGTTCGAGCCCCTAAAGCTTATACGCCACTCGGTTTAGTTGCTCACACAGGCTGTCGAAAGCCGTCAGCGTTGGCTTGGAAGCAAATGTAAGGGGTACACCTCCTTTCGGCAGGTTTTAATCCGACAACCACCGTTGCCGGATTGGAGTGCAACTTAAGAAAAATCTACCAAGGATGTTGTCTACTGCCTGGAACTGACTGATCTCTACATACAAATGGATGCAGGAGGGCCACATCGCCTGTGTATATGCATTCTCCAGCACAGATGTCAACCAACTTGGAGCACCTCGGTGGCTGCAACATCAACTATAAGTTAGTTAGCGCAGATTGACCTCAAATTGCCTGTTCCAAAACTGATAGCACGGCTTTAGGAGTTGAGGCCACAATTGGCTCAAAACGACAGCAAACGTTCAGAACTTAGCCGTCGCCCTCCAGGATTTCACGTCAGTCGTGTGCACCTGAATTTCCGACATGAGCCACTCGGCGTGCTGGGACACCTTCTTTATGGCGTGCTCTAGTGTGTCTAACTGGTGCACCCGGTTTTCAGGTAACCGTCTGCATCATCCAGACGGTTATTGGCCACATCACCAAAGCGCACCATCCCGGATTGTGCGTGTACGGCCCATTTGCGGGTGATGTAGAGTCAGTGGGCCATAAGCTAGAAAAAACTCGCAGGTCCGCGCGGCGCAGTAGTTGCAGTTCTTGTCGGAATCTGTGTGCGCGTAAAATGCTAAACAAAAAAACGACAGCACGACATTGTTCAAGCGAGCCATGTGGTGAAATATATGCATAATGTGTCTGTGACCAAAAATACATGGACGTTCTATGGTACATACTTGCTTCCTGATAGCTTTTCTAACATGAAAGCAGCACAAAATGACGTCGCAGCCGAACACTACTCATGCAGCACGCAGTTGTGCTGCCAACTTGTCCATAACGAAGGTCTTCACTTGATAATGCTCGTCTATCATTTTCCTGAATAAACCGAACACTTTATGCATTGGAGAAAACTGTTCGCTTTTCACGAAGGCATACATAATTGGACTCCCATAACCCATGCAGTCCGTGATCAGGAAAGTGTACAGCTTGTATATACGGACCGGATATTTGTTGCTATGAAAAACTTACCCAAAACGGTTTGTCCGGTCCGTTCCATCAACCTTTAACACATCTGAGAAGCACTGAAACGGCGCTATCTGCTGGCACCTGGAGAAGCATATGTGGCTATAGTGACCCTCCCCTGGCTGCAGCGCAAGCACGCGTCCTGTCTCGAAAAATGAGATGGCCCCCCTGCCTCCTTAGACAAAAACGCACTGGACAACCGATGCTTCGCGTACTGTTTTTCGTATTAGAAGACACGCTAACCTTACTGGCTTCGTCAGGTTCCTCGACTTTCCGTTTGTCTTGCAGGCCGCCGGCTGCATTTGTTGTATGCCCATAGGTAACGCAAAACTGTGTCGGTGCTTGGACAACTAGATGAATGCCGGAATATTACGTAGCTATCCTTCATGTCTTCTTTAACGCCTTCTCAAACGCCGCGAAGGATAAAAAGATACAGCTCTCAATTCCTCAACAAACATACGTGAAACCACTACTGAAGGCATAGCACAGCACGTTCAAAGTCGAAAGTGCGCCAAAAATTCAGAAGAGACTATTTAAAACAAATTGCGACAATGGACGTAGATTTGAGTGATTTACGGCTCAGGCACATATGCAAAAATTTTAACGTTGTGGCGCAAAACCTTTTATTCCATTCGTTTAAGATATGGCTACACGAACGGTCTCGTAGAAAGTTTATGCCACCCATACATGAGTGGTTCATTTAGTTCTTTTAAACAGCGCATACAGGTTGGAACTGACCGCCCAAACTACAATGGCCAAGTGACCAAACTCCATATTGTGACCGGCTAACGTCACCTATACAGCCACCTGCGGAAAACACCATTGCATTTGCGTTTCACAGCGGCAGCGGCCTGCACCCATATCCGTAAATTCTGTGGCCTCCGCGAAGCCTGTCTGCAAATGGGCGCCTTAAGCGCATAATCTTAACGACAGGCATGTTTTGGTGATAAAAAAACCTGTAACCACCTTGGTTGTTCGAGTCAGATCAAACTTAGGCTAGTGGTCCAATTCCGGTAGTTCTCATCCTATCTGTCCTACTAACTATAGTTAGGGTTCACCGACACGGCAACCAAAGTAGGCGAGAAAACATGGTTACTTCTCTCGGATTGCCTTATCTGGCACAGCTGTTCACATCTTTTAACAAGCTTTATCTGATCCATACTAGGTAGAGTCGCACAGCATTTTGTGACGGACGCTCTGAGATAAACCATATTTCCATGGGGGCGGTTTAGAATCGCCTTGGAGACCATAAGTTATATCAAAATGTTTCTGGGAATGGAGAAAAGTCAAAAGCGGTCGAAGGATGATCACTTGGGAATCCCACCGTTGGCAACCACCCACTTACATATTCTGTTGGTGACCGTTTTGACTTATATCCCCATCTTTTCCCGGGACTTGTGAACATCTGACAGAAATCTACTCTGCAATACTCGATTGAACATTTGTTCGGCACTATCGGAACAAACCATTGCTCCCATCGTTCATTCCGTCGGAGCGGACAACGAATCCCTCATATGCCTCTGAACGGACCCTTGACGCCATCTTTCTGTACAGCGCATCACACCATCGGGACCATTGGATCGACGGGTTGGATGCTTAAATTAGCGGCTTGGAGTTCCTAAGAACACGAACTAACCCCCAGGGCCTTCCAATCAATCCATCTACTTTCCGGCGGCGAAGATCTGCAAGGAAACCCGGAAAAACTCTGAGGTTTCAGGCTTGAGCAGATAGAGTGCAAGGTACAGGACGGACGTAGATCTCTTGTCGTCAACAGGCCATTTTGTGGAATACAATGTGGCGACAGACCGCATTCATCGCGGGAGCCAGCAGTCTCCCGCTGAATGTTCTTTACAAAGTTCTGTCTGCTTTCACGGGTCTGGTTGAAATGGGCATCCGTTCGTTGTTTTCTCCGGGATGCAGTTGTACTCGTTTCTTTATAGGCATTCGGACCGTGCGGTCAGTCGACCATTGTTTATGGCTGATCGCCTTTTTAACCAGATACCATAATTAAACATCCATGCGGTAGTTCATCTTGTTCGATGTTACGAAATAACCCTCATCAGATGTCCTAGGCGGACAACTTCAGCCGCGGTTGATCCGGCATGGGTGGGTGCGGTCTGACCCGTCTTTGGCCGCCAGCCACACCCCAGTCCTTCGCTTATCGCGTTCGGTTAGATCATTTGGGGTGGAAGGTCGCTGTCCCTAGCCACATGACACTCAACATCTGCAAGCAACCCCTGAACTCTTGGCTGTGAAAACACGGACCCTGAACCGTTAGGATTATTTTTGGTACCCAGTGGTTTGACGCGATGTGGTGTATGACTGCTCCACCGATATGTTACGGCTGCCACCTTACCCCGCCGCGAATAGCGATCTGTCATTATTATGAACTACTGATTTCCGCTGGCTGTCGTCGGAGGGAAGCCCATGGCGACAACCTACTGTATGTCTCCGAGCTCTGACACAGAGGTAGGTCCCATGGGGTGTGTTGCCCCTGTTGTACGGCTTTCAGGCAATCACATAATGCATTAACTCACTTCTCATCCCAGGCCAGTGGCTCCTCTGTCAAAGTACGTTCTATGTTTTGGTGACGCTTTGCATGCCACGTAGTGGTGTTCGATGATAAGCCTCCGCCTTAAGACTCGGCGTGTCACAAGCAGCACAGGTGAATCGGTGGTGATCCAGGATATTGCGCTAGCTTTAATGAGGCTCACCTTATGGGAGTGATTCTGGAGTATCTTTAGTACTCTGTCTCCCTCTTCGGGTGCAACCTTCCGCAATGCAGAATCCTCTGTGATATCATAGCTTCTGCATCAAGTAGGCACAACTTTTCTGCCTGCCTGTTTTGATAACAGTCTGTACAGTAGCCTGTGTTACAGCACTGCTCGCGATTCACACTTAAAAAGAAGAATAATTAAGTTACTATTGTTTACAGGTGGTCGGGCACGCCAGGCACGCCACAAGTGTAGCGCCCGCTCGTTCGGGCGTGCTTACGCAGTAGTGGCGGAATCCTGTTTGGTTTATCCATCCTCTTCGTTTAAAAAGTGAATCCACTGGTGAGTCGTCACTCCTCTCCTGCAACTGCGACATGGCCAGTTGCTTCTACCATTTGCGAACGGGTACCAAGTACCGGCTGCGCACCTTCAACGAAACGGTCAGGCAGCAACTACTTATGCGACGCTCCGTCAGGTTGCGGCAAAGCACAATCCAGCGACTGCTGCGGACTAGCACAAAACACCGTCGAGTCTCATCCCGATTCCATCTTTGCCGCAGTAGTAACTAGGCACTGTCAGGCGGTTATACAGTTTCCGTAATAAATGTCACTACCAATCATTCGCGAGGACGGAGCTTAGATACCAGAAAGTAGACTACTCGGGTGCTTTATCAGTAGTATACACTGTTAAATAGGTGTGCCAAAATAACTTTGCTAGATGATATAAGTTGTTCTGGAGTGCTGAAATCACAGGATGTGCTATACCGCGCTTACCTTCTGGACGGGGTTGCAACAATTACGCACACTGTTGGGGATAATATGGTGAAAATTGAAAGAAAGGTCACCACCATGACCGAGAATTCCCCTCGCGAAAAAGGACAATGGCCGCGAAGCTCAGAGAAATTGCTATGAGAATAAGCAATATTCCAGCTTTTCACGCCAACACGTTGAGTTTTGGCCCTCAAGCTAAACGATAAGGACCTCAAATACGTGCTTCTGAGATGAAACTAACTAAACGAGACCAATGTCGACCCAAACTTTGATATTAGCATGTCCTATTTAAGGGTATGCTTAACAGAGCGATCAGTGTGATTTGAAGCAGAGATGATAAATATTTCCTTCTAACGCACAGCAGACGAATTTTCTTTCCCGGTTTTCCTCGAACTTTTCTATGATCCGATTACGCTCCTCTTACGATTCAACCCTCTTTATGAATCCAAGCCAAGGGATGCTCCGCCTGTTTAAGCCGAGAAGAGGGCCAAGATGAGCCCCGCTGTGCCTTACTGAAATCACCTGCAGGCGTTCATTTAGACTACTGTACGGCAACCCTCACGACGATATTCAAACGTATGAACTTGAAAAATTCCGAAAAGCTGAGAACAGCTTGTTTGAATTATGCACTATTCAAGGCCCTTGGGAGTGTTGTGAGGAATACCATGGCTACCTTCCTTGATTTTGACAAGCCAACGAGCATGGTTTTTTGGTTGTAAGTCAAGCATGACTAGCCGTGTATGATGTGCACCCAGGGAAGCTTGTGCAGAGTTGGGACATGCAGTCTAGACCGTTGTTGAACCCTAAGTTTTCCACTGGCTGAATTATCATAATTTTCTACGGAGTGACGCATAGAACTACTGTTTCCACTGAGCCCATATTCCTCATCATCTGACGGAGTTCCTGGCTCAAAACAGGGGAATGATATTTTTTGTCACACGTTGGAGAGCTTCAGGACCATTAGCTCTTCTACTGCAGCCAGTGATATGGTAAGTTCAAGCCTCGCTTCCGCAAGTGCAGTGGACTAGTTGGGGCTTCTACCGAATTAGGTGCAATAAAATCCAAACATCGCCCGTGAACGAATACTAAATTAGGCTTCTTCCGAATTAGGTGCAATAAAATTCAAACATCGCCCGTGAACGAATACTAAATTCAGAGCTACACCACAAGACGCGATGGAACGTCAGGGGTTCGTTTACCGCGTGGGAGGAAAAGACCGGCTCACGGCCTATGGTTCCCAATGGATGAATTTGTGTCCCAATAAATTTCAAGCCCAGTGCATGACAAGTGGAGACGGCAGAGCAGCAGAAGGAGGTCCTTCAACAACCTAGAGTGCCTGCTTCATGAATGTAACCCTTACCGTTCTACAAAGCATTTTTCAAACTGCCTTTAAAATACCGGACGCGGTCTAAATCCGGTATCTTGTGAAAGAATGTAATCTGCCAGATAAGGTAAGTGAGCTCACTAGATTGTATATCATTTGACAAAGTTATGCACAAGGTGTATTTCACTCCTAAAAGGCGTAGCTAACAAGAGGGCTAATTGGGGCTCCATTTTACTCGGGGCGATTTCGCTCATTCCAACTGATCTACATTCTTGGCCAAGGGCAAAGGATTGTAACTAGGCCCCTAAGAGTAAGAGTGGACAAGGCCTTGCTTGATTCCCAAGCACGGCGCATAGCCAAATGTCTAAACTCAGGGGCAGTTGAGAGACGATGTGGCATGACAAGATTCTGAAATAGAAGGACGGGACTGCGAAGACGCAGATGTTACATTTGAAAAGGGCCAACTGGATTATCAGGATTTGGGATGTCTTTTCTCAGGTTATAACAAAGTCTCTGCCTTCTATTTCTATTCAAAAGCCCGATAAGGCTGGAACATTGCGTTGCTAGGTCTTACCTAGCTGCCAGTGGACTTATTCTCCTTTGATTCGCGAGCATACACACTGCAAAGCGTTGTGCGATGCTCAGTGTTGATGTGTTGTTCACGGCTCTCACGCAGAATACTCAGGAAACCATAGATATTCAACGTCGGTTGACTCGTCTGCAGCGGATGTAATGAAGAGCCTACCATCTGGTAGTTTAATAACGAAGTAGCTTTTAACCTTTTTACAAATTTTGGCCGCAAAATGGTCTATGTATGTCCTCCGATTGACCGGAACGCCCAGCTTGACCTTTGGATAGATGTCCAGACAAATGCGTCAAAGCCATGCAGGTTGGCAGATTCATCCAGCGTTCCTTGCTTCATATTTATTCTTGGAGTTTTTAGGCAGCATACGTTTACTTCTTCCAACAAATTATTGGGGCGGCATCCAAATACAA
Organism: Clonorchis sinensis; assembly: GCA_003604175.2. NCBI lineage: Eukaryota > Metazoa > Platyhelminthes > Trematoda > Opisthorchiida > Opisthorchiidae > Clonorchis > Clonorchis sinensis. The sequence continues at coordinate 41,458,309 of CM030370.1, forward strand.
AAAACTTTGAAGAAGACCAACGGAGCTACCCCAGAAAGTGCCCAGCGGGGAGTAACGTTAGTGTTCCATTTGACTATCACTTATCCTAATCAGAAGTGAAAGCCTACCTAATGGGCCAACCGTGCCACATCTTCTGGCCACAGAGTCAGTGGCAGAGGCGGTTGTTCCTACGATTTTATCACTCCATTCCATGGTACAGATTTTCTTGGCCATAAACCCAGCCTCCAGCAATATGCACAACAGCCTAGTCTTCTGCCGTCTTTCCCCTTAATCGCTAACAATTCTGTTGACTACTTCTAAAAAAGAAACGCGTGAAAAGATTATCCACATGTTCAGAAAGATCCAGGAAGGTTCTTTCATTGTGTATGCACTTCGAGAATGATAAGTCCGGGACGAAGTGTGGTTGTCCCATCCGTTGAATTTCTTTTAAATCTCCACATCCATATGCTACCATTTTCTTGTTAAATTTTTATATTCTAATAACCCCTTAGAGCCATTCCAGTGGTGTACATGTGCGATAATTTACTTAGCTCTGCATTTGTAATATACTCATTCGTAACGCAAAACAGCGTTGGTGCTTCGATTACTAGATGAACACACAAATACCACATAGTTATCCATCGTGTATTGATTTGAGACCTTCTCAAATGCCGTGAAGGATGAAAAGGGTACAGCCCCAAATTTCTTGACAAACGCCTGTACAGCCACTTCCGAAGCAATAGCACAACCAGTTCAAAGTCGAATGTGCGCCAAAAATTTTAAGAGGGGATTAATTAAAACAAATCGCAAAAATGACGGCAGATGGGTGCGATTTTCGGTCCGAGCACATATGACAAGAAATGCAAGATTTCGACGTAGAAAGTTTTATTTCCCTTGCACGAGGTTTGCGGAAAAATGCATTGTGCGCCCAAGGCGCGGCGCCTACGTCCAAAAACCATAAACCTCGTTACGTGTGTCACCACCATTGTTGAGGGACATTTGTCTGCTTTGCGTTCATTTACCCACATGGGTCTGCGGTAGTAAAAGCACCCCTTATTTCAGTTTACATGCATTCGGTTTTTCACCCCACGCACACACCCTTTGAAATTATTGAACCTGATAAAAGAGACTCAGGGAAGTGTTGGGCCTGGAGAACGCTAGATGCAGGAGAGTGATAAGAAAGCGCAGTTCCTTGACTAAATGCTATTGCATTGGTGGTCTGTGTATCTTAATACCCTGCTGTGTAGTCTAGTACCTGACATGACAGGGTTGAATGATGTTGCCACGTGGATATCGTGCAGAGAACATAGGTGGATCGATGCAGTGCCCCGAGTTTAAGGTAGGTAACTCGCGGAATGGCCACCCTGGTGTACACATTCCGGGCGGAAAATTGCAAGTCCCTAAATATACCCAGAACAAACATGCGCCGGAAGAAGCAGAAAGCGGTCGGCTTTGTTTTATTGCGGTCTCTAAAGGCGGAGAGGCCTGTAGCGTAAACTGGCTTTGTTCTGTTCAACCGGGAGGTGACGGGGCTTATTGCTGTCTGTGTTCTGCCCTGCTCACTGGCCGGCCGCCCTCAAATGACTCGAGATCATCCTCGCTCCATATTGGTCCAGTGACTCCAAAGTCCCCGGCCAACACAGACAACCCCAAACTTGTTTAATAACTCAACTGCCTCTTCCAGGACGTCTATGTACGGTGCTCCACAGAAAACAAGGTATGACGCTGCGATGATGGCGTCGCGACTGCCATACCCAGTCTGGAAGCCTGGCCGTAGCTTGACGCACCTCTGTTGTTTTCCGACAAGCGCAAGTTGCTTGCGGACACAAGGCAAACTAGGCAGTTAAACACATATCCAAACGTCATGTCCTAGCTATCCTGGTGCGTTGTTGGTTCGTCACACTCATAAATTAACTTATTTCCCCTGTTACGACCATCAGATTCTATGCACCCTGCCGCAGAACCTGTGAACACTCACGGTTCGCCCTCCAAAAACTTATTGTCAACGTGGTTCCGTGATGGAAACTAGCGTTGTTTGCCACTCTGCCTAAGTGTGACTCATCGTCCGTATTTTGCAATCCTGGGTTTGCGAAGGACATGACTTTCAGTCCAACACCAACTAGTTTGAGTTGAAATATACCAAGTGATGCCATCTCCATCAATATAAAGTCTATTTTCCCTTCAGACAGAACCTTTCGCCATATTCCCCCGTGTTTTATGTGCTTCGCCGTAAATATCCCGATGGGCGGCATTAAACGACCACGATGGCATAATAGTGTCAATTTTTGCATGATCACATTTGTGCTTGACTGTGCCTATTTTTGATCGAATGTTGATAATTTCCAGGCTTCTTCGACTAGCGCCATTTGTGCTGGTCTTTTGACTGTGATAAAGCGGTCATACTTAACGGCATACTACCCCCCAGTTTGGAAAAAACACTTGTTTTGTCATGCCGACCGATCGCCCTTACAATTTAAAGTTTAAAGTTTTTCGTGCCTGATTCACGTTCTATTTTTGGCAGTGTGCTTGCATGAGAGCCTGTCAAGTGGTCACTTTTGTGCACCACAACATGCAAAGAGCGCCTGCTGCTATCAAATTTCAACATTTCTGCTGAGCACATGAAGTTTGGAAGTAGGGTGATTACGGCTTTTCTAGATATGTTGCAACCGGATGCGTATTAGAGTTTTGATGCCGGCTGTTGATCAGGTGGGTGTTGGTCTGTTTGCCGAGACTGGCAGCTGGCATGCAACCGAGAAGCCATCAGTGTGTGGCTAACTAGATACATCCTTATAAAACCCTGTGAGTCTACATAAATGATGAGCAGTGTCCGTTATCCTCCGATGTGACTACTCAATTAGGAGGCGGCTCTCTCATTGTGTGTTGCATTGTAGCCTCCCTTTCTGTGATCTACCTTTTTCCTTACTGTCACGCACAAAGATAAGAAACAGCATGAGGAAAAATACTCCTGATGTGACCTTCGATCACTGCCCAGTGCAAGCAAGGAAGACGAAAGTGGACTCTGGAAAGCATGGTACTTTGGTGAAGGTACCATCAACAAACATTGAAGCTGAACCAAATTATCAACCAATAAATTCATGCGGACGCGAGAATTATAGAGCTCGAAGCTGTTTGAGAAATCAGATGAAAGAAGCATGATGCACCCAGGAAAACTTGAGTGAAACGTGCTAATTTGTTTGGATGCAATATGTAGCTAACCAGAATATTAGTAGATTTGGACTCCGTCACAGTGGGAATCAGGCTAACCGAAAAAAACCCAGCGAAAATTCGATTTTATGGCAACAAAGCAAATAAAAGAGAGATAGAACACAAAGCGACGTAATTCATAAACAAAACAACGAAATCATGAGAAGACTGTGTCCTTATTAGTCACTTGCTTCACGAAGTAACGGCCACTCATGCAAGTTCACACAAAGCGTACAGATATGGAACAATTGCCGGGCAGACCATGCGCTGAAGATGTCGTTCTGCTTGGCGGCAGAAGTTTTGCGGGTCAACTAATAATCTCGAGAGTAGATAGACGGCCACGTGGCCAACAAACTTGAAGTGCATCCAAGCAGTTCTGTATGTTCCCAGTCTTTTGCTGTGCCAAATGATCAAAAGGCCTGCCTGGGGTGTGTGACTTTCAAACGTACATCATGCCCTGAAAACTCTGGATGAGTAACCTGAGACAGATTTGGCCGGAACGGTTGACAACGGTCTTATTTATCAGATGTCCCCTGCATGTGATAGGTGAGATGTACCTGTACACGTCCATCCCAATGCTTAGAAACGGCCCAGATTTTCTGCGCTCGGATTACGGTAAAACCGCTTCTCTTCCGTTCCTTGTGCAGCATGCCTTTAAAGAACGATTTTGCTTTGGTCCCACGTGCCAAAGAAAACGCTGCTCTCAGATATGCATCAAGATCGGAGATCCATGATGACATGATTGGGATACCGCAGTATATGTATGTAATAGTTTCCAAACACAACAGTCCGATGAACCTCTTCAACATTTGGGGTCAATTAATCCCCACTGAGAATCATCCTCGGCATGGATGACGACGAATACTTTCTGCAATCCTTAATACCAAGGCCTTTTGATGATGGTAGAGAAGGATAACCAAATTCCAATATTTTTCGTCCGAGGCAACAAGGGAAATTTTGTACGTTTTTTAGACCTCTGAAAGTGTTCTTTTACTCGAAACGGGAAAGATTACACGTCTTTACATGCGCGTGTGAGGACATTACTTGCTGTCAACCTTTGGACCCACTGGATTTGTATTGTGGTGGTCTGGCTACTCTAAAGGTTATTTCACCAGGAGTTTGTGACAAAGAAATAAAAATAATTAACGCTAGATTGAGTATATAATAATAATGAGGTTAGATGCAACAGACTCACTAACAATTTTACTCTTTTAAATGGTTCGCCGTTGGCCCATGTCAGAGAATAAATAATAATCCGATCATGGTTGTCCAGGGGTTTTCTGGTGAACAGTTCTCACATATAATAAGATCCGAAAATAGGCTGAAATGTTTTGATACCAGAGCTAGCGTATGAAACTCGCGAATGACCGCCGTAAGTGCGAGCGAAACCAGGAGAGGGAGTCAAAGCAAGTGACCACGTTTGTATTGCGTGAAATTGTACAAGTGCGCGTTTTTGTGGTTTTTCGTATTCAAACAAAAAGCGTTTACGCAATTGACAATTGCTAACTTTTTCTGACCCAAGCCCAAACACTTCCCGTCTCATGTATGAATAAATTTTATAATACTGTTTGCCTCACTGTTATTTATAATATATAGTCACCAAACTCATCGTGCTCGCCCATAAATTAGGCCGGACTTCTCTTCACTGCTTCCTCGGTCCTATCTACCAACCCATAGGGAACCTAAGAGCAGAATCACCAATCATTTGTCCGTGCAATTCACAGTTTCACACCTTTATTAACAACTTGAACCAATTCACCATACTGTGAACTGTTAGTTCACTTATCCTGTGCTTTTAACGCATGGTTGGTAATAATAATAGCCGAGCAACTAATTTTGACCTTCATGACACCTTTGGTTTGAGAGCGGGTGAGCACGGATTTTCGTAACATGCATCTTTTGTTGCTAATTAGGAGTAGACTTTTTCATAAGATAACATTGGAAATGAAATTTTATGCATTCGGAATGGTCCAAAAGGGAACGCTACACATAAGCATTTCGCTAGTAGCTTTTTGACTAGGGGTTAGAACTTCACTGATATGAAACCGACAAAAGAATCTTGAGGGATCATAGGAACATTCCGCATCGATGAAATCTGATCTAACCAATAACAGAATCTACGTGGCTTACATACCACAAGAATATTATTGGTCGTTCGCTGAAGATTACGTATCAACACAATCAATTTCATATCAGGTGATGCTATCCTTCTGCATCTGACTGCTAGAGAGCCATCACGTCCAGACCTGATCTCAGCGCCAAGCAGTAGGGGGGGGAGTGAAATAAGTTCTTGACCTCCAACGGCAGGACCTAAACTCTTTCGTTCTTTTAATACAAATACACCGTACACCCCCTACAGGGCGCTACAAGCTGACGCTCAGAACTCCCATAATCGCTTGATGAATTCAATGGAGTAAACAAATAACAAGTCTTACCTCATTGTATTCGTTTGCTATTTTGGTGAACAACTGCTATTCCTATAAGGTACGTGAGGCCGCGGGAAGCTTTACAGTTTAGCATTGTACGCGTGTGACTTTTAGAATGACCGTTACGGTCATAATAGTTTGACTGAAAATTGACTACATAAACAGAAATTCATCGTACATAAACCCGAAAATGCCGGTGGTGAATGAGTTTGCTGTCTGTCCTGAGATACTATTTGGAAAGGAGGGTTTCTTGAACTGGAAATCTTGAAATATTGTATCGTAAAGGAGGAACCACGCGCATTGAATGCCAGAGGTAGTCACAGTGAAAATTTAACAATTGTGAGCGAGTCGCACCTGGACAGTTGCAAGTGTGAGGCCGTCGATCTGCTTTCCTGCGGCTGGGCGTGTAGGGGGCGAAAAAATCAAGTAGGACACTATTGGAGCTAAAGAAGCGAAAGGATGACTACAGAAGCCGGAAAGGAGCTTTAGAAAAATTAAAAAAACAAGACTATATACTACATAATACCACATACTACAGAACCTGGTGGGCTGGTAGAATGTGGATGCTACTCAAGGTTGAGTGTTGTATCAAGAAATCACTGAAGAAAGCTCACGTGACCGCTGAGGGATAACATTTACCTGCATCTAGGAATAGAAGCGTGCAACGGTAGACGTCTGAGATTACGAACACCATCCCTTGTGGAGTGTCAAGCTCTTGACGCCGAGCCTACCACTCGGTGAGGTTCGAGATACCTGGGCAGCATTTCATGCTGCAACAAACAGACTCCAAAGGCTGTGTCCCAGGGAAGAAAGCCTCTGCAGCACTCATTGGTTTATCCTGAACTTCCACCAAGATATATACGTAGTAAAAAGGAGAAGACGACGGGAGTATAATGCCAGAATTGATGGATTGCGATATCTACTTTTCACTCACGAACTAGTTTCAGAAGAGTCACATTGGTTCACAATGACCAACATACAAAACTAGTACAGAGGCCTCTTACATGAACAGGAGTTTTTGATGTTCTAATGAAAGTTGGGCGCTCATAAGCACACTACTACAAACGGAAAACAAAGATTTACGAATGACATCTTTCCTTTCGGAATGTTTCCAGTAGTCTTCTCTATGCGTTAGGTTTTATGTCTGGTTGGACTAGCAGAGGACAATAGTAACGTAATTCGAGCCGCTTGGACAAATATGGAAGAACATGTAAGCCTGTCGTTTGAAAATCAAAGGGAGCGATTTATTATCGGCGGAGCTTGCGATAGTACCCCTTTGCTTTCATACGTACACCGGTTTGATAAAGAATGACCGTTCTCCGTTACTCATATGTAAGATTGGGGTTAAAACTGAAAGATCAGGCCATCCCGCAGTGTAACCTTTCTTCGGCTTGTTCACGAATCAAGCTGTTTTTCGACTCAACGAGAGGACACTTTTTGCAGAAACTCTGCTTCAACCTGAGAGCCAAATTACTGGAGATTCGCTGACTGCGCTGCTAAAATACGGGTGAGTCTATTAGGTACCACCAGAGATGCAGAAGAATACCGCCTAAATTCCGAAGGCATCAGAAGCGCTACTCTTAAGTGCTCGTGGAGGAACAAGAATAACAATTTTATTGTAAGCCGCAAATTAGATGCACGATTGCGGATGCACCAAAATCTCAAACAAAACAGTGGACCACCAGAATGACTTTGGGGAGCAGCCACTAGACTGATAAGTGCCGTTAAAACTCACTTCAGCACCAGACATTTGAGCTTGCTTTGCGACATACCAAAAGCTACAAAACAACTAAGTTGTTGCTTTTGGAACTTTTCAAAAACTCGGTCATCTTAGATGGACAGGATTCCTTCTAACTACCGCAAATGACCTGCGTCAAAACATCGCGAGCCATTAATAAAACGATAGTGATGATTATGTCGAATTCTCCTCTTTTTTATGGAAGACGCTGCGTGTGAGAGCACACCATGTATTTTGCTATTACAGTGGCCAGCTACCTACGTCCGTTTGTTACTTTTTACCCTCTAGGACCACACCAAACTCAAACCACCGCTGTCAACGGAGAAAGTCCAGGCTTAATTAGTCTTCGTTGACACGATCAAACCATTAACGTAGGGAAATCGAAATAGTAGATGAATGTCTTCACCAAAAATACTGATGTTCAGAGTGTTTGGAGTATTTTGAATAAGCCTTGATGCCAGTTCAAATCTCCTTGTTACTTACCGTGTACCAGAACTTGTGTTACGTTAAAGCCACTTTGCTACAAATGAAAAAAATAAAACACGGGTCATTTCAATGAGTTTCACTCGCTGACACCTCGTTTTTTGAAAATCTTACAAGTTTTGACTTCTGCTTCGAATTTAAACCCATGAGTATAAGAAAGCGTTGTGCCGTTTGACGCGGATGGCTGCAATTAACACACGATTATCTACAGGAAGATTGGAAAAATTGTTTAGAAATGATTCTGCGTTAGCAAATTAATGTCATTGCTATGTGCGTATCAAAACACGTTGAGTTCTTTGGAAGCAACATCCCTACTGTTATTCAAAATGTAAGGTCAGTATGGTCACCAGAATTGTAAGCTTGGTGTCACTTTCGGAGATTTCTCCGCATTGCCGTAAACTTTGTTCCTCAGCAGTTTGCTGGCTAAAATCAAGGTAACTGATACCTAGTGGGGAGCCCCAAATCTGCATTTTTGGGAGGCAGTATAAAAGCACAGCTTGACATACTGACGAAGAGCGACCTAAAAGTATGTCGAAAGGTTTTTAACTCAACTGTGCTCACTGATAGTTGATCAGTTCGATCAAACAAACGAGTCAACTGTCAAGCTCAGCAAATAGAATAATAACCAGAAAATTTACCCAAGTTATTTAAAGCACCTGATGTAGAACAGCTGACTAATTGGCGAAGGTCAAACCTTCAGGCAAGCAAATAAGAAACCAGTTGTTAGGAAAACGCACGGAACAGACAATTTCATATATTTTGCTGACACCACAGGACTCTGGAGCGCCTTAACATCCATCGCCCTTAGAGCATTAGGCAGTAAATTATAAGGTGTTATAAATCTTCCACACTTCAACTTAGATAAGAAAGCCAAAGCCAGTTGCTACAATAAATTGAGTTGAGTGCAAAGCAACGTACAAAGCAACGGGGTGCTCCTTGAGAGTAAAAATCCTAAGTGTAAAAATGATGTTAGTTTAAAAAATACAAAAACAGGTAAACGACGAGCAAGCAAAACAGAGTTGCCGGATGAATTTATTCTGCGTGCCGCGTCTGTTTGCGAAGTATGCCCACATAAAAGTGCAGCTGACGTGGTTTAACTAAGTTTAACAAGTAAATAAGTCTAACCGGTTACCAGAATTATGGCTTCCTTAGGAGAAATCCTAAGTTTACCTGAGAGCAGCTACCTGTTATAAAAATTAACCAACGCAGAGGAGAGGTTTGGGAACTTCATTTCTCGAAACCATGTGCTCCATGGTAAGAACTGTCATACTGACCTGAACCCGACCTTGTCTCATCTGTCACTTGATGCTCGGCAACTGGTAATTTGACCCTGGATTCGTTCAGAGTTGAGCTAAGCGGATGAAGCACAGAGAAATTTTTAGCACATATCTCTTTGCTTGTATTTCAAGCTTTGTATCACTTCTGCTGATGTACTTATTACCAGAACTGCTGGAAAACTAGCGAACACAGTGACTCATCAATAAAACTAATGCTTGAATTGTGGTTGAATTGTGGTAGCGTGAGCACATAATTGTGCGTATTTATCAAACAGCAATAAGACTATTATTTAATAAAATCCACTGGGCGTGAAAAATTAGTATGAGGAGTAATAACGCAAATGCATTCGTCTATACTGAAATAGACACTCAGTTTATCACTCAAAGTAAGGCCATTTCCGCTGAAGAAACCTTGGTGGCTATTTGACCACATTACATCCCTAAGCAGTTCAATTTTCTCCCAAACTGTATACGAGACGCATATCTGTTTGGCCATATGGAAAGGGGTACGGCCTAAGGCATATCTGGGATGTATTGTACAAAGACTCCTAGGGCTTATATATTTTTCAGCTCATGTAAGTTATCAGCACACAAAGGGAAACATAGTGTGGTTGGTCTTTCGGGAGATCAGCATGTTCAAAAGTGGAAGCTTTCTGAGTCTAAGAGAGGCCTGATAAATAAATGATTATTTGTTGCTGAGCAAAATCTTACTGTTGACTCAACAGTTTCATTGTTCCAATTGAACGAGTTGGCATTCTACTCATGTTTTTAGGTGTAGGCACCTAGGAATGATTGTAGTAAGGCAGCAATAAGTCCCCTCCCTGTCCATCTTTATTCTTTTTCTTCACAATAAGGCTTTCAAATAAGTCATGGTTGTACGGCAGCGAAGCATCGGTGTTCAACACTGATGTCATGCTGTCGATGATGATGATGATGATGATGATGATGGATGACTCACACGTACGACGGCTGGGTAAGGAAGAAACTATCATCTTGGACCTTGACCTTATGGTCTAGAACACCTTGGCTGAGTATTGTTCTTATAGTTATTTTACGGATTTCGTTAGTCTGTACCTGCTGAGACAGGACAATGGGACTAGAGTTAGGAGATGTAAATATATCTTACACTGCTTGGGCTCCTTATTTTAGAATCAGATAATCATCAGTAACAGCAGTACACAAGTGACACATAATTGTGCTTAACTGTCACAAAAAACGAGGAAATTCGTAGTAGATGGAAGGAAGAAAAGGATGAGAAATTAATAAAAAAAGCCCTACGCCACTGAGGAAAACGATCCAAAACGATACCACTAAGGGCCATAGACCTTTGAGAAACATAGAGATAAGCACATTTGCGCGTCACGTCAAAGTATAGAGCCATAAGTGAGACAGGATCCTTTGCGAACATCACCCGGCATAAGATCATGGCACAAATACAGAGAAACTTCAGCTAGACAGGTAGGAAATGCCAGCGCGCGGGCCACTGGGATCGGTTGCGTGCTTTATCCTGCGGCATTACTAGCGGTTTTGAACAGAATTACTCGGGACTTAGCCTGAAAAGTGCGGAGATCTCACAAAACCCATTTTGACAGTAGCCGCTTTCCTTTCGGATTGTATATCATAACATGACCAGCGTAAACATGTTTCTGATAACCCCAGGCTACCTTCTATCATGTCAACTAAGCTAAACTCGCTCTTTAGAAGCTGGTAATTATATACCCTGTATTCTATTCACGCAAGGATATTTGGCACTCTTCAGCGCTTTAAAAACCAGTCGCTAAACCGAACACTTTTTTCTTGTCCCAAAACTTCCACAGTTTTGAAATTTATGTGTCCGGCTTTCAGTCCATTTTTATCACTGACAGGTTTCTAACTCCCACTTATTAACCATCTGTTTCCTGGTAGTCTCTTAGGCCTATCTTGTGCCACCCGCTGTTTAGCGTATGTAACCATTTGTGCAGGCGGCAAATTTTGTTTTCATACACAATTCGTAGTCCGATCAACCAGGAAGTGATGCACAAGTGCTGGGTGTAAAGGTCTACCTTACGGCCTTATTGAACACCCTTTAGATGTCTTTTTAAGTCAGTTCTTTTATCTTCTTATGTTGGAAATATATTTGCTTTGGTTGCTACTTGGTTATACCCGTTGTGTATCCGCTCTCTTGAATAATCGCTTTTTACCTCAGTCTGTGCTCCTTTTTGGTTGGCCTACTCCCCTCACGACAATTACTCGACTAAACGTCGCAGAGGCCGTACCAGAATATGCTGACATCGGATCTGAGCAGTTTCAAACTGCAACTGTGTCTGTCGGGTTTTGGTAAACAGATATTTTTTATTGTCGGCACTCTTATACGTGACGCAGCAAAGGAGGAGCACTGTAACCTCAGTGGGCTCCAGCCCCATGGAAAAATTATTCTGAGGATCCGGAGTTCCAAGGTATTGGTGGAATTCCTTAACTTTATTTCGACTGACCACAATGAACGTGTCATCTGCGTAACGACAACACGCCCTAGGTGGACACTTGGATCTAGCTTACGAATTCTGTTTAAATTCTTTCAAATACATATCGGACAAAATCGGAGATTTCGGGATCACATCACTGGACACATCTTGAGAGCGTGACGGACTCAGAAACGAGGTGACTGAGGCTTAAGCATATTTTGATGCCATTGGCTATTTTGTTTGGGGAAAATTCCGTCCTTTTTTGCGGCGTTTTCTGGCAGTAGCGACCCCCTTGCGACCCCCAGAGCACCTGCCTTAGAAACATTCGTGTACATAGAATTTTATAGCTTCATCGGAAACTCAGACACCTTTTCAGTAAAGCCGTGCAAACTTTGAATATATGTGGGTGACTTATCGGCTCTCTCATGCGGTCTTGAACCTATGTTAATCAGTGTTCCTAGTATGAGGGCACCTACCTTGTGAATTTTAGGTGGATTTTAAGGTTGTGATGTGGTTGCACGTCTAGGATACAAAAGATACCACTTGCATTCTCCCAGAAGATTTATTACCGAGTTTAAATACTTCTCAACTTTTAACCTGCACTTATTCACTGATCTAATCGTCCCACAGCCGATTGGCCAATAAGGCCTATCAGCAGCGTCGTTGACGACGGTGACCTTTATTTACCTCCGTGGTTATGATGCTGTTCACACGTTTCAAATTGTTTAAAGTTCTTCGCTGTGTTGGTGCAATGTCTGAAGCATCTGACTGTCGGCACTTTAGGACTGTGAGCAACAGTATTGGTTCTTTCTCCGCTTCCGTCTACTGGCGGAACTGTTATCTCCCGCTATTGTCACTCTTTGGCCTAATTCGAAATTCAACCTTTTCCCAGTTGGAAATGCGTTATCACATTTGAGGGCCGAGCTGACAGACTTCCTGTGCTTCAATAGCAGGCAGATAATCTACTGGTTTCTTTTGGCTGAATGGCGCACAGTGTCGTGAAAAGCAACCCTCTGAACTTACGTATCTGTCTTTCTTTGCTTTGCTGACCCTCAATCACTGCCTCTTGACTTCCCCTGTCTAGGCTTGGGCAACCTGGCAGTATCCCAGCCCTCGTGCTCCCCTCGGGTGGCATGGCAGCTAGGCACCAAAAGGATGTTACAACTGAACCGTTTTATTCGCATATTGACGTCTGTGGATGGGATTTTCAATTGAAGATCGTGGTTGAGATGACATGGATGGGTTATCAGCTGAGAAATTATTCGAATAGAAGCTGAAGACTTATCCTGTGGCCCAACAAGAAAAGGTTTATGAATTATATCATACTCTATGCATCCTAGGTTGAATACGCGATGTCTCTTAGTTTGCCTCCAATCTCTTCAGTCATACTTATTCACTTGATAAATTCCATGCACATGATCTGTAGTGTCTTACAATCACATGGTTGACACCAACTCAGTAATAATCGTTCCAGAAGGGTTTTCAAACAACATGTGAATCTATTGCTGGGCAACCTTTGTTGTCCTCAATTTTATAAGTTGATAAAATACCATGAAGAAAAGTGATAAAAACAAATAACAGATGCAGTTGTTGCAGGCATTTATTCTCCAAATAATGTTTTACACGGCGATAATTCTTGTATATCAGTTGCCTCATTTGGCCGCAAAGCTATCAGCCAGGTTTGGGTTTAGAGTAGTGATCATAGCATAACCATTAGGTTGCTTCCAGCCAAAGGTATAGAAATAATGCACGGCATTTTGGATACCTAGAAAAAACAAGATATTCAAAAATGAGATTAAGAATAGTGACGAGAACTGAATGAAAAGCCATTTTATAACCTAGAAATATATCGAAGTGTTTGGTCGGCATGATAGGCCTGAATTTGAGCACACGTCTTAATATCGTTAAAAGGCGGCTCTCTTAGGTGATTCACCTACGGAACATTGTGTAAGGTCATACACATACTTAACTGATAATGCAAGGCTATTTAAGCTGATGTCTACTCACGCTATACAGTGATATTGACCTGCCTCCAAAATGTTCGGTGACGTAATCGTTTCATACTTTGACTCCGCCTCCATTCGCATAGTAGATAGTTCTCTGGGAAGTAGATTAATTACCCAAAGGGTAAGTTCTCGGAGTACCGCTTAACCAAGAACTATCATTTGTTGTGCTCTATGACCTACTACTACGTTATGGGATTACTTGCGCTCTAACGCAAACATATCTTAATCACTTGATCTGTCAATGCTGGTTCCCGATAGCAGCACAGAAATCATACGGTTAGTCGTCTTGTAGAGTCCTTTTGGTAGAAACTGAGTATTTCGTTTTTCTTTGTTCGTGCTAGGAACGCGGTTATTCTGCGTATCTTTCTTTTTGGTACACATTCTCCAACACTTGGAGTTGTGGGTGACTGATTGGGAAGTTCACCGTATTCTGCTCCCCCAGTGTAATGAAGGGTCGAATTCGTTCTAGTTTGCATACAGCTCTTGTCAATGGAGGTGGTCAAGATAGTACGCTCACTATAGTCCTGATCAGCTTGGCGAATGGCACTTGGTTAAAATTGAGTAGTGTTATGCTCAAGAAAACATAATCCTTATTTAGCTTCTTCAATCCCCCTATTATTTAAATACAAAAACCCTTTGGTTCCTCATTAGGTCAGCTAATATGTTTGAATACCCGATGATATGAATCCGCTTGTTCTTTATCTAGCTTTTAAGCCCAATCCAGTCACTCTGATGACCTGTCGCAAACAAAATACAGAGCTGAGCACTATATGGCATTGTTTCTGAATTCAAAGTTCTTTATCGGGACTCCATGCAGATCCTTCCTATGAATGGCACAACTGTTTCTTAAATAAGGAAAGTTTTCATGGTATATAAACATTGTACCCGACCTAAAGCTGCCACCTTGACGTGGTGGTTGGGCTTGAGTGCTGCAATGATCCCGCGGGCTACATTGGCTGGAACGTCGTTCCACAAGGTGCAACCATGCCAGGGAGGCCAAAGGGGAGCAGTCAGACCAAGAGCAGCGAGATCCTTTACTACGAGTAATCGTGCTACGAGGCAGTCTGGGGGTAAAGTCGCACTGTCCTCTGCGACAGGAGTGTGAAGGCAGCAAGGTGTTTCCCCCAGGCGACCAGCATGTCCGTATTTACGGAAGCAGCGATGCTGCCTTCCCCCGAGGAAGGACGGGTTAGAAAAGGTCGTTCAAAACCGCACACTCCGATCGCCCAACGGTTGACCGTGACCGCCGGCGCATTATCCACTACGGTCGAAATACTTTTAAAACCAAAGAGTCCGGTGCTGCTCAAAAGGCACCTGCTGTGCGCAGCCGCATCAGGAATGAGACAGTAATGCCTTATTCCTGCGCCCTCAGGTTAGGCCAACCCCTGCAGCCGAGCAGGTCAGACTATTGAGTCATCGGCTCCGGGCAGGGTCCCCAAAGAAAACTACTGACCGGTGCCTCGTGGGTCAGATCTTTGAGTCAGAGGCTAAAGGCAGGGTCCCAGAAAAACCCTGCATCCTCCCACTGCCTTGTGGGTCAGACTTTTGAGTCAACGGCTCGTGGGGTACCTCAACCAGATCCCCTTCCTCGGCCTGGGCAACCGGGAAGTATCATTTGCCCGCGCAGTTCGGTGTCCACCGATGTCCCTCCCCAACCCCTTCCCACCACACAAGCAAACGTCACTGGGTCACTTGACTGTCAGTTATCTCCTCAGTTATGCTCCTCGCTGCCTATTAACAGTAAACAAAATAACACCCTTCTAAATCCACGAGATCCTTTCTATATAGGAGCTTTTAACGTCCGTACTCTATGTCAAATTGGCAAACAGGCAATGCTTGCTGAAACCTTATACTCCCTTAAAATTGATGTATGCTGTGTCTCCGAAACACGCATACACAACCCAAGCGTGATTATGCATCTCAGAACGCCAAGGATGAACTCAGCTCTTTCACATTTCTCCCTCCGTGTGTCCGGTGACCAAGAAGCAATGACTCGTGGACTATATGGTCTGGTAGTTGCACTCAGCCCCAGAACTGAACACGCTTTGGTGGATTGGATCCCAGTGAACAGTCATCTTTGGGCCGTCCGGTTATCCAGTTCAGTTAAGCTCAGTTAAGCTTTCAAAAAGAAGCGTCCGCATCGCGTAATTTGGCGGCCACCAACTGCAAAGCAATCGTGGACCCAGTTGCTCTACGTAGCCATCAGCCACCGGTGGAGAGCCTTAATTCAAGACTGCCGTTCCTACTGGGGCACACCACCTGATTCCGATCACGCCATGGTGCGTGCACGCTTGAAAGTCCGCTTACCTTCAGGCCCTCACAAGTCAGCAAGAAGCATGGCCATCCACTATCTTCAGAGAGCTACCATAGCTCAACTGTATCGATCTGAACTAACCCAACACCTCTCCGCAGTAATCCAACACTGTGGTGGCAGTGAGCATGTGGATGAAGCGTAGCAAAATGTGAAAGTAGCTATGTTAGCCGTGTTTAGTGCTGTCTGCTCGACATCCCCAATTTGAACACAAGACCGCTGGATGTCGTCGAGATCGCTATCCATGATTGATGCCATAAAAACCATACCAGCGGGCAACGACGGCGTACGCAAATCCCTCAAATGCCAAATAGTAAAGAGTCCAAGAAAAGGCCGAGAGCTCTGGTGGACATCGAAAAATTGGGAGATGGAGAGTGCTTTTGCTACGGGAAAGAGCCATGACCTATATCAACTGATACGATCGACAGGCCTTAGAAAAGTAACGGTCAGCGAAACTATAAGTGAAAAAGATGGCTCATTAATTCACTCGTAAAAGCGTCGACTGGAAAGATGGGCCGAACACTTCAAAGAATAGTTCAGCTGGCCTGCTGCAACACAGTCTGTGGAAATAGTGCATACGGGCGAATGGAATGTAAACCTTGATCGTCCGTCGAAAGAAGAGATAAAGTACGAAATATCCGTACTGAAACGTGAGAAGGCACCATGACCGGAAGGTCTTGGCCGTCTTGGACGGACCTCTTCAAAGAAGGCGGAGAATCTCTGGTGACCCATCCGATAAAGCTTATTGGTACTATATGGAACGAAGAGAAGGTGCATGCAGAATCGGGCAAGTGGACAGTTATCCATGTCTTCAAAAGGGTACGTGAACGCTCTGTGAAAACCACCGTGGCAGCAGCCTGTTAGCTGTGGCATCGAAGGTGCTCTCTGGCCTTATTCTTCGAAAGTGGACTGAGCACAGGGAGACACAGATCCGTGAAAACCATGCTGGGTCCTGCAAGAGAATGCATCGATCATATCTTCACCATTTGATAGATTCTTGAACAATGACACTACTCCCAGCAACCAACAGTGGTTGTGTTTCTTGATCTGAAGGCTGCCTTTGACTCTGTAGACCGCCAGGCACTATGGCAATGTCTGTGGAGCAAAGGTGTCCCCCATAAATTCTTGACCCTCCTTAAGGCGCTGTACGCCAACTCCAGCGGCCGTGTGAAGGTCTACGGGAAGCTCTCTTCTGAGTTCACCACATCAAGTGGTGTCAGACAGGGATGTCCTCTTTCACCTTTCCTCTTCAACTTCGTCATTGATAAGATCATGGAAGACTCACTATCAGCCTCTAATGCCTCTGGAATCGAAGTGCTCCCGGGGCGTTCGCTCACAGATATCGAATATGTAGACGACATAGTTCTTGGATCTGACCCCGTGGTAATGCAAACAGTATTAAATAATCTAAATAACTGCGCCTTGCGGTTTGGCATGCGCTTCAAAGTGCAAAGTGCTAATGCAAGACTGGGTGGGCTCGAACCCTAGCCTCATGCTTGCGAATGAACCGATTGAGGTAGCGGACAAATTTGTTTACCTGGGCAGCTGTATCAGTCCCGGTGGTCTCGCGAAAGATGATATTTCCATCGAACTTGGGAAGGCCAGAGCAGCCTTTGTGAACCTGCGTCACCTGTGAAGTAGGCGTGACATTAGCTTGTCCATCAAGGGTCGAGTTTACAATGCTGCGGTGTGCTCCGTATTACTATACGGATCAGAAACCTGGCCGCTGTGCGCCGAGGACGTCAGAAGACTTTCAGTGTTTCACCATCGATGTCTTCGGAGCCTTGCTCGAATCTGATGGGAAGTCTGATGCTGAAGTTCGTCAAATGGTATTCGGAAGAAATAACTCACCCACGATAAATGAAATGATCACACTGCATAGGTTGCGCTGGCTTGGCCACGTGCTCCGTATGCCAGTGGACCAACTTCACAGAAGGGTTCTTTTCGGACAACCACTTAAAGGGTGATAACGAGCCAGAGGCGGTCAAACAATGACTTGGCAGCGAAGTATAAAAGCCATTACCAGCAAACTCAGCTGCGCTGGTCATTGCTATCTTCCTGGATGGGAACCCCGAGACGGGCCACATGAATGATTAGAGACATGGTCAGACATGGTCCAGTCGCGCCCTCAATGGCGCTCTTGCATCCAAGCTATTATCTGCAATGCATAGCTCCCTTT
Organism: Clonorchis sinensis; assembly: GCA_003604175.2. Lineage (NCBI taxonomy): Eukaryota > Metazoa > Platyhelminthes > Trematoda > Opisthorchiida > Opisthorchiidae > Clonorchis > Clonorchis sinensis. Next base: position 41,476,353 of record CM030370.1, read on the forward strand.
GTAATGCCCCCACTTAACAGTCCACTGACAGTGCTGTAGTTACGCACCAATTTATCAGCTCCCGCCTCTAATGCGCAGCTGCTTACCTCACCTCACCAAATCACCGGTGAACGAAACTGTGGCAGCTAAAACCACTGTACGACAAGTACGCGGTTCTTGCAGCTGAGAGTGATGATGATGAAACATTATGAGGTCTTGCTGCTGATATTCATACGAAGACTGAATGAACTACAGCTAGTTTAGTCTCATATGAGAAGTTTTATAACTGCTTCGGACATCCCAAGCGAAATGTTAATTAAATACATTGCCCTGATTTAGCGAAACGCGCTCTTCTTTTCCATCGTTCTTTGAGGTCGAGATAGCTTCGGACATGAACCATTCGGTCCTGACCAGAAATATGACTTTTTTACTTTAGGTAACCTCTTTCCACCTTATTCTTGATGCTTCTGTTGACTGGTAGGTTATTCACGCATTGTAGAACTATTATAAAGCCGAAAGACGTTTTTATTCTTCAAAATGTTTAGCTGCGTACAACCTCACAATATGGCACCATGTATTTTGACACTTCTGGTAGCCGAATTCATAACGATATAAATGGTAGTATTAGAACGATGTTTATCATTTAACTAATAGAGAAAACAACCGTAGAAAAGATGTTTACCGAGGAACCAAAATATGTGTCTGGGAACTTCACACGAAGGAGTCAATCCATAAGGCCAAGTACCCGGCTGAATTTGAGAAAGAGCGTGAATATGGAACCAGGTTCAGATTGTTCCGTATGGTTTTCATCGTTTGATGTATCAGTTATCGCTGCTAGAAATATCAGCCACATGAAGCATATTAAACAGGATTTTAGAAAATCCTGTTTGATCAAGCATATCTGAAGACGTTGCTCAGGCTTCTTGAGACATCAAGTCAGTTATGTTGCTGTATATCAACTCAGTTTGGAGGTAGAACCCACAAGGTATGTTGACAGACTACAGTCCATATTTCGCGCATTCACTGCACACTACCCAACTTGATTTTTGCGAAGTCTTAGTCATAAGCTCGGAGGCTAGATTATAAAGAGTCACGAGCTGTGATATATTTTTATTTGTGTGTATGGTAATTCGTGTAACGTGCACCTCACGAGATTTCTACTAGTTACATTTAAAGCTGCCGAAAAATCGGCTTGTGTTTGTCAACGAGGGAAGCAGAATTGCAAACTACTTTGAGTTTAAATGTGGAATCACAAAAAAACTATATTCGGCGGGAACTAGTCAGAGGGAGCATTTGTACATTGATCGAAATACCAAACATCATGCATACGCTATGGAATTCCATCGATCTGAACCCTGTTTACGGATTATGATGCATTCTTCCATATGAGAGACAAGTAAACAACATCTGAATGGCTAGAAGTTTGCGTTAGTGCTTTGTTCGGTTGTTGGAATAGAGTTAGAAGAAATAGTGTTTTAAAGTATTGTGATTGAAGATGTGATTTGATGCACATATTCGTTTGCCTAACACTACTTGGACAAACGATTTTTGGATTCGGCTATTTTTAGGAGCTAGAAACTTACCCTCGATAGATCGCATATTATGAAAAAGCTCGGTGATTCATAAAAAAATGCCACCTTTCGGTGGGGCTGGTGTTCAACACACGTGAGATATGAATCCACACTCCTTTCGAATGAATTTCAGCGCGTTGCCCAACAGACTCCCAGACTTTGTGTACCAGATGTCACATGGTGTGCTGGACGTGAATTCACCAAGGGCAGTCAGTAATCAACCAGTACTTGGAAGGGGATAGTATGGAGTGCGGTTGGGATTGTTTAGAGCGCCATTTATTATCCGATGTCCATAGGTGCACATTCCGACGATCATATTCTGACCTAGGGGAAGCGTACATGATCAATTTTGCTTTGGAAGTGGCAGCTTTTGCTTAAAAATGAGCTTTTTCTTGGTCATTCTTACAATTTCGGATAGAGGGAGTGAGTTGAATCATGTCAGGCAGTGATTTTACTCCCTCTATCTTCTGTCCTCTCTGGTTACAAAGTGCCTTGGTAAAACAGTTTTTTGCTTATTAATTATCCCTTGCTCATTTAGATAAAGAGGTCACCACTCACCTGACCTTGGGAAAATGAAAATCTTGAAAAACGATAAACGAAAGTTTTTGAGACATTCTTTCATCTGACAGACAGCACTCAAACTTCATCACATGTGAGTGGCTAAAGAACAGACGGTGACCAATTTTACGGACCTATTGAACAGTTGCATCCGAACTCATGTAGGAATTTTGCACGGATTTTAGCCGATGGTGTTGGCAGTGACCATTGTGGTAGGCATGAATTTTCTCATGTACAGGCGCAACACACTACTCATAAGGTTCCAGAAACTTATCAACAGCCCGCGATCGGTTTCGTCCTTCTTCGGGCTCATCAGGTAGGCGCAGTCCCAGGGTTTTTGTCAACCCAAATTGCACAAAATTAGCGAACTACACCCATTTGCAAACAAATTTGGTTGTCCGCGAGACGCAGCTTGAACCCAGCATAGATGCAAGAACATCATAAATGAGAGATTCAGCTGGGTTCCAGGTAAGTCTCCCGTCAAAACCAAAATGGTATGCAAATAAGTGTATTCAGCAAATGCCTTATTTACACTTTAGAGCAGTGCAAGAGACGTCACTAATACTATAAATAACCCTCCTCACAAACAGTAGTGCAGACTATGCCAGCTTTAGGTACAGAAACCGAAGGGTTTCAGATAACCTGATTGGTTTCAGTGAACCCAACCAGTTGAAATTTCTGATGCAGCATGACCTTGAAGGCTAAGTAATTGGGTAGCTTTTTTGGAAGAATAAAGCAGTGGAAGAAAATGTTTATCGAGTTTAAAAAGATTGAGCTTAAATTTAGTGGTCGTTATCCGGTTGGGAGTTACCACACTCAATTAAAAAAACTCGAATTAAACAGCAAAAATGTTCAAGGCAGAGAAATGTGCGCTAAAAAGAAACTGGAAATAGAACCGGCACTTTCCAGAGGTAATTGTGTAAAACCAGCAAACATCCAAATAAGTAGTCTAAATTCTGACATCAAACCCCACGCTGTGTGCCAAGTTTATGTTATCTGAAGCAGGTTTGAATCTATCAGACATTTCCAACAATCCTCTCAAGAAACCAGAAATAGCAGTGAGATTTCTTCCTAATTGATTATTAACAAGTACCACTTAATGTATACCGTTCATGGCTTTATGCAACGTAGTTTTTGTTGATTAGCCAAACGTGAGAATATGACCCCATTGAAGATGCAGCACTGGAATGTTTAATGAAGCAACTTAGCATTGGTACGCAACAGCGACTGCCTCCAATGTTTTGCTGTACACAGGGCACAAGCTCAGCAAGATTCGTTGGAATGAAAGAAAACTTTACAAAAAATTCCAAACAAATTTCAGGCATAAATATGAACCCCACGGTGAGTGCAATTACCACTGTATACGCTTTCGAAAATTGCGTGAAAGCTGGTCGAAGATCATAAAGCAGTTCAGGGCTGGATCACAGCTTGCTGAAGGGTTTGGAGCTAGGTCCCCAACAAGTCCGTGATTCGGGTCTGAAACCTGATTCTCAATAATCTTAATATCACCCTAAGCTGTCGCTCATTTTCCTTACTCTTGCCTGTTTCGAATTTTAAGAATTACCGGTATGAAGGATGCGCCAGTGGTAATCTACCTGGTTTGATTTCTGATCAATTCAAATTGGTGTTCTAGGTGTTAGGCAGCAGATAAATCATTGCTGATATAATACGGAGGTTCGTCGCCTACCACCATATATGGATATCAGGCTTTATCCTATTAGTTGGTGGTGATTTAATCTAGTTACTTATTCTTATTTTACCGTCGGTAAAATCCAATTAGTTTTCCCTAAATCATTTTTTGGAAACCGCAGGTCAACTCGACATATATGCGAAAGCAAATCGCTATTTACCGAACGTTGGTTTATTCTCATTCGTAATTTGGTGACCGAGTCTCATATGAGTGAATAAGTGGCTGCCTTGGGAACAAACTGCCGATTCACCGGATGCCTTTCTTTATATCGGCCTACCTTAAACTTCACGAGAACCATTCTTTCAATCTTTGGTATGTGTTCTAACCACACTGGAAGGGGTTTGTCTACTTTCGTTTCAAAAGCAAAAAACTAATGCTTAACATCCTCAGGGAAGCAGGATGTTTTTTCGGGTTAACTTTCTTTCGCAGTGATGAAATAAGAGTGCATTTCTGCTAGATGATAATTCTCTGTTAATCACGTGATGGACATGGGCTTCACACCTGCAAAATGTAGAGTTATGCTGCAAGCCTGGGTGGGGTCGAACTTGAATCTCGTGCTTCCGAATGAGCCACTTTTTTAGTAGATAAATTTGTCCACTTGGGCAGCTGCATCACTAACATTGGTCTAGTCAAAGACGATATTTCTATCCGGCCTGAGGACAGCAGAACGACTTTTGTGGACCTCTAGGTAAACCTACATCAAAATATTATAGTTGGTTAACAGCGTGATCGTTCTGCGTCTCAAAAAATGTTGATATACCATGAAGGATAAGCTGAAGTTTTTTCCATATACACACTAGTAATTTCGCGAGACGCAGGCTTTTGCATAGTATTTTTTACTGCCCAAATAGTTAGGAATTCGGAAATACTTGGGCCGTTAACGCTAAGAACGGAGGCATTAACTAACCAGATTTACAAAATTCAAATCAAGTTTGTTGACACAGTAAACGTTTGGTCCACAATACCGTCAGTGTGTACTGCATGAGGATTGCAGACTGAGTAAATCAGCGCATGAAAAGATTGATAACCAAATGAATAATGCATCGTTCTGGGCTTGAAACCTCTTCTGGTGCAAGGTTCGTTTTGCGCACAGAGGACTATAGATTTAGATGCAATGATGTATGTGAGGAGAACCCGCAGCTTTAATGTAAGAACAACCTATACCGAGACAATAATATACGTCGCCAAAGACTGGAATAGATGTCGCAGTGAAAATTGCGGAGAACGTAAAGTTGTGTCTGACTATGATTTCGTCACATGAAGCACAGGGCCTTCAGCTGACGACATTTTCTAGCAAAGGGTGCGCTGATTCAGTTGACTACAGATGTTTTGCACTTAGTCAGAACAAACTCGTTTAAAACATTTAGATGTCTTGAAGGAAGTACACTTAATTTAAATTTTCTTAAGACTACATGTGATGTACTATTTCTTTATCCATCGAAATAGTTGACCCCAATATTCGACGCCAAATACAGTTCACAACATATACGGACCAACTGATCCATTAGTTCGACAAAGTCACATGTTTGTGGAGTAGGTACAGAATGCCAATCTTTCACTGGCGACACGCTGCGTCTAAATTTTGCCTCACAAATTCCTTTGATGGAGCACATATGAAATGAAAATAATCTAGGTGATTCTTGCCATAAGGTTTGGTGAAATGTCACAAGGGTAAAAACCTAAAACAATACGTTCCTGACGCATCAACTTTTATCTTGCAAACGTATGTTACTCATAAAGCTACAAACACAGAACAGTTATTCATTGTAAGTGAGTTTCCATATTTTGCAAATAATCCGCATTGAATGGCTGCATTTGATTGTATTTGTAAGACCGTCATCAGTCCTAGCCACATTAGGTAATTTGAAACAGCGTACTGGCTTTTGATTTATACATTCATCTGCATACTAATTTGGTTTTGACTGGAAACCCACCTGGAACTCAGCTGAATATCTTTTTATGCTGTTCTTCAGCAACTGAATGTACTGCACCTGGTGGCATGTTTCAGTTGGTACAATAGTTGAGATATCGCGATACATTGTATAGAATAATGAACAACATTAACGAGAGATTCAGCTGGGCTCCAGGTGAGTCTCCCGTCAAAGCCAGTCTGTATGCAGATGGGTGCATAAGTCAGATTTCGTGCAATCTGGGTTCGAGTAAAACATAAGTTGACGAAACTAGGGCAACATGGAGAAATGATGAGCCCCAAGAGAGGACGGAACCGGTCATGGGCTGAAGAGAAGTTTCCAACAACTTTATGGCCTTTTTGGCTGCTTTCAGACGAAGTTGCAGTTTACTGAGGGTTAACTGTTTGTCCCAATCACGACTAAGTTCTCATGAATTCCTTAATAAGCCGCAACAAATCTACTTGGATTTGAAGCAACCAAGGAGTGCGATGCGTTACGAATGGAACAGTCCGGAGAAACAATAGGAAGAATACTAAATTCACCAAGGGTGAGGAGGAAACGATGATGTTCATTATAGATATCTTTACTCCCTGCAATGAAAGACCACCGCAAATACTAAGTGATGGGTCAGAACGGCTAGTGGTGAATACTGAGATTTTGTTGACGACAGAATTTTCGTTGTTGTTGTCGTTAAAGGAACTGTGGACGACTAGAACCTGCCGAACAAAAATTAGGCTGTACGTGAGAGCAGAAGTGATTCACTTCAAACGTTAGCACTTGAAAGGTCTGCACCAACTGCCAGCCAGGTGTTTCAACAGGAAACAAAATTTTCACATGTAGTTATCCGCTCCTCAGTTCGCATACCAAATTTGCATTGCTTCAACACCAGTTGTAATTTCTAGGGTCGCATTGTTCGGCCCGACATGCGGGCGTTTAGTAACTCCAGAGTACTTTGAAAATAGTGTTGCCCGAAGACAACATAAGGGCTGCGACGCAGGCACTTGGTACACACCAATGGACGCTGTAAAACTCAAATGGAGAACATCAGTGGGGAACGAAATCATCCTTAGTACGGATGTTCTGCAAAGTATCGTGTATATACCTACCATATATATACATATGTATATACCATATAGCAAACGTGTTCCTGTCACGTTTACGGTCCACCTTTATAGGAGTAACACTCAGCTACGTTTGCTATGTAAACTAAACGGTTGAGTTATTGGCCGTCATGTCATCGGACGTTGCATTTAATGGCATATCTTCTGCAAACCTCTTAGATGGGTTCAGCACGCTAAACTGCTACTGGGTTTCAACTACCTTTCGACTTATTGTAGCATTCATTTGCGTCGACTTAGGTAAATGTGAAGGGGTAGTAGAATAAGAGCCTCTGAATGAGGGTGTGGTTCAACAGAGGTTGTCTGAGTTTGAGCAAATTTGAAATTTCCTCTCGTGCTATCTCATTGTAGAGGTTCATCTGTTTACTTTTGGGCTCACTTGAGGTCTTTTCAGTATCATTCACATTAAGTTTGTTCCACACCATCACCCCCAAAAGGGTTGGAAACCTAAACTGAATCCCGGTTCACAAAAAGTCAATGGAAGTATTCACTTAGTTGCCAGGTTTCATCAGTTTGCTCGAAGAAACATTGAATTCCACAAAACCCATTACACTCTGCATTCACACCGGTACAAGTTCAGCTAAAAATATGTCTACTTATTGGCGAGGGAGGGGATTAGTTCAATTAGGGTTTCGAAGCAATAAAGTCGGCAAGTTAGCGAAATTCTACTTTAGACTACTTTTACATACACTAACGTCCCATTGCAATGAACCAGGTGAAAATTTAGCGAATGCCATTTAAGAAAAATTTTGCTTATGCGGAATGAGAGTAATTTGAAAGGTAGAACTCAATGGCCGACACAGCTTCTCTTTACGACCATCGATTGGGAATATTAATCAGTTTTCTCTCGGAATTCCGTTTTTTATCAACCTTGAATGACATTGAATTCAAGCCAAGTGATAATGAACTTGAGGCGTTTTCACCTTAAAACACTTCCTTCCTTGTTCAGAACGTCTCTCCTCCTCTGGTGGCCACACTAGTGTCAACCACCGCATTTCCAGGACCGAAAGCTCACTTTTCGTTCTCAATTTGGCTCAGCTTACAGAGTGAAAACCTGGCGGTTATAATTAGCATTAATGACATTTAGAACTTTGGGCAATTAGTGTTACCACTCACCGGCACGACTAGACTGGACATGCAGTCACTGAACACGCCACTTACAATCAAGGGAGAGGCACTGGAAGTTGTGGAGCGCTTTACGTATCTTGGAAGTTGTATCAGTTCTGATTGTAGTGTGACACGTGAGGTAAATGCACGAACCCCCAAGGCTCGGGTCGCGTTTGCTAATTTGAGACATCTATGGCGTGGTGTGTCCCCGAATCTCAAGGGACGTGTGTATCAGGCTACAGTGCGGGCTGTTTTGTTGTATGGCTGTGAGACTTGGCCTTTTCGAGCAGCGGAACTGAGACGGCTTCAGGTGTTCGACACTCGTTGTCTCAGAACCATAGCTCGTGTGGGATGGTGTCGGCGAATCCGTAACGAGGCAGTAAGAACGCGAGTTTTGGGTTGTGCAACGGGTACTTCCTTTGAATTTTGTGTCCAGCACCAGAAGCTGTGTTGGTTGGGACATGTGTTGCGCATGCCTAACCGTCGTTTGCCAAAGAGAGTGCTGTTTTCTGTGCCCAATTCAGAGTGGCGGAAACAAAGAGGTTGCCAACCCTTGACCTGGTAGAAGGGTATGAAAAAAAATCACGAAACGTTTGGATGCTTTCAGTGCTACTCGCTCTCCAAGATGGGGACCGCGTGATCCCCAGTGCGCCTGGTTGGAGACGCTGCAAGATATGGCTGCCAACCGATGTCAGTGACGATCTTGTTGTCAGTTTCTATCCAAATTGCCCGGATGAGTGTTTGGAGGTGTAGGTACCTCGGAATGATTGTAGTAATGATTGAAGCAGTATGTCCCCTCCTCATCCATCTATATTCTTTTCTTCACGATAAGGCTTTCAAATAAATCGTGGTTGTACGTCAGCGAAGCATCGGTGTTGAACACTGATGTCATGCTGTCGATGATGATGATGAGACTGAAGAAAGTGCTATTTCAGCAAGACAGTACGGTACTCAGTACTCAGTATGAGTATACTGAAAAGGAAAAAATGGGGTTCGGAGCAGGATGCCCACACTACAATGTTGATGTTTCCCTTCATGTGGTCCCATGAGTCAGGTCAGTTTAGGTCAGTTCTATTGAGGCACACTGTGGTTTTCGGATTTCGCTTTTGTTGGTGCTTGACTTCTGTTAACCGCAAACGGTAGCAATTTGTACATTTTTAGGGAGGTTGTGGTTATTCTGTGCGTTTTCATATCGGCTCCATAGTAGACACTGGTCGCTACCTATTTATGACATTGTATTTGTACTGGCGCTTGGATCTGAAATGTACCTGGAAGTTTGTTCCCCAGGACATTGTTAGTGGGACAGTTATTTATTGCCTGGCCCTACATGGCCTCCTTGTCCCGAGTGGATATTAGGTCATGAAACCGAATAGACCTGTGATGGCTAATGGAGGTCAGTGTGGTCGCATTCACAGTCAGTGGTTTTAGCAACACACTGCTACTTCCTGTTTCGTGTGCAAGCTTAAATGCTGTGTAATGGGTAAAAATGTATTCAGATGATCAAGCTAGCTGTTTCGGCGTGCCTATTAGAACTTAAGGCACTCATACCAGTTGAGTATGGTTGGTTGTAGTTTGCTTGTAATTTTCGTGATGACCAATAACGGTTTTTGAGACGTGGCCTGGATGTCATTTAGTTTAAACTATAATTGGTCAAGTGATATTTTCGTTTTTGTGGCGTAATGACCCTTCAGGAACCAAGTGTACTCCAGCTGCATATACGCGTTGGCCGCATATACTTTGATTGTAGGGATTGCTTACATTGACGCAATTACTATCCTACCGGCACGTTTTTGGGAGCAACTGCTGATAACCGAGCAGTCAGATTGCGATGATTACACATTCCAGTGTCGCGTTTTGACGTCTTGAGACAGAACTTTACGTACCTACTTGTACCACACAACTTCTTCAGTGAAGGAGTGATGAACCCAAGCGAACAGTGTGTTGCTTACTGGTTAGCTCATTGCGTGCTTTTTGATAAGCAGCATCAACTTGACTACGCAGAGCATACCGACATCCTTTACGAACTGATTGACACTGCCATGTAGGTTGGAAACTGGGTCACCAACAGGAATGTAAACAAGTGTATGTTAGAGTGGGGTAGCACTAACACACCGTAGCTTTTAGTCATATGGATTTTCCAGAATTAAATAGAATTCCCATCCAGATGCTCATTATATTCATTCAACTGATAGACAGTAAAGATAACTACCATGGGCAGGCATTGTTTGCTGTGTGTGATTCTCAGGCAATTAGACAACAGAACATATGTGAGGGCAGAAACTAACAGACGGCTAGTTAAAAGTAGGAGTGTCAGTAGTTGTACAGGGAGTCCAATAATATTCATTCTGGAAAAATCAGTGTGTCTGAAAGTCAATGCCAACAATAACATGGTCGGAGGTGGGTTCCGACTTGCATTTTTTGCCTGTCATTTGAGTTTATATCTTTATTACGAACTGTTTTCGAGCATGGATGGGGGGTTTGCACAACCAGATGAATAGCTTTGTGGCCACTTGGAGTAGTTGAGTTAGCGTAAGCTACAAGTGTTTTGCCGAGACGCGGAAGGAAAGTCCTAACTACCTCACCTCTTAGTAGCCAAAGAACTTTTGGATGGAAGTGGTCACAGCAATCGAGAACTGATCACTTTTACACGTTTTCAAACTACACAAATGGTTTTGCCTGTGAATTTGAATGGCCTGTTCAGTTGCTTGATCAGACATGTATGGGTCACGTATGGTGACATATGCTGGATCTGATTTTCACTCTTTTCTTATCAATCCTTAATCTGCTTTAACTATTGGATGCCACTTTGGCTAGCAGCTGATTCACCTAGGAAAAGAATTGTTCACCGGGACAAGTCTACTATTAATATGGATTGATAGGTTCCCTGAGTGAACGCGCAGTTTCGCTCCACAGATTAGAATAAACAGAACCTAGCAGATGTTGAGACATTGTCCTCAGTTTCCTCCGATGTTCGATGTCCGCTGCTTTACACCTGAGAAATGTGCTATGCATGTGGTGGATCTGTGATGTCTACAAATCCAAGAGTAATTTAAATATCACGTGGTAATTGTTTGTTTTGGTATCCATGAGAGACATAACGGACCTTCATAAACGAGAGATTTAGCTTGATTCAGTTAAATCTTATATTAAAAATTACCTAACCTGCAGATGAGAGTATTGGCCTACCATGAATTTTTCAATGTGGGCTGTTGCACGGCTCGTACAATGCTAATTTTTGTGCTGAGGGGAGTACTAATTTCAGGGCCATGGTTGAACTGGCAAAAGGGACAATATAGTTTTTGGTGGAGGCCTGAGAAGACATTTTGACAGGACATGGAAACTGTTGCCAAGTTATGTTCTACAAGCAAATTAATATAACAGCTACGGTAACTGACTGGAGGGACTACGAGTTAAGGTTATCAAATTACCTCAGTGGTAGTTCTTATTTAGGTTTTCCAATGGAGCTGACCGAACGGCAGTTAGCTTCTTAATCCTGAGCACCGAGCCTCATCGTTTTCATTTTATGGAAAGTGTTCTTTTCTGTTTTGCAACTTCCATTTGGACAAAACATTTGTAGTGACTGCTGCTGATGCTCTCGATGTGAGCGCAGAAATGCTGGTAACGTTGAGGAAAACCAAAGTTAATTCCTAATGAACGGGATTCTGCTTCAGTGAGGCGGAAAAGTATTTATCTGTGTGTAGTCCCACAGATACCTGTTCGCAGAATGGAATCCACCAATTTCGTCATATCACAAAAATACTTCGGATAAATTCCTGTGTTGGTATTTAAACCACTTATTAACAGTTGCAAATACCGCTTGGGGTCCGCTGACCACTCTGACCGACAGTTGTAATTGACCTATGATATACGTCGCAGCTTGCTGCTCTTTATTCACCTCTCAAAAGCAATGGCATCAGAAATGATCATATATACTTTACCGTCACCTACAAAACGGTCAGCTATTTCCTGTGACAACAAAAAACCATGACCAGGACGAATTGATTGACTAAAAGTGTATACGGCACCGGTTTGTCTGCTAAGAATACGGTATACTGCATCTTACTGTGTATTGTATAGCTATGGGGATGTGAATATGCCGAAACTCCCATTATCAACTCACCTGTGCTTTGAAGCACTCTTTGAAGATTCTACAACACGTGGTCCTAGGAAGAAACGGTTTTCTCAAGTTGCACGATGTCTTCACAAGCCCTACGTGATATTTTCCGGACAAATATTCCACAAATAAGGTGTTTTATTCCTCTATGAGTCTTTCTTTGTTGAACCTTGTTACCTGGCTTCATTGACTTGAATTGATCACTTCCGTGCGAAACACGGAAGATTTGGTGAATAATTCCAACTTGATATTGCGAACTAGGTACGTTGATACCTACGTAATAAGGTTACTGGCCTCTGTTTTTTTGATGACATTACAGTCATATAGCCTTTTTATCGTGTACAAGGTCGCACTGCAACCATGTCCTTCATAAGGGTCTTCTGGAAATAGTGGAGACCACCGGGTTGCCACAAAACTTTGAGCGGAACAGTAGTTTTCTTCAAGGAAAATGACCCTTTTGGCAAGTAACTTCTTCTGCTGCTTTTATGCCAAATATTTTCCTAATAAGAAATAAGCAAGCAGATTTTCTGTACTTTATTTGCAAGCAGCGGTAGGATAGGTGACCATGTAATGTATTTTGACCATGGACATGACCGACTTCCGCATCTAATCTTCTGTCATTTGGCCAAATTTTATAAAGCTCAGGAGTAGTACACAACTGTGCTGCTTCGAAGGAAGAGAAACAGGTCCAAAACAGAACGCAACGCTCTGGGATAGACAGGCATCTATTCAGAAACCTTATGACTACAGTCAGCTATTGCAGGAAAATCAGAAACTGTTTTAAACATGATACGTTTTTAATAATTTATGGGTTTTGCTGTTTACCCTCGACTTGGCAAAACAGTCTTTTACACGATATCGATGAGATGCTAGGACTGGATAATATTTGTGTAGGCTGTATCCCAAATATTTGTGCGGTGAATGTAAACGGGGGCGTGCGAATCAAAAACTGACCTTGTAGTTTCCGATCGATAAACAATGCTAGTCGCTGATTATCTGTTAACTTTTACGCCTGTTTGTTAGTGTTTCTCAATCCAGATTATTCGAACTCGTTGATATTTATATTACTGTCATAGTACTATAATATGTATTATTATTACATTATTGTTTTTGTTAGTTCCGTGATCCACAAAACAAAGACTTACAGCACATGGGAGTCGGATAGTGTGTCAGCAAGCTACTTAGGACTTATCGCAGTTTTTCCGGCTTTGCCCATTTCAATGCTCGCAGTAAGTTGGGTGGATCCTCATGCAATTTCACTCTTTAAGGACTAAATATACGTTGGTTCCAACCTCTGCAGTTGCGTTAAAGGACAAAGCCACGAATACGAACTGAAGATGACTGAAAAGTTAGTATACGATTATCAAGGTAGATGAAGATGCACCTGGTGATCTTGTAACATGCAAATTTTTTTGAAAAAAGAAGCGTCCTAACCAGACAGATGTCGAAGGGCAAGTCGTTGAGGCCTCCGTAAAAAACGAGATTTATGTTATTAAAGTAGGCGAAGTAACTGGTCTAATTATGATATTGTTCACAAGATGGTGAGTCATTGGATTTGCTTGCTAATGTACTAGTTGAATGTGACTAATCTTGTATGGAGGTTCCTTGGACTGGGCCAAGAGCTCGCCCTTGATATCACAGATCCGTGATCTTTGGAGTATGGTCGCATAGTTTCATCCGGAATACGGGTTGTGGCTGTTACTATTCACATCCTTCTGCATCCTGTAGTCTACCAGTCAGCAATGGGCACCAAATTTGTACAGAATAAAGATGGTTATCCGATTTTGACCTCTCTAGTTGAAATCGCTGAGGTTAATTGAAATTCTGCGGCTAGAAATGCATGTCACCCTATGGCACTTAGGTGGCTGCATACGAAATTTAATTTTGTTTTCCTCATCCAGGAGACCACATTCCGTTTACAGGACAGGTAGCCTGTCACTTCATCTTCACCATTTTCCTCCTAAAGCTTAAAATTTCACAGTCATGCCACACTGTTGCGATCTAATTGATGGACTTTTTGGAGTCACAGTCTTTTGTGTTGCCATGAACAGCAGTTACTTTCATAAGGGGACGGTGACCTAATTTTCTTCAACCTCCCGTACGCGCTACAGGGCACTGCACCGTTCATTTTCCCATAAAAGTTGATTTGCAAATCGGCATTTATGCTGCGCCCATCAGGTTACTTGCATAGAATCTGCCTGTTGTATTTCAAATGTACTTGGATAGGTATTCGCAGAACATCACATTGTCCTTAAATGCAACAGCTTCTATATAAGTACCACAGTGAAGAACGAGGACAAATTGTCAACTGTTAAGTCCATCATTTCGGACACGTTTTTACAGCTAACCTTAAGTGTGTTCCCTTTTCTTCCGGGGCGTCAACGTTTGGAGACAAGGTGTAATTCATGTTTAGCATCGTGACGGCATCTGTCCTATGAAACTAAAATAGAAAATTCAAAGCTGTTTTAAAATTTATACATGGTACCACTTTTTGAGTCTTTGGTTTCTGGTATATTGTCATGAGATACGATAACCAAAGTACTTATATGTGCTCTTACAGTAACATCGATGGGAATCCGTTAACCAGCACTGTTAAACACGTCGGTAAATTTCGTGGAGTAGAATTTGGTTGTCCAGCTGGTAACCAAAATTAGGCTGATATGATAAATAAGCTAGGCATTTTGGACCTGAAAGCTCTAGATGCCGACTGTAATCTAAAGTAAGCCTTCGTGACAGTCGCTATGATGGCAACAACATAATAGAGTCTGTTTAAAAAATTAGTAGACATGTGTTTTTTGATACCAGAAGACCGTTTACTTATTTTACCATCGCTGAAGGGTAAAACTCTTCCACGAATATCAAGTGATGTACTTGACCGTTCGGAACGTTCTGTGACCATACCTGAGCAGTCAGTGATCTAGTCTCATCTTCAACATTGAGTACAGTAGATCGACTGGAGTCCAAGATAGCGGACATCATTATTTGTAAGGTCAGCAATGACACGCAATCAGCCCCATCTTCGGAACTTAGTTGTTCGACATGAACAAACCGACTCCAAAAAATTCCTTCGGAAGGTATATATCTTTGTCACTAGATTTTAGCCTGCCAGAACGTATTTTGATATGGCAAACTAAACATTTTCCGCCATCTCGATTTGCATTGTGCTCAAGTAAGCTGGTTAGCCAAACGAAACACAGGCTTCCGTTTACCAGAATGCAGGCCACCGGAGTGCTTTCAGCTCTGGAAATAAATACAACTCTCACACCGTAAACATCATTAGCCACTGCATCTGGATTAAATGCTAAATGTCTGGGCTCGTGCGCTAAGGTTTCAGACGAAGCCAGAGCCATGTGTGCATGATTTAGAAAAGGAAAGCGAAGTGTTGGCGAATGAAGACTCTTGCCATATTTACTGGGGATATCCGGTTTTGAAGGTTTCAGTTTTGAACAGAATGCATCAAATTTCTAGGGAATTATATTTATTTGTCTCGTCGGATGGTTTTAAGAGGGGCCAGTTACTATATAGCTGACAGACTGTCTGACTGAAGAGCGTGGATCGATAAGCGACGGTCTGAAAGCAGAAATAGACACCTCAGTTGCTCTGACCGAAGAACCATGTTTGTTTGTGTGGGTCACCGGGTAGTGCGAAACCTGACGTAAAACGAGTGCCCTGCAAGAGGACAACACTGTTGGCCAATAGTGATACGGATTTTAGGAGCTGCTACCTCGCTTTCACTGCAGTTGAACTTGGGCTTCGACTGTCCAATCAACAATGCCCAGCTGTTTCAGCATAAAGGAATCGACAACTTTGAACACCGAGGGGCCGGCGCCAAGTACAGCAAAGCCAATCCGGGACTTGACCAATCAGCACGGAGCACCGTTCAAAACCCAATGATGCTTACAAAGGGTGGCGAATAGCAATACAATAAAAACACATAATTTTGCCTAAATGAATTGAGATTCCCCTGGAAATAAGCTCAAAAGTAGTATTAACCAAAAAAGCTAAATTTGTCGAAAGAAACTTTTCCTAAGACTTAGTTGGACACCGTTTCGTAATTATTCATATTCAGAGTAGTCACATGGCTAGGTCACGTGACATATCAACTACTTGTTCAATGCCTCCCTCCTCGACTGATGACGTTGACATGCTTAGTAGTCTGTTGGCAGTCTCAGGTCGAGGATCATCAGCATTGCCGGAAACATGTTGAACATCTAAGAGATCTATTAAACTTCACAGTTTACATGGTTATTTATTTAAACCGGTTTATTAACAAACTATAGTTAATTTTATGAAAGAAGCACCACGAGCCGCCTAGTCGGCCCCAGACCAGACGATACAGTTTTACTCTCAGGCTTCATAAAACATGATACCGCCCTGCACTCTTTATCATCGAGTTGGGCGGTCGGTAGGCAACAGGTCACCTGATTTTCAGTTTGAAACATAAACATTCCATGCAGCGCCAGCCGGAAATGAGCGTACATTCATGTCCCAGTCGAAAGCCTTTTGACAACAAAACACACCCGCTTAAATATGTCAGTGCGATCGACCACCATTGGTTGTCGTCAACTGTATGCGCTAAATACAAAAAAGACCTCAGATTCACGTGATGTAGTGTATACGGGCCTAGATGGTTCTGACTTCAAAACCAGCTGGAGACAACTATGTGTGAAATCAGAATGAAACTCTCCAGCGTGCAGCTGGCTGGACCAGCTGCATACTTGTAGGCTGTTTCGATGAGATCTATGTTATTCATCAGCGCATGCCCTTTCAGACACACCTAGTAGATTCTGTTCATTGTACTGAACGAATTCGCTGTTTCTGGTTTCTCTTATTTGGTGTATTGAACACATACAGAGCAATCGACCAAAAATAACGGTTTCCATGGCGGCCAAAGGAACTCAACTACGTGTTGATGCCATAACCAATTGTTACTAACACACCGTTGTGATTGTTTTCTGTTCATTCCCACTTTACTGGTACCTTGCTAGCTTAAATCAGGTTCTGAATTTTCACGCTTTGTGTGATAAGTTGTCACATGTTGTACAGAAACTACGTCAAATGGTTAAGCTAGATTATCTCACGTAAGCCAACGGATGTACCAGGAATTATCACACATCTAAATTTCCCGATTTTAGATAGAAAAATCGAAAAGTAAGAGTCCGGTTAGATTAAACCATCTGTCGATTAAAAACTCTGATGATCTTGATCGCACGAAAGGTAGTAATGAAACAATATTTGCACTGTACGCCAATGTATCGAATAATACACCTTGTTACTAGCTCCAGAGATCTCAGCTCACACCTGAGATTCGTTCAAAATTTCCCGATAGCGTTTGACGGTTGGCTTACACATCAAGTATAGTATCAAGTCAGATTTATCATCTGATTTCTAGAGAAGTTGTTTTCTTAGTGAGGGATTTTGACGGACCTCAGCCGCTCTTTCAATGACAGCGACATCATGTTCCGAAAGCCTGCCTTTACGCTTCAAACAACACTTTCGAAAGTTATGAAAGTTACTTTAATCTTCCCGGTACATCTTGATTATTATCAGCAAAAAGGGATCGATGGTTCTTCGACCACGCAAACCCTGACGGCGTAGAGGAAAACGGCTGTTTCCAGTAGTCCCTTTACTATTTTCAGGTCACCTAACTGTACGTAACATTGTGGCCTACTTATCTAGATATTCTATTGGTGTGTACTCATATCTCTGTGGGCAATAAGCTGCAAACACGGGCTCTACTACTCATGGAACAGAACTCTGAAAAATTAAAAATAATTGCGAAAAACGAGCTATAAACCCAAAGTGACAAATTTCAGTTAAGTATCTTGGATAAGCATAAAGTCGCATAAGGTCGAACCATCACTTATTGCAGGACCGGATATCTGGCTTTGTTTCCAAGCAGTTTTCAGGTGTACTGACTTATTTGTATTTCTTTGGCTATTTTATGGCAGATGATGAAGCCACTTCTTGGATATCTCCAATCCTAACTTCCCAGACAGGAAATATCTCCCTGTGACGGTGATTAACAACAGTGATTCGGCTGGTTTGAATGCACACATACAGGCGTAGGCAGTATGCAAAGTAAAATATTATCAGTAGTTACGTAATGTACTACTCATAAGGTTGCTGAAAATTCTTCGACAGCCCACGACCGGTTTCGCCCTTCTTGGGGCTCATCAGGTAGGCGCAGTCCCCGAGTTTCCGTCAACCTTATGTTCTGCTTGAACTCAGTAGTTGTTGAAAATACAATAGGCATTTGTCGTTTCATTACGGTGAGCATTCTTTTTAACGTTTTATTTGACGGTATCTGAAACGATCGGCGTGTACGAAGGACTGCATTTCCCATAGACGTAATACACTACTCGTAAGGTTGTTGAAAGTTCCTCTACATCCCACGACTGGTTTCGCCCTTCTTTGGGGCTCATCAGGCAGGCGCAGTTCTCGAGTTTCCATCAACCTTATGCTCTGCCTCAACTCGAAGTGCACGAAATTAGTGAAATACACTCATTTGAATACCAATCTGATTTTGACGGGAGAATCATCTGGAACCCAGCTGAACCTCTCGTTTGTGTTTTTTAAGCAACTGAATGTGCTACCGACTTTATTTCGTGTCTCAAAAGACGAAATTTAACACCATAGGCTCTTTGTAGATACCCTCCCTACTGATAACCACTGACAAGAACGCCATCTTATCTTTCTTATTTTAGCTTTGCTAGCCCGATGAAGACCAGATCCTAGAAGAATTGGAGGCGCAGACTTTGTCACGAAAAAGTGTTCTGGTGGAACCTTCCAAGCAGCCCAATGAGCACTAATTCCTGCTACTATAAAATTCTAGGACTGGAGAGAAATGCTACGGAGGAAGATATTCGGCGAGCTTATCGTCAGCTGGCACTGAAATGGCACCCAGATAAGAATCTAGGGGATTCCGGTGAAGCTGAAAAGCGGTTTAAAGAAATCAGTGCTGCTTACGAGGTGCTTTCAGATGCCGAGAAACGTGCAATTTATGATCGATACGGAAAAGAGGGCCTTAAAGGAACTCGAGTGCACCCAAGAAGTCACTCCCGCGGTGCTCAGCTTCGCAGAAGGAGAACGATGGGATCAGGTAGTGGCCTTCACAGTGGTTTGTTCGATGACGGCGACTTTTTCTTCCCATTCCATGAATTTGGCTTTGCTTTCCGTGATCCCGAAGTAGTGTTCAGGGAATTTTTTGCAAAACATGTCAACATGATGAATGCTTTTGCCGAATCAACACACTTGTTGCGGACTCACAGTAATCTCAGCCCTAAACGTTCGGTGGAACAGGAAAAACAGGTTTCCAGTAACCCAAAGCGAACATCACATCCGATTCGCACGGGCGTGGGACATTCGTTTACATACAAAGTATCTCCCCATAATGGTCATTCAACCACCGTCATTACGTTTGGGTCCAGTAATCGGCCGGGAACCCAAATCAAAGGCACGTTCCGATCAACATCTAGTCGATTTGAGAACGGTAAATGTGTGACGACGAGGCGCACTGTTCAAGATGGTGTAGAAACGATTGAGGTGGAAGAGAATGGCGTGCTGAAGACCAAAACAGTCAACGGCCATCCGGTAGCTATAACAAGCAGTTGAGTGAACTCGCCAGAGTTTTTTTATCATACTGTCTGGCCTTGATAGATCAATGCGGTCCAATAGATAGCTATTTTCACATCATACTTAACCACAGCTGTAAAGCAGAGCTACTTTTTAGTTTTACGTCATATCTTGAGCATCTTCTGTCCAGGTTGTACCAGACACCTACCCGGTGAGAACCAAACCACATTGAGTGGGCCTGACATACAGGTATCTTTGTAAATTGTAAGAGAAAACTCACTCTGGTGCTCCCCTGCTGCCTAATTAGAGCGTCTTTTTTCGCTAAATGTTTTCGAACTACTCATGCGGATGGAAATCCTACCAGTCTTGAATAGCCTAAACATTTCACTGTATCTTTATCTTTATCTTTCACGTTATCTTTACATATGCTCGGTTTTGACTGAAATATTTTTTCGGACTTCATTTTGATGGCATTTCGGTCGATACGGTGAATCGGGAAGAGTAGTTCAACTCTATTGGTCGAGAAGTTCCTTCAGGCGTCTCGGATTTTCTACCATCACAATGCGGGATTATCGCCTGAGTTGTTTCGGAAAAGAGCGGATGAGCTTCGACCTAAAGTGCACATGATACAGGCTTGTGTTATATTTTGAGTCATTCTAAATGGGTATACACCACAAGTTTTATTTTTCCATTTGTTCACTTGCTTCACGTAATCCGTTGAATGGAAGATAAGATGTTCCAGGGAGTGGAACTGTTTTTGCTAACATAATGGCCTTTTAAGTACACATTTCATGTATAAATATCGACCGAGACTGTTCGAAAGGCCAACAGATGAAAGTTTCATGACAGCATCAATAAGCTTTACCATCAGCTGTTTACAGAGATTTTGATCCATTGTTAGGCAAGATAACTGACAAATGATTTGACGGGCGAAATATTTGAATTCAGTCTATCCTGTTGTGGTGGTTTTTCTTTATCTCACATAGGGCAGACAAATGGACAACCTCTTCAAGAACGCTTTGTGACACTGCGTCTACAATCACCTGCGGTACATCTTCAGGTGTAAACTTATTCCACAGTGCTGATCAATTGCTTAAACAATAAGTTATTGGCGGCGTGATTCAATTTTAGGTTCGGCATAACCGGATATCGAGTACGGTTGATTGATCTCATGAGCTTTCCCCCCCTGTTTTTTGCCAGTCAGTCGCTGCGACGGCGATAACATCTATCTTTTTTCTAGGGGAAAATCCCTTTACCTTTATACTTCACGTGAAACTTCTGAAAATTAGTGGTATCTCGAGGTACGGTGATAATGTGGTAATGTGTATATTTACATTGTGAAAAAATAAACCCTTTCAATGCAGCGAACAATAATCAGAAGAGAAACACTGGCAGATTCCCGCATTTTCGAAAGCACCAAATTACCCACAGCGGGAAACAGGGTTGCATGGCGGTCCTATAGGATAGGACGTATCAGACAATAGCGAGAAAGACAGTAGAAGTGCTACTCACGCAGAGTATCCCGATGACTACACCGGCGTTTTCTTGTACAATCAAGGAAAATGTTTAATCTAAGGAAACTGGTAGCCGGTAAAAATTCAAAACAAATAGTTTTACGAGTCAGCAGAATAGAGAATAGAGGTAGTACACGAAGAAAATTTTACCGTTTCTTAGTAATTGGCATTGCCTTCACATTCGCCTGGGGAAAACGATTGCCACGCTTTGTCTGCATGTTACACAATGCACTCGTCGACAGAAATCACTTACAACATTCCTCTCTCCAGAGAAGCTTCCGGAGAGGAAAAAAATCCCGTTGGGGTGACATTTTATATAGCCCGGATTTCCTCCACCGCAATCAACCCCGCAGATTAGAAAATGAGGTATATTCTGGATTATTGTATTTCTGACTTATTTCCCAAGAAGAAATAGCACAGGGAAACCAAACCGTGTTGTCAACCTGTGATTTTTATTCAACTGTATTGTTAGATGTCTGGTCACATAAATTAGCTTGGTCACAGTTCAGTTTAGGATATGTGCACTACACCGCCTGTCGGTTAGCCACACGGGAAATATAAACAAAGACAGTTCTGGACAACAACTCGATATTTTATGGGTTTTCAACAGTTAGTACATCTTGACTGCTGTGGTGGTCACAAACATTTCCCATTTATGATCATCTGGTCTATGAGGGACAATGACCGGTCGACAGGTTCATCTGGCTCACTGGTAACCAAAGAAATGCAAGAGTGTTGACTACCTTGCGCCATTTCTCCAGGAGAATTGTAGTCTCTTAACGCACACTAAAACGCGGTTTGAAACAGGCGGACAAAAAAAAGACATTAGTAACCCATTGCAAAAATTTAGTTACATGTGGTGCTAAAATTAAATCTATGAGGATACATCCTCGTCTATGAAGCATTTTGCTATTCCCGCACACGTCCGCACAAGCGTCCACTGCTGGACACAGATGACTTGCATCGACTAGATTAACAAGCCGAGAGATAAATTAACCTCGGCCCTAGAGGCTGGACTGAATAACCGTCGGAAGGAATCTTTTTAGTAAGCTGTTTGCCACTTGTTATTAGAAAACTGTGCTGCCAACTCCCAACCAGAAAAAGCTTTCATAGTTCATTTGGTGCTCGTGTATGCAAACGTCGCTAGAAAAGTTATCTTAGTGTGCTGAGGTGACTGGCGAATAGGATACCTTCAAAAACAGATGGAAATAGTTTTGTATTTCTGAATACGACAACCTCAAAAACATCCGGGTTACCTTTACTCCAAACGGCTTCGCTCATTCATCCAGTTGTTTGGTCTCTTGTGGCAGGTCACGGGATATCGTTAAAATTAAACCTCTACTGTTCAAAAACATACTTGTCACTGACCAAACAAGCACTGTCTACTTGTTTCATCGACCGGTTAGTGTGCGCCGGAAAACCGCTGGTCTGTTTGGTGTACACCCACAAAACCTAGTTTGCATTTTATCGTTTACGGGGAAACGTTTTTTGCGCTGGTCTGGCCTTGTCAACTTGTCTGTTGAAAAGGTACTTTTACCACAACAGCTGCGAACCAAATGCCACATTCTAAGGGTGTGGGTAGTTGAAAAAACAATGGTGGCTAACATTTGTGTTTGGTATTCTGGAAAACGGGGGCCTAGTAAAGTACACTGCTGGGAGGAAGTACATTCTGACTAACTAATTTGTAATCCAAACGGAATATGCCTTTACCATATTTCACGGTACGGGAAGCCATTTAGAATCACTCTTTTCCTACAAGTAAAAGACGGTGGCGGTTATGCTTGGAAGAAAACAGTGGGGAAATGTGTTTGTGGAGTAGTATTGCTCAGTGACCAAAAGTGAATTGATGGTAGGTGCAAAGAAACATCTGCTCGACAGCAACAATTCAAACAAACTTTGTTACAATATGCTGTCCAGGAGTAATATGCAATAACATCTCCAAAGTAAAGGCTGAGAAAGCCGTTGATTACAATTTACAACTAGATTTGTGTAAATATTCTTGAAAACAATATAACCCGTGCGTGACAAGTGTGGATAATGCACCAACCTGTCAATGATACATAGACCGTTTTCATATTTCTGGTTCGTTAAAAAATCTGTTTTGCTGGTAAAACGAGTTAGAAAAAAGGCTGGGACATGATTCACTAGCTCGCAGCAGTGGTTGCTTTTTATCCATTATTGTGGTTCTATCTCTTTGTTTAGAGTTTAATCGGTCATTGTGCGACATCTTACGATTTGTTGTTGCTGAAGAAGTCATGCATGGCTACATTTTTATCAGTGGAAGTAATTCGAATGATGGATTCTGAGTTTTCCACAGGATTATCTAGGTTTTGCCCTGGTATTATCTCCAGAACGATATATTTAGCTTTTTCAGTTGTGCGACATTTTGTGGTGGGTCCATGATAATCTGTTGACAGCAGTTAAAAAACCACTGATTTTTCAGTGCGAACTTTTGCAGTATGGAATAAACAATCTAACGGGCTTACTGGAAAGAATCCTTTATTTTAAAGTCCACAAGTTCTCGGTGAGCTGTTTGTCTGCGTACAAACCAATTGAGTGTTGCTGGTTGACGTTTTTTCCACTGAAGTTTTAAATCGACATATACTGGTCAGCTTGGTCGAAATAACAGCATAATTCTTTTAAACAAGCACTTCCAAGGTCACAGTCCGAAGACGTGAGACATCGTCTCGGTTGGGTATATCATGATTAGCTGTTCATCAAACTGGTTGGAATCACCAACTGTCGGATATAAGGAAGAGTCAGAAAGAAAGAGCAGGTTATTGCCTAAGAAATTTCTGAATATTTTTAAGGCTAGAACGAAAGTGTGCCTTTACTGCGTCATCCGCAGCTTATTCCCTCTACATACTGTCGTTTGAACAGAGAAATTCGAGAATATGAATCCACATTCGCGGCTGTGGATGAGGCGGAATCACCGTATGCCTGATAGCTGATTAAGAGAATTAATATTTAGGTCAGAATCCTTTGTTGAATTACAGAACTAGATAATCTATGTGAGTGTGGCTTAAATCATATGAGAAATTTTGGAGCTACACCATGCTTGTTCAAATTTGCCTCCAAATTGACTGTAAATATTTATTTATTGGCATTCGGTTGTCCTCTCCTGGACTGGATACGTTACATGCTCACGTCAGTCTTTGTCACCTAGATAGTGTATGCCATGTTAGCCATATGCTAATTAGTGAAGACTTATTTTTCGACACATTGTGTGATGGAAAAGCGTCATAAAACAAAGCAACAGTTTAGACGATATATGGCATACTTCTTAGTCGAAAGCCGATGGGAAATGCCCATCCGTTCGTTTTGACGAAACCATTTAATTCCGATCTAGTCTTCAGACTTAGTAAACTAATAGGTGAGTGATTTTTGAGCAAAAAGTAGCTACAGATATGATGAAAGACAAGTTCCTAAAGCTTTAGAGTGCTAATGGATACTTATGTATGGCAATCAACTTATCAGGTTGACCGCTTTACCACAAAGTGGGAGTAGACAGTGATAGCCAAATATACGTAAGGGCAACGTTGAGGTGTTTCTAGTGGCATATTTTGCATTTCATTCATCGTGAGTTTGCTCCACCTGTCATGTGCATCAAGATATTATAAGTCCAAGCTTGGTGGCGTAGTTACTCGTTACATTTCCTCCTCTAACCAAGAGGAGGAATAAATATGGTTATTTATTTTATTTTTTAAGATATATGATTGAAACGCATTCTACACTTTGCTAAACCAGCTTGTTCAGTATCACAAGCCCACCATTCTTATTCGTCGTGGTGATTCAGCAACCCATCATTGATTAGAACCGTGAAAGAAGAATTAAAAAAAACTGCTGGGCAAACACCGTTGGACCCCGAATATATAAAGAATATTCCAACCGTCTTCAATACGATAAATCTAACAAGTTTATAGGAGAGTGAACATTGTGCTGGCAATATCGCAGACTTACTGAATGATTGGATTTATGGTCAAGCTTGCTGAGATGCCAGAACTCGAAAACGGGTGCAAGAATTAAGCCGAAAATTTATAAAAGCAGAAACGTTTACCCTTTGGAGATAGAATGATTTGTTGTTTCTTAAAATACCAAAAGATACACAGAGAGACAATCCTGTGTTTCGGCCACTGATGCTGTCTTTATTGGGGGATAATGAGCGAATACCAAGATCCCAGCGTTACTACTACCACAAACGCCTTTGTCATTGGTTTTGATTCTTGATGAATGACAACAGCTGAGGTCAAACTTCACATTTTATTCATCTTCTTTCTGGTTACGTTGCCTGATCGACTGATACACGTGTACTAAATTTTACCGAGCTCGCGCATTTTTTAACGTCTTTCATCAATTTTTCCATCGATTACCTGTCACCCTAGAGAAGCACTGAGAGGAGAAGGCTGTTATCTGCACGTAGGAGGATGTTCAAAAACCTTGCTACACTAAGTTCTATCATCAACACCAATGAAGATGTTTTGTCTGCTACGGTTGGGTGAGATATCGCCAACAGTTTCTTTCTATCATTCAACAACGTACTATTTCACATTTAGGTAACGTGCATTGCTGTCGTATGATTTATGCAAATTACCCTCAGGGAAACAGACTTACAAATATTGTGAATTTTGTTGAACTGCAAAATTCCAATCAACTTGGCTCAAAAATTGTACAATCACTTTAAACGTTATTATTGGTTTACTTTTGGAGCTACTTCAAACTGGAGTTTTCATCGGCCATTGTGGGCGCATTTCTTTCAGATTATGCAACTACTGATAAAGGATGGACTGTTGTATTGAAATTTTGACCGTTTGTACGGTTGAAATGTCCTGTTTTGGATCGTCTAGAGGAACGTTAGTAGCTCTTCATAGGTTAGAGTGAACAATGAATATAGATGGATTTAATGGGTACTATCGATAATGTGAACTTTCGTTGTAATAGTCTTACTAGAAATAACTGCACCGGCACATCACTACGCTTGCAAGTTGGTGTGTGCACCAATTTTACGGGAAACTGGCTTGCAACAGTCTCGTCACCTTATGAAGGCACATCATCATTGTGCACATGTGATCAACAACTAGCCGTCATCGTTTCAAATACTTTGTCTTTTATGTAAGTTTTTGAATGTGCTTCGGACAAGATGGAATCGAGTATTTGACTGAGTAACCTGTACTCAAAATGTTGGCCAGGAACTGGGCTTCGGAAAAAATGTTAAGGTATACAGAACAGACAATATGTATGCAACCTACCGCACCTGTTACGTTTGCTTAGTGGCACAAAATTAAGGGCACATTTGAACATCACCCCGAGCTAGAAACATTTCAATGGCAATGTGTTTACTTCAGTACCCCGTTATAATACATTGTCGCTAGACTAAATAGTCATGATTACGCCAGAGTTCTTAAATTTGTAATTATAATTAGTAGTTACAAAGGGAGTAGGTAAAGAAATTGGTGCAGTAGTCCAACTTAAGGAAATTTGAAAAACTTCTAGTACACGCAGGTCATTGAAAGTGACTGTTTCTTGCAGTTGTTCGCATGGCGCAATAGGTTTAATTCGCGACTTTGTAGTACCTAGCTTTCTACGCTCTGAAAACGTGCATCCTGACTTGGATTTTGTGGAGGTATTTTAGTGTCCAGTGAATAGCAGCTGCCATCCTTTCCCAAGGGATCAAAATAAGATTTTTTAAACAGTTGGACTACAGAGAAGTAGGGAAGAGCACTGAACCTGTGGCTGAGATGAGAACTATCATTTTGCTGCCGATAAATATTCATTAGCTACGATTGCTTTTGGGCGCAAGTATCCTATCCAAAACTCTCTCAGATTGTAGTTGCTGATTATTTGAAAGGTCCACTTCTTAGGGAGCTAAACCAATAGGGCTAAAAAAGCACTGACGCAACAGCCAAACAACATGCACACATCAAACGAACAAATACGACAATGTTTTAGATCGGCTCCATACACCTGGTTAGATACTGCTGATTCCAAACGACGCTTTGTACAAATATTTAGAAAGGAAAGGGTAAACGTACTCAAATTTCAAACCGGATCAAGACAAAGTGACCGCAAGCTGACGAGGCGTACGTAGTTGTATTGAATATGTGCACGATGATAAGGTCAACGGGCACTTTACATCCAGCTCATAACAAAGAATGGGGTACTGGCACAAAAACAAGGAATCCCGTTGTACACAATAAGAATAGAAGTGAATAATAAACAGCCAATGTGTGGCGAAAAGCCGAAAAGCATTGTATAGATATTTAATCCTTGTTTGGAATCGTCAGCAGTTTGCATCTCACGAAACCCCGTGGGGTCTCGAACCCACGGCTTCCCGGATAGCAGGTTGGACAAATAACCATTCCCCACCGATATTTACTCACAACTAAATAAATGGCACACCTTTTCCTTCACTCACGGTATCCACATCACGTAGCCAAAAGTGTACCAAGGGCCGACTTTATTGGATGTAGTACAGGAGTGTCTCATCTTGTTCTTCAAATTGTTGTCCTGTAATTTGCTGACAGTGCTGCACGTCTTCTGGTCACAAAGTAGCCGGTAAATATATGGGACACTGGAAATACCTGATGTCCTGGTCCAAACAGGATCTCCAAACAAGACCTCAAAGAGAGCAAGCAATCCATGGTAAAGTGATGACTATCAATTAGATAGTGCACCAGACTGAATCCGTGAAGCAAATATCATTATCCGTTACTTGACTTCTTGACAGACTTTCCCCCACCGATCTTCATCTAAATTGAAATAAGTCAAGGACGGGCGGCTTTTGGAACAGATCACATTTGGTTCATCTCTGGTTTACCTTACGCCACTACTGACAATTCTAGATTAGATGATTTCTAGTCCCTTCACAGTGTCGTTGTGGGATACAGTGATTGCGGTGTGTAAGAGTCAGAAAAAGACACTATTATAGATTAGTTTATGACAGAGTACAAATAATACCACAGCTGTAAAACTGACAGGAGACAGTAGAGGATGATTTGGTATTCTATGACAAAGGACATGACCCAGTGCATTTACTCACCATAATCCTGCCCCCTTTTTCCAGCATATTTCGCATGATTCGGTAAAAGTTTGAGGCAACCTTCACCATTATCCTTAGTAATCTTTCCGAACCAGGAGACAATGCGCATTTTTAAATTAGGTGACCTTTAAATATTGGGAAAATGCAGTCCGTGAAAAATGAGGCTAAACACCAGCCTGGGAAATTGTCAGAATCTTCGTGAAGTAGCATTTATTTTGACAGGTCTTAAGTTGTGCCAGATTTTAAGTTCAGCGCCAAGAAGTAACTGACTTGGCGAGGAGAACGGAGGAAATGCAAAAGGAATTCGGTAGTAGAAGCTTTGTGTGATCGTGATGATAATCATGATTTTCTGGCCTTTTTGGGTAAGTGGGTATTAATTCACACAGATTCTACAGTGATATACTAAACTTTCCTTGTGAGGTACTGCGAATGGGTAACACCTCTAACACATTCTGTATATAGTTATTAAGCTCAAATGTGAACGTCTAACGTTTTTGTTGGTTGGCTGTCAAATGTGCGAATATCGGACCAGAATCCTTTTTCCCAGAATCTAAAATTTTTGCCTTTAGCTGAATAGTAATTCCTTGAATGGGGACACCAAGTATTCACACTGCACTAACCTAGAGAAGTAAATGACACTTAGAAATTTTGCACGTAGAAGGAGCCTTTTTATCTCCTAAGAAAAGTGAAAACGGTACAAATGAGTTTCTTTGATTTGGAAATCCTACAAGTTGCATTACTTGAAGAATATGCCAACACATGCAGCGAGTGAGCCATAGTTTCTTTTAAAGCGCATTCACATTTACAAGGAAGTATTTCGCTTACCTTTCTGATCACGAATATTTTCTAAGCTATTGAGAAAACCTCTCATGGAACATGCGTTTAAACCGTTAGTTCGAAGTCAATTCGGTTAAAATCCCGGTCTATTCTCAACCAAACAGTGCTTTCAATACACATGGGTTACGAAGTCATGGAACCGATGTTTCTGGATTTCACCTGTCATTAGCTGAAGACGATGGTTCGCCGACTACTTGTTACCTGCGATTTATAGGAGACCAACATTTCTGAAAAAGCCGATTACTTACACCCAACCGCAACAGATTTGTACGAATAAATGGTTAAACAATGACAAATTTGGATACGCCAAATATAGACTAACGAAGCTACTGGCGGTTAGCATTTGTAGAATCTTTGACAGTGTGAGGAGTTTGGAGGGTTTTTAATCAGGATTTCGTCCTTTGTGCGAAATTAATCTATGCCGAAAAATAACCAACGTACACCAATTGTGCCAGTCTATGCTTCATACTCTTCATTTTGTCCATAAAATTTAGTAATTATGAACAACTGAGAAGAAAGAATAATTCACACGGTGGGTTCAACTTTGGTTTTAAAAAGTCGTCACTTGAATAGCTGGTGAAAATGCGATCATGTGATACGAATTCCGTTACTGAAAGATGATTAATGCTGTTTAGGCGTGAGTTGACTGCACTGCAGATCAATGGCTGGTGGCTAGATTGTTCTGTTCCAGCTATTACTTGGGAAATTGCGGGTTCTTATATTTGTGGAGTATTGTCAGATGCGAACTGCTGGTGATTTCAAATAGGGATGGAACAGATGTACTGTGCATGAATTGGCCTCGACTAGAGGACGAACGCTTCTTTGTGAAGTTTTTGAGGGTAAGTCTGATTTAATGTGATTTAGTTCCACAAAACTAAAGTTGTTATCACGCCCTTGACTAAGTTTATCCGGTGATTCTATTCCAGTGCACAGTGCAAAAGCATCTGCGATCACAACTTTCCCCAACTTAGAGCTAGCTGACAGAGGGCGTGAACCGTTCAAAAAGCTTCCGGGTGAATAAAATCGGGGATAAAGCATACATTGCACGCGTAATGTATATCTGCAATATCTTTCGAAGTTCCTCAATCAGATTTTACCGTTGTTTGCATTCTAGCATGGAAACATTTTGTAAAAGCTGCTGTTCTATGTTGAATGGGAATCCGACGTAAAACACGTATGTCTCGTGGTGCGATCGGTGCAAATGGTTCAATATTGCCGACCTCTGGTGGACGTCAACCACATGCAGGAGCTAAAACGATTGATCAGCGTGAAAGTGGTATAGTGTTATAATTAAAGCCTTCTGGAGGACTTAAAGCATCAAACTATCCTCACCAGACAGTGCTCTGCAGGCTGAGCTACCGTGAGATTTTTCTCTGAGTCACACTTCTGTCTGCGTACTTGAAACATGATTCACCACCTCTGGGTTCATGGGATTGGTGGATTATGACTGGTGGCCGAGTGTACAGCTCTCCAAATGAAGCAGGAATAAAGGTCAATCTAATATGGAAGGGAAAACAGCATGTTTTTTAAAAGGTAAAAATAATCTGGTTTATTCTGGAGCGAGAATGGTAAACAAAAACAACGAGAGAAAAAAATTAGGCCTACAAAACAATATGCTCACTTGAAGGGAATAAGTCGTACTTAGTAGCCTAGAATATAAATTGCCCTTTTTGGTAAAGCACTAGCAGTTCATCTCCGTACTTTCGACCGTCGGTTGCTGTTTCCCAACGTGAACTCGGCTTACTTAACCCAGAAGCCCCTTCAGTTGCTAAAGTTGAGCATCTCATTCAGGCTCATGCGCAGTTAAATGTGTCCTAATGATGCAGTAGTGGGAAGGATGGTTGTTATTTTGCTGCCACTCATGCTAGTGGAAATAACAATGCTCAATATAGTGTACGTTAAATCACTACACGGTTAGGTCCTTCCGCTTTCGCAAGGAAAGCTAATGAAGGGCATAAGTTTCTAAAAGTTATATTGTATTCAGTCAAGTATGATTTGTGAATGTGTGGTGGTTCTGCTGCACAATACTGCGTAGTCAAAAACGGTGGCCCCAATCAGACTCAGAAATAATGACTCCTTCGGTGATGATCCTTCATGAGTGGAGTATTCAGTCAGTAGACCAAATATCAATAATTTGTGGATCATTTCGTTGAATGGCGAAGTGTACTATCGATTGCTGCGTTCAAACCACAGCGGAGGAGGTTTATTTTTCCTCGGTCAAAAATAGAAAGATGTAATATTGCACAGAGGTGAAGTTATGGTTGGCCAAAGAGATGAGTGTAACGAATGTGTACACAAAACCCGACATTAGGAAATCAGGTACAACTTATTCGACTTCTAAAGAAAATTGTTTGGTATATTCGTTCCTGCAAATATTTTCTTACGTGACTACATAGTCTTGGATATAAAAGCAGCATTTGTCTTTAAGAATAAGCAAATGTTTCGAGAAAACCACATGTAGTAGCGTTCTAATTGAATCTTGTAGTTATTTACTGCTTTACACACTCACACACCAGTCTTTGAAGCCCCTGCGAATTCTCCCTAACTTAATCAGTCGCATCGGTGAATCATCACTTTAGCCACTAGCAAAATGTGTAGCAAAGTCGTGTCTTGCATTTGATGAATGGATTAGGCATTGATTCGGAATCCGGGTAAGGATTGTCTAGGCAGACCAGGTGCCCGAACAAGAAATATTGATTCATTTTTCAATCCTCCTGGTTGGTCGTCTGACGTACTGATGGGTGAATGATTTTTACGTAACATGGTTTGACTTTTCGGCATACGCCGGCTTGAATTACACGAAGAATTATCCATCCGAAATTTCCACTGCTAGATATACTAGCAACAGAAATGGGCCAGTTATTCAACTTCTTCCTGGTAAGTTAGCGGTTCACTGCAGGGTCACAGTTGGTAAGAAACGAATCGTCATTCGTTTTCCTCATAAAGTAAGCAAATGACTCTGCTTCTAAGACTTTTGAGAGAAATATGCAAATCAACTTTTGATGCGTGAAAACATTGGCAAATCTGCCGCAGACTTCCTTATTATAGGAGAAGTTTGAACCATGGCGTTTGCCATTAGCTGCGCAACCGGTCAAAGACCGGAATTGCCAACTGCGTCGATTACTATTTCAGTCAAAATCTGAGTTTGTTCCAAAGAGTCTTCTGGAGCGGGTTACCTACTATTTTATCAAAACACTTGACTTATGTCCGTCACAAGAATGCTTTTTCTGCAAGAGTTACAGTCAACTCCACAAGTTAGTTGCCGCTGAGATGAACATGGATACGTCTGCAGCAACAGCTCATAGAGTTTCATTCAGTAACCACAATTGAATCCATTTACTAAGCAGCAGAGGCAAAACACGGTTGCTTTATTCCATCCTCAGATTTAACAATCTTCCAGTTAAGAAGAATGAAGCCAAGAAAGTCCGTTAGGCTACGTTATTTTTCAATTTCTCGGACGCACGAGAACATTATCACGGGTTCGGTAAGCTGATAACCAGGCCCACTCGGAAATCGCCTACTTTCTGGATTTTGAAGTCAAACACAATCTAATCAATAGTTTTAAGCATTGGCTGGTGAAATATGCCACCAAACCTAAATTGGAGGCGACGCAAAGGCTTACACAAATAAATTATTCGTTAAAATACTCGGCAGGCGTTAGGTGTAAATGAATAAATTAACCCCGACATGCTTTGAGCAAATTTCACATTACATCTATAAAAATTTCATGCGGTTTGCTCAGAGGTGCTGACCGCAGTTTGGGCACTCGCGTAGACAAAACCGACGTTTACATAAACCTACTTTGTCAGTGGGTTCAATACATTCCCACGTATATATATACCCAGACTTTTAGCAGAAAGTTCCACGGTCCTAATTTCAATGCATAGGTTGAACTTTGCGTTTGCGCTGTGCCGTTTTCAGAGGTCATAAACTGAAGCCAGTTTCTTCAAATCGGAAAGAGGCCAAAACCATAATAAATGGTTTAATGGTTCAGAATTCTCAACCGGGTTTTCCAATTGTACCAATTATGCTCCCGAGGGTTAAATGAAGATATAAGCACAAAAATATTATATCGATTCAGCCAGGTTAGAGTTTCATTCAAATATTTATGTTAACTGCCTAACCATCTAGGACAACAGAATTCCATTTTCGAGGAGACGAAACATCTTAGGTAGTCAACAAACGGTAAACTGTGTGCTTCAAAACTCTTATCGCAATTGACACAATTAGGCTATCAGGAAGTGAGTATATTGCTCCCAGGAGATCACTTCACGTTTGCTATTATAAAGAGTACCGATAGCTCGAGCTTGTCGTTCGCATCCCAATTAAAGCGCTTCATAATCGGTCTAAATGGCATAGTCAACACAGTTTTTGGTCTTCCTTTGCTTGGACGAACTTAACTGTCCAAACGGAGTTACACCGCTCTTCAGAGTCACGTGTCATTGATAGTCAATTTTTAAAGGTTGCTTGGAGCACGAACACATTGTAAAAATTTTACCAATCCAAGTGGGCAATGCAGTTTTATCCCTGTTAGGTACTTTGTCATTTGTAACGGTCTCCTCTTCAGGGTGAGTAAAAAAGCGGTTCATTGCGAGTCGACAATTGTGAGCACAAAGCCAGTTTGTTGGGGCACAGGTAATTACCTGGTATTGCACACCTTAGTGATTAAGCAGGGGAAGCCAACCAAAAGCTCTGATTCCTAAATTTTAGGCACTGTATAAACTGCTTCAGTTCTGAGGTGGTGTTTCCTGTTCACGCAAATGCTGCGCTCTTTTGTCTAAAATTACACACACTTAAAATGCTGAAAGTATTTTAGACTTATTAGAACGTAAATTGTACCTAATGAATCACTAGGTCATGTTTGACGTAGATCCCTATGTCCAAAGACGAAATGATCGAAATTCTTGACGTCTTGTTTTGCTTCACTGAACAGCTGAAGTTATCAATAAACTAAAGTACATTTTAGTCCACAGGAATATGTGAACTTTCTAGTGAAATGTGGTCTCCTGCACTCTAATCTTCGGTTTAGCTTGTTACCTTCTCGGATCCCACCAGTCAATCCTCAGTAGTTTATGACTGATTAAAAATTATTGTTCGCTTAGTGCAGTTCATTCCAGAGTGTTTTCAAAACATTGTGAAGTACACATGCTCCAAAAACATTTTTGTCGTAAACCAGACCCGTGTTGTGCACTGTGTTGCTCAACGACCCAAAGGATAAATCGAGTATAGGGATCGAATTTTGACAATGAATATAAACATACATTTCAACTGTGCAAATGTTCTGATGATTAAGTCGCTCTCCCGGTCATCGGAAGATAAATCGGTCAGAAGAAAGCTTGATAATAGACAAATAAATGTGAAAAATGCACACAGAGTAAGCGGTGACAAGTTTTGACACTTAAATCCTAACCTTACTATCATAGCGATAATTCAACCATGAGGATGTTGTATTGCCGATAGAACCCCTTGACTGTCCTCGGCACTGGTTTGACCTTGGTTTACCAACTAACATTCAAACAATGGATAGCCATGAGGCATTTTAAGCATATTCTATAGTGAGGTGTTATTTTAGGTTTTTTGAAACAGCTTTTTAAATTCAAATCTTTTTCGGATGTTTTTTGGCCTGTAGGCTTGATTTTAATGTCAAAAACAAAGGTAGGGTTTTTTGCACATTACGGTGCTTATAAATCTGTTAGACACCCTTCAACAACTACCCACTGGTTTCTCCAGCGAATCAACTGGGTCACCCGTTAGCAAGGCCTTACTTGGCAAATGAGTATGTTTTGTCAAGGGGACTGGGATTGTTCATGGAAGAATTTCCTGCATTGCTGCAGTACGTTTTACAAACGCAGTTTGAAATTTTTAAGGATGGCTCAAAGAAATATGCCTTGCATATACTCCTGTCAGTTGTCGGGTAAATTCAGTGGTATATTCAATCTCTTCGGTGTTCCTTGATTGGAGTGCAGCTGAGAAATTCCCACGAATGGATTATTCCAGTCACTTGAACTACATGATACTTTGACGTTAAATAGCCACGCAACTATTGAACGCATTTCTTGTGCAATTCACTTGTCAGTTGTTCGAAATAAGCGAAAAAGACGAATCGTTGTTTTCCATAGTCACTCAGCGTAGACCCGTAATCCAACCGATTTTGATAGAATCTTTATTCCATGAGTTACCCCAATCGACTGGGCTTTTCAAAATCTGCCCCTCAAAATACACCTGAGCATAATCTGCATAGAATTTCCACCAATCACGGCTTTCCCTCTAGGCCAGTTTCAGTGACAGCGAAATTCTAAATAAAGTATGCATTATGTTTCGACGAATGTGATCAGAAGGGAACTTCAACTCACTGGTGGAATTTATCGAGAGCTACTTGAGTGCTGTATTTGGGCTTTCGAAGATGAATTAACTATTTATAGAGCTACTGTTTGAAACACTTCCAAAAAAACAATTTTGTCAAACTACTAAAATATAAAACTACAGCAAGCTACTTGTGTTCATGCTTGGTTAGCATTCAGAAGCAATGAGTAAACCCATGACCTTCTTGAGAGAAGTTCACAATTAATTTCAAAAAGCCAGGACCTACGTACTTAGCGGGGTTGTTTATGTGCAGTTATTTAGCAAAGAATGTTATCGGTCGTTTGTTTGCATTTTATCGCGAAAATTTTTTTGAAAATACTTTAATTGCTCTAGGCTGCATCATCTGATACAGGACAGGTTGTTTTGATAATGGACATCTATTTATTTTTTTAATGGTTGGTTGGTAAACAGCTTTGTGGACGTGAAGCATAAGTAAAACCTTGTTAAGTGGCTAGTGAAGGGTGTTTTTTATATATATGAGGAACTTTTGCCTCAAAAACGTAAGGTTAAAACCAAAAACTCTGGTAAGAAATGATAGATTAGCACTCAAAAACCGAGCCAAAACTCAGGAGACGGATAACGGATGTTTTAATCCTCTAATGGTTCTTTTGACTCAGGTTACCATTTAGGTACGACTTTACCACGAAATTGTCAACCGGAAGCCAAGATAGCGCTTAAATAATGATCCGATTCAGCATGCCCCGAGATCCCACGGTACTTAACTCGACGATTTTACCATTCACTTTTTGGTGCAATGTGCTGTTTCAGCATCTTCTAGAAACCTCTTTTTAACTGAAACTTTGGACAGCAGCCGTTACCCAGTTTGGAAATCACCATCCCCATTAACTCCTCATCTGCTCATCTAAAAACTCACAGGAAGCCTATTTCTGAATAGGGCTTTGTTTATTGTCACTGACCAAATCTAGCAATCAGGCACATTTGGCCGATTATCAACGAGTTTCAAAGCTACACTGTGCTTCCCGAATTAACGGCTTTGATCGACTATATGTAAGGACCGAAATCTCAGATAAAAGCCCAGAACCATCCCATAACCTCAGCAGACCTTGTAATTAAATTTGTCTGCCTGCAAATCACTTCCTGCCAGAAAAATTTCATTATTGTTTTCAGGTTGTGTTCAGGCTCGAGATAACTAAGTAGTTGAAGCCAAAACTTACTGACCGGAAGGTCCGTTGTTCGAATGCAATCCCGGACACCTCGAATGCCCTTGTCTAGGCTTCGATAACCTGGCACCCTCGAGCTTTCTTCAATTGGTGTGGCAGGTATGCACCGAAAGGGCGTTACAGCTGAGCGGTTACTATTATTATCTAGTTTGTGTTCCGATAGTAACTTTTACCGTTGATAAAAATTCTTCCATCCTATCGACCAACATTGAATACACAAGGAAAGGCATATACAATGCAGAATGCTGTCAGTAGCACAGTTTTAACATTCTACGCTCGTTCCGCTTAAGATGTTTTTATGTTTCGAAGCAATTTCCTTTCAATGAATTTATAGCAGATTTTTTATTGCGCCTGCATATGACACTTGAAGCTTTAAGCTACTATTTTAGGCTGCTAAACAACAACTAAATTAACTCATACGAAGTTCAGAGATGGCACACTTTACATGTTTCAGTGTCTTTTATTACTCGGTGTTAAATATACCGCATTTGAAACATTTTAATTGAGTTTTCTGTGTGATATCACCAAACTGCACCTTGCATTATTTCTTTCTCGCTTCGACCAACCTATGTTCTCGGAAAGTTCCTCCTCCATCATACAGGTTTGCCCTCTGGTGTTACATGTGTTTTACTGGGTTGGCGTGCGTTCACGTGTGCAGATGCTGACCTGATAAACGAATAACAGGAATAAAAACAGTGCTGCTGTTTATTTGGTCAGTGGAGAGGAAGACGTCGTGATGGTGGAAAATCACTGTTCTAGATCTGTGAAAGAGGGGACATCGTTGAGTGTCCTGGTGAAGCAATCTAACACAATATCATTGTGACTTTGGCAACTTCACTTTTTTTCACATTGTGCCAACAGCTAAATCGATAGCCCATAGAGACGAAATCATGCCAGTTTCTAACATTAACTAACACCTTGGTCCATCCACCATTCCATAAGATACGAGCTCCTATTGGTTTGATATTCTGTTTTATGTGCGCGAAGGATATCGCTTCAACTGGTATTATCAACGTCAGTGACCAAGAAAATTTCAATATGGATATGTCTTTTTCTTAAACACAAGCTTGGGTCCTTGTACCATGCTGATGATTCTCAACAACTTGCGATTCGGCGAAAAGTGTTTTTATTCGTATTTTACTAGGTAGACTCGGCCAGCAAATCCCTGAGTGAGTAATTTAACATTCTTTTTGTTCGATTTATAAATATTGCCGCGTCATATTTCATTTGACGCATAAGAACTATAAGGTAGGTAGGATTGAGAAAACAACCAATCACCGGGCATACCACTAACCAGGCTACTGGAAATGTGATCTTGTAGGTGGATCAATGAGGTTGTTCTAATAAAGTCTACATCTAGTACAAGAGGGAGGGAAATCTCCAGGAGCTTTGCGTGCACGAATGTTGGTTGACAAGCAACAAAGTTTTAAATTTTTTTCAAATTGGAGAAAACTGAGATACACTTCAACTTTTATAACGAATTGCTCACGTTCTCCGACCAAATTTGTTGCAGCGAAAATCTTCACAAGTATCATCTTTTTAGTTTCTGTAATATGCGTTTTACTTGTAAAAATGTAAATATTTTCAGAGCGCCATGAAAACTGGAAGTCATTCTCTTTGACCGGCAAAATATTGAGGTAAATTCCGCTTCACGGTAGACAGGAAAAACTAATGTAATGGAAAGCAGACTGTAACAGGATCCTTAGCATTCGTTTGCAACGTGCTCAAACTAAAGACTGACCACAAAATGGCAACATGTGCTTAGTCCGAATATGTTATTATGACTTTCGACAGATAGCCTCCTCTGATCCACAATGAATTAGTTAAGTTCAAGTGGACTTTCATACTCATTTTTGACTCATCTGTAAAATTGACTGCCCAGTTCATCATATTATTCCAGCGATACTACTGCCAAACACGAACGGAAACCGCTTAAACCAGGGTCTTTGAAGCATTGCAACACAGATACAGGTTTCGAATGGTCATTGTAGGCTTAGTTCACTTGTCGCACGCTCAACTTCATCACAGCAAACGAGGTACACCACTACAAGGCTCAAATAGCCGAGCCGTGATCCTAAGGGAACTGAATACGGTTTTCATCGAAAAAACGCAAATGCTTACAAGTAGTTCGTGAGGTGGTTGCGCAATAGTCCAGTGATCTAAGGAAGACCTTCTCCAAAGGTTCTGAAAAACAACCCATTTTAAGTTTCCCATATTTATTACAATTTCTGTGATGTGAAAACATCGTCGTTTTATTTTTTAGGAGAAGAAGAAATGCCAGACATTCCCCGAGTGCTAGCTTCCCTTTTGGGGAGATAGGGAGATAGATGGTCTTGCCGAAATATCACTCGCATTCTGGAACCCTCCGTTTCGACTGCTTTTTTGTCTTCCCAGTCAAGGTCAATGCTTCCAAGTGACGCCTTTGATGAGAAAGTTGATTGATCTAGTCGAACGGCAATCGTCCTTGCCTTTGCGGCTTTGTTTTGTTTAGCAATCTTGAAACAATTTGGCGGCACATGATAAATCACGCCCAACGACTCAGCTAGAATGATCCAAGGACTTGTATCGACCGAGCATACTACAGTCGCGTTGGTCACGTGTTTAACTTGGCCGCTTTTGGCGATTATTTGAGGTAGGTGTCACATTATCCGACATTCGCAAACGAAGTGATAAAATGTACAATCAACTTATCCCTGATGTTTGTGCTGAATAACCGATCACTAAGGAAGTGGTTTCTAAACTGGGCAAAAACCAGCAGTTTTCTGATTTAGGCCAGTTTTTCACTGACCCATGCATAATTGCTGTTTTTTCCGAATGACAGCCTGATACAGATGGGCATTCTCGAGACTGACGGAATGCCAAATTCTGCTGTACTTGGTTGCATCAAGAGGTTTGTCAAAAAACTTCTTCGGCTGTCCGCTTTTTGTTGGGGTTTTTGATAAGCACCATACACATATGATATATACGTGCTAAGAATCGTCTTGGTGGTGACCAAAAGATGGGAATATATTGCACTGTTGTGAAATTATTGTTAAGAACAGCTTCAATTTTGCCTTTTACTAAAAAGCTATCTGTTCAAACAAAAGTTCAGAGCAGAGTGTTGGGTTAACTTTCGCACACTGTTCCAAGTAGGTACGCTACGTAGTTAGTGGAAGAAGCTGAATTTCCTCAAGATATTTATGAGGGAAAGTCACCAGCCGATGCAGTTCACATGCTTCGCTATACACGTCACGATAAAACTGGATCTTACCGAGGTGTGACGGTTTGCGCACCTCAGTGACCCACTGAGCTATACTGAGAGGTGTTCGCGTGACACTCGCAATCTCTCCTGCCAGGCTGGTTAATCGCTAGAGGTCTGATGAACACAGTTGGGGATTGGAACATGTGTGGCCACCTGTTCCGTAAAAACGGTAATTTATTTGTAATACAATACTCATAAGGTTGCTGAAAATTGTTCGACAGCCCACGACTGGTTCTGTCCTTCTTGGGGCTTATCAGGTAGGTGCAGTCCCCGAGTTCCCGTCAGCCTTACGTTCTACTGGAACCCAAATTACACGAAATTAGCGAACTAAACACATGTGTCAACAAATTTGTTTTCCAGAACACTCACTTGGGACCCAGCATGGAATCAGGAATATCATAAACGAGGGATTTAGCTGGGTTCCAAGTGAGTCCAGCGCAAAACCAGATTTGTTTGCATATGAGTGTATTTCGCTAATTTCGTGCAATTTGGTTTCAAGTAGTAGCGGAAACTCGGGGACTGTGTCTACCTCATGAGCCCCAAGAAGGACAGAACCAGTCGTGGGCTGTCGACTGTCAAACAATTTTTAGCAACTTCATGTGTGTGTATTACATCTATATATTCATCGGGATATCTCGAATATCATATTAACTGGGACATGAGCGGCCTGGTGCAGCACATTCAGTTGCTTGAAAAAATCATAAGCGAGAAAGGATCAGCCGGGTTCCGGGTGAGTCTCCCGCAAAACCAAATTTGTTTGCAAGTGAGTGTATTTCGTTAACGTATTTACATTTTCTGCCAAAATCCGCAGCCTTGCGGTCAGGCTTTTGAGCCAAAGACTTTTATTGAGGACCTTAATCGTCCTCTTGCCTAGGTAGGGGCGCCCTGGCCGTATCCCAGCCCATGTACAACCATAAATTGCACACATACAAATAACCTCATGCCACATCGACTGTCGCGTTATTCCACCAGCCGGGTCAACATACTCGCTGCATGCAGCAGGGTGGGTAGGAGAAAGCAGGCCACTGTTGATACTTCCCTTCCTTCTGTTTCACATACTATTTTTACCCCTCTCCCCACTCCAATGCTTACTCTCTTCATGTAAGCCTAGCAGTTAGGACTGATGACTGTTTGCCTTGCATCGGTTTTGCGTGCAACATCTACTTGTCATATGACGCCAACGTCCTCAGATATTTCGAAATCAATCTTCAAGCCTGGAAGCTCAGTCTATCTGGCCTCCTTCAATACCCAAGCTCTAATGCAAGCAGGACAACAAGCTGCTCTTGCTCCCACACCGGACTCGTTTGGCATTGAGATGTAGTGTATCTCAGGGACAGAAATTCAAGGTGCAAGCACAGTGGTTGAGCCAACCGCCCCATCAGTCTCCACTCGCTTCCAGCAACGCACCTCTAGAGGCTGCTGCGGCGGGATGTGCATGGGGTGATGTCGTCCTAAGTCAACGGGTGGAAGGATCATTGCTAGACTGATGAACCCTTGATAGTCTTCTGTGTGCATCTGTGTGTGTGTATCTTGAAAGTTGTATTAGTTCTGATTGTAGTGTGACAGATGAGGTCAATGTACGAAGCCGCAAGTCCCGGGTTGCGTCTGCTAATTTGAGATTTCTCTAGCGTCAAGCCGGTATATTTCTGAATCTCAAGGAGTGTGTGTATCAAGCTACAGTGCAGGCTGTCTTATCGTGCGGCTGCGAGACTTGGCCTGTTCGAGCAGCGGAACAGGTGTTCGACAATCGTTGTCTCAGCACTATAGCTTGGGTGGGTTGGTGTAGGAGAATCTGCAACGAAGCAGTTATAAGGCGCGTTTTCGGTTGTGCAACGGGGACTTCCATTGAAGAATGTATTCAGCGCCAGAAGGTGCATTGTTTAGGTCATGTATTGTGTACGCTGAACCACCGTTTGCCGAAGAGACTGCTGTTTTCCGTGCCCAATTTAGAGTGGCGGAAGCAGAGAGGTGACCAGCCCCTGGCTTGGCAGATAGGTATGAAAGAGATTACGAGAAGTTTGGATGCTGTCTGTGCTATCCGCCTTCCAGGATTGGGACCGCGTGGTCCTCATTGCGTCTGTCTGGAGCTGCTGTGAGGTGTGGCTGCTAATCGATGTCAGCGGCGTTTTTGTTGTCAATTTTTATCCTGAATGAGTATCGGGAGATGTAAACACCTCGGACTGATTATAATAAGCTAGCATCAAGCCCTTCCCCCATACACCTCTATTCTTTTCTTTACAATAAGGCTTTCAAAAGAGTCATGTTTGTACGACAGCGAAGCATCAGTTTTGGACAGTTACATCATACTGTCGATGACGATGATGATGATGCTTCTATTATACTCATCTCGCTATGCCCTATAAGGTTGTTCCCGTTGTTTTACTTTGCGCCATAATTCTTTCAAAAAGGTTGGTCGCCACCAAAATGTGGTACCTTTAGCGCATGAAGCAGATTTCGAAAAGCGAATGTTAGAAGACAATCAGCTCCAAGACCGCTGAATATTACCAGTCTTGAAATTGCGACTGTCATTCCGTCAGGCCAACCACATTAGTATATGCACTAATAATCTGTTGGGACCTTTTTTGCCCTAAAGGCAGTGTGTGGTTGAAGTCTGTAACAATCTCATACAAGAACAGCATAATAGTGCACTCTGACTATATTACTTTCAGTAGAGATATTTCATTATATTCAGTAGCTAGTGACCGTCTTATCACAGGGGCTAGTCACACTGATGGGTTGACGGCCAGGCACTGAATAACAGTAACAAATATTTATAGGGTTCACTACTGAGTGTAAATTTATCAGCAATACTCTAAGGGTAATACGTAAGAGGTTAATGATCTTCCAATCCAGATGCCATAAATATATCAACTTAAATACGGAAATCGATTTCATGTAACCCAAAGACCCAGATACAATTAATCTTCTTGCGTAAGTCCTCTGGCTTTTTTCTTAAAATACTTTACTTACTGTAGAATAACCGAGTTAGCACAAACGAGGAAGTCGCATAAATCATGTAAAATGGCATCGTGTGAGCAATTCTGAACAAAGCTGGAGGCGGCAATTTGATAAGGACATCCTCAGTCAACCGTGAACTGATTGGATTGCCGGTGGTTACTCCCGTAGTTCCGTAGCTTTGAACCATCGACTAAAAATTAATAATGTGCGACTTGCTTTCTCTCTTATGTTGTGGAATGACATTTCCAATTCTTCAGAATCGTTGCTTTTTTCCAGCTTAGGTGATGACGTATGAGGCAAAACCTGAGGCAGTCAAATGTTTGCCGTTAACTCCGTCAAGAAATCAGTCATGGAAATCAGTTAGGTACAAAAACAGAGA
The DNA here is from genome assembly GCA_003604175.2 of Clonorchis sinensis. Lineage (NCBI taxonomy): Eukaryota > Metazoa > Platyhelminthes > Trematoda > Opisthorchiida > Opisthorchiidae > Clonorchis > Clonorchis sinensis. The sequence goes on from CM030370.1 coordinate 41,519,484, forward strand.
CAGAGATTACAGTAAATTTATAAAAGGGATGTCTGTTACCAGGGCTGGAGTTTTTCGCATTAGTTAAGTTTGGTGACAAATAAGCGAGCTTTTTTCCACAGAGTATCTGATTTCAGAGACAATTGTTTTGACGTCTTCAAAATCGAGTAATCCACGAACAGATTTGGTGGAAATTAGTCTTTATCACACAAAAACGGGATAAGTGCAACACCCTGTCGCGGCCAGACGCTGAAATCAGGATGAACCAGCGTTTTTCTGGAAACCACCATATAGAGGGGTGCGCGCTGATAAACGTTTTATCTGGGCAGTACGGGAAATGGTTACGTGTCATTACATTTGGGGGTTGCAAGCACGTTCAGAAAGGATCGTTTGAAGCTCGGTTAAACAAATGAGGAAACCATATCCCTCAGGTGAAACTTTAATGCACTGCTGTACTCGGGTGGCTTGCACTTCACACAAGTCTGGCCTACAGCGGATTGTAGTGGACAAAGCACAATTGATCGATTTCCCCCTGCCGAACACTTATATCGGCGGGATCTCGTCATCAGGTGAACACAATATTCATGGATAAATTGAATAGTTAACATCGATTTGGCAGTCAAAATAAACGGCTATGGGAGCTGGCAGCTGTACTGTTACAGATAAAAGCGCTTACACCCACATGTTTAAACATTTTTTTCCGGTTAATCTTATTCTGAGAAGCAATGTGAAAGCCGAGTGTCCACAGGTCTGTGGAAATTGTGGCTTTTGTTTGGTACTTCCAAGTAATTCAGTCAAACTGGAACACACATTCAGCGAAATTTGTGAATGGCGTTAATTCCGACTAATCTGGCTGAGTTGTTCATTGGGGTTTCAGGAAAAAAGGTATATTTTTACGTCATAATCTAGGGGTATTCAAACTGATGAACAATTGGTCGATTTGAGAAGGTCGTCTGAAAGGCATGGATAGGAAGGGGGAAAGCAAACTAAACTGTGGTTAAGAGTATTTCATACAGCAACTTAGAGGTAGTATTTTAAAGTTCAAGTAATCTCACACCTTAGTTTCCTCTATCTTATTAGCAGATGTTTTTGGTCCATTTTTGCTGATTCGCTAAGATGGCAGAAATGGACTTCCATTTTCATATGCTGTCCTAATTTTTGAACTTCTTATATATCTTTCATGCCCTACTTACTTTGTTTGATGTAAGAGTCCAGTTACATAGTGTTTCTGACCTGTTTCGTGGAGAGACTGTTACAGATTTGAGACCCGCCACTATCGACTTGAGTACCTGAAAGGACCGTGTGCAAAGTAATCACATCCCTCGCACTTAATGTCGCCTCATCAAAGTTGGGACGATTCTTACATCACATTACTGTCTTTAATATGTCTACTGACATATGGTTTATAAGGGTCCTCTGCTGTTAGCTGGTAAAATTATCGCATAGATGTACCGGGAAACCCAACAACACTTCATCAAACGAAATTTTCTGGTCATGAATAGACGATGGCCAAGGAATTGACCCTGGTATTGAAAGCGGGGGTGTAGGGTAAAACGTAGTCCACAGTTGCTTATCAGGTGCAAGATGCGGGTACGACAATGATGGCCAGTGTGTCTAGAACCTTGTTACTGAGGTATAGCTGCTGGCCGGTACAATTCGCGAAGGGTTTAACATTGCCATCATACATTGCATCTTAACTGAATGTACTGTCGAGGCCTGCTTTTGATATAATGAAATGCTACGCTTTGACGTTTTAAGGTATTAAGACTCTCTGATCTCCTTCTGGTTAAAAAGTTTGGAATAGAAAGTTTTTTGGTACCTTTAAAGCACACGTGGGAACAACAAATGAGAAGCGGCAACTATTTGACAGGCACAAGCTTCAGTGATAGCGGATGGATGGACGGACGGCACAGGATCGTCTGTTTATGTGTAGGGAAGCTCCAGCTGGAGAACTAAAGGTCAGACGAATAATGCGACCAACTTCAGTATCTGCGTAGTCACCACGAGATTGAAATCGATGACTTCTAGATGACATAGATGTAGTAACCTCAATTTCGAAGCTTTATTTTACATGCGGCGTCCTCAAACTAAGCCTATCTATTGGTAAAGTTTCTAAGGTGTAAGCGAGAACAGCCTGCTGGTCTATTAGTTTAGGGAATTGTACCTTAGAGGTTTCTGTGAAAAAGTACGGGTTTTGTATAACAGGGGAGCATCGGAAAACATGAATGTACGTGTACAAAGCGACATTCGTACATATACCCTACTGGCATCGTACGACCGAGATCTAAAGAAGAAATATCTTTTTGGAGTGGCAGGATATTCAAGATATAAATATATCTTATGCATATATATATATGTCATGCAAAAGTCCAAGCTAACCACACTGCTGACTTGCGGTCAAACAGCCCAGTGTTAAAAAAACTATCTGAGGGGTTACGTGTTCGAAACCCTTTGGAGTCTCTTGAGATGCGTACTGCTGATGATTCCCAGCCTCTCGGCAGGGGCTGGCTTCACTTGCAGTACAAAACCTTCATTAACAATCCAAAATCTCTTCACTTTACCAACAAAGAGGTAGACGTAAACGAATTTAGAACTGTAAGAACCTCAATGTTCTTGGTAGTCACTTCTGTTCGAGTCAGATTTTGTGGTTCATCTCTACCTCCTAAATAACAAGCGGTAATGTAAATACCGAAAGACTGTATGGTTTCAGACTGATTTGCCAGAAACCCCGTATTCACAACACCACGTGCGCTTATGGGGAAATGTTAACGCATCAACAACGTCAATGGGGTTTACGGTGTTGCTACGATGGTGTTCCTCACCTTAGTGCAGTAGATTGATCACGTGACCATATTTATGTGATCAAAACAACAACAGGATTCTTTCAAAATGTTCATTTGAATTTTAAAAGTCTAGGTCTCACTGTTCATCCATCCATAATTCTCGTGACCTTTATTTGACCTTCTTATTCTGCATCAAGCCGTATACAGGTGGATCCTCATTGTTTTGTCTTGATCAGTCAAACTGCAGTCAAATACCTCACGATTTTACAACCATGAACAAAACAAAGTGTATGTATTTTGATGGAAAATAGGCCGTGAAGGTCTACGTTGCCTTGAATCCATCAGATACTGCGCTTGAGTTGTCAAACTACCACACGGTATTCAGCTTACAAAAGGCAGTTGCGCTGTAAGTAGAAGACAACTAGTACACAGATGGAAAAGCAGGAAAAATGCGGAGGTTTGATGTCTCCACACTGATGTACGTTTGTGTTCCTCTTCTGTGGAAGCCAGTCATATTTAACCCATCCAAAATTGTTCAAATCAATTTTGCTGCTCTCTTTTTTGCTCTCTTTTGCTCTTAGTTGAAGCAAGTTAGTGAACCGCGCACAGAAGATTTTCAGTCAACCTCTTCCTCTCAAATGCCAGTTGGCATCCGATTATTCCGTGACACTTAGTTGTTAATACTATTCTTGTGGGTATTTTGTGAGGACAAGCCTTGGTATTTGCCATGTTTGTACCGTAGTTTACTTTCTCAACACGTGCATTATTATACGTGAACCATAAAAGTCAAAAACCTATTGACGACAGGCAAACATCTGTCAGAAGTTGCGTCGAATTGAATAGTCTGATTGAACGAAAATCACGTGACGGATTTCCCGGGTGTGCAAGTAATAGCGTTTACATCAGCTGATGTTTAATGGTATGGTAACCTGAATGCTCACTTAGACTCATGTACGTTCCCATTCTGAGTCAAGTAGAAGATCAATAAGGTGAAAAAAGTAGTTTAGTTTGCTTGATCGTAAATGCATACCTGCAATTTATTTTTGAGAATGAAAAGATATCTTAAGAAAGTAGTATCTGGTCACTATTTACTGGGGTTTGGTTTTAATGAATTGGATGGTCTGTTTGATTGCGCTGAAAACCTAAGAACAAACTGTGTGAGAGAAAATGTTGGTTGTGCCCTCTAAGTCTTATGTACAATACAAAATGCAAGATTAAAAGAAAACAACGTACACGTTGACATTTCTTACAGCTTCTTTGTATAAATTTGCCATGCATGACGGTCGTCCAAAGTGGGAATTGAAGTTTGCGTGACCCCTCAAGCTGTCCGTGCAAATCCAGAAACCTGTATCAGTTTACCTGTATCAGTGTATGAGGTTGGGAACACAAGTTTTCTGCTGCAAGTCATATACTAAGCTTCACGATGACACATTCAAACGTCTTGGTTGTGAGAACAAAAGGATCCATTCACTTTGTACAAAGAAGTTGGAATACATCATCATCATCATCAGCTGTAAGAAACCGTGTACTTGTCGTACAGTGGTTGTAGCTGCCACAGTTTCGTCCGCCGATGATTTGGGGAGGTGAGGTAGGTAGCTGCGCATTGGAGGCGCGAGCTGCGTAAATGCACCACTGTCAATGGGCTGTTACGTCGGGGAATTGGGAAGGGGGCTATGCATTGAAGGCAATAGCTTGGATGCATGAGCGCCATTGAGGGCGCGATTGGGCCATGTCTGACAATGTCTCTAACCATTGATGTGGCCCGTCTCGGGGTCCCCATCCAGGAAGACGGCAGTGACCAGCGCAGCTGAGTTTGCTGGTAGTGGCTTTTACACTTCGCTGCCAAGTCATTGTTTGACCGCCTCTGGCTCGTTTCCACCCTTCACGTGGTTGTGCGAAAAGAACCCTTCGAGGAAGTCGGTCGACTGGCATGCGCAGCACGTGGCCAAGCCAGCGCAACCTATGCAGTGTGATCAGTTCATCTATCGAGGGTGAGTTATTCCTCCCGAATACCATTCGACGTACTTCAGCATTGCTGATCCGGTGTTCCCACCAGATTCGGGCAATGCTCCGGAGACATCGGTGGTCAAACACTGAAAGTCGTTTGACGTCCTCGGCGCGCAGCGGCCAGGTTTCTGATCCGTATAGTAATACGGAGCGCACAGCAGCATTATAAACTCGACCCTTGACGGATAAGCTGATGTCACGCCTACGCCACAGGTGACGCAGGTTCACAAAAGCTGCTCGGGCCTTCCCAATTCGGATGGAAATATCATCTTTCGCGAGACCACCGGGACTAATACAGCTGCCCAGGTAGACAAATTTGTCTACTACCTCAATCGGTTCACCCGCAAGCACTAGGCTAGGGTTCGGGCCCACCCAGTCTTGCACTAGCACTTTACACTTTGCAGGTGTGAAGCGCATGCCGAACCGTGAGGCGGAATTAGTTAGATTATTTAATATTCTTTGCATTACCACGGCGTCAGATCCAAGAAGAGCTATGTCGTCTGCATACTCGATATCTGTAAGCGGACGCCCCGGGAGCGCTTCGACCCCACAGGCAGTAGAGGCTGATAATGAGTCTTCCATGATCGTATCAATGACGAAATTGAAGAGGAAAGGTGAAAGAGGACAGCCCTGTCTGACACCACTTGATGTGGTGAACTCAGAAGAGAGCTTCCCGTAGACCTTCACACGGCCGCGGGAGTTGGCGTACAGCGCCTTAAGAAGGGTCAAGAATTTAAGGGGGACACCTTTGCTCCACAGACACTGCCATAGTGCCTGGCGGTCTACAGAGTCAAAGGCAGCCTTCAGATCGAGAAACACAACCATTGTTGGTTGCTGGAAGCAGTGTCGCTGTTCAAGAATCTGTCGGAGGGTGAAGATATGATCGATGCATCCTCTTGCAGGACGGAACCCAGCTTGGTTTTCACGGATTTGTCTCTCCCTGTGTTCAGTTAACCTTCGAAGGATAAGACCAGAGAGTACCTTCGATGCCACAGCTAACAGGCTGATGCCACGGTGGTTTTCGCACAGCGTCCGCGTACCCTTTTTGAAAATAGGGATAACTGTCGACATGCCCCATTCTGCAGGCACCTTCTCTTCGTTCCATATAGCACCAGCAAGCTTTGTCAGATGGGTCACCAGGGATTCTCCGCCTTCTTTGAAGAGGGCTGGATAGAGACCGTCCGGTCCTGGTGCCTTCTCACGTTTTAGTACGGATAGTTCGTACTTTATTTCTTCTTCCGAAGGACGATCAAGGTTTACATTCCACTGGCCCGTATGCATTATCTCCACAGGCTGTGTTGCAGGAGGCCAGCTGAACTGCTCTTCGAAGTGTTCGGCCCATCTTTCCAGTCGACGTTTTTGGGAGTGAATTAATGAGCCGTCTTTTTCACTTATCGTTTCGCTGACCGTTGTTTTCCTGGGACCAGTCGATCGTATCAGTTGATATAGGGCACGGCTGTTTCCCGTAGCAAAAGCCTTCTCCATCTCTCGAGCTTTCGATTTCCACCAGAGCTCTCGGTCTTTCCTTAGGCTCTTCACTATTTGGCGTTTAAGGGATTTGCGTGCGCCGTCGTACGCGTTGCCTGCTGGTATGGATTTCCGGGCATCAATCATGGATAGCGACCTCGCCGATATCCAGTGGTTTTGTGGTCGAATCGGGGAGGTTGGACAGACAGCACTGAACGCCGCTAACATGGCTTCTTTCACATTTTGCCATGCTTCATCTACATTCGCACTGCCAGTGCATGTAGAGAGTTGTTGGGCTAGCTCAGATCGGTACTGTTGAGCTATGGTCGATCTTCGAAGATACTGGATTGGCATGCTTCTTTCTAGTTTGCGAGGGCCTGAAGGGAAGCGAACTGTCAGGCGTGCACGCACCATGGCGTGATCGGAATCAAGTGGAGTGCCCCAAAAGGAACGGCAGTCTTGAATTGTGGCTCTCCACCGGTAGCTGATGGCCACGTGGTCCAACTGGGTCCACGGTTGATTTGCAGTTGGTGGCCGCCAGGTCACGCGATGCGAACGCTTATGTTGAAAGTTCGTACTTGCCAGAAACAGTTCATGGTCAGCACACAACTGAAGGAGTCGATCTCCGTTGTCTGTGCGGCGAGCATCGACTCCAAATCGACCGCCCAAATGTGATTCCAAGGAGCTCAGACGACCCACTTGAGCATTCAGATCGCCTGCAAGGATTACAATATCAGTGCTTTTTGCCTGCCGTATGAGCCCGGATAGTTCTCAATAGAAAGTATCCTTCTCAAAATCGAGACTGCAGTCCGTTGGGGCATAGGCCGACACTACAAACAGGCAGCGCTTTTTATTCCGAGAGGCATTGAGCTTGATTGAACTGGATAACCGGACGGCGCAAAGCCGACTGTTCACTGGGATCCAATCAAGCAAAGCGCGTTCAGCTCTGGGGCTGAGTGCAACTCCCACGCCATATAGTCCACGAGTCATCGCTTCTGGGTCACCGGATACACGGAGGGAGAAATGTGAAAGAGCTGAGTTCATCCTTGGCGTTCTGAGATGCATAACCACGCTTGGGTCTTGTATGCGTGTTTCGGAGACACAGCATACATCAATTTCAAGGGAGTATAAAGTTTCGGCAAGCTATGCCTGTTTGCCAATTTGACATAGAGTACGGACGTTAAAAGCTCCTATATACAAAGGATCAATAGTCTGACCTGCTCGGCTACAGGTCAGCAAAATGAGTCGGAGGCGCTTTTCTGCAAATCAGATCCAAAGTTTTGCAACCCATGTGGTGATGTACATTTTTGCGAGTAAAGGATCTGGTCGATGGGGCTTTTAGGCAAAATGGACCCACCATTTCCTACCATAACTGCATGAACTCAGTAACTAAGAGCTATACCCTAATTTTGCTTGACTGATCGCATCAGCTCCACAAAGGTGTAGTTTTCGCAGAAAAAGATTATGCAGAGATATTTTAGGAAAGTTTTTGATATAGATGGTGAATTACCCAATTTATAAAATTCACAGATCTTGAAGTTTCTCATTACTTTTATTGGGGTCCATTCCTGTTTATATCAGGGGTTCGTTCTTTACATTAAAAATATCCGGAGAATGCTGCAAATTATTTTTTCTGCTTATTAATATACACTGTTTATAAACCCTCTGGTTATGCAAGCACAATAAAATATGAACAGATCGATATTTTGTCGTTTAGACTCCTGACGGGATATCCGCTGTGTCAAGTAGCGACAGAATAAACTTTGACTGGCAAGACAATATGAGTTTAAACTGATATTTTTCTCTAAAACTGAAGTTAATCCCAGAGGTCCTGTGCAACTATTTCATCTTTGTTGGTGATCTGAAGTATTTTTGCGTTTGATTAGACTGAAATGTGCTTTACGCTTCCAATTAGGGACCGTTCGTGAGTGCTGTTATGTGATGTACGATCAATGACTAAGGAGAACGTTTGCGCATGTCATACGTAGATAAAGCCATAGTTGCGCAGCCTAATGAAGTTAGATCTGTCAGGTGATAATTTTAAAATGAGTAAGTCACATTTTTTTACTACAATACAGATGTGCCATAAGCTTTTGTTCCGGAAGCACGTGGAGGATGCCAATTGTTATATACTGTTATGTATAGACACTTCAATAGAATCAACTGGAAAAATAATTCTATACTTTCTCCGACACAAGCGTATTGAGAGTAAAGTTTAGATGATTAGGATATCAAGGCAAGTTTCGTCAATAATTTTTGTGTATGCATCATCGAGTGGTGTGTCGAGGGAATAATGCAGCCTGAGATACGGGAATGATGTGTACATGTTTCCGATCCAGACTTTGGTAAAGGTGTTTGTAAGAATTCTCCTCACTCTGTGTTTCGCGAATTCGTTCTGCTAATAAATACAGTCATGAGTAGTGATATTAATATGATTATCTCGTGACTTCCATGCAGCACCACTGCTATTTATAGACTTAGTTCAATTCACGGTTTTGAACAGAGCCTGAGATGGTGAAGTATTAGATGGGAGGCTCAAGCCACTTGTAGAATCTGCCGACTGCCTACAAAAATTATTAGATTAGTGCAAAAGGAAACGGAATTTCCAGAGCCGTATGATTCATCCATCCTGGAAATAGTCAGCTTGCAATTAACAGTACGATATGGACAGTGCGACTAAAGGATGAATGACATCCAGGTGTTAGCTACTCACTGTGCGAACGAGTCACTCTTTGTCAAAATGTATACCGCCAATCTGCCTCACGAAATTTGATGATTTTCATCTGCCTAGAGGCTTTTGAAATGCGCGCTGTTCATTAGGGTTAAAAAAACGTCGGTACATTGAGTGTGGGCTTCTCAGCGTAGCTTGTGACCCCAGTTGTCCTTTCAGAATTCCCTTGTTATTGAAACAAGACAAGTAAACTATCTAAACACTTAGTCTAAAAAAGGCAAAATAATTGTACTGATACAGAAAAATGACCATTTGAGTTGATACGAACACGACATACCCAATATTCGTGAAAAACGAATTGGTTTGATTTCACGTGTTTGAGAGATTTAATAAGTTTCATTCATTCGCAAATACAAAATATCGTTCTGCGGTGCACTAGGTTCATCGAGGATGTCAAAAGTTATTGAAATGTTTTTACAAAATGATTAATCAAACGTCACTAGTTTTTATCGAGACAGTCAATCTGGTCCCTGGAAAATAAAGAATCAACATTACTAAACAATTTCTTAGATCAATCAAGTGTTGGTCTGTTAACCACTTGACCCCAGCTTCATGAAGAATCTTGTAGTATAGTTTGGAATGGAGAAATCTAGAAACTTTTGACATCATTCGCGCTAACTGTCGATCACACCTTCGTGATGTGATTTAGAGCTGAGGATCATGCGCGACCAAGTTAGGTGCACCTATAAGCTTTCAGTTACCGTAAATTATAACGGATGAACTGTAACAGGCTTATTAGTGAACAACACCGCTCAAGAAATGTTGTTGGTTTGTCCTGTTTTGTTTTTTCACGAGTGGTGTTTAGACAGCTTTGCTAGCATGCACATGCACTCAACTTCGGTCCGATTCCAAGTTATTATTCTTTTAGGCCTTGGATGATTTTTGGACCGCAGTTATAGCCAGTTGACAAATAATGTGACATCCGGTAAAGCAATTTAGGAGCTGATAAACTCAAGCTACGCGAACATTTCAGGGAAAGACAAGTGGAAGGGTGAGTCAGAGACCTTCATTTGTTAGTGGATTTCTGTTGTCACGATGCTTCCTTTGCAGCATCCACCCTCTCAGCTTAAGCGGTTCCACGGGCACAGCCCAGTTCCTCAGGAATGATATGCCGTGTGTACCAAACGCAAAGTCTCTCCGACTGATAGAAATCAAATAAACCGGTGGAAAGTACAAAATCCCCGGAGAATTCTGACTGCTAATGTGCAAAACTATTAACTAGGAGCTGAGGATATGTGCCGCAATGTTCACTCGCCCCAACAACCGGCGACCTACACACATTGGGGGAATTGCTGAGAGCTGTAGACCATCTGAAAAATGGGAGAGCGGAGGAACTGGGCTGTTTCAGTGGAACCGCTTAAGCTGAGAGGGTGGACGTTGCATGGGGAACATCTTCTTCTGTGCACAAGTTAGAATATGAAGGATGTTCCACAGAATTTCAAGGCTTCAGCAATAACACTGTGGAGGGAAAGGAAGTTAACAGGAATCGGGATAGTTTTCTAGGCAAAAAAGGTAAGGTTATGGCATTCTTGCTGTCTAAGTGATTAAGGGGTGGTACCTGGAGAAAAGCGTTCCAAAGAGCATTGTGGATTTTAAAGCGGTTGTATTGTGACTGACCCGATTTTTGTCACACAAGACTAAACAGTCCTGTAGAGTGCTTATAGACGTTTCCAAAGCCTTGGGTCAAAACAACAGATATCTGTGGATTGTTCCACGAAAGCTTGGCTGTCTGGACAAATTTTTCTACCTCATCAAATGTCTTCACACTGAGCCTCCTCAGATGTTTATAACGAATTCAAACTCACTGCCAGACTGAAGCAGAGCTACGCTCTTGTCTCAGTCCTGTTCAGCCTTTAAGAAGCATCCGCTCAGAAGATTTCCAGAACTGTGAGGATGGCATACCCATTAAATATGGCTAGCCAATATAGCGCTGTGGATTCTACTGTCTGGATGTAGTTGTTTTCGAATCAAGGCCCTTTAATCTCGCATCCAGAGGCGCAACTATACTGGCTGATTACGGTATTTGCTTAGCAGCATCCTGCTGTTGCTTACTTACAGCTTCGTCTGAAGCGGTTGTCTTTCATCAGCATGTACCCACGGTTCAGCAAAAGACATCAAGCATTTCACTAAATGGTTGTGATGTAGCTTGATTTATGGACCTCCCCTATATCCACAGAACACTGTCCATAGAGCCGACAATTGGAAATGAAATAAGGGAACTAATTTGAAAAGCTAGCATGGTGAGTAGTTGTCTTGGAGTAAGTATCTAGAACATATCTAGAAATCGCCACTGGTGCAGAGACACCAAGATTGCAGTTTATCGGGCTTTTGTGGTGTCCTGGCTACTGTACGGCAACCAGAGTGAGATGCTACATGGACTACATGTTTGGGCAATCGACCGATCTTGACTGCAGTAGCTGTGCTCAATCCTTGAGACGACAGGAACTGAACGAGTCTCCAACACTGTTGTCTTTGAATATGGTCTGAGGGGGAGCCAACCAAGATGACTAGACCACTGGAAACAACTGGCCGAAACTGGCATCTCGAAACAGGTTGTCTACAATCAGTTGAAGCGAAAAGTTTAAAATTTGTGACTTCTAAAGTCTAGCTATTGACGCAACTTTATTACGAGTACATTAAACGACCTGGAGCTTGACAGAATGGCTGCACAATGCTTATTCACGCAGGTGTGAGAGAATTCTCGATGTGACATGTAACAGAGCAATCGAATCATTGGAAACTAGCCTAATTGCTCTAGTATACCCTCCACCTCGTGGAATTCCGCAAAATGAGGACGCATATGTCCAAGTAAAATCTACCTTGTGGGTCACAAAACGTGCCCTACTAACTACCTAAAGCTGAGGTCATTTTTTATCCCTAAGCAACTTTCTTTAGACAAGTTTAGGACTAAAACATTTTTCTTCCCGTTCACGGGCCGAAATTTACCCCCTGGATTTACATAAGCGAAAAAGGTTTGAAGATAGCACCACGATCGACTCAGCACAAACCGTATCTGGATCTCCCACGGTATGCAGGTTCTGTGGTTTGTCCACTGTTGAACGGCATATACAGTGTTGATGCCAACCATTCAGAGTCGATAAGTCACGAGCTCAATTAGGCGTTATAAAGAATGACTCGACAACGGAAACACACACTCATAAGAGCCAGTTTAGTTATTTCTGGTTTGCTGCACTAATTTATTTTTGAGGACTTGCAAATTGGTTCATTTCAGCAGGAAAACAATTGCCCTTATTGTCGATAAGTATGGTATAACAGAGGAAAACCTCAGTGAGAAATAACTGAGGAAAACGTCTTAACTCCGGAGTTGTGTATACGTCATGCATCATGATAGATCCCCATTGATATTTGTCTCAACCATCGAACAACTAAGGTAGCAGACTAAGGACTGATTTTTGCCCTTAATCATATAACCTACCATCTTTTAGCCTTTTATCTACTGAATCAGTGTCACTGAAGACTATATAACTTTTTCTTGATTTGAAACTAAGCGACAGAACCTTATTTTAAAATTTTTTGCGACCCAGTCAATTTTACCGTGGCTATACTGCTAGGCTATTTTTGCTCATGAAAAAAGTATGTCACGTTTGCCATGATCTTAAGTAAATTCCGTGAGATTTCCCAAATCAATCTGACTAACTTCATTTGTCGTGAATGTTTTAATGCATTTGATCGGGTATGTAAAACCAACGTTTCTTCTGATGTCATCCACTCAGGGTTTTTGTTGAGATGGTTCACAAATCCATAGTTCAAGCAATCCTCATCAACTCATGAAATAAATAATGTACTACATTTCGGCCACTCATTACTAGACCACGAAACTGTCGCACGGCTTTGTTAATCGTCCATTCTAAATGTTTCCCCTTTTAAGTACGCTTATAAATATTTACCAATTTTTCTGGAGTTCACTGTATTCAGTTCTTTGTAACTCATTTATGGGAGCAAAAATCTTCTTTTGACCTAACGTAACTCAAGGTGCGTAGTCAACGTAATTTGTAACGCGTGACATTCACACTCAACAGATTGTCCGCTCAACTGCAGTTTGAGACCTGTTCAATCGTGTTAATTTTGTGCACTTGCTAAGTGTACCAGCTTTTCCATGCTATAGTGAATCAGACATTAGCGGATCTACCTGAAGCAGCTTACATTTTCAAAGATAACCAACTTTTACGGGAAACTCATTTATGAGTAAATCAGAATGCTTATACGACTGCAGTTTTCACTGCTTCAGTATATCGATTTCATCGTAACTATTGTTTCACCTGGGGGGCTTTGTAATTTAAGGGAATCAAGTAGCTGAAATGCTTTTCGAGTCACAGGCATTCATATTACGATGCATTTACTCCGGTATGAGCTTCAAGAACCACATACAAAACCCTTCAGCAAAACCATATTTATGCATAAAGATCGATTCCAACGGAGACAAGGCTTTCCTGTAGCGCTGAAAAAGATACTTTGTTAAAGTACCACCGCTGTAATAGACTTCAAGGGCAATTCTCGAATATGCCAAAAAAACCTTTAAGATAAATGGAGATGTGTCATGAACGACTTTACAGTGTTCTGAAATTTACATTTTTGCGCTGGAAAAAGTAAGGAAAACAGATACGTCTTTGTGATTCTGTTGAATTTTGCATAGAGAATGTTGAGTTGAATGCATGACTTCAAGGAACTCTCTGATGTTCAAGAACAATGGAAATCAGCCAACCTTTTGCTTGGTGGTTAGGTTTTACGGCAAGGAAGAATGGTTCCGAGTTCATGTCACTCCTGGTTCTTCTCACATAAGTCACTGCATTTTCAATTAAGAGGTTAAAGACAGCGTTGTGTGAAGATTGTCGGCAAATTTATCCATTTACCAACCATGAGGTGGTTCTTGTGTGTGGAAGTGCTCTGAGTGGAGTTCATTTGTACCTCCATTTCATCCTGGTTTGCAGTAATTTTGCCTTTGTTGCCATATTGTTAAGCAGGGGGAATATCGGGTTTTACTTTGGGCCTACGAATGCAGATAAGCTGATATGATAGCAACTTGGACCAACACTATGTACTAATGGGGAACTTAGACCGAAGTTGAAACCTGAGTGAAAACTTGCCTGCCGTACAAAAATTACCTGAATGGCATCATGCTATTATCTAAGGATAGAGACGTCGCTAGTGTACTTCCCGAATATCTTTTTCTGTTTGAACGTGGAGTTTGACTATGGGTCTGGAGCTAGAAGCATGCTCGCCTTTGCCGTAGGGTTTTATTAACTAAACTCCTAGATGGGCACAAAAAGTATAGACCGTGACCGAACATTACTTTTTCGCTGACCGTTTTCTTCTAGAGAAACTCTAGCGGACTATATAGAAATAAGGACCTAATTGCAGTTGCTATTCGATGGTAGCAACTTCATAACATCAATGAAGAAAACACTCGAAACCACCTGGGAACGAATGTGCAATGCGGCTCAACCCAACATTTTTCCGTGTACTAAGAATATTCCACCCCAATGCAGGAGACGATGTTGCGAAACGCTTCAGCACTACATGGTGGTAGTGCTATTTTGAGGATGCACTGGCTTTATCTTCGATGGAAGGGAAAATAAATGTTCCTAACCATTAAGCGGACGGTCAGTCTAATTTCACTGTAGTCCGTGACCATAGTGGTCTTGGAAACTGGCCACTCATTTGGTATCGACCCAGCCTTCTGCAATTTGGCGTGATGTAAGTGATCATGGGACCAGTGCATCGAAAGTTCATTGGCTGGTTCATTTTAACAGTCGCGTTTCACGCAGCTAAGCCAAATTTGTGTAAATTCCTGACTTCCGCGCAAACGTTTGCTGATTTTTTCTATAGGTCCGACTGCATTTGTCGCAATACCACGTGCCCCCTATTCGCAAGCTCCGTTAATTTCCGCACTGTCTGATAAAGGGACCGACTTTCCCTTGATCACTTGCCAGTTCAATTTCACATATTTCGTCAGGAATAGGTTTTTTCGTAGCATTCACTGGGATCTTTTCATACCAGACCAAATCTCTAATAGAGTTGAAGTTAAGGACGGTGGATGGTTGAGGGCTTTCCTCGGTGAGATGAAATTTCCTAGTTTCCCTCATATGTTTGAGGTGTTTCAGTTACACACCAAACGTTTTGCTTGTTGCTCCGGTAGATGGTATTAAATCACTTCATTAAGAAGTACAGTGTAGTCTTTATCAGGCAATTGTCAGGGGACATCTCATCAAGAAGTACAGTGCAGTCTTTATCAGGCAATTGTCAGGGGACATTTTCTACATTCATGTCAATGGGTAATCAGACTTAGCGGGCAAGTTAGTTGATTTCGGAAGCAGGTGTAACACCTAGCCATCATTATTGCAATCAGATGCTGAATGTGAATATGAACGAACACTGTGTCACGGATATTGTTGCTCACTTTTTAAACACTGCTGGACTTCTTTCATAATTGATCCTTGTGTTCCCGTGGATGCAACGACCAGTATGAAACTCAGTGAGTTAGGCTCTATCAGCCAATTTAAGTATACATCAGGGGGGTCGAACTCTGGTCATCCTAAAGCAGATATATGTTGTTACATACCGAGTTCATCGGGGCCAAGTGGCGCAACTACCAACCATCTATCTTGGACCCTCTCCAAACAAAACAGTTCATTTATCACTTTTGCGACCACTGAAGATTTTCGCCCCATTATAAAGCTGCAACAAATGGTTTTCAGAACAGAAAATATCATTTTTTTTCATTGAGAGTCATGCATGTTTGGAGTTGTATTCACAGAGTACTCTAATTTCAGTGTGCAAATCCTGTTCATATCACAACTACAGGCTGTTGAGCCACTGGGAGCCTACTTCTTGGCAACGCATTAAACGATGTGAAGTAAACAATGCAACCTGTGACAACTCCAGGTGCAAATAATCAAGCCTTGGAGGTAAATCGATATCCCGAAAAGTTCCTGCATACTTGTCAGCTAAACTGACGGTTTTAAAGTGCGAAGAACAGCAAAATTTTAAACTTTTTGATCAGCTTCATTGCCGTCATGTCCTGACAAACCGGAATGAGAATTCCTAATGAAAACGTCCTCTGCGTGAACTCTTACAGAAGATTGCACAAACGTTCAGGGTAGCATTTGGGTAGCAAATGGTGCGCAATAATGAGAGGTTTTCATCAGAATTTGCTTGTAAAGTAATTAGGTCAGGTCATGCCAGTCCTATAGGGAATAGATTGACCCAATATTGGATTTCAATATCCTAAGGGTAAACCGATAAAATCGATCAAAAATCTGTCCGGTACATTTGGACTAAAAATCGATACCCACATCTGTCGAATGGTTTGCCTTACTTGACACAATGCCCGAGAGTCACGTGAATGTTTGATAACGGTTGTCTAGCCACGTTCACAATGCTGTCTGAACGTGGCCGGTGTCGACCCAAAGCTATCTGTACACGTCTATTCCGATGACTTCAGAGGTGGCCAATGTTCGCCATGTCTTGTGACATCTTATAAAGGTTTAAAAGCAGATTCCTGGTCAAATAATTAAAACGAACTGTCCATTGTGCGCTTTTTCGGCTTTCTCGCGTTTCCCAAAAGTTACTCGTTGGTTTTGTGGTAGTGCTGAAATGCAGATCACTTGTTTCGCGAAATTTGTAATAAAAAATAAATTACAATCCGATTGTCTACTTATCCACAGAAATTATAATATAATTGATTACACATCCAATCATGATACATTAATAGCATCTGAACCATTTAGAAATTGGTTAAGCTTACGGAAACCATCTAGTCTGTCTCAAAAATACAATCCATTATGTGTTTCATCCAAGTTGAGGCATATTGCTTGGACGTAGAATAATCGGGCTTTTATCACAGCGAGCTTCGGTTATCAGCAACCAGTCAATAACTACATTTGTTTGCCACTGCAAATAAATTCTTTTGGAAATTTTGACTGCCTGGTTGAATTAGTTCGACAGTGTCACTGTATAGCAACTTCAAAATGTAGACGAATATTCCGCTTTAGAGAGATCAAAAACAGAGAAATGTGGAAATACGTTCATTTTTAAAATAAATTAGTGTTGGCAGGACAGTTATTAAAATCTCAACACCAAAAAAGTCGAAACAGGTTGTGGGCTGTCAAATAGCTTTGCACAACAATGATAGTAATGTGTGCCGTCAAGAAAACACGGTGCAACACCTTGGATATCGGACAAATGGAAACATGACTCAGCTTTTTTGCAGCATATTTAGTTGGAGAATATTGCTAACAAGGGATTCAGCTGGGGTTTATTTGGGTGTCTCGTTAAAAAACGTAATTTGCGAATAAGACAACTTTGCCATATGCGCGTAACACTTGAACTGGTCTTCTGTCATGGTAGATAACTTGAATTGTTCGCATTCAAGGTTGACTCTACCAGCATAAGTGATGTAGTCCTCAGATTCTTTTTCGCCAGTTTCATACATTGGTAGCAAATATTAAACAAAGACGAACGCTCACCGAAAATCATTGAAAGTTGCCGCACGGTTTTCTCAAAACTGAGATCTCGCGGATCTCGCTTCTTCGGCAGAATAAAGTTGGAATACCGCGTGTGTTCCGTTGTGCCAAGCTTTCTGAGCAATAAGCGTACTCTCCAGGCATCATCTTTGTGCTTCAGTTCGACTTGGAAAACGTCTTCGTAACGTCTGAACCACGAATCGAAGGTTAGGCCGGCATCAGGGTCATAATGGAACTCCGTAATGCTGTTGGCGATCGAGTCGACTGAATTTGTATCTGAGCGGAATTTGGTGATTGAATTTGAAGTTGCTGCGCCTAATTGCTTCCCACGAAATGGAACCAGAAGATACCGTCATAGCAGCCGTTGCCGTTGAACCGGAGGTCCGTGCTGTGGTGTTGGAGACCATGAACCAACTACCCGTGACTTTTGATGCGGTCCGAGATGCCACCAAAAATGACAACATATTACAAAAGGCAATGGAGTACCACCAATCAACCTGGCCAACAACCTATCCATCAGGGGAACTCCGGAATCTTTTTCAGCGACGGAGTTCATTATATGTTGTCAATGGCTGTCTTCTCTTTGGTGACCGAATCGTCATTCTCACCGAACTTCGTCAACGGGTCCTAGCACAGTTCCACTGTGGACATCCAGGGATAAGCCGCATGAAGGCTCTTGCTCGCAGCTATGTCTACTGGCCCGGTATGGATGAACACATGGAGCAGGTATGTCGGAGTTGTTTCCGCCTGCGCAGCTGCCCAGAAGTTACCCAACCGACAGTCGCCACAGCCTTGGCCACAGCCAAAAACCATGGTCGCGCATTCATGTGGATTTTCCCGGACCAATTAACGGACAAAGCTTCCTCATCGTTGTCGATGTATTCAGTAAGTGGCCTGAAGTCCTTATTATGTCTGAGACAACAACAATGGCAACCATCACTAAACTGCGGCATTTGTTTTCAACATTCGGTATCCCGGAAACTATTGTGTCAGACAATGGTACTCAGTTCACATCCCATCAGTTTAGTGAATTCGTTCGAAGACATGGCATCACACATGTTACTTCTCCACCATCCCATCCCCGTCGCCAATCTGTTATGTCTGCTGATTCGCTAATATGCTGTATCTGATTGCTGACCCGCTCCAGTGAAAAAAGACTCAGAGAAGGGAACACAACAGCTATATTCCGAACAAGCGAGCGCGAGAGTGTGAGTACGTGCGAGTGCGAGAATACAACTCAAGCTAGTCATTGGTGGGACACTGTCTAACTTGGTCCAATGCTGACGCACGCGGTCTGGCCTTGGTACAAAGCTGCGACGCGCTGCATATTGCGGGGGCGTTGTCTTACCTTGATCAACGCTGACTCGCGCTGTCTGGGTTTGATAGAAAGCTGAGGCGCTGTATATTGAGGGGGCGTTGTCCTTCTGGTCAAAATCTAGCAGAGCTGAGGGTCTCAGTAGATTTCGGGCATTCAGTGGTTGCTTTCAGGAATCTGACCTTCGTGATATAGCTTTGCACAACAATGATATTAGTGTGTGCCTTCAAGAAAACACGGTGCAACACCTTGGATATCGGACAAATGGAAACATGACTCAGCTTTTTTGCAGCATATTTAGTTGGAGAATATTGCTAACAAGGGATTCAGCTGGGGTTTATTTGGGTGTCTCGTTAAAAAACGTAATTTGCGAATAAGACAACTTTGCCATATGCGCGTAATCGGTCTTCAATGAGAACATTTGATCGACGGAAACTCTGAAACAGAACTTAAAAAGTCAGTCTGAGGAAGAGTGAAGTAGCCGGTCATAGACGATCAAAAAGTATTCAGCAACTTTAGTTGTGGTGTGTTTTTTGACAAAAAACGTAATTAATCTTCACAATGAAAGGCACTATCTCAAAAATTAAGCCAAGGTAAAAGGAAGTTTCTCCACAATGAAAACTTACTTTGCTTTGCTTAGCTTTCCTTTAAATTATTGGTTCAGGGCGATCAGGAGCCCATTCGCTTAGCCTTCCTTTAACTTATTGGTTCAGGGCGATCAGGAGCCCATTACTTTTGAAGAGTTCTTTCAAACGATGAAAGAGCAAATCTGACACTATATTTCGACAATTTGACAGAACGTGTGATTCGTTGGGATTATACAGGTGATGAAAACACAACAGCTGCAACGAAGAACGACTTTTCTACACTCCCATCTGCCTTTTCCACTTACGAATGTGCTTTGCCACATCAACTTTCGAATAAAAAACCTAGCCGGGATAGCTTTCACGAGATGCTGCATGTGAAACCGCTTTGAAACTGCAGGCTCAACAAAAAGTAAAGTCAGATTAGGAAAGAGCTTTACTACCTGGTAAAATTTACGTCGACCGAGTTTATAAATGTGGGCAAATTACACCACATAGTCATTAGGAGTTGGGTAAGTTACACACTGGAGCGGTTTTCATGTGTTAGTATGACAAAAATGTATAAGAAACTGGTCGATAATTGGGGAAGTTTCTGACATGAGATGGGAGGGCATGTTACTTGACACTACGAGGCAAGCATTCCGCATTAGGAACAAAGTTATCGAAGAAACACTTGCATTTGACTCAAAATGCACATATTTTGGTCGGCTAGTAATCCATTGCGGTACGAGTACAACGTTGTATTTGCCATCATCGTCTCACTTGTACGCTATATGTTTTAGACCAGCCATTCGGAATAATCAATGTACGCCACAGTTTGGAAGGGTAAAACGCATAAATGCTAATGCATCAGTTGTAGGGGATCCGTTATTTATTTGGATAAAGCGGCCACTATTGTAGATTTTCCTGAAAGGTTAGCGGGGAGTTAAGCATTTATGCACTGTCAGGCCATAGCGACCTCGGATGTGGACCTAAGCTAAGGTAGTCAAATATGTCCCCGTACAGTGAACAGTTATCGTCTTGGCAATTCGTTTAGTATGAAAATGCCAGTAATGGGAATACTAAATAGTTGGTCATGGAAACTCCAAAAGCTTGTTAATTAACGTATCCTTTTTGATTGTTGGTCTGTTCGCTGAGCTTGGCAGTTGCATTGCAAACGTTTCATCACCAATCTAGGTGACATCTTCAGTGCGGGGTTGAGCGGGTTGAGCTGACGATGTCACACACACACGCACTCACCCACTCAACCCCGCACTGACGATGTCAGCTCGATTGGTGATGAAACGTTTGCAATGCAACTGCCAAGCTCAGCGAACAGACCAACAATCAATCAGCGCCCCCGAGCTACCTATATTCCACAACATTGCCGACGTCTCCTCTACCTCTGATAGGGGGTGCCCACTTCATCTTTTAAGTGGAGTTATTTCGTGTTGAAAAGCAGGCAACTGCTGTAGACATGTTTTATGCATGTTGGAAAGCGTAAACAGTGGACATCTCAAACAGCTTTAGGAAAATTGAAACCAACGCCTTCCGTTCAGCAGCCGGTCATTACCATCCGTCCGCGGGTAGCTGGTCAGCGTTTTAGCCGAATATTGTAGAGCTTGGTCACTAGACAAGACACTGCGCATCTCTTTCAACCGACAGAAACACAAAGGTACATTGCTTGCAGGCACTTCTATGTGACTCGACTTAATGAGCAAGAAGATATTCCGCTTTCAGCCTCCTTGGTTATCATAATTCACTTTGAAACGGGATGGCTGAAGCATGTGGTAATCAATGGTTGCCAGAGTTTGGTAGGCTCCCGGGATGATAGCGACATGTTTGGTCAATCCTGGCTGTTGGTTACAAGTATGAAAGTTTTTCATTTTTCAGTGGTAACTTTTTAAGGTGCATTTAATGTAGCATATACCTACAGTTTTGATGTAGTCCCAAAGGTATTGTTTTTCTGAATGAAGTATATGACGTTCACTAAATACGGTATTCGGCTCTAGGAGGAAGCACGAGGTTTGAACTACTGCCAGGTTGTCCAAGCATAGACAGGGGCAGTAGAAACACCGCGGTTGGGTTCAAACCATTTACCTTCCGATCAGTAAGTTGGTGCCTTAATCATCGAGCTTTTTCGAGCTCAATAACTCTGGCGGCTTTATGGTAGATCTGTCGCGTTCGAGGGGTGGCAATAACTGCAAAAGATAACTATTTTGGAGTGCGGTGAATCTGCTAACAAGAAGGGAATTGATAGCTCAGTGTTATGGAATGATGCCGTCATAATTGAGTACACATTTCTAAGGAAGATCAGCATAGTCGGTTAGGCGAGTTGGTATATACTTTACCGAGATTTCATGCCTATTGTTAGGGCAAAATGGGTCACACACAGCAAGCCTTAATTGTTCTTTTTCGAAGTCGAAATACTGAACTCAATGTGTACTCGAAGTGGAAGAAAAGTCATTCGTGGAATAATGGCTTACTGAAAGTGGGGAACCGTGAGGAGAATTCAGCTTATATTGATAGGTGAACCCTTCGACAAACTTTACGCAAAAATTGTTGGGTTTGCTTCTTGGAGGTGAGTTTTAATCTGCGTTTGGGAATGGAGCTTTGGCATACGAGTCAGTAGTGGAGCCTGGAAAATTGTCATATATAATAAGCAGTTGCACGTGGCTTTAGAAGTCCATTGTAAGTAATCTATGTGTGGTAAAATGATACACTCTCCAGCAAAAAGACAACTGTTTTTTAGGTCTGAGCCCCTTGGCACTAGTGATTCGAGCAACCAGCCACAATGTACTTCATTGAAGTCTACGGACGAAATTCGATAATTGCTTTTACTGTAGAAATGTGATCGGCGGAGGTTAGAAGCAGATGTGCAATTGATAACAGGTAAGTAGTTGCTAAGATTGGGGCCATCAAACTGCGGGACTGAGGAAAGTTCGATGAGTGAAGAGGGGGTATTGGGATGATACATGGTACAGTGGGGTAACGCCATATGGTTGAATGCATCGACGGGAGAACTGCTGAGCATAAAAGCAACTGAAGCCTGTATATCTAGGTGGTGGTACATTGAGGATTTCTATTCGCAAGGACTAGGCCGGATGGAGGGAATTCTTTTTATGTGGATGAATAATACAGTGCGTGTACATTTGTCGGATCGCTAAGGAACGGGTAAGAAGCTTACATATGTGATTGTCGTATCTGATGAAGCCGAAAAGGCAGCAAATGCAAGCCTCTACACAAAAGGATGAAGTAATTTGGGGTCAAAGCCTGACTGCTGTAATGCAGAGCAGATAATCATTTTGGATGGTTTTAATTTGGCCTGAGGTGGTTGAAAACGTCAACCTATGTAGCCGAAGAGTGTCCATGTCATGACAAACCTAGAAGCTGAAGTCTCTAGCTAAATCGAAGATACTGTCCAAAACACTGATTGGAGTGATTGTTGGTCTGTTCGCCGAGCTTGGCAGTTTGATTGCAAACGTTTTATCACCAATCGAGGTGACAGAACGGTAGGGCTAAGTGCATTATCCAGGTGTGTCGCTTTTGGGCACACCCGAAGATGCGAAGTACCATAAAACTGGAACAGGCAACCAGGTGGTTATTCTTGAGTTACGCCCAGAAATCTAATGGAGATTTCGTCTGTGCTGAAATGCCGAGAAGCACTGCACAACTCTAGTCAAGCACATCAACAACGAAGCATGGATCAGGAACCTCTCCAGAAGACAACTCACGGCAGCGGAGGAGAACGTGCTCATCAAAGGGCTTAATTTTAATTTCAAGGATGCTGGCAATCTGGAATATTTGGCCAGTCTCGAAGCGGCCTTCAAGTCCAGCGGCCTCAATGAAGAAACCCAGCAAGCGATACGTCAAACCGTGGTTCCGGCTATCACGCGAAACACAACACACAACGCTTTATCTACTGAAGAAAAAAGGGCACTAAGCAGCCTCAGAGCAGACGAAACCATCGTTATTTTGCCAGCTGACAAAGGAAGAATGACAGTTATTCTGGAGAAGGCGGAATACATAAATACATCGACAAACCCAAAGACCCGCCCACTCAACCCCGCACTGATGATGTCACCTCGATTGGTGATGAAACGTTTGCAATCCAACTGCCAAGCTCGGCGAACAGACCAACAATCAATCAGCGCACCCGAGCTACCTATATCCCACAACATTACTGATCGGAGTATTACGGATTTTAAGAGACACTGGATCAAGGATACGGCAGTTTGGCACATTTTGGCATTAGGCGGTCACAGTGTGAGAACCATGTACCTGTCGTTCAGAAACCTGTAAGAATCACTGGGATTGCTTAGCGAAAAGCCTGAGAAGCTAACTTGTATAAACATTTGGGGTTGGGCGTCTTTTAATTACGGAAGCAGAGTCTCAAATGACCAGCAAAAGATTGGGAAGTAGGACGCTGCCTTGAATGACACAAACGGTATCGGGCCCGAACACATACTGAATATCTGAATTCTCCCACTTCGTTTTGACCGTTCAAGCACGATCGAAGCCAAGAGAAAATTAGGTCAGGGACGCTGAAAGTAGGACCAAACCAAAACCTTTCGCATATTTAGGAACATCGCAATTTTTGAAACAACATGGTTGATGATGACAGTAAATTTATTGAGAGGTTCGAACTGCTATTACGTACACGAACTTTCGAGTAGCATTCCATAATGTCGGAAGTTTTAAAGTGTGTTCGGACGTGAACAAGAAATGTACATTTTGAAAGCAGATTAGTTATCCATGAAATCCTCATTTGGGGGTTATAGCTAAATGGAGTGTGACTGGATGAAGCATCAGTATTTGAACAAACAGACTGATGCACTTGAGCTGGCAGTATAAATTGATGCAGTGCATTTTTCTTCTAAACAATGTGATTACATGGTTTGTAACATTATTCTGACCAATCTGTACTAAAATAGATTAATGGGCTCTTATCAAATCTTGGCTTTGGGGTTTTTCAGTCCCTATGAAATGTTTGAAAGCAGAGGTCATCTTGAATTTCGGTGGATTTGGACAAGAATCAAACAGCGTAGTGGTGGACCTTGGGATAGAAAAATGTGTAGTTATATTTGACTTAGAAGTGAGGTAGAACTTATTCTGATCATTTTAATTATTTTGTCTTTCACATGGCACAAAGGTGGAAAAGCTGAATCAGGTGAAGTCGAAGGTGTCTATTTACTTTTGTGGAAGGGATCTGATGTAAATATACACCAGTGTGTGGTTACAGTCAAGTACGGGACAACTTTGGTAGTCGAAACAGGGTTCGGTAATAGCTTTTCCTCGGTAAAAGTGTACTGTCCAGTAAACAAATTACGCGTGGTGTCCTTGAGCCTTTACACGCTGAAACTCCCTCCAACAATTTTCGTTTTGTACGAGTGTGAGAAAGCACGCTACATGGCAAAAGTGGGTTTGCTGTTTGAGTCCAATGAATGCACTGGTGAAGTTGAGGGAGGCGTAAGTCTAAGGCACATTTAATTGGTTGAGATAAGTGAGAGTCAAGATCAAGGTCTTAAATGTATATTGCTTACTAGGCGTCTGCAACCAAAAACCATGCTAAAGAACAGAAACCTGCCCACTATAATTCATAGTTTTTTAAAGAACAAGGTTTCTGGCCTCTGGCTTTTGGCTCAGTTTCGCCAGAGGAATTGCAAATGACCCATCGGTTTTTCCTGTCGTAGGCTAAAGTATTCGTAGCGTTCGGTTGGTCAGATATCAGTCTATTTGGATTAATACCTGGCACTCAAGAAGCATAGAGGAAGTAGTGTGATCCTCTAAGTGCTCACTGTGATCACAATGACCTGTTGAAGATGTAGAGGACAAACCAATGGGTTGGAATTTATTGACATATCTAGAACGTTAGATTGCGATAGGAATATTATTTGTTGATCACGTGGCTGTTGATCTGTTCGCCGAGCTTGGCAATTTACTCGCGAACGCTTCGTCACTGGTGTGCAGTTAGGTGGGTGCGATAAGACCGTTGTTGGTAAGCATGCGGTTATCCAACATCATTCTGTCTGTATTGCAAAGAGAGACAGGCGCACAGCGGTTTCAATAATACCTGATAGATTTTTTCAGTCTATTTGTAAGGGAGTACCCGCGCGCACTCTAGATAGACAGGATACTTTGGGTACATCTAGAATCAGTTACGGTACAGGCTATCAAATCCTTGTCTTATGCCTGTCAGACGATAAGTGGTTAATTCCTAATGAGTGCTTCTAGGCTGATACGGTTCATCTGGGATCAGCTTGCCAAGAAATATGGGCACCAATAATGTGTCTGGGTTTTTTCTTGTGCACGATTACCGACCAAACTTACACTGCTAGGAATTTATAATATCAGATTCTAAACAAGCGCAAGACAGTACACTTGACCGTGAAAAAACCGTCCAAATTAACGGTAATAGCTATAGAAATGATGAGTGTGTTTTTAGGTCACATTACTTGAGAACAGTCTGGTGAAGCAGGAATTTTCCGTCCCTTGAGAGCAATTACCTCTCACTCAAAGAAACAACATAAGGGTTTCTGGTTAACATTTATATCAATCACGGTAATAAAACCGCTTAGTATTAATTTCTGAATACTGCCACAGAGGAATCTTGAAAAGTTTCAAAGGGATCGTAGCATTGGTCCTTAAGATATGTACTTAGTTAAGGGGCAACAACGTGTTTATCTACGAACTTTCAACAGGAGATTATCAACAGTGACCTGCCATCCTGAAAGCTCTGGCAGGACTGAGACTCGGTTCAAAGTTATTCAACAGGTTACTGGTTGTGATTACCCATAAATATCTGGAAATTGCCGCGAAGTACTCACTACAACTTGAGGATTGTATTCAGTTGGGTGCTAAAATTTTGCTACCTTTATTTCAGTCCTTTCGCCTTGGGCATGATGCTGGCTGCAAAAAATCGTCGGCGAATGGTGCCCAAAATTTCTCATGTTGCGAAAACTGGAAGGAAACGTTTAGGTGTTTGAGCCTCCCCAAATATGAAAGTCTACTTAAAAAGCTGAGCAGATGCATTTCACTAATTGTCACAATCCCGAAAAGGCACGGTTTTCTCGCCCTATCTCAAAGACGTACTGAGTGAATAAGCAGTTTACTGGCTGCAGACCGGATATGTGAAGGATCCACCTATGTTTTATTTCATAAACTACCGTTAATTTTAGAGGGCTATCTAAAGTTAAAACCATCTACCGTTCTCTTAGTTTTTCTAAAAGTGTTTTTTATACTTTTATTGAACCAAGTACATCAGCATTGATAATGGCGTATCCTAATAATAACTTTTAATGCTTCGATGCCTATTCATCCATGACGTCAGTTTCTGAGAGAAATTCATTTTAAGCCCCGATGTGTGAAGTTTTTGTTCACGTCACTCCCATCTGAACAGCTCATCTTCTATCCTGACACGCACCCATTGGTTAGCACACACAAAATCTGGGAAAGTTTGGCTTGATATATGTTCCCAGGTTTCCAGCAATGCTCCAGACGTCAAACACACATGGCGCCACTGACATTGGGAGTCTTGACCGGCGTGTAACCCGATCCGTCCAGCCAGGACAGTTAGTAGATTCTCGTTTATGCGTAAGCCAAGTTAATTAAACCTCTATAGTCTAAACATTGTCTTCCGTTTGGATGTGATAATTCCGATGTGCTGGCGGAGAAGCACTAACATACTTATCTATGCTTATATAGTATATATATACTATATATTACTGTGTATATATACTTATATATACAAATATGCTTAACTGGCAACTCCAAAAACTCAACTTTCCGACAGGACATAGGTCAATAATGCGCGCTGCAGCAGCATTGCTTTACCCTGGAATGAATGTCTGTCTGCATATAAGACAAATTCGATGGCCCATTTTTACCTAGCGAGCTCCAAAGTACCGAAGAGAGTTTTCTTCGAATTTCTAACTAGTATCACATAAACCATTCATCTTACTTACATAAACTGATAAATCGTGCCATCACTGATATACTCGAACTATAAAAATATGTACAGGGGGTATCAAATACTTAAAGTATCATGCAGAATTTTACAAACTTTTCAGAAGTGATCAGAATATCCCAAAAGTGACAAAAACGAGGACTTGCTTTGCTGTCCTTGTAGAGTCAGGAAAATGTAACGTCACGTGGTCAGAACTTCTAATAGTGATATTTTCTTTACTCGTTCAAAAATGGGTCTGCATAATATACAAACAGTGTCGATATCTGAAGCAATCCATTTTCATTATCTTAATAATCTCAAAACTTAGGACACCAGCTTGAACAACGAATATATAGGTAAAGGTCATTATCTTAGTAATCTCAAAACTTAGGACATCAGCTTGAACAACGAATATATAGGTAAAGGTTCGTAATAAAAATTTATTGCACCAAACTGTTTTGTTCAATCCGGACCCGTCTGGATTTTGGATGCCTTAAAATCATTAGAGCCTTAACCGGAGTGCGTCGGTGATATTGCTTTAAAATAATCCCTTTCTGAAACATCGATTTAGGTTTTCCTCTTGAAATTAGATAGTCAACAACTGTTGTGGCGCAACTTTCTCCAACAACTTGCGGTGATCATATGAACTAAGCTTAAGTACTGTTCATTACAGATTTATCCCACGATCAGTTAACAAAACAAAACAGTTATAACTGCAGAAATAAATTTTGAGATAATAAGAAGAACAGTGAAACAGACTGAATATCTTAGGGATCTGTCTTTATTGGGGATACTCTCGCACCCGATCCGAAACGATTTGAATGCATCAACTGGTGGTGATATTTTTACCGACAAATGTTCGGTGAACCAATGAAGTATGATGAGTAAATCCTGCGCATAATCGACTCAGTTGGCATCCTGAATTACAATCCAGTGAGTTGTTTTTCTTAGTTTACTTTGAAGAAAAACCGCAATAAATATCCGTATGCCGGTTTTGATAACCTGGGCAGATCTCGCAATTATCAGGGGATCAACTTCCACCAGATAAGGTTTATTGTAGAAACAGTCAAATCTGAGTTCGTACAACAGTCTGGGTCAAGGCAGATGAATAATACCCAGTTGAAATAATTCCATTGCGCAGTAAGTTGTGGCTGATTAAATGTAGTGAAAAATCTTTACTGGCCATTTCCCTCGGTGTTTTTGCCTGCATACTGATGTGAGATATCATTGTTTTCAGTTACAATTGCGACACTTCTGTGTATCAGCGCAACGTCCAAAACATATGTCAGATGCTCGCGAGATTTTTACAAGAGAAATCTATCGCCTTTCGCATATTACCTATTTACTCTGTCGCACAGCAATCACGGAGTGCGACGAACTGTTTGCTCTGGATGTAACACGTCGTTCAGTGCTACAGAGCTTTCTTTCTAGACAAAATACCGACGCTTCTAGCCTGAATATCTCGAGCGGCAGGGGAAAATGACACATCCAAAACATACACGTACAAATTCCTAGTAATCCAAACTAAACTTTCAAGCACGTCATCTTTTCTTTGATATAAATAATTTGTCATCTCGTATAAAAAAATATCTACCTGAAGCCTGTATATTATACCCGTTTGGTTGGTGTTCACGATCGCATCACCCGAAATTGTCATTTGAACCCAATTTGATGTTCCAATGTTGATTTGAAAAATCTATCTTTTTCCATTTGATTCGCTGGGTGAAGAAAGATGCACACCAGTGTAAATTAGGTATAATAAGTTGGCTTGGCACGGGCATATTAAACTCTATGCACACCAGCGTAAATTAGGTATAAGAAGTTGGCTTGGCACGGGCATATTAAACTCCGGTTGGCCTCCGTTAGCAAACTGTCGTTAACCAGCTATCCGTTTTGAGGGAAAAAGGTTGAAACAGTGACTGACTCGATCGGGTTGTTTGCATGACGGGCGATCGATAGCCCTGTCATGTCTCGTTTGCAGAAGCGTGTTCTGGGCGCAGGGTGGACGGAGTGTCACATGGAAGCAAAGCAGGACAAGCATAACAACCGGTATTAGTTACATCGCTTCATGAGATGTGCACGATACCGAGAGGGCCAGACACATTACTGATGTGATGTCAGCCGAATCGCGGAATATGCACTGTTCTCCCATGTCTTTCACTCCGTGGGTAGGTTATACTGATCAGATTTGGGAAGAAAGTTCCACGTTGTCATGCTTGCTATTCGTTTGCTTAACACACAAGTAGTAATGGGAAGAAACAAGCAACTTTTAGACCAGCTTCATTAGCTCAGTGCTCAAATTCGAAATTTTGTTTGCCTCAGTGAGAAGCATTTATCGTGCCTGGGTGCAAGCAATCTGAAGGACTTGAATGAGTCCTTTCTATCATTTTGGTTGACAACTGTCAGATTCTCATCGGACGCGCTTTGGTTCTAAAAAGACATTCTTTTATTGGTTAGATTATTTTAGCCTGTACCATGTAATACAGTATTTTCACCGTGTAATTTCTGGTTCGAACCAGTAAGGCATTTGCCAAAGCGATAATGTTAGTGTTCGATGATTCCACGGCGAATTCTCATGATCAACCGTTCTGTTGTATCCACTGGCTTATTCGTCACCCAAGACACAATATTTAACTTTTGTTTTTTCTTTTGTAAAACCTTCAGGGACCACCCCGTATGATAAAAGTTTACAAAGTTTATCAACCTGGAACCACACAAATTTGGGAACATTTTTTGAAAACTTGAATAAACGGTAAATATAATATAAATTTTTCACGGTAATAATCGCATCGGAATTTTTATACCCGGACTGTTCAAAACCGAACTTCAGATAGCCCGGATTATGGTGGAATATATATTCAGGCTGTTGTACAGGTCCCATCATAACACAGTCAACATATGGAAAAAGGTGAGGGACATATAAACCTGCAACCATCATTTCTGCTCAGACAGGGAATGATTTGTTCAAACGACAGAATTTTGCCACATATCAGCCTGTGATAAGGCTGCCAAACTTGATCCAATTTAATTACCATTTGTTTTTTCTCAAGCGGGGATAAAAACTGACAATCCTGGATAACATATCTGTTTTTACAACAGTAAGTCGTTGGGAACGGAGGTCCAATTGGTCTTTTGTTCAGTACAATAAGCCGTTCCATTTTCAGATGTTTGATCGCCGAATATTGTGGACAGCACCACAGTGTTTTAGTTGTCCTGTCGCTGCTTGAAAGAGAGAAAATATCATTCAGGAAGTTTCAATTGTTAGGTACTTACCATTCGGCGGAAAAGTGTCGAATTAGAAGACTTAGATTTCGGGCCTTCCGAAAACGAAAAGTAATTTGCAGGAACTGAGGCCCCACTTGAGCTCGGACGGTGGAGTACAATAGAGTTTAACATCAACAATTGGATCCACATAATTTTGTGGCCTCCTATTCCGAAATTACACGTGCTAATATCTATCTACTAACTCTATCGTCCATCCAGGCTTTTCATCGACTGACCAGAGTATGTTGTTCTGTTAACACTCACGGGCTATGATAAATCATATATGTACTTATGGTACTTGGTATATATTGATCACAACCATCAACCGATTGCTACGCACCACTGCGTTCCTCAACAACGCACTGATGACTTCGCTTCGGTTGGTGATGAAATGTTTGCAATCAAATTGCCCACGCTCAGCGAACAATCCAACGAGCATGGTATATTAAGTTATATGAACATACATATTATACATGAAGGAAACAAAAAAACAATTTACTGTGCTACAGGTAGTGATTTCTGATGGCTAACCTCATAGAACAGACCACGACATAAAGAGAAATCGTAATAAAAAGTACAACAAATCATGGTGGACCGCAGAACTTCACTATTTAAAGCAATGGTGTTAGAATATCCAGGCTATCCGGGTGTGTCTCCCAACACTACATAAATGGGTTCAAAAACCTAATGTTCCGGATGTACGCTGACGCTTGTACTGGCGTGTTCACGTATATAATTATACGCATGTACTTACTTGGAAGATTAGAGGTGCAGGTTAAAATCTTCAAATTGTAATGCATCTGTGAAGAGAATTATTACATTGTTGTTATTCTAGAGGCGGGAAATCCCTTCCGTGATAGTATTGCAGTATTACCGGTCTCTTCTAAATCAAAAGCTATCTAAAGGCTATTTTTATACCGAATGCAACTCAACCATGAGTAGTTGGTGCCAATCAGTTCGGTTTTCGTGAAGCTTGATGGAGCGATCTGACTGTTATCTATGGGTCTGGAAGTTAACTGGTGCGGGAAGATGTCATTCTCAGTTTCCGGATATCAGCTTTCCGGGAATGTGTAGGTTATTGTTTATTTATTATTGCACTCTGGTGCATTTGTATAGAGTGGATAGATGATAATAGTGAATGCGTTCAACTACAAAATGCCTAGGTTTATGAACAGCAGCTAGCCGCTAAAATTTCGTGTTCGGGTGTGCATCTAAACTGTAGTCATCCATGGAGATCGGCGTAGGCATGTCCAACTTGTGCAGTTTTGTTCTGGTCGTGAGGTGTCTCTAATTGACTAGGTGACTTACGGATAATACTACATAGGTGAATAATTTGGGATATCTTGGAACACCTCTACAAAAATTGTACACTGCTACGATAAAAAAGAGACAAACGGAACAAGGCTTTATTACTTGACGGCTTTGCACTCGGCAGGGCTTGTACGCACGGATGGCAGGGGTTGAAGAAACTGACAGATTTTTGTGACAACAAGCGCTCCGAGAACGGTTCACAGCGTCTATCTGTCTAGAGATTAACAGGATTATGCATATTCTATAAACAGGAAGCAGGATGGTTGGTTCCATTCCCGGCATTTCCTTGGCAGTGACGCTCTGAAGATTAGGATAATTCATGCTATGTCCTCTTTGTAATCCAAGTCTCTTCGATACTGTTGTATTCCAGAAAACCAGGTTCAGTGGGTTGAGTGGGATGTGTGCCAAGATTTGCCTGTCGTGAAGTCTGATTATCCAAAAGGTGTCCGTTTTCTGGCATTTTGTCCTTCCCCTGGACAATGTTACAACCGCAGCATCTTTGAACAAAAGCATGGCTTTTTCTGGCTTGACAGTTAAGACTCGTCTTCCAAAAACTATAGCAAGTTGAACTAATATGTTTTGCTCTATCGGAGGATGATGTAAAGCACTTTTGATGGCTCTAGCGATGTTAAGTTTAGCTCAGTTCTAGGCACTGCCATGTGCGTCTTTTTGCGTGACATTTAACAAAGTGCGAAAGCGACTATTAGTCTCACAGCTCTGCTTGACGTGAGAGAATAAGTGAATCATCGGAAGTCAATGATAACAAAACGATAGAAAGAGGTTTCCATCAAAGTGTGTGATGAGGTTGTGAACTGGAAAAAGCGTTTGGGCTAAGGTCGATCGGGAGATGTAGGGTTGATAGCAGATAAATGTCACAATCCTTCAGATGTTATGGTTGACTGTGGAATGCTAGTTTTTAAAGCTTAGGCTTTGAGACAGGCAGGTACATTAGTTATGGATGAACATACACAAGGGGTGCAGTTTCAAAGGGAGTTCGGGATAACTCAGCGTTTAGGGCGCGAGATTACTGAGTGGAAGACCTGTGCTTCCAAGTCATTCTCTGAACTACGACTTGTCCCGTTCAGTCTCAGGCACCTTGATGGTACCCCAGCCCTCGTGCTTCATCCGGGGAACGGGCAGCAACACGCTAAAAGGGAGTTACAGATCGGCGAAGATTACATACGAAGATTTACATATCAGAGCTCCAATTCACATGTGAAAGGGACTTTGAACAAATGCGTCCAATGCTGATGTACAATAATTCCGCAAGATGCGAAGCGTGTCACTGTTAGGATATTCGTTTCGTTTCTGAGCACACTGGATAACTTGTGTCACCGGATCCAACAATTTTTATATTCTACTATCATCACAGCAAGTAACCAGATGTGTCAGGATGCACTTAGGAAGTGCGGTGAAACGAATGTCTCTACTAGATGATTGGGCGAGGGAGACACTTATATATATCACCATATTTGGCGAGCATCGTTTCATTTCCAAAACCCAAAATTGTTGCCTAGCTTTATCACGCAACAAAAACAACACATTAGCTGATCCAAGTATGTCCATTTGCCAATTTTTACCACCCTCCTCTAAGTACTGCTGCAGTCTGCAAGTGCTTCCAATATATTACGGAGATAATCGTAGCTTAACTCAACAGCCAGAATGTCAAAAGTCTACTTTCAGCTTCTACTGATTCAGTAACGGCAGAAACCAATAGGTAAATTACCTAAGTGTGATGTAACTTCCCGCATATTTTACCTCATAGTGCACCAGCGGTTGTTCAAACTCGTTAGATACAGCCTAAAACTAGTCAGCCAGAAATTAAACAGAGCAAATTTCATGAGTGGACTTTTGAACCTTTTGGACAGTATGACTACTGCTGAATTGTCAGAATATATTGTCTATATAGTGGTCAATAATTATGGAGGACTCTATCAAATTCCAAGTTTGCAGTTTCACAGGAGAAGTATGAGGTGTATGCGATCGAGTCTTAAACCCCCGACTACTGTTCAACAGTACTTTGATTGTCTGACAGGATCACTAACCGGTCATACTGAGATCTTCGTCTCATTTGGACTCAGCGAATGTGCAAACGATGAGCGGGCGCGTGGTTCAAATGATGACAACCTGAAACGACCAGCCGGCGGTTTAATTACCGTACCAACGGTGACGTTTGCAGGTCACAAAAGGATACCAAACGAATATTCAAAGGGACATGGTTAAAACAAAATTTTACCATATTCACAGTGTGTATGGAAGTGAAGATCCATTTTTGGGACCCATTTGGGACTCATTTTTGGGACTCATCTCATTGTTTGCTGTGGTGTAACGAGGTCATACTAGCCGAAATTTATATTTTTGAATAATTTTCCTATCAAGTTCCTCTGAACATTAGGCTTGCTGTGTTAAAAAAACTTAGCCTCTGCTCCAAACTGTGGCCAGCTGACAACCAGCTGTGACAACCCTTAGAAATATTTTGAAATGGAGAACAGATGAGTTCCACCGAGCGGCGATTTGCATTATTGTGTATTAACGTGTCAAGTTTATCCTTATTAGTGTATCACACTAAGCCCTCAGTAACTTTCAAGTCCAGTGTTCCATTTCAGGTGTCATGGAACTTCCAGATATGGCAGAAGAAGGAAGACTTCATCCACTAAAAAGTTCTGAGATTTTGTTTTCCATAGATGAATGGATGTGCTTCTGACATGCGACCGGATATCTCATCATACTATCAGACATTCAGCGAGATTAACGTTTAGATGATTACGTCTTCTCAGGTCAAAATTCTAGACGAATCGTTTTAATGAGGCCCAAGAAACAGTTTCTGTTGAGAAAGTATATAGTCTACGATGTGCGACCACTGTCAGCTTTGTTGTCACGGAGTTCAGCTACATCCTCTCATTAGTTTGAAACCAAACAGGAACACGCGTCGACGTGACAAATGTTTTTATGCTGAAATATCAGACCACTAAGATGTAGAGCCCTGGTACCAGAAGGTACAATATTTCTGGTTGGTCCTTGCTCTTTGGAAAGTGAGACTTTGTTAGTGATATACTGCGAACTGCAGCAGTTATCTGCAAAGCAATATGGCTGTCATACTGCAACAGCAATCAGGGCCCTTCACGAATTAGCGCAGGTAATTGGAGTCGGCTAACACGGGGATTGTAGAAACTATGGGGCAGATACAAGTACGTATGGTTTTGTAACAAACTGCACGAAGCTGTATGAAAGCATACGAAAAGTGAATTTTGAAACCCGGTTGCGTGGTCTTTGTTTGACTTTACCTCCTTGTCACTATTACGGAAAGCCTGTGTTGTAAGTAAGAAAATTTGGCTGCTGCTTCAAAACGAATGTCCCAAGCTAAATTCGTTTGACCGAATGTTCTTCATTGCATTTTGTACAACAAGTTTATGAATACCGCGATTCACAGGAAGCAACTTTTGAAACGGCCAAAGAAACAACCCACAAAAGCTTTCTGAAACATCTTCAAAACCAATGTAAACCATTTTTATTTGCATGTAACTGATTTTAAAATGTGCATCCCTGCTTAGAAAGCGAAGAACAGATTTAATTCGTGAAAGGATAGCCAATGCTGGTACGCTGGGTCTGTCTATAATTGACCGGAAAATTACTTGGGTTCCGGAATGAAAATCATGCCTGCACTGCATAAAAACGTGTCTTCTGTTACCAAGACGTAGTAAAAAGTAGGTCTGTAGTTTTTTTTACTAGGAAGCAGTATCAGGTAGATAGTAAAAAGTAGGTCTGTAGTTTTTTTTTACTAGGAAGCAGTATCAGGTAGGTAAGGCTTAATTCAAACACTATGGTAGGCACAGTGTGTTTGCGTATTCCCCACAAGTCATGTCCCTCCAAATTACAGTATGGCTCCTGAAATGTGTGAGCTCTCCGAACTGGTTTTGGAAGGATAGCGCCCAATAAGAGACGACATTATGGCCCTATTCATGGCGCAGCGTGTGCCATAACAGAGGTTCAAAGTCCTACATATATTCAGCGGTAAATTTCAACTGTCAAATCTGAGTGGACTAAACTTCCCCGGATATGCCTGTCCAAGAGGTATTATTGTAGGTAGTTTTCAAAATGAGGCTCTGACATCTTGAAAATCTATTCTTCCTGTGGAGGATGGTTTAAAGTTCTGAATATCGTAATAACAGTTTAGGTGAGCCTTTTCCAATTCATACAGTCCTGATTTATTGTTTAATTTTCCTGCCTAAATGCGGGCGGCGGCCTGAGCAGCCGCAACACGGTTGAGACACTTGGAACTATGATGCTGAACTCCAAGTTATACAGACTGTGGGGCCGCCAATGTACACGGTATACAGAAGAGAATTTAATTACCCATAAATATGTACTTACAATCTTACAATAGCTTAATCGAACTTTCGTCATTTCCCTCGACTTTAACAGTAGGACATACGGAATTGATGATAACCTCCAAGTCTCTCATACGATTCACCGGTTACCAACATACTGTAGTTAAAAGACGACCTCACAGAATCACTGGAGCCTGGATTGAAGTGTTCTACAACTTATGGAGACTTCATCATTGGCCTGCTTGTCTGTAGACCTTTGTTACAATTTTGAGGTTTTTTAACGTTACTTGACATTTTTCAGTAGCTTGATTTGAACGGCGAAATTGCATGAAGTGCCGGGTAGACATACGGCCTTCCAGCAAGAACGAGAGTGTAAATGGATTTACGACGCTGGAAGAATAATGACGAATGGAAGCGGGCTTTTTAGCATTTTAACTAAGCAGTTGACCGTTGTGCTGTCGCAGTCCGGTACAAATGGATTCGTAACAAATAGGGTGAACAGGGCTGCCGTTCGTTATGACTCAATTTTGAGCCATAGCCTCCTTAAACCGAAGCGAGGCTATGTGGCTGGACTGGTTTTCGACAAAATCGGACAAAAGCACTATTTCGGAAGCACTAGAGAGGCAAATTGCGCTCGCGACCTTATCTACCTAACTTTGGATATTGGCCATAAGATTGCGGGTATCGTATACTCCAGCTGATTTGCACTTCCAATATTGTTTTTGCCTCGTAAAGGTTGCCCGTGGCAGTCCACCCGTGCACATGGACTAGTATTAGTTCGTTAGTACTTTACCAAAAATATCGCTCGGTTTACTGACGCTTGTTTCGCTCAGTCAAACCACTCATGTACGCTGCTGCTGCGCAAGCCTAGGTCAGTCCAGGTTTTCTCATTTGCCCTTGAAGTATCTAGCCCGAACCCACAACATGTCGTTGGAAGGATCATGATAAACCAGATATATCTTTTTCCATCAAGACTTGCTCCGACATAAACGCTAGTTTCGAAAGAAGTATTTGGTTTCCGTTGCCCCTCATGAAATGTAAGCCTTGCATGGTGGCGGTCTCTCGTGGTACTAACTATTGAAATGAGCTCACATGAATTTGGAATGAAAAAATGCTAGAGAGTACCTTTTTGTGATTCGTTAAATGTTTAGAATGCGAATCGTGCGAATGCGGTAGATGATGTGCGATATCTACACCACTTCTCAAAAACGCACACCAAAGATCATCCACTGGTACGTAAACCGGATTACGCCTTCATTTCGTACAGAGATTTTAATATGAATTTGAATAACTTACACTATCCGGGTTTTAAGGAATCACTGATTGATAACATGTCTGAACTCTGGTCTTTGGACCCTATTTGAGAAGATCCTTTAAGATGTTCCAGTTGATCGGCAAACCTGCAGCTTACGCTAAGAAACATACGTCAGTCCCTTGAAGTTCAAGGAACCATTTATGATAAGCTGGTAAACTGGTAAATGGAGATTAATTATGCGTTCGTTCGTTTGTGGGTAAATATGTTTGGTAAAATTTTCACGGTGAATTGTGAGTCAATCGTACAAACTTTCTATCAAACCAATCGAGGGGAAATGCATTCTGGGGTTTGGGGACCAAGCAAATAGATCGTTTGGGTTGTAGACTATTAATTTGAGTATCCATAAACTACTCTGAAAGTAAAGACGGAGAACGGG
Source organism: Clonorchis sinensis (assembly GCA_003604175.2). Taxonomy (NCBI): domain Eukaryota; kingdom Metazoa; phylum Platyhelminthes; class Trematoda; order Opisthorchiida; family Opisthorchiidae; genus Clonorchis; species Clonorchis sinensis. Next base: position 41,557,351 of record CM030370.1, read on the forward strand.
GAAATTTACTTGAAATTGCTCACGTGTCTCCTCAAGAGGTGCACACAGTAAGTCTGGACACGAAATTCACGGGAAGAAGATTGTCGGATTCGGACTATTTGTAACCAGGTTCTAAACATAAATTTCACATACCTGCTGTGACAATTGAGCCCCATAGTACACGCAAAAGTCCGTCTGGTGACTGGCACGACCCAAAATATGCACCTCAGGCACATACATATGCCTAGCCAGCTCTAGCAATTATTCAGGTCTATGACCATCACTGAACCATCGCTGACTAACATAAGCCTGCCATATATGCTTGCCTGAGACGTGTATCCTGAGTGGCACGGGTGGTCAGGGACCTTTTGCAAATACTGTAAGATTCAAATACTCAAATGTGCAAGTATGTACTGAAACCTATCTTACCACAGGCATGCTGATGGCTTCAGAACATTCCGCTCTTCTCAGCCTCCAATCTTATTCGATACAGTTTAAACCTTGTAAGCATAGTTTAGCTAGTTTTATATGCGGCTTGACGCGAAATTTACGCGGCAATACCGATTGTAATAGGATGTTAATCAACTTCGTTTGATGTAACAGGCCGGAGTAAAACAGATACCGGGCCACCATGTTTGACGTCTGATCTTACGGGCGTCACATAGGGCTTGAGCTGAAACGCCGTACAGCTTCGTCTAACCTAGCCGCTAGCTACTCATCGGCATTTCGAATAATAACCAATCATATTTGTCATCAAGACTCTTCAAATCCCTTCGAACGTTTTTCGGAGATTAAATGTATTCAACACATTTTGCGTTATTTCTAGAAGGACTCATTATCATAGCTTTCACATTTGGGAGTATGGTTGACCATGGCTTGTATTGTAACCAACTGTTTAAGCGCTGCTCCAATATGGCTTGTAAAGCATTACAATAGCGGGTGATAGTTGGATCCACTTATTCTCCAACGACCTTAACTTAAGGCTGTATGACTTTACCGTGACAATTTTGCAGTGGGTCGTCGGGGATCTGATGTGGAACCCATATTTGGCACAATTCACCTCATGCTACATTACTGGTTCTCTTCCAATCTAGCTAAGGCTTTGACCTAGTCACTACGCACTCATTAAAGTTTGTTCCTTTTATCCGGCCACACCTGGTTCATAGCTCGACTACGATAATAAAACGGCTCTCGATTCATCTGAGAAACGGGAAACATAACTGTGGTTTACAGGTGTAACCAAACTGTTCTGACAACCATCCATGTAACGGAAGGTAAACATTTGATGCTCGAAAGACAAATAAGCATCCATTGGGAGAAAATTAAGCGGATGTTTGGCTCACCGGCAACAGTCTGATGTTGCTAATTCAAATGACCCCTGACTTGTCTCCATGAGGACGAAAGAGCTCCTGTGATCTCGGGACTAAACCAAACATCAGCTTAAGTATTTAGGACGCCCAAAAGCTTGGGCTCACCAAGTGGGTTTGGAGTAATGTTACATATGACTCTGTATAGAAGCTTCAGAATGCTAACCACAGCACACGGTAGCTATTGGCGAGTTCGAAAAGTGGTGTGTGAAGTGCGTAAACGTCGTCTAAGCACACATCGACCCACTAAGTTTTGTTGCGCCGTTTTATATTTTACACCAACCAGTTAGCATATACAGCTTATCAGCTGCGCCTCAATGCGTGAATAGGTTAATAGTACCCAGCTTAATTCCGATCAATTCGTTATCATATTATGAGTCCGCGTTTCTCTCAAAAGATCAGCAGCAAATGGGTTTTCCCATTCAATGCTCACTGAACGACGTTTCCGAAGATGCGCTAATGTAATAAACAACAGCGTCAGTAATAGTTCCGTTTTTGCTTCCCACTGAGCTAAACGATAACACTCGGCAGTGCGTCTTTCGAGAAACTAGCAAGCTCTCTTCCACCGGAGTTGTGCTTGCTTCCCACAACATTTTGATCCACGGGGAGGTCGTCTTTCTTTCAGACGCCGGAAAAATTACTGGCCTCACGTTAACGGTAGAGTTACAATTATGATGGAAATTGGTGATAGGTAAAAGTACACACAGATGTACTGGAAAGTAAAAACTACATTTGAAAAACAAGATAACAAGAGATAAATCTGTACAACATGCTGACCGAAGGTTTAATTTTATATTGAAGCTGTCACAACGTCTAAACCGTAGCGTTGAAGCCAATTTTTAACGGGATTAGCACGAATGCAGTATTCAAGTAAATCCATGCTACTGGTGAAAGGAAGAAGGCCTTCGCTGCGGAGTTATTTATTTGAGAACGCCAACTGAACAGTTACAGACTATTGAACAGGGAAGCAAAACTCTCATTTGCATCTCGTTTACAAAACTGAATTCCCCCTTCTCCTTGAACCAGTCTTCCTGAACTTTCTCTGGATATTCATTGACTGCTACTCAACTGCAAGCAAATGCTACAAAGAGACTCCACAAATTCCGTAACAGATCTCACTTTTCAAGAGACGCAAAGCGGATTTACGAGAAGACGTGCTACTCACATGCCTCATCAGTAGTATCCACCGTTACACTGGTACTACTGAAAATCTCACCATCTAGGAAAGTGGCGTGTCAGATTAAATCAGATGACAACAGAAATATTATCTACAGTCGTCCTTTTTGGGCAATCATACTGCGATTCTGAATCACACAACCGGATCAGTGGGATAGCATGTACAACGTAGGAAGAACCCAAATTATCTCAGGACTTAAAACCTCTCCGACAGTTGTGACACTTTCTTTGAGAAATGGTGACGTAGGCTGAAAGAGACTGCTTTTCCGATATGGGACAGTAATCTAGTATTCCTAAGCCTAATGATGCTACCTCGTGTTTAGACATTTGAGCCGAATAGTCCTTCTCCCCAGTCTTTGGCTGTATCGTAGCTTGTACACGAAACTGAGCTTCCCGATCGGGGGCACATCCGCTGTCGCCCCCAATTAGACTCATTTATATGAACTTATGCCAGCCAGACAAACAGGTTTACTGTCTAAGCTTATCTGCAATCACAAACGCAGTCAGCTCGAACGTACCAATATCATTCTTACTGCACTCGACTGAAGAGTCTGCCAACTCGATAGACCAACACTGAGAATCGAAGCCCAGTCGAATCGGCCGACATATTCATCCCACTAATTAATGCAACCCTATTTAGGGGATTTTCTGGCTTAGTGATTACAATTTGGGTAATAAGTTTGCATGCATACCCGTACGAATAAATGGGACTATTACGCTTTGCACTTCTGTCACTCATGTCTGAGACAAACGTCGCATTGTCGATTTTACAGATGTGTTCGTTATGTTCACGTGTACCACATGATTATAGAATGTGAGCATTTGTCCGGGATTATTTGATTGTAAGTTAGAATTGACAGTCGCATGCCATGTTTGCAGGGTAATGAAGATTCGGCTGGCAAACAGTGAATGGTCGCTGGTAATATGCTTGGAGGTATCTGTTGAAATGGACGTATCTCTGAAGTGATCACTGCGATTAATTAAACAATTACATTGGTCTTTACTGGATAGTCAATCAGGTTTAATTAAGTTGAGCAAATGACAAATATTTATTCCTATGGAGGGGGCGCGAGATGGCTTAATGGTTAGAGCGCAAATTACCGACCAGAATGTCCCGCAGCCGAACCATCACTATCATAATTACTATTTATTCACACCTCCGGTAAGCAAAAGAGGTAAAATGTAATTTAATGATTTCGGAATAACTCCCTCAGTCCGCGCGGTCATGCATCTACAAACAATTTAGAGTACACAAAAGTAATGCAATATACCAGAGTTATTACTTGAATTGTGAAAATTGTGCACATAGCGTACTTCAGCTTGCGGAAATGAACTTCGTTTTCGGTAGTTGGCAACATCGTTCTGCCATAAAGTGTGTTCATTCTGCGTTCAGGCTGTCCAGTATTCTGTCAAAAGTCTCAAGGTGCTCGGAACCCATCACTTTACAGTTTGAGAAAAGACAGTGACGTTGAGTAATTTTGTCCCCAAAATGATATGGTGTTCTTCAAAGAAGAAGACCGTGTTCAAACGAAACTCTACACAGTGGGATAAGATTTGTTCAATGACATGTTCCCAACATTTAAAAGGATGTGCGTGGGCGTGTATGCTAATTTAATTGGAGCCGTTATCGAGGAATGTTACTATGAAAGCGGTGTGCCGAGGCCGAAAACCTCACCGGAAACTTTTTCCAACACTTTAGTTGTGCTCTACAAGATGTCGCAACAGGTCAGGGTAAGAAGTTTGTCATTTTGTTTCAACTACTACTAGGTTTTAGTAAGTTAGAATGCGTCCGACGCGGAGGCAAGTTTGATTTTTCAATAGAAATGAAAGTGGAGCCGGATGCATTCGCGCACGTTCGACACGTAGAATCACATATAACGTAAAAATGAAATATTTACTTGTCATGTTCATTGATACGGTTATGAGGGCGTCAGATGGACTGGAACACTGTATTCACAAGTAAGTATTTACTTGGATGACTGACAAAGATTTTTTGTTCATCGGCAAAGTCTCTGGTCAAAACTGAGACCGAATCGCAGTGGAAGTCGCTATTGAATTGATGTAATGTTTTGTTGTTCAAAATATTATACTAAAGGACGCCAACTTTGTCTGAAAAATGAACATTCCTGCTCTGCTACTCAATGATACGAGGTATACGGTACGAGGTATACGGGGTGAACAGAGTCATATTATGCACAAGTTGCAACCAATATTCACGGTATGCGGGTAAAACACGATGTCATAACTGCATATAACTCTCTTTTTGCCGCCTTTAACCGTACGCTAGACCGCTAGCGTAATTTCTTATTATCAGTGAGATCGATCGTAGCATACGGCCGCAAGTCACGCGAATATGAGTAACATATATGTAAATCTTATCGCATTTCATTTTGTGAACCATTAAGGTTGCTTGAAAATGGCTTTCAGTTCAGTTCCGCTTTAGGCAAAGTTGCATTACTAAGGTAGCTAGAAACCTTTTTGCCGCATCCAAACTTGTGTATTTAGCGAAGTACACATTACTAATAACAAAATATAGTGTGTCTTATCTCCTACATGGTTAGAAGCAACATAATACCCTTCAGCCTTTTATGTGTGCAGTTGGACATCTCAAAAGAGCGAAATTACTAAGAAGAAAAGGAGTATGTAATTTCTCAGCGTATGTTTCTCATGATATAATTTGATTTTTTTCTAGGGTGCAAAAGGCATCTGTTTTAATCAGAGATCTCAGTGGGATGAATGTGCAGCAAAAACTTCTATTTGGGCAGCGGATGTCACTCACAGATATAGTCTAATAAGATTGTTTTTCGGATTGCCCACCCATGATTCCATGACAGCATAATGAAAGACCCAATACTCAGTCGTCGGCGGCAGAATCTTTATACACAATTAGTTTTGCGACTGGTGTGAATATGCGGAAATTCCGGTGTAGATAGCTGGAGATCAGTGTATGGAGCTAGTTTATCGGTGGAAACGTATCTGGTGATGGGTTACTTTTAAACAAAAATTTCTACTATATATATTCTTTTTCTCCTTGGTTGCATTTTGCATAAAGATCCAAACAAATAGAGATGAAACTCTTGTGAACATGACGAATTTATGTACCCGCATCACTGATTGTGAAGGGAGCAGTGAGGCAATAAGCAGGTGCCTCTTACCCAAGTTCTTCCCAAGCCTTGCATCTCAGTAAAGACAAACAGATTTTGAAGGAGAGCTGACCATGTTAAACCTCAGTTTCCTGATACAAAAACCAAGAGGAGCTTAGTGGCTTCAGTGCAGAATCCTGGACTAGACGAAACAGGTGTAAAATACGGTTTTGGCTACACCACATCTGCAGAGGCATAGCTTTTGTCAATTTGGCCTAGGATTCTGGCCTACACTTACGCAAGGTAATTTTCTTAGATACTGCTTAACAGTAAACAGTTTTTTTCACTAGTTAGCAGAACCGATGTAGTGAGGTAGAGGAATCTGCTGCAAAAAATTTGAAATTAGGATGAAATACTGTAGCATTTTTGACGCTTTCAGTGAAGGATTTCGTCCTATTTCCATTGCGTATGTTTTTAAAATAAATAATAAACTTCTGAGTCTCCCAGTTTGCTACAGTTTGCGGGCGTCTACTGACACTACTTAACTATTCTTTTCTGAAGATTAGGGCATTTAAGAAAAGCAGGTTCTGTTTCGTTTGCGCTAAAAGTCTGCGATTAGGTTGAAATGTGAGATGCCAGTTCAACCGAAAACTGCCCTGTCACAAGTCCGTGGTAGTCGGTCAGTATTTATCTTATTCAAACTACATCCTCACTGCAATTTAAATATGCTGTCTCTACAGTGTGAATCTTTCGTGATAACAACCGTAGTAGAGAATACAAAATGTTATACGAATATTATAAGTCAGCACTTTATAATGCCATCATACTGTAAAACATCCACGACCGGATGTCATGTCTCATAGCTTTAATCATTTTGCGGTCTGTTACATGACACTCATAGTTTTATGAATGTTTTCTTCAAACCACCTAATATTACGTAAGTGATTTGGCACAAGATGAATGGAAGGTTTCGAGTTGAGGAGAAGGCTGGATAGAATCAAAAACGGTTGGTCGGAATTGGTCACCCATATGCCATTCAGAGTAGTCCCGGAGTTAACGAGGATAAAGTCCATCAAATAAGTGCAATTTGAGCACGTAATTTTAAACTTCTAATTTCTTTGAGGACAAGAAAACTGATGAAAACTTTTGGCATACACAGGCGAATATTTTTTTACCAGGGAAGTTGGGTAAATTTTAGGTACTCTTCCATATTGCATGATTTATATATTTACGCGACGTCATTTTTTTATAATTAAATTATTTTGGGCATTTTACTTAAAGCTGTTTAGCTATTTGATGTTTTATCAACGCACCTGGACAAAATGATAGGATCCCCGAACTTTCCTTCTAAGGAAACGGTGAAAGTTTTACAAACACTGAGTTTTCTAGGAAAATTTCAGAAAAGATCTTGGAAAAATTCTTGTTTGCATTCGTGAAATAGAAACATAAAATCGTCTAAGGCAGCGGCTGCAATTTCCTGCTGATTTTATAAAAGTATAAAACATCAACACTAAGCGGAATGCTAAAAAACGTAATATGAATCCCAGAATATCTGGTGTGCAGCACGAAATGTTTTGTCCAGGATGTAGTAAAACCATTGGCAAAAATAATACACTAAAATATGTTAAAGCCGCTTGTCCTTGTCGACACAATATTATTTCGTTGAGAAAGCCGTAAATTCGAGGAACAAATGAGAGAAATTGTGCTCTGTGAAGTGTACACAAATTAACGCTTCGCGTACCAGATCAGGATTAAAAAATGTATCAGTATGTTAAAAATGTACCAAGTGCATGCTCAGAAACTTCCGAAGGCGTATTCTTTGCTCGGTAGTTAGGGAAATCCGATGAAACCCACACCTATTCACTCGGATAACCACGGTATTTTTGCTTGACTGCTTAATTATGTTGTCTATAGTGACAAACGGTAATCGATGCGGAAATTATTAAGCCCGTTGACTGAAATACGACCAAGAGATTGTTCAAGGCAGGACACATTAGATTCCAAAACAGTTGGAAACAACACCTGCACCTCTATTTAAAACTGTTTCGTGATATTAAATTTGGGATAAAAGTCTCAATGGCAAGTTTCAATAAACGTATTTTTGAAAACCGAAAAATGCGTTGAACGGCTTTTGACCAACTTGGCTATGAAAGTCTTATCGGGTTTTTGACAATTTTTCGCATTCAGTGCATCAGTTAATTATTACTCCACAGATGTGTGTTGAGTTGTCCACTCTTCAGATAACAAACGACACAGAAAGAGATCTGAAATGAGCAGGTTTTTCCTCCGAATTTATGATGTGGTAGTAAGTATACTGTCTGTAGAACACTGACTAGTCTTGCGCATCACAAATATCCTCCCTCTTTAGTATAAACGTCCCATACGTCACAACCTTATAAACATACATTGAACGGTATATTACTGCGCCGTTCGATTTTTTGATCAGCCTGGGCTTTGAATATTGACGCCATGTTTTTCATTCCTCGAACCTTGCTCAGTATGCTAAAGCAACAGGAACGACATTCTTGTGATCCTTCTGTTTCTGCTTAGATACCGTGTGCTAAGGCTAGTAAGAATGTCAAAACAATGAGAAAAGGAGCAGATTATGAAATACAATGACATGTCTTGCGCCTTTCTGAGGGTATCTGATACCAAGAAAGTTCGATCATACGCATCCTAAAACTGAGAATAAGTTAAAAATGAGCATGTTTATTACATATTATGCGGTTTGTCTCTTTTTGAAATGGGTTTGCAAACCCCCACTAAAACGTCTGAACTATTTGCTTCTTGGGAGTTTATTTTGTAGTTTTTCGCTTGACAAAATTGAAAGTTTGGAATGCAACTTTTCGGTATATCAAACAGGGTGTGTGGCAAGTACACTGCAGTTAGTACAACTGATGATCGAACCTAAGCCAGTCAGTGTAATTGAGCTGACAAGTGATCCTCGGCTTAGCGAACATTATTGAATCGCAGAGTCATCGTTTTTATTCGTGCAATATGTATGAGGTTTAAGTACAACAGATATCTATGGCAATAATTTTTGAGTTTAATTCTGGAGGAAAAAACCATGAAAACGAAGTTTCTGATAACTATAACTTAATAGTCAATACACTGATGTTACTGCCATTGATCTCAAACGGCATAGCTTTATTGCCAGTTCTTGAAAATGCACACAACAAAAATGTGCATATTATTGTCGATATGTTTGAGGGAGAGTCGACCGCGTCAGTTAGACTGTAGAACCTGCGGATTCCGAAATCACCTGGAAAAACCATTCACTGGGCGATAATAAAAAATAAGCACTGTAATTTGTTATTGATGGCTTTCAGAAATTTGCTAAATACATCGCAGTGTTGCGGACAAAGAAAACTTTGTACGTTTTGAGGAATGAGAGCACCGAGTCATTTGAAAGACGAACGTAATGCGCATGGGAAAAGTATGGGCGTGCATATATCCACCGAGTTGAGGCAGCCCACATTGAATTTCTGAGGCAAAGTTCTTTCAAAATTGCGTCTGTACGACTGAATGATAGAATAAATGCTATACAGTCTGAGCCACACAAAGAAAAAAAGAAAGTGTCCGGTACCGTCAAAGATTTGACAGACTTGTGTATGGCTTCAAAATGCCGTCTAACATCCAAACTGATAGGCTCAACCCTCTCAGTATCTAAACCGCCTAGCAGCGCTAATGTAGATGTAGTTCTCAGAAAACAATGTGGCTAGAGAGGGTTTCAGGTATCTGGTTGGCTAATGCTTCTAAAACAATTGTATAAATTCTATCGTATTCAGCAGCTCTCAAAATATCACGAAATCCGACTAACATCAAACGCCCAACTGCTGTGATAACCCACATTTTGTCAAAAAGATGTTCCAGAAGGTTTTTATAAACTGAGTTGGAAATAAACGTACCAGCAACGATTTCACGAGTTACGCACAAACACACTATATAGTGATTTTTACGGAAGATCAAATCAGCATAACTGTATCTTGAGTGTGTGGCTCATTTGTTTTGGCTGTTTTCTGTTTTCTTTTTTGCGGAGTTTTGATTGCAGTTCATTAACTTTGGAACACATAGTGTGCTAGGTTACTAACGGGCTAACTAAAGTCACGCAAGTAAGACGAAGCCTATACAAACGCCATCAAAAGAGATAAGCCATTTTTTTGCAGATGGGTGTGCACTGCATTACCCCACCTTTTAGAGCAAAGGTGCGGGGGAAACCCGAAATCTTACTCTGGTGCGAAAAAATATGGGTATTTGTGACACAACAATGTACTCATGCCATGCCATCATATGTTGCCATATCTTGCTTGGTTTATTCTTTCCGGTGGTAAAACGAAGCCGGTCAAATTCACCCACAGTGAACCGAAATGCTTGCTTTTGTGATGGATCAGATCTAATTTGCTGTTAGTTTTTTGGTTCCATAATTGTCAGACCCACCCTTACAGTGTAGATATATAGAAGTATGTGAATTAGGATACCGAGTAATTTTTTCTCAGGATCTATCGTCAAGATACGTGAACGCAGCCAACTGATATTGTCGGATTACATCCTATCTCTCGTATGCTTATTATGGGTTAGTGTTAGTTACTCAAATAATGCGACAGCGAGCCGGATAATAAGTTCGCCTTCATTTGCTCGGAAATCAATGAGCATGTTTGACTGTAACTGCAAGGAAAGCTACACACAGTGCGCTATCTGCGTGACTTTAGATTTTGAGCTTCCGTGAGAAAACTTTAAAGCGATAGAAAATCACCCTTTCTTAGGAGATTACCTTCATGAAGAACGCATTTCTGCGAATAGTACAATAAAAATGTCCCATGGGAAAAGCGCCCTAAAATCGACTGAGCTGTATTATATTATGGAATATGGCCGCTGTTTTTAGGACTGACAACTATTCGATACCGAGGACTACACAATATTGTTTACTCGACTGGGCACCACGGTAAATATTTACTTCACTGTTAATTATTTGCCAAAAATATACCCTGGCATGTGTAGGAATTTCAAGGCATTCCAGAGTCCTAAAACCATTTTCCTGAACTCATGTATACCTACCCAGAGGAAGACATCTTTTAACCAAAACCTCTCAAGCGCATTAGATTCCAGTGGAGCTCACGGGTTATCAAGCTTTTTTATTTGTTTGTTCTAAATGGCATTTTGTTTCTCACTGTGCTTAGGCCACACAATTAGGTTGTGAAATTTCTTCCCGGCGTATATAAGAGAAATGCCGATGAATAAGTTGCTCCTAGTAACATATTGGATTTTGGCTATTTGACGTTGAAATCTATCTCATGGCATGAAATCTCGGTAAAAAACTAGACATTTTTACCTTTAACCTGCTCAACTGAGAAAAGCAGAAATTAACAAGCTAAAACAGACAACCATTTTGTAGTTACAATGAAGGACTGAAGTCGGATTTTTGGAATGAACATACACACTATTGGCAAGTAAACTTTGATAATTTGAAAATTCATCCTCGGAATACGTATATTTTTACCAATAAAAATGCTGGACGACGAGGCGGTTTGCTTACCAGACTAACAATCAAAGTTAACCGTCTGAGTTATTTCTTCATAAGATATAATCCCACAAGAATACGTATTAAATTACTGTTGGTTGTCTCTTATGTTCATATAATGAGGTAAAACCAAACGGTACTAGTACTTGACATACGTTAGACGTTGTTTTGCAAATCAACATGCACAGACAAACTAGCAGTCGCTAGTTGGAAAGACAACATAATGCTGAAAAATTTAGGTTTCGGTATTCAAAGGATCACTGTCACCGTAAAGGGCTTCGATGTACAGTGTCATGAAGGAAGAGAGTGCGAACAATGCCACCGACGTTCGATGTGAGAGACATGCTTCAGGACCTGGAGATAGAATCTGCTCTGAACGCTTACGCCGGTAGTGGCCGTAACGATTTGGATCAAAGTTTTCCGGCGCAATAACTTCTTCGTTAAATTTGTGAAAGCAACCATTCGTAGCTTGCCAGGAAAGGATCTGCTGGAGGTAGTTCGGTTGGCAAACGGAGAGAAACCCTGCGTATCCACAGATTCCAACTTTCCGAAAAATAAAGAGAAGCTGTATAGTTTCTAAGTACACGTAAGCAATCAAAACAAATGAACCTTATAAATTAAGACAAACCATATTGGCCCAGTTGATCATATAAACGGGGTGTATTCCGTCTTATAAGTTCGAAAACATGTGATTAATTACTTCGCAGAGGTCTATTCGTTTCGATATCATTAAAGCCTCAAATCTTCCGTGGATCAAAATATGGGATGTATACATGATCGATAAAGCGCATCAGATATATAATGCATGCCAAATTTATCAAAAAATCCTACCTGTGGTGGTTTCAAGGGATGCATGCCAGAAATACTAGGCACAAATGATGTACACCATATTCGTAAGAGGATGTTGCTTGGTTCTTAAGTACATGGTAATTAGCCCGAAACAGAATGGGTTAAGGATGACGAGGATTGGTGTGGGTTGAAATAGCATTTTTCTGAAAATGAATGTGCTCACTATGTCCAAATTTTCTTTCTTAAAACAAATGGCCTAAAAATCAACGTCCGGCGAGAGAGTTGCAACAGGTGTTATGGTGAACTGTAGCATAATTTCATTTGGCCGGGAAAGTCCCGGCTGTGTTAGAAAGAGCACGGCAAAGTGTCCCTTAAAATTGTATTATGACATTCGAATACCGGCACTCACCTGCTGCCTTGTGGTTAAGCTTTTTGGACAGAAGCTTCCATTGAGGACCCTAATCTTCCTTCTTTCTGGGTGTGGGCGTCTCGAAATTATCCTAGCCTGGGTAAAACCATGATTGCCACAACTGAACATCATATCATGTCACATCGGCCGCCGCTTGATCTCGGCCTCATTTGCTGCATATAGCAGAGCGGGTAGTCGAAAACATGCTACTACTGTGGCCTCCCTTCGTAAATTGTCACATATTCCTTCTTCTACTCTACTCAACTTTAATTTGAATACACTGTACGCAGACCCCAGCGGTAGGAATAATCGCCATGTTCGCCATGCATCAGGCTCAGCTTCAGCCTCTGTGCGCCAAGCTTTATTAACGCCCAGTACCCCGAAAGCCAGTCTAACTATTTGCCTCTAATATTCGAACACTAAAGCCAGTGAGGAAAAAGAGCGGCTCTTGTTAGTACGCAGGATTTTCTCCCATTGATAGATGTTATCTACCAGAGACAAGGTTGCATGATGCATTACTTTAATTGAACTGACTACCCCCTCACTATCTTTTAGCTCCTGGCTGCACAACTCTGGTGGCGAAACTAAATGGACCACGTCATCATCATTAACTGGTTGCGAGAGTCGATTTTAAGCTCCGAAGATACACTTATCCGCTTCTGCTTCTCACTGTGCCTTTCAGGTGTATGCAAATCTTGCTGAACTTGCTTGGCAAACGAAAAACTCGTGGACCCAATTTCCAAGCATAAATATCAGAAGCGGCTCCTACAACCTCTTGCGGTTGGTCCGATTTCGGGGGTTAAAGGCCGCTGGAGACAGACATCTGAGGCGATCCTCAGTACTGAAACTACAGTCTGAGGTAGACCCTAGCCAACCTAATCCAAATACCGGGTCTCTGATGTGCGCCCGGTTTTGATGGTGGCACAGTGACAGATTCCTCCTGGTTGCAGCCACTGCCCACCCCAGCCGCGCCATCAGAAGCCAGGAGACACTTAATGTCCGTGCAGATGAGGGAGCTTACTAGCCCTATAAGGCGCGAAAAACGGAAAATGCAAAAAAGCTGAAAACGTCCATAAGCTGTTTTACCTGATTTGTCCAAATGGTCGTCAGAGACCCCTTGTCAGTGAAATCATCAGAAACAGAATGTATCTCTGATACTAAGGAGAGAAGAATGCTTGGGAGGATGGCCACACTAATTGAAAAAAAAACCGGTTCGTTGGGCCACTTACTATATCCAGTTTGGGGGGTCGAACTTCAAAAAGACTTGGGCTGTGAATAGAAGTCCCCTCTAGCCTCACAAGTGTACGAGCCTATTCCTCCACCTAGGCGTCATTGTGCTGGTCGCCCGACGAAATTCCACTTGACGTGTTCTAATCCGATGGTGAATTCCTCAGCTGGTGGCTGTCTAGCCAACTTGCGTTTATTAAAGAGAACGAAATCGTCCTGGACAACTGAAATGAATCGGCAATATTGTTCAGTGAATGGATACCCACTGCAGTGAATGAAGTATCTCTGTGGTTGTTAGTTTGCATCCGGACGTAACAAGGCTTTTGGCGTTAGTGTGATTATTCCTCGTCCTAAATCGGCAGGAAGAACCTTGACCCATGAACATCAAGCTCGATTTTGGCCGGGTGGAGTCTGCGTTGACTAAATTCACACTCCGTCATGCGTTAAGGCAGCGGACGATCCACAATCTTGGCGTTCCTTGACCTCAATCGCAGAAAAGATCTAGCATTGTCAAGTGAGGTACTCGGGCAATGTGCTACGCATGCCGAAAGACCGTTTACAGAAACGAGTATTCTTGTGCGTGCCCCCTTCAGGTTGGGGTAATCAGCATGGAATGAAAGAGATTAAGAAGAGTTAGGACACTTTTGCTGCCATCCGCTTTCAAGGAAGCGGACACCGCCCCTTCATAGGCTCTGCTGAAGCCATTGCAGGAAATAGTGGCTGTTCTCATGCCGTCAGTTTCCAGTATTTCTGATTGAGTGGTTGGAGGTTTAGGCACCAAGGAATACCTTCGATAGGTCAGCACGTAGTCTGCTCCTCAATAACAATTTTCCATATTTGGAGCTTAAACTTTTCAACCAAGGTAAGTTCAGCACCATTGCAGGCATTGGCGGCAACGACAGCTGGACATAGTGCCATATATTCTGGAATGGCTGCACTCAAATATCAGAACATCTTTGTGTGAAGTGAGTATGCCCGAAATTTCCACTAAGCATCGTGACACGTGGCCTCTTCACGCAGGCGAAGCCACGACAAACTCAAATGACAGTCGCAGCTTGGTCAAAGTGAGTGCAATGCCGAGCCTTCTAGTTGTTCAACAACCCTGTGTTTTGAATAATGTCACTATTAAGGGTTTCGTGACCATGAGGTTTCTACACCTTCCACAGCGACAAATCAACATTATTTGACGTTTTCTTTTGCCATCTAATGGGCTAGAACCAAAAGGATTGGTGCCGTCTACAGAGCAATGAACTTACAGGCTGGTGGTACACGGATTATCAGGCAGCCTAGCGAATCGACTACCTACCAAAATCCGGAAGTGGCTTTCGACCAGATTTTGCATTCTAGGAACAATGTGCACTAAATAGGCAAACTAACTGCCTGAAAAATAACCTCGGAATGGCATTGGCGCTCTGATTTTCCGTATATTGTTTATTGAATATACTTAAAGACTTCAAAAGTATTTAGCTACTTAAATTGGAGGGTCAGCAGTAGCATGCTGTAGCATTTTAGAAGACTATAGAGAACGGTTGTAGCAGCAGATCGGAGAGCCCGGAACAAATAAACAGTATACGGAGGGAAAAGAAAATGGAGACGGTCAGTTATGACTGTCAGATGAAGAGAAATAAATCACACTGAAAGCGCAGTCGGCAAGGACGTACAGTATAAGGCAACAGTTCCAACTGAACGCCATACTCCGCTCTGTTATATCCGTATCTAGCTTTTCTACGAGTGAAATACCTATTACGGGAGAAGTAATAGACTATACTGTCTCCTGATGACCAGAAAAAGCACTTTTCACTTACTTCGTTTTTCACTGTATACTTTATCGCCAGTTTTCACCCTTCGACATAATAGTGTTTCCCGAATGGTGTGGAATTAGTTTACACCAGTTTTCAACAGAAGTTTCTACATTACACTTCATGGTGTCATCCTCTGACCCTTCACCAGCGGAATTCCACTCAGACAGGACTGAAAAACGCAGCTGTTAGCCAACGTTATTTTGCACGTCTACTTTTTACCCCATGTTTGGAGTAACTTAACACATATTACACAATAATACACAGTGTCTACCCTTTATAACTGACTTGACTGAGCAGCTCAGAAAGTGTAGATGCTTTAGAACTTTTTGAAACATTCAGTTCACCATGCTATCTTCAAAGCTATCAACAGGCTACCATTGCTCCTCTTGTTGATCTGTAACTCCTGGATGATGCGCTGAATTATGTGCCCGGCTGTTTACCTTGTTCCATGAATAAGTCGCGAAGTGCTGAAGGGTAATTCATTGATTCAATATATTTGATCTCCTTGGCAATCCGACCGCATAGTCGCTCCAGCATGCCATTCACTGTTATCTGGCTGTCCAACCTGGCAATATGTGCGTCCATCAGGCTGCCACAATTGTTCTATAAGCGGGGATAAATTATCGAGATGTTAGATGTTACCAAGAAAGCCGGTTTCGTTCTATTTCATCTGCATTTTCGTATTTGTACCTCTCCTGGTTGATACTTTTAAGGCTGTCTAAATTTTGTTCATTAGCAAACAGAAGAGTCAATACTATAAAGAATGATGAGGACTCAGCGACTGCAATCAGGTTTGGTTGCTGGCTGTCCTGTGGTTGTTACAGATTTATGCAAATATGTACACATAAAAGCTACTCGGTGGATACCAAACATTTTTTCCTAGGGGAACCGTCTACGGTAATGGGCAGTGCAACGTCTTAGGAGGCTGGTCTTATTTAATACATCAGTGAGGAAACATTTGGTATAACGTGAGGTTTCCTGTGATTCCAGGTCTTCTCAGCAGAATTATTATCATTGTACCACCCCATAAACTTTACTAGTTCATTTGAACCAAATAGCGCCGGAACACTGGGTCACATCAATTAAAAATTTGAATTTAATTGGGTCTTTCCACTATTCAGTTGGTTAGTTTCAGAACCGTTATCCTTAGTAAAACAATAAACAGGCGCTGAGAGTATGAAGAGCCCTTCCGCAAAATAAAACTTTGGGTGGACTAGTTCCCAACTATCTACAGGCTCACCAAAACCATCCAGAAAACAACTCCATGAGGTTACTTCCACAAATAACAAATCAATTACTCCTTGGGGAAATAGTGACATCAAATATGTCCACAACAGTGCTGTCTCAGTAATTCGTTAGACTTAACAGCCTGATGTCAAAAATATCTTTTTATATGCAGACAAATGTTGAAGCTTGCCCCGCATTTCTCAAAATCGGCGGCTTGTACAGACTTATCAGTAATACAAATTATCTGTTTGAGTGACACTCATGATACTTAATCAGTAACGATGCAAAAACATCATTTTAGATGATGATTCTATGTACTACCTGACTCAACTAGTGACATAGAACATGAGTGAGGGGAATTCTGCTGTCGGGGCTAGATAACTTTGTCCACAATAACCAAGTCTTAATATCGCTTCTGGTATCACACTGCTAAGTATTGTCGGGCTGTGTTATATGTCATAGTCGCTCAGTACTGTGACTAGAATAACGAACAAAATATATCTCATATCTCAAACTATATCTCATTTCGGTTGACTGCTTGTGGCCTCGGATTGTAGAATACCACCGAATTAAATGCATTGTCCATTTAGAGCCGGTTAAAAAACAAACTGAAGCAATACACTGCCATGATCTTAATCCGGTGTGCATCCTTAATAATGTCTGGCATACGGAGAGCAAGAAAACAAGTCAAGTTGTTCCAACATCTATCAAAAACCAAGCAATAGAATCTCTGCATAAGCCACGAACTAATACCTCGGGAATCACAAAATTTGTTGTGGAACTCAGCCTTCAAATACGGTTTCGTCTTTGTTCTTCTACACAGTATTCTTGTAAAAGATCTAAGTATGTGTGACTCAAGGACAGTGTGGCAAAATTAAAGGCTTCAAATTACAAAAAGATGATTACAAGATCCGAATTCTACAAACTACGCATCTGAGTCGCAAACATATATCAGTCAAAGGATTGAACAACTAAAGATGCAAGGAAGTGGCACTTGAATCCTACACTTATTTGCATACCACTGTGGTGTTGACGGGAGAATCATGTGAAACCCAGCTGAATCTCTCGTTTGTAACATTGGTGATCATAAAGAGAAAGTCACGTGGGTTCCAGGTTTGTCTCCCGTCAAAACCAATTTGGAATGCAGATGAGCGTATAAGTCAACTTTGGTGCAATCTGGGTTCAAGTAGAACATAAGGTTGATGGAAACTCGGGAAATGCGCCAACCTGATGAGCGCTAAGAAGGATAAAAACGGTTGTGTGCTGTCGAAGAGTTTTCGGCAACCTTATGAAATGAGCACATATGTCGAAAATGATTGAGAACAGCAGATCGGGACCACATACACTATTAAGCACTAGTTTGGAGTAGATTTTATCATATAGAATTATTGTCGAACGAATCGGCAAACCGTAAAGAAATGCAGATAGTTACTAAACGCGTCCAGTTGGGGAACTAGGTATTGAGCTGTTCTTGACATCAGCGCTTCCGAGTGACCTGTTACTGCAGCTTGGCTCCAGTACATAGCGAATTTCCATGCGAAATATGTTTCTCAAAGAAATTTCAATGCGCATGCAGCCCGAAAACCATATTTAGAGTTTAATAAGTTCGGATAAACTTTGGACTCCAACTCATAGACCAACTTTTTTAACTTGCTTTTTTATAACACGCAGTCTTCAGAGTTGGGCGAAGAAAATTTGACATAATCTATCACGTCTCTTTACTTAAAGCCACTGAAGTACAAGGTTCAGTAACTAAAAAAGTAAATCGAGATCTTGCCACGGAACGTGGCTTTCAATAAAGCATCAGACGGTTTGTGGATTCAATTCTGGAGTCATACAGGGCATGTGGGAATAAACACGAATTTTGTCGCACACAGATGGTAATCCCTTCAGCTGTATTAGGATGAATAACCAAAAAACTTCTGATTAAAACTTACATACCTAGACTTACTACTCACTTTTAGTTCTCAAATACAACCAACTTCTCGGAGGTAAAAAAATTAGACGCCCTGTCATTTGTACCAAGGAATAACCTGAATTCAATTCATTTAAAGTTATCGACTCAGTTGACTTTGAGCACCTCAGCCTGACATATCAGCCAGCGATCTTTAGGAAAAAGACCTTACAGGCGACGATGCATTGAGTTTCCAAAGTTCCATAAAGCCCATTCGGGTTTCACAGGAGATCCTACCGAATCACGATGGTGATTTGCTGCACCAAACAGCTTGATGTTCGAGCTGGTAGGTACGCCATTATTCACATATTCTCCAATCTAATGGTAATTCATTAGTGAAGGCACTTCGCTCTTAAATTGATCACGTTTCCTGAAATGAAGCTTTTGGACAATTTCGACCTAATATCTTGCACAGTCTTTGAACGTTCAGTATGCTCACAACGAGTACTATCCACCGTAATTATCTATTTAATGGGAGTTGCGCTTCAAGAGGTTCGACTTGAAGTAAATAACTGCTCGTGCAATAGAATAATCCCGACTATCCCCCCAAATTTATCGTTCTGCAATGAATAAATGCAATTAATAATCGGGTGATCTGATCCTGTTCCTGATCAGATGATCGAAACTGCTTTGCAAAGCAGTACTGGCCTGGATCTCCTCAAATGTCTGAATATTCAATACTTGAAGGAATTCATGCGTTTCAGCTGAAACAACATCCAAGGTAGCAAATTTGCTTTCGAGAGCATTACTTGACTCATCAATCTTGTTCCTGTGTACCGTACGAATAACCCCGGAATAATCTCAGTTGCTAGGAAAACTAAATTTTTCAGGCTAACTAAGGATGATAGCAGTATTTCTGGGAGACACAAGATGGAAAAAAAGCCTTTATGGTTTCATCGAAAACAGTCCACATACGTTAATTCCGATTAGCAGATAGAGCACCTGATGTGCTAAACTGTACCCCGACATTTGTGTTGTTGTGGCGTTCTTCCAACACATCTCCGATAGTGTACATCGAGACTGACTGAAAGGTAGAAGACAACGGAAATTATAGACACATTGCGTTTATACACAGTGAAGCTCAGGCTGTTTATCTGACATGTAGAAAATGGCTGCCGATGAGTTAATTCAGGACTACATGGAAATCGTGCGTAGTACAAAATCACAATCCCTTCCCCCAGGCCGGCATGATTGTGTAGAAGTTTGAAGAGACAGCTAATCTAGTGAGACTAATTCTTGCGATCTACCAGTGAGTTTCCATCCTAAATACATTCGAGAAAGACAATTACTTTCTACATTCAAGGTAGACGTAATGTAGGAGCCTACCACATCAGTTGAAATATGAGTAATTCGGGCCCAGCCTGAGAACGGCTAATAAAGCTTTTGAACGGTCAGCGACAATGTAAGTCTTCAAACACGTGACGCGTAACCAAAACAATGTTCAGTTTACATTCTAACCTGCGGTGAGGCATGACAATCAACGTGGCCCTCCTACCATATATGTTCCTATCCTTTATGTCCATTATCCGTTTCCACCAATCGTTCCATTCCTGGCTCCTATGCTGTCGCGCCAAAAATGATACTGTGTAAATTAACGTATCCAAATGCCTTTTCGAGCTTGGGAATTACATCAACTGATCTTCAGATCACTGTATGGGCTCGGCACCGATGTCTAGATATATCTGTCAGCTCTACTGCTTAAGTGGATCCGTGAAGCTTTAAACGTATCCAATACCGCACATAAAATTAGGTGTGCTCAGAATTCAACTTCTCCTATGTTGAAAGATGAGCCAAGCGTATTACCGCTCCTGCACTAGATGCACATTTGTATGCAACACGCTTGACAACCAACCACTTTCTTGCGGTTTGCTCCACTCCCGTTGGAATCAAAATGTTGGATATTCAGTGTTAGGCCTTTAAGGGAGCTGATCATTGAAATTGTTACATTTTTTGATCTGATATGACAGTTTCCTTGGCTAGTCACTCGCCCCTTCGGGGAGCTTGGCGCCTGGCTAGACACTGCTGCGTCATCTTCCAATTAGGCGACGTCAGTACACATTTAGATGGGTAGTTCCCCTCCCACAACAACGTTGATTTAGCTGTTAAATATTATCTTTAGGCTTTAACGTAACTGCCTATTTAAAAACCTCTTCACTCAGAGTATGACCGGTGCGTTTCCGGTTTGCAGTAAGTTTTCATGCGTCTGATGGATGCAGCTGGCTTATTTCTGTTTAAAAGGTTTCCATTTTTAACCTATTTGGTTCGTATGCTTGCCATTCCCATTCCAGGTCTTTAGTGTTAGTTGTAAATGGTGGTTCAACCAGTCTACCCTTTGAGGTCAGATGTGGTTTTGGTCTTGGTGGGCTTTGTTCTATTTCTCCCACCGTGAAGTTTTTGATTACTTTGAGTTTATTTGTCCGCAGAGGCCGGTAGGCCATTTTGATCTCAGTGCGCATGTCGATTGCTTTTGCAGTAAAGAATAAAGCTCACGTAAACTCCCTTTTCGTCTTTGTTCATGTCTGACGTAGTATGTGTAAGTTTTCATATTTAAATTTGTGACTTTTGCGCTTGGAAACGATTATAAGTTAATTGTGCATTCCGGTAAAATGTTCCCCTTACATTGCTTCCGCTTGATAGCTTCCTCCTCATTTGTTTCACGTAATTTTTGTCACAATTCTTTCGTTGAATTTTTTAAACCACACCGGTTTTTCCGCTAAAAAGTTTTAAATGTTGGTTTTAACTGTGAATTTCTGGATGTCATTGTTGGTGTAAAAGCATACTCTATGTAATGCGGTAGCAATTTTACAGTCATTCAAAGAATGTTTTCTCACGTAAGTTGATGTAATGTTTTGCAGTGTCTTTTCATTTGGTTGAGTTACATTTTCCCGGTGATATCCAAGTGAAATTCCTCAGGTAGATATTTGTCTGCAAGTGGTGAACAGGTATTTCTCCTATTCTAGCGTGGATTTGGGTACGCGGCGAAAAATCTCAGTTTGCTTAAAAACTGTCAGTCCAAAGCTCCCTTTTGGACAAATCAAAAGGTTCATTTTGTCTTTCGAATCTTTGTACACCTTTCTAGAGACCTGAGTTGATAATTCATTATTTGACATTCTACTAACGTATGCAACTTCATCTACACAGAGCTAGAAATTTACTAGGAGAATGTCCCGAACAAAGTACAAAATTTCGTGTTCTTCACACGTGTGTCAATTCTTCCAATAAATCTTTAACGTCCAACACTTTCGCGTATACCGGATCGAGGTAGCCGGATGTTCTGCGCTCGAATTCACACAGTGCTCGCTCGTGATCCACCGTTAACAGCCTGTCCAAGTCATAAAAGTATCTGTTCCAAATGGGTATAAATGTGACCATTCCCTCCCACCTGTGTTTCATGTGTTTGTGCCTGTATATTCGTGAACCATGGATTCTATGGATAAACTGCGGTGCCATTACTTAGGTAGTACTGATCCTGGCACAGACTTGTTAAAATACCACTTTTCCCCCTTACCTTTCGTGTTTGGACGAATAAATACGGCCATTCAGTTTCTTGATTTATGAGTCGGTAGTGATCTTCCCATCCGTTATGAAGGTGTGGAGGACTTGCTGACGCTCCAAACGACGACCTGTATTTTATGGACACTACATGCTATTTGCATATTACAGACAGTCAACAATTACGCTTTCTAACACCCCAAACTGCTTGTGGTAAATACATGGTTTTCAGAGTATTAAAACTAGTGCATCTAGCCAGAAAACCTTAAATGAAAATATGTGATAAACCGAATTTCACTGAAAAATATTGGTTTCGTTTTCGTGCATCTCTATATACACGCCATTCTTCTGCTTTCAGACGATATCCAGGCTTGACGTCCCATTCTTCAGTGTACTGCGGTTAAATTCGTATAAGCTGCAAACAAATGCCAATCATGTTGACGCACAACACCACACTGACGTCGAAAAACACCACTGATTGAGTCGGTTTTGTTGTATAAGTCAAATGCAGCTCAGCAGCATTTACCGATTTGATCAAAGCAGTAACAACCTTGAATTCCGTACCCCCTCAGGACCCAACAGGGGCTTATATCATCTTCAATCATACCTTCACAGAATTACTGATGAGTTGATTGGACAGTTACCCAAAAAGAGAAATGCTAAAACTTCCAGTGGGCGTAGTTGAAAGGCGGCCTAAATAGCTATCGTGCTGAAACTATCCCATTGTAGTTTGGCGTAAGAAAGCCATTTTCATATTTTCTTATTCTAGCACATTGACCCAGGGGTAAAATTAATTAGAACATGATTTCTAATTCACAAATATACCCTAGAATATCTTCAATTCTAAGCCGTAACAACAAACATTTGCAGATTGTTTAAATGATATTAATGTAAAATGAGAATGAGATCTTCCACTGCGCACCTAGATTGAATTGACATAAAATTTACAAAACATTGCATGAACATTCTCGTTGATATTGATCGTGTGACCCGCTTGCTAGGATATTTTGGTCATTTGGCGTCAAGAAACCGTGGGGGTGTCTGGCAATTTTGCTTGATTAATGGCGACTGGTTGTAGGACTTGTGCCGTTTTAATCCACACCATTCACATTTGATAAATACGTCTAACAATTTGGGGGAGGCTTTGTCGTTTTTGATGAGATTTCCCTCCAGCATCTCAAAAACAGCTAAGAAAACGCACTTCTCATGATCTGCATTAAGAGCAAAGTTTGTGTCAGCTGATCTGGTAACCAAAACAAGTTAACCAGGAACAATGATGTTGATACAAAGTCAATAAATTTATTGCTTAACGACCAACGGCATATTTCAGCAGCATTTTGGATAGTTACACGAATGGTCGATCAATACCAATTCCATGCCATAGGGTGTGGGCGTCGACAGTTCGCTTTGAAACGCGTCGGTTTAATTTCTTTCTCTGACATGACCCATGAAGTAGTATACTGAGGTGAATAATGAGAACGCCTACAGTAAGCCGGGTTGTAACGACCAACTGAAGCCACTTCAAAGCCGTTGGGTAATCTGCAATTTTAAATGCATACAAACAATCCTAGAAAGTTCACGATCGGACAAATGAACATTAAGCTGTTTCCTGAAGCACATCCGGTTTTGATCGCTAGAAGTGGATTTGGTCCGATACCGTTTGCTGATAAGCCGATAACCGCACTTATATGGGCACGGCCGGTCGGTTACATTCGGCAGACTGCCGAATACCACTTTAATATTTATGCATGAAGTATTTTTTTATATCAGTATCATTCGGGGGGTCTCAAGTTTTGCCTATCATCTTTTCGGACTCATAGCCGTCTGAGGTTATAAACTCCAAAATCAAGTTTGTCCTGAACAGTCACGTGACCTATGTGCCATAAGTCTTTAGTGGTAGGCCATCCAGAAGCCGTCTGTACAAGATGATTGAGATGATAATTGAGACGGCTTGGGTTTCGCCGTTTCGGAATTCAAGGTGAACAACTGTGTGGAATGTTGAAACATTCGAGTTTCATTATCCTGTCTGGGCGCTTTCCAAGACGTCTTATCCCGACAGTGAACCACCAGTAGATAGTATCAGGAAGACCTAATTTTCTAATAAGATCACCTGAACTAGTCGATTGTGGTCGTTTTGGCATAATGACTATCGTTTGTGAATTTGGATGATATAGAATTTTCGCGGCAGTCTACGAGAACAGTAACACATTATTCACGCAGACTTTCCGGTAAGGATGATTTTCACTTTCCTGCTTACAGAAGGCGACGTCTAATTTTGTTGACTATCATACTTGAAAGCCACATACAAATTGTTACATACACAATGTGTTCATATATGAATTACTGCATAACTCACCTGTCACCTCCGCCAATTTGATTCATACAAATGTCACAGTCTTCTTCCCTCCAGTTATCCAAATTGGGATCGTAAGCCCATGGTTCGCTGGTCTTCAGTGGTCGTCTGGGAAAATATTTCTTCAGCGTCGAGGGTTTCATCATAAAGCCGGCCACTTTAAAAAGGATGTGTACAGAAAACCGTGAATAATTACGACAGTACCAAGATGGATAGCCCTGTTAACAAATACCTTTATTCTGGAGTAGTTTTTGGGTCCAAACTCGGTAGTACAAATTTTGAAAATATCTGGGCATAGAATTTATACAACCAAATGACGTGCAAATCCACTCGATTTTCAACAAGAAAGTTTGAAACATAACTTTTCACACAATTAAGCTGTGTATTGTGACAACTGGCAATCAGCTTATTCACTACCAGACTTCCTTACATTGCGATAACAAACTTTAGTTCACTGTGGCTTGCTGGTTTTCATGATTGTTTGAGCTCCATCGGCAAATCAAGCTGGTAGATAGTTGTATCCGAATTGATGTCCGTAATGTACTATGCTATATGTGTTCAAGTGATTCACAACTGCCCATGGACTTTGCACAATATATTGTAGGCCAAAAAAGTATAAGTCACGGATGCTTTAGGGGTATGGGGTTCACTACGGATGGGCCCATCAACATTAAACACCACACGGCTAGCGCAGTCCAGGATGCGATGAGGAAGGAACCTGAGGAATAATATGAAATTTGGCGGATACCTGCTAACAGTCATTAGGCGTTCGAAGTACGATGGCAATGAACTAGTCGGTAAAGCAGATTTAATAATGGGGTAGTGAAGCCATCCGTCAGTGTAACACCGCTGCCCAGATTCGTCGGACAATGCATTAGTTTGACTGGTACGGGCGCAAAATTACATCGAACTGCTAGTTGACGCCCCGCGGCCGGTACAGCATAAAAGTCCGGTCCACAGATATTTTTAACTTGAAGATGCACGAGTCTTGTAAGTTTTCGCGCAAATTGCTTCACTCGGCACCCTTACGAGATAACATAACTTAAGCAGCGAAAGAGCAGAAATAAATAAGCTACCGGATGTGTCGTTTCGCCTAAAGGCAGTTAGGTACAAGCCCAAATGAATGCATTCCTGATGAAGAAAGTGCTGCGTACGCCGAAATCCTTCTTGAAGTTTTAAACCCACAACACGTTACGCTTCATCAGTCAGTCAGGATAAGAAGCTAATACTTCAACGGAAAACTGAACATCTTATACCACTGCATTCTCAACGTCTGTGTGCGTGCAGCCTGTTCAGTTCGGTTCGTCATTCCGAGGGAAATTGTTAGTCCAAACAACTTTTCGCTTATAAAGATATTGGTTCTCACAATGCCGACTCTCTATAATTGTTGCCTCGAATAATTCCCTCTGCCAAAAAAGCATGGCTCATCCTACCTCCCTGCAGAGCATTCTGAAGAAATGTAGCGTTTTTGTAAGCGGCAAATGACTTTACCGTGTTGCACTTTATTCATAGCGGTTATAATCTAGATTCACCAAGTATATAGGAAATATGGAGAATAGCACTCAAAAGACAGTTAG
Organism: Clonorchis sinensis; assembly: GCA_003604175.2. Classification (NCBI taxonomy): domain Eukaryota; kingdom Metazoa; phylum Platyhelminthes; class Trematoda; order Opisthorchiida; family Opisthorchiidae; genus Clonorchis; species Clonorchis sinensis. The sequence continues at coordinate 41,583,304 of CM030370.1, forward strand.
CACAGATTTCTGCAGCTTAATCTGCTTCAGAGGTGTGTTGTAAAACTTCCCAGTGAAAATTGTTGATGGTCGGAGTTTGACCCACATGAAAACCAGTGACTATTTTGGACGCGGCGCATTACCGCAGGTCTTCACGCTTGCAGGTTTTTGAGAAATAGTTTCATTAGCAGGTCCGAGGTACCATTTCAGGGGACGGTGTTTTGAGTCCGGTTAACTAATTACACTCAAGACTCTAGACACTGCTGCTTAGTTTGTGCATACCAGTACTTTAGAAATAACTACAGCAGACGTTGTGTTATAAACGGTGGGTCTACAGTATTCCGATGTTTTTATTAGTCTCAAACACTATGATCCACATGAGAACTAAATGTTTGTTGTTTGAATCTAGGTCAATGGTAGTGAGTAATTTTGCCGCACCCGACCAGTTCTCCCGCTTAGTATCATTCAGCATCATTCCTTTTTTCCGTTGTTTTTTCGGTATAAAACGGAAAGCTCCAGACATGCAGTGACAACAGCAGCAACGAATATGATGTTGACATTCAACTAATCTAATCTTGACATCCATTGGACTTCATCGGTTTACTACCAACCTATCCCGTTGAATTTTCTTACCCCAAGCAATATCAAGCTAACAACTCCACAGGAGGCGTGTTTTCTCAAAACGAAAACTGCCTCAAGTTGTTTACTTGCATATGATCCGGTAGGCACATGGGTTAGATGCGGATTCGATTCGCCCAAAATCCGGGCTTCTTTAACCTCTACCTGGCATTCCCTATACATATTTCTTTACTCCTATGATTCTTCGTGTATTACTCTGTCTCTGATTTTCTGTAACCCATATGAAAGGGATTATGCTACGAGAATGCCCAAATAAGTGCAACAGGTCTTCGAGGACGTTCGCAGCCGGCTTCTTTGCAGGGGAGCATTTGGGTTTACGTCGATCGATTGTGTCAAATTTGTGAGTTGAAATTATCTAGCCGGTGCGCTTCAACTTATCCATGATATTTTATTCCATCTTTCTGCTACCTCAACAAACTATTCGATGTGAAATATGATACTGATTGTTGATTTGTTTGCTAAGCTTGGCAACTTTGCAATAAAAAATTTCTACAAAGTCGATGATCACTCATCTTTTAAGTACTTAACGGGATAAATCATACTTCGGAATAAAACTCATTGGTGTGATCAACTTGAGAATAAAATTTTGCCACAAGAGCAGCCTTGAGATGTAGCAAGGTTTAAATATGGTAAGCGGTTCGGCTTTACCACAAAGTCAGTTTTGCCCCAACCTAGCAGCGTTGTTTGATACACAGTTGTGTAAAATTAATAATAAATAAATAATCATAACTGTTTGGTTGTAACACCTTTCCGGTGCCTAGGTGCCGTGCCATCCGAGGACTAGGATACTGCCTGGTCCCGAAGTCTAGACAGAAGAAGTCGAGAGGCGGAGGTCGGGAACTTCAGCTCAGTAAGTTCACGCTCTAACCACTGAGGCATCTCGCCCCCCGTGTGTAAAATTAGGGTAAGTAAAAAGGCTATGTAAGTAGCGAGCCAGTTAAAAACGTAAGCTTGGCAATGCTAGACCCGGGAATCTAAACATTAGTGCTGCTCAAGCAATTTGGTGACATCTCCACGGAATTCGTACTGACCCTGTTCATCTCATGTTAAGACGATCGCCGGTAGCTGGAGAATGGTAGGATTGACACCGACGCCAACCAAAGGGTCCGCATATTTTCAACGAATAACCTGCACAACCCTGTCCAAAAATATTTCAATTATTCGTAGGTAGGGGGTACAGCAGCTTATTCATCGACCGTCAGGCTGTACTCAAGTTGCGTTGTAAATCTGATCAAATAGGTCACCTTCTCACTCAGTAAAGCCTTTTGTCTCGGATTATGCAACCGAGACTGATATCATCGAGCAAGAAATATAACATCAACTGCCAACAAGCCAGAGTCTACACACATCTACCCGGAACAAGTCTACTCAGTGGACATGATTCACAACCGTGCCTTACCGCAAATCCGTTAGCTTCCAGCTACAGCCAGTAAAATCCTCATGACTCATTTACACCAGCTATATACCTACTCATGGTTTGCACATCCAATTTATAAATTCTGACAACGATGAAATCGGTTTGAAAGGTTCGTCTCAGAAACACATGTAAAGTTGATAATTTGCCCGAGAAAATCTGCGAAGAGGTCACAGAGAGAGCATTCATCTCAAAAGGTAACCAAATCCAAAATTGTTTTTGAATACAGGCAGTACACGAACGCGCAGTGCAACCTCTGTCACCGACGTCCCCCTCTAAATTCTAGGCGTTTTAAAGTGCATAGGAATACTCTCAAGAAATTTTAGGTCATCCCTCAAAGTTCTGAAACTGTTTTGCCAAATTCCGAACCCTAGCCCTTTACGTTACCTGCAGTGGAGAAACCCATACTTAGGCAACCAACGCCTCCATCCTCCTAAATTCGGTGTGCTGTCCCAGGTGTATATTGCAAACCATGTAAAAACGATTTCAACATGCCTACAAGGTTATTGAGCACGTTTGTATTTGAAAGTGGATAAAAAAGACCTTTTTTATTGAGCTTCTGACTAGAAAAAGCTTTGTTCTGAACACTGAACGTCCACTTAAGTTCTCTTTGAATGACACCATTTCCATCCCCAAAAGATGGTCCACATTCAACTGGTTGCCTATCCTGTCCGAATTCTGATTTCACACAAACCGCGGGAAATTTTCTTGAGAATAAGAAGGGGACGAATTAAATTCGACTAAAGCTTCTTGTCAAATTAATATCCTAAACTAGGGCATATGTGTTTTTTTAACTGAGGGTCTTTTATGCATTTTCCGACACCAGTCATATTGTATAGGCACAACGCCTTCGTGACTTTAGTTAAAATAAAAACGGTTCAGCTGTAACACCCTTTCGGTACCTAGCTGCCATGCCACCCGAAGGAAGCACGAGGGCTGGGATACTGCCAGGTCGCCCAAGCCTAGACAGGGGAAGTCGAGAGGCAGAGGTTGGGTTCGAACCACGGACCTTTCGGTCAGTAAATTCGCGCTCTAACCACTTAAAATAAAACTCAAATAATAACCCCACACATGAATGGTCCTGATCCAATAGTGTAAATTTTAGCCCGCTTTAAAAATGAAGCACCTGAAGATTAGCATATCACTCTCACCAATCGCGTTGCTAATCGCAGTTATACTAAGTACAGTATAATGTAGAGACTGACCCACGTTACTCGTAAGTATTCCCTTATCAAACTTTATCGCTGGAAATCGAAACATGTCTTCGTCCAAATTGAATTTATTTACCTAAGATAAGGCATCCAGTTGCACGCTGAATGTTTATTGCCTTTTATTTTCGCTGTTTTAGTGTGCTTAACACAACACATAATGGAGTCTCGAAGAATGGAATTACGCCACATTAATTGGGGAAATGTCGTTATGGATGCTAGTGCGTCTGCAAGTTAAAAAAACGCATCATCACGAACATTTTATCGTAGGTTTGCGGGCATATATTGGCATTTGCAAATTATATTATGTGTTGTCTCTCGGAAGTATCATTTGAGTAAGATATGGAGAGAGCAGAATTTTGTGGTATTTTCTTGATGCAATCGTCTTTGGTAAAGTAGTTGCCGATAGGGATGATCATATGACATAGCTCACCTTCATAGTAGTGTGGTGTCTTCATTGCCACGGTAGATGCACCAGCGTCACCAACTTGGCAAGCCAATTCATGAATGCTGTTTAGAATATCTATCATTTGGGAAGGTATCTGAGTTGCATATCGAACAAGATAAGCCTCGATGCGCGCTGTAAAATAAAAAAATAGAATCGCTGAAAATAGACAATGTTCTTAGTGGCGATGACATTTTTCATGTGGTTTAGCCGCAATTTCAGTGAGTTCACAGGTAAAACGCTTGATTCACAGGACGGTTCTTCTATTTACAAATAATCCGCCCAGACGGAATCGCCTTTAACTGAAAGCTTCCTGAAAGCATCAACCGGTTCTTTGGTAACAGAAGGTGAAATAACTAGAAATACAACTAACAAAATGCCTCCCCAAAGGCCAGCGATCTTCCACCATAACTCGCAAACCCCTATAATTACAAGATAGTGCTTCTAATAACAACTAAGTTCAAAATTAATCTGTCACAGTAAAAGACTTCTTGTCATGTTGTTTGGTTTTGGCGAATTCAACAAATTAACCGTACTTCTCACATTTATATCTCTTTAAAACCCAACTCCTGAAATACGTGGGGTTTTGGTGAGGTGATATGTAAAGTACTTTTGAAAAACTTTCGGTCACATTTATCGTCGCACCCCTCCTGGTTAGAACAAAGATGTTAGTGACGCTGTAGTTCGCGAAAACCTGTCCAAAATGTTGTATATTACTTGGTTGCGGGTTTAAATTTGCATTCTGGTTTAAATCCTAAAACAGAAACCTACATGATGATTTATCAAAACTTTTGGAGGTCGCAGTGACCTAAACAGTGTGCCTGAAAGGTCTACAGATTGTGGTAATCTAACCAAGGTTAGTGGCGAGTAGCCTTTGTTTCACCGCATTCATAATATTCATTACTGGATTGCACAACGTTGACCACTAGGGACTCCTGGAACTTTCGCATCCTACCTTGGGTTCATTCTAGAATACAAAAAAATGATTACTCAAGTAGAGTGCTCCGTCACAGATTTCTTCTGACTGAGGTTCATTGGTAAGTAATAGCAAGTTAGTTCAGCAGTCCAGCGCTTTACACATTACCCTGGCATCACAAACTACAGTTCAGTGCAGGACGATCACAAAAACAAGCGATTTCCTGCCTAAGTCTACGAGACAATTTTTGAATAAAGTTAAACTATTTGGAAACGAGAGCGGTTGGCATTCTCAGTAGCATGTAACACGCAACCGATGTTGGTATACCATTTTGACGCGCTTCATCTAGCAAAAAGGGCGTAGAATTAATAATCTGGAGTAACTACATTTGTCCCTAAAACGGTTCTTATAACCCCGGTGTCTATTAGACTCCCAGTGAGAATCGTGAACAGTTGTGCTTTTCTGCCCAAGAGGTCACGACAGTAAAGAATGGGTGTTCAACATTGATGTCATATTGTCGATGATGATGATGTTGGCCAAGAGGTCCCACGTAATCAGGCCTCCAAAGATGTTCTTTATATGCTTTGAAAAAGCTATCAGCTGTTTGATGCTTTGAGCTACTTCATTTCTCAACCAAAAGGGTGATCTAACCATTTCCTTGTCGCATAATAGACACTGAAAATGGTAGAAAAAATATCGGGGGTTAAACTCCTCTCCGCTTAGTCCGAACATGATTACAAGCAGTTAGACCATAAAGGCACAATGAACTCAGGAAGCATTTCCAGTTACAATGACGTGACCTCAGATTGCACCCGACTAGAATAGCGCCCTCCTGAGTGTTTTTGCCTCAGAAGCTACTGAGTTATGCTAAGTATCCGTTGATGCCGGCATGAAAAACAGAAGATATATGCGAAAGCCGAAAGTGTTCCGTCCACACATGAGCAACCTTTAAACTGTTATGTTATGCGGTTACCATCCCTTAATGTTCAAGGATGATCTTGAAACGTTGGGTGGCCGACATAAATCAAGATTTGATGACTGTGCGGTTTCTTATTCCATTTGAACGACAGCCTTTAGATAGAATGATACAAAAGGGAATGTAATAAGTGCGAAATGAAATAACATATTGCACACTACACAGGTGTATCTACATATTGTCTGCTTTTAGGCGATTCAGCATTGGAAATGGTTGGTAGATAATTTGGTTACTTTCTGTCTACCGCCTGGATATCAAACTGATTACAAAAAGCGTCCATTAAATTTAATGGCATGGCTAGTAGCACGGCTCATCCAGTGACAAACAGCAACTTTCAGATTGACACGCATCATAAGAATAGACATCTTATCAGCACAATCGTTTCATCTCAACGATGTCACTAGCCATATAATTGACAACTAATGTAGTAAACCCCCCTTAGGATTATTCTTTCAAATGTCTTCTTGATAGACTGTTCGAGCGCCCATAATCAGTTAGTTAAAACAACACAACTTAAGCTACACGCATGCGTACTGTGTGCCCGCCACAAGAGGTAATCCATGAATAACAAGATAAAGATTGAGAGAACCACTGCTCTGGTGCCCGATGATGCCTTTTGGAGATCATGCTTTTCGATTTTGAGTTGTAAAGGCAAGCACAATGACACATTTTGTGTAGGCTGTCCATATCCGCAATCAAAGTTTCATCGTAAACCAGGAACTTTATTGGCGACAAAAGAGTTCTGCGTTTTACTTATAGATTCAGTGCCTCTTCCAAGATGTACTCGGCGTACGATGCAAGTAAGCAAGCTGAGGATAACCTTTATCTCACGTTCATGGCACCGGATATCCCGCGACTGAATAGTTATAGTGCGTTAGTGCGTTGCCATGGGGCGAATTGATCTGTAGATATAAGGGCCTCTACTAGCTTTTTTAGGCCGAAACTGAGAAGCAGCGTACATATTCAGGTTTCTATGTCAGCAAAAGAATTGACTGTTAAAATATTTTATCAGGATAGAGATTGCGCTACGCTGATATTGCTCTGCTCCTTAGTACCGATAACGCGTTGCAGCAGTCAAGCAGTGCAAGATTGTCAACGTAAGCTATCCACCTGATATTTTACTTAGAATGTCCGCACATTCCGACCGAACGTTTTTTATGATCCAAATCGTAATTCACCCCACCTTTCTCAAAAGTTACGGCTTTCTGAACACAATCGCAATAAATTTAGTGTGACCGGAGTATTAGTCTGACGTAGCATGATACCTTTAGTGTCAAATGCAAATTAATAATAAACTCTTGTGCAGCCGGACGTAACCACTTGGTTCAAAATGCACTCAAAACATCATATCCTCCGAGTCTCGCAAAAGCATCATTTCTTATTCAACCATCAGTGAAGCTCACCGATTAGACAGTGTGTTTAATATCATACCATGCCAGCTTAGACTTCAGGACTTTAGAACACTCATGGGAATTAACTAAGACGGCCGGACAAAATGTAACCTTTTTCAGTTTGAGAAAAAATCGTGTTTAGTAATTGGGTTTTTGAACGATTTTAAGAAGACTTGATTTGATGTCACCAAATATATTTTGCAGAAATGTCCAACAGGCGGTGAAATTCTGACGTTCCTTAGCTATATGCCACCAAATCTGGATTTTTATATACGGACTTTGTTTAAGTTATTCTGTTCATACGCCAACAAAAGAGCGTTTACGACGCCAGGATGGAATCAATCTGAGTGCCTGCTTGGGTTCCAAATCTTGACGGCCTCAATCCACAAAATACTGCTGAGAAAGACCCCCTTTCAACAAAAATTCCCATCCAGCCACAGTACTCACGAGAATTGGAAAAACGAAATAAACGGTTGAATATAACTATTGAAGACGGCCGTTTTAAAAAATCTGGAGGCTTTGGTGGGAAGGTACTGTGAATGAAAGGAAAATCTGGGGACCCGGATGACGGGAAATGAATTGCAGACTCGTTCGTTGCATGGCAAGATATGTTCTTTGAGGAATCGAACTTATCCAGGCCGGAATATGTGCCATAATGCAATTTCCTTTGGTTCGTTTTGGCAACCAAACAAAAACATCTTAGCGTGTTGGGTGTTCATCTAGGTGCACCTAGGAAGAGCTCTAGCACTTGCCATCAGGATGGAGAATAGTGCAATAGAGGGATTAATTTGTATCAACCGCTCTGGCCACCCATTTAGTAACTGGTTAACGTAATCAACCTCAGTAGCTACTTGGATAAAAGGGATGCCCCAACAGTGCTCTGCTAGTCCAACCATGGCTATGTGAACTAAAAACAGAACCAAAGCTTGCATTTTACTCTGACATCCAGCCATACTCAACGCAAACACGGATTACACAAGCTAAGTAATGGAAACATGGCCTACCCCACTGAATAGACAGACACGGGTATTGGTTAAACCATTCTTGGCACCAACATTTAAACAGAAATTTAAAGGTGATTTCAATCATTCGTAGATGCCAAACGGAAAAACAATGCTTTGTACATGTAAACAAGGGTGATAACCCTGAGTTTTGAACATTATGGGTAAACACAGTTAAACATGAACAACCGTCAGATCAGTGGATGCTCCCAGTTTCTGCTGAAGCGTTGTAAGAAAACAATTGCCAAAGTTTTCCGATCCCTTTTGAGGTTTTAGCATCGTGTAGGTGACTCCAACTGCAAACCTTGCATCTTGCTGCGGGAGCGGATTACATATTGGGTGAAATCAAATTGGTGAGCTAATGGGTGTATTGCGCTGATTGTGTACAAGTTCTTGTTCAACCCGAACATGGGCTGACTGAAATCTAAGGACTGGGCCACCACGATGAGCCTTAAGAAAAGTGAAACCAGTTGTAAACTTTTGAAGAGTTTTTAGTCACCATATGAATGATGTGTTCTGTCAACAAAATATACTCCGATATTTCAAATATCGTACCGACTACAACACATTTAGTCAATGAATATTATAAGCGAGAGATTCTGTTCAGTCACTCGTTGGCACCAACGTGCTTTGCAAAAGCTCGTTTCGCTAATTTAAAAATCCTCATCATATGAAAAGTCTATTTTGTCGAGATCGGTTTAGTCATGCTACTAGTACTGAAAGATTAGGCAAGTGTAGAGCCAGTGAGTTAAACACCATTTTTTTTATATAAGTTCATTCACAAGTGGGTGATAAATAGCAATCAAAAGATACCGCGTTAGTGTAAAGCAAGGCCAAAACTAGGTTCTAACAATTCGAGGATCAGGACGAAACCTGATATAAATGTAACTGCAGTCGTTCTCATCCATTCCAGGCGTAAAATGTAAGATTTGCAAGCCAAAAAAGCTTTTATGTCATTAAGGCAAGACCTAGTCCGTTGGCGGCGCGTTATTTTCACGACAACACCCTCAAAACAACTGAGCAGACAAAAACCACATTGGATGTAGAGTGGAATATGTAGACAAGAATGTCTTTTTCGTAGAGGACTAGGCAGCGTTATTTTTAACGATGAAAATGGCCTACACTTGAGGATACTTTTTATGGCGTTGCTCGATGTCGTGCTCATAGAAGTTAAGTCGAAGCAAACATAGGCTTTCTGAGCCAAGGTGACGACATGATAATAGTTTAAACTATCGTAACGACTGAGTCAGTTTACCAAACGAACTGAATTTTTCTAATTAAAAACGTTTACCCCATCTGTTAGATGGATGTCAGTTTGGAAATCAAAGACCGCTGAAAACGTTTTGAGGGGTTATTTAAAATGATGGGCTACTCGAGCTTTATGCAAAGTAAAGTAAACCTCAAAGTCTTCAGATCTTCGTTGCTGGTATCGTTTAGGATTTACTCAGCCACACTAGCAGAGCATATTATGTATCGAAATTACAGGTCCTTCTTTTGTAGCACAACAATTTGGGACCAGCAATCTTCAAGCTCCACTTACCTTCACTAGAGTTTTCGGCTCCAACCTGACACACAGTTGACATTTTCTTAAATAAGCCTAATTCACGACGACTTTACATCAGAGGCAATATGTTCCCATCCATAAGTTGATACGTTTGAATTAACTGCGTTTTTTGACAATATTTTATGGCATGCCGTGAGACAATTTTAAAATAATCTGGTATTCTTGCGACGATACATATATTGTCAGGTTGATTGTGCCAGAAGAGCAGCACAAAGGTGAGGTAACACAATAAGCTAACAGCATTACATTGCTTATCGATAAAGGCAGACAAATGCGCCTATTTCTCAGAAACAATAATTGTAAAACAACGGAGAAGACAAAATAGCCCGATCTGGGTGTTGAGGCGTAGACTATTGAGGGCATTTACCACCAAACGAACATACCTAATTGTTTGACTTGGTTTCGTAAACGGAGCTTAGTAACCTGCCAGGCGGTTAAAAAACGTCATGCTATGAGATATTACTTCACTGAAGGACAGTCCAAATTTAGGGATATACATTTTCTACAAAGTCGGTTTCATTAACTGTTGTCCACATACTGATCCATCCAGTTATGAGAAGCTGAAGTGATATAAACGGAAAATTGACATGGATTCATTTGAGGCCTCAATAAAGTCAAATTATCTTACGAAAAACTGTGTTTTAAAAATTATCGAAAATGAGTTCAAGTGAAGCATGAGCTGTCTGCATCTACTCGATGGGCAGAAAGAGGGCTGAAACTGATTGTGGGTTGTCCAAGTGTTTCCAGCAACGTCAATGTAGCGTGTTCTGCGTGGAAGTTTATGCGTTGTCAGTCTCTCTCCAACAATCTGTTGGATTTTTGGAAGTGATTAACTTTTCCAACTACACTTTTAATTTACTAATAAGCTACCGATCTCGGGGATAATTTCACTTGTGAAAAAATCCACATACGCACTGAGCGAAATTTTTGAGGTTTTAACATTGAAATGCGTTTATTCTTTCCGTTCTAGTTGAATATATTAGTGTATCCCGAGCATACGTCCAGCTAGGTAAATGGACCTAAAAACGGCAAATGAATATGCCTAACGACCCTGTTATATTAAAAGCTGTAATGTATTCTTCACATTGTGTGCACATAAATGTGAAGTCATTCACTCAGATATGAGAGAGATCCGAATTTTCTCCTTTTCCCGTCTACTCCGCCAGATCACACCGGATGCAACCTTGAAATTTATGGCCATAATGCGTGTCGAACCATGACGGAACGTTTCGTTGCGTGATATTTAAAAAAATACAGGAGAATTTTAAACCTTGTGCGACAAGATGCTTCCAGCGAATAAATGTGTCAGAGTGACTTGAAATTAATGTATCTCAAATGGGAATTTTTCCGCCAACACATTCTTGGTTTAATTGCTTCAGACTGTTGCGTGAAAGAATGAGGCTTATAAATGAACTGAGCATTCAATGTCTGACTTCCGTTGTATGTGGGTTGAGCAACGTTTCAGGTATGGGATAATTTGCTTGGCTTCAATAATTAAGAAATCTATGTGTTTGCGCAGATTCACACATATAATTCTACGTGCACAATCAGAATCGCTTCTTTTAAGTATGATCGTATGGTGTTTTTTCTTGAAGCACTCTATTTTGTAGACCGCATGCATCATTTTATCCGGCCCAACTTGTATTTCAGTCATCACTTATTGAGAAACTGAACGCCGGCCGCAAGTCTATGTAGGCATTTGAATGGTATTTTGATTCACTGCGTTTGAACCAAGAGTAACACTTAGTTCCAGAATTCTCGAAAATATTCAATTAGCTGTCACAAGCTAAATAGGACGTTTTGCGCGACACCGCTGCTTTCATTCGATGTACCGCAAACGGCAAAGATTTTAATTACTCATATTATTCCCTTCTCTCTGAAACTGGCAGTCCCAGAACAAAGTCATTTGAGATCAAGTTCTTTAATCACTTGTTTCCCGAACGGTTAGTTCCATGACTAAGCAGAGCTGCATGGTCATATGTCTCAGAGTTAATATATGGCTCGATCATGATGGTACTTTTATGTGAATTTTGAGTACTCTCACTGTTTTACTCATGGGAGAACCATTAATAATATTTTCCTGAGCGTTCTAAGAGTGGGACAAGGGCAATACACCGTGTTAAATCGGTATCTCTTTGCACATACGCTGCATGCAATGAATTTGAATGATATTTTGTAACTTAAGCCTGTTTTCACAGTGATCATAGAATCACTAACGCCGATGAATCTGAAGAAAGGCGTCGGCTAATTTCAAACGTTTGTCAGACGAATTGTACACTGAAACACTCCATCTGCATCTCAGAAACGACTGTCTGCCAGCTTTCTTGACGATTCATGACCAGTTTGCGTGGTTTGTCTTAAGCGATACTTCTTAGAAGGATTTCAGTACACTCTAGTGACATGACACTAACTGGTCACCACATCGGCATAAATGTTTAATATATTTACATTGTATGGAAAAACTAAATAAATTTAAAGCAAAATCAAAAGGAGAAGTTTACCGCCTTCCTCTACTGGCTCCCACTGCTGAAGGTTGTATCAACTCTATACTGCAGTTACCCAGCACATTGTTTGAAAATTATCTGTCTCCAGAAATTTCCTCAAGTGATGATGCTACTCACTTTAACATAAAGTAAAAGTAAAGGTCGATCAAATACGTGTTATTTACCCCGACATGCAGAACAGGCAATAAAGATAACCACAAAAAATATTTTTGGAAAACTTTCCCGGGAACTTGTTACATGCATTCTAGGGTACTGTGTTCGAATAGCGATGAATAGCCATGAGCTGAACACCGGTAAACTCGTATAAGATGATCGGTAATGCTATGCGTTTTACCCGCTATTCAAATTTATAGACCAGGAGCTTGCGCTGGAGATAGCATTGCCCTATACCTCACAATGCGCCGCACTGCAGCTTTCTCTCAACGTTGCAGAAGAAGGTACGGCACTGATTAAGACTGAGGAACGACTTACCACTGACTTGGCTAAGACTAAGACATACGCAGTTGTTTCGGAAAACGAGATGATCCAGCAAAACCAAGCTTTTTGGGAAATCAGCCACCCAATAATGTCCGTTATTATCTGATTTGGTTGCGCTTTAGAGGGGCTACCTTAATCTTTTCTTTTGTTATATGTGTCTAAACGTAACCAGTATGACGGATACTGTGTCTGATGAGCGCGTCTTGGCTGTGCTAGCATTTACTGCGTCCTGAAGAGCATTTGACATTGTTTTTTTTGAGTTGCTGAGCTTTACAGGTACGTTTTTATACCCACCATTCTCACTTAAGTGGGATTTATCTGATCTGATTGGAACTGTCGGTTGTGCGCTTTTGAACGGAAAGTTGCACGCATTTTATCCAATGTTCTGTACTCCTTTCCAAATCCATCGCCTAGGTTTACTTTTTGTGCTTGTAAAAATGTTTTTCAAAAATGGACAATAGTGGTAAAGTAACTAAGCACACCGTCAACGAAAAGACAACCAAAAACGTAAGCCATAGTAGCTTAATGGTTCCTACGGGATGCTCCCTCCCAAATATTATAAACCCCCATAAACGATAAGCCGATCCCGAGGTATTACAAATATTGATTTTGAAGAGGGAGACGAGTGGTTCTTCGCACCAGGTAAGTTGGCACGAGCGACTAGCTCTTACCTATAATTGAGGGTAAAGACTCTTGGGCATTACGCAAAAAACAGCTCTTAACTATTTCACCTCTCCCACTGTCATGTGAGCAACGCTGTTTTTCAACTTCATTTTCCAAAAAGCTTGCCACTAAATGTTGAAAGTTGTCTGCCTTGATGTCACTTTTAACTTGTCTTCCTAGCAAACGGACTGGAAACAATAATCTCGAATAAAGAAGTATGCTTGAGTGTACAAAGTAAAGGTTTTAATACATATGGTTCGATACCGGTGTAACGGTGGATAGTACTCATGTGGCATGTGAGTGGTACGTCTTCTCGTAAATCCGATTTGCGTCTCTTGAAAAGTGAGCTCTCTTACGGAATTGGTGGAGTCTCTTTGTAGCATTTGTTTGCATTTGAGTAACAGTCGATGAATATCCAGAAAAGTTCAGGAAGACGCGTTCAAGGAGAAGGTGGATATTCAGTTTTGTAAACGAGATGCATATGAGAGTTTTGCTCCCCTGTTCAATAGTCTGTAACTGTTCAGTTGACGTTCTCAAATAGACAACTCCGCAGCGAAGGCCTTCTTCCTTTCACCGGAAGATGTTTGTATAACCAATGAACTCGTGAAAATTACTTGACGACAACCATTATCTCGTTCAATAATGACTAAGGCGTCCGACGTCATTGCGTACGTTGTGCAAAATCCTAACGTCGAGGAACACGTCTTTACTGTGGTGCAATTTGTTTACGTATATCATCTGCGAACAAATCGGTAGAACAAAATATACCTGCGCTACATGATGGATGACTTTTCTTTGAAGTAGAACTCCACGAGGTGTAATGTAACTCGTTTTTCTTCCAGGTGAAACGTTATAAATAACAGCGATGACAATCCGGGCTTGGTGGTTGGGTAATGGCCACTCACTGATTAGTTGCTTTCATGCTGAGGTGAAGTAATTCCATCCTGCGGTGATTGCTTTGTTCGAATACGGTCATGAAAAACGACGTCTTTCGTGCTTTCTCGAAAGCAATACCTATGCCCGAGTACATGCTTAAGATGTGATCACGAATCACCTGGTATCCGTCCCTTGATAAGGCTTCCTGTTATACCAAATAATGAGAAATTGAGGTCGTCCTCAAGTGCCACGTACTCATTTGCCAAACGTCTGTGTACCCTAAAACAATTTAGCTTATTTTTTACCCAGACTGTCGAACGTCTTGTTTTCCATTAATTAGATTATGTTGGCATATTTCTTCCCGTAAAACATTAATCAATTTACAGCGAAGAAATGACAACGAAGAATAGTCGATATTTGCGAATCTGTGATTCGCGCACGACCATTGAGATACTTCGATCCTATAGTGGTCACTGCTCTTGCTGCGATCATATTTGCTCATTCGGAGCGTTTGATTGATGTGAGCCAAGAGTCTGCATCAAATAAGACACTTGGGGTGTACAAAAGTTTAACCTTAAGCAGGGAAATGTTGCATATCTGAAGAAGTGTGATCGGTTTCACACGAATGCTTACATGGCAGTCAGTTGTTGCGTATTACCAAGGATGGTAATCCTGTCATCAGCGTTTTCTGCTATTTCAAAGTATATTGTTGTTTTTCGCATAACAAATGAAAGCAAAGGCATTTCTAATTCAGACACCTGCCACAAAGACGTATACTGAGTACCTCGCTGTTTACGTCTTGACTGTTGGAACAGAGAGGGCCCCAAGTAGCCGCCAATGTATACTGAACCGGTAGTTTCAAAACCTCGACTCATTGACTATACCATACACCGGAACATGACTGTTTGGCCGTCATGGTTACTTTGTCCTTAGAACTAAGGCCTTGCTACTGAGCTACCTCTTAATTATTGAGGTTGGCAATATGTTCTAAATGGTCGATTGTAGTCTGAAAACCTGTCACTCTGACATAAGTGTTGGTTATTTTGCAGTCGGCAGTCTTTTATGTTCACATTAACGATTGTTTTAGAAATTCCCACAGATAGCGTTACTCCGAAAACTTTGAGACAGCCTCTTATAAGTTACACTTAAATTATGCCCTTTCACAAAACGTATATACTTCTTTACCAGATCGTGAATTTTATGCATCTAAAACTATACCTGTCATGCATATGAAATTCACAGAAATGTGAATAAGCGCTGCGATGTGTCCCTGCTAGGCTTGATCTTCCGATAATCTTTATAATGCAGACACTACGCAATTTTCCTACTATTGAACGGGCTAATCCTTAATCTCCACTTTGAAGTGCCAATCCGTAAAAGCCTGTAGAAAGTCGTATCGTTACCAAGAATGCCTTATCGACCGCTGCAAAGGTTTCTTCTGCAGATCGAGCGAACTTCTACCTGACTACATCGTTCGTCATTTGTGAACTGATACAGCATGATAGCTGACTACCCACTGAAACGGCTTATAGTACCGAACAACCGTATTCATTGCAGACCAGCAGAAAAAATGCTCTCCAAATATCCAAGCATAGAACCTTCAGTTTGAGTGCAGAATGCGACAATTAGTGATTTCCATAGGTTAATGGGGATGAAACAGAATAACAGAACAGCAAAACCAAACAAACATTTACGGAGTGCCGACTACACTGCCCGGTATTTATAATGATATCTACGTATTTCGTTCTGAATGTTGATACGAACGAAGAACAAGAAACCTCTCTGTCGACGAGGCCCTCATTATCAAAGTTTACTATGATGTTTCTTCAAAGGCCAGCTGCATATGCAGATCTTTAAAGTACCACGTTACGACTCTACGCGTGCAATTACACGAAAGTAAATAATCTTTACAGAATTTTTCCTATGTTTCCGCAATCCGCTATACTTTTGAAGCAAAAATCACAAGACCACAACAAAACATGTTGGGTAAACTTCAAAATGACCAATAAAACATCTGACCGTATGATCAACTGAAAATCAGCTGTAACAATATTTGTGAAAATAGGTTTCCTGAATAGCTGAAAATATTTGTTCAATTTTTTTACGGAAAATACTGAAACAAATGTGCGAGTAGACTAAAAACGTTTATTTGGTCCGACAATTCTTCAGGCTTAAACATCAAAATTCAGATACAAATACCCAGGCCTTATTAATAACGGAGCCATGGGTGGGGACTATTAGCACAATGAAGTGAGATTCAATGCCTCGCAAATAAGCGTACACAGGAAATAAATCAAACTCACTAATGTTGAAAAATGGGGCTTAAATATCTATTCTAGTGTGCGTACTTGTTATCACTGCAGGCCCTCAGGTCCAGTTGAATTAGATTACATAACGCTGCTCATTACATTTAGAAAAAACGATTGTTGCCACTGAATTTAATTTGAAAGCAATTGCTCTTATCCACAATATTTTTATTGTTGCCAAAATTAAGTTAATGATACTATCCACCCTTATTCACGACATTAGTTTCCTAATGTCAAACACTTTATTGTGGATTTTTGTGCGTAGAAGCCCAATACTTACCCACATAAAACAGATCTTCATCACTACCATACAGCTGCAATATATGAATTTTCAAATAAAAAGTAATTTGAGTGGATGCAGTTAACAAGTACTCAACAACGTCATCTATGAATCCTCAAGGCTAGCCAATTTTTTCAGGCGTAGGAACTCAGTTTTATTAGCAGAAACTGCAAATTGTGAAACTCAGATATTCACCCTTTTGACTTTTTGCCCAGTGAACAAACAAGTGTTTATTGTTGATCAACAAAATGGATTACTCAGTCTCCAACGAATTACGAATTGTACCGAGTGAAAGAGTACTTACTTTGAACAAATCGGATTCCGAGAACACCATCAAGATTGATTATGTCTGTCACAGATTGTAGATAAACAAGCGCCCTGTTTATGGCCTCTAAAACGTCGTACAATTCCTTCTGTTCTTGGGATCTGTATCGTTTGATAAAATGCATGTTCAAATCAAAGTCATTTCTGTCGATTCCGTAGACTGCGGAGTGCATGAGAAGATAGAAAGCAAAACATGTGAGTAGCTTCATTTTGGTGCACCTTGCTTTGAGTTACTGCATTTCAGTAGATGTATATATGCTGCAGTCACGTCAAAGCGACATACCAAAACTGGCGTATCATCTATCAGGCCTTTTGGTGTTGGATAACTCTGCCCGCGAACACAACCGCACGCGCACACTAAAGTGAGATCACACTCGCCAATCCGGTCCACATTCCGCTGTTTGCGCGCAAAAAAGAACGTCGGACATTTTTGTGTCCAAGTTACAGTCGTTCCCAAAACAAAAAATTCTTACCAAAGTATTCATCCGTATCTCCCCAGGGAGAAAATGCTGGAAACTACTCATCACGCAAAGTGTGTTTTAATACCGTAAAATTTTCGGTAACACCAAAGACAAAAGCCATCATTTCGTGCAAACAAATTAAAGGTTTTCCTTCACCAAGGAAACTGTTTCAAGTCTCTTGTTTGTTTTAGGCCAAATCTGAATTCCCAGTGGTGCTAAGCTCCTGACAGATAATAATTACACCCGTCGAAACACTCAGCCTTATCACATATTTGAATCCTGTTTGGTAATTTGCATGCTGAATGTCTTGAAGGTATACTATTTTACTCGGGTGTCTGTTCGATCTTCTATACGAAACCTTGATTGTTTAAAATTTAAAAACACCTCGGCCGTAACAAGAAAAATATTTTTGGTCACATGGTCAACAACGTATTAGTCTTTTTGTCTAAATTTTGAAGTAGATACTTGTGTCAAAAACAGAAATCTGCAAATAGAACCACTGTTCCGTACATTGGGTATAATGAGAATGGTGTTCTAAGCGACCCGACCTTCATGTTGTTGTGGTGGTCGGGCTTGAGTGCTGCAATGATCCCGCGAGCTATACTGGCAGGAAATCAGACCCTAAAGGTCTACCCATAACAAAACTGCCAACGTAGAGAATCCAGACAAAGAACAGCAAGTTCCCGTACTGCTAGTAATCACGCTACGAGACTGTCTTTAGGTAACGTCGTACTGTTCCATTCGATATCAAAGTAGAGACAGTAGGGCATCTCCCCCCAGGCGAATAGTGTGTCAACATGTATGAAAGCAAAGATGCTGCCTTTCCTCCAAGGAATTATGGGTTAGAAAAGGTTGGCCTTAAAACCACACACTTCGATCACCTAATGGTTAACCGTGACCCCCGGCGCTTCATCCAATACGATCGAAATACTTTTAAAACGAAAGAGTCCGGCGATGCACAAACGCCACCTGCTGCGCATAGCTGCGCTCGGAGTGATACAATAATGGATTACCCCCTGCCTACTGGGGCCATGTGGGAAGGATCATTGATTCATTGGCTCCAGAAAGCGTCCCACAAGAAATTCCTAACTGCCTCGTGGTTCAGACTTATGAGCCAGAGGCTAGGGGTGATCAAGAATGCAAATAAAAACCACGTAGGCTTTGTCACAAAGAAGGAAACTCGAACATTAGAATTTATTGAGCTCACTAAAGATCAATACATCATGCGTTGTTTATCGTAAGGACTCTTCATGTGTGAACCGTAGGAGGAGCTAACTATTGTTTTGTTTTGTCTTGCAACGCAACTAAGCTACATAAAAAATCTTAAAATGTGTCACTTTTAGCGCCAACGAGGGTCTGGAGAGGGCGGAATAGGTTTTTTTCCAGCGGCATTACATCTTCGCCGTGGTGCATTCCTCAGTTAATGTCACCTTTAACTGTGTAGAAGATTTTATCGACAAATTTTTGTTCTGAACCTTCAATTAGGCTACATCATGGAGATAGTTTTTATCCGTACTTCATTTGATTTTGTCAACTCCCGTAGCCTATTCAAAAGTGTAATTTAATGGGTGCTAGGAGACGGCTTTTGGCCTTCAGGCCCAGCGTTACAAATCAGTATGCTAGTGAATACATGACAGTACTGAAACCAAAAGGGGTATAAATCTACCAAAACTACTAAAATTCTTTTAAATTAAGAGTAAAATATCAGTCTGATTCAGTCTTCTTCCCTTCAACAAATGTTCGGATTCTATATGCAGGTTAAAAGTTGCTCAATTTAGGAATACCTTTTCAGTGTTACTCAGCAATTGCTTTCCACCATACATGGACATAAGATGCGTGAGACATTCATAATCACTCCGAGTTAAGTCCAGCACCCACGAAAGAATACCGACAATTTGCACCAGTATCTAATATCTGCACAGAGGCAAACATAATGAGGAAGGATATGCCACTGTTGTATGGTTATTTTCCAGTGGGCGTTTTAACTTCATCGTTTTGGTGAACTTAATATTGACATGTGCAATTGGAGAGAATTCCGTAGCAACTTACAACACTGTAAAACTTTCGGGTTTGGTATGGCAAATCAAAGCCTCCCGACTAGCAATTTCTCGTAGTAACAAATGCAAAGTAACCGTAAGAAGTGAGTCCATTGCGAATTTACGATGAAAGTCTGGGTGTATCACCTTATATATATATATATTTCAACGGGACCTACCTCCTTTAGATGAATAGATTAAAACGATGCGAAATTATATATATCGAATTGCATTCCAATTGTAAGTTTATTCTCACAGAATTTTTCACGTTGACTCTTTTATAAAATGTGAAGAAACAGCTTTTTCTATTCCAAAAAAATTTAAGTAATTTTTGCTTTTTAAGCCGACTACACAGGAATCAAGATTACACGGATTGACGAGATTTAGGCCCTGTTATGATGCCAATCCGTTCCGATATTCTGAGTTCAGCTCAGTTGTTAGTAGTTCAAAATAACTCAGCCTTGGAAAATTGTTTCTTTATCATCGCCTGTCAGGAAAGCCATCAAAGAGACTCTACCTATAAAAGATACTATGAGACCGTTCTGCATTCAATTATGCATCTGACCCTGTGCAGGTTAAGCCCTCCGTTTTTATGCGATAAAACTTCCCTTAAGAAATCAAAAAAGTATGAAAACCTGGAAAAAACGCAGATTTATTTAAGACATTATGTAAATTTAGAGTGAGTTTCTCAAACGGCTTAAGAATAGACATTTTTAATCAGAATTCATTTGTCACTTGACTTCTTGTGGTTTAAAAGATCGGTTTGTATGGTAGCTGGTACGTCTACTTACCGGAGCAATTTCATTCCAACATTCCGTCCAACAAAAAGAAAAACCTCTAGCATCGTTTGGCTGATTCTGCTTCGCCTTGTTGTAAGCGTTTTGCATTTATTTTTGTGTATTTAACTTTGTTGCACTAAAATGTACCTTGATTCTCCTGAAAGGATTCCAAAAGGACATTTTCGCTGAAAGTTTTGATGGTTGTCAACGTGGTTGATGGTAGGTCTCCTGCTTCCAGAATTCCAACTGGCAGTTTGTTTTTCCATTAACCAGCATTTCTACTAACGTCTTTGTGATATTCTCGTTTGTTTCAAGTGTAAAGTAAATGCCGTAGAGCGTTTTTTGAGTATTAGTTAGTTCGTGAAACTTGGGTCTTCTCTTTAATGTTAAATGTGTCATCCACAGGTCAAACTCATAACTTTGGATTGATATGTGGTAGCATCGGCTGCTGCGGTTTTCACTTTGCGATTTAAGTAAGCCTAGCTAATCTGGGTTTTCCATAGTGTTCTCCGATGAACCCACAGTAGTTCGTCAAACCCAGCCGAAGTAGATTGCGATTAACTTCCGTCCCGAGAATTCAAGGACAACATTAATATAAGGTTTATTTTTTCATCAGTTGGGACAAATAGTAGGCATCCTTGAACATTTGACCGGAGTTTTACCTGATGCCTTGCGTTGACTGTCGAAGAATTGTCTGCTGTTGAAGGATACTTAAACGTTGGCAACCAGTGGTCTAGAAACATGGCAGCAGCAAGCACGAAAGGTCATGCTAGCCCGGCTGATGCATTTTTCATGCCTGATAGCGTAGAAGTTACCGATGGCAGCTGTGTTTTCAAGCATCCAAAAGGAACTTCAGTTTACCTACTGTTTAATTATTGGAACATTATGTCGACAAGTTCGCGTGCTAAAGCTTTGTCGAACCTGCCATGATAGTCTGCACCGGTTCTGTAAAAATGATTGTAAGTGTATTCCAGATTGTCAAATCTATGTCGTCACCCATAAAGTATGCACTCTGTCCATGAAATAGTACTATTCGTTCTTTATTCGCTCTAGCAAGCTTGAGGTTTGAGTTTTGGAGATCTTTTGTGATGACTTTCAATAAACATTGTTTCAATATACTTTGGTTATTTCTAAACCAGCTGACTGTGGGAGTGAGATATTTGGTCCTGACGAGTAAGGTAATGTGACTGTCATCGGGCACCGATGACGTTCTCAACATTAAACAAAAGCATCTCGCGAGTTCTGCGGATTGCACCAATTTATTGTAATGAGCGAGAAAATTAACTTCGGATATGGTAAAAACAATAGGTTTCGGAGCTTGATGCACTCGGCAGCTGAAATCCAGAGTTAGCAAGATGGCGTATTATGTGTGTCAATGGAGTGAGATTGTGAGATTATTCATGTTTGAAAGTTTCTAAATGAAAGCCAATATGGATACTGAGAACGGTAGAACCGTGGATTCTAAGTAGCCCCTCATTGTCAACAGTACGTTGATATTCGTTTGCACAATGTACAGCACTCAGGTTGTCTTTAGTTGTCGCTACGAATATATTCGGTACAGCTGATTTTAATTAAGAAGTATGGGATGATTGACCAAAACTCACAAACGGTTTCGCCCTGTTTGGGTTTAGTCAGGTAACCTGGGACTTTACAAATCCGACCTAACAACATTTGTAACGTGAGATTCAAGCATACTGCACACTACACACTATATGCACTATCAACCGAGGGACTCCATCGAAACTACAGCGGACTCCTCTTACCATTTTTAGATAAATTCATCTGTTTCAGTTATAGTGTACTGGTAGTTTTAAAGCTACTCGTATTTTACGTGTAACTCGAAGTATTTATGACGCATCATTTTTAAGACTTTAACGAAGTAATTCACGTTATGGGAGTCAAGTGTAATTTGCTGTCCACAGACATGCAGCTAGTGCGCAATCCATTTACAATCCAGGGAGAGGAGCTCCAGAGAACAGCTTTGGAGTGTTTACTTCACTTAGGAGTTGTACTAGTTACAATTGTAGTGTAACAGATGAGGTCAACGAACGAATGTGTAACGCTGAGTTTGCCTTAGCTAATTTCAGAGAAACCATAGTGGCGAAACGTCAAATACCAGGATCAGGCTACATTATGAACCGTTTTGCTGTACGACTGTGAGACTAGACTATATGAATAGCTGAACTAAGACGTCTTCAGATCTTTGAAAGACTGCAGTATTCCGTGCCCGGTTTAGGGTGGTGCAAGCAGAGAAGTGGGCAACTAATGACCTGGCACAGGGGTACAAAACAGTTTGGAAAAAACTTGGGTGCTGTTGGTGCGACATGCATTCCGGGATGGGGTTCGCGTTATCCACGCTTGGAGGAACCGCAAGATATGGGTGATAGGAGATGTGAATGGTGTCCTTGTTATCACCTTCTCTTAGTATTGCTTAGAAAGTGTTCGGAGGTGCAGGCAAGTTGTAGTGATTATGGTGAGTAAGCAGTAATTCCCTTTCCCATCCGCTTATATTCTTTTATCACAATAACACTTTCAAATAAATTGTTTGTACGGCACTGAAGCACTACTGTTTGATCACTGGCGTTGCGCTGTTCCTGATGCCGATGATGTGTGTGAATACAGAATTATGCACTTTTCAAACCAGAACTTAGTTTTAATTATAGGCTAACGTTTTGTCGTCCCACTATTTTCAGAACAGAACAGACTCGTTTATCTTTAACGTTTTGCTTGTAGTTTGACTTAGCTTTGTTGAAAAGATGTGACAAATCGCGTAGGCGTGCTTTTTATTAACGCTCCAACGAGTGATTACGATAATCTTTTGCGTGTCGCTTTGAATGTTTTCACCTATTCTCTTTCGACTGCAAGGTCTGTCAATGGGTGTGCTCCAAATTTTCTCATTTGGGTTGAACATCCCGCACATTTCGGAATCATTTTGCCTATACTGCACCGCACTACTCAAACCGTTAGCTATTTAAAGGGACCGGTCAATCATGCCGTTGGATTTTCCGTGTCCTGCGTCTATCCCTCTACCAAAATGGAATGGAAAAGCCAGCAAAAACGCTCGTTTTTTACCATGCTATGTAGCCTCTAAATTATTCTGGATCAGGTTTTACCTGAGAAGATTCATTTGCGTCTCATTTCCTTTCATTTCAGTTACACATGAAAAATTCAGAAAGAATAGAACCTTGGGCTAATTCGTGTCGCACTCTTCTACTACTCTTTCTCGTTATTCCCCCATTGCGACCGAACTTTGCACCTTACTTACTCTCTTATTCTAGTTGAGTTAGTTTAAAAAATCGAGATAGAAATGGTCGAACAGCAATGAGCAACGAGAATGAATAGCGATCTGTCAGATTTCACAATGTGCCCGAAATTTCAAAAAGCAACAATAATTGAGCTAAGTGGTGATTATGACTGTTTATAGAGAGGTATCTCTAAAATGGTGGCCTGATGAGATGCAATCTCCAACAGAGGCAACTTAACTCTTCTGACTGTTTAGGCTGTTTCTGTTTTTTTCCAACAGCATGTATAATTTTGTTCATAAAGTATTCACTTGCGTCATGTTGACTGGTCAACAAGCTCTCTTCTACAACCATCACTCGACAACAAAGCGACCTTGCAAGTAAGTGATTCTGAGGTGACATTTCGTGATATACGTTAGCATCGTAAACAATGGCTACCTGTTCTGCTCCAATTCGTGCAGATAGAGTGGTGTGAATACCGATCACATTGTGGTACATCCATATAAATGTCATATCCGTGTGAATGGTGCTGACCGACAGAAATGTTTTTTTGGCTTGAGGCGACATTCTTCAAGCTGGGGCAAAACACAATGGAAACATTTTCCGGGTGTTCGCAGGATTAGCGGAAACAGAAACGTGTTCTAATGACCGTTTTAGCACGTTAGGATATAACACGAACCCATTCAGTATGCAGATGTTTGTTATAGCTGCTTATCTTATTGAATACAATTAACCAGGTACAAAATTTAAGCGCATGTGGAGAGTCGAGTTAAATCATTCGGGTTTGAGGAAATACAGGTGATATCCATTCATTTATCTTCAATTTATGCGTAGGGCGCAAATTTTCCTTTCCTCCAACTTGTCATTTATACTCACACCTTTTTTAAGTGAAACTCTTTACAAATTGTCACAAAAACACTACGAATACCCGCAAACGACTACACGATGTGCCATGCCTTCGGTGACTTTATGAGGATAAGAATATATAATGACATTGCCATTACCTACGTCGATGATATTATAATTTTGAGAAAAGATCGAACGAAACTGTATCAGCCCCTATGACCGACAAACGACCCACACTACAACTAGGTTTTCTTGACTATGTGAAATTCACCGTACTCCCAAGTGGCAAAGCACGAAAAGAAATATGTGTCCGAATCCACAGCATTAAGAAGACGTAAAATTCTACAATGTACTGTAATGACTTTCAGAAATAAGTGTTTACAAAAAATTCTGTATTTGACGCAATTGTTCGATCCATACTAGCATGCGCTTGTAAGATCAGTCATCCGCAAGCTAACGAGGTTAGCGAGTAGTGACTCCTGAGACAGTTACTGAGATGCTGTGAGTCTAGCTACAGTGTAAGAAAACGCTGTTATGCACTTCTGTGCCTTCCTATGTTGATCCATCGGTGGCATAATTTTAATTTGCATATTTTTTGCATGCTCGGCTCTAAGTATCCTCAAAGTATCCTCCTCAGCATCTTTCCGACTTTGCGTTTTAAATGGTTGACATCTAATCACTCAACATAGTGGTATTCCCTTTCTACATTACCTTCGTCGTATTGTCCACTATCACGCACCATGAAATCCCAGTTTTTTCAGATCTCAGTCGACCGAATCAGTTGCAGTTTTGAGTACACGTGTGAAGTTAGCGATTAAGTTGTCTAACAAAATATGACAAGGATGACATGGATAATTGTTTGGGTATGAGTATCCCAAGAGGTTCATGTGATTCCCGATCGTCGAGGTTCGGTAAAACTAACGATGAGGGACGACTATGTACTAGACAAGCCGGCGTAGCCTGGTGCCCGACTAGATAGAAGAAAGTGGCATTACAATTAGCATTACTAGCCATCATTTCGGATAAACCTGTAGGTGTACAGTTGATGAAAATTAAACAAAGCTGACATGAATTCTTTGAACATTCAGTCCTTGTAACATGCTTGTATTGGGTCTTTTGAAGTTTGGAAACCATGAGATAAACGGGTGCTCACTAAAGAGCACTTAGCAAAGAAAACTGAGGCTAACAGAACGTTTTAGCAACAGTCAGCACACCTTTCCTCGCTAGTCAAATATCACCTACTTTCCAGCTGGATGCCTGATGTCTTTGGGTTTTGTTCATACTGAATTTCTATCCATTTCAGCTGATAAACTTCGAGTCGTTTGAATACCGGTCCTGATGGAGTGCGGGTGGATTACGGGGATATAGGTGCTCTTTCAGTGTGTGGTGGGGACTATACAGTTTAATTAGGATGCATAATTCTATCTCAGCGGATACACTAGGAACTCCATACGTAGTGAATGGGTTTATTTACCTTTAGTTCATCTGTTTTCATAATCCTAGTTTGGCTTTCCTGATTCTGGTGAACATTTTGAACTTTGTCCGATGTGAATCACTTCAAATTAAGAAGAAGCAACAAGCAAACATTGATGTTGGCACTTGAAAGCTCTGTGAAATTTTGAATAATGAGCCAAACGTTGTGACACAGTTGAGTAGCAATGTTTAGCAAACAGAAAAAATAGATCGAAATGATGCGGTACCCAAAGAGTTGCAAAACTTTTCGTCCTAAAGTCTCCTGAAAAGTCTCCAAATGATAGCAGGAATAATCAAGGCCAGTAGTAGGTCCCAAGCGTGGCATAAGTGAATCGACATCCCTGGGTGTTTTTCAAGGTTTGCAGGTGGCGTTGCGAATGAAACCTTACCCCTGGGACCAATTGCAGGTGGGATAAACAATTCACATTCACTTTCACAGCCGATAACCTACAACTGTCGAGCACACGAAAGCGTTCTTTGCAATCTAAACAATCTTGGCCAGCTTGGAATATGGATCTGCCCCTCTGCAAAACTTTCATAAGGCTAGATGCTCCCCTGGTTAAGACGGAGGACGCAAAATAGCCACATTCTAAGCTTGACCAATTATTAGACGCAAAAGAAGACTTGTGAAGCCATTCATTAGAGTAAGTGTCTGACGGTTCCAAGAAGCTTAGTTCGGGAAACAACTTTTTCGTCTATATCAAGAGCGAACTTTGTAATCGTTGATTCCAAAAACCCACGAAACCGTTCTTATTCCACTATGCCAAAATGCTTAGCGAAAATACAAGTGGCTAAAGGTAAAAACTGTTATGCTAAGCAAGAAGCATTTGTTATAGCTGAACCAAATTCCCAAAATTATTGTCCATTCGCACACTCTAAAGGACATTTTATTCTTCACAGGTTCAAAGCCACACACCAGAGTTTGCATGCGACCCAATATTAATACGTGCTTTGGCTCAGCCATTGGTCTACCTAGCTAAGTCACTTGAGGTCAGACGATAGTTTGCTAGTAGGGCAGTTGAATTCATTCGATGAAGGCCAAAGTAGTTCGGCAAAACTTGGTCAGTGGTAACCCAAATTACCATGGCTTTGTATCGTTTGTTTGCATGAAAATCGATGGTGCAACGAAAAATACCTACCTTGCGACAGCTTTTGTTTCGTCGAAGGGAATTATGTTCCTGCATACTTTCCTCAAAGGCGGAAACTGTGCCGGGGCACCTTCTACGGTAGTGAATCTCAGGGTCCATTGCGTGGACTGCAGCAACACGTCATTTATTAGGATACTACTGTGCTTAAAACGGTATACAATTTACACACTGTCCTGAAGGCTGAAAACTGTAAATATTTCCTGGATGCTGGTTGAAGGTAGTTCTAACTAGTATCAGGTTTATTACCTTTGGTTCCCAATTGCACGATGTCCTCCTCTGACCGATTACTCCCACGCCCAGTGGCGGAAAAATCAGAACATATCAAAGAGCTCGTGCCGCATGGAATGAGTTGGCAAGACCTTATCGCGCAAATGAGTATCTGGTTACTTTACCTGCTTGTCAGTCAAGAACTGTGATCACATAATTTTTGTTTCTTGCTTTGCACATGCGAGGTAGACACAAACGGCCTGTGTAGTACATCGCAAACATAATTAATTCAGTGGACTTTAGTTAGTTAGCACCGCTAATTCACTCTAAGCGTAAACAGTGATCTGCATACATTGTGCGACTCCAAATCCGTACTTCTGCATATGCTGAGGGAGTCGAAAAGTTTCAGCGGGTTTTTAATTTTCATTTCAAAACTTCAAAATTATCATAGCGCTCAGCGGCAGTCAAATTGGAGATGGTTTTGGTGATCAGAACCGATCAGGTATAATGATAACTAACGATTTTCCGGACTCAAACACCTCAGTACTTTGGATACAACCAAGCACATCAACAATGTTTTTTATCTGCAGGTGAGTTGAAGGGTGAAAGTTGTACTCAAACCCTACTTTTTTATGTGTTTATCACACACCGGGATTTTAGATAGGCTAACCTAACCTTGGTATAATTCATTTGCATGTCCTTTGTTCAGATTTTTGTGGTACGTGTATTGCGGTTTGTCGATGCTGCCCAGAATGTGTTGATAAGGAAGATCAGCCGCACTGTTGGTTTAGCAGTGAGCTGCAGGAATAGCGGGCTTGCGTTAGAACAGCGATGTACTAGCATAAATAACCTAAAATATCTCGCCAGACCATTGACAGAAATACCAATACTTGCAGTTTGAAGTTAACCTTACGAAGATCAACTTAACCACTTTCATTTACTACGCAGTCGGTTCTGCGAAGTAATGCCTTACTTCGATAGGAACTTGGATAGGAAAATGAACACATATTGACATGAGTAGGTCTTTCACACGTACTTGAAATGAGTTTGAGACGCAAATTCGGGGTGGCAATTTACACAAATTTCACATTGGTCTTCAAGTACGCTTGTTAGGCTGGAAGCGGACGCTATAACGCGTCAGTTTTCCCGACCTTGTTGTTGCGTTTGATCATTTTTAAACAAGCAGAGTTTCGTTTAACTTTTACACTAAATTTTGTTCAAAAAAGTTCAGATCGTGGTACTGCGAATTCTTAGAACTATCTGGACTGACGCCAGTTAATCCTAGGTGATCAAACACTATGTCAGTTGTTTTCTAGATTTGCCAAACCTTATAGATCTCAGCTAAGTCGATCAGTAAGGGGCAGTGCAACACCACTGTGTTCGTCCACTGTGAAAGTTAGCCTTAGGCGACAGCAGGCGGCGAATTTCACTGATCATTCCAAAAGCCTGGATAAAATGCGCAGGGTGATAGTCCATTGAGAAGCAAACGGTAACCCATTACAATTCAGGTGGACGTTTGAGAGGTGCTGAACCACAAAATAGGCAAACCAGTTTATATACATATATATATAGTCATTTTAAAGTGACTCAACATGTGTGGCTTGCTGCTTACCAAAAGGACGCTCCATAACCGAGATTTCGAGGATTTCCGCCCTGGGTCACACTCAGTATCCTGAGCTTCACACATGATTCGTTAAATATTGCCCTGGCGGATTAGGGTTTGATGCCTTGTAGCACATTAATGAATCCTTTATATAACCGCTACAGTTGGCACGAGGTTTACGTCATCCGGTTATCTAGGAGTGATAAATGGGAAGTGGGCCCGACAACTCTTTTGATGGAGCAGTCGTACGGTAACCGGGAGGTCGGTAGTTCAGGTTCATTGCATGACATTTCAAGAGTTATGAAACCCACTTCCATTCTGGATAGTTGCCGTAGTCCATTCAACGTAGGTTAATGCGATCGTGCTTTGAGAGTGGGCACTTTCTTGTCAGTTTGTTGATCGATGAAGACGCGGCCTTGTTGCGACAGCAATGATCCAGTTATTAGGTGAACAAATTTGGTTGTTCAGTGGCGTTCCACATGCTTACTATCAGCCAAAAATATAGCTCACTGGGATCTAGCCCGGATCAACGATTTGATACAATATTTGGCAATTTTGATGATGAAACCCTTTCAAACTGTTCAAACCACAATCCGCGATGTTGCGGTTTTTGAATACCCCTAGAGCTCTTTGAGATGTGCGCTGCTAGTCAGTCTCAATAAGGATTGAATAGTTGTACATTGCCTTCCGACTTTTCAGCTATGACTGGCTGCACTTGCACGACGAATCTCAATTGAAAAATATGAAATATCTTGCCACCAAGAAAATATTTTGCCAAAAATTTGACACATAATGTTATGTTTCGATACAATCATATAAATATTTCCATAATGTGTACAAAACCCGAGCTCAATAATGGTGCGTATTCATTAATGGCCAAGAGTTTGAGCTGAGGCACGGTACATCTTCACCACGTTAGATTGTGATCTACATCAAATTCAACGGATCTGGAAAAGTGCGTCCACGAATAATAAACTTTTAGAATGGAAAAAACATCAGGCATTGACGATGTCGGGAAAATGCTACGTGGTCTGTGCAACAGACTAGTCGATCCACCACCGGTTGATCCTTGGATGTTACCAAAATATCTTGTGCAAAGGGAGCGTGGCAGATACCAGCTGATCCGGTTTTCTGATACATTCTGACCACAGGAAGGCTTCCTCTATTGTGCAATCCTTCCAGGTTTTATGGTGACTTTCCGGGTTATCTGAAGTAGGACAAGAGGAAAACGGTGTGAAAAAAATTATTCTAGCCGTATTTATTTTAGGGAAGGGAGTGATTTGCAGTTTACCATTCTAAGGTGTCCAGTTTTTAGGGTCGCAAATTTACATGTAAATTTCAGTAAAGTTGTCGTTAACCTATACGCATAAACGGAGGGTCTGATTGACTCTGATCGACGTTAAAGCTTAGCTCTCAGCGGTTTCATGAAGTCAGCCTGAAAAAAAGTACGTAATTTACACGTGAATTTATGGTTGCTATAAAAATCTGAATAAACTTGCTTGTACCGAAGAATGAGCTGCATAATTTTATGACCGGAGGACGGTGGTTGCACGTTTTTACGTTTTTTTATAATATCCGATTATTCTGCAGCCCCATGTTTTATTATATAACAACGCATACTGCACTCATACACATTCTTCGCTTGTTTTTCCTCTGTTGGTTTTGCAAAACCCTGGGCCCAAAAAAAATCTAGGTGTGATTAAACTCCACACAGTGTGCGGTGAAGTGCACATATCAACCCGGTTTTGCATGAGAAAGCTGCGTTGCATAAAGCTTTCCACTAGAAGTAATCGGAAGTTGTATACTATATGGAGTATTGTGTGTATTTATATAATTCTAACTTCTTATTCAGAAGTAAAAACTATGGTATAGTATACCATGCACAGAAAGACATTCGCTAATTCCAGTGAACTTAGTTCCAAAAAGGAATTTTGCAGTAGCAGACATCCTTAAAAAGAGAGAACCCCACTATAAGGGTCACTGTATGTCCATCCATAAAAAACATTAACTGAATTTGACTCTTTACTTGTTTTCCCGCAAACTTGTAGCTTTTTGATCTTTAACTGCTTCGAGTGTTAAAGGAAGCTATGTTGACACTGAGCTAGAGTGGGTTAAACTGTAAGACGCATTGGAAAGGGATGTGAAAGAGTGGTACATATAAGTGAACTGGTAGACAACAGATGCATCGGAATGGCACTTCACTTTTCCACAACATTATTGTAATGCATTCTAGAATTTTGATTGAGTGAATTTGTGCTCGAGTTATAATGTTGCAGTGTTCAGTCCATTCCAAGCCAATATAATGGTTGCGAATGGGAGACTTCGAAAAACGACCAGAACAGCTCGACAGTATCCTCTGTATTCTTTACTCAGAAACATCACTCAAATGTGTCACTCTTGTTACACCCTTAGTCGTTTTTTTCAGTTACGCTGATCCTGCCATTGACGTCCCAATCAAAGTTCCCTCTAACATGAAAGCACTCGCGAAATCTACATAAACAATAAACCGTGTGATACAACAGAAATCAATCCATATACAGACCCAGTTAATTGTGCGTCTTACATGGAATTCATAAGAAGCGTCACAGATTGTCCTAGGTTTAGAGACTGGCGTTGTTAAAAAAACAAGCTAATTTCTTAGAGTAAAGCTCGAAGTTGGTTCCTCTTATTGTTTCTCTTGGTTGATACAGTGAATTTATTTGCCACTGAAAATTCGGAGATAAGTATGTGGAACAGAAGAAATGACGGGATCAATGGGTCACAGGGTCAGATGAGTTGCAACATTGTTAGACAGGTTCGTGGAAAACTGCTGGCAAGCCAACCTAGGTTCAAAGGTAATAGAGGCTTATGAGGTTACTGAAAACTTTGGACGGCTCAGTAAAGGTTTTACCTTTCTGAGGGCTCATCAATTAGGAGTTTTTACTAGCACTACAGTCTGACTGGACACCAAATTGTGCACAACTGGCGGTAAATGCCTGTCTGCTAAACAAAACAGTGTTGATGGTGAATATAACAAACTGGGTTTCCCGTTAAAACCAAATAACGTTGCAGGTGAGCGTGTTTCGTCGGTATCTCACAAATTTATCTTCACCAAAAAGTACTGAGTTAATTAGCCGGATTCCGGAGGCCTTTGTAACCGATAACAATTTTACTCGAACAAGTCTTGATAGATACAGGAGCATCTTATACATGACCCTCATATGACTCATATAACAGGTGCTCCTGAACCAATCAGGAGTATTGTGGGTTGCAACGCCATATAGTACACAACTCTGCGCTCAAACAGAGTTCGCAGAAAATTTGAACTCGAACAAACATCCTTAATAAATTTACTGTGTACAATCTCCGCCATGAAAAGTCTAAAACTGCAAAGTACGAATTATGTGGTGCCGCTATCAGCAAAAAACCAAAGATCATTAAAACCGGAACTATCAAAGTAACCCTTAAATATTTATGGGTGCAGAGAAAAGGCCCTAGTTTAGTCTCTGTGATCTTTTACCTCTTGTTAGGATTTATAGATGAACTGAGTTCAGCACTAATAAAAGCGAGGCGTGTGACTGCTTGACAAAGAATTTTGTGGTGGATTGGGTTTAAAAAGCATTCTCAGTATATGCTTAAGACTGCTATTAGGAAGTATATTGATACCTTGGTGTGGCTGCATATAAAAAGGCAACAGATTCCGTTAGCAGGACAATGGTAACGCACTACTTCATAACAAATGCATGATTTTCTGAAAATATCAATGTTTTCTCTTTTTCAACGCTCACAAACCGTGTTTATTGGAAATTTCTGGTAAGTTTGTGGGATGTAGTCCATCCAGCTAACTGACTGATGAAAAGGAAAAATTCTGGCTAAAAATGGACTAGTAGTTGCAATGGAGTTATGAGTTAGTAAGTCCATGAGGCGGAAACGCCGGTGAACTGTTGTGCCCGGACATATGAAACTCAATCT
Organism: Clonorchis sinensis; assembly: GCA_003604175.2. Classification (NCBI taxonomy): domain Eukaryota; kingdom Metazoa; phylum Platyhelminthes; class Trematoda; order Opisthorchiida; family Opisthorchiidae; genus Clonorchis; species Clonorchis sinensis. The sequence continues at coordinate 41,616,013 of CM030370.1, forward strand.
GGGAAATAAAACTATGTACTAAATAATTTGCCCCTGCACCAGCTCACATTTGTCCTCTTCGGGGATGTGTCGGCCAAAAATTCGTCAATTCTGGCCATGTAAAATCTTTTGTCTAGGATAATCGCGTGGGTCCATTATCAGGCTTCAGGATTAGGGTATCGTGGTCCCTCTGTATTTTATCCAACTGTTTATGTTTTTTGACAAAGCCTTTTTCTTCATCAAAGAAGCGACCACTCGGCTAATCGGTTGACTTTTGAGGTCATTTCTTTCCCAGGCAAGTAAATTTTCCAGAAATGTTAATTTGCATACTCAAAGTATGTTTTTGTATTGCTGCAACGAATTTTTCATACAAAATTCTGATGATTAACCATCCTTTTGGAGTCGAATTGGTTTAACAGCTGAAAAGATTGCGTGCGTATCCGCAAGTCAGACAGAAAGGGAGTAAGAACAACAAAACTCTGAGATACATTGTTTCTTCAGCTCTCTTAGGCTGTTTTCCGGTTTTTGCGGCCAGCTTTGCATTTTTACTCGGTTAGTTGAACAGCTGATGTGATACCTACGCTTAAGCTTGAGTTCACCTGGAAGTAAGTAGCTCCCACAAATCTCCCCAACAATGAGGTAATTCGCCGGAGACTAGTCCATCGATTCATGTTTCTTCTCATTCGCATTTTACACATTAACTGTACCTGTTTCTTTACTTTCATCCCAGGAAATATCTGCTTACTTAAAAAGCTGGTAGCAGAAGTGTATAAAAACAACAAAAATAAAATTATACTCCTTGTGTTTTATCGATATAAGCTGTACCCGGTTCCAAGAATTCCATAACGAATCTCTGGAATAAAATGATTCTTAGTGATCTCAGATAATGGGCTGTCTGCCATAAAGTGAGCAAACAAACAAGCATTTTTTGGCGTTTCTGAAAATAAACTGAACTCTACACAAACATCTCCATCGCTCTAAAGAGCTCACACACATCCCTATGCATTTGGTAAAATTGCCGTGCTCAGTTTGACTGCGGTTCAATGATTTTTGGGTGGGAAAGATTTGACTCCGTTATGGTGTCTGAAATGTTCTGATACTCATTTTGAGAAGAACTATCCGGCCAACGCTGAACTGCGAACAAAATAGTTGGGGGGAGCCAGATATATGGAACATACGCTGTGGCGAAATGTGGGTAGGCTCCCAATTCTGTGTGAATATCTTGTCCGGTTTGATGAACCTTTGTGGCCAGTACATTTGCAAGACTACTACGTGAAACAGGCAGGTTATTCTTCTAAGTGATCACAAACACGCAAGATGTATTTATATTGCACTGAAGGTTGTATTAAATCAATACTGATTACCTCCTCTTGCGATGGGATATTTTTCCGCCGGAAAACGTTTTATGCTTTTTTACATTCTTCAAGAAGGAACTTTTGCATCTATCTATATAAAATACTACTGAACGCTAAAAAGGGTGTTTTTCCGTGACTTCTCAATAAAGAGGGATATATAGAAGTGTTCTGTGGTATCTATACTCTAGAACAGACTTCGTCTATTTTGGTCATTTTTAGCGCCTTACCTTCTAGCAGAAAGTCAAAAGCCAGAAATCAACTTATTTTGCACGGAGTTAACATTAATAATTTGCACGAAAAACCAAGCCAAACGGGGCGATTATGCATCAAACAGTTTACTCAAAGCATGGTCTATAGTCTCGGCAAACCTATGTTTCGGAATCGCTTGTTGGCCGCCAGCAGACCACTTTTTGGTCAATCCATTTTACGGTTGAGCAAATATTGGGAAGGTAAATACTGATCTTACCGGACGCTGGTTTGTCCTTATTTTCCTTACCGGACGCTGATTTGTTCTTACTCTTCATCGCCACCGGCACATCATTTCATGTTTATTCTTGCTTCTGCACCATTACACGCCCTCACAGACGTTTGATACAAAGACTTTATTCAAGCATACTAGGGTGGTTTCTTGAGAGGTAACCTACAGATTTTACCTTATTACGTAAGCTCTTTGTAGGTTTACATCCCGACTCCCTCTGCAGCAAACTGTCAACTTCCAAACCTCTCCTGGGAACAATAAATCATTACATGATTACTTTACGAGGAGTGTCCCATTCGGCTTCAGTGGACGTGTTTGCCGTAACGAGTAGCACATTAGTACACTAATGGATTGGTTCGACGAAAATAAACAACGTTGTGGAACATAATTATCATATATCACGGTGAGTCATGCACATCCGGGGTCTCAACAGCAAAGGAAAAAGCATGCTAATGAAAAATTTGATGGGCAGCTTACTGAAACACAGCCAATCGAGCAAATAACCTCATCAGCCTCCGTCCCAGCTGTAAAGCAGCAACCTTATAGGAGTGTAGCGCTGGTCCTTTTAAGCCACATAGATGGTGATGTAATTACTGTATCAATTTCTTTCGTTCAATACTCTGTTGCACCAGCATACTGAGTCAGCTTTTTGGAAATAATCAAACGGATCATTAGAATGATTGGTTAAACATTATTGCTGACACCATCATCTAGGATAAACATGGAAGTCTCAACATATTAGGCCATCAGTCATAATAAGGAACGTCATCCAGTCCTTTATGCCAATCATTATTATACATGCATTATCAATTCTGCAGGACGCACCACACCTGTCTTTTTATTAAAGCAACCTATGTATATTATTCAGCCTTTTGATTTGCATGCTGTTTTCCTCAACCCATCAAATCCAATCAAGCATTATGTTGTCATGTGATGACTGGCGTAATTTGGTAGAATTTTGTTATTTGTCCTAAAAGAACAGAAGCGATGGGACCGTAGACATTATTCAGCTACGTCTATGCCAAGACAAGGCGAGGATCGCCATGAATTCCGAATGTGTACACAAAATGAGTTTGTTGCGTCAAAGTGCCGCCGCTTCAGCAAAGCGTAATAGGCGGGCTATTTTTCTAACGGTTTAGGAAAGAAAAAAGGCCTACCAGGGAGGAGGTTACCAGAGTCTGATTTGTCTAAGTTTACTGCTGCAAATACTCGCTGTGCTTTGTTGAGCACCGTGAGTCACAGCCTTGAATCCTCCCGTGTGAGTTTTACTCAACCACTGCCGTATCCGTCTAACATTCTGACCCCCGATAATGTTATAAGAAACTGTTTTTAAGGACATCCTCTACTTTTTCCTCCCACTTGGCCGGAATTTTCCAAGCATCTTTTCACACAGTTTACCATTATGTTCTATACCGAAATAGTGTTTTTTACTTATTTTATGAAAACCCTGTTGGCCAATATGGTGGAACACATTCAAGATCTAGGTCTATGTACCTTTCTAACGGTCCTCCGAAAGCACACGGACAATCGACAAAAAGTGGTCATCGTGAAAACGCAATCAAACTGTGCTTATGTTAAATTCACTTTTAACAGTCACAGCTGTCAAAAACAATTCATTACTGAGAAAGAAATATGGTGAATACATGCGCATCGGTAGTGTAGGACAGCCATTTAAATGAACTCTTTCTGCCTGCAGCGCAAGGAGCAGTGCTTACCGTGTGAGGAACACAAATGCAGGCTTTTCAGAAACCAGGGGATACTTGAAGGGCCAAAGGTAATGATTATCATACGCAAGTTGGAGAATTTGATCTCTGAATTTAGACTTTTGAAATTGCAATGCACTGAAGATAGTGGCAACCAATCCCTATGCGACAGCCTCGTTAGCTTTAACTACGAAGATATGTCAGTACTCACTACTGGTGTGATCACTACTGGAAGAGAAGGAATGGTCAGGTGAAGATAATAAAATTCCCGATTGTATCACGCATACAAATAAGGTTTTGTCTGTGGGTGATTAAACTGTATGGGTGCATTTTTGCCATTTCACACTTCAGCTCTGCATGAATTGCTAACAAAGTCCTCTCCTTCTTGTGGGTCAGGAGGGGTCGGATTTATAGTAGTACATAAAAAACCTAGATCACCGCCATTTGTCACTCATTTGACGTAGAAGCATCTGTGGCATGGAAGTGGGCCAATTCATGCTGCTGGAGTGCAAGCAGCCAGTTACATGTGCATGCGGGTTTTAAATGCTCGCTAATTGTGTGGGTTCTGTTAGCTTCATTGGCGTTTACTATTTAAAACGGCCAGCAGCCACTGGGCACAAGATGAACATTATCCGGTGATCTAAATGGATTTTTCTAAAGTTGCCCAAAGGAAAAGCAAATTACAGTGAAAGAAAACCAGTTACAAAACATCACCGCCAATACTCAAAGTGGCAACGACAATCATTGGTAATTCACGTGGAGCGCTTTTGCCTCCAGTGACCAAAACAGAGATCTAGCCAACAGCTGTTTTTTTTTACATCGAAATGACGTGAGATTCGGGCGCTGATGGTCTCTTTGTCTGAAGACGAAAGATCCGTCATAGTTGAACAAACTGACAAGCATTCTGAGTTCCGGTTGGTATCCATTGCCATATGAAGTCTTGAGCAGCCTTGATCCGTAAGAGGCAACTGCTCTTTCTCCGCATTTACTATTCCTGATGGATAAGCGTCATAACATGGTATTATACGACTGCAAATGTACCTTTGCGTTTATCAATCAGTCAGTTCCTCTCACTGCGCTTACCTAACAAAGCAGAATTTAGATTGTTGCTGTTTACGGTCGAGTTGTCCAGATGGTTTCTGAGATGAACATATTTCTAGTTGGTCCACACATATTCTTCGTAATTGTGCGTTCAACTGAAAATACATTGTTATTTACTTTACGCAAAAATTACACGTTAGTTCAAAACAGAAAAAAGGCTTGTGAAGTTAAGGTCACACTTCAACTCATTTAGATATGTTTAGTCAATAGAGACCATAAACTTACTTGATGGTACACACAAACGTATTCCACCCAGAACATGATCATTCTTCCTCCCCATGATTTGGTGCATTACCGACAATTCCAGCGCTAAATTTAGCAAATCCTTTTGAATCATCTCCTTGAAGCGAATAACCGTGTTCCATTTAGGATTGTTAGTTTTGGGTATGCTCTCCGTTGTGTAACTTTCGAACTCTTGGTGGTTCGACACTAAGGAACTTGGAATGGAAGAAAAATGTGTCAAAAGTCTCGAAACTAATGTAAACCAAATCGTTCACTGATATACAGGAAAACACTCGTTTTAGAATACCAAGTATTCAAGTAAGAGCTTACAAACGATAACCAAGTTAAAAATCTATGTGGATGACCGAAATTAGCGAGGAACATTTTAAGCAACGGAATCGACCAGTCTGTTTGTCAGCCCACATCACCCTAAAAAGATGGTCATTTTTTATCCTTCATAGTTTTCAGTTGATTCACTGACTTAAATACACACACGAGCAACTTGGTCTTTGTTTTCACCCACACGATTAACATAAAAAGTTACACATGCCATGTAACCAAATTACTGTTGGTAGTGTGAAGAGATTTTGGATTTGTAATGGAGATTTCTTCTCCGTAATCAAAGCTAATCTATGAAAAGTCTAGAAGCATTGTAGAACTGTTTCATCCTCGTAGTAGCGAGCAACTCACGAAACACCGGAGAGTGTCAAACCTGTGACCTCCCAATTGGAGCACTTAATGGTTTGACCAGGGGAGCCTAATCAACAGCTTGATCAAATTGCACTTAGTCAGGATATGACACTGCTCATCCTTCAATCATTTTGTCACGCGTGTTGATTGGCTCCTTGAGCAAATACGTCTCATACGGAGTTTCACTCATCGGAGGAATTTTACTCCTTCTCCTGAGCTACTTATACTTAAAAATCAAAATATCCCTTGAAAGTACAGAATCTCCTCAAGCTACCAACAGCCTATTAGTAGTTACATCTGAGAAGTCGTCGATCGATGGACCAGTCAACACGTGTGAACATGTGATGCAATTCCCATGGTTGAAGGATGAGTGGCGCTGCATCCCATTTAAGTGCGAGGTGGTCGCATTGCCAATCAGTCGCTGATGGCCGAACTATTATGTGTTCAAACAACCAACGGTGGCGTCGAGAGTTGTAGACTGTCGCATTTTGTGAGATACGCACTACTAGTGATTCCCACTAAGAATGAAACTGCCCTGCAGTGCCTCTCGGATTTTCATTATGGACTGGCTTCACTTACCGGATAAAATCTCTATTGAAAAACAAATCACTGACCTGTGTTTGTTCTCCCTAAAAAAGTGACTAGGGTGAACATGGCTTTTTGTCTACCATGGCGGAATGGCATCACTTCGGAAGTTCTCTTTGGTAGCCAGCATTATGGAAAAACCTTTACGCATACGTAGAGGGCTTCCGTAGGTTAATTTTTTCGACAAAATGCTGTTAAACTTTTGGCTAAATTTGTCCTGTGAAATGAATAAAGTGTACCTCTATGAAAGGCGTCTTTGACTTTGGGAATACGTAATGGTTGTTTAGTTGAAGCAAACTGTGTACACCTTCTGGTCACTTAAATGTTTTCCGTTAACTTTGTTTCTAGTTTAATTTCTATTTAGAACTCGCTTTTAAGGTAATCTCTTAATCGGCACACACATCGTAACAAAATGTCGGGTGGTCTAAAATTAAGCATACATACTTTTAAACACTCTAAAGTCATCCTAAAGTTGGCGAATTAAATTCCGCCTTAAATTAAAATGGCTGCAAAGTCATATTACCGAACATTGGCATAACAGGCTTTGAGTACTGTTACCGAATTTGAACCCTAAGTGCATTACGGCTGCTCACTCACAAAGGTAAAGTAAATGGAAAGACTGCTAACTTATTTTATTGTCTCCAGACATTTTTTAGTGTGGCGCAGAAGTTACGGGATGGCCGCAGGTCAATGGTGCGTGACCAGTGCTTGGTAATCAATAAGTAGCGATAAAGCGGGAAATGAGACGCATCGAATTAAGGTGCTCAGTACGTGCAGGCTCAGTCACATCAGATTAGGTGTTATATTCATTCATTCGCATCCCGCGTGGGAGAAAATTACATTCGAGTAGGCCATGAAATGGTAAAGCGATATGCAACAGGCCCCGTTCAGGTAGGCCACTGTTTTTGAGGCTCGCATGATTCCTTTTAAACATGGTTGATGGTCTCACAGAATGTAACACGCGACTAAATACGCTGATGAATATCTCACTTCCAAAGCGGACCATCAAGCTAACCTTAATCTGCGGTTCTTCGTTGCTAATATGTCGGATAAGGTACTCAAACTGCTTCACTGTCTTATTCCAACGTACTGACAGGGTGCTTTTCTGTTAGTGTTGTCGCGATAATTTTCTCGTTTTCCCTGCGAAACATCAGGCTTTGTTACATCCACTCTGATCATCCCTTTCTTTCTGCGTCCTTTGCTCACTGTCCTATGACATGTGAATGCCAACATTCACCACTCGTACATTGCTATTGACGATTAACCTAAACCTGTTAAATCGCACGAAAACTTTCTACGGAAACGGTTTGTAGCACTGACTGCCATTGGTTGAATGAAAAACAGTAATAGTTTTATTTGTTATCCGCATTGTGGTCCGCCTGTGCATATGGTCCTCGCATGACAAAGCTTTCCCATGTACTAGCGCAATTATTTCAGGTTTTTTGCACTTGGACTATTGGTAAGTAGGAGTGTGCGAACCCATGATGTATCTATACGTTGCACATGTAGTTAAAAGGGGATGGCGGATTTTAATTTAGACTTGCTCAAATAGTTTATCCAGGATTCAGAGGCAACCTGTGTGCTGGTTTTGTTCTCAAAATTCGGTCTTTCAACAGGCTGTTGAGTTAGGTGATTCTCCCAAAAGAACTTTTTTGGAGATAGTATTTCTACGAAAGGTCAATCGGGTGTCGGAAACTGAACAGGCGAAATATTTAAGAATTGGCAAGTGATTAATCTGGGATGCAAAATATCACATAAATCGGACTAGAAATGCATGTTATTGACTTAAGTGAAGAAAGGCATCTCTGATGGGTTTTTCTTAAGAAGAATAACTGTAGACCCTGCTGGCTTCCCTCTCAGATTCATCAAGTCTATGGTTGTCTTGCTTGCGCTGGGATATCCTAAGAGTTTGCATACGCTTTCCCGATAAAAAATGACTTCGATAGAGGACTGAGGTGTTCCACACCAAAACAAAGCATATCAGTGGGTGTTCATTTCCAACTGTGGAAACTCCTCAGGTTGCCTGACTTGTCATCGAGTCGTTTTTAGACACCTGTCACGGCATAAAAATCTGCCAGCTAAATAACACTTAATTTCAGTGTATGATATTTAGCCATGACAACGTTGACGTCCAGGCTCTCATATCAGCCGATAAGAGGACAACTGTTACCTAGACATATTACATACATATATATCGGATGATGACCAACGAAAGCAAGCCAGAACATGGTAAAAGGTTGACACAGCCGGCACGTGGTTTCTGGGTACTATTTGAATCCGGGAAGAATTCGATGCTGTCTGCGGAACGTAGGCGCCAGCGACAAGGCAGGCTGCATAAAACTAATGCAGTTTTAGCTATCTGATGGCTGGAATAAAATTTAAATCAGCCGTTCTAAAACTACCTGCAAAATCCCTACTTAATCCAATCAGTACCTCTCCGTTAGGCGGGGTTGACAACCATAGCGGTAGAAAGATAAACAATCAACCAGATACTAATCAACCTTTCTCGGTAAAAACAGGGTGGTCCCTGAACTCAACAGTATGAAATGATTGTTCTGTCGATTAACCTCTCACGCAAGTAAGCATTAACTCATGATAATTGACGTACCCGGTAAAAAGTAATCCACAGCTGAAAGTCTCTGAGATTTGCAAAGCAAAAATTATGAGCTAATGGCATGTGAAGTTCCTCCACATTGGCGGTTCATTTCATGTAGATACAGCTTTCAAACGGGTTGCAGTCTCACGAAAAATTGTTTTTGTTTTTTAAACCGTCAGCAGGCACCCAGTTAACAACAACTCTACGGGCGTTTGCTCCTGGGCTTTTTACATGGAGGAATTTCAGTGGCCAATAATACGGGTTTTTCGTTTGTTTATTTTGAAGAACCTTTCCTGGGACTCAAGTGATCAGCACACATTCACCTGATTAAACCACTTTGTGTGCGAATTAGGGAGCCCACAAGCCACGCAGCTCACTAGAGAGAAAGAATGCATCAAGCAAGTACCGCTCTTCCCATGGTCTTGTCACCGCTGCACTCACACTAGTCGCTTTCAAAGTATATTTGTAGAATCGCATACTATCGATTGCTATTTCCTTTATTTTGAAACTATTTACCGAAGTGTTTAATTTGTTAAACAGTTGATATAAAATGTTCGATAATTCTACGTCCTAAGTTATCGTACAATACTAATGAAGTGTGTGTTTTCGTCAGGTTGTCGTGAAAGAACGCATATGTCAAGTGTGATCGACAAAACCTTTCAGCCTACAATCTCGCTATTCTCATCATATATATAACACAAGAGCTGTATTACAGTTTAAAGCCAAAAGTTGATCTCTATGTTTTTGTTGGTACGCGAATAATGGCAGGTTTGGAATCTAACTTTTATACAGCAAAATGATTCTCTCTTCTCCGAACAGACTGCTCAAAGTAACCATGTTTAGAAGGACCTGCGCTGTGAAATGTTTTTTATCGCCTGTCTGACCAATGTGGGGAGGATTCTGATTTATTCCTATGTGAGGACTAGGATTTCTCCAAGCGGTTTGCAAAACGTTATTGCGAATCTGGTGATGAGCTTGGTAGCCGAATGATGACAGTCATAGATGCATAGGATTCATCTTCAATGAGCAACGTCATCTCTAGAGCCATACTAGTGATCTTCGAGACGCTTACTCGGCCATATCTCTTAAATATAATAGTGACTTCGTGTTGTACTCCGCTACTTCCTACTCTCACATATCTCCCATCTTGAGATATATTCAGCTGATCTTTCCCACTTCACCAATCTACAACTTGACAGTTGCTCGGTCACTGTCGCTCTCAGAATGACCACGCAGCGAGTTCCCTCAACTGTACCTATGTATTCGCTGATACTGACTGCTCTATCTATCAAGTGGTGAATTCATGCCTTAACTTATTTTGGACAAATCACGTTGAAGCAGTCTTTACAAAGATGAACACACTGTTTTTCTGTCAAAATGCAACACCAAATCACCTAACCCTACTTCTTACGTCTAAGACTGCGTACAATCCCATTCTCCCTATCATCTATCACAACTCCTGTCAGTTCATTTGGCGTATATAAGGCCGCCTTCAGTTTAGGGAAACCCAGGTTTTGAATTATTCGTTTGCCCGCTTGTTGTCTCCTACACACCTTTGATTTCACCTGTTTGAAATTTTGTTCGGATATAAATGATGTAAACTCTCAATACGAGTGTCTCATCCGGGTGGTTCTGCAGTCGAACTAGGAATACTGCCAGTACCTCCCGATCATATGGTGCGTGGCATGTTTATACCACGATATCTGACTGAGCTCAAATCTAGCAAAATCTGACTTCAAACAGACGTTTCCAAATAAATGAAAACGCTGAGAGGACCCGCAGCTGAGACTCATCCGTAACTGTCCAACTACAAAACATTTCCATCTACCTGTCTATCTATCTATCTATCACTCTATCCTTCGTCTATCCATCTATCAGTCCATGCGTCCGTCTGTCCAACTGTTTATCTATCTAGCTGACGTTCTGTCTATCCGCCTGTGGTTTAATCTCTCTGCTGGGCTCTCAGTTGATCCACGCATTAACCCTCTGCACTTTTTACATCTAGCTGCGTTTAGGTCCCTTCTGTTTTATTTGTGTTTGCGGCGTTATTTATGCGTTTAGGTCACTTCTGTTTTATTTGTGTTTGCGGCGTTATTTGTCACCTCACTCCGCGTTGACGTCATACTGAACTTCTCATTTAGGTTCTAAATTTTAGCACTTACTTATTGTGGAAATGTGTGCTGAATGGGTCTTCTGGAAAACCCTGAGATACGCAGTCATTGTTTCAACCACTGCTTGCAATGTACTGGGACAGCACAAAAACAATTGTTGAAAAAACACGATTTTCCTGTGTGCTTGACGGATTCAGGCGCAAGTTGTATGTATGTTGTATATGTACGTATGTTGTATGTAACAGTGGAACAGGGTGATCATTATATCGTCGCGCGAAATAGACTACGCCAGTTAGCTCCTCTCTGGTGAACGGCCACAGATCACTTTACAAAACCTTGCGTTTGACTCACTTGGTTCCTAGAGACATGACAGAGAACTGAACATTACATGATTTTTTCCACAACAACAGGAATTTGATCTACTTCTGCTGTGATTACAAGCTGGTCTGGTGAAAAGTAGGGATGCAGGCTATGAGCAGAGATCCCTAACTGTCTTCCAACTGCTAAACGAGAAGATATGAGCTACAGTCACTTTGGTACACTCCTTTTCATTGTATCGCTTCCAACTCCAGGAGAATCACGTGAAACAGCTGACCAAAACTTTTGTCCCCTGATTCGTGGCCTGCTCCGCGAAGAAATCAGCATACGAAAGTTATAAGGACGGACGAAATTCAGAGGCAACATCGGGTGTTACAAGTCTGCAAACGCTCTGCAATTTGTTATGTGCTTTAGATGGCCGATCAGTATTTTCAAAGCGTTTCTCGTATGAAAAACTTTTGCAATCTACTCTCTGGATGAGTGTAATAGGACAAAATTGATTTCTTATAGAAAGCTTGAAAGAAATGGATATAAACGTAGTCTAACTAGGAGACTAGCGTTCAATTTTCATTGGTAAACTCTATCATGTCATTGTGTTTGAGGAGGCACTTGGTTAAAAACAGTCCTGTGTTTTTTGCCAACTGATATCTGTCTATCAAAAAGCACATGGGCACAAGGCTTCCTGAAAACAGACCATGGCTCGCAAACCAGGCGCAGACGACAACAGCCAAACGACTGTTGATCAGGTATGTTATCTTGCATCTCGTTTGTAAGGCTGTATTGAGGAATTGTGAGAATGATGAATTCTCTATTATGCACTACCCACTAGTTGGTCACCTCCAGATTTAGCTGTAAATATTGTCGGTAAATTCAGCCAGCTTTGCTATCTTTATTACAGGCTTGCTCAACTCACCTCAGATGCTCAGAGACTTTTGCTCTTTCCTAGAGAGTCACCTTTGAAACGAAGAAGGAGCGAGCTCGTCACCAAACGACACGGTAAAATATTCTATCACCAAAACTTACGCTCTAGTAACTGCGTTGATATTTGTTCCAACGAATTCCGACACGAGATTTGTTGCTTCCAAGATGTGAACTTCTAGCTCTCCCTCTAGCATCATATCTCCATTCTTTTTGCGTGCCGCTGCTTGAGAGTCGCCATACAAAGCGAACCTCAAACCGACTTTTATTTCCCCCACGTAAGTTGGGAGTTCCTCGTCAGTTTCCATTGCACTCTGTAGTAGCAAAAGAGCGACGGCGGTTGGATCCACAACTTTTACAGGAAAAAAAGATTTGGTTCACAAATCCATCTAAGGCCACAAGGAGTGTATTTGGAAATCTCTGATGGTAGAAATAACCGAATAAGCCTGAAGTCAGACTGATGAATGTGAGAGTTTTGAGTGTCATCCCCAGCTGAATTATATTACATGGCATTTCCAGTGTTTCACTTCCTTTTTATTGATGTTATTTGTTTTCTAAAATGAATCGAGGCATTTTCAACAAGATCAGAAAGCGCACTTTAACTACACTACTGCATTTGGTTCTCAGTAGCAACAATAAACGAATAGAGCAGGGGCGTAAGTGTGTCAGGAGACAGCACTGCGAAAATCCGTCAAACATCCTACAGGTATAGTTTATGAACAAAGATGCCTAAAAAGAATGTCTGATGCGAGGCTAATGACATCTCGCTCTAGTACGGGCGTCTGACAAATGGTGTACATTACACTTGCACTCAGTAGGCACTCCAACCGGTGAAACCCCTGTATTAGTATACAAGAGAACGTCTGGATAATTTATCTTACGGTCTGAGTATGAGTTGCTTTCAAAACTTTGGAGACGGGGGCTTAAAGACAATCTCCCTTCTGTGCATATATGCAGTTGGGTTTGCATAGGCGAAACTCTCTTAAAAATACCTTATACGAATAAAGGGAAAAACGTAGTCTCAGTGTCATCGCATGAAAGTCAACTTTATTTTTTGTGTTTCGCCCAAACGCCTCATTGGCTGTTGGTAAACTAGAACAATTTACTCTGTCGGTTCTGGTCCGTTGAAAACAAAGCTTTACTTGCTACGTAAATCTTGCGCTGGTTAAATAAGTTTAAATAATTTGCGCAAGTGTCATTGCCACCAAATCACAGCTTGTGCAATTAGTTCCAACTATAGTCACAGCGTCACCGTGCAAAATGATTCCCCCTGATATGAAGCTCCCTTTCGCAAGTATTCAAGGGTAAGATTACGTAGATCATATACATGATTATACGAAACCTAAAGCAATCAAAACTGAAACATCTGGGAGGCCATAGTCAAGTGTTTTGTACAGGTTTGTCAGCAAATAGCCATGATGTCGGTGGTTTCTCCAAGGTATCCCATTACTGTGAACGCTTTCAATGCTAAATTTCAACCAAAACTGGTCCCCCTAGGGAAGGGGTTCTTGAAACAAATTCAACATTGAAACTGACCCCAAGAAACTAAAGTTCTTCTTTCTTAAACGACACTCATTAACAGGAGTCAACACATTGGTAACTTCTCGTCAGAGCCCGGAATACAAGCTGGCACTGGACCGATATGGATTGATCCGTCAACGATTGTTAGACAACTGAACGCCTGCACATAGATCAGATAGAGTAAACAGCTTGGGTAGGGCTGGATGCGTTGTCGTGTGTTAGCTTAAGAACGTAAAGGAATCCAAGAGCACTATGATCAATAAACGAGCACGCACAAGCACGTATAAGCGACAGGTCCAACATTGGCACTGCATCTAACATTGAGGGATTGGCATCATCTGTCGGTTTCTTTGCTTTGAAAAGTAGATATTACATACAGGCAGTACATATCCAGGTGCTGTGCGCCTTAGGGGGTGGAAAACTGGAATCATTGGATTTTCGGTCATCGTTCGTCACCCCCCAAATAACCCACTACAATAGGGAAACGCCTGGATTGTCTTATTTCATCTCTTCAGCTGTTCACTTTTAACCACGAAAGATACATTTGGAAAGTAATTCGATACTTTGACCAACAACAGACAAAACTGGAACATCAATTTTTCCAATTTCTACAGCATGCTAAACTTTAATGATGTTTTAAGGATATAGGTTAGCAAGTTCACGGCTCATCGTCCAAAACTTGAAGAGATGGTTCTGATAGTCCTTCAGTTAGGACCTCTTATTACTTCGACCCTAGTACCAGGTCTTTCAGTCGTCTGCAGCCAGTATAATAGTTTTTTTCAGGATCGTGCATTTTGCTTAAGATAATGGGACCATCCATCGACCAAAGAATAACCCATGCATCGCGTACTTCTTCGGAGAAGGGCCGGTACACTCCATATACGAAAGTTCGAGTTACACTGCTTCTGAGGTAGAAAAATGAGTGCTCCATCAAAAATTGCCTTGGAGCACTTTTACTCCGTATTAAGGTAAAGGAGTAAGCCTGGGACATCTTTGGTGGGCCTGTCTGAAACCTATCTCAGATGAGAGTAGCTCCAAAATCTGACTACTTCGCCAAAGCTCTTCGGGCTTCCCCTTCAGTTGTATAAGCTGGATCAGTGTTCGCTGTAAGATAGTAAGTTAAGGTATACGCAGGCTTGTTTTACTCGTCTGCAATTCGAAAGATTACTGGCTAATTATTACATCATGCCAAGATCGATGACAGGTCAGCCAAAATTACCAAGCCTGAAATTATTCAAAATCGTTAATGTTCGCTTTCTTCTTCCCTGCTTTCTCTAGTGTTGAGACATGACTCGATACTTCTCACGTTTACTGCGATAGCTTTAAAGGCCTGAAGAGTCATTTCGCAAGCCACCCACCGTCATAACGAACTGTTAAATTCCTACAACGGTGGATTCAACTTGGGCCTGCGCGAACATCTCCGAATGATCAACGCGATGGATAAATACGACTCGTGAAGTTTGCCCATGAGTCTACCTCTCAGAGGAGAGCAGAACACTTGATTCGCGACTGCAACTGAAAACTTGGGATTCTAATTGATTGACTGCCGATGGTAGCAAATCATTCAGTAATCTAGTATTACCGGCTGCAAGTGAGTCTGCAAGGATCAACCGAGGACGGGCACTCCGAATGGTACCTCGTTAGTTTATTTGCGCATAGGAACAAACTACAGTATCAAGAGGATTTGATGTAGTCGAAGGAGGACATAAAACAAATGTTCCTTGACTGAAGCACTAGTCAGTAACATGTTTGCGCCTAATAAGCATAGTAGACCTCATGTATCAGTTTATATGAAGAAAGTGGATAGACGTAGGTTGGGAAATGGAAGAAACAGCAACGTCGGGTGACGAGAATAGAGTGAATCCTGGCATCAAAAACTCAGATCGATCTGCTGTTTTCACTTGAGATTTCTTTGGGCTTGCAACAGTTCGTGTAGCGATTAGACGGAAATCCCCATAAGTTGAGGTTTTTGTCCTTTTCATATGCACATTCTATACATGTATTACGGGATTTTGTTGATAAATCTCAGGATCTCATGATAATTCTTGGCTTGTGATTTCGCGCGTCATTCAATTGGGCTCCCCAGAATACGTCACGTAAACTACACTAGTCAGATTTACCTTCCCTAACAGTTCGTCAAGTATCCTGTTCCCAACAGTTCGTTCCAGCTTAAGATTGATTGCATCACTATTTTTCCATTCATTATAACAATGTGTTGGCCCGAAAACATAGTTTCGGGCAACGGTTTTGTGGATCCTATCCGTCAGTAAAAACATGCAGAATTTTGTGCACATCAGTCGATTTTGTTTTGCCACCATCTATTGTACGAGCTGTTGTGTCTGTTTAAAATGAATCATGCGAATGCAAACTTGTTCGCCGTACTATTCTTTTCTAATAATTAAGCGTTATCTGATATTCCACACACATGAAAACAAGACGTACCTTGTTCGTCAGTTGCTTTCGTTTTCGGCTGGTATCATTCCATTTATAGTCTTTTAGCGGCATGGAAACTTGCCCAAGAAATAGGTCTGCCTTGCCTCTTTTATTTTTCTTCTTCTTTTTCTGCCACAACTCCATGGTGACTGTGTAACGTGCCAACTCTGATGGGGACACGGAATACCACACTGCTTGGTTGAACTGTGGTGATTGATCGTCTCCCTTATAGGTGATCTTCTTGATGGTAGAACTTTCGAGATATGGCTGCAAAAAGACTTTCATGTATCTGTGGCATTAGAAACAGAAAATAAGCTCTCGAGAAGGGATGTTTTGGTTTACAGCTTCAGGGTGATCAGCTCTAAAGGTAAAAGCGGTTTATTTAAGGCCAGATGTGTTCGAGGTTAAACAAGATATCTAAATTTTGGTCCCCTGAGGCTGCCTGTGTTTTGAACTCCCGTGGTTGGACTTCAGAAGAAAAAGTGGATGTGGAGAAAATAGTATATGTAAGGGTTCAGGTGCCCACAAAATTATCTTGAACAGTTTTAATTTGTGTTCTAATGTTATGGTTCAACTTCGTTAGATTTGCACAAATGACTGGTTAGAATGATGATAAAGCAATTAACCTACCAGAATTTTGAGTCGAGGTCATACCATCAAGATTTGCTGTATCTAAGTGGCGTTAATGTGACGGCTAGTTAAAAAAAACTCGTCACAGGTCCCCGGTTGTTTTTTTACATCTGCTAGGCTATTTCGGTGTTAAAAGTTTAGTTCGTGTTTGATGCATAAAACTTGATCCAAACGCAACACCCGAGCTTCTGTATGGGATATTAAAACAAAACGTTATGTGTGTATCACTTAACAATTCGTCTGAGCCAACATATTCTACTCACATGTTCTTCTTATTTGATGTTAATCTGCCCATTATTCAGAACCACCCGCAACTCGACATGGGGTTTGTCTTGGTTTCTGAATGATCTTTGCCGTTTCGTATGGACCAAATAAAATTTATTTTCCACAGTTAATGAGTTTTCTTAGTCAAGACTCAATCGCCCGTGGTTCGAAACATATCTCTTTAGGGTAACATCCTTTTCTTGACAGAACACTGTACACCTAAGGCAACTGAAAACTCCTCGGTGTTTCATTACCATTACCACTAAGAGACGGAACACCCGCATTTTGGAACATGAGACGGCCATCATGCAGCGGATTCAATTGAGAAACAACATGGCAGAGAGATTCAGTCCGGTCTCTGGTTAATACCAACATAAGTTCAAAATACTTGTATTTCTTTAATTGATTTCTCCATATTTTACCATTTTCTGTTGCAAATACCTGTTCTCCTTCTCTTTTTTGCTTGCATTTCTTTCAATTTTGACAGTGCTTTCAAAACAGTACAGAGTGTGAACACAAAGCTGGTGAAAAACGTTTAAGGTGCGTAATACTGAACTCCAGGAAATTGTGGATGAGAATAAAAAAAAGTTGAGCGAACACAAGAGTGTCGGATATTCCCAATAGCACACTCCCTGTTCCAGTTACCTGCTACGGTGGTTTCTGCAGAGTGAGAGGTTTTGACAGAGAGTTACTGTGTGGCAAAGGAAGACACTGACTTCAAAGTATGTGTAATAGGATGAAGGCATTTCATACGATGATAGGAGGAATTTTGACTAGATGAAAAGGGTTGTTCATCTTTCAAAATTAAAGGAATCAGAGTGTTTACATTACAGGGAATCTGTGCTCAATCTTCTAGATAATGCCTCTGGCAGACATTACAAGATCCAATAATCATCATTTTTTTTTCACAATGTCGTTGTCCCGGAGTTTGGCTGATTTATGTCAGATCCATTACTCGATAATGTAAACCGTCCAAGGCGGTGATCGGATTCCGAATACCATGTGGACCACATACGCGCTTCCGTTCATGTTGTGCATAGAAGGACCGGGCAAATAGCCCACTGATTAAGAGATTCAGGCTGTGATATTTCAAGCACAACCCTGCCAACCAGCTTGGTAAAGCTCTTTTAATTCGAACAACTATCTTACTGTCGGTAATAAGTTCAAAAGCTTCCTCCTAATAGTTATCAATCAATTCAGAGGACCTGGTAATTACGAATCCATAGGCTCGGAAATTTACCTTGTGTCAGGTAAAGGTGTGCACGGATTCGAAAACCCTCTACTGTACTAGTGCTCTTATCCTCACTTATCTTCGTCTTGGGAGGAAAAGACTGACTGTTCACAGGTAGTAAGCGATTTAACTTCAAAACTCAAACGGCCAGCTGATTCGCAATTCTAAACTTATATGTCTAGGCAAACTCAAATAGTATGTGATGTGGTGGCGACTCTGAGCACCTCGTTAGTGTAGCTCCGTGTGGACTGCAAACACTTATTGAGGGTGAAACACAATACTTACAGGATACCGTTTCTGCCTGGTCCATATATTGCTCTACCGTACGCAGGAGTTAAAATAGGACACAAAATGTTTGCAGAACATAATGATGTACCTTTGTACTAAGGTTGAAGTAACCGGTGCGCTCGATTCCGCCACTCCTGAAGACTTAGTTTTAAAGTGTGTGGCATAACCATGGAATGTCTAAATTTCTCAAAACTTATGAAAGTTAATAATGCAACCTCCCGTGCATTACAAGAATTTGTCGGTTTATGGACCTCAATGCACGAAAAAGTGAATTAGTGCTACTCACATTAAACAGTTTCCAACTTAACAATACCCCGTCCGTTGATGTGAAAAAGCCAAACAAACCAAAATGGGGACAAAATCTTTAGGTTTTTTTGGTTCTCTTTTAACCAGACCCACAACGGCCTTTCGCTGTGCAACTTACAGATGGGTTTTCCCTGTGTGTTTGTCATCTGTCGCCAGGTTTCGGACCTCGTATACCATAATAGCTAGTCTGGCAATGGCTGCTTCGTACTCCATGGAAAATTCAACTTCTCCCTGAATTTCCACCTCACTCTGATACGCATACATGTTCAGATGTTCTAAAGAATGGTGCTAAAATGGGAGAAATGAAATGCTTGTACTCATCTCGTTACCATAATAAAAGTATGAAAAACAACTAACAACACCTTCCATATGCCGTTCATTATACTGTGGCCAACCGAACGATGCGAACACTGAGTTCATGATAATTAAAACTCGAGAAAATAACCTGCGCTTTACTAATGTATGATCAGCATCAGATTATACCTTCAGTTTCCTGACCAACAAAATCATTTTGTTCGTATCACACATGCACTGACTGTCTAAACTCTGTCTAGAATGCTGTGGATAGTTCACAACACAGAAGGCGCAAACACTCTGCTCAAGTATCATTCCCGTTAGATGTCATCAGCACTGTATAAACTTGTTCGTACGAGGATTTCAACCCCGGACAATGTAAAATATGATATGTGTTTACTTTGCTTCTCCGATGTACTCTGGCAGTATGTGAATTATCAAATTTCAGTGAAAAAACATTTTTCAGGACTTAGTTTAAGTAGTTTGACAAGTTAGCTTAGTCAATTCCCTCGTTGTGTCAGTCACCTCACCGAGCGGATAGGGACTCACAGCGACGTAGCGTCCCAGACACTTGAAATAAGTAGGGAACTTTTTCATCACTGTATGTAGTTGCAAACGATATACCTTGTAAATAGCTGCAACTTCGTTTGTTCAAGTTTTTACAAATTAGATTTCCATTTGCCAGGATACAGTAGCTTTTTTCTGTTCACACTCCAAGATTTGTTGAGCAGCGTTCCACCGAGAATCTGGGCTTACTATCATGTAGGTTTAAGCTTATCTGAATGCCGACTAAGATTTCCACTAATACCCTCTGTCTCAAAGTTTGATTAACTGATATTCTCGATCGCTATCATCGGGATTTTAAAGAATTCGTCACAAGCCAACCTGCATCAAACGGCTGAGTAGGCAGTATTTCACCAATTACGCAAGTGAAAAAAGCGCAACTCATTGTTTTACATCTTGTAATCATAGTAGAAAATCAAAAAATGAAGTGCATATGTTCTACCCTTGTTGGAAATTATCGAATCTCTGAAGACTTGGTCCTCTTCGGCCACATGGATGGGATTGATGTACTCATCACTCAGCATGGCAGCAATTCCGTTAGATTGCAACTGAATGAAGAATAACACAAACACTCTTCAATCACGCGGTTAACTTCACGTGACCTGATGTTAACGCAACCATCGGAGTGAATTGCTCGATATCTCAGAAGACAACCTTGTAATCGTCCTGGTTTTATCGGTCAACTGGCCTGTCTGTCGGTCTCCGATTAGTTGGCGCTACGGACGTTTGAAACATACCCGAAAATTTTTGTTTCTAAGTAACCGTAGATTGTTTATAAATGGCTTCGAGATGCGTAGAACCCCCTCGACATCCCTCTCATTCACACCTTCCCTATGCTGTCTTCGAGTAACCTATACCGGCGGCGCTAACCTGCCCGCCTGCAATGTCAGTTCTCCGGAACAGTTCTAATAGGAGTAGAACCAAAGTCCATTTATTTTAAGGTTAAATTTGCGTTAGCATCGAATCACAATAGCATAGAAACAAACATGATAGTACCAACGAAAAGTCTATTGACCGCGTTTATCGATCACAAGAAACTAGATGAGTCACCTCCAATTATAAAAATTATATGCACAGAAATTAGCCGCTCTGAGAGAACCAATGAATTTTAAACTTGACGCTGCGAAAGAAGAAAAATTCCACTACCCATAAGAGCTTACTTTCATGTAGGTGGTTAACAGACGTCGGCAGAAATACAAACACTGACAACATATTAAGATGCCGTAACTGATCTCTATATATAAAATATATTAAAAATTGTGCCACTAATGCTGACGAGGAACGAAAAGTACGGCTTGGCTTAGCTGCCGATCAAAGCGTCTTTCTGTAGCTAGCCAAGAACTGCCATAAGCATTAAAGTCACCTTAATAAATTTCGATCAGGAAACAGTGGAAAATAAGTGCCAAAATGTTCATTTTTTTGGAGGTTGCCACACGGTGTCCATCAGTTCGACATTAAAGTTCTCTGGACCAGGACAAAGAAGTACTTAAGGGAAGAAACACGCTCATCCAAAAAAATCTTACTCAGGAGGCTGTCAGAATAGTATATTGTCAGAGTTGACTAAGTGTAAAAAACGAATCATTATGTGGGGGAATCTGTGATTATGTCAGTCAAACTCTATAAGGAAATTGAGGGAATAGCGACCATAAAGGCTGTCAAAGGAAAATTGATGTAGGGTGGGAACGAAAGAAAATATTTTTGGTCTCTTTAGAATAGACAAACTTTTGGTCAAGTTTGCAACTCTTCGACATGAGACCAATGGTCTTTTATATACCCCTTTCCTGGAAAATCTGACACATCCACAAATACAATAAATGGTTTGTTGCTCTGAACTCTATACAAAATTAGATGCTTGAAGAAGGCTACACTTGGGAACAATAGCATAGCGAATGTTGCAGCGTGCTCTTGTTTCACTTCTAAAAATTGATTTTCATTATCTCAAACATCAGACTCGCTACAAAGCTATTTTTAACCAAAGTGTCCAGAAAGTTGTTCAACTTCTAAGCAGCTTGATCCACGGTGTCATGTTCGGAGTAGAAGATTCTTGCGTGAGGACAAAAATTCATAGGCCTAGGCAACATCTGTTTCTTCCACGTGTGTTCTCTACTCAGCGTGGTGTACTTTAGGGTAAAATAAATACATATGAATATATATATATATATACAAATATGAGTCCACAGACATGCCAGTTAACCTTGCTGGTCCACCTTTGTAGTGGTAATTTCCAACAACCTTCCTATGGGCCAGCAGAGTTGTCTCGAGTAACTGATGCATTCCAGCAGGGGCAATTGGCTGAAATCTTTGGGGGATTCTGAGGTACTTGAAATCGTTCTGAGAAATATCACATCTTCATTTATGCATAACCGGAAACAAAACAAAGTACTTGCGGAAACAACAAGGCGTTTAAAGGATATTCAGAAAGCACTCATATTACGTAATTTAACTATCTTATTGAGTTTAAGCGATTAGTCTTCTAGTAGTACTCTTCAGTGAAGCATCAAAATGTTTAAGGCTCACCTTAAATGAGTGCTTGGAAGTCTTGCTTTTAACGTGTGTTTTTTTGCCAGATTTAGCATCCTCGTATTGATCAACACCATAAAGTTGCTCTTGTGACTTGCTCCGCCCTAGATTCGGTGGCCCAACCATGGACTGGTCGTTTTTGGGAGTAATTTCATGTGCACCAGAAATTGTGTATCTTTTATCTTTCACTTGATGAGATAACTTTTTCTCATTGTTTGTTGATACCCTCTGGCCATCCACGGCCTTGTCAGGTCGGTACTGAACGCGTCGATCGCTCGGTCGCTCCTGCTGAACCCTTGGGTGAAGAACGACATTGCCATCATGCAGTAACGGGTTTGCGCGAAACTGAGGAGAAAAAACAAATAAAAACAAAAAAATACTTGATTCGTGCATGAAAAATGTCTGTCTCCGTTTGTGTTCTGCATTTCATCCATTTTCATAATGAACAGTATACATGCATGTAAGCTGGGGTATCCTTCAGATGGGCTACTAACTTCAACCAACTTGTTATTCTTTGTGGGAACAGTGCTCCTCGGAATGAACGCAAGGGTCTCACAGAGCTCAAAATAAAATAGCTCCAAGATAAAATGTAGTCCATGTTCATATCATGTTATCTTACCACGCCTAGCTCACCGAGCCCACCGTACGGTTAGAGTCTGATTCGTCTACTGAATGTGATTTTTCTCAAGGGGATTCGTTTCAAGTTATATCTTTGTAGTTTATACAGAATTTTTGTAGAAGATTGTTATGGTATTGGTGTAATTGTGGAGTTTTTCGAAACAGTTACCGACGCTAGCTGGTATTCTATTCTACGTGGATTTTGCGGATTTGTCAAAGATGCCTAACAAGGCTATGTTTTCCACGATCAACCTGTATCCAGGTCACACTGCAAGTGGAAAACGTAGTTTTGTTAAGAGAAACAATAAGGAACAAGCCTTTTACTCAGATAACCTCAAGGAAATAGCGTGGTTTGTATGATTCAAGACAAGGGAGAGAAGACGGTGTATAAGTGGCTTTCAGCTTCCGCGGAATTACTGTTTAAACGGTGCTGTTATCTGCCTGCCCTACTTGATAGCTAGTGCTTAATCATACTTTGTGCAAGACTTGGTCACAGTGCATTTATTAGCTACTGAAATTTATATACAAACTACAACCACCAACCCATCGCTACGCACCGAAAACGCACTGATGATGTCACCCCGGCTGGTGATAAAACAGCTGCAATCGAATTGTCCAGCTCAGAGGACAAACCAATGACCAAAAACCAACAACAACAAGCCACTATGTGCTAACTGTTTGCCTTTTGAATGCATGAAATTCCTCTTGAATTGACCTGACCCGTACAGATAATCATAGCACACCCGTTGTGTTTTCCTACCCCAAACATGTGCGTTGTACCACGAGTAATAACGAAGATAATTGATCGTTGGCTTGTTCGTAGCGATGAGTTGGTCGCTACGCATTACTACCCTCTCTAACAACGCACTGATGGTGTCACCTCGATTGGTGATAAAGCGTTTGCAGTACCATTGCCCAGCTCAGCGAACAAGCCAACGACCATCTACGCTACCTGAGCTAGCAACATTTTCCTCCAAAGAGTACCAGTACACATATCCAAACAGTCGCTGCGTAGTTTCATTCTAGCTACTAGTCTACTTGGAAGAATGGAATAACTTGATCAATTTTCAAAACAGCTTACTAGTACTTACTGAAAAAATATTAACTACTAACAAACACGCTAAACTGTAAATCGTGGTGACAGGACAAATGCAATGTAAAAAAACGTACATTGGTGGGTGATACCGGCGACTTGGATTCGGCTATTGCGGAAAATGTAGAAAATTGTACGAAAGTCAATGGAACGTTACAGGGTGACGTTACAGTAAAGAAGGTGCTAGATAGTGAAGAGTTTCAGAATGAATTTTAACAATGAAGTGAATGGCACTTGTCGTTTTATATATGTAGGTATGACTGTTTCATTGTGCCGTACTCGGTGAGGTTTTGCTACTACATGTATTGCGCGAATCGTACCAAATTCATCTACCTCTGGAAGGAGTTCTGTAACGGTTTCAGTACTTACCGGGAACACTTTTGCGGCACTTGACACTTGGACCGAACCATTTGCTTGAAATCGCATCATGAAGCAGTGACATCTACAAACTGAGCGCCTACATGTTTCACCTATCTTTTGCACAAATAGCCAGCGAATTAATCACGCCTACATTTCTGCCTAGACTAATATCCACACACGAATTAACTGTTCTGCTAGAGAATGCCAATTCCCGGGAATAAATACTTGATATTAAAGGTATCATCAGGTTCAGTGGTTTGCGGCAACTCTTATACACTGACGAAAACAGATTCACACGTGATGCTCCTGGAGAAGCATGAGAATATGTCTACGTCATCAGGCCTAATAAACACATTCTCGTTGGAATCTATGCCCAGGCAACCGCTTGTCTCAATTATTATCAAATCGTGTGAGCGCAAGCTGCACAGTTGTTGTGTTTGCTTCAGTTAATCGTACGAGTATGAGCCAATTGAGCACAACTTACACAGGATCTTGTTGATTCCTGTATTTTCAGTATGCGCTTAATCTTTAGGTGACGCGAGCTTTGAGTGCTGACCTCACGTGGCCATCTTTGTCATTGTAATCATCGATTGGTGGAGCGGTGATTGGACCTGTCTGCCTTAAAGACAACTTGCCGGAAAAGCCGATTGTTTTAGCTGCATTTCTTGTACCTGTGACGAGTGCAGTAATAGGACCTGAGATAGTACTACAGAGTTTTCTTTCGGGAGTGTCTTGCTCCAATGTCAATGAAATAATTAAATTAAAATGCTAAAGACAATTTCTGTTGTATTAGAGCCGCGTGAGCACCAGACATGCAAGTCGCTGTCAATGCCAAAATGGGTAGCAGGAAGTTTTTGATTTCGGATACCCTCACATTGAACTGGATGAGTTTCTTATGTAGATTTATATAATGGATGGACACAGAAGTAACAAAATACTTACGAGTTGACGGAACTTCTAAATTCTGCTGAAGTACAAGTAAAAAACAAAACGTTGCAAAAAGACATAGTGTTAATGGCCATTACAAAAGCAGTACTGCGGGATGAACAAAGTTTATACCTGATACGCTTCTCTTCTAGAGGCAGCAACTACGGAGAAATGTGAAATAATATGGACAAAAGACAGATGCCCAAAAATTTGTGGTCTAAATGCGCCTCTTAAACAATCGAATATCAAATGGGACTTAAAAGTCTGTTTGATGAGGCGGTGATTGGTGGGTAAAAGCCATTATGTCTTTTCTCGTGGCAGAGAGTGGTACATTAGGCCAATGACAACCACCCCGGTTGATACCAATTTTCTTTGGCGTATGTAAGTTGCGATGGCACTGGTCACGTGACTGCTCAATCCAGTTCTCAAGTAGCTTGTGTGTGCTCGTTGCCCTTGAGAG
The DNA here is from genome assembly GCA_003604175.2 of Clonorchis sinensis. Classification (NCBI taxonomy): domain Eukaryota; kingdom Metazoa; phylum Platyhelminthes; class Trematoda; order Opisthorchiida; family Opisthorchiidae; genus Clonorchis; species Clonorchis sinensis. The sequence goes on from CM030370.1 coordinate 41,641,578, forward strand.
ATTGAGATAATCGGTGGCCTGTCAGTGAGGATGCTGTTAGGCAGTGGATGACTACTGAAGTCTGCCTATAATTGGGTTGCACTGAACCGCCTTTTGAAGGCAGTCGTTCGTTACCGGATAATTTTCTGAAGCTGTATCGCTTCAAAAGAAGCTTTTCGAGGCGGATGGACTTGTCAGGGATTCAAACTCAGTCTCTGGCTTGAGTTGCCTTTTTATAAGCTGTTCTGGATTTCTAGGTCCATCATGGACAACGCAGCACTGGTGGGAACCACTCACTGGATGTAGATAGGCTCAAGCTAATTGCTTACCGTAGCATGACCCTATCCGCCATTCTACATTAACACACTTAATACCCAAAGCTTAGAAGTGCCTACAACGCCGTTAAAACCGTCGGAGACTAATCGCGGTTTCCGAACTTTGTGCAATTGGTGCACAAAATCCAGCTGTCCAGACTGATTTTGACCTTAATCTGAACTCCAATTCGCCTTTTTTGACCCTATGTATTAGACATTTGTTGAGAGGTTTTGTAGGTCAGAGTGCATCTAACATGTTACTTTGTGAGAAAATCAAACTTTTTCACTGTCTCTGCTGTAAAATTTAGATGGCCTTTATCCAGTGCAAGTGCACTTTGTATGGGGCTCACGCTTCTCGGTTGTCTCTTGACTCCCCAGAAGGATTATCTCATAAACAAAATGAAGTGCTCTAAACGGTTCAACCAACACTTTTTTCTCTCCAATCTATCTTACTGCTGACAACTCTGTGCCCAATTTTAAGTCAGGATATCATGTAAATTTTAAGGGAATCTAGATTCTCATTAGTGTAAGCTTTGCAATTTCCCCCCCAGCTGAGTATCATTTGCGCAATATTACTGATTGCTCTTCTGTTTTGCCAGTTATTTACTATCACGGTACCCATAGCTGGCATGGAGTTTTGACATTGAATGAACGAAAATATGGCCTTACAAGTACTGTGGCTGACCATAAGTGATCTCTAGAAAGAGACCCTTCTGCAAAATGGTGCACTTTGATTCTGTCTTTCGAGGTTTCACTTACGACTGTTACGTTTTGCAATATCGTCCGCAGGCTTAAAACAAGGATCATCCTAGGTGTCCTCAGGACCCATATTTCCCTCTCAGAAAGGATTGGGATGAGAAACATTTATGTTCGGTACCAAACCCGCACCGCGGCCAAACGGGCCCTTGATCTGGTCAGCAACATGATCACGTGAATTTCGTATGAAAGCACACTGATGCTTCCCTGTAAAAACCGTGTGGATGGTTCGAACAAACGTCTTATTGGTGGGTTATAGACGTTATCGAAGAAACTGGTTAGCTCATATCGAGGTTTACCCACAGAAGTTACGATATAAACGGATACGCCACAGGTGCATTAATCTCCAAAACAAACTCCCTCAACTAGGATCTCGGCGGTGAAACATTTCGTGCTTTAGTATGAGACTGGTACCTCAGAGGGGCAACCCTCAGCTCCCTCACAGGGCTCACCTGCCATGTTCTTCAGACGCTCATTTCCGTCCCGAAAACAACCGAAACGCAAAACTTGGTTTCGCTTATTCCCGTAACAACTGTATATCTGTTTCAGTAATTTTCCTCCCGGGACACTTGGGGCTCCATCCACGTATGCCCATTTTTCTCATGCTACTTTGTTTTTTATTGGCTTCAAAACATCGTTGGGGCCTCGAAAGTTTACTCAGACTTCAGTAGACAACAACAATAATCGCCTTTGAAGAGTGATCGGTACTGAGGATCAGACTAACCACTGGACCGTAGGTGCACTAACTTTATTAAAAACACACAGATATGTTCTACTCAAGTGGAGGTCCGTTCGACTTCGAGTGATTCGGTTGCATTGATTCCCAGGGCTCCATAATAAACCATTAAATTCTGATGCGATTTTCTCTCTCAAGGGAGCCAAGCATTAGGATGGACCATTTTTGTCTAAGAACCTGACCCGTATCTCCAGATGGAAGAACTGTATTCTGGCCACAAAGAGAAACGAAAATCACACGTAAAACCAGTTTGCCTGTTAAAGATGTTTTCCTCGTCATAGTTGAAAAAGTTTAAAAATCTTCACCTTTGGTGGCTGGAAAAACAAATTGATTAAATTGGTAATCCAGATCAGCTGTGAGTAGCTAAAGCTAATAATTCTATTTCTTAATTCAAACCCATTTTGCGTCCAGGGACATGACATAATCCATCTCCCAGAATTGCACATGCTGGGCTGTCAAGCGTGTAATACAACTGGAAACTTCGGTTCGGGCGTCGTCAGTTAACATTCTACAGGTGTTTCCCTAGAGCTAGTGACGAAAGGCTGTCGCTGAGTTTTCAGGTACCGCCGCCATCGGAGATAAGCGAAGTTCATCCACATTGCCTTTTATTGTCTTTCCTTTGAAGGCATTTTCTTTAAGTAGTGAGGAGTAGTAAAAAGGCCATGATAGATAAAAATTGTAATCAGTGGACTGAAATATCGAAACCTGTCCATTTGGACCAGTAGATTTCTCAGCCTGCGGTTATGATCTCCAGAAAGTGAAATAAAGCCATCACATACAAGAGTTTCAGGTGGATTCGGGTGTTTTCGTCAAGACCAAATTAATGTGCAAATGGCTAATCGGTCGCCAGCCATTTATTTCAGAGAACATCCGTAGCTGCTTCATGATATCAGTTCCTTTAGGTCAGCACTAGTCAGCTGACTAAGGTTTCGATAAAGATTATTGTGTTTTTTCACGTTCAAACGCATTTGCACACCGCACTGTAGAAAAGCCCTTTTTAGACGCGGCCTTTATGACGCTACTAACACATTCTGCACACGAACGTACGTAATCCCAACGAATGTGGAATGTTGCAAACACTTTTACACGTGATTATGTTACAAGTTAACGTAAATATAGACAAATACGTATGCAAGATACAGTACGTTAGAAGTCGATCTAGCCAAGCCTCTTTGCGCCAACATTATCACAGTAGTGTGAAATTTTCTGATTTTGGAAACAAATGCAGTATCGCACTGAAGTTCGCTTACGAAAAACTAATCTCACCAATAGGATGATCCTCACCTCGGACGCTTATAACGGAAGGTTATTCGGCTAATTTCTCAGCTTTGATGGTTTAGTGTATTATTATAAAATAAATTCAGGTATATGTAATTAGAATTTTTTGTACAGTGTGTGGTAGGGTTTCCCTTCCTAAAAGTGACCAGATCTAACTGAAACCAATGTGGTCCTTTACTGTGAACCGTCTTTATTTGGAAACATGATTGGAATATGCTGAGTGCTCGACCAATCTGAAATCCCCATTCTTGTTGAATGCAGCAAAGGCTTGCTGACTGTACACCAACACGAGATGGCCTTATTCACAAACCATATGATGGACATCCCACCAAAGTTCACGAAGTAGCCAAGCTGCATTTTATCAGTTCATCATGATTCTTCCCAGAAACAATTTTCAAGAAGAGAACATGTTTCTTTGGAGCGTTTTTAACAAGGCTTGGTGTTAACCGTACACCATATAATGCCAACTAGTCCCTCTGACAGTATTCCATACACGTTAAGGCGATTGATACATAAGCTAATTCTTAGCATCTCTACAGAAGTCCACTAGCTTTGGCGTTGCACAAATGCTATTCTAGATGGCACGAACTAGCTTTCAGGCCACGTGGAGATCAACCCACACGAAAAATTCAACAAACCGTTCTGGTATGATAGCCTGTTTTGAGATTACGTATATCTGAATGCCTCAACGGACTTGAAACCACCGAGAACACAAGCGAATTCTCAAATTGTATGTCAGCCTGCCCTTGTGATGACCAACGTTTTGGTTGCAACATGGTTCAGAATAGAAGATGTGTAAGAATTTCGTTTGGTTCGGCGAACGTTTTGGTCGTTAAATAAGTGCGGTCATGGGACTCTTCTACAACATGGTCTCTACTGGAGTGGATTTTCTGTTAAATTCTGTTTCACACACGGTCTATCTTTCAGAACGCTGTATTTTCTGAGGGTAACCCAATAAAATGGAAGTCATATAGCTCATCGTCAGAATGTGATCTTGTCTGAAGACTTCACATAGTCATTTGTATGCTCTCTGAGCACCTTGCGCGACGAACACAAGATCAAATCAATGTTTTTTAGGCCAACGGAAAATTTATTCACGCAAAAAACTGCCATATGTCACAAATCGCCTTGCGCAAATATAGCATTTTAATCTTATATGTTTGCACTTACTGGTTCCCCCGCTCCGTCGAATTTGAAGCCTGTTTTGGAGCATGATAAAATTGTGCACCCTGATTAGATTCACAGTATTATGCAACTGCAAGCATTGGGTAGCAAGAACGGAGAGACCCTAATCAGATGCACAATAGAGTTGGAATTTTTGACTTTTGAGTTTCCCAGCGATATAATAAAGCCCTAGACAGTAGGCATTGACTATTGTCGTAGACAGACGTCCCTTCAGTAGGAAGGTACTTCCGAGGGTTGCCAACGTACTAGTATCTTTAAAGGTTGTAATGTAGTTTATATCGTAGACTTCATTTTATTCTCCAAATAGCTACAAGAAAGGAGACCAATTTTTCCATGAATTTTAAAACTCGTTATATAATAAACACTAAGGGGAAAGCGGCAACTGTATACGTCTGACGGACGTATAAACGCACGCCAAAAAAGTTACACTGTACTTCGAATTAGTCGTGAAATGGCTTACCCTTTCTCAATGGTAGAGTAAAATAATCGTGGTTTTCTCTAACTGGCCAAAATTCTGGCGCGCCAGAACAGTTAAATTTGAGAACATTGTAATGGCATTCAACGCTATCGCGATTTTAAACCACGTACAAAAACGTGCTAATCAGACGATTCGGTATTGAAGTATTTCAGGTCTTATGGCTCGATTATTAAAAGGAAATGGCCACTTTTAAATATCCTTTTAAAATAGTGGTTACATTTTACAGTCACTGCAAGACTGGAGGTAGCTTTGCTCTTAGAGAAAAAATGCCATGTTAGCTCGAAACTCTTTTGTTGCAGAAATTCATTTAGCTGAAGTTCGGACACATTGTGGCACTCTCTCATTATTTCATTAATAAACCGGAAAATGTGCTCCGAACAAAATCCCTTATTGAGCATAGACTGTGAGCAGAACATCCCCAAGAGCCACGGAGTCGTTCATAAGGCGTCAAGAAGGATACATAGGCAGCATTTACCGCTAATCTAAGATGGCTATCAACTGGCGTAAAGAATGACAAAATGATTGCACTGTAATGAGGTGTGAAACCACGGAGTTACGTCAAGAACTAGATATGCAGAACTGCGCACTTGACAGGGATGAATTATAAGATTACAACCTGTCTTTACAAACGCAAGTCAGATTATTAAGTCACCATATTTGTCATTGGGATCGCATTGTTCTTCGAAGAATCTCTTTTGTGTTAATTCTGGTTTTAGCGACTCAAAAAGGAGTACATCAAATTACAAGGAAATTAACGACAAATGTGGCTACGTGGTTTTGAAATCGGAATATAACTCTGTAGTTTTTTCGGACCAGCGTAGCTGATCTCATTTAGCGCAACTAACCATTAAAAATTACATGATACATTTGGGCTTTCGCGGTATTAACTCTACTAATTTTGCCATCAGAAATAACAGAATAATTGTCCTTGTGGAGGACGTTCATCACAAAAAAGGATTCCTCCAATCTACGTCGTAGGTGACACAATGCCCGTGTCTAACAACAGCGCAGGAGCTTTTCTACACCGTTGAAACTCCGATAATTTGGCTCCTCCAAGGACTTTGTTCTTGAATACTTTATCTGTCAATTTAGATACCCATATTTTTCGTTGGCTGCACTTTGAGGTAGAAAAACTGGCACTCCTACCTTCTGGTATATGAACCCAAGCGCAATAGTGCAACGAAAAAGATGGACACGATCGAACCTACAAGGATCAAACAAATAAGTTACTCCATATCACAAAGGATCCTCCACAATGGAAGTATTCTGACGGCACGTGCTCTCACTTAACTGCACCTCTCCATCAAGGAACAAACTGACAGAACTAAAGACCAGGAGCTATTCTCTTCTCACTTTGATTACTTCATTTCCCAAGAGGTAATATTCCAATGCAAACAACCTCCATCATTGTGTTACGTTTTCTTGCTGAATGCCACTTGAAGAGGCGGATGTAATACTCACTGCCAACCAACAGTTCCACCACAGTGAAGCACCCCCTGAAGAAAGAGTTGGTCACAGTACGGCTACGGATACATGTATAGCACCAACTGCTAGTAACCAGGATATAGTCTGAAGTTAACCAACCTTCGACACAGGAGTAAACAGCACGGGACACCCGGATTTTGGTGAGTTAGCAGTAACCACGATTATTGTGTCAGTGTACCTATTCGTGATTAAGTATCGCGTATTTGGGTTTCATCTGAATTGGGAGAGCTGATATAACAGCTAATCTGTCGTTCTCGTACTGTTTACTGGTGCCAAACATTTCCCCTTGTGATATTCGAAAGAAACTTTTCCAACCATTTCTGCTTTGGCAAAACTGCCTACCGTAGCCTTCCTTGGAGGTTTGCATTGTGAGGAATCCTACAGAAATCAATACCATAACCAGTATAATGCTGAGCTAACCTTAAACTATGGACACTTCTCTTAGAAAATCTCATGGTGCATTCTACTGCGTGCGTCATCCAAGCTGAGTCACATATTATTAATGAACACAGTATATTCATCTGACAAATTTTCCAATGCATTCACATCAAAACTGTTTGAATACAAATTTTAGATAACGCCGATCCTTTCATCGGACTACAGAATTCCTTTGCATGTACCAAGTGGTGTTTGTGGTGCTCTAGTGACTAAGCTAACTGCCAGATGACACTGACTCACTATGGGTTGCTGTAAAGATCATAAAATGTGCAGATTCATGTTTTGGAGATTCACAATGAAGACCTGAAAAAAGCGATGTTCTAGTTGAAGATCACACACACGACTTGAGAGGACTTGCACGAGAGTGTAAAATGTCAATAAACGCAGCCGATCTTTTTGATTAATTTTGAGAATCTAAACACAAAAAACCGGCGCTAAAATCACAAAACTAAACTTCTGGAATCGAAAAATTTCTGTAGAGTCCGGCACTTTATTCAGAAGCTCCAAACGTCCTTCAATTGACGCATGCCGTACTCTATGTGTTATAGGCGGCGGAAGTGAAGTCGAACATAAAAATCTGGAATGTGCTGGCCTTTATTTTTCAGCTGAAACATTAAAGTTTTGTCCCTCTCTTTGGGAAAGTTTTGCAATTCAACAGATATGGATAAGAAATATTGCAAAAAAACAAGCTGAATTTGTTTCTTTGCACTGGCATTGCGCGCCACGCGTGGACCACCCAAGTTCTTGTGTCTTTTGCTCCGATCAAGCTTAAGCCACTTGAGTTTCTAAAACGTACCAGCAGATACAGTTTACCCACTAAAAGTTAAAGCTGTAGCATCTGCAGAAAATCATTCTGTGGAAATAAACGGTGGGTTACAACTACGGATGGTACTAACTGAAACAGGACTCATACATGATATTCATGAATAAATAGGCTGCATCAAAATCTCCTTGTGTTTGTTTAAGTTGTAAGATTGTTTTTTTCTTCCTGCGACATTATTTATAAGCTTGATATAAATTTTTGGATGACCACAATCGGTTCCTTCCTTGCGAAGCTCATCAGTTAGATGTACTCACTAAAATCCACTCATTTATACTCGACAACCAAATAGAATTGTAGACGCATTTTTATAAAAGAATGGTCGTAAGACTAAAGTAAAACTTTGGCTTGTCATTTAAAAAGTCTCCAGTTTTAATCAAATGTCGTACAGGTATGCAAAATACTAGTGAGTCCAATCTAATACTCAAAAAGCAGACTTCTGGTTGAACAAGTCACAATTTTGTTTCTCGTCACCAAATTATAGTGGTATAGTAAGTATCAGATAAATTTGACATTAATTTTCTTCCCAAGTCATTTGATTCATTCAAAATTATCATCCAACATGTCCCCACCACTAGACACCTATTTCTTCCTATGTTGGTGACTATCCATTGAGGTATAAACAATTTCGTTATACCCAGCCTTTATACGGGGCTGACTACAAAGTAAAGATATATTATATCATTTCTGATTTATTTATTAAGGGCACGCGTTTCAACATCATATCTTTGACATTGTCCTTGCAGGGGGCGTGTAAAAACAATAGTTAAAAGAATGTAAGTACGAATTTGTCGTGGTGTGTGTTCGCAATGAAAATCAACAGAGAAAAATAATGGATTTCTCGTCGTCATGACAACTACGTGGATTTTCTCCTCTATTTTCTCAGATCCGTTCTATTTGAAAGGGTAGATTTATGGACGCCGGACATCACTTGCTTCAGTAATGACCTTACTTCTAGCGCTGTGCCTTTGTCAGCTTGTTGGGAAATGTGCCGTTCAAATCTGGGTTCCAACTGTATTAGGCATAAGACTGTTCACCAACGCTGTCGACCACACTAACTGGGACGTTGCGTGCCTGCTTTTCATTTCAACATTCCTGCATACCAGAAAATTTCGCTTATCCGCCTATTTCAACGGTTGTGCGATTGAGTAGAACGGGAGTGTGCTTAAGTTACACGATTAGAATCAAACAGCATTATACAGCAGTCACAAAAGAAGACCAAGAGTTAGTGACCCAGGAAGTCACCGGTTGAAAATTTGAGCAAACTTCCTGTTGAGTAAAGACCAGTAGGATCAGCGAGTAAGCATCAGTGGAGTTTGTTTTCTTTTACTAAGGCATATTATAAATTTGTGATGTTTTCCATGAAATAATAATTGGTTGTGTGTGGTTGCGAGGGATGCAGAATTCACATTCTTGTCATTCTCCCCCAGACATATATCATCCTGTCCTAGCCAGGTTATTTTGGGTAATCCTCGTCAGAAAGGATGCACTGGACGCGAGAGTTGCTGTCGTTAGAGCTCATTGGTAGTGCATCGGCCTGGCTGTGACGGGAATGAAACACCAGGTGCCCGGCAGGTGAGACTAGTGTGGAACACTTAGTTCTCCAGTGCAAGACAGATACCTGAACTAACACTTCTGAAGAAGCGAACCCGTTCACATTTAGATTATGTCATCATTTTGCTCAAGTCCCCAAAAGACGATAAAGTAACTTCACAGGTTGTATCGTATAAACAGCTGCTTTAGGTAACAATTGTGGAACATCCAAGCCACCTGAGGCGAGCAACACCAGGGGTCGGGTAAAACTGGCTGTCGCTACGTCGTTTTACAGAAGATATGTCAATTATTGCGTGACCCCTGATGAATTTTCGTGAAATGTTTTGACGGTTCTGAGTCACTTCTCAGGAGCGGAACCACCAAGTTGACAAAATAGCCCATAACCAATAAGATAAGAATTAATCAGCTATTGTATTCCTTCGACGTTATAAACCTTCGGATATTGCACCCTCCAAGCATTTTGCATTATACACCGCACAATGTAACAACTCTTACTGCAACTCACGTGACTTTCGTCGGCGACGGTTTTCCATGTTGCTATCATCAACACCGGGTTTCACAGCAGTGGCCGGTTTTTCCGCAAGATACTGGGCAAACCAGTCGCCAGTTTTGCACAAAACCCGTCTGAACCGGAGAAAAGATACAAAAGTATTAGGCCAATAGAAGGCAACCTCTAAACTATGATTATCGACCAGTGAATATGCGACATGCCCACTTAGATACACGGCTACATTAGACGTTAACTACTTGGTTCTCTTTATGAGTGTCCGGCTTCTGCACAAGAAAACGGTTGAACCATCTAGACTGCAGCGAAACATTTGGATACACTTTTGGTCGAAAGAAACACGGATTTGGAGTTACGCATCACGCGATTCCTCGCCTCGGCCTGATACAGTTCAGCCTGAATTGAATTACAATTTCAGTAAGTTACGTATACGTGCCAGATACATCCAGCAATCACAAGTTTTGCCTCACCCCAATGGTCAATAATGAGAAAGTGTGCTTTCAAAATGTTGCCTAGTCCGTTTCAGACTCATGTTTAACTTATAATTACAATGCTGGTGTGCTCCTAGAACATTACTTGCGAGTTACTTTGCTCATGCTCTGCTAGAAAGCACTGAGCTCAACTTCAACAATCCAGGTATTCCAAAGCTGTATTCGCCATTAGAACAGACCTACCTATTCATTTGTTCTTCATACTATAAGCAGTTGATAAGCGGTACGGAAGTTCATGTTGTCTGCAGGATATGCCCCTGTTCAGAAGTAAATGGCGACTTGATCCCGCTAGTGATGTCAATGTGTTCTAAAACGCTGCGCCACTGCGAAACTCACTCAAAATCGCTGAGAACCAGCACACATTCACCTCCCACGAGTAACTAGTGGGAATCGAGCCTGGTGTAATTTAACTGAACGCTACACTATTTAGTCACGGAAGTCTTATCAGCGGTGCCAGTAAGTCGCCTCTAAACAGGAAAACAGTTTGTGTAACGTAATCCGGTTTCTACTGGCGTCTCAAGTTTCGTCTATTTGAATGAATATCTATACGGATGTTGTTGTTTTTTCAACTTTGCCGCTCAATTTAAGTTTCAGCATGAAACCTATGTATCAGATTCTGCAAATGTCTTAACAACTGGGATCATTGAGATTTCCCTAGATAAATCACGTGACTGATCTAACATATCGACGAAGTCACCAGACAGTAAATGCAACAAGCATCCCACAAATACATGCAACACTGTCAGTTAATTCTGTCAGAAAGCTCAGAGTCCTGTAAATAGTCCTAGAACGCCCTGAACCTATTGAGACTCTAAATCTCCACCAAAATCTCATTAGGGAAGCCGGCAAGCATCCGAGCCAGTTAAGCAGTCAATCAAGTTAGCATAAGCCGATGAGTTTTCGGGCATGCCACAGAAGGACGAACGATTTATAACCAGTGTTCAGGCGTTTCAGAGAAGCACGGTCGATATTGATAGGTGTTCACTAAGCGCCTACCAAATAGCCTGCATCAATTGCAAAAAGTACCCTATAACTAGCGCGAGGACGTTGTAACGCTGGTATTTACACACACTTGCTTGTTGCAATAAGGCTGTTGTGTTCTTAGTTGATGAGTCTTTTTCCGTCACTGGGCACTGGAGTTGGGATATCAGTCAGATATAATAAATTCAGGCTCCTCCTATCGGCAGTTGGTGGTCGTAGATGAAAGATCGAAGAAACGATGCCACAGATGATGCAGCCATATTATGACCCTGGGAGGACACTTCTTCAGGACTAATGAGTGCTTTATAATCCGGGTTGAAAAAAATCAGTAGTGTTGACCTTGAATATCTGCTACCAATAATGCACGAAAAAACGTGCTTCACTGTACATTTTGTAGACATGTCGCCACAAACATGAACTCTTATAATCTGATAAAACTTCATTGTTTATATATTCGCTCCCACTTGTTAGTAGACAGACGCTCCACGTAAATTTATATTTATTCCCTATTACTAGCTTCTCACCATACACCATCGTTTGATGCTTTGAATAGCCGAGTAATTGTACCTGCACTGAACAAGTGAGAGGTTGAACAAGTGGTGTGATCGTCATATCACACAGTTTACTGTGGACGATTGGAACTGTTCACTAGGTTTCCGTGACCAGACTGAAGCACCTGTCTACGCAAATATGACTGACCTACCGTGACGACACTAATAATGCTCATTTACCACTCGGACACTGGTATGTACATGAAAATGAAACTTCCGACGAGCCTTGAAAATTTTACGTGTACGTCATGGCGATTGGGGTGTCTAACTTACTGATTCAAGTCATGCATGAAGAGGGTCTTTTCTGGTAACCGCCCAGTCACAATTTTGAACCAAATGTTTGACCTATCTGACTGAAATTTTGTCTGTTATTCCGCGCAAAGAACTCTTCAGAACAAAGTGGAAGCATCGACGCAAGTGATTAAGCCTAAAGCTGATACTCAGCAGTCTAGTGGCGCATAAGAATAGGCTTCTTGTTCTAAAATCCTTATCCACCTTCACAAAGTAACTGTGTCCGCTGAAGAATCCTGGTCAACTTAGCAACTCTGGACAATTAAACACATACCAAGGGATGTGTAACTGCAGGGAAGATGGACCATCATCACCTATTAAAAATTTTAAAATAAATCATCCACTGTACTCACCAAAACCCGAAAACTCAAGCATGTGGACGCATCCGTCTCTATTAGGACTTAACATTTGGGCACAAGGGGGTCAGATGTAAGAATGTTTATTAGCCTAGGTCAGGTAATCCGCGACAGTCGACTCGCAATCAGCTTAAGGTATTGAGTATACGGCATAGTCAGATGTCACCGTAATAAGTTAACCTCAAACAAGTACAAACCGAATTTCCGATCCATTTTATTTGTAGGACTGAGTGGTTACTAGTCCGAAGTTTCGGCGACCCATAATCATCAACGGCAGATGGATATACCTACGTACACGTATATTCAAAAAAGAGAACTAAAAATACTCAACAGATTTTGTAGTCTTTCACAAACTTACGCCAAATCCACACAGTCTTTGCACAAGAATACCGATTTCTCCACTTCTGTCGCACATCGGCTGCAAGTGCCACGATGACACTGAACACATGGAAAGGCTTTGCGAAACATTGTGAAAGCACGGTAACAGAATGGGCATAGTCCTTCGTTATCCCAGTTGGCTTTTGCTTTTGGTTTGAATGTGAAAACGGACTTTGCAATTTCAGTTGGTGTCATACCACCAAGAGAAAAAAATGGTGTATTCGGACTGGTTGTACCGAGATTGGAGGTACCACTGGGAGTTTGAGGTAGTCGGTCAAGTGCAACTGGAGCACAAAGTGAGACCAAGCCACTGCCCGGTACTGCTGGGTTTTTCAAACGCATCTCCTCCACGGCAGCCGTCATTAGTTCAGGTTTCAGTTTATATGGGAAGGTCCCTGTTAAACGGCTGAAATAAAAGATTCTCAGAGTCAGCGATAATCCTAGTTCTGTTTCTTAATCTGAGAATGACTATACTTGGTCAGCAATCATCACTGTGCCATACAGCTGAGATTTTATAAGCCTAAATAAACTAATCGTCGACAGGAAAATAATCACAACTATGGATGTCAAGAGCTACTGAATAATGTGAGAGACATCAAGGAAAATTAGAGAAATACACAACTCTGGAAACAGTGGACAAACGTAACCAATAATCCTAAAGTTCTAAGCCCACGATATTCGGCGTAATCAGAATGAGTCGAAGTAATCTGGCACAAGAAACATTCCTGAAGAATATGCATGACCATCGGAATATAACTGTTGCTTATTCCGAGCTAAACGCATCAGAATGTTCACCTAGAGTTTGACCACAGGGCCATAGTTTCAACGTTTTCCCGGGAACGTCATTACAAACTTGACCCACATAGTGAGCAAAAGGTCGTTACTTTCCAAGATTTCTGCATAATTTTGGCGGCACAGAACTGACATTCTAGTGTTCAGGAAATGCCAAAAGGGCTATGCTGAGGAATCAGACAATGAACCACTCATTTGGTCCAGCGTCTACTGAAAACGCTGTTCTACTGTCCTGGTCCCGCATTTTCAAGGTGTGGAGCCCTTATGGATCATTTTCAAGCATTTTCAAACATTCAGGAGCATATCCCTGATGCAGCCCTTCCAATTTAAAGATTGTTAACCGGAATGTTCACTCTAAGGCACTGAGAAGATGTTTAGGTGGGAGTGATATAATCTCAAACTCATTTTTTATCTTTAGTTTATGTTGCTCTACAGTGCTCTGCAGGTTTGCTTTTTAACTACATTTTAGCACCCGTCTTCTCATTGGCAGTCAACTGGCGCCAGATATGCCGAAAGTGGGCTTTGGTGATAAGATGGCGTTCCGTCGTGGTAGTTTGAAAACATCTGAGGAGCGGATGTCTTCCCACAAGCCGCAACCGGTGTTAGATTTTGCTTAAAATAACTGGGCTTGCTGCCTTACGAATAAGCAATGGTGGTTAACTAAATCTATGATATTCTAGAAACCCACTGGCATCCACCGAACCACTGGATCCGCTCGTAAAAAACCTAATTCGAGAGCATCAGCCGCTAAGCTATCAGTGAAGAATTCCTACAGTTTTCAGTTAAATGTCACTTGATCTATCTTGGTGACACGAGCATGCATAAACCAGCTCCAATATGTCCAGGTACACGATAACCCAGGCAACTATCTCTTGGAGGTTACGCCAAAAATCAGCGCTCTCAAACTGCTAGCAAAGCCATAATTCATTGATTCGGATGGAACAGCAAAAATCGAACCGCTTACTTTAGGCGAATACCCTGTTAGTATTGTGTAGGATGTGGGAAAGAGACTTCTGTATGTCACTTGGAGTTAAAGCAAGTAAAACAGCTTTAGAGACGGTGTGGTAGTTTTCTAAGGACTACAACTGCATTAGTGTAAAGAGAACGTCCGTCCCGCCACAAGTATGCAGAAGAGACTGCATAAGTTTTATTGAATTGGAATAAAACAGTCCACTACCGGAAGAGTGTGAAAGCTTTTAGCACTTAAAATGATGCTTATGGCCTAGGACGTATTCCATGGTTAAAGAAATCAGAAAGTTGTAGTCCAAGATTTTTCCAAGCTATATTTCGTTCCAACATCACCACACGTTACGGTCGGAGTTATTTCTCATCGAGAAAGTGGAGAATGAAATTATAGTAGGCAAAAATGCTTGGAAATATGCTAACTACAATACAATTGCAATAAACATGGATCAAAATAACCTCACTGGTCACTGATACAGTTTATTGACGTTTGCACAATATGAGTAACAATCAGTTAATCTGAAATAAACCAACTGGCCACACTGTATTATTAAGCAATAGTAGTATGACCTCTGTATGTATAAAACAATGGAGAACCGAGCAAAACTTGGTGGAAAATGTAACTGGCAAATTTGCCTGAATAATCACGAAACTCCCAACGTAAATTATTTTGAATGGGAGACGGCGTCCACTCGGAGTGTAAGACCTGTCTCTCGAAAATAAATGATCATTTTCTAACGGCCTCACCAATTAGCCACTGCATTAGGGAAACTTTCTTCTTTAATAACAGAAAAACGCACAAGACTGAGTCAGCCTAAGATGTATCAGTATGGTCCACTGTCGAAAACTAACTGGGCACTGAGCCTGTAGTCCATAGTAGGATTGTGACGCGAACAACCTCTTAGACGGCCAAAGAGAGCTAGGATTGGCTGATTAGGATAGAACAAAGGTTTTACCGGTATCGCAAGCGCGAATTCGTGGAGTGAGTGAATGAACCTGGTAGAACGCAATCGTGGTCAAGTTTACGCTGGTGAGGCTGAGAAGCTTTAGTAGGCTGGATGCATGTTCAGCACCAATATCTCTACTTCTAGTTGAGTCCACTTCACCCTACATTGGATACACAAATAGCCACTGAGCTTCTCTATTTGTCAATTGTTCTCCTGTTTTCAGGTGAATTTTTGCACGTGTCTATGTTTGCCCCCAGTGAACTGCTTTCCAGGTTAAACGAAACCGAATGAAATAAAAAGATCGTGGACTTTACAAAACCTGTAGAAACAGATCACCTAGGTGAATTAGGTGAATCCTGAACTGACTGGTGAAGTGAAGAAAATAACCCAAAACGGAGATTATTACCGCTATCCTACATTATTAGGAAATGTTTCTTACGTGACTCGTGCCATTCGTAATTAGATGAACCAACTCTTCACTGGCTCCGTCAAGCATGAATGGTTATTACTCAATTGTAAGTACTGTAATTGGGTCAGAATTCTATCTGTAAGCACAGTTCTTCACCAGCTGCCAATATTCTTTCTCAGAAGTTATTGGTAGTATTGATTCACCTTACCTATTCACTGTTTGCTATGTAGGGGATTGTGCAGAGCCCAGGTTGTAGAGATGGCCATTGTACTGTTTGCTAAGCTGAGAGATCTAATTTTTAACGTTTCATCACCAACCGAATTGACAACATCAGTAAGTAGTGAGTTGGCGGAGTCATCATGTGACCTATTGCTTCGGTGTGTAGGCCTTGAGCAATGTTGTGCTTTTGCATCAGGGAAGGGGTTGGTCTTTGATTATGATCGATCGTTTGAGTGGTTAGCTTCCTGATCTATTGGCATACAGAATACTTTCGAATTTGGCTTCTGAAACTCATTTCGTCTATCCGTCTATCTCATGGTTACAATTATTTTCACCCGATCCGTCCGTTTCCTTTGAGCTGTCCTCCTTGAACTGGAGCAACCGGCATCTAGAAATAGACCTTATCTACTATAAACGAAGAATCACCAACCTGTTTGGACAACTCAAAGGGAACAGACGGATCAAATGACAAAAATAGTAACCAGGCCAAAGGTCAAGCAGAAGTGGCTGCAGAGGTCAGACTCAAACGTGATCTGAAAGACGAGCTAGCCAACCGCCGAACAAACAGGACCGACTATTCCAATGACCGATTCTAACGAGAGGTTACGAAACACTTGCAGCCAAAATACCTAGCTAAGCAAGAACGGCAAGTTTGGTTATTGTTTACTATGTATGAACAAACATGTATTTACGCCTTAAATCAAGGTGTATTTTTGCGCACATTCATTGTTGAATCTTTGGGTATTCCCGGTAGCTGCTACTTGGTCATCAGTACCATGCTTTTGATCCGTTAAGCAGTATTTGTTTTCAAAGACACTTTGTGAATTCTCTGACAGTCCGGGCACTTCGATTTTCGGTCGTTTATGACAGTAGCTACCATCCACTGTCGGCCCCGAGTAGAGGTAAAATTAGCTTAAATTGTATTGGGAGGTCCAATAACGAGGACACCTCATCGCATGGTTATCAATAAGTTAGACTCATTGTTTAGTGTATTCATGGTGGTCACCATTTTCTGGCTTGTTAGCGTACTGTTTGAGCGACGATGGCCGGTTAAGCCATCATTAAAGAATGACCTTATTTTCGTTCCCTCATTCCCGGAAATTCGCACCCTCTGGAAATAGTTCACTTCTGAAATGGATTAAAGGTCACTATGCCACACAAGGGCAGCAACCACACAAAATTAGTCTACATTTCACTCATATGCACACAACTGCTAGGAGAGAGTCACTTATGAATGTTGAACGATCTCTTGGTCACCAAGTTACTAGAATTGTTTCAGACAGCAGAAAATCGGGTAAGCATGGTAATCCATCCATTCTGCCGCATCAAACATGTGATAAAAAAGGCCGTCATGTACACTGGCGTCAAGGCATTGATAGGATTTTCAACAGTAGACCTGAAATTGTACACTGATACAAAATGGATTATGCAACACGTGCGTTTTTAGCTAACTTCTTCAAATGGCGCCATAGTCCCCAACTCAGTAAACCTTACTGAATAAGAAATTCTCATTCGCCAATCAATAGCATTTGTTGCCAACAAACGCTAGTGGAAACGCAGTCTGAGTAGTAAATTGGTGTGACGATGATCACAGAAGGACTTCCAAGTGATAGTAACCAAGATTAGACGTTCTCGCTGTGACAGCACTTGGTTATCAAACTTGAGTGGTAGGGGTCTTGATGGTGGCAGCTGTGGTGGATCAAGCACACTTAGGCCCAAAGCAGCAAAATTCATGTTCAGCAAGATGATATTCATCTAGTGTGAATTGTCCCAAAAAATACGTACATCCTAATGATCTCTGCTGAGCACGACATTTCAGCCAGGAAATTAACGCTCATGTATTATATCCTTAGCAAGGGCACAAAAAGACAAGGCCCTAGTAAACCGTGAGATCGGCGGTGGTTTTTCTGGCTTCCCATATGACGAAACAGGTAATCGGGAAGGCTAAGTGGAAATTTGTACCCATAGGTAGATATCGAGATAATATGACCGCCGACATTTAGACACAGTGTAGAAACACTAACCTCAAGTCTGTACTTTTTTTACTGAATTCGAAATGTTCGCTGTAGCGCGATGGTTTTTTTCAAATTTTCTGTTTGTCACTTGGTAGAGAACCACTTTGCGCAACGGAAGAAACGAAATCTTGTTTTTCGATCGTCTTTGTCAGATTCAGTAGGCGAAAACAAAGAAAGCTAGCATATTCAGGAATACTAAGGAAATTTTAAACGTGAGTCATAGTGTATGGCTTTGGCAAATGCCTGTGGAATCTAAAGATATTATATATGCACAAAACACTTGTTGCATCGCAATTACGAACAACTCTTATGACTTCTCGTCAGATGACTCTTACAATTAAGAGAATATCGGTAGCACAGGTTGTAGTGATGGTCGTGTGTTTGTGCGATGAGTTGGAAGATTTGGCTGCAAAGGTTTCATCAGAAGTAGAGGTGACATCATCGATGGGTTGTGAGTAACATTGCGTTGAGTTGTGAAGTGCCAACTTCCGAAGGAGGTCAACATTGAGGCCTTTTGGACACCGAAATAATTTAGGTGCTAGACATACGCGCAAGTGACTGTTCGGGTCAAACTTGAGGAAAGCACAAAATCAATCGCCAAATTCACTAACAGTTCTTTGTGCGACTATTTTGAAGGTGTTGCATTTGGGGTTTTGCGGGATAGGTATTTTGTTCATATTCACACCACTCTCGTTTGAACGGTCGTCCTCCTGTTCTGGCGTAATTATTCTGGTGAGTCCACACCAAAGGGAAGCACTGGACTCGAGTTACGCTCTTATTAGAGCTCATCAGCAGTGCATATCCAGTGGCCGTGCCGGAATTTGAACCCCGGACATCTGACATGCGAGGCGAGCGTGTTACCACTACTCCACCAACGCACGTTGGACACATCTGAATTTTCACGTCTGAACAGGCGAACGTGTTCACACTTGAGCGATGTGATTGGTGTGCCCAACCCATTGAACGACGACCCAGTAACTGTCCTGGTTGTGACGATCGATTGACCCGCCAGTCAGGACTTCCCAGTCAGGTAGCGTGACACACACTTGAAACCCAATGGGCGATATTTTGGTTGCATTTGGGGTATTGCGGGATAGGTATTTTGTTCATATCCCGTGCCTATTTTCTGTGGGCTTCAGTCACACTAACGT
Source organism: Clonorchis sinensis (assembly GCA_003604175.2). Taxonomy (NCBI): domain Eukaryota; kingdom Metazoa; phylum Platyhelminthes; class Trematoda; order Opisthorchiida; family Opisthorchiidae; genus Clonorchis; species Clonorchis sinensis. The sequence goes on from CM030370.1 coordinate 41,660,650, forward strand.
GTACCATAACATCATACTATGAAATACAATACGCGAATATAATAGCATATAATACAACGTATAATGCAGTATTTGAACATAATAACATAATGTAATAAAGAATTATTTCTGTAGTTGGGGATACTTTAGCCTGTCAGTGCGCAACGGCCTATCATGATTGCATAGTTATTGTAGTTTACGAACCCAACAAAATAAAAACCTTTCCACGATTTTGTCGACACTGCTTTACTCTTTCCTGTTTGGAAAATCTTAAGACTCTATTGAACATAATTTTTTAAACCGAGGTGGGCAGCCGCTACCGGCTCCGTCGGTAGCCAGGCTTTAAGACCCGGATTCAGCTAATTTACAGTAGGTTTATCAGCAAACGAGTATTTGTTGAAGAGTTAGATAGTTCACCCAACGAGTGCGTCCAGAACTGCAAGCCAAGATGACTGCACCAGATCTTATACACACCAAGTTACCATTCGCATCTAATCTCGATTGCCGGAAACCGGGAGGTGAGCCAAATATGACAAAGAAGAAAAGGATGAAGGAATGTCTGGGTGCCGATGGTTCTGCTCGTCCTGCAGGATGAGGTTCACGCGGTCCTCCCTGTGTTTGGTTGGGCATACTAAAAGTTGTGTCAGAAGCATACTTTAGGTCACTGTCTATCCAAATGATCCGGCTGAGTGTTGAATGTGTAGACACCTCGCGTATGTGTGGTAGATTTTCCCTGGACCCCTCTCTTTATCCAGTTGCTCTTTTTTCCATTGCCAAGTTTTATTCAGATAAATTGACAGGGTTTTAAGGCGGACAAGTACCAGTTTTAACACCAGGTTTTGATGAAAATGGTGAGGGTGATGGCAATAAGCGAAGCGTCCAAACACCCCTTAGAGTATGCAACACTCCAGGGTGGCCGTTAGTATGAGGTCCGTCATTGGTTATTACATAAGTATTTCACTCTCTGGAAATTTTAGCCTTTCGTTTGTATGTAGAAACTTAAAAATAGTTGATTTGCTCTTTAAATCATGGTCTTTGATGGCATCCCTACTTGCTGCTTCCTGTCAAAATGACTTCCATTTCTTTTGCCGTCATCATGTGTTAACTTCGTTACAAACAGTTACGCGTGGTACAGTGCTACACTTCATCGGTTCATTACTTTGTTCATCTCATGTACTATACTCACATTTAGGATAATGTAATGGTTCTCTGGCTCCAACCAAATGATCACAAAAAAGTAACATTTGAAATACACCGATGAGCAACCCAGTTGCTTGAATCAACGGACACCCATAATTACGGGTTTAGTGCAAGAAAAACAAAAAAACTAAACTTCTGCCACATCTTGCAACTGTCTGAGAATGAGATGTCACAAAAAACTGGCAAATCATTTTTGCTATACAGTAACACCCCCCTGAAACCGGCCCCAGGATAGGTTTTTTTCTACAAAAAGCTTTCCACGTGAGATTTCCTTAAATAGCTTTTGTTGTTTACGGGAGCTGGCTCACATTTCTTAAGGGTTTACGACTGTTTCTCAATACGAATTATAACTCATTTCCAAACAGCGCTAGTCAAATTCATACGTTAAAGGAAAGAACGGTAAAATCCTGTTATTTCAAGGCATCAGTTACAGATTTTAATAAAGTAATTTGGGAGAATACATCACTTCTAAACTTCTCAAAAGATACTCTTACTGAGTAAAAAATCTAGGTTTAAATTCAGAATTCTTTTACCACTAACTTTTGCTTTCGCCTCTCTTTCTAGCTTTTACATCCTTGGCTTTATTAGACTATTAACCATCATTATTAAACTGCATATTATATGCTGATAGAGCACAATTCATTGTCAACAGCAATACGCAGACCAGGGCTCAACCAACATTCGACCATGGGGGAGACGAATTTGAAGAATATTACAAGACAACCCCAATGTTCTTACAAGAATCTATTTATGACACCTACATCGCCGGACGCTAGCAAAATAAATTCTTTATGATTTTAAGCTAGAATAATACGCCATCCGTCAGAATGACTGTCAGTCCCCTGTAAACTTTCCTACCATGAAACCATCGTGGGGTGCCAAGCAAATCTCAGATTGGCGGTTTGGCTAGAAAGTGACGGTGGGTTACTTGTGGGATAAGCCATTTTCTATGGCCGTCATGCTTTGCCTCTAACCGGCAACATGCGAAGAGCCCACAACATTCCGTCTGACCACTGTTGCTTTTATTTTGCATCGAAATGTCTTACACTTCATCTTTGAAGTTTTCGCTGGTGACGACATTTTACGACAGAAAACGGCATTCATTTTAGTGGGCCGTGGTTAAGCATGCCCTGCCAAGGCACGTTTGCTCTCACGTCTAACAAACGGAACACGTATTCGCCGAGTGACCGTAAAACAACACCACAAAAAGGCACTAAAACTTCTAAGACCGTTTTCATGTTTTTATGGTTTCGCATCTCTCATTTGTGACATGTGGCTGATATCAGAGTGGTATACTTATTCCGTGAAATATGTGCCCGTGTATGCGTAAGCTCGTCTGTCAATCAGTTGCTAGATTTCGCTCCCAAGAGGTTAAAATGGGGTGGATGACAAATATCACTATGAACCTAACTGCCCATTTTAGAACATAGTGTATTCATATCTGAAGTCCGCAAAATGACATTTGAAAGAGGTGCTATTTCGTCATTGGGCTTCACGGATAATCCGAGCAAATTCCACTTTATTAGATTAGTAATCGTATAATGGAGTTACAATGCTTTAAAAAAATTAGTGCGAATTTCCATCTTCACCGAGCAAAACTTTATGTGAGAACTGGTTTTTTATGTAGTATCAAAACAAGTAATTTACAACCTACCTATTTCATAATATGACACCGAGTTTAGTGAATATTTTATGGCAATACCGCCTCATTTCCTTGTCTATTCCGTATCAGTGTGTGGACTGCTCAATTGAAGAGCATGGTCACAAAGCCTGCACATACGGCACAACCAAAAATTGTTGTTAGGCCCAAATCCACAGCCACTAAATGAGGTTGCTGATTTACAGTTGATAAGTGTTTGTAAAACGGAGATATACCAATTGGCTCCATTCAAATGCTCTGCGGAAATAAATTTCCGAAATTTTATAATTGTAGAGTCTAATAATCTAGACCTTCCGGGGGAGTTGTTGCTTCATATTTTTGGCGTACTTGCAGTTTTATGAAACGTATGTGGCTATATTCCTTTTAATTCGACGTCAGTATTTTTGTTAGACATTCTGGGATTTCACTTTGAGAGAAGCCAGCATGAAGGGTACAATTCGTCTATTTGTCGTCGGATCCGCCGCACTGATCCGTAGCTAATAAGCCAAGGGTTTTGAACTTCGTCCACAAGATATGACCAAAATACTTTAAAGATGATTCATCAGCAGCCATGTTCAGTTTCAGATTTGTGTTATTCAGGAAACTTACAAAATAAACATTTGCATATAAATTAACTGAGTTGAACTGCATTGGGGACATCCATCGAGTCTTTAGATGACTGTGGAAATCAATAGAGTACTTAGAGCACTGTCGGCCACAAAACTGCCTAAGATAATGTCACTCGTTTGACAACGTTGAACAATCATCTTTGGTGCCATGGCACATCCCGGAACAGAAGGGGTGCTGAAGCCTACTAAGCTGATTAACCGTTTTTCCATATTCAACTTTTTCAGCAAAACGAGATCAACGGCATTCAAAACAGCTAATTTTCCTGCTTTTGTAAGAGTAAAATAGACACTTTTGTTGAAGAATCCTGGTCATTAGGATAACTTAGCAGTCGCTTGCAGATTACGGTTCTCATGGTTTGTTTTCACAGGGTGGACCAAACGCAGCATTTTTGTAAGTCCAAAGCCGTCACAGTGACCTCGGAAGGGCTGACTCTGAATGAATCAACGACGCTACTACCAGCCGGAGCAGGGACAATCTCATTCTTGACAAGCAGTATAGTGAGAAGCTATGCCGCGAGGAAAAAAATTAACTGGCCAATGTGTCGGAACAAAGCCGCTTGCGACCAACAAGACTGTTGCTGGTTGAAGAAGTAAAGTTCTACTGTATTCCAATTACCGTTCAAAATCGCATCAGTTTACGGACAATTACTGATAACCCGACAAATGTACAAACTAAATAAAATCATTATTTAAATCGCAAAATCTCTACTCCCTCCGCAACCTGGATAGCCAAGAGACTCTTTCCCAATTCGGTAAATTTTCAACAGCTTTTTTTCAATGAAAAACAACGCACGGTTTTTTAAGCAACAGCTCTTGGAATAACTGGCTCCGGCATACTTATAACGTTTCACTACACCTTCCCAAAAAGCCGTCAACCCTTTAAAATTTATCCGACGACAAACTAATCATCTACATATCGCAACGAGGACATCTGGAATTGTCAGCTATATGTCTACAGGCATAGAATGGCTCCAAATGGCACTTCCAAATTTTGGGTTGTTGTCAATAACGTGTCACGATCGACGAAGATCACTTGCAAGTCCCAATACTATGATTAGAATAGCAGTATAAATTTACGATGAGTACTCAGGACTGCAACTTTACTGTTATAAAGGATTGTACAGAAGGACCGCTCATCTCTCCACCGACTTGGAATGACAGTGTAGCATTGTAACTCAACACAATCTCTTCCAAAATGTAATTTTAAACGGAAGGGTTTCACCTGAGCACAATTGAATAGGTCATACCAACAGTTCGAACATTTCAACCTCTAGGAAAACCACACGGCCTTCTACGCTATGTCATTAAGGCCAACACAGTAATGTACCTGTGATGGGTACTCAGGAAATATCGGTGTATTCTAAAACCTTCTATGTATGATTTTGGAGACGGGCCGAATATACAGTATTAGTCAGATCTACTATGATTAAACCTTACCAACTTAGACTGCGAAATACAAAAACAGATTAAGTGTAAACCGTCATCTTTTGTGAATCATCATATCTTGGTTTATCTTAGTGGCGAAGGAAGGAAATCGTGTTACCCGTTCTCTTTAGTTTGAGAAGCCGTTTGAAGTTTCGTAGAAAATTATGGTTTTTTAAGAATTCACCATTTTTAAGGACACGAAATAAGGAACACCTGTGCAATGAAACCAATAGCACCCAGCAATTTAATCTAGACTTTGCTGGCGAAAATATTCGGTTCGATTCTCCCCACTTCAAAGTCCACTTACGAACTGTCCACAGTGGCAGCAAACCGAAACATAATTGTGTGCTGAGATCCCACATACTATCAGTTTTAAGTGAGGACAAAAGAGCTTCATTGTTTTTTTCACTCCACACTGATTAGTTTATTTTTCGCTACTTAGTTTCAGAGTGGACATGTATTACCAGTTGTGCGGATGCCACCGACACTGCTGCGGGGTCCGATACTCAGTAGTCCCACGCATTCGGCTTACACCAGAGCAGATGTATTCTAGAGGAAAGAATATCACACCGGATTTAGCCGTTCACAATTGGTTTTCGCATGCACCGTAGGAGAAAAGGTTCGCAACACGACATGGAATCTAAACAGCATATATCTTCCACTACGCCCAGCTAAACACTGGAACACTGGCAGATACGCTCTTAAACTCCCAATTTCACTTGCCCTCGACTTGGATCATCACAAACGACTGTAAAAATCGAGCTGTAAAAAGCTCGTGAAACAACCCAGTGGATTGGGGTCGTTTTTCCCGGCCAGGAGACAAGGTTGAATAAGCTGAGTAAACCCGAGCTAGCTTAAAACTCTAGTTATCAACCAGGTTTCTCTGGAAAAGAAAAAAGAACACTAATAACCGAAGCATGTTTTAGTTTTTCTCTGGCTCGCCATTGTAGTCGGTAAAATCCGTCGACTTTACCGATTCAATACAGATGAGTAGAGATTAAAAAAGACTGGTTATTCGGCTATTTTAAAGGAGACCAATTTGGACTTTTTAGCTGTGTGTAGATTGTTGAAAGGCCATTGCCAAGGAACCTTTTTGGTAAAGGATCGCACATTTCAGACAGACCGAAAATTAGAACTTCTGTTCGGCAAAGCTGTGTACGGCCACAACAGGCCTAATTCCTGATGTGGCTGTGACCGACATGCTGCAGGACCCGGAGAAAAGTGCGCAAAATATGATAAACTCTTTCATTTTTGAAGGAAATCATGACAAGTGTGACAGGAAAGCATAACAGTGGAAGACCGTAATGATTCCTATTGTTTGCCACGCCCCTTAAAATTGTACAATGCTAACTGAATTCTTCAGCATATATTCACAAATGTCTATGTCCCATCTTGTTGTATTTGATAGCTTGGGGCTTTCTTGAAACCCACCGAGCTCCTAAGGCGCAGAAACGTCCATTTTCAGACGTTCCACTGTGCATTGAATTCCATGTCTCGCCAACCTTATCATGGCAAATTTTCTAAAGCTAAATCCAGCCAGATAATAACTGAACTGCGCTGCATATTCGGGTATCACATTCGACACCGACTGGCGTTCTTACGCTGTTGATCTACATGGCCAATTCACCGCAAACATCGGCCTCTGTGGTAGCCTGATAAGTCTCCCGAATCAGGAGATTAGCAGCACCGCTACCATACGAAGCACTTATTAGCCCATTTGGAGTGGGAAGTGTCAAAGCGTACGACGAAACCTGAGGAAACACGAGAATGCCTGTTCGACAGAAGCGTTGGAAGCAAAAGGGTAGCAACCAGTAGGACAGAACAATTACACTGGATAATAGGAATGTCATTATCAGTAATGATACCATCAAATTGCAAATATTAATTTCCACGGTTTTGATGCATGCCAGATTTAACCGAAAATGGGACCTGAATGCAATATTTATAAGTTTGACCGGCACTCATCTGTCGACTGTGGTTGGGCCGCTGGACGCCCCCTCATCTTTGGGATAACACGAACAGCTTGGACGGGCCAGGCTTACTGCCTTGTTAGTCAGCGAATCCGGCCCAGCTGAGAAGTGTCAAGGTCGATGGCACCGTTAAGAGCCATCAGCAGGTCCAAGTATGATAGCAACATCCTATAGACAAAACGTGGTTTGCTTTCACGTCATCTTTCTTACTGCAATAACGAAATGGTTCATGATTTATCTCACTTTTCCAACAATGATGTGGAAGATTATTTTTAAACTTTCTATCTGAATACTCACGCGAATTTTGTCTGTAAGAGGAATGGTTTGCAAATTTGTTAGCCAGGTTCTCAATAATATTTTTGAACTGGTTAACGGTTCCTCTACAATTGGTNTTGCGGGATAGGTATTTTGTTCATATCCCGTGCCTATTTTCTGTGGGCTTCAGTCACACTAACGTGTACCATAACATCATACTATGAAATACAATACGCGAATATAATAGCATATAATACAACGTATAATGCAGTATTTGAACATAATAACATAATGTAATAAAGAATTATTTCTGTAGTTGGGGATACTTTAGCCTGTCAGTGCGCAACGGCCTATCATGATTGCATAGTTATTGTAGTTTACGAACCCAACAAAATAAAAACCTTTCCACGATTTTGTCGACACTGCTTTACTCTTTCCTGTTTGGAAAATCTTAAGACTCTATTGAACATAATTTTTTAAACCGAGGTGGGCAGCCGCTACCGGCTCCGTCGGTAGCCAGGCTTTAAGACCCGGATTCAGCTAATTTACAGTAGGTTTATCAGCAAACGAGTATTTGTTGAAGAGTTAGATAGTTCACCCAACGAGTGCGTCCAGAACTGCAAGCCAAGATGACTGCACCAGATCTTATACACACCAAGTTACCATTCGCATCTAATCTCGATTGCCGGAAACCGGGAGGTGAGCCAAATATGACAAAGAAGAAAAGGATGAAGGAATGTCTGGGTGCCGATGGTTCTGCTCGTCCTGCAGGATGAGGTTCACGCGGTCCTCCCTGTGTTTGGTTGGGCATACTAAAAGTTGTGTCAGAAGCATACTTTAGGTCACTGTCTATCCAAATGATCCGGCTGAGTGTTGAATGTGTAGACACCTCGCGTATGTGTGGTAGATTTTCCCTGGACCCCTCTCTTTATCCAGTTGCTCTTTTTTCCATTGCCAAGTTTTATTCAGATAAATTGACAGGGTTTTAAGGCGGACAAGTACCAGTTTTAACACCAGGTTTTGATGAAAATGGTGAGGGTGATGGCAATAAGCGAAGCGTCCAAACACCCCTTAGAGTATGCAACACTCCAGGGTGGCCGTTAGTATGAGGTCCGTCATTGGTTATTACATAAGTATTTCACTCTCTGGAAATTTTAGCCTTTCGTTTGTATGTAGAAACTTAAAAATAGTTGATTTGCTCTTTAAATCATGGTCTTTGATGGCATCCCTACTTGCTGCTTCCTGTCAAAATGACTTCCATTTCTTTTGCCGTCATCATGTGTTAACTTCGTTACAAACAGTTACGCGTGGTACAGTGCTACACTTCATCGGTTCATTACTTTGTTCATCTCATGTACTATACTCACATTTAGGATAATGTAATGGTTCTCTGGCTCCAACCAAATGATCACAAAAAAGTAACATTTGAAATACACCGATGAGCAACCCAGTTGCTTGAATCAACGGACACCCATAATTACGGGTTTAGTGCAAGAAAAACAAAAAAACTAAACTTCTGCCACATCTTGCAACTGTCTGAGAATGAGATGTCACAAAAAACTGGTTAACGGTTCCTCTACAATTGGTTTCTAGTAATTCACGATTCCGTTACCTGATGCATGACGTTGAGCTTGAATTGCTTTTAAGAGGTTTATTGCGCAAGACGCAACAGCATTGCAGGACCTGGATGAGTTTACCGGCCAATGTTTCTGCGGAGTGTTAAACCGTTTTTAGACGATTTCCGGGACAGTAACCGTATGTTGCACGAACCCATAAATCGAATAAGTCGGGTTCAATTAATGCAGTGTGATTACGGAATGGTCTGCATGCCCACCCCGGGAGTCACTAACCAAGAAGAAGTGGTACGATGTTTATTGTCTTCGCATTGCCGGTGACTCTCTAAAAGTCCACCGCTTAAACGTCGTACTTCACAACTACCTGAATGGTTCAGTGAGGATCACGTATTAGCTAATGCTCCGCTCTGCACCACACAGAAGTGTCCCATTTTCTTGATAAAATATACATCACGGACGACTCAGAAAACCGTAATTTAAGTTTTGATTTTACAAAACTTTGCTCCCGAATCGACGCTGAATGGAACGTTGCTTTATGGTGTTGCTGTCATCGTGAACTGGAAGTTATTGAGCGGACTTAGTCATTTGATCTCATAGTTGGTTTTTACGTAACATACATACCGTGCGACCAGGTTTGGCGGGTCGAGCGTCTGGCTCCCTAGATCAATTGTTACTTGATGGTCAACTTCCTGTATAAAAACTTACCATATTCGGTCTGCATCGGTCCGTTTAAGCTCTTGGTCTTTCTGCATTACTGACCTTATATGATCCACTTCCTCGGGACTGAGACCTCCATCCGGCATGTGATTATTAATCCATTTTTCCAGTTGGTCATACTGGTTTGCCCAGCGTGTTTGGCTAATGTCTTTAACGGTTAGTTTAACGGCAGATGTCATATCAAGTCACGCTCTTCAAAAATTCCGGCGTACACCAACCACAAATATTACAACTGCCATCAGTTGCTCATGCACAAAAAACTCAGTAATATCCCGTCAGAAGCGTCAGGATTGGCCAAATGTATTTATACCAAGAAATTTCAACTGATCGACGGACTAGATATAGAAAGCCACTATCACACGAAGAGAATGGAACAACATTTGCCATTTCCTCAACAGTATTTGTTATACTGTGCTAGTGACTCTTAAGGCTTCTGCGAACTAGAAACCGCGCGGTTTCCAATATACATATTTCGACTCTCGGGTTCTTGTTTTAAACCCAACTAAATGGTTGATTGGCCCGGTTTATGGTTAATTATTCTCGTACACGGTCCACAATTAGTTCTGATTACGGTTCGTTTTCTGGGTTATTTCAAGGTTACATGTTGTAAGCACTGTCAACAGAAGCCGTAGAAAAGCCTACGGCTGGTTAAATAGTTTTTAAGCAAGAAAGAGGGTTTTTTGGAAACCGCTTTTCGGATTGTTACGATCTTTGATCCAGATTCCGACCTATGGGCTTTGGCGACGCCTTGTCTGTTCCTTTTCCGTATTAGGGTTGTTACGAGTAATAAAGCTCTCCCAGGCATAGCTTCATAAAATAAAACTAGAGGCTTAACCAGTAGAGGTTGGAGATGTTTTATAGTCATAGCATTGCGCGACTGCATTCAAAGTGCAATCCCCTCTTTGATGGCTGTTCCTGAGAGTTTATATACATGCAGAGGAGCGTCGGCCACAGACTTCCAGTTTGCATTTGTGGCCTCTTGATTGTGCAAAATGTGTAGAAGAAAATAAATACAGTAACCTGGTTTGTTTGGGCACTCCCAGTACGAATAGTAAATGAGTCGTATGGCATCTTTGTCGAAGCTGCCTTCTGGCTGTTCTCCACGTTCCAGCGGCCACTCTGACGCCCCGCTTCCACACTTGCTCTAGTCGGTGTTCCCCACCCTCCACGTATGGGGAACCGGCTAGAAGTTCGTACTTTGTTGCCAAACTTAGCAAGCTGAATGGATTGAGACCACATATTTGGATTTCCTTCCAATGCGACCATTCTGTCTTAAGCCGGCGACATAAACGACGACACCTTAAGGCTGTTCCACTATCTCATGCGTGAGTTTTGAGTCGATATTTCTGTCTTGCCCTAGGAACCCAATGACTTCAGCCCAGGTTTTCCCAGCGTTATTGGACGACTGATTTTTCTATGCCGAAAGCGGCCCGCCAATACCGCGCCGGAGTTCCAGCTAGCCATCACTGGAGTCCATCTCTTTCCATAGCCTTATGTCGTCCGCAAACGTCAGTCCGCGGAGGCGAGGACACTCTGGCATCAATACTCCACACCGAAAACACGCCTGTTGTCACGGCTCGGGGAATCCACCATCGAATCGTAGATTCCACGTGCTTTTTGGACGTGATCCATATTTACGACAAACCACGGAATCCGGCATGCTGAAGTGTGAAAATTAACGTGGTTTAGTCTACTTGGTTCATGAACTCTTTAAGTTAACCGAATACTATGTGAACCGCCCTGTGACATTCTTTTATTTTTAAACCAAGCTTCACGAGCTGTCAGCCAGCTCACAGTGTAAGAACTGCCTCTCCCGAATCCATGTGGCACCGACTTAGGCATTCCGCATATGTGTAGTAAAGCGTTTAATGCCCTCTTGGCCTGTCTTAATAGGGAGATGAGGACCACTGGCTTTAGGAACATCGGTCGATAGTCGTGAGACCCGCTACATTTTGGTCAACCGAAAATGGTCTGATTATTCCAACACTCCATGCGTCCGAAATACTTTCCGTTATTGTTCACCAGCTGTAAATAAGTAAAAGGGGTGCTGCAATGTTGCAATAATTTCTTAAGCACAGTGAGGTGTAGTCCGTTCGGCTTGACATTCATGCCAGTCGGTATGCTACCCACTAGTTGGGAATAAACATTATTATTAGTAAAGAAAGAGTTCATCCAACATCAGCGTGAGCTCTGATTGGCCGAAAGTATGGAACTGCCATCAAATGCTGTTGAATGCCGTTTGTCAGTGCCGAATCCAAAAGAACTCGGCATTTTCTGAATGTTCTCGCATCATAAGCCTCAAGTATGACGTTTTGTGCACTTATTGTTGAACTGAACCAGTGACGAATCTTTGGGTGTTTCATTAGGCCCCTGTTGCAGGCAGCAAATATGCTGTGATCAGTCCGACAGACCTGTGGACAAAAACCCAGAATACCCTCGCATTTCTTCAGGCGGCTCTGATTAGCTGGCCCCATTCAATAGGTTTCTAGTGGTTCCAAACAAGGTCGCCTGTAAACGCCAGTGCCGTAGCATTAGTAGTTTAATTAATCAATGCCTGAAAAGTTAAATTCCCCCATGAAGAGCATCTTTCTATGGCCCAACTGTTTGCTTTTTACTTTTAACCACTTCTGATAAAAAATGCTCGTATCTTCGGGCTCTGCACCAGTGGTATTTGAGTCTAGTAGTTATCGCTGTAAAATATGCCAGTACATTCTTCTTACATTTTGAGGACAGAGTCTGACTGTAGTTACCAAGTGCTCACCTATTGAGAACTTCGCCAACGTAAGTGACAGCGCCTACAAAGTATTTGCTGACGCGGTCGTGTCTGTGGACTGCATTATCTTCAGTTGTAATATCTGTTACGAACTGCATCTTATGCTTACTTAAACATGTCTTTAACTCGCTTGGCTCATACGCGATGCTTTCAACTTTGACATCGGTCGGTGTCAATTTATGTCCACCCTACTTGTTGACTGTCCACAGGATAAGTGACCGTTGGAACGGGGGTGCTGCTATAGAATAACCAAGCCGTACTCCGTCGGTGCAACGTTCATGCTGTCGTGATGCCACAGCCCGCATTCCCTAGGCTTGGGCACAGACAAGACGGGCCGTTTCAAAAGCTGGACTTACCCGGCAATTAAACTGTCACTGTCTCATCGATTCTTGGTGTTTCCTGCGTTCGGCCTCGCATTTTCACCATGCTAGCTTCCACAGTTTCTTTTGGGAGTCCGGTTTAACAACTGTCACGCGAGTAAATAATTTTGTAGTCAAGCTTTTTCACTTAATTTATGCAACTTTGTACAACCATAGGGATGCCTCCGCACAGGTGTAGTGTCAACACACAAATTACACTATAAAGCCTGTGACCATAAGCACAAGGCGAGTAAATGAAGTAGACAGATAGCCGGTCTCAGCGGCTTGAAGTTCTGTCTAGCTTCGGCGAGTAAATGAAGCAGACAGATAGCCAGTCTCAGCGGCTTGAAGTTCTGTCTAGCTTTGAATAATGAATCCATTGTAAAAGGTCTTTTTTTGAAGCAGCCTGAATGTTTCAAACAACTTGTTACTTCGGAACTTCTGCTTTACTTTGAACATTTTGAACTTTTTCCACCTTACCCCAACAGAAGTTTTCGGTTTGTTTCAGTCAAGACAACAAGTGGCTTTTTAGATAGGCTGCTTATTCTTTTGTACAGTGAGTTGTTGACAAGTAAGCTCCCTGTTTAACGGCAAAAAGATCATCGTTTATGGAAGCTTGGAGTATCGTTTCGGTAGTAGCTCCTTGTTGATATATGATTGTTTCTGCGCTAGTTTCGGCTGACTTACACCGCTGGAGCTCCAAACTTGGTAACTGTGTAAGCAGCCAAGGAGCCATAGGCCAATTCTGAGGGACGTGCTAGTCATTGGGATTTGTATCTCTACCTCTGCCCGATGATAGTTAGGTGTGCTTGTAGATATTACCAGAGCAAGAAATGACTTACCAATGATTTTTGCACCCGAAACATCGTGTTGCATTTGTCTGAAGTTTCGAGAATAACAGATGATGTCATCGAGGGTGTGCTGACCGAGATTCAGCGTTTTGTCCGTCGTGTTGGCGTTAGAATGCAGGACTTTGTAAATAATTCTGGTGTGTGAAATATAAAGCGTTACTAGGCTAACGGATTTTTGTTGGTCCAAGCGGTTGTAAAGTTGATAAAAGCGAGAAAGTTCGACAAGTCTTTAGGTGAACAGCTAAAACGTTTTTGCAAACTGGCAACTCCGGAACGCCATTGTATGAGCTAAGCAGTCAGAGTCATTTCCGATGACCTGTTTGTTTGGTGAAGGTTATGAGAAAAATTATGGTTTGGAGAAGTTGATGTCAATTCTGACGATAAAAATTCTTTATAATAGGACCGCAAGCCGTTACATGTCGAGTGGAATATTGACACAGCACTTCTGACACACACCCACAAGGCAGGCTGACATGATTTGCAGCCGGGAGCGCTCATATTCACTCAAGGTTACCGCAACAGCTTTTTTGCAGTTCAGCTGTAGGGTTGTATAGCCCAAAGAAACCATATGGTCCTTTTATCCTACAGCGCTCGTGTCCACCCCGGAACTCGTTGCTACAAAAACGATATCTTTTTCAGACGTAATTATTCTTTCACCATCGAGTTCTAAGGATTGCGATCAGTGTCCATTTACACCTTTAACTATGTCCGCAAGCCTGATGGCTTAATTTACTAGCAATTTTGGGAAGATGAACACCAGTGTCTGGGTATTCGGACCGTTCTAATCATTCTCATCGGCAACCACAAAGTCGGGTAGTACAACCTCCTGTCCTCCTTGTCTTCACCATATTATGGCTCCTTAATCAAGCACAATTTTACCCTTGTTTAATTCCCCAATTTGTGGCTTTCTTCCCGGCCAGGACTTTCGAGATCCAGTTGCGTAAATTTTGATGAATATTTAGCTAGTTCTTCGCCAGTATGATATGCCGATAACTCCAAACATGTTACGTTATAATGGCTTCCTTCCGTTTAGCTTAACCAGTGATTCTCTAGCAATTTAAAGCATTATACGTGGGCATTGGGCACTACTCCCGCTATCACGTTTGACCGCCACAGAATTTGTACGCCTGTATAGGTTGTTAAAAACGCCTATCTCTTCTTGTAATTCGTTGAACATTCGAGTGCCCGGTTGGCCGGAAATTATGCATTGATTCAGCATCTTGTGATGATCTCTCTTCTAAGTGAGCTAAAGTTTGTCAGTCAAGCATACTCACAGCTGAGTTTACACATTATATTCATGTCGCCGTTCTTGATTCTTTTATTCTACTCTTATTTTTTACAACGGCATTCCTCGTTTTTGTTATTCCGGTTTTGCACCCATGCCAACTGTCTTGCTTTTGAACCGGACGTAAACTGCTCCTTGACCCTGTCATCGCACGTGTTGTTTAAGCCAATGCGTGGTTTCATTATCTTGTTACCACGTGCCTTTGAGTCGGTGTGGGCTTTGAGACCCGTTAGGAATTAGCAGTTCCTTAACCGGTGTACTGAAGTCGGCGTAGTCCCAATATTTGAGGTTTGTAACGTTCTATGATTTTATTATTGTATTTATAGAACCGCATTTGTAGATAAGCATCCACTTGAACGATTTGACTTTTAGGGTTTTTCGCGTAACTCAACGTGGTCCAAAAGGTTGCTGGAACTAGTCTATAGTACTTAAATCTTAGAACTCAAGTAACCCGTGGATCTCGAACGTTCATCCGAATTGGAATATAGGCGACGCCACCGGGACTCGAACCGCGGTGCGTGAAATGAATGGCACACATGTTGACCACTAAGACACGGCGCCGCAGATTGGCCCGCCGATAATAGAGATAGATAAGTTTAGCAAGAATAAGATGAAATTTTGGAAATTTATGAAAGCATTCCAAATGAGCGTCGCTGATCGGCTCTTTGATGATAGCAATATATTGATTTACCTTCCCCATTATTGCTGTAGAGAAGCGAAAGAGGCGATTGAACACTACGTGTTTGTTCCTGGAAAGACAGGCGATCAAAAGGCCATGGATAACCTAAGGACGCAGTTCGGCAGGCCACAGGACTTAAACTGCCCAACAAATCTCAAGCGCATAGTGGAACGTCTACTCGGCATTTGCAACAAAGGTGGGCTGAACCGGCAGACGACATATTGCATTCGGGATCAGAACCGCAATTTGATCACCTAGCACCATTCCTTGGCAGAAGTGTATCCATTGCTTCCAATTGCTACGGTGTTAGCGCCAACCCAAGAAGATGTGGTAATCAAGTAGACAAAGTAGGTTTAGAAAGCCCACCTAGAAAAGCCCGCATCAACGTCGTAGCTATGAAAGAGAGTATAGCCTGCCTTCCCTGTTCACAGACTCATAGCCTTTCAGACTCTGAAATGGTTGGCACCCTACCTCAAGTCAAGAAGTTCAGTAGTCCGAGAGGCCTCAAGTTATGCTTCGATTGCCTAGAGGCTAAACATAGAGCATTTGAGTGTCGCGTCCCTACATGTTGCGACTTCTCCAGTTGCAACCAACGACATCACTGTCGGCTTCACAACACACAGCGGATGGTGAATAAGGCTACGAAAGGTGCCAACGTCAACTCAAAGGTAGTTGCGGGACCCCGGGGCTACCTCGGGTTCGAAGCAGTTCGGCTGAGTAGGCCAAAGAGGGCTGTATCAACTCATGCTCTGTTAAACACTTGTTCCGATACCACTCTACTAACGACAGACGTGGCTGGCAAAACAACTTGAGATAGAAAGGGAGGCGATGCGCGAAGAAGTATCATCGGTAACTGGCCCCGACATCAAGGATACCATGACAGTCAGCTTTGCTATACAATCTTTGCATGACGGATATGCTGTGGACATCGACTGTTCCTACACTGTTGGGCCACTTCCCATCGCCGAGGCTTCGATTCCGGATGATTTGCTGCTGCGTAAATAGACGCACCTTTTCAGATGTTCAACCTGCGCGAATTCCTGAAGAGAGCGTCTCGATTTTGAAAGGAACTAATGTTCCAGAGGCCCACTGGGTTATCGAGCAACGCATGGGTTCTACCAAACATTTCTACGCATATCTAATGGCCTTGGGGTGGGCAATTTTCGGACCAGCTCCCCTTGCAGGGCCCAAACGAATATCAGTGAATTGCCTCAGTACGGGACCTAGTGTTAGAGATCACATACTGAGAATGTTCAGTAGGATCTCAATGGTACTCAACTCAATTAATGGTACAGATAAATCATTGTTTCTTGAGAACACGGAGATTATAAAAGATACAGACCAGTCTGTTAGCTCGTTGGACGGTCACGATCAGGTGCCGCTGCCTTGGAAGGTCGGCTGGAAGAACCTCACTATTAGTCTGAGTGCAGCTGAAAAACGCCTCAGTTATTTGAAAGGTCGCTTGTTGAAGGATGATGCCCGCCCTAGATACCACACCGCGACCCTAACTACTTACCAAAGAAAAGGGTATGTAAGTCGGTCACTAGTTGGTTCAACAAAAGGCTTGCGCTTCATCCCCCATCATATGATATTTAACCAGCGGAAGCCCAGGAAGTTCCATGTAGTTTTCGATTGCGCTGAGGACGGTCAGGGTGTTTACCTCAACTGCTGCTTATTTTCCGCACTTGACCTTACAAATGACATCATCGGCGTTTTACTGCGTTTCCGACTTCATGAAACTGCCTTGTCTGCGGATGCAGAAAAGATGTTCTTACAAGCACGCTTGCCACCGGAGAATAGGACAGCGTTCGGCTTTCTGTGGTATACTGGTGGCAATACGAGTAAATCCCCAGAGGTCTTTCATCTCAACGTGCACCCGTTTAAAGCCACCTCATCCCCGTTTTGAGCTGCCCTTGCTCTGCGTAGGGTTGCTGATAACAATAGAAATTATTTCGACGAATTGACAGTTTCTGCAGTAAAGGAAAACTTTTACGTAGCTGATTGCCTTGTATCTGTGGACTCTGTTGATATAGCTAAAAAAACTAGTTTGCGAACTCAGTTCGATGTTGAATTTGGGCGGATTTTGTACACATAAGTGGGTAAGCAACAATCCGGAAGCCTTGAATGTCATCCCCGTTAGCGAGCGGGCTTCCGAGCTGGCTGACCTCGACATTTCAGATTCGAGTTTGCACAAGACGCTAGGTCTGTGCTGGTCTACCACAACTGATTACTTCCGACTGTAGGTCAACTCGCCAAAACAACCAGCGACCAAACGCGGTGTACTTTCTTGCATCGATTCACTTTACGACCCATTCGGATTCGTGTCCCCGCTTCTACTTCAACCCAAACTGTTACTAAAACGACTGTGAGAGAAGAAATTTAGTTGAGACGAACGCATTAATACGGCCATGGAAACTTTGTGGGACTGTTGGCAGCGGAACATACAAAGAATTGAGGCGTTGGAAATTCCTCGATGCATCATACCTACTGGGTTAGATGTAACTTACAATGAACTACATATATTCTCTGCTGCCTCAAAAATTGAATACGGATCCGTTGTTTATTTACGTTGTACGCGCCGTTCCGGGATGGTATGCTGTACTTCTCTGACTGGCAAATCCCATGTTGCCTTTATGAAGCCTGTCAGTATACGGCGACCGAAATGACAAGCTGCTATCCTGTCCCTCGCCCTGAGGAAACTGAGTTTGGAAATAGGCAGCACATACTTATGGACCGACTCCATGATCGTACTGCATTACATCAATAACAAAAAGTCCAAATATAGGATGTTTGTCGTTAATAGGCTGGGATACGTTCACGAGAATACCGAAGTATCGCAGTGGGAGCATGTGCTAACGCAAGACAATCCAACAGATCACACATATAGGGGAGTCGCTGGTAGCCGCATGGACAATCCAGAAATTCGGCTGCATGGCCGAGGCTTTCTACGGAGCCCAGAGCACATGTGCATAAAGAGGAATTTAAATGCTTTGCCGAAGATCTACCGGGCCTTGCAGTTAAAGAGTCCAACGTTCTGAACACTAGACTTTTGGGAGAACTAGCATTTGACAAACTGCTCCCTTACTATTCTTCATAGACTAGGCTGAAACGAGCCACAGCATGAATGACGCGATTCAGATTGTAACTCCAAGTGAAGGCAAATAAAAAAGAGAAGTCTGTGCTCTCACTTAGCCCTCTGCAGCTTGATGACCTAAGGGTAGCAGAAAATTCATTGTTGCAATGCAGCACATCTTTCCGCATTTATATAATTCTCTCGTCGGAAAATCACGTCCTGCTGAGACCCAGAATATCAACTTGCCTAACTCTTTGCGTAAACTCTCTCCAATACTCCTTGAAGACCTGATGTGTGTTGGAAGAAGTTTGCAGAATAGTTATGATGATGATCCAGACTTAGACGTGCTGACTCCAAGTCACTTGTGATTTTGGCGGCGACAGGTTGAACTGTCAGGTAATATGGTCAATTTACACAACAGATATACCCGAGGTTGGAGACATGGGCAAGTATTGGCGGATACGTTCTGGCCTCGATGGTTGAAGGGGTACATTACACTATTACAGTTACGACACAAGTGGATGCGAAACCGTCGAGATTTCCGAGTTGGAGACTTCGTATTATTCGGCTGCGAAGATCTAAGTCGCGGACACTGGGAGGAAGGCGTCATAGTGGATACCAGGCCCGGAAGTGAAGACCACATTCGGGAACTACTAGTCAGGACTACCTCTGGTACGGTTAGGCGGGATATACTTCGCAGTTGCCTGCTGGAAGGAGTAGAAACCAGCTAGATGCTTACCGACCCTAGGCGCATGCTGCAGATTGAAGGAAGCTTTTGCGGCTAGAGCAATTGTAACATTCTCGTTGATTTCTTTCATGTATGCGGTGGAATAGTTGGTAGATTAAGGAAAGCCATGCTGGCTTTGGGGGCGGTGTTGATTCATTTCTTCTATCCTTATTTTGTACAACGTTATTCCCAGTTTTTGTTATTCCGCCTTTGCGCCTATAGGCGTGGTCAATGCACGTATTGTTTAAGTCAATACGTGGCTTCGCTATCTTGTTAACACATACCTTTGAGTCGGTGTGGACTTTAGGGTCCGTTGGGGGTTAGCAGTTCCTACGCCGGTATAAAGAAGCCGGCATAGCCCCATGATTGCATTTTTAAATTTTTACGATTGCATTATTGTATTTGTAGTGCCGCATTTGTAGATAAACCCCCAAGTTGAACGAGTTTGCTTTTGGGTTTTGTGCGTGACTCAACGTGGTCCAACAGATTGCTAGAAACAATCTATATACTCGACGGTAAAATACATTTTGGGAATGTGTGAGTGGCTGTAATCGGAATAGATCATTTTTCCCATGTTGTGCTTCCACGGAGAAAACTGCATACACCGTCGTATGAAAACACTTGGGCATAAAGGCTACCATTCGAAGGCGGCGTTGCTGGCGGCGGATTCAGTGGGCATATTTACTTTTAAAATAGCTTAAGAAAAAAGGAACGTCTTTCGTCGCCATACCAGGAACCACTGGAGAGGTGGGTTATACGCCCTGTGAAAAGTAGTGTCTGGTAAGAGAAGTGCCACAATGAAGCATGTAATATTTATCCGGAAAAGAATATGGTAAGACGCAAGGTTCCTGTGGGTAAGTAGCCATACGGAGGCGGCTAAAGTCTCTGGGGCCTACGGTGAAGCAAGTATTTAAGCACCTTTATCTCCGCAAAATTTCTACTCAAGATTATCATAAAAGTTGCTTTAAATGTGCCTTTCAGTGCTTCTGAGAGCTTAGGAACATCACTGCTGTGTAGACTTTGTTCCATCTCAGAAGCCGTTTTGACTGTGTTTTTTGCCAGCTTACATCTATTGAATGTCTTTGGATTAGAGACGTGCGTTAAGTGTCTGCTTCCGTCGCAGTTGGGATAAGCGGCCTCTCTGGCAGGCTAACAGATACTTTCAAATTATAAGCAGTTTGATTTTTGTTCCTATTTTGAAAGCTCAGTAATCAATCTAACACTTTGTTAGGGAAAATTCGTCCGCAGTGGGGGTAAGGTTGATCAACGCAGGAACGTCGGTGTGTGCAACATTCCAAGTCCACTACGATCACAGATCAGAGTGCTCACTTCAATTTGACGGAAAGATAACTACGTTCCCGGCGGTTGCGAGGGTAATCAGGGTGAATAAAAGGCCTCGAATTCCGTGTCACTGGCCGAAGTGGGATCCAGGAGTAAGCGCCACCTGGCGGATTACACAAAGTTAGCGGCGATTATTTGAAGCCGGATTGGGTGACTGCTGTGGATTCCGAGTTGGAGGGAAGCAATCCAGTTGGAGACTGGTACCAAGTAGACGCGATAGTGTTCGGAATGTGGGAGGAGCAGAATGAAGGAAAACAGTTCAACCCTCCGTAAATTATAGTTAGGTTAGATGATATGCGAGTATAACTCTGGTCGGTCGGGGAGATGTTGCATTACTCTAACCAATGCGGATACCAATGAGCGAAAATTCAGTAGTTTATCTACTGTCAAAATACTTGAAAAGGCCATTAAATAGAAAATTTTCCCGCATCTATGACAGGGCGCGACTTGGGTGCATTTGCCTTACTTTAGAGAGACCGCCCAATAGAAAACTCTCCACTTAAATGCTTACTTGGCTCGTGCGTCCAGTCTGGGTATTGCCCGATAGTTGAGAACAACAAGCAGTGCGGAATAATTTGTAGAACCTACGCTTAATCGCATATTCTACGTTTTTCGGCGCGGAGGCTTGACTAAAACGGCTCTTCAAGTTCGTATTTGTTATGAAAACTTAACGCAAGCATGCTGAAATGGTAGCGGTTCTAAAGTGATGATGATAATGATAATGTTTACTCCCAACCATTGGGTGGGATACCGTGATGGACGATCACACGAGTGCCTAAAGGTGAAGAAGAAGTTATCCCCAAAATCGTTTTTGCTGACAAAAATGGTCTTTGTATAAACTCATACAGCATACCACCAGAGCAATACGCCCTGGGGCGTTAGACGGAAAAAATAATGTGCCTGGACTTAGGCGGATATTAGGGAGTTTGGCTGCCGGATGTAATAAGAAATCGCGAATTGCGGAAAAAGGTGATTCACAGTGCACGGAACCTTAAGATAGTTTTACAGCTGAAATAATTCTCTGAACTCTCTAGAATCTACACGAACCTTGTGGATGCGAAATACGCGGATAAGTCATTTCCGTAAACAATTTTTGCTCGATAATTGCTGTTACCAGTTAAAATTGCGTAGGTTGCGTTCATTATTGGTGAAAGATCGTGCAAGTTTGTTGCCACAGTAAAATCTAACTATGCGGCACCTACTCAACAGAGTCGGTCGACACATCCGGCGGTAGTTGTACATTTCCGAGTGGGCCGCTCACTAGAAGCACACCCAAATTATTTTCGCCGAAACTGTAGGGTGTTCGAAAAGGAGACTTTTAGGGGGAGTTAGTCTAATCCATTTGCACTTGTAGGTGATATTTTGCTCATAGCCTTTTGTTTAAGCGAGCGAAATTTCAAGGTCACGGACCATCACCGATTCGCATTTTGTTACCGGTTTACGAGAGGTAAAGCACGAAATCGCACTTTACCACATTTTGGCGTCCTTTAAAAACGAAAATAACATCTTAATAATATCCAATGCAACTTTAACTCAGCGAACTCGATCGTTGACCTGTGTTAGCTTTGTACACCCCAGATTTAACAAACGAGATAAGTTTGTTCAGTGGACTTCGTCACAACACATTTTCTTATGGAGCTCAGCTTCCAATAAGTACAACATTGTCAGACAACAACATGAATTGTGCGGTGGAGATGCGTTTGCCATCTCTGTGGATGATTGCCTCTCCCAACTATGCATAACTAGCCTGTGTACAATAAAGCGTCAGGTAGTAGGCTTAGGTAAATTGCCAACATGGTGGTATCATTTCTATTAGGGATATGACTCGCCATGTGTGGAAAACGTCATACAGCGGCCATCATGATAACGGTAGCCATTGTCACTCATCTCGACTACTTATCGTAACTGATAGGCCCGTGTCAATGTGCGATGCTGTTTATGAGGCCTCACCTATACACTATAACTTAATGTAACGCCTAACGACGACCCGTCATACCCATAACTGTATTCACTGTCGCCTACCTTCGCTATTTATCGTAAATGCTAGGCCCGTGTCTATGTGTGACACTGATTATAGGGCCTCGCCTATATATGGCAACATAATTTAATGAGCAAAGATTGCCTCTCACACTCATAACTGTACGCGATGCTGCTTATCTTTGGTACCTATAGTAAACACCAGTTCAGTATCTATGCGGGCCAATGAAAATAAGGCCTAAACTAAGTATGATAGCCTAATCTGATGGCCTGTCATAAAAGTTCAGCTGTAGCACCCTTTTGATGCCTATCTGCCCTGCAACCAGAAAGAAGCACGAGGGGTAGTATATTGCCAGGTTGCCCAAGCCTGAATATCGATTACCGTTTTTGAAATTGCGCACTGTCGCCTTACTGCAGTATTTAGAAATTGTGACCACTTTTGGTTGCATGTCATTTTGGGCCGCAGCCTAACTCATATCATTGTGTTTTCTAGCAGCCTTTCTGAGACTTTTCTTATTTTGAGTCCCCGATGTACACATGGCTGTCTTGTTGCCTCGTCTGAATGATAGCAATGAACCACCATTCGCCCTCGGTGAACCCAGGAACATCCTCGATCCACGCTGGTCTTAATTTGCCACGATTCCTTGGCGAATCCTAACTACAATCACAACCCTAAACAACTCACCCAAGATGTTCATGTACGGGGCTGTCCACGGACCCAAGTACGGCGTCACGATGACGGTACCGCGACTACCACACCCAGTCCGGTGGCTTGCCCATAGTTCACCATATCCATAATATTTGTCGAATGAGGGTTTTACATACATCCACAAGACCACCTCAATCCGTTTAATCTGTACCAGCACTCGAAAGCACTGGCCACCTGATTGTGCTGCCTAGGCAGCAGAATAAGCAACTGCTTGTTCTGCCCATAAACACCAACTCTCCCAACGCCACTATCGGTGGTTCGGTGCAGCCTAATGCCCGATATAGCTTGTACTGACCATCACAAAATAACTTAGTAGCTGTAAGGAATTCCTCCTTGGCTTGTTTTGGCACGACACCTACCACGGCGATAAGAGACTTTTCATATACAGCTCGTGAAAGGCTGCTCAATTTTGAGTTTGCGCGGGCAGAGGGGACGTAATTATTGTCGTTGTAGCTTTGAGATTATTTCCAAATGCAGTACAAAAGAAAACACGTGAAGAAACCGGCTCTCCCTTGAATTTGCCGCCGCCATCAGAGAGACATCATGCAAAGCCACTGACAGCCATTGAAATATGAATTCCGCGTCCATGGTGGACCTCTAGTACGTTTAAAAAACTTCCAACAAAACCGAGGTTGCATGGGGATACCTTGAGGGACCGAATAAATACCATCAAACGCTGAAACTAAAGTTTTCCTCAACCGAACTATGGTTTCAGAGGAATTTTGACTATGCTTCTAAGGCTCGGCCCATAGCACAGCAAGTTCAAAGTCGGACTTACGCCAGAAAATTTCGAAAGGACATCGATTAAAACAAATCGCATAAAATGACGACAGATGAGGGTGATTTTTTGTCTCGGTACATATGCAATGAAATGCAAGATTTTGAAGTAGAAAATTTTATTTCGCTCGCGAGGGTTTTGCAGAAAAATGCATTGTGCTTTCAAGGTGCGGCGCGAGCAATCGCAGCCAAAACGCCGTCTTGGGAAGCCCGCTCTAGAAAAAATTATTACCGACGAACGAAAGGTATGGTACGTTTTGGATTTAAATGTTTCAAACGAGTGTGCCGCTCCCAAATTTAGGGCCACGTTGGCTGCCCAGGAGACCCGCCAGTATGGGGATTAGGACCTGATTTCTCACCCAGGATGAGTAAACAGCGTTTTAGAAGAAGTGTATTTACAACTATCCCTTTTCCAATCTATTTTGGAGGCCTGTAGCGTTGCGCAGATACTCTGAGGAGAGGCACCAGATAAGCGAGTGCATCACTTTTGTCAGGTATGTCCTGGGAAGCTCCGTTGAGTTCTCCAACATTTTGAAGAACTGCGGGGGGCGGCGGAAGGTAGACACGTCGTGAAAGTGGTGACAAAGTGGGTACAGAATGGGTGCTAGGAAAGCGGGTGCCGGCCTTAAATCCGTGGACAATGGAACGCATCTCGCGGGGCTTGTCTCCTTTCCTCTAAA
This sequence comes from Clonorchis sinensis, assembly GCA_003604175.2. Lineage (NCBI taxonomy): Eukaryota > Metazoa > Platyhelminthes > Trematoda > Opisthorchiida > Opisthorchiidae > Clonorchis > Clonorchis sinensis. The sequence continues at coordinate 41,685,269 of CM030370.1, forward strand.
ATATCATCACACTCGATGAGACCTAATGCTTAATTAGGCCCTGTCTTAACAAGGGTTGGCCAACAGGCTTTCCGCCATTAACCCAACTAACACGCGGGGTGGACATGGTAAGATTTTCAACCTCCGAGCACTTACTTTTATTAGGGAAAATTCTTTCTCATTTTGGGTAGTAGTTGCGTGAAACGACCCTCCGACGGTTGTCCACCCTCCATCTAGTACCCCAGTCAAAGCACTATTAGGCGTCTTTGTATGCGAGACCACGCGCCTGCAAGCTTACTGCCATCTCTGGGGGCCTAAAGAGCAGTACTGCACCCTTTTTCGCTTTTCCCTCCAGGTGAACGGCGGCCACTGAGGGACAAGTGCAAAACCGACCCGGGCAACTTGTGCGAAAGCGTCGATCGTGTGTATCAGCGCACGAATCCGTTAAGAATACAAAGGTTGGGCTTGAGTGTAGGATGGACGGTATAGGTTGACATAACAGTGGTCACTGGAAGCAACCGACCTGTTCCGACACAACAGTTTACACGCCATAAGAAGTCCTGTAGAGACAGCGGTAGCATGAAACGGCGGAGCCACTACACTGCTTGCACCTAGCTGTGTAACTGACGCGATTTTGAGGATTGTGTTCTGGTTTTCACGGATTCACGGATGCACGGATTGATACACAGGATCAAGGCTTTCGCCCATGTTTCCCGGATCGGTTTTGTTCGTGTAGTTCAGCGGCTGTCGTTCAACTGAAAGGCACAAGTGGAAAAAGGGTGTAGCACTGCTCTTTAAGTCCTCACTGCGGGGCAGTATGCCTGCCAGCGCGAGGACTAGCATAAACAAGTGTCTACTGGTGCTTTGAACGGGGTTCTAGAAGGATCGTGTACAACCGTCGGAGGAAGGGGATTCCAAGCAGCTACTACCCGAACTGAGAAAAAATTTTGCCTAAAGAAAAGGTGCGCTCTGAGCCTGAAAATCTTCTCACTATGTTCCCATCGTGTGTTTGCTGGGTAAACGGTGAAAAACCTGTTGGTCAAGCCTTGTTCAAAAGGGGCATAAGTAAGAATTTGCCCCCCCCGGAGGCGACGATACTCCAGGGAAAAGAGGTCAAGCACCACGAGACGCGTTTCGTAGTCCACGGATTTGAGGCCGGCAACCATTTGGGTTGGTGAACCTTGTGACAGTCTGGAAAAATGAGAAGCTGACAGTAGATTTCCCCCTCTATCTTCAACTCCACAACGGAACAAAGAAACTATGGAACCCATTGCTGTTTGGGATTTCGACCAATGAACGTTGGCCATATGAGTTAGATCGTCTACGTGTGCAGTGGGCCTGCCGCCATGTTCCCGATTAACCAGTTATGCTGTGCCAAAAACGTGTCTTCTTTGTGTTTCTCTACTCATTTGATCTGAAAGCTATCCATTGGCTCGCGCAAGTCATCCTGAGTGACATTTGGAGGTTTCAGTTCCCCTTAATGAGCTGACAATATATTTCCCATCTGCTTTCTAGCGCCTACAGCTTTTGCATTCTGTAGAATATGAAGGGGTTGCTTGCATAATGCGGGACTTGGGTGATAACAAATTATCCGCTAAGCGAGACTAGATACCCATGTACATCCTTTCTACACTCTCTGACCCACAGACAACCACCGAAACTACATTGGACCTAATACAAAACCCCTTGGCTCCCTACTCGATGACGGACCTAGTGAACTTCTTGGACCAAGTATTGACTTCCTAAAGGATGGACTTTACCGACAATAAAACAAAATGACGTTCGAGAGTTTCCCTCAACTTCAAACTGTAGCCCGATCGATGCCTGTTTGTACATCACTAGTCCTAGGTATTTCAGGACGCTTGAGGTAAAAATCAATAATAATCATTCAGCTGTATCACCCTTTCGGTGTCCAGCTGATATGCCACCCGAAAGGAGTACGAGTTCTGGGATACAGCCAGGTTGCCCACTTCTAAATAGAAGTTGAGAGGCGGAGGTTGGGTTCGAATTGCGGACTTTCCCGTAAATTCGCGCTCTAACCACTGAGCGAACTCGCTTGAGGTAACCTAGAAACACATCCCTTCCTCGTTCCCTCTCTTCCCTTTCCACTTTAAGGTGTTACATATATGTAAATAAGCCGTTGGTTGTACGACAGTGGTGCATCATTGTCGATATTGATGATTCTGTCTCTGACGATAGTGAAAGTCATGATAATCCTGTTGGTTCAGTTCAGGGTGAATTTGAGTCATATTATTGATAATTTCGAGCGATAATAGCAAACCAATCAATCCGTCAATTTATCAGCTAAAATCCCTGCGCCACAGGCACATTCATCATCATCATCGACAGCGCGACATCAGTGTTTAACACCGATGCTTCACTGCCATACAACCATGATTTATTTGAAATCCTTATTGTAAAGAAAAGAATAAAGTTGGTTGTGGAAGGGACTTGGTGCTAGCGTACTACAGTCAGTCCGAGGTCTCACAGCTATACAACAAAACAGCCCGCAATGTAGCCTGATACACACATCCCTTGAGATTCATGGACACACCACTTTGACGCCATAGGTGTCTCAAATTAGCAAACACGACCCGGGCCTTGCGGATTCATGCATTGGCCTCATCTGTCACACTACAATCAGAACTAATACAACTTCCAAGATACGTAAACGCTCCACAGCTTCCAGTACCTATCCCTAGATTGTCAGTGGCGCGTTCAGTAACTGCATGTCCACGAGCATGACCTTACACTTTGTGGGTTCACAGTGCATACCAAAGGACGGGATGACTTTGGTCCAAAAACACCTGCGCCTTCTCCTCCTCTTCGAAGATGAAAACGATGTCATCTGCATATTCCAAATCGATAAGGTTTTCTTCACAGGCTGTTTGAACACCAGGGTTTTGGAGACCCTCCAGCGTTCGTTCATTATCTCATCGATCACGAAGTTGAAAGGGAATGGAGAGAGTGGGCATCCCTGACGGACACCGCTTTGTGTACGGAAGCTTTTGGAGAGCTCTCCGTATACTCTCACACGTCCGGAAGTTTTGGAATACAAAGAGCCTATTATGTTCACAAACTTCCGGGGCATTCCTTGGTGGGCGAGCGTGTCAAGCAGAACAGACCGGTCAACCGAGTCAAATGCGCCTTGGAAATCCAGGAATACTAGAATTGTGGGTCGCTTATACGTATGACGTTGTTCTAGCACCTGACAGAGTGTGAAGATTTGGTCAACGCAACCCCTACCAGGCCGGAATCCCGCTTGCTGCTCTCGAGACAGTGTCTCACGAGCCACCGTAAGGCGACGAAGCACAAGTGACGCCAACAGTCTCGTTACGACCGGGGTCAAGCTGATCCCCCTGTGGTTGCCACACTCACTACGAGCCCCTTTTTTGAAAATGGGCACTATCAACGACTCTCCCCAGTTGTCTGGGACAGACTCCTTTTCCCAGATGCAGGCAAACAGATCAGACAGGCGTTGACTGAGGATTTCACCCCCATCTTTGAACAATGCGGGTGGGAGGTCATCCGGACCAGAGGCTCGGTGGCGCTTGAGAGAACATATGCAGTCATAAACCTCCGAGGCCGTAGGTGGTTCCACGTTCACCGTCCAGGGTTCTACGTCACCTGTGGGTTCCAGATGGGCGCCAGCTGGTGGCCATGACAATTGTTGTTCGAAGTATTCGGCCCATCGGTCGAGACGTTCTTCTTTATTCGAGATGGTCACTCCATTCCGATCCTTGATAGTTTCGCTCACAGGTGGTTTCCGGGGACCGGTCGCACGGATCAACTGAAATAATCTTCGGGCATTACCGGATTTCTGGGCCTCTTCCATTTCCTTGGCTTTCTGTGTCCACCACACTTCGCGGTCGGCTTTCACACTCACCTTCACTTGACGTCTGATAATTCGTCGCACCAAGTTATGTTCCGGGCCGGCTGGGATATTTCTCCGAGATTTAAGCAGTGCCACCGTTCGGTCTGATATCCAGTGCTTGAGTGCGCCTGGTGGTGCCGTGCCACAGGCAAAATTCCCAGCACTATGCAAAGAGGTGGCAATCTCGTCCCAGTATGCGTTCACATCTGATGGTGGAGCATTTGGAAGAGACCCTAGAAGACGATTCTGGTAAGTTCGTCTAACATCCGGATCTGCCAGTCTCTCAGTTGCCAAGCGATTTGTCCGCACCTTACGCGGTCCTGGAAAACGTAGGGAGAAGCGACTCCGGACGAGCGCGTGGTCGGAATCCACAAATGTGTTCCAAAACGACCGGCAGTCAGTTACTGATCCGCGCCATCGGTAACTGATGGCGATGTGGTCGATTTGAGTTTGTGGTCGGCGTGTCGTTGGAGGACACCATGTGGCCAGACGACTTCGGCTGTTCCGGAAGTTAGTACTGCATAGAAACAGCCTGCGATCAGCACACAGCTGAAGCAATCGTTCCCCATTGTCCGTACGTACCGAGTCCAATCCATGTCGACCTCCTAATTGAGTCTCAGATACGCTAAGCCTGCCCACTTGTGCATTCAAATCTCCAGCAACCACCACGATGTCTGAGCTTTTAGCTCGCCGCAGCAGGGCATTCAGGGCGTCATAAAACCTGTCTTTGACGGTGTCGGAGCTACAGTCAGTTGGGGCGTACGCAGAGACGATAAACAAACATCGATCAACTTCCCGCTTGTGAGACTCATTCACAGACGTTGCCAGACGAACCGCACAGAGGCGACTATCAACAGGTATCCAGTCAAGCAAGGATACTTCCGCCCGGTGACTTAGGACGATACCAACCCCTGCACATCCCGCCGCAGCAGCCTCCGGATCACCAGAGGTGTGCAGCCGGAAGCGAGTGGGGACTGACGAGGCGGTTAGCTCAATCACTGTGCTTGCATCGTGAATCCTCGTTTCTGAGACACAGCACACATCAATGCTAAGCGATTTCAGTGTGAGAGCAAGAGCAACTTGTTGTCCTGCTTGCTTCAGAGTGCGGACATTGAAGGCGGCCAGATAGACTGGATGTCGAGGCTTGAGGAGTGATTATTCATAGAAATTTACGCTTTTATAGGTATAGTACACCTTAGTGAGCTAAGCAAGCTGGAATCTTTCTGTTGATTAGGCAACGTCGTGAAACAATGTTTGGCTGGATCAAACGCTATATTCAGCTGAATGAAGACAATAGTACTTGGTCTTCTGTATGTATGGCGATGTGCAAAATGTTGTCTGAGATGAAGACGTAGTCTGTGCATCCGCAACTCGAACTGAATACTGCCTGTTCTTCACGGGGTTACTGTTACTGTTACTGTGAAAAACGCATGAAACCGACAAGTTAACTCATTCTGCCTAATATCATGTAGGAGGGATAGGGGTCTAGCGCTCTAGGAGGACTAAGATAGCTCAGCCGTTAAGACGTCAAACTAGTGGCCGGAAGATCTGTGGTCCGAATCCAACCGCGGCCCGTCGATTGCTTCTATCTAGACTGGTAGTATCTCAGTCCTCTTGCTTCCTTGGACTATGCACGAAAAGAGTGCTACATGATGGATGCTTGTAGTGTTGTTTACGGTAGCTTTGGTGACATTTCGTACATGTTAAAATGGGAATTGATCTCCTTGAAACACCAAACGAAATGATCGTTGTACGATTACCAGGCTTTGTACCCAACTGCCATTTTCGGATCGGATATCTTGTCCGTCGAGTAATAATAATAATAAAAATCGTTCAGCTGTAGCCTTCTTTCGAGGCCTAGCTGCCATGCCACCCGAAGGAAGGCTGGAATACTGCCAGGTTGCCCAAACCTAGACAGTGGAAGTCGAGGGGCTGAGGTCGGGTTCGAACCACGGACCTTCCGCTCAGTAAGTTTGCACTCCAACCACTGGCCATCTCGCCCCCGTCTATCGAATAGTAAAATACACTGGCCAAGCGCTGAGGGCTTGATGAGTTGTGGGTTTAATAAACAGTAAAAGCTGAAACGGGAGGCCAACGTCAGCCTTTTGGGTTTGCTTCCTTCTGTTTTCCGCATCCAGTCGTTCGTTGCAGCTTACCACTTATTTTCTAGTTTCGTCAGTTTTAGTATACTTTTCTCTCGATCCCATGGTAGGTGGACATAGTTTGTGTAAACAGGTGATGAGCACTCGCATATCCAAAGGAAATTCTGAATAGGTCTTTCCTGCACGTCACTGAGGTATTTTTTATTTGCACCAAATTTATGGCTAGTCAGCATTCTGTCCATCACTTACGAACCCATTTCTGCTGTATTTATTTTTAGCTGCCTCGGAGCTCACCATTTATGGTTTTGTTTTACATAACCTTGATCAGTCTGTTCAATTGTACCTACCAGATCCTTCTTCGTCATGCATAGCCAGAAGCAATTAGTCATGTGGGATGGATACAACAATGGGACTGGTTTGGGAAGCACATCGTACGCACTCTCCGGCACGGCGAATCCACACTATTCCACGGCTGAACCAGCAGAAGATCGGGACTTATTTTTCACCGGAGGTAGCTATTACGCAGTGAGGGTTGAACAGGAAACCCACCCTCAGTTGACCAACTACCTTCATTCAGAAATGGACAACACTGCGGTGCCCTTGGCGGATGGGCATCTTGATGACGAAGAAACGACCAATGGTCCTCATGATTACGATGCCACTGAGGAAAAAGTGCTTCAATTGCAAATGGAGCTGGAACACATGCGGGAAAACTATGAGCAGTTATTGTTGGAAATACAGAACAATGATCAAGGTGCTAGCACCGAGGTAGAGGAAATAATCGAAGAAGAGGTTCGTACAGTGAAGGGAAATCGTCCGTCTGTGAAACAAGAAGAAGTCATCCATCTTGAATCACCTGTCGCACGACGTGCAGTGACGCGTGATGTGGCTATTCAATCGCCACTGATGACAACTCGTACAATGGCAACTATGGCTTCTCCGATAGATCCAACAACTAAACAATGCTTTGCCGTAAACGTCCGTCCGTCCACAAAAGATGCAAGCACCTTGTGCCCACAGCCAATTAAACGTGAATTCGGGTGCACAGCAGTCGAATCTGATGCGGCGCTACACGATTGGGTAGAACAAAACATGGCTCAACACTCAGAAGTTACACGTAAACTGGTTACCACGCTGCTCCGCAGTTGCTACAGAAGTCGTGAATCTTTTGTGCGCACTGTTCTGAGTGTTCTCAGGAAAGAAAACAAAACGGTTGGAGTAGAGGCGAAACCACAACAACGTCGGCAGTCGACATCTACATCCCCATCTTTGCAGGAGATTCCCGTACGGGAAGCACCAAAGGTTGAAGCACCACCACCAGTTGTGTTAACTGAGTCTCAGATGGTAGAAGCTCGTCCTTTGCTAATGAACAAGTCTTCTATGACATCGCGTATCCACGCTGTTCATGTTAGCGTGGCCACTGAAAGCATACTACTGCGCAGTCAAGGCTCTCAAACGCTGCAGCAAGTTCCTGATATAACAACTTCCGGCGTCCAAACCGACGGCCCTCCTGGCTTGGTTGATCGTGGTGTACATGCTGTTTTGGAGAGTATTCAACGCGTCTCGTCGAGCTTTCAACCGGAATTGTCTAAGTCCGAACACTCTTCGGAGCATCAAACGCAAACCGAACGTAGCGCTAGTCCCAGCACAGTTCGAACAACAATTGAATCCCGATCTACGACTACCGCAGACAAACGTTTGCTCTCAGAGGCGATAAAGGAGGCAATGGAGCAGTCTAGTGAATGTATACGCACCACGGTGAGTCTTTCGCGGGGTGTTTTTAGCGCCTGTTTTGATGCAAACCGTAGAGCAGGTTCGGGTAGATTTCCATGGGTATACTTAAGGTACGGTGTGAATTCAAAGGTATTTGGTGGTCTTTTCGATTTTCCGATGTAAGTTACAGTCCAGTAGCCTACAGTGGCAAAGTGGTAACCTCCATTACACGGCGTACGTGCATTTGCACTGCAGAGGATTTCCAACTTTTGCCCAAGCACCCATAATGTAGCCGAAAAGTGACACTGATTCTAAATGGGGACTTTCTGCTTGCCAGCTGGCCTGTCCTGAACAATGTTCTCACGCCGAACTGATGCACTTGAACCTCGTCTACCATCAGGTCACAACAGTCAAGTATTTCCCCCTTGCGTTGTTCCCCTACCTGGCCGTACGTTGCAGTTGTCCAGGTACATAAACGGTATTGGATTTGAATTCACATACCATTGTATTATTGTTTAATTTCATGTGGAACCGATAATCTTTGTTAGACCGAATGCCCTAAGCATTATCGTTTTCGATAATTGTGTGTGCTTTTAAAAGCACCGGTTTACTGCTCAGCTGACTCAGTTTGAGGGAGACGAAGAATTCATCACGTTTGCCAATAGAAATAAAAATAATCCACCTAATCTACAACCGACCGTGATTCAACGGATTCAAATCCAAGCCCCTGGCGGTTTTCACACAAAGAAATAGTCAAAGATATCGGTGTTTAGGCGTAACACACTACTCGTAAGGTTTCTGAAAACCCTTCGACAGCCCACCACCGGTTTCGCCCTTCACGGGGCTCATCAGGTAGGTGCTGTCTCGGAGATCCCGTCAACCTTATGTTCTACTTGAACTTCAAGTTAACAGATGTCAATAATTACTGTCATTATCACATGAGTTTGTTTTTTCAGGGGACTCAACTGAATCCAACTGTATTCTTCGTTTATGACGTCTGCTTCAACTGATTGTGCAGCTGGATTCATATGAGTCTTCTGTGAAAACCTAATTCCTGTGCAATTAGAGTATTTGTCGTAAATATTAGAAAATGGTAGTAAGGTGATGCAAAATTCGAATTACACCATAAATTTCTGAGTTTGACGGCTACCGGTCACCTGAAGTGTTGAATAACTTGGGAATGTAATGACATTGACGGTTTTGGCGAAGGGCAAGGAAGACTTGTACATGTGGTACGAATTAGTGTTAGAGAGAGGAAGTGAAGAAATCAGACTCAGAGGAGCGTTCGGTGTATTGGTAGAATTAAGACCGTCTTTGTATGGTACTAAATTGTCCCCTTTTAAGTAAAGCGACTAAAATGTGCTACCTCGTGTTTCACGAAAATTCGCTCACTTACTATTGTTTTTTGCTGCTTTAGTCGGCATATAAAAGGGATTTTCTCTCCGATCAGAAGAGATGCTTCGGTGGTAAGTAAGCATGCTTCTGGCGGACCGGGACATGTATCAGCTCACTTACAGTGTGAGCCTGTGCAATAGTTTTCACATACCACCACCCACTTCAATATCAATATGGCACAACAGTCGTATTTATCTAGAATTTCAATGCTCTTACGATATGTTGCGTTGACTGTTCTATTTTCTGGCTTCGGCATCATTAGTGTCCATTGTATTTGCGTGGCATGTTTGAAGCCATCGACCAAGACAAATCAGGTCTGGTCAAGTGAAACCCGCAACAGCGCCAGCGATATTGTTGTGAGACCCCTTGCGGCGAGTTCATCTAGATCAGTGACAAAAGATGTTGCCATTATGGGGCTTTTGTGAAGTAAATCAGCTGTTTTTGTAAGTGTTTGGTTCTGAGAACCTTGTTTCCCTGGGAGTGGTTGCACCAAAAAATTCGTTATCCGCTAGAGACATGTTTTTCCTCCAGAGGATTACTGTACCATAACCTAAGGGAGTGGTAGCGGTCGGCGCATACATGTTAAGACTTAGTAGTAATGCGACCATAAGTTTTCCTTCGAACATAACTGGATAGAGGACAGGAAAGAGGTGCCCCCCCGTATGCAGCAACACCGGAGTAGGGGGACTTATTTGGGCATCTTTCGGAAATATGTTGTATCAGATGATATTGCCTTTGCTTCTTTTCAAGCAATAAAAATATGGTTGGTAGAAGGATGTAAAAAATCGTTCAATTGTAACACCCTTTCGGCGCCTAGCTACCATGCCACCCGAAGAAAGCACGAGGGCTGGGATACTGCCAGGTCGCCCAAACCTAGACAGGGGAAGTCGACAGGCAGAGGTCGGGTCGCTAAATTCGCGTTCTAACAACTGAGCCGAAAGGGAATGTAAAGTTACTTGGGGTTAAATGAGCTTGTGGTACAAAGCATCATTCAGTAATGTAAACAAGACTGACGTTGAGTCGATTGATGGCGACATTTCACTTGTCACAGTGGAAGACTTATAGCAACGGAACAATTAATACTAGATGAGATGGATGAGAGTAAACTTGGTGTAGACCAAGTGAGGGTTAAAACTACTCTCTGATGACCGGTAACCTCAATTTACATTTACAGGTGGAACCGCTCCCATGAACAGCGACCGTGTGTTATCCACATCTTTTTCGAGTTTTGCCGGTTGTTTTTAGCTGTCAGATGTGTCTTGTATGGTATCCTAATCGTTGTATTGTCACGCGAGTGGAGGCTTTGTGATACCTATGTGAAACCGTTCCAGGTAATGAGAGCAGGCCGTGGCATACACATTACTCCTTAGTAACCGATGACGACTAATTTCGCCGGCATACCAAACTGTCAAAAGTTTCCAGTTTGGAAATGTGGATTTTTGGAACCCAGAAACCTAGTGAATGTGCGAAATAGATAGGTCAGTCAATTTGAGAAAGATGTCTGATGAGGTGATGTTCGTTCACGGAACATTATCAAGAGACTGGAAGAGCCTCTGTATCGTTCTACCACTCAGTCCACCTCTTGTACTCCAGTATCGATAGCACTTCTCGAATGATCAGCACGTTGTTTCCTTCTGCTGTAGCAAATATGTTGGGCAGACCGTCTTTCGTTTTTAGACCATTTTAGCGTGCTTGGTTCATGTGAGAGACTAAGTCGGCTTGCAGAGCATAACTTATTATTGCTGGTCAATTCACCCCAATTCAATTTACTCAATTCTGTGTTCCTCGCGTTGTGAGATTCGATCCAAACCTTGGATGAAACACGAACCACGGAGGTATGTTGGTAGTTTGAACTAGAACCATATTTTGAAACAGGACGTACGTAGCAGGGCTTCCGAGAATGTGGAACCGTTTAGTCTCTGGTGGATCGAGAAAACAGCAAGACAATAAACTACGACTTCTATACCACGCTCCTAAACAGAATAAGATGAAAATTTTCTAAATATTATCACATTGGTCTGAGTAGGTAGGTGTTCCTCTTCGTGGAAATGAAAGGCGAGTAGAAGCGGGAAGGCATGTTTATGGATTGATTCTGAGAGGCAGCTCATTAGGAGTTCCGCTTTTCGGAGTGATACAGATTTCACCAAGCCATGTGTCGGAAGTAGAAAACACGAAATTTACTCTTGGTTTCTACTGGCATATTGAACAGTTGGTCTTACGTTTCATAGGCACATTTTCTCTTTTCGAGAGTAGGGTTACCGGAATTCCGGAAATGCACTTGGTCACTGGGTAGCATAGGATACCTTCGCCAGTCACCTGTACACGCGGTCCTTTCGTTCCATCAGATGAAAACAGCCGCATGTATCCCCCAAGTGTCCATCATTTTCCGTTACTTCAGCCCAAAACACTCCTTTCCGGAGAGTCTCAAAAGCCGCATATCCTAGACTAACTTTCCAGTCCTGATACATCATTTTGTACTGAGATGGTACCTAGAAGATGCTTCCTTAGGTACTCACCAATCGATGTCTTTTAATATGGTTCGTATCTTTCGGTGAGGTTGTGCGAAGTCATATCGTTTATTCAGCTAAAACTAATGAGATAGGCAGGCTATGGTATCTTTGCGACGCACAGCCGCCACGCAGCTCGAAGGGAGTGTGAGGGCTGAGATAGTGCTAAGTTATGCCCAGCGAAAAAAAATCAGCGGTCAGAGCGCGAGCGTACTGACCGGAAGGTCCGTGGTTCGAACCCTGCCTCTGCCTCTCAACTTCCCCTGTCTAGGCTTGGGCAACCTGGCAGTATCCCAGCCCTCGTGCTTCCTTCGGGTGGCATGGCAGCTAGGCACCGAAAGGGTGCTACAGCTGAACAATATATATATATATATATATTATATTTATATATATTCAGGTTTGGGTTGGAACCACGGAGCTCGTGTTCGGTAGTCCGAACCCGAGCTGTGTCGGTTTCTGTAGCATTCATATTCTTGTGCCCGTTCTACTTAGTTGTAGTCTATTCCCAAGAATGTTATTCCTCACCATAAGAAGGTGAGGAACGGCAACGTAACGAAACACGGTGTACGCGATAGCAAGGAGCCTAGACCAAGTCTTAAGCTATGGCCCCTAAACCAGATCAGTAACAGGTCAAATGTAGACTGTCCAGCTGTCCGTTTGGTTGGTCGATCATCCTAGAACGCTCTTAAAAGGTTAACGCCGCATTCATGTCACCCGTTTTTCTTCAAATTTGGAGAAACAAGTCACTATTTACCATTACTGCAGTCATGATCTAGACCACCTCCTCCCCAGCACACCAAACTACCACGCATCATTGTTTTTATAGCCCTCCTTCCTTTTGCATACAAAAAACCACCATTTTATTTGAAGTACCTCATTTTATTCGGTTTTTGCCGTTTAATCATCCAACCCCGTACCTCCCATGCTATAAAACTTTGGGTGTTATCGTGTAGTGTTACATTATTGTCTCTTGAGTACTGTGCACGATGACATTCTGCTCTCACCGGGATGTTCTCTCTACCCGTTTAATGATTTTTCACACCATTGTATTTTTTGCTCCAAACCGCCCTATCAGCATCTGCGATCCTCAAGACCTTTATCACCAACAGAAGTGCAGAAGTTGTTCCAATCAGGCCTTGGACCGGGCAACAAGCCATTTTCGGAATTTGTACAAACCCAGGAGACTTCGTATACTTCACATGGCCCCTACACAAAGACCGCTCAAAGTGAAAGCTGCACAGTTTCTACGGAACGGCGAACAGTTGATGAACAATCTGCCTGCCATCTGGTCCCTGGAGATGTTAATCTGGATGAACTTGCGCGCGGTGATAGCGTCGTGCTAGACAGTATCTTGGCACGTTCTAAGCCGGTGGTTTCCTCTCACGTAGTACGTCATTATCAGCCGTCTGTCGAAGTTGTACATCACGTCACAGATCACCCGTCTCCATCCCTACTTCGGCCGCTAACTCCGATTCAGATATCGCCCCAAACATCCCCATCCACCTGTGTTCCGGACGTCAGTGCCTTGCGATCGCCGCCTTTGAAAAGCTATGAGATACCGATTTTTCATGCTTCACCAACCTGCCAGGCTTCTGATTCTGTTTCTCATACTTCCATCGCCCAAAGCCCAGAGTTGAAACACTTCTGGATGGAGACAACCAGAATCCCGGATGCGTCGTCATCGAAAGAAAAGGTGCCTGTGCACCGTGAAGAGTGCTCCACTGGCGAACATAAATATTTCACTGAGCATGTTACATCCGGATCTTCTGGTGTACATTCTACTTCTCATGCAACGACGGCTTCCTCTTTTGGAACTAGTGAATCGGTGTTGACAACTGTTCATCTGGGGTAGGTTTTTTATTTTCGTGCCTTTAGTCTCCAAACCGTAGATTTATATCCTCACTCGATTTCTTTACTATCCATATGACTAGCTGATTAATGTAGGACATGCACTAAAAGGCAGCAATACTGGTCACATCACAACCAGAATGTCCCGAAGTAAGGGATGTACTTTCTTCATTGGTTGTGTAACTATGCGCCAAAATACACAGTAGCGACTGTTGGGCTCATTCTTAAGCAGATTGGTATGATGATGAGGTACAGAAATACAAGAACGGAATTTTTAGTTTTCCAAAGTGAATTAACATAAAAGTCTGCTCCTCATAGCTTTTAAACGATCGATTTTGAGACTAAGGTTCATAGTAATCTCTCCACGCGAATCCTCTCCTCGAAGATGGTCTGTTTGCACTTGAAGTAGAAGATAATACTATTGAGAATGGAGATGATTTGGCATGAGTATTATAGGCCCCGGTTACCCTAACCCAATGGGCCCATTGCGCTACCCTGGGGATTCTGGCTAGCGCACCGTTCAATCGATAACAGGCTGTAGCCAGCTGACTTCTGTACATGTCCCTTCCAATTCGAGAAACGCTGAAGATTGTGGAGAATTTAACATACCTCGATAGTTGTATTGGCTATGACGGGAATCAGATTATTGCCTGAATCTCAAAGGTCTAATTTGCTTCATTGTGACTTAAAGAATGCATATTTCTTGGTCTCAATGGTTGCTTATTATCAGCTCACATTAAGGGTTTTGTTGTTATGTGGTTGCGAAACTTTTCTTCAGTAGACAGATGGTTTGAAACGTCTTCATGTTTTTGACCACCGATATCTCAAAATTGTTGCCGGTATTGGATGACGTCGAAGATTTCTTGACGAAATACTAAGAAAACGGGTGTTCTTTTGTTCAGCAGGGCTAGTCGTGGACAACACCCATCACTATCAGTTAGGTTGGCTCCATTATGTGCTACACATGCTGAATCATCGTCTTCCGGGTCGGATGTTCTCCATGCCTCATTCAGAATGGCGCAAGCAGAGATGGACAACGTATGGCTTACAGAAAGATGCGAAAGAGATTAGGTGTTTATGCAGTCCGCCTTGAGGTATTTGGTCCCGTAACCCCCTTCCCCGTGCGCTTGACTGGATACGTTTCTAGAAATGGCGGCTCACCGATGCCAGTGGTTTCTCTTTTGTCAGGCTCCAGGTTGTCTGATTGAGCTTTCGGAAATGTAGACACCTTGGAACGTCTATGGTGGACAAGTGCCAGGTTCCTTACCCGTGCACTCTTTTCATTTAGGGCTTTAAGTACAGTTACCATTTTTTTAGTTGTATGACAATGAAACATCGGTGCCAGCACCGATGTTGCTGTCACTGATGTTGCTGGTGGCTTTAGTTTACGACATCCCTTGTGCTAAGGTGAAGTTCTATTTATAAGGAGGTCTTGGCCAGTTTAGTCCAGTCCAGTTTGTCAGGTATAAACCATGTACCTGGAGTCCCAGCCACTACAGTTTTGGTCAGCGAAAAATAAGAAGACGGTATAGCCGGGCATTGGAGGCGGTGGCCTAACCAGTAACCAATGTCGAATCATTCCCGTTCTCCAATGCAGTGCCAACCTAGCTACCCAATAAAGGTGATAGCTTCAGCATACAAATGCCACTAACTAGGTGGCTAGACCGTCTTCCAGTGACTAACTGTTGATAAATCCGGCCTCCGTGCTCCTATCCAGGAAGGCGGCAGTTGTCAATCCGACTGAGTCTGCTTGTTAGAGCTTTTGAGTTTCTTAGTCATGTCACAGACCATGTGTCTGTCGGGCGTTTCCACCCATCACAGGGCCGAAGAAAAGACCTCTATTAGATTGACGTTCCTGTGAAATGTAAAATACGGCATAGCCTACGAAGCGTTAGTAGCTCGTCCATAACCGAAGGATTCTTTCTGCGTAAAACGGCCTGACGTATGTCAGCGTTGCTAATCCAGTGTCTTCATCAGACACGGCCAGTGTTTCGGAAACATCGACTTTCAAACACAGAGGGTTCTGTGCATACCTTTTAGCCAAATTTCCGATCCATAAGACAATATGGATAGCACTGTTGTAATATATCCCCTGTAGTTGACAGACAAACTGACCTCACACCAACACCACAGTTGTCAAAGGGCAGCAAAATATACCATGGCCTTCCTGATTCTCAAAATGGTCTCGTTTCAAGCCAGTTCACCGGAATTTGCAAAACTTACCGAGTAAATAAATTTACCTGAGAACTTGAGGCTTGATCCCACCTAGTCTTGCAGTAACTTCTCACAAATTGTTGACGTGAAACACATACCAGAACGTATGATGGCATTATTTAGGTTACTTAAAATGGTTCAGATCTCTAGAGGAGCTTAACCAAGGTAAACAATATCGCCTGCCTACTCGCGCAACCCTCGATCATTTCTGCGGTTTCAAAGACAGACAGAGGAGTTTCAAACAGCAAGTAAATGACAAATTTGAAGGATGATGTTGAGATGGGACGGCTGTGTACACCAGTGGATGTGGCAAACGTGTGAAAAACGTCCTGTATACTCATACGCGCCCACAGGAGTTGGCAGTCTCCTTATAAGGAATCGAAGTTTAAATCAGTCACCTTTGCCTAACAAGCACTACCATAATACCTGGTGGTCGACATAGTCGAAGGCGACTTTCAGATCTGGAAAAAGGACAACCGTCGGACGGATGAAACTGTTAAAGGCATTTCATCAAGGCATCAGCGACCAAAGCGGAACCCAGCACGATTGTGTTGATTTTTTCTCCAACTAATCGATAAACTTGTACCAGTTGTTCCTATGGCTTTTGTGGTATCGGTATTATCTGTTGACATGACCGATATCAGTTTTATTTTGGTCGTTTCGCATGACGTGAGTAGATAGTTCTGAAAGCCGAGAGCATAACTTCTTTCACTCTTCCGTTCGTCCTCCAGCCAATGCGGTCATCAGCTTGACTGCATTTCTAGAAACTCTCCAGCCACATCAGTTTTTGAACCACTGAAACTCGTTGAAGTCGATTAGTGGAATCGCTCTGCTTTGGCATGCCTAATCCTGAGGGAAAGTGAACTGATAACGGAGCTGACACGATGGCCTGATCAGTTATTTTGCATGCTGCAGAAGGAACTACAGTATTTGAGTCTCGTTGCGTAGACTAAACTTTATCGCAGCGTGATGATCTGTGTACCTTTATACCCCACTGAGCTATACTGGAGAGCTTCACCTCGACACTCACAGTTACTCCAAGCAGGTTATTCAGTTGATAGAAGTCTGACGAACGAGCTCGAGATAGCTTAGTAGTTATGGCGCGAACTTACTGACCGTAAAGCCCGTGGTTCGAACCTTGACTGCTGTTGTATAGGCTTGGGCGACCTGGCAGCATCTCAGTCCGTATGCTTCCTTCGGGTGATATGGCAACTAGGCACCGAAGGAGTGTTACAGCTGCATGGTCTAATTAATCCGGTCTTCTGGTCCTGCGGGTTGGAGATTGCAACAAGTACGGCGTGTACTGCTGTAGTAGTGTGCCGGGACCCATCCGCTGCCTTACGGTAGGCTTCTGAGTAAATGCTTTGGTTTAGGACCCTATTTGTCCTTCAGTCGTCCTTTGTCTACTGTCGTCCTGACAGTAGACCGGTTTAACCCCTTCATAGTTGACGATAACTTGACCCAGGTTAGTTCATGAGTGGCTCCCAAGTAACTCTCTGCGGACACTTGTGCTGAAATTTAGTGCTGGCCAGTAACAGACGCTGGTCAGCACACAACTGAAGAAGTCGTTCGCCAATATATGTACGGTGAAAGTCGCCTGTGAATCTGCCACCCAACAATGCTACTTCCAGGCCTAGTCGTCCAGCATGGGCGTCCATGTCACCGATTGGTATGACAATATTCCTCTTTCTTACTGACCGAAACAGTCGTAATAGATCTCAATAAAACATCTTTCTCGACTTCAGAACTGCATTCTGTCGGCAGCGATAGGATAAGTAAACACTATTTCCTTTGATGATCGTAGCTGAACCGGATAACCGTTTAGCACAAAGATAACTATTTGCTGGAATCGCATCTAATAAAGCGTTTCCAATGTTGGAGCTGAAGACAACTGCTACGCAGTTGAAGGCACGATCCATTGCACCAGGACGACCAGATGCCCGAAGAGTGAACTGTGGTGCATCTTAGCTCGTCTCAAACGGTCTGGGATGCATGATCGAAGTGGAGTCTTGTATGTGTGATTCGAAGATACATCATATATTGATAGAAAAAGAAAGCAATTCTCCGGAAAAGCATATCTGCCACCCAAGGCGAAGAGACAAAGATACTGGAAGCTTAACGTGGGTCAGGTCTTTCGAGTTTAGTAATGGGTTATTTTGGTTTGTTTAACTAGGTGACATTTAGACGCAGAGCATTGGTTAGTGGACTGAACGCGTTGAAACAATAGATGTGTGGGAGGCGGCGCGAGTGAGGGCCGGTGAACTGATAGATACTTCAAAAAATATCACAACATAATGGTTGCGTGCGACGTTTTCGACCAAACCTCGAAGGAATTAAATCGTTCCGTCAGAGCAAGCAAGAAAGCTAAGATAATGTAAACGGACGCTATTCCGGCAGAGGAATAACTCTAGCATTTTGTTTGGAAACAGGCGCATAACGTTATGTGTAAAAGTAGAGATATGTAGTGTGTGTTCTACTATATTCATAGTAAAACCAAATACACTTAAAGATTATTGAATATGTAGCGTGGAAAATATATCCTGGGGAAATTCGCCTTTGTTTGTTCATTTTATCGCCGTCTGGTATACTGGTTTGGGACCCCATGCAACAAGCCCAAGTGGGCCTACCTTTCAGAGGAGACCAAAAGTCCTCTTTCCTATTGTGGTGCTTCTCTGTGCTTAATTACTGTTTTCGCGATATGTTCATTGGCCAGTCGGTTTTGTCTTTCATATTTTGAAAGCCTGCCTTATCTGTAAATTATCAGAAGCAGCCCTGTTTCAAAGACTTTTCCACGCGCCTCAGTGCGACTTGTATCTGTTGTCTTTCAAAAGTAAAGGGTCCAGCTAAATAGATTGTGGTTTTCAACCGACTTAATCAATATTCTGCTTCACTGCATAACAGTTAACCGTATGTGTTTTCTTATTACGAGCCCGTTATGATATTTGTGAAGCCCATATGTCCCATTTTACGCCCCCAACCCTGCCTGTTCCCGCAGAAATGTGTCAGAAATTGCAGTCTTTCCGGCTTGAGAACACAGCAGCTACTTTCAGGTTTCCGTACGTACTTTCGCTTATCACAAACATCTTTTTAACCTGCCGTGGCCCAATTTTCTGAGGGTCCATAATTTCATTTTTCCGAGTCAGTGGGCCACCGACCCATATCTGCCAGGCAATGTTTTATTTTGGCGAATCGCTCTTCTTATTTGAATAGCGTGCTATATGAAAAGAGAGGTCTCTTTCGCGTCTTCATTCCTCTTAATCCTCCAACTACTTGTTGAATGATCGAGATGACAATACGGTCGTTGTTGACTACCCCAACGAATGTTTGCACACTAGCTGGATTTATTGCACTGCGGATACCACAAAAAACGAAGCCTTCAAAACTTGAACGGGCAGCTTGCAGTTCAGGTCTTAAGTAGCAAGCGAGTGTCTTCACTCACAAGGATGATCAAACTCCAACGACAACCTCGCATGTTAGTTCTGACCTGTGATCACACACGCTAATGTGGTTATCTCTTTTTCAGTCCAGCTGATGATTATCCATGGAAACAATCCGCAGAAGAACCGTCCTAAGACAAGCGGGATCGGTTTCAAGTGCGATTAGCTTTTACCCAGTTGTCCGTCTTCATAGTTTCTTGTCAAAGTAGAGTATTGTACAAGCGCCTTAAGAACCGTAGTCCATTTGCCCACAAGCTTGCCAGTTGGGCAGCAGGGTGAGAGGTAACGCTCTACCCGATTAAGAATGGTTTATGACCTCGTTTGAATACACTGAATTCTCCAATCCATAGAATCTGGTTCTTGTGAAAATTCTAACGAGCTCACGGAGAATTCAAATGCAAGATTGTCCACGTGAAGAGGTCTCACTGTAGTAAGGTCATTTAGAGCAGTTAGTCTTATCGCAGAACGTCAGTCGTATATTGATGCTCGCTATTATATCTGTTCACTCTTGAGCAGCCTTTTACCTCCTCTGTATGATGCATATCCGTTGAGTGGAACTGACCGTAGTATAGTCAACAGAATGGTCAATCATAGTGTCATCCGGGGTGTCTCATCGCTGGGCCGAGTTTGTAGCCGCTGTAAGGCAGAAATGTAGAAGCTCCGGTCAAACTATTGACCCATTCACCTAACAGATACCGAGGTGAAAAGATCGGAAAGTATCTTTGCAATTTCTCAACGAACCAATGTCACATTTACACCGATTATGTGGGTTCACAGTTCGCTCACATTGTCGTGTATAGTAGAGATTCTCGACCTGTTTTGCGCACATCTTTCGGTGCATCACGACAGCCCATTCCCATCTCCAGGTTCTTCGATCCGGGAACGATGTGGTTCAGAGGGGAAATGAATCAGAGCACCAACAAAATGATTTAGCTCATTTTGAACACAATGTTCATACTGGAATGTGTATGATCGTTTTCTCCCTGGGACACGAAACATATCATTTTACTGGCCAATTTTCAACGTTTCTTCTGTGTGGGCGGTTTTATTGACCTGACTTAGTTATACCCGGAGGATAGCACAGGAAACAGTCGGCTAATTAGGAAAGGATACCAGCCGAAGCAAGCGTCGATCGACTGTATGGCTGGATCACCTCTATCTGCACGACAATTTGAACAAACAAACTGTCGGCCTATATGCACACGCAAGCGCTATTTCATGGCAGGCCTACGTGTGTTAGTATGCAGATCTTTCGTCCTGTCCGTTCGTTCGTCAGGTTTACATCCCTCATCAGTTGACTCTTCGTTATGCTGTTGGCAGATCTATTCAGAATACAGTGATGAAGCAACGATAAACAGAAATTCTTTGCACCTTTTTACGCTTTTTGAACGGCGGATCTCTTTTGCAGGTATTCGTTTTTGATGCTGAGGGCGTTTCTGAGTCGCGTACATGCAATACCTGTAACCGCGACACCAGTGTAGTCGGAACATTTAATACTATTGCTACATGCGCGCGGAAGTAAGCATTGCCTTTAAACATTTGGTGAATTTCGCTACCGAGCGCCAAACGGATTTGAAGACCTTGCGCACTACACATCTGCCGTGAACATGAAACAGACCAAGAAGCAACAAGTGCGATCCCGGATGATTTCAATATTGGGCGGATAAATTCAACAGTAAATTTTCTTCCAACGGTTATCTTCGATCCAAGGGTGTCGGCCCCTCTGAACTATTGAAACGCTTCCCTGTAAGGACGCATTGCACTTGCAGGTTTGGCGTGTGCATTTCCGTCAAAATCATATCTCTCATGTGCTTTATCAGAAAGGAAAATTAGTTCTGAGTGTTCCATGTCTCGTGATGTGGTTAACGCTTGATCCACATATTTGTTTCTCTGAATTCGCTAAACGGCTGCATATTTTTTCCTCTTTCTACAGGCCCTCCCGAGCACAATCTGCCTCATCCGCCACACGTGCACCATCGAGGAATCACAGGTAGGCTGTTTTTACTGTTACTTTCTGTCAATACGTCCAGTTATTTTGTGATGTCTCGTGGTCTTCTTTTAGGGAGTGGTCTCTGTGGACTGTGCATTTAACTAATCTTACTTGGTATGTGTTTGCCACAATAAGGATCGCTTCGTCATTCCCAACGAGCGCACAATGGACAGCTCACTCCTCTAAAAAATCCGTCTTAATTAACTCTCAAAGTGGCAGATTTTTTCTTCACGAGGCTTATGAAGATCTGCTAGAAACTAATGCCTCCCAGGTGGGTCATGCTGGGCAATAATGCACGACGTGTAACGTTGTTTTAGAAATGGAAATCATTTGACGTGGCTTTCATGTGGAAAACGGTGCTCTTCTGTTTTTCTTCACTCAACACCTTAGACTGTCTCGGACGGTGTTCATTCTCCGAATCCCAAATAGCCTGAGTCACCTTATCGGAGTTAGCTAAACGTGAAAACTTGTCACGAGAAGACGGAAACGGAAGTAAGCATTGCAGGTACAGTTAGGTTATGGTCGGTTCTTGATCCGAGTTGTTTGCTCTGGGAATAAGAACTTCGAAGGTGCCAGTGTTACTAAACCCTATGTTCCAGCCTATCAGGAGGTGCACATCCATATTATGTTTCTAAAAGTCGATAAAAATCAAATGATTAACCTCTCATCCATGACTGGAAACTCGCTGATCATTGGCTGTTTGATTGTAATGCGCCAGTAACTATTGTTTCTTCGGTTACACACTCTCTCCTAGTTACCCGTACTTAGGCCGCCTTTTCAAACAAATCGGTTTTCAACAGAGAGATGGATGTAGCAGTGGCATCTGTCTAACGTACCTTGCGCGTTTTCCCGAAGTTTAATCAACCCACTCGTTCCCGCATTCCGGGCTAGTTGTTTGGTTTGTTGGAATGTTCGCCGCCGCCACGTGACTTCTTTGTTGTCATTTTATGTGCACAATCCCACTGGTTGAGTAGGCTCACGAGTCACTCGGAGTGCATGAGTAACCTGTACGTAAGTTTACATCGTTTGTGTCGCAAGTCGTCAGTCAGAATAGTTGATATCATCAAAATGCGATGGAAGTCATTCCATTGGGAGTGCACATCGCTATATTGCACCAAACTAAGAGCTATCCATCTAGTTATCCGATAATAAACTAGATTAGATTAGCAGACATTTCACTGAGTGCTTATCCTCATCACAAAAGCGATTACTGACGAGCAAGTTGCGAAGCGTAAAACCCAAAGAGAGAAAATGCTGTTTCAAATTGCGTCTTGGTGATCTCAGGATTAGTGAGGGAACGGCCTAATAATGGATCATTTGGATTAGCATAGCTTGTAGAAAAACATCCCTCTCAGCTTTCATAGGTTTCCTTCGGCATGAGCAGTTTAAAGCAGAGTGATGGAAAAATCAAGTCCTGTGTATTTGTAGCAGTTGGAGCAATGGACTAAATACGCACAATTGAGGAGGCGTGATGCAATTTTTTATCGGAGGAGTGACAGTAGAGCACTTCCATGAGGGAAATTGTAGGCTTAGAGCATGTTTGATACAACTGGGCTGACCCGCCCCGCCCACGCCACACTTTGCGTGCTTCTACAAAATCCAAGCCGCCAGCGCCCTTTCCCGGTCATCCAAACAGCGCAGTGTTCCCCGCACGTGGGTACCTGCTAATGGCGCACACACCATCACATATGGGGGCCATCAATGTAAATCTCGTCTCGCATCAGTTAGCTGATGAAAGACGGTATGGTTTTCAACAAGTGTTACCCAGTCTTCAGCTAATGCCCAAGTCTCTGCAGCACTATCAGATCCAGAGCATTGTCTAAAAATAAAAACAAAAGAAGATTTCGGTCGCACGACTGCGTTTGCGTCCGATGGCGGGAATTCTCAGTTCTAGAGCATTCTGACTGTTGCTTTAACCTAAACAGAATGGCTTTGGCAATGAATGACACCGGAGAAATTGTAATTATTGAAGTCGAGGTGAAACATGCCAGGATAGGTCATATGAAGACAAGCCGTCAGTATTCAATCAGTTGGAAAAAGTTTGGAACCGATTGAGGAGTCATCGTTTCAGAAGGGCTTGGTAAACAATCGATAGTTTTTATTTGGGCAACGTTTCGCTTTTGACGTAAAAGCTTCAGGCCAAGTGAACAGGTCACCGAGTTGGCAAGGTTATAAGGCAGACTGGGAACCAATCAGTAAGTTCTCTTCAGATTATCACACTAGGTCAGTGTTCAGTGTCAATTAACGGCTCAGTCGGCTAGTGTGGTTGCCAAAATCATGAATTGATGGGTTGGGGGAGTTTCAAGTTAGTTCCGATCGGCTCCTGTTCCTTAATCTTCCACTTCGGGGTGCTTCAATTGATGCTTCACCTCGGTTGAAGCAAGTGGAATTCAGATGATGACTACTCCTCCTTCTGATGACCGCACACCAACACGTGTTAGCTCGACTGATCCAAAACCGTTCTCCACACGCTTGCCAGTTCCACGCCTTCCATTCTGTTAACACTGGGATGCTTGGCGATTTCTGCTGCCTCGGCCATCAGTCTCTGTGACGTGGACCGTAGTCCTCTCCCAGATAAAAACTACCGATTGTTTACCAAGCCTCTCTGAAACTAAGCCGTCAGTATGTTTATCTTCCGCAGTCAGACTAATTCCAGATGCAGGACTCTACACCGATTTAGACTGGGAAGAGATGCATTTAAAGACAAATGTTTTCTCAGGTGGCTACTCGCAATATTAGAATACGTCAGCGTTAAACTCGAGTCTGGAAGGTTATCCGCCGAAGTAGAGTTTTACGCGTCCCGACCTAACTTACGCTGGAAACAGACAGGGCAGTTCTCTTCCCCGACTTAGAACACCAGAGCAAACGAGATAAGTTTACTCTTGATCACTTGTCAATTGTTATTTCACTCGAAAGATAATACCAAGAGAACAGCCCACCCCATAGGATTTTAACAGAATGGGATCCCACTAATGTTTTGTCAAGGAGTACTTCAATGAAATAGCTCATCCTTTTGGAGGAAAATCTGACACTCTTTGGCTTCCAATCAGAACCCAGAAGCCGAATACGCAGTCTCGACCGAAGCTGTCCAATGTTCCTAATGTGCGACGACAAATCCGAACATCCTCAAAATTAGCTCAGTGTGCCCCGGACCGAGTAGACAGATTTGGCGTCTCTCACACCCGGGGCTAGAACAGCATCGATGGCGCCCTATTTGCTAGTGCGTGCGCCATACGCCGGTGCCTACGTGTGCGTTTGCACAATGTGCGGATTGGATAGCCGAGAAGCGGCATTGGTGAGTTCGGATTTTGTAGCGGTGCGCGAACTGTGGCGTTTGAGGTGCTGATTGACAGTATGCGGACAACCAGCCGAATCATACCGAACATACTGTATTTGGGAGCCTGAGCAGAACTGGCCAGCCAAAGATGTTCTAAAATATCCAGTGTCTGGTGGAAAGGTAACTTTGTTGCAGAAATGAATGACTGGACGGTTCGAAGATCATTCGTACCCCGCATAAGAAGTGAAGTTAAAAATGATTCTTGGGGGACCCCAGTATTAGTAGGGGGTGAAAGCGAAGTCTATTGCCATCCCGTCTTAGCGTACTAGAATCGAGATAAGAAATAATCAACCATGCAGCCACCTTAGGAAGAAGAGCTTTTAGCAGAAGTCGTCCGTTTGGAGGGCACCGAAAATAAGTGAAGAAAATTGTTCAACCCTAGAGTTAACTCTGCCTGGATGCGAAATAGTGAACTGAACAGCATCAAACCTACCAGGATTTGTTTTC
Source organism: Clonorchis sinensis (assembly GCA_003604175.2). NCBI lineage: Eukaryota > Metazoa > Platyhelminthes > Trematoda > Opisthorchiida > Opisthorchiidae > Clonorchis > Clonorchis sinensis. Next base: position 41,710,112 of record CM030370.1, read on the forward strand.
GTGCAATTTGGAAAGGATCAGCAATGGCGAAAACCACTGGGTACTATCCTTTTTATGCTTTTCAATAAAACTGGAGAAGAAACAGTGGAACCGTAGTTTTGTAGTCACTTTGGGAATGGGCTTAGAGTAAGTGGTCATCCAAGGCACTCAGACGTAGTGAAACCGAAAGAGACATGTTTAACGCTGCTTCACTTGAACAAATGAGGAAATTTTCAGTCGACGTAATATGAATAAGTGTATGAAGTGCTCACGAGATTTCAAGAGGTTTGCTATTTGAAAGGATAGTGGGGCTAAGGAGATTTGGCTATCGAATGAAATCAAGTAAAAACTCTGTGTTTAAAAATTCCGAATCCGAACAGTTTGGATTTATTCCAGGCGTCCTCCCACAGACAAACTTAATACACACATCATTCGATGATTCTAAGCCGATAAGTTCATACACCAAAACACTTTTTAATTACTTTGTTCTTTATCGTATCTGTGAGCTGATCGCGTTCACGACAATACACTCCCCACATTTGTAAGTGTGCTCCATTTTTCTTCGATCTGGCACTGATAGTTGCACTAAGCCAGTCATCTAGAGCACTTCGATGGTTCGCAACCGGGACAAATTCATTAATTCAAGTGGACGGACGAATTTTCAGGAAGATTTTACGACATTTATTCCAATACCATAGAAGTCCCGTTTTGAAATCTGATGACATGACTAAAGAACACAATATGCGTTAAATGATCGGCTTTATGTGTGGGAAGTTAATGGCGGCACCGATTCAGAAGACACGCAATGTTGCTATCATTAGAGGCCTCCGTGTTTTAGAGATGGTTAGTTGCAATCATTTTTTCTGCATATCTTCGCGAAGTTGACGGGACTACTAGCGTCTTACTGGCGTTTCGCCAAAACAAGTCTGTCGTTTGGTATCCATACCAATCGATCGTGTTGTTAGACAGATGCCCTCACATTAGGTATGTAAAGGCAGATGTAACCCAATTCACCGGTCTTATACGGCCATTTATTTTTTTGTTCATTTGCCACACACATACCAACCGGTTCTTTCTCTACCCTTATTTACATAGTTTCAACATTTCCGACGAAGCCACTAAAGCATGTCAATTGTTGGCTGCACAGTGTTCTTCGAAGCAGACCAAATCTCTTCAGGTAGGTGTGTGTGTGCGGGTGCGTTTTGTGCTCGTTGGTCGCTATCGTTTGGTTTGCTGATCAAGCTGTGCATTTTTGTGGTCCTCTTCGTACGCATTATTTACCTTAACTGAGTGGCATAGTCCAAACCCCAAAGTTTGTGACAACCGATCTTGCAGTATGGCGTTTTTGTTTTTACTGTCAATGATCAGTGTGGTGGTCAAAACACTGCGCTGGCTCTGTCCTGTAATCTTGGATTAAATATCCTAGTTTGGACAGATGTCTGACTTGTGAAAACTCAGTTTTCCTATTGTCCTTGGGTGAAACAGCCGTAGGAAGTATGACTACAATCGAGGGACGTAATCTACTACTCATAGGTTTATGAGAACTCTTCGACAGCCGACGACCGGTTTCCCCTTCTTGGGGCCCATCAGGTAGGCGCACTCTCCGAGCTTCCGTCAACTTTATGTTCTACTTGAACCCAAATTGTGCTTGTACATTTTTCTGCATAGCCATTTCGTTTTAATGGAAGACTCACTTGGAACCCAGCCGAATCCTTCGCTTATGATGCTCTTACTTGGTTCAATATACTGTACCGAGTTGCCTCACGTTTCATTCGGTACCATATTACAGGTACATTGTATAGACTTAATACATCACCCATGAATTTGCTAAAAATTCTTCGACAGTCCATGACCGGTTTCGCCCCTCTTGGGTGGTCGGACCTGAATGCTACAATGATCCCGCGGGCTACACTGCCTGGAACTTCGCTGCACAAGGTGGAACCATGTCAGGAAGGCCAAAGGAGAGCAGTCAGAGCAAGAGCAATGAGACTCCGTACTGCTAGTAATCGTGCTACCAGGTGGTCTGAGGACGAAATCGTACTGTCCTCTGAGATACGAGTGTGAACGCAGTGAGGCGTTTCTCCCAGGTGACCACCATGTCCATATTACTGGAATCAGCGATGCTTCTCCCCACGAGGAAGCATGGATTAGAAAAGTCCGACCCTAAAAACCGCACACTCCGATCGCCCCACGGTTGACCGTGACCGTTGGCGCATTATTCAATACGGTCGTAATACTTTTAAAATGAAAAAGTCTGGTGCTGCTTCAAAGGTACCTGCTGCGCGCAGCCGCATCACGAGTGACACAACAATGTCTCACTCCCTGCGCCCTCGAGTTAGACCAACCCCCTGCAACCGAGCAAGTCACACTATTGAGTCATCGGATCCGAACAGGGTCCCGAAAGAAAACCCTACTGTTCGCTGCCTCACGGGCCAAACTTTTGAGTCACAGGTTAGAGACAGGGCCCTCAAACAAAACAAACAGTAACAGTCCATTTTGGTGCCGTTTTGCTCTTGGTAGTGTAGCTTCGGAATATACTTTAGCGGTTTTTCGCAGCCCTTGTATTTTTATCAATGTGGCTGCAGCAAACACTTTTCAGTGTTCGAAGTACTTCATATTCACTAGATTACCTGGTTCTGTATGTGAGGACATCCGAAAATTCTTCTGTGTATTACCTCCGTTATCCTGCTCTCAGAAGCTGGCAACCTATCTCAATTATGGATTTTCCACAGTTTCTACATTCTTCCATCATCGTCTTTTTGGCGTCTTGGCTTCAATTGAAGTGGCGCTAAACTTCCGGAACCTCGAAACCCCCTCTTTGACGGACTCGATAAATATGAATCCCGCTTACCTTTTCAGTCGATGAATTGACTTCACGACCCGGGCATATTTATTCACAACTCTCATTACCCTTCTATTGTTTGCAGTCAAGTGAATTGGCGAAGCTTACCAAGATCTGCTTTGAATTGTCGTCTTCGGCACAGGAGAAGCGTGAACAGCTGGAAGATTTCTTCGCCATTCTCTACGAATACCATCCAGATCTTTTGAGGTCCGTGGTTCAGTCTACAAACGAACAAGTATGTTCCCTCTCTCACTCATTTCATATCAAGAGACTCAACTGAATCTCTCGTATATGATATTCTTCCCTGCTTGTTTCCTTACATTTTAAACTTTTGGGCTCTTCTGTTAGCTCACAACTCGTCTCTAAAGTGGAAGGAGATGCTGTAGCTCACTATGATCTCTTCAGGATGGCGGTTAACCTGCTTCATTCTGTTTTCAGAAACGACATGTTGTCCCGTACTCTACCCTTACATTCAAATTTCTGACCTCTGCGTTTGTGTTTAACGAAATGAGCAAGCCTCCTTTATATTTAATCAGACTTGAATATCTTTCGCTCCCCATAACCCTGTCCGGTTTGTCGCTCTTAGCCTCATTAGCTGCACTGTTACCCCGTGCTTTCTCCCTGACCCGTAGAAAAGGGTTATCTGATCGTGCGTTCCGTCGAGTTAGCTTCTGCGGATTTCCTGGCAGATCCCATCTCTAACGGACGCGAGAGATTTGCCACCAAAATCAAACCAACCCTCTGTCCATGGTCTCCCTCATCCATATACCAAAGTCACCCTTTTAGCTTCGTGATGTGTGGAACAACCTACTCGCGCATGTTGCCCATATTGTGGAAAATCTGGAGGATTTTGCTGTTATAATCAAAAATGGTCTGTTGCATTCAACCCGCATTGTGACTTCCCTTTAATCGTCTTTAAAGTTTATGCCATTTTCCACCACCTTTGGACCATACTGCTGAAATTTTACCGTGTAACTGCCATCCTTGGCCTAACTGACAGTTTCCCTTTTGTCAAATGGTGTTCTTCCTCGGGCACCCGCTGGACAACAGCGACCGTTTTGGCTGGCCTCATCCCTTGCTGCTTCAAATGGTTTTTATTTTATCACGTTAGATTCAACTCGACACTCGTTATTGCTCATCATTTCGTTGAGTCATTCTCTCTACGATTCTGACTTCTTTTTTTGCATTTAACCAGTAGATGGGTTCCATACATACTGCAAGTCAGCGCCGATTGGTGCCTCGTCATCTTCCGGCGTAATTGAACAGGTTATTCCTGATTCTGAACAGATTACAGATAAAGTCATTACTAAATTGTCCAAGCCCGTAGTTTTCATGCTGCTCATAGTGGGAACCTTAGCGAAAGGGTGATTGACGTCCGTTTCACGTATTATTTCAGTAAGCATCATCAAATTCCCCGGTGAATTTTTAATGTTTCGATTTTTATATCAAGCATATGAAGGCATTTCGAGGAATTTCTTGGCCTTAAAGCTCTTGGCACTTGTACTTTTCTATTATAAGACGTGCGTGCAACCCGGTAAGCTTGACCGCAAACACAAGTAGAAAGAAGCCCTTTTTGTCGATGCAGTACAATGTGATTTCATCTGTTCCTATTAGTGCTATTTTTTTCAATCCCAAGGGTGATACCTGTCTTCACCTTGCTGTCGGGCATGGAGCTTGGGATGTTGTCAACCTTATCCTGGATTCCGGTTATGCAGAGCCAGATAAACTGAACCGTGCCGGTTACTCACCTGTCATGGTCGCATCACTTGGAACGGTGAGTTTAAATGCATCTTGCTACTCTCTGCTTGTCCTCGGTATCTTCACCCGTTTTAAAAGTCATTTAGGAGACCGTATGAAGTAGATTTCTGGCAGATGTTGAACAGACCCACAAAATGACTATGTCTTGTTCGCATCTGTTTTGACTCCAGTGAGTGTTGTTCACATGAAATAATATGTATAAATTTGACGACAGCTGTATTTCTTAACTGTCAATTTGCTCACCATGGGATATCGGTTGCCCGCGCATTGTCTGTGGTTGATGCATTCCATTAGCTACCTTACACATTTCAAATCTTGGTCAGCTCACAGATGCATGGGAGAGAGTTGCCAGTTAGCTTTCGGTGGAGTGCTAGCTTATTTCGAAATAAAATGTCTCATTACGTTTTTCGGCCCTTTGTCAGGGTCTTCCTAACGCATATCTGTTATGCTACTTTTTTCAGCAATCAAGTGCATTCGCCATGAGTCCTCTTGACCGCCTGTTCTATATGGGAGACGTGAATCTTCGGTCAAACGCCGATCCACAACTCACTCCTCTGATGTTAGCTGCACAAAACGGATCGTTGGAGGTGCTTCACCTATTGCTCAAGCACGGGGCCCTAGTAAACATGCAAGACATGGCGGGCAACACAGCTCTTATGTTTGCCATACAACACGGAAATCACGCTGTAATTAGCTCTCTCTTAAGTTGTCCAGATTTGGATCTTCGGCTGTGCGACAATGTGAGTGCTCATGTTATTGAACTGCCACGTACCATTGTCCAAAGAGCGCTGGTTTTGAACTTCACTACTGCCGGATAGTTGCTGGAATGCAGATTAGTTTAGAAGCATGTTTACAAAAAACACCGAGAATCAATCAATGGACTACTAACTAATCTGGAACTCCTTCTAAACCGCATAAAGCTAAAGACAAATGTGATTATCAAAGTTGCTGTCAATTCTGAATGTTTAGGCAGCACACTCCAAAAAGATTGTTCGCATCAATCTGAAACAAATGCTTTGCAGATTCCCAAAGAAATCACGTAACAGAGTTTACCGCCAAGTGCTCTGTTCCACACAGCTTCTCCACCATCTGTATTGTCTGTCAAAGTCAATAAATCCAACTGCTCTATCTGACTCATAATTTACATACCTCTTACTTCCCAAATAGCTATAGAATTAATTGAGCCCGTTAAGATATCAACACCATCTTCATGTCTGTACTGTTGTGTTCGTCTTCTGTCACCTAGAGCAAACTAAGTGCCTAATCAAGATGTAGGTGGAGTGGACCTGTAAAATGCATGAATCAGTACTTCCCATTTTTCACCATCAGACCGGTCCCATCGATCTCGAACCAGTCCATTCCATCACATGATTAGTCTCGTTCTGTTACAGTTAGCTGTCATGGGAATTGATTGGATGTCGCAGTTCACACTGCGAAATATTTCTCTATCTGCTATTTCGCCACCCGATTAATGCATTTCGCGAGAACGGTTAGGAATGCTTTGGCTAATCTCTTCTCCATAGAGGTACATATGTGCCGATCTGTAGGCTATGTAGACGTATAACGTATCACTTCCCAGTCTTTGAGGTGGGTCCTGTGCATAGTTTGCCTCATTCTCCGTTGTGCTCAATCAACATCCATTCTCGCCACGTTCACAGCATTCCATCAGCATGTGAGCTAGCACTTCTGTCGAAAATTCAGCGCAGTTGATCAAGCGGCATCACACATATGGTTGTACCCTCTCTTTGATCTTCAATTATGTTGCTTCTCGTGCTTCCAATCAGTTAGGTAAATTCCATCTGCAGACGCATTGCGTTCAGTCCAAATTTCTTAGAACTGTCGCTCAGAGGAATTTTATTAACAAACCACGAAGTCATTCGCACCGTTAATTGGAAACACTGAGAATTCTTAATCATCGCGTGCTAATCACTTCACTTTTGCCAGGTTATTTAATAGCTCCGTGCCGTTTACTGCCGAACCTTGTTTTGGAGCTCTGTGTCACAAAATACACGGTCGTAGCCCAAAAAACTGAGAATTTGTGTTTTGACGACCCTCATTGTTGATCTTACTTCTTCAAACCTGTTAGTCTAGTCACTTGTTCTGATTTAGCCTGGGTGTTCGTGGTTGGGGATTCTCTTCGCTTTCATCGCATAACGGGTTTCGTAGTTGAATGATAAGGCTCCAATGTGTCAGTGGAGGAGGTGCTATCGATGGACCGTTGGATGAGCTGTTGCACCACGAAACTTTGTATGCCAACTACAATGTTCAGGTCATATCGCTCGGGTGACTTCGATGTGTGCACTACTGGTTGAAGAAACAATGCTATGCATTCAGGTGAAACCTTTAGGTGGCATTAAGCAGACTGGGAGTAGTGGTGACCCGGTTGGTTTGCCGAACGCGGTTATGCGGGACATGCTACAGTGTTTGGTCAGTTTTCTTACAACCGCTTTCTCTGATTAATGATTTGTTTTTTATTGTACATCAATTAGTGTGATTCTCCTAACTGGTAATCTGTTCATGGTGATGTGCCCAAATGGAGTTATTCTACGCACAGTATGCAGTCTACTCGACGTGCGTGATAGTGAGCAGTAAAAAGCCCCTTCGCCATCAGTTCCATTACAGAGATACTTCGATCCGTGTTGTGTTATTTGGGTAACCCTGCACTCACTTCACGTGAACGTTGTGCTCCGCATCCTCCCCGTCAACCTCGTCGTTGACAGCGATCCAGTGGTAGTGAATGCTTCTGTTCAACTACCACACAACCGTGGAAAACTCCTGCCTTATTAAGGAATGAAAAAGAAGGACGATGAGGAGCTTACTAGAAAAGTTCATTGTCTTTAAAGAGATATGCACTTTCAAACGGCTTTCAAATAAACACGTGTGGAGTAAGATAGCACTAGCAGAGTTTACTCGAAATCCTTTCCTATCACTGTCGACTGCGAGCCTGTCCATCGGATGTGTCGTATCCTCTGGATTTCTAACGGGCTACAAAGCGAACCACGCAAACACCAAATAGGAAAGCGCAAAAATCCTACCGTCTGCCGCTTTCATTTCGCTTTCCTTACCTCGAGCCTATTGCTAACATACACTTTCAACGTAAACGTTGAGAATATGGGATGATTTAGGAATCCCATCTTCTCACGCTTTTCCGATGGAAATACAAGAACGTTCCACTTCTATGGTTTCCTTTTAGCACATTTCCATAACCATCCCTGGTCTCCAGAATGAGTTGTCTTTACTGTAATAGCATGTTTCCTTTGGGCAGATATAAGAACTCTATCCAATAAAGTACCAAGAATTTCAAAATGTAGATTTTGTTGGCTATTGTTTTGCTCCCCGTGCGTAAACAATCTAAATACGAATGTTTTCTTATTTATTGAGATATCATCGGTGCGCCTTCAATTTTAATCAACGGCTAACTATGCAAGCTGAACTACCAACATTTTCTTTATTAGCAAGATGCATGTCTTTGTGGCGGTTTTGATGAGCTTCGTGGGCCCTTGTGACAAGCCGCCTATACGATATGTGTTCAGAATACCGCTGACAATAAAAAAGAGTCCTACTGACTGGTGCTCTCAACTGTGTGAGAACTTTTAGCGACTTTAATTCGCATACACCAGGAATGTGTTCGTTATTATTCCATCTTACAGGGATCAAGGGTTGTGCCCATTTGCGGCTGCCGTGAAACTGAACAAATTTAAATGCGGTAATTCGAAAAACAGAGGTTGCCCGAAAATAGACCAGGGGAGGTCATGTATGGGGTCGAATTGATGCAGCTGTGGGGATGTTGCCTACCTGATGAGCCCTGAAATGACGGAAGCCGGTAATGGGCTGTCGAAGAGGCTTCATCAATCTTCTACGTAATTCGTAGCTAGGAAACCGAATACCCTCTTTCTCTGTATTGTCACGAAATCGGGTTATTGTGTATCTAGTAATGTCGTTTTTGGGGTTCCTGTTGATTTTCACTTGCTGTTTAGAGCACGAGAATTAGTCTACTTGCTGCGTGATTCCATAGTGTGTGTTTAGCAGGAGGCCTTCGTTCTTCACTCATTTAATCAGTTATCATTTTGTTCATGGTCCGTTTCCCTGTTTGATTCAGCGTGGGGACGATGCCCTGGCCATCGCCATGCGCCTGGAGGACAGTCGTGTTATTCATATGATCAAGTGTGCACTGGAGGCTAACAGAGTGAGTTCGGTGATTTTTTAAATTCTCAGTAAGCGATTGTTTCCTGTCGAGTGCACACCTTTTGGAAGACGTGTACACATGCCCCTCGACCTTTTATTCACTCTGGTCGATTGAACACGTTAATACTGGGTGACTGCATTAATGACCTTGTCTTTGTGCCTTTCAAACATTGGTCGACACGTATTCGTAATCATCCCCCCGCGAATTTCATTAAGGTTGTGTGGAACTAACCACCACTACATTTTCCTTTGCTAATACATTTGTTTCGCCTAATTGGGTACCGTCCGAAATCACTGCTTCATTTTATTTAAGTAAATTCTATTCATAGCTGCACGTGACCCCTAGGTTAATGTCTATGGCTTGCTTATCACGTGTCCTGTACTTTTAATGGTCACCTCTGTTCTCGTCTCATCTTTTGTTTTTCATTCTGTAATGTTACTGGAATCTCTGCGTTCGACCAAACAGAAAACCGACAACGTCAGATATGGCTGGTTGTTGAGGTGACATTACTAGCTGGAATAAATACTAGATCCGAACTCACAAAGCACTTCCTTACGCCTCGCCTCTCTACAACACTTCACCCATTTAAAGTCCACTGTGTGTGAACCTATCGATGGTCAAGCGTTTGAAGTTGTTTACGGTTCTGGGTTTGGAGGGACCAATTTTCACAATAACGGATTACGTCTCCTCTTTCAACTGTACATGCCGCCCTTCGGCTTTAGCGGAATTTGTTTCTGACGCCATAGTCCCGCAAGTTCGTACATGTTTCTCGTACGTTGATAATGCGCATCGACTTCTGTTAATCGGCTGCCCAGATAAGTAAGGTGGTAAAAAACTCAACCTCTCCTTAAACTTCAAGGGATTGGAAATCCTGCACCTCGTATTTGCAAAACGCGTGCCAAAGCAAAGGGTCAGCTACGAGACTTTATTAAGGAGAGACTGCGCCGGCATGTGGTCGTCAAACAACGGGACAGTATGCTCCTCATGGTCCAATTCTGTGGGTGTAATTTTGACACCTACATTATCGACTATCTGGAATTCACATTCTATGATGATACTGATAAATTAACTGTACAGCGGCGCCGAAAGAGGGCTTCCTTGGGGAGTTTGTGTAGAAGAATTGACCTAGCTACAGAGTCAGACTCCTTTAACCTAATATGAAGGTGTGATGATTCCGTCCCCTAACCTCTCGGAACTTTGTTTCATGCTCTTAGATTTGCACTGGACGTGCCGATGTTGGGCGTTGCAATTTTATTGAGGCGAGGAGCCGCAATATGGCGGATGTGGTATTTATATATTTTCGGCTGGAACGGCTGTTTCCTGTACTTTTTTTCTTAAGTGATCTGATAATTGGTTCACCCTAGTTGACTGGATTGCCTTTTTTTCCGAAGTGAGTTTACTGCAATCTACTGGCAACACCCTCTCGATTGGTGCTTGAACGTTTAATACCTCATTAAACAGTTCAACGAACATCGTGTATTTTGTGTCAGAAATGGACTAGAAATGCGCCTTTACAGGCGCACCATCGGTATGCACTCACTAGTGTACTAGATAAAGAAGCAAAAAGTTGCTTATCAGTGTTCGAAAATTAACCACCACTCAACTCTTGGGAAAACGAGGTATATGCTACGCCTAGGCAGAGGTCGTGACGATTGGAAAGTTTGAGTCAAACAACGGACCTCCATCAGAACGCTGTATTTCTGTCAATGTACGCAGACAAAAGGGTTTATTCAGTCTTCAAGAAAATATTTGAGATCGTCAAGCTTCAGGCATATCGCTTTTCGCTGGATTAATATACAGTTCATTACTGAAAGTTTCGTGGAACAAGGCTTCAACTGAGTCTCCTAGCTAACGCCTGAGTTGTGGGCAAGTGCTGAAGCATGCGCGTGGGTACTAAGCCATCCAAACAAACTCGTGTGTGGTGTATTCACTTCAAATCATGGGGTGACACATTGTTTCACGTGGTACATACACCTAGTAATTTCACATGTTTTGAGTTTTCGATACCTCCGAAATTGTGTCTCCTCGGTCTCTTATTTCTGGCTCACCTCCTGCAGATCCCGGCTTGTGCCAACAATTACCAGTGTTGGGTCTTTCTAATATATGAGCTGGTTACTTCATCTGTGTGGGCTATTTTTGCCCTATTTGTAGGGTTCCCTTCCTTTTTTTTCTACACTTGACTTTCCTTTCATGTTTGCCATCAAAGTAAACCTACAATTCTCAACAAGTACTGATCGCTCTGAGATTGACTGCACTCTGATTCGATCAAGTGCAGAATGCTTTTGTCTTATCCAGCTTTTAAATCCTATCCATCTTGTCATTTGAAATATATGTGGCCTTCTCGGACATCGAATGCGTGTGTCGTTTGTCATGTGTTAGCAATAGCCGATATGTAATGGGTGAATGATCTTGAATCTATTACTTTGATTAGTGGTCCTTCCGTACCAACTTTTGGGAACTTAGTTCTAGAACAGTCACTTAATTCACATGAAAACGTGTGCAAATGTGTCAACGTATCTCTCTCAGATTATCGTGCTCGTGCATCTCATATCATTTCATCACTACAGATGATTGCAGAACAATCCATCGCACTACTGTTAGAGTTTTCTGTTTTCTCCGATCGGGTTTTCCTCCGTTTTTTATGTTGTTGTGTACGGTTAAGGACACCGTAGAATCCAACACTGATCAACCTATGGGATACGTGATTTGACGAACCCTCCGACATAGCGCCGGTTTTCCTACAGTTTTGCGGAGGATATGTTCGGTGGACTCTAACAAAGCCATCATATTTCCCGAGTGTCTCATACACCCTTCGAAGTATGGCTCTCAGATGTAGATTAGTGCTTATTTTCACATTCGGTTTTCCTGCTAACGACAGCACACACCCATATTGATTGGCATGCCACGGGGTGCGAAACACGGATAAAGCTACTATTATTATGGTGTAACTCAGGAAATATAGGATATCTTGCTGAGACCGCAGCTACCATAGTGTAAGTCACACTGTGAAGGACGCTTATTGAGTTCCGAGCGAATAATCTTCGAGTTAGGAGCCGTAAATGAGTACAAAGCGAAGGTCTCAGATGAATGAATTATTCAAACTAGCCAGAGCGGTGGTTTTCAGCTGGTTTCCTCTCGCGAACTGCTTTCACTGTATCGCTGAGGGTAAGTCTCCACATCGGCTTATTCTGACACACCAAAATGACTAAGATGGTTGCCGTCCTCACCCCTATCAGTGTTCACAAATACAATCCTAAGTGCAGTTGTTTCACTAAAGAGGATAGTTTTGCTCATTTTGAAGGATGTCAGTTGATGACAGCTCTTGTAACCATTTTTATGGCTGATTCCAGGACTATTTGAGTCACAACGTTTGTCGTTTTTGCGTTCCTCTTTACCTAGTTCTTGTGCTCCGTTACTCAATTAGAAATTTGACTCACTGACCCATAATGCAGCAATGCACAAATGACCGCATTTGTCAACCCTAAATTGGGAATGCACCTCAAGGGCGATTCAAAAACCGAGTTAGTCAGGGACCAGAGAGAGAATGCATGAAGCTTAGCAAAACACAATCAAGGACCGTTATACTGCCCACTTCGGTTTGCAGCTGACAATGGTGATTTATTGTTCTGGGCATTTTCCGTCAGGCATAATGCCTTTTGTCATTCTTCAAAATTGCCCTTCGTAATTAGCTTGTATATTTTGATCAGAGAATGCTTACTCTGAGTTAAGGACAAATGCAGCCTCACTTCTGCCATGGGGGTCTATAAACTGCAGGGCAAATTGTAGGTGGAACAAACGAGGCTGGTTCACTTACGCTGAACTCTACGTAATTTAGTGGATCATTGTGTTACAAGTATAGCTTGGTTGTTCACCTATGTTTCCATATATTCTGTGAGGTGTGTAAATAATTTTCCTATGTAATATGAGCTTTTTAACCCATCAGCAGTCGATCAGAGTGAAAGAAGTTGTGGAGACTGAAAAAGATATTTGACGCAAACTTCTACTAACTTTCATTCAAGCTAGAGGCAGATGAGTGAAGATTCATAAGTGGTGTTTCATTTTTTCGAAGGCCATGACTACACCACCGAGGGAGTGTTTATCTCAGAAGACTCAAGTTCACAGTCTAAACGGAATATTTTAAGTAATTTTTCAGGATGAAGATTCCTCCTGCGAGCTAACGTAGCGTTAATACAACGAGACTTGTTAAGACCTGAACTCTGTATAGCGTCACCTCAGTTCACTCATTTTTGTCGTAAAAGTGAAGTTAGCTGTTTAGATGATATGAGTCGCTGTGGACATCAAAAGTAAAAATAATAACACGCGCGCTCCAGCTGATTCAGGCATGGAGTGGACCAAAACAGCAGTCAATATCCCAGTGGTTAACCTCTTCGAACTTGTGGTCTCTATCTACTTGGAGCCCTGAGAAGTCCTCTTTAGAGTGACTTCTTCCTTCTAGGTTGAGAACCAAATACAATGACATATTGGCCCGTAGAGAGATGTTGAAGAAGTTGTGTCAAGTGCGCTTGTTTGCATTTCAGACACTTTCCGGCATATACTCTAGTCAGTTGTGACATCAGGAGCAAGGTGCCTGATAAGCAATAAAACTTCATTGTGCATAATCTGGCTGAATATTACTGAAATAACAAGCGTTATCCTTGGAAGTGTACGTAAGGAAAGCTCAATAGCTGCCACATAATCAGAAAATATCCCGGTTTGAAGCAAGTCACAATGGTGGCAGCATTCCCCTCGTTAGGCGAACTGATTAGTTTCTTTATATAGTCTCTAGAGGAAGTAACTGTTTATGCGGCGAACGGACGTTCTACGGTATCATCTACAATCCATTGCGCCTCTGCATTCCCCATAAATAGCTTATTTCTTGGCTTTTGCTAGTCTACTGAGTATCAGTTAGTAGATAAAATGACTGGCGTAAAAATGAAGACCGTGTTTTAAGGCACTTACTTTGGTGAACAATTTTGTCCTCATTTCATTCGTCAGTCACCCAAGTGGTGTCAGAATACATCGAGCCCTATCGCACGTTTTTGTTGGAGGGGGATTTCGCGCAGCTGGGACTTTTGAAGAGGTCTTTGTTGGGATTTGAGACGTGGTCTCTCAAGTGTTTCATGAAGCCATTGTCAAATGCTCTTAAAGGGTGAATGGTCCCTTTAGGAAGGAACTTATTAGGGTGACTGCCTCAGGTGAGTTGCGAGCTAGCGAGGTCGCTTGGACCTAAGAGTATTAAGAATGTTCGGTCATTAGGAGAGTTTGTCCTGGAGACCACTGACTAACTATAATTAATCTGTTTGCGCGAAACTCTGCTCGACAGCATACGGGATTCTGAGGTTGGATATCTTTTCATTCAGCTTACTTTTACCCGGGCTTTGCCCTTCAAGAAACCTCATCGTGTTCTTTAACCTTGTGTGTTCTTTAACACTATCGACTGAGTGTTATTTCGTCGGCACTTCAATTTCTCCGCGATACGTTCTGCATCATTGTTTTTGTTATCAAGATGCAAGCCGTATATGTGGTCGTTAGATTACTTTCCCGAATTTGAGCTATCTGAAGTATTCAGTATACTTGGCATGACTGTACTTCCTAATAGGCTAGGTTAAATGTACTGTACAAGGGAATGCGTGGAAGACGTACGAAAGATCCACTTCGGCGGCGGGGAAATACGGATATCTTCCTGTACAATGACCACCGCTTCATGCTTGTCACTTAGCGTGTTTGAGTTCATCTTCGCCTGGACCTTATGCGTGAGATGTGATGCACGAATATACGATGTATGGAGCGTACACTTAAAGAGAGATGTCCTCCTGTGATTTACTACTGGCACACATGATGTGCCTAAACATACGGTCACTTAAGTATCCCTCTATCTCTACTCGTGAAGACTCTTGTGTTTGTGGTGCGCTTTAAACGCTGGTCGAATTTTGACCTGCATACTGCTCACATTCATATCCCGTGGTGGAATTGCTTAGTTTGTTTTTTGTCTTCCCATCAGGATACATTACATTTCCACTGCTAACTATATAAAACCGGTTCTGACTTTTGGTCATTCCAGATAAGTGAAGACTGGAGACAGAGGCCAAACACGAGGTACGTTGTCAACATCTCTTTTGTCTCATTCTTCCTATTGTTGCTTTTGCTGTCGCGACCCGCATCAATGATCGGAGCAACCCGATTGAACTAATTAATGCCAGTCAGTAAGAAAGTGCAATGCTGCGGAATTGCGAGCAACCAGTCTCCTTGAACTCGCATGCTCTTGACCTCTTCCGAGTTGTCTCTTGTAACCATATGGAACGTGTATCATGTGGTGCTGTGTAAGCAGTATGGTATAATACAGCAATAAAGACTGCAATAAAGACTCACAATAAAGACTGCACCTTCGCTTACACTAACAGAAGTTCCTGAAGACCAGGTGCGAAAAAATTGTGACCTACAATGAAATCGGCCAATAATGGAACAGTCTTCCTGATGTATATAGTAGTCCTTGCAAATGGTCGTAGAGTTTGATCTTATAACGAAAAAAAACAGATAGTTTGGACCTTCGCGGTCCGTGAGGTGTTTTTCCCTGGAGATGTGGGAGTGAATTGCAGAGAAAGAATCCGCTACATTAGGATGCCAATTCAGCGAAACGGACTATCAAGTTGAAGTGCATCTCTTTAAGTCCAATCGAGCAAACGGTATACGCAGTAGGGAAAGAGCATACAGTAGCAAACCCACCAGAGAAGCAATCAGGTCATAGTTGCAAAGAATTAAAAGCGTCCCACTCCATCGTAAACCCGTAGAACATGTTCAGACTAGAAAGAGTTATCGACCCTCATAGCATCTAAGCACTTTACAAGATTGTTTTTGGACGATCCATTTATTGACTGTAATACCACCACAGCTTATTAACTGCGTGAGATCATGAAGGTTAACTATAGATGTCTAAGACCCTTGGTAGCAGACCCTCAGAAGCGGTTATGTATTCTAACAATAATGACCGCACCACACCATCATTACTGTGACATCACGTTCGGCGAATGGGAAAAGCTCGATATCCATTTCTCCATCATGATCTACGCAAACGAACTGATGGGATGGTGAATACGATCAATCAGGTGCGAATAGTCTCGAATGTATTCATGGAACGCACAACTTCGAGATTCGCTTTGATCTATATTTGTTATCCGGAGTCTTTCACAACCAGTAATGTTGCGTAACCCGTTCATCTAGAAGTATTGAACAGGAGTGTGAGAACGTCGTGTCTGTGCTACCCCTGCTCAAACAGTGTTTTCACCTAGCAGCTACACAGATCTCTGTACTTACGCGCAATCAAAGTGGTCAATTTCTTTCCCAGTCCAATTGTCGTTTCACAAAAGAAAGAAAGCTAATCTGCCGCGCTGCGTGGCGATTAGCTGAACTAATACGAGAATGCTGCTGTCACCTGGTTTAGTGGCTTCAACAGCTTCTTGTCCGTGGTAACGGACACAAACAGTCCAGTTGACATACAATGCGCCCCAGTCCATTTCCAAAGTGTATGTGAGTTAAGGTCATTGATCTCCTAGCCACAGTGGTCAGGCTAAACAACGCCGGTTTATGCAGTTAGACTAAGTTCATGCATGATTGGCCGGGTCTTCAATACGACCGTCTTCGTATGCATCTATTGGTATGGTACATCATTCTCGACCTCTTAGTTATGAAGCCTTCGTGAAAGATTCCAGCAAGCTCTAAGGATATCACATTTTGACAGGATTTTTTCGGACACACCAATCACAACTCAAGCGAATTTCTCACCCTTGTAGAGAACACTGATGAAATTCCAAAAGGTCTCTTTCCTGATGTCTCTTATTTATGAATTGATAAATCTTCTAGCGTCACACTGTTCCCAACTTTGCGTTCAAAATGATTTCATCATAGTCGAGTAAGTCAGCAGTGAGCTCAGGCATAGGTGCACACGCATAGGAAGCTGAGACTTCTCATTGCTTACGATGTCGAAATTTACCCACTAAATATCGTGTGCTCGGCGCATCGTACTTGAGTATTGATTTGCCGTCTGTTTGTTTGCTTTCGTTCAGAGAATATTCCAACCAACAATCCTAGCGAGGTACGGTTGAATCCACGACGCGTTCCCCACGAGTGCTCATCACTATAGCCCGTTAGATTTTTTGCATAGTTTTAGCTTCCCTCTTACCCCCAGTTGATCCATCTTTTGGTGCGTTATTCACCCGCGCAGAATTTATCGCAAATTCTTTTCGCATCCCTAACCCAACCTATTATCATGCCCGTTTCCCACCACATCATTCCGCCACGCTTTTCTTTCAGGTACACATGTCGCAAGGATGTTCACGAAATTCTGCGTGATCTGCGATCCACAAGCCTTTGTCCCTCTCGACAAAAAAAACGGTGACTCTTTTGTCCTGACCTCTTTTGTTTTCTGCGCCAATTGCACTTGAAAGCTGAGAAAAACGGGATGGAGCAGCATTGCTCTGTCTACCTGTTTGTTATTTTTACCGATATTCTCTATCCACAGAAGTCGAAGATGGGCGATTCCAATTTCCACTCGACATCATATCATATCAATGCACTATTTTTTCGCTGCGTTGTATACCGACAACTCACCTTTTTATCAACTAAATAACTTTTTCTAGATTTCACTATCTACCGAATTATACTTTATCTTGCCTACGCTTTGCACCGTTTATATTACTTCCAAACTCACTTGGCTTTAGTTAATCTTCTCTCACACCGTTGACTTTTTTACTTTTCATTTCTACACAGTGAATATTTCATTAGTAAATTACCGAAGTTATCCATTTTCTTTTTTTCGGGTTACAGATCCTTGGGCTCCCAGTTATTCTCCCCATCCTGGAGTATGCTCACTGATATTATTGCAGTGTCCTGTGGTAATACCTTATGCTCTTGAGGAAAATGTTGGCATCCGTAATACCTCATGGTTCATTGGTAGATAATGAGACGCACTAAAGGGTTCCTGCTATGTATTATGCTGCTGCCGAACGATCAAGCGTAAAAGTTGTGATCGCATCAAACTAAAAGATAGTGAACATAACTTGTAGTATACTGTTAGTCCGATTAGTACAGCAAATATGGAATGATCTGACATGTTTGGTAGAGTTTGCTCAATGGACATCAAAACGCTGAATCGGCTTATACTGCTTGCTTCTTGTCTTCTACTATCTCATCAAAGAATTGTGGTCAATCACCGCTGTTCCATAGGTTGTGTGGCCTCATTTTTTGCATATGCGATCTGCCTAGCTTAGCTTCTACTGGAGGTGTTTCGGTTCAAACTTCTGAGTACTTTTCAATGTTCTTTAAAGCCGAGGCCAGTTTTCCTCTATTTGGCAAGAGCAATGCGTATCAGGAAAGTGGTACTCACACGTTACACCATTAGTGATATGAATGAGCAGATGGTCAGGAACGATAAGGCGAATGAAGGGATTTAAAGGTTGATATGCTTGAATCGATAGCTAGTTGTTCTGGCGCTTACCTGCTGATGGGCAGTTTTCAGGCAGTGACCTTGGCAATAGGTCCCGCCTAAAATCTGTGTGTTCAATAGTCGAGTCCATAGTATACATTTGAATGCGATAAAGCACTGAAAAGTTCCAATTCAGTCATAAGTGAGTCATGTAAGTAAAGTTCAAAGGGGATCGAAGCAGTTCACTGAGTAGTTCATTTAGGCTCTTCCTGCAGCTGCAGCGACAACCACCAGCCAGATAGGTCGTGAGATAGCTCAGGGGTTAAGGGAACTTCCTAACTGAAATCCGTGAGTCACCGATTGTACATAGAAAGGTTGCCAGTGTAACGTCCCAAATCAGGTGTCAAACACAGACTAAGAATAGGGCAATAGCAACTCACCTAATCACGTATGGAACCCGCATTTCCAAGTTAGAGCAAGTTTTCATATCCCATCAAAGGATCACACCCGGGTCCTGAGTGGACGTTTCTCCTGTGGTTCCCCTCAACTCAGTGTGTGCTGCTATCGGCTGGACGCGAAACAGCAGGGAGTTCATTATATTCGCAGAATTAATGGGACCCCATTTTCCACCGTCCATCGGTGAATGACACTGCGTCGCACTGGAAAGTCGCGTTGTCTTCCCTTTGCGTGAGCTGTTCTGCATAGTTTCCAGTCATCGGCAATGATAATCACCAGGTCGATAGGGTCTAGGAAGCGACGAAGTACCTACCTTGCGTCCAGCTTCTTGTGGCTCACCTGAAGGAAGAAAGTGTCATGTTTGTCGTCCGCACAGAAGTTTGGTGATCCAGTCAGAGAGGTGACCACTGGTTCCACACTTCTGAAGGGAGCATAGCATGGATGCGTGATTGACCTAATTTGATACTTCGAAAAAATAAGAAAATGAATGAATTACGCAGGATACCGGTGTTTTCCACCAGTGACGATCGCGTTGGTGGCACAAACTTTTAGATGACAATTCTGCCCAGGCCAAAGGGGCCTTGCCGTTAGGCGTGTATTAATTTATCTCCTAACAATGATCAGCTTAGATCAGCTGTCATCGTCACCCACCACATTAACCCAAGTGCTTGCGGAACCGCACATGAAATACATACATGCGATCTGATCATCTTAGGAACTTCCATGCTTATTTACCCCAAGAAGTCCCACCACAATACCCTTCCCACAATCTAGGTAACCCCGGCCAGGTGCGACTCTCAGAAGATCCCTCGTCACATAGGACATCAATCTCAATATCCCGAAAGAATCTGTCGCTGCCCCCTCCTACTCGCACCTGCTTACGTTCCACTTATTTTTCACGTTTGGCCTTCTCATTACGACTTGGAAGCGAGCTAGAGTGCTTCTCATTTACAAATGGACCCCTTTATGACGCCCAACCATCCTTCCACACCTCTTACTAAAAAACCCTTCAAGTTAACGAGGGAATTCGTGGAAATCGCTTCTAGAGATTCTGCTTCCGGAACCCCCCGAACGTCATTTAACAAGGTTTATAACTAATCCAATTATGATTTAATCCGACATCACGAGGTTATTGCCCCCGTTTTTATTTTTTGAAAAGTTTCATATGACTCAAGGCAACAACCTCATCCGGAGTTGGAAGAAGATTGCCATCAATGAACTCCTCTCGCGCTGGTTGACAGTCCTTCTCACCGGCTAGAAATTCAAAGCTTGACTGAATATTACCTTTTCCAACGTTTTCAAAACACCGGGAATAGTTCCCCAGGGATAAGTTCCTTCGGATTCCCTCATCATATTCTTTACTAAATCTCTGCTTTTCCTGTCCAAATGATTGACACTGTTGTACACAAATAACTTCAGATTTTGTTTAGGTCGCTCCGCAAGAACACGGAGCGAGTAACTCCTACAATAAAAACTAAATGGAGGTGTACAGCTCGCATACGCCCATTCACAGGTGGAACAAATACCACCTCAACCTAGGTATTTGGCTTTCTTGCGCGTGTTTGTATGAATGCTTCCGCGTTCGCTTGTATAGTTTACATAACGCAGTTACTGAGTGCAACGTAACTGGTTGTTTGAAGATCGTCCAGCACATGATTTCGTTTTTCGTCCCCGGATTGGCGTCGCGTTGTGGTCTGCTTGTCCCGCACCTGACTGATTCGTTGTAGCGCTTCCATTCAGTAGTTCCGTTCCTTCAATCCGATAGGTACATTCTGCTATCCTTGCGCGCTGCATTCCAGCAAATCTTCGTACCTGCTGATTGGTGGATTGGATACCTACCTAGTGAGCCTATTTCACAACTTGTACGGAGCCTACCGTTTCTGCTTCTGTGTCTCAAGACCAGCTCAGTGGACACTTTTTTCGTTTGATGTTATCCTCGTTTGATAGCTTTGCTCTCCAAGCGGCCCATTTCGTCCACCCATCTTGCGTCCATCGAACCTTGATGCCTATTAGAATTATAGTCTACGCATGCCCCCTCCTTTGTGAAACAATGCAGTCAATTGTGCAGCTCCTTGCCTAAGCACGGAATCTGTCCAGCAAAGAGAGCTCAAGTTTCTTGCGTCCTTTCACCACCTGTCATAATAGTATCAACCACTTCAATTTTATATTCCATTACAAATACGGGCATCCTCGTGACCACCCGCTTTATATTATTTGTTCCACATATGCCTCAACCTGACGCCCAACAGAAGCCTCCGTGGCCGGAGGACAATGTCCACCGGTTGAGGCCAGGCCCGACAACTTGGTGATTCCCATTACTTTCTGTAGCATACTTTGGAACTCGGCTGTATTCGATAAGAATGCCAGCGCATTGAAACCCACACCGAACCGGGTAGCCTATGAGCTCTTTTACTCATAGCAATGACCTGTTGGCTCTGTCTAATCAGGCACGCCTGACTACTTCGTTCCATTTCCTTCGATTTCTAGCAGACTCAAGTCCTTCCACATTGCCAAACCCCTTGCGCTCCGTGGTGTTTTTGCATTCACAACTGTGCTGTATATACCCCATTCGTACTCTCGTGTTACACCCCTACATTCTCCTCTAGACGACCCGACGGAGGCTGAATTCTTTTGGTTTCCTGTTTATCAGCTCACATCTTCTTAGTTTACTGGTAGTTTCCAGATTGCTCATTGTAACCATAACGTAGCAGTGATCCGTAAAGTTTAGATCAAGCGTTTGCACAGGAATTTAATGGTCTCCACTTTATCGGACAGAGTTACTGAAAATTATGTAGGATTGAGCTACAGCACATCGATCTCTCATTTCCAGGCATAAATTTGTTTGCCAAGTGACAATTCTTAGTATATTCCCAATGTTGAACACTAGTGGATACCAGCATAATGGTTCGCACCAATGGCAAAACATCTTAGCAGTGCCTGGGTGTCAAAGAGCCGTCCCCATATCTGATGAATCTTTGGTACAAAAATAATGTAACCACTTTGCTGTGCCTTATCATTATTGTTTACTAGTCACAGAACCTCCAAGAAAGTGCACGAAGAAGCTCGAGAATGTTCACTTTTCAAATGCGCTATGCAAATGAGCATTTTACTTTCGAGTCTAATAGTTTCTACTTCCTGAGTCAGTGAGCTGTCGCCCCGATACACACGTATACACCAAATGGGTCTACATTGCCAGTATCCAGGACTGGACATCCACATGGATGTCCCTCCAAATGGGTGTAGACGCTGCAAAGCAATGGTCGTTGGACTGGTAACTTCCTCTGAATGACGAAAAGTGCGTCCATATGTAACTGTATGTGACTCTGCGAAGGCCTATGTCGTGCAAGGTGTGAAGGGACCAGAAGGCACCACGATATAAATCCCAAAAGAATTTGAATATCTGGTGCTCTTCAAGCATGTCCTTCTCACTGCACCACAAGAATCGGCCCAAAAGGCATTCGTCGTTCTACGGATGATTCGGCACACCTCCCGTGTTACTCTCATGGACTCCCAAGAAATCTATGAGGCCTATGTCAGACCACATCTTGAATATACCAACCAAGTTGTCTATTCAGGACGCAAGAAGGACGAAGCCCTCATTGAGTGTGCCCAACAAGCTGTCACAAAAATGGTTGCCGGACTAAAATTCGTGGACTAGGAAACGCGTCTCGTGGTGCTTGACCTCTTTCTCCTAGAACATTGTCACCTCCGAGGAGACCTAGTACCTACTTATGCCCTATTTGAAAAAAGGTTTGGCCAACAAGTTTTTCACCCAGAAAACACACGGTGGGGACATGATAATAAGATGTTCAAGTTCTGAGCGCACACGTTTATTAAGCAAAAATTTTTTCTCACTTAGTGTAGTTGCGTGGTATAAATTTCCTCCGATGGTTTTTCACTCTGCATGTAGTACCCAGGTCAAAGCGGCAGCCGCTGAACGACAGGAACAAAATCGACCCGGGAAACTTGGACGAAAACCTATATCCTGTGTGTCAATCCACTAATCTGTCAGATTCGTTTTACTACATCACTTTTACATAAGGTCGTAGCAATAAAAAGCCTCGAATTCAAATTGTACAACAGGCTTCTTGGACCGATTAAATTAATAGTCTTTGTGCGATGTATAGTTTCGAAGTTCTAGTTATAAAAGAACGCCATCAGACCCTTCTTGGAGGATGCACTCTTCTGGCAGTTGTAAATGGTTTCGTTGAACCCAGAAACCCGTGGGGAGATACTGAAATTTCTACAAAAACTTGACTGCATGCCTCAATCTATGATCAAATAACAAGCTTTATGCTAAGATGTAATGGAAGAACTCAGAATTCGGGTTGCGCCGGCTATATCCAGTGCATATAACCCACAATGAGCGCATGCATTTCGGAAACTAAATGCAGATCTTTCAATATTTGGACCCAAATAATTCCTGGAGCTCCGGAGAACGAGTTTTCTGCACCTTTGTACAAACCGCGGTGCCAGGTATTCAGATGTGGGCTTTAAGAATAATCACAACCGCCACAAAAATGATTGCTATTCGAGGTACTCTGTTACTGCACGTTAGAGAAATTCTGTAGAAGTGTGAAGCCGATTTACATAAGTCTCGAGGTAGTGGAAGAGGTCAAACCAATCATTGTTGTCCCAAAAGCGAATTATTGGAATGTGGATCACCTGTCAACGGAGGCAGGGAATGCAGCATCTGCTGGAAACATTTTTTGCTGCTTGTGCCAAGCACCAAAACTATGATTGGTACAAACACAATGTGAAGTTGCACAAACCGTGGTGCTGCGGAATTGCGTGAATAGCCTTCTCGTTAAAGAGTTGACGAGTTAACCTTGCGTTTTAAGGTAGCAGTTTTCTCACGGCTACGAATCTATGAGGTCTAACTCTCTGGCGACCAGATCACGAAGACCACCCACGATGGTGGGTAGTTTGCATGCAAGATTATGAGTGCTCCACAACCGATGGCCTCACTCTGAAGTCAAAAACTTACCCATAACTACTGACTACTTTCCAAGTGGAGTATACGTCGTCCAAACACTAACTCTCACATAATCCCCTGTCATCTTGAAAGCACAAATCATAAGAGATATTCTGAGGCCTTGAGGTCATTTGCATCGCCAATTTTGGCAGTGGACTTCAAAGAAAAGAGAAGTGAGACGGTTTTTTAAGGGACGAAGGCCGGAAGCAAATTGATGAAGCTCACTGGGCTCACTCAACTAGTCGACTCACTATGTATCAAAGGGCCACGGCCCCTTCCGGACCACTATAGGAGCGGATGTTTTCCTGCTTGTAACATATGACCTCCGAGAAGTTAATCCTTCTCGAATTGGTCCCCGCGTCCTGTAGTGTGAAAAGGCGTGACGTAGAGGAATAAACGCACAGGTTTTTCTTACGAAGTCATACAAGCCGAAAACCAAGACATAATAGTGTGGAAGTTGTTCCAAACGCTGCCTAACTTCAAGTTGCTAGTGACAACAGGGGTAACCAGGTTATCAGTACATACCAACTGCCGCAGCAAAAAGCGGAAATCTCAAAAGGTACTTGGACGACCTTTAAAACGTCAGCTCACGCTTTGAAGTCGGCACACAAGCACCAAAAGCCCACCTTGTGTAAACTACGGCCTCTCCTAGCTGCAGCCATCTAAGTCCATGAGAGACGTTAGTAGCGTTCATAGCTTTGCAGAATCAGTATTACCTGAGGAAGCAGCTAGGAATTTCAGTGGCCCCAAAGGCCAAATGCAGCCACAGGAGAAGCTGACTATTGGAAGTAATCAAACTTTTTGGTTCATAACATCCAATACAAAGTGTCCACCATCACCTGAGCAAGACTTCATTAATATGAGTCGCAGACTTCAAGTGCAGACTTCTGGAGAGGTCACATTTCTCACAAAAATGTACATTTTCCGGGCAACTTTGATACAGAAATCTCCTTACTAATTGTGTCTGCTATTGCACATTGCACATTTTTCACCTATTGCCTATCCAGGTATTACTGTCCCTCTTAATCATCAGTGCTAAAACTGCGTACGTACTGTACAGCTATGGTTACTGGCGCTCCGTCTTGTAGTCTTTTTAAACAGCATACTGTCGTGGCAGTATCTAACTCCCCCTAAAATAGCCTGATGCGTAAACGCTATGAAATATCTACAGCTCTCATAGTCGCTCTAAGCCTTAGCAATTCAGAATTTTCCACATCCTTTTCCCAACCCGGCAGATTCTGGTGGCCATAAAATTAAAGACCAAATGCGCATACTGGTTGCACGCATTTTATCATTTAACCACGTACACAAACCTACCAGGTAAAGTAAAAATATACCCCGATTATGAACCTAACCTTTACAAAACGTCGTGGCGAAAACGACTGAATACTGGATTCACTTATATTGCGATATTCACTTTGTTTATAGTTCACACCTGCATGGGAGGAAAAGGAAGCTTTCACTCCCCAAAACACAAAAACTTACACATTGCTTAGGCTTATTTACGAATAAATATATACAAATTTTTAGATACAAAAACGGCTTATGACACCTAAAAACTTGCAGCAAGCTTTACGGTTTGGTACTAGTTTTTGCTTTTACAAGCAAGAGCCTTAAGATCCCTGCCTATAGAATTTGGGGTGGAAGCCAAACCGGAGAGCGTACGGACAAAAAGAACTGCGCGCTGAGGCGTTACAAGGGAAAACCTGTTATATTACCTGAGAAGAATACATTAATCTGCGAGCTCAAAACATGTCGATTGTGCGCGCTAGCAAAAGAACTTGAGAGAGTTCACCTGCCATATAATTGGCAACGAACCCTCAATATTGCACAGGCACGTCAACTGCGATCAAGAGGTCAGCTACTAAATTCCAAACATATTACATGTAAAACATTTAAACCGACCTTTATGAGACCTGTGGAAACCTTAGTGGACTGCAGTCGTTTACCATTGCTAGACGGATAGTTTTAAAACGTGACACTTTTTGCATAGGTCTTTGTTTCGTATGCTTGAATCCTACCGTATTTAGGAGAAAATTCTGCCTCCGATAGAAACTTTTGCTTTGCTAGGGCGTCCATGGTAAAGGTTGTGTCACTCAACCCTTCTTTCTCAAAGTGGTTTTCTTTCCAGATGTTTTCCATCCTATCACAGAGCGTTCCTTTGCTCCGTCTCAGAAGCCTAGTTACTGTACCTCTAAGCCTATATGTCTTTTGCGGACGTCAAAAATCTTGAAGTTCCAAGGCCGCAGCACTTCTGGCAGAGACCAGAGCAGTTTTCCACAGAAGCAGTTTAAACAATGCCTTTTTGCTTGTAAAAAAGGAAAACGCTCTATTGGAGTCATATCTGACGCAGTTACTAAAGATCCGTTTCACTGCAACTTGGCTACCGTACACATTCAACAAAGTTCACGGTCTGCTACTGACACACCAATGTAAAGTGCAACCAGCAACCAATCTAGAAAATTGCACAACTATATCAATAACAATTATGATTTTAGAGTTATTTCTTTAGACACATGAGTATCTAAGGGGCAAGGAAGGAGGAGAACAAGAAGACGACCGTAAGCTATGAGAGCCAGCACATGTGGTACTACATACATAATGTCTTTTGTACTGGAGTCCCACTACATGATTCCCCCAAGATATCGGACAGATATCCACTTTGACATTAGTCATTGAGAGATCACCAGCATTTAGTACACTTGCACACACTAAGCCACATTTGCAGAGCACTTCTCGAGCTGACGCCACGACTTTCACCTCCGGGACTTCGAATCTGCTTGCTGGTTAGACATTTTGATTTCACGGAATCTGAACTACCAGAAAAACAACGAGGTCTCCTCAAAATCCCAGCAAAATACTTCAAGCCTCGAGGTATCGAGGTTTTCAGTGCTACTTATGTTGGTCGGCACATCACAAATGGAATACATCTATGCGTGCTAGCAAAGTGATGGATCAAAGCACATCCAACCTTTACCCTTATTGCAGAGCAAAAGATTCTTTCAGCCTCATTTAGCTAAGTCAATTAGTGTGGTACTTTCAGAATGACAGCTACTCACAGGTAAGGATGAAACACAGTCAAAATCACATTACAAACGACATCCGTCGAACAGCATCTCAATTATCTAGCTAGGCTACTCTATTTCTGGCATTTATTTTGCATCCGGAGTGACGTTACCATATGGCGTCTATGCATTTAGAGGTTAAACCACAGTACTAAGTTAAGTCCCGACCAAAAGCTGTTACCTTGTCGTGGTGGTCGGGCTTGTGTGCTGCAACGGTCCTGCGGGCTATACTGGCTAGAACTCAGTTCCTAAAGGTTCAACCATACCAGGAAGGCTAACGGGGAGCAGCCCGACGAAGAACAGCGAGTCCCGGTCCTGCGAGTAATCGTATTACGAGGCGGTCTGGAGGTAAAGTCATACTGTCCTTCTCCGATAGGAGTGAGAAGGCAGTAAGGCGTTTCTTCCAAGCGACCAGCATCTCCATATTTATGGAACCAGCGATGCTGCCTTCCCCCGAAGAAGGACGGGTTAGAAAAGGTCGACCCTAAAAACCGCACACTCTGATCGCCCAACGGTTGACCGTGACCGCCGGCGCATTATCCAATACGGTCGAACTACTTTAAAACCAAAGAGTCCGGTGCTGCTCAAAAGGCACCTGCTGCGCAGCTGCATCAGGAGTGAGACAGTAATGCCCTACTCCCTGCGCCCCGGGCCAGGCCGGCCCCTACAGCCAAGTAGGTCAGACAATTGAGTCATTGGCTCCGGGAAGGGTCCCCCAAGAAAACCCTAACAACCGCTGTCTCGCGGTCTAGACTTGAGTCAGAGGCTAGGGGCAGGGTCCCCAAGCAAAACCCTACACCCTCCCACTGCCTTGTGGGTCAGACTTTGAGTCAAAGACTCAAGGTGGGGTACCTCTACTCAACTCCTTTCTTCGGCCTGGGCAACCGGATAGTATCATTTGCCCTTGCAGCTCTTCGCTCACCGGCCTTCCCCCACACTCCCTCCCAACCCATCGTACAATGCAGTGCAATCAACCCATCTGCCAATCCCCTAGCCACTGTTGCGAGACCCAACCATCGCCCAGAAAAATAAACCATAATAATCACTTACTAACTTCAAAAGATCTGATCCACGTTGCAGCCTTTAATGTCCGTACTCTATGTCAAATTGGGCAACAGGCATCCCTTGCTGAAACCTTACTTTCCCTCTCTATCGATGTATGTTGTGTCTCCGAAACACGCATACAAGACTCCACTTCGGTCGTACTCCTCAAGCCGCTTAGAACGAACTCAGATGTTCCACATTTCACTCTTCGGACATCCGGTGATCCTGACGCAATGTCTCGTGGTATCTACGGTGTGGCAGTTGCACTCAGTCCCAAGGCTGAAAGCGCCTTACTGGACTGGGCTGAGCACTTCCAAGAACAGTTCACCTGGTCCCCTTCAACACAACCACTGGAAGAACCAAGCAGGCCCGAATGGAACGTTGACACAAACCCGCCATCAGCAACTGAAATCCGGCGTGAGATTTCAATTCTGAAGCGCGACAAGGCATCTGGCCCGGATAGTTTACACCCCGCGCTCTTCAAAGAAGGTGGCGAGGTCCTGGTGAACAGTCTGACAACCATACTGCAGAAGATTTGGAACGAAAACAGAATACCAGCCGACTGGAGCTCCTCGACCGTCATTCCAGTTTTCAAAAAGGGAGCAAGAACATCATATGAAAACCATCGTGGTATCAGTCTGGTATCCGTCGCATCCAAGGTACTCTCTGGCATTATTTTGCGCAGGTTGATGGATTATCGCGAGAGACAGACTCGTGAGAATCAAGCTGGGTTTCGCCCTGGTTGAGGACGCATCGACCATATCTTCACCTTGAGACAAATTCTTGAACAGCGCCACTCCTTCAGACGTCCCACGTTGGTTGTTTTTCTGGATTTGAAAGCTGCTTTTGATTCTGTCGATCGTCAGCAACTTTGGCAGTGTCTGGCGATCAAAGGTGTCCCTTCCAAATTTCTATCCCTTATCAAGGCACTGTATGCGGACTCCTGTGGGCGCGTACGAGTATACGGGAAGCTCTCGCCTGAGTTCACCACGTCCAGTGGTGTAAGACAAGGCTGTCCTCTTTTCCCTTTCCTCTTCAACTTTGTTATTGACATGCTGCTTGAAATTTCTCTGCCTGCCTCT
The DNA here is from genome assembly GCA_003604175.2 of Clonorchis sinensis. Classification (NCBI taxonomy): domain Eukaryota; kingdom Metazoa; phylum Platyhelminthes; class Trematoda; order Opisthorchiida; family Opisthorchiidae; genus Clonorchis; species Clonorchis sinensis. The sequence continues at coordinate 41,738,917 of CM030370.1, forward strand.
GAAACCTCGGGAGTCGAAATGCCCCTGGGACGTTCCCTCGCAGACATTGAGTATGCGGACGATATTGCTCTCCTTGGTTCAGACCCTTCCGAAATGCAAATGATCTTAAATAACCTAACTAACTCTGCCGCACGGTTTGGCATGCGCTTCACACCCGCAAAGTGTAAAGTGCTGCTACAAGACTGGGTGGGATCAAACCCACACCTCATGCTTGCAGGTGAGCCAATCGACGTGGTAGATAAATTTGTTTACCTGGGCAGCTGTATAAGTTCCGGTGGACTGGCTGGAGATGAGATTATTTCTCGAATCGGAAAGGCCAGGGCAGCTTTTGCCAACCTCCGACACCTGTGGCGCCGACGTGACGTGAGCTTGTCTGTCAAGGGAAGAGTTTACAGTGTGTGGTGCGATCCATTCTGCTTATGGATCAGAGACGCGGCCCCTACGCGCAGAGGACGTACGGAAGATGTCAGTGTTTGATCATCGATGTCTCCGCAGCATTGGTCAGGTCTGGTGGGGTCATCGGATTAGTAATGCTGAGGTACGTCAGATGGTCTTAGGAAGAAGGAACTCCCCGCGATAGATGAATTACTCACGCTTCATAGGTTGCGCTGGTTGGGACATGTACTCCGCATGCCAGAAGACCGTCTGCCCCGCAGAGCTCTTTTGCTCAGCCCTGTGCTGAGTGGAAGCGACCGAGAGGTGGACAGTGTATGACCTGGCAACGAAGTACGAAAGCGCTAACCAGTAAACTTAGTCGGGCGGGCAACTGCCGCCTCCCTGGATGGGGACCTCGGGACTCAAATCACCAGTGGTTAATGACACTGGCAGAAATGGCCCAATCGCGCAGTCAGTGGCGCTCGTGCATCAAAGCTATCGCCTTCAATGCGTAGCTACCTAATTTCCGAGCAAACTAAACATACCTTCGCCTCCAAGGCTTCGTTGTACGTTCCACATTCCCGTTTTCCGGTGATCGAAACTGTAGCAGCTGGAACCAATGTGTCTATGGTACACGGTTTATAGCTGATAAATTGATTGAATTGAATTGAGTACTAAGTTATGTAGACCCAAGCAGCGCGGCTTCAAAAAACCTTCACGCACCATTCTTTGGACTAAAATGTGTTTAAAAGTTAAGAAGCCAGTGAGGAACTAAGATCCATTTCCTAACTCTAGCAGAGGTAGAGAAACTGAGCTAGTCACTTATTTAGGCGACTTTCCTCAAAACTTTATCACCTTTGATGCTTTCGTAAAGGGTGTGACGGCAGTAATTTTATGTAACTTAGTGTGGTGCACTCGCTATTGTGGCCTTCCAGAGTAGACGTTCAACAGCTGGTGAACCATATAATGTGTACAGTTCCAAAGATGAAGAAAGTGGACATTTTCGTAAGTTAATATGCCTTGCGCCTCTGAAAGCCATTGGGCTATACTAGATGGCGTCTGCTTTATAGTTGACCATAGTAGTCAAAAAAGGGAGATAATAACATCACAGTATTCCGATCCTCTCGTTTGAGGTTAAGTAAAATATATTGAAATGTTTTCTAAAAGTTTAAATAATCCAGTAGCCTCAGGCCAACTGTGGTTTAGTTACTAGTGAGCTCTTAAGCGAAATGTTTTGGTTGTTGATGTTGGCTGCCCTCTTGTCTGGGTTTCGATCCAATGGCAGTAACTCAGCTTCGATATCAACATGAACTGTACGAACAATAATGATTTGCCGGAAATTCGGCTCTCGTGTTCCATTATACGGGCTGTCTCGGTCACTTGAAACAGCAGGATACGTAAGCGAAAACAGAGAGATAAGGGTAATTCCCATCTTTCTTTAACACAATCTTCCACCTTCTTCCTTGAGCTGCTCAACAAGCACTTCTCTGTAGATCTAGCCGTCAGTCTTGCGTGCAAAGAAGTGAATGATTCCACGCTGCTGCTGAAGCGCGATGCCCTGTATCCTTTTCTGAAAACGTATTTTTCTGTTTTGGCGACCTTTACCATGCAAACTCAAATACGAATTGGCCAACAAGCAGTTCCAGCGTAAATGTCCGACAACGTATTGCTGTATGTTTGCGATTTTTCTGAAACCGAGTTACGGCACCTTTGTTGCCTAAATGCTACTAGCTACAAAATCTGTGCGAGTTTGTATCAGGTGCAACAGGTTATGTCAGAGTTAATATTGCTTTCGGCAGTTGAGACTAGGCTTCCTTACTCAAATGAATCCTCATCAATGGTCACCTTTGATTTATTTGTGTGTCAGATTCCATAATAACCCGTAGTAGTCAAAACAGTAACCGTCCCGCATTTGCAGTTTCTGCATGTGCACCAACCAAATATGGTTCTGATCAGGTGGAAGCATATAAATGCTGTCCATCTCGAGGGGTTTGGCTACCGTTTTCAATCAAGGGCAATATCCGAAAACAAATAGAACGTGTCAGTTTATCAGCAATAAAGCTCCATTCTTGATTGTCGCTCTTTCTGTTGCTTTCAGTTTGACTCAGATCATGCGTTAGTTTGGTGTATCCTTTCTAGGGTTTCCTGCGGAGACGAAATAAATATACCCCCCTCGAAAATTTCCAACTCATTAGTAAAACTATTCTATTAAACCAACCTTTATATGGCTTTAAAAGCCAATGATTAGACAAGCGTCTTGAGACCGGATCATATCAGCTTTCCATATGGCAAAAAATCTGGGAAGTGGTGTATCCAAAGTCCACCAAATAAAAACCTGACTTTGGAAGAGGCGCTGTAGCTATCACAATCTTGACCTTGTACGCCTTCAAATAAGCCCGAAGGACGGTCAGACGTCAGTTCCAGTACAGTTTACGGGCCAGCAGATAGACCTGGTGAAAAGTAGAGGAAACCAGTACAGCTTGGAATGTGCAAAAATGCTCTTATCTGATATACAGTGAGAGGACAAAAAACAGCTGCTAAGGAGATCTTCAAGAACAGTATTAAGAATTTACTATACAACATGGGGCTGCATGATTTACACAAAACTTGTTTGGCTGTCCACCTTTTTACCTATTTCTTTCATTCAGCCTGCTCAATTCGAGTCGTGGTCTTGAGTTTAAACCGTCTCACCCCTTCTTAAGTGCCTCTCTGCTTTAGGGCAGCAACGGGCCGCTAGACCAAACCATCAATCACAAAGGTAGTTGAAAGACGGTGATAAGTCTTGATGTTTTTCCTTGGTTAGATTGTTGAAACAAAATGTGAGGAGAACCCATCCACAAACAGAAACAATTCAAGGGAATGATTTGTCGAAAACTGGATCCTCGCTGATCCACTGGTTAATATTTTCGTGCCATAGGTTTCTCAGATTTGCTTGACAAATATTTGTGTCCCCACTCCAGCGACTTTACATCCTACCTTCTCAAGAAAGGTGGTCTGTCCAGACCATTTAAATTACTGACTTCCGTCTAGTGTTAGCGATCACGTAATATCGAGTTAAGATGCATTTTATCCGCCAGATTCAAAGAGGAAAAGCCGCGTTCTCGTTGTCGTTACACCTGCAACATTTTGTTCGTCGATGATCTGGAGGGATGAAGCTGGACAGCAGTGCGCCGAGGGCCAAAGCTGATATAAATGATGCGTGAATGTACTTGGAACACTTGTTTGATAAACACTTCGGAATCGCAGCTTTCATGCAATCACCAGAGTTGGCTCGAAAAAAACGATTAGCATGATAGAATATATTTTGAATCAGCTCTGTTATTCTACGCAGAAAAAACAATAACCAAGGATTGGAAGTTTCACATCAACTGACGTTCCGATAGAGCAATGTCTCTATTGAGAGTCATGAACGTGGGAACAGAACCAGGGGTAGCGTCAGAGGAACTATAACTTATGAAGCAGGAGCTGCCACACAAAACTTATGCTTGTCGGACAAAGCTGTGCGCATTTACTTCGAAAGACCAAATATTTACGACCGGACCAAATAATTGTGGGTCGAACTAAACTACTCATCATGATTCACGTCAGCGTTCACACGGAAAGCAGCAGGATCAGAACTGGAGGAAAGACGTTAGGTTTATAAACATAGGACAAATGCATTGTGGCACTATTTAATGAAAGGTGTGGTGATCCGACGGGGAGGGGGGATCTAGTTGAAACTTGATTCAAATAGCTGGAAGACTTTTGATTACTGATTACTTGGTGGAACTAACTACCATCAGAAAAATACGAACTGTGTTGAAGAAAATAGCAACGAAACTAGATCCCACATTGGAAGAGGAACAATGTACGATGTTTGAATTAATCAGGTGGCTGCCTGGATTGGTCCAGGGGTGACAGGATAGATCAAAGTTGGCTGATAATGCGATCATTTGTTACAATTTATTTTTCAGTCAAGAAATGATAACCACGAAAATATTCTACACTAAGTTAACGTACGATGAGCAGTCTGCAACGGTTATTTAGTGTGTTATTAATCATACCTAAACACCCATTACATCATCCATTTTCTTTTGACACATGCAGGCAATGCGGCCTTTGTCGGGTAAGGAGGGACGAACGCTCAAACATATGGAAGCACTTGGAGTTCGTATTACACCAGGAATTATTCACTTTTCTGATGTGCGCACATCCGTCATTCAAGTGCTAACCGTCCAAATTCACAACATTTCACTGAATACAAAGCAAATACGAGTTTATCCTCCTAAGTCTGAAGTGGGTTCATCTAGTTCATTCTGGAGATTCCATCACGTTGTCTATTTCAGGACCTGAAACTTATAAACGAATCCTTTGAAAGACCGATTGCTGCAGGGATGAAAAGTTCAGTGGGGTTAAAGCTGCATTTGAGGCACAATAGTGCAGACTTTGAAGACCGTCTGGTTATTACCATAGACGGAGAAACGCGGATGTTGCCTATTGTGGTGTAAGAAGGCGTTGAATAATGTTCATCACAATAAAAGATCCGTTCCCAAGCCTTATCTAGATTTGCCAGAAAAAATAGATTTTGGCGCGGTTATGCCCAAGAACCGGATTGTCAAAAGAAAATTCTTAATCAGAAACCTAGGAAGTGTACCAGGGCACTTCCGGATAAATGAGAATAATGAAAAATTAAAAATTACCCCATCCTATGGCGTTGTTCCCCCGAAGTCCACGGAAACGATCACGGTATAGTTACACATTCATCTTACAGTTAACATATTCCTTGTTCAGATAAGTTTCCTTCCAGAGACTGAACAAGTTTTGACCTGTTCAATACCGTGAGCGAACGCGTCTTTCTTTTAAACATAAGGCTTTTCAGGATTGAGCTTGAAGGCTCTCAAAAAGAGCCAATCGAGATCACTGCAAACGTCGTGCAACCTCGTCTCACTCTGAAAGAAACTAAAAGTAGTCAAGTGTACATTTACTCAAAGGTTCTAGATGATAAAGACCTTTTCTCGAAAAACCTGCATGCAGAGAATATCGTGCTTGTCAAGGTTGGTCCAATTTTCTATAATGCAGCACGAGTATTCCATTGGACCATTGTGAATCAGTCGCCTGAACCATCGAAATTTGTATGCGTCCTGTCGGATGAACTTAATCAGGTAAGCTTTTAGAAATAGAGTTGCAGATGGCTAGTCTTTCATAAGTTCTCGCTAGTCCCAGTGATGCCGACGCAATGGCTCGTGGTATCTAAGGTGTGCAAGTTGCATTCAGCCCCAAGGCTAAAAGCACCTTACAGGACTGGATCCCAGTAAACAGTCAGCTTTGCTTGATTATTGGTCTGTTCGCCGAGCTTGGCAGTTGGATTGCAAACGTTTCATCACCAATCGAAGTGACATTGTCAGTGCGGGGTTGACGACGACGCGCTGACGATGTCACATCGATTGGTGATAAAACGTTTGCAATCCAACTGCGAAGCTCGGTGAACAGACCAACAATCAGTCAGCGCACCCGAGCTACCTATATTCCACAACATTGCCAGTTAGCTTTGCGCTATGCGGTTGTTTGGCTCAATTAAGGTCATTGTATGTCGATGCGTTAAACAATGCTTATTTGTTGTATCAGCATACGCTTTAACAGACTGCAGTTCTGAGACTGATAAAGATGAGTTTTATGAAGATCTGTTGTGACTGCTCTCGTCAGCCCCACCTGAAAAATCAAGAAGTTAGTGGTTCAGTTTACAGTTTTCCAAGAGACTTTTTTAACCTTATCATCAAAATCTAATTAAGGGAAACCGAGCTTACCATACCGCTGGGTCTCGGTGTAAGCCGCTTCGTCCTGAGTAATCCGGAAGTTTTCGGTTTAACGCTGAGAAAAGCTGCCGACAGGTCTACTTTACCACAATCTCTAATACAAAAATGTCAATGTTTTATAATACGAACAGGAATGCTTAGTCATCTTCTCACAAATTTCAGCAAAAATACATTATGGTTTTCGGTTACAGGTGCTTGTGACGCACACTCGGAATGCTGCCAGACTGACATGGTTTTTCTGGTTGTTCCCCAAACATGCCTTTTATTCCTTACCTAACTTACTTTTGGTGATAAGCGTTGTTTTGGCGTTTCAGTTTAACAAACATTCATCTTACAAGGACGTTTTCAACAAAGCTGAGTTTATTTAGTGTTGGTTGAGGGCTCTTTCTGGTTTGCTTTATCTCCGTCGGAACACAGCTGAGAGAAAAATTTATGTTGACCAATTCAGTTGGTTCTGCGTGCGTTTGTTCGTAACAGAATTTGCATAATCTGCATTTGTCCCAGTAGAAGAACTCGCTCACTAGCAACTGAACATCATAAAGTGATGGCACTATATTGATTCCTATACAGCAACGTGTTTGTTCATTAGCATTACATCTGGTCATAGCATTCAGTAATTTGTAACCCATGGAAGTGCGTTTATTTGGCGCACTTCTACATCTTCCATCGGTTGTGGTGGTGTCACAAGTTCCAAACCTATGCTGAGAAAATCGCAGAGTGATATCAGGCTTGAGCTATGGGTCTCCCGGTGAGCAGACCCTGCATTAACCTCCGAGTTAGCTCAGACGCATTTGTACTAGGGTGATGGAAATTCTTTACAATAACAAACACGAATACTGGCAGTAGTTTTTGGCACGATGGCAAACTACCAAAGGTTCAAATATCTTCCAGACTCACGTCATTGACCCGAAGTTGAAAACTCTGGAAATACCACAACATTTATTTGTAGTTCTCACCGCTAAAGTCCGGCACACTACTTTTTACGGTTGAGTCACTGGTCACAACGTCCTAGCTGCATGCATTCATGAGATTGCTGTACAATTTAAATCTTCAGACCTGGGAATCTTAAGACACCTCACAAAGAAAGATTGCACGAATTTTCTTGTAGTCAATAAATCTGTGAAATAAGAAAGACATTATTCTGTGGCTTGCTACTTGAAATCGTAAACGAACACCAGTTTCAGCGAACTAGTTTCTAGATAGTTATCGAATATTCTTCTGAGTGAAAATACGTTGAGGAAATGTCGCGCCTTGAAGAAATGCAAATACTTATTTGAGTTTTGTCCGCAAAAATTTGTCCATTACTGTATCAGTTTGGGCTCGCAAATAACTAACGGACTTAAGCAATTATAAGTTTCATTGCTTAACTCGTCCGAATTACGGATTTTCCTGATTGTTAGAGCCTTCACGCTGGTAACGAACAAGTGAAATCTGTTAATCTCTGGGCGTCGTCAGTGAGGATATATCCTCCTTACGGTGAGCTGCAACCATATGAGGAACTGCCAATGAAGCTTCGGATTCGACCACGTTTAAAACCACCTTCAAAGGGGTTCATCAATAATCCAGAAAGCCCACCTCCTATGCCGTTTGCGCTTTGCGTTCGCGTACACATCGTGGAGCCATCTGAACACTCTCATCCACAAATTTCAAGTATGTCCGTGTATATTTTAGTGACATCTTCCTGCATAGTTTTATAAGAAGATCATGTTCTATCTGTGAATAACTTCCCCGCATTTTAGAAGTGATTGATTTACTCCAAACTTTTATTTTAAGAAGCTGCAAGTTAAAGTCCATCGGTTGATTTGTCGTTCTTTAATTTATTGTTGGGCTTTATTCAACCAGTGACAGTCGCTCTTACGAAACTGTTTGCACAATACCGTTGATGGCAGCGATGGTGATTAAGTATGTCAGTAGATTTCAGATATGATGGTTTAAATGAGCTGACTTGTCCTTACTTGACAGTCTGTCATACTTTGTGACGACAAAGAAAGTTATTCTCCGAATAAGACGATTTGCTCAATCCTATTGAACACGTGGTCAAACGGTTGTTTCCAAGAGCATATCGGCTAATTCGCCGGAGATCTATGGGCCGAAACAGCTTGCCTCGTAGCTTAAAGCACAAGGCCGTTGAGAAATACTGACGTACTATTGGCTTTCATGGATGTTGCAAATTATCAAGCACAATTCTAGTCTTGAAGATTAGTATTTCAACCGCATTGCCACACTAAAGTCGGAGTTGTCACAGCCCCAGGGATAAATAAAACTGTCTATATCCTCAGATATCTCTGGCCTTAGCAATAAGCAGGCTAAATATCCAACTTTTGAATTTAACACAGCAATGATAAGGATTAGGTTGTGTCTTCCTGGTTCTATTTTAGCAGTGAAAGATGAAAAGGACTATTTGTATCTTCCATCAGATCGTGCTTCTTGTCCAAGCCCTGAGATTCTAATCACGGGTAGCGTGGTACCCGTCCAGGTCAGTATTGAACCTTCCACCCAAGTAGGCGAATCAAAGGATAACATCAACCACAAAGAGTCTGATAATCCAATGAAAACAACCTCGGAGCCTGGTAATAGGATTATGATGGACTTTGGCCAGTGCGTTATTGGTAAAACACGAAAAATGAAGTTTTGCATCAGAAACCGATCTGCAGAGATCCCATTGGCGTACTTCTTACCGGGCGTGGCTCATTTTCACACTATCCCCACCAATGGTCACATTCCGCCCAATGATCGAGTAGTAATCGACGTAACGTTTACTCCAAAGCAATGCGGTACGTTCGAGATTCAGCTCTTCTTTTGTGTTATCCAGTACTAATGAATTTCAGGATTAGAAATATCATTGTTTCATTTCTTCCATGAATATGGTTTATTTCTCACGGCCATCTAAGTGTTTCGTTGGCCGTTCTGTTACGTCTTCTAACAGCGTGCCAGTGCTGCGTACAGGTGTTGACTTGACAACAAAAACGTTCACATAATAGATTACGGGATTAGGTGTCCGGAGTTACGTGAAATAAGCCACTGCCGGGTTTCCATCGTCTAATTTCTCCCCCAGTTTAAATAATTAAATAATTAAATTGAAGAATTAAATAACTGCAGAGTAAATAAGTAATAACATGAAAATATGATGCAATAAATAATGAAATAAAATATGTGGTTGTATGGCAATAACTTGCCATTGTGATGGCTTCACAGGCTTATGTTTTAGGTATGTTTGAATGGACAGACTCTGTACCTTGTATCCGATTACAGAGTGGATGGATTGGCAGCATTACCGTACTCATTCTCCAGAATGAAATAATTCACAAATTTCTTTCGCTTCCTTAGTCATCAGTTTGCAGGATATTAACACGAAACCAGCATTGATACAGTACTTATGGTCCAAAAGAAGTGACACCTATTAGGTGTACAAACAAAAATGCATTGCTTTCACCGATTCGGCTGTTTTTGAACAACTCCGTTGGATTCAGTACCGGGGACGATCAAACATGGTTCATATCTAAACTGAATGGCCAATTGACAGTGTTGCGAACTTCTCCCAGTTGCTCGTCCTAAAAAATCGGCAAATCTGTACACTGAATGGCCATTTGACAGTGTTGCGAACTTCTCCCAGTTGCATGCATCATAGATTTTTGTAAGGTGGGGGCTAGCTTTTGTGAGGAGTAAAAGCGTAGTGTGCCAAGTTGACTGCGTTTGTTATTGATTTCTGGATCCAGGGCTGATTGCACTTTCCTTCCTTTTGGGGAAATCGAGGAATCTGTTTTCACTGAGTTAGTTTAAGTCCTGATGAAGCAGTATCAATGCATTGTAGTTGATGTTTGTTTGTCCTTTTAATCTTTGAATTTCAAAGTGAAACTAACTAACTCACCAGAGAGCTCATCGTGAGTGAATTCTTTGACAATATCTATAAAAGGGCGAACGCCTACAGGCCGAAACCATAAACATCACTATAATCATTATTAGTATCGTCATTATCCTCATCCTCACCAGTAGTGTCAGTACTTATTGCTGTACTGACATGCCGAGGTATTTAAATAGTGCCGGTCAGCGAACAGAAGAAGGGAAATAGGTGGAGGCCTATTGTTGGCACCTCCAAATATTCACCCAGACTAGGTCCAAATAAACTGACGGTACGAACGTCACAGCCATCAGTTGGTAGCCAGACACCACAATGTCCTTGGCCAAACACAGAGAAAACCATGTGGACTGGCGGACGGCTCTCGGACTTTTCCGAAAAGTCAAGTGGTTCCAAAAAATGGTAAAAATACCAATCTCGGCTGTGCATGGACGTGAAACAACACCAATGACTGAATGCATCCCGACCACATCATGCTCATCGGCCTCCGCAATGAGATCGGAAGCAGAAATACTTAGGCACTCTGGCGAAGGCCACATGGCATTACACCCCTTTTCGTACTTTCCCAAAAACAAACTAAAATGGGTAACCACAATTGGTCTTCATGGGAAGGAAACAAGTGGTTTTGAAAAGTAAACAATCATTCTCAAAGAGTGCAACCCGATAATGTTCCTTTCTTGAATGTAATGATGTTTTCGCTACAACATCTATAGCAGTTAAAATTTGCGCTGTCTGAAGTTCTGGTGTTCGTTTGAGTTGGTTTTGAATCATCTGCTTGATACGGTTAGTCAAATGTGAGCTTCATTAGCACTACTGATATTTTGCTATAATAAGCTGATACAGCAAAGTCGAATGGGCATAGAAGGCTGCATATATACCTGCAGCGTCTGAAGTCAGCTCGGTTGTTCTACCACAAACCATGAATAATGGGTATGTTGTTTAAGCTGCTGCAGTTTCCAACTCCGGAAAATGGGAGCACAGAGATATAGCAAGGAACTGAAGATAATGACATGATCACTTAGGTGATTTTTAATCACTGTAGTTGACTTGTGAAGGAGTATCAGGAACCAAGCACGGAAGATGATAGTTTCAATCCAAATCCGTCAGTGACTGCTTAACTGAGCCATATCTGCCAGTGCCATTAACCAACGGTGAGTTTATTCACCTAGTCCGCGTTCAGCGCGGCGTGTGTCATCAAGATGACTGACTGGTCAGTACCTCCAAATTTCGTTGCTCCGTCATAGACTGTCCGCCTCTCGGGGGGAGGCATGGTTGGGGAAATGAGCTGTGCGAAGTAAACAGCCTTCTAACCCCCGTAACCTGCGACACCAGATTAGGAAGAGCGCTTTTGTCTTAAAGCTGTCTGACGTAGCTCAGCACTGCTAATCTAATAATCTCACCGGACTCTCTCAATGCTTCGGAGACACAGATGGTTAAACACCGAAAGTTTCCATATGTCTTCTGCTGGCACCGGCCACATTTCTGATCCTCGAAAAGACATGAATCGCTTATCCGCAATGTATACTCTATCTTGTCAGACAAACTGTCGTTTCGGTGCCATAGGTGTCGGAGTTTGGCAAAAGCTACCGCGGCCTCCCAGATCCGAAAAGCAACCTTGTCTTCAGCCAGTCCACCGAAAATTATGACACTGTCCGGGCAAACTAATTCAATTACCTCGTTGACCGTCTTGCTTGGGTTTTATTCCCCAAAGCCTGTAGCAGCATTTTTGATTTTTCAGAAGTAAAGTGCGAAAAAACCATCTTGCAGAATTAGTTAGTTTATCTTAAATGGTTTGAATTTTGAAGGATCCGAACTAGGGAGAGTAATATCATTTACATACTGAGTGTAATTCGTGTATGCGATGCCCCGAAGTTATCCAAGCCCTAGAACCTCACAAGTGCAACCAGGAATCCTCCGAAAGCTAACGGTCATATGGTCTAGATGAATCCTTGAGTTTCTTTGGCTTGATGGCTTACAAACAGTCTTGTGTGGGCACTTGTGCTGAACGTCCCTACTGGACAGCAGTGGAGGATGTTCAACACAGAGCACCGGAGGTTGTTCGCTAATATGTGTACAGTGAACAGCGACTCCTTGCCCAGCTGCACTTCTTCTGCCCAACATGGGAGTTTGATTCACAATCCAGGATGATGGTATCAGTTTCCCTTGCTGATGGAAGCAGCCATGACAGATCGCGGTAATCTTTAACAGCAATAATACTGCACTCTGTCATGGCAACGCCTCAGGCAGGAAAATTAACCCTATTCACTGCAACATGGCTAGCTCGGTCATAAAAAGGTCATTCAAAAGGTATTTAGACCATCCCCTCTCCAATTGTATGAAAGTTTCTTTTTTATATCCACTCAGTTATTCTATGTTGTTCCAGGTTTATTTTAACCATAGCACAACGTGGTCATCCAGGTCCTTGCCATTATTCTAACCGCTGAGTATGTGCTGGTCTGAGGACGGAAAAAACCATCCTTTTGTATCCTTGCTAGGACTGTGGGTTTATTCAGTCAGTTGGAAGAGGTTTGACGCCGTTTGAGAGGCCATCATTTCAGAATGTTCCTGGCAAACGGTCGGTGGGTAACGTTTACTTCGGCCGCTAAAACGTCAAGTCAAACCAAGTCGAGTCTAGCTTTGTGCATCTGGGCGTAAAATTACATTCTATTTAGTAAAGCATGTGGGAAAATGGAAAAAGCAAACACCGAACAATAATTTGTTCTTATATAGAATTGATTTAACTAGGAACATTTCTCTCAGACCGCCTACTCAAAATGTGTTAGTAATTAGTATTAGGGTCATGCATTTGGGGCGCAGTTACGAAGAACGAGATGAACTTGAAAGCTGACCGAAGTTTAGGGGTTGAAATGGGACTAAACATAGGAAAATCCGTGTGTCTTATATGGTCTCCAGTTTAAAATCACAGCAAGCGTCATTCTAGAGTTGGAACCTGGTTAGTTCTGGACACAATTTCGGTTGGGACTTATCAGGCGCATATTTGGAGATCGGTCGAGTATCACTTTGTTTATTAGTGGCCATTACTCAAACCTAGCTAATATGAGTTAAAGTGGTTTAATTTACATGACCAAATCTCTGTGAAACCTTACTGTGATTTACAATCATTACCTAAAGAACTTGACTCCAGGTGTCTTACACCGACACAGCACTCCGCATTTGCGTAGTCCAGAGATATCAGATGAAGAATCCATCGAGTGTACTCAGTAAGAAAAGCCATTCGACTCTGCATACTATCTTCCAAAGATCTACTAATGGGGGTCCAAAGGCAACGGGTTGAAAATATACGCGGAATCTGGATGTTTTTTGGAAGATCTGGAGTGATTACGCAACCGGTGATCAGGCCTGTTACTACTTCATGTCCATGTCATAAAACTATGGCCACACGAATAACTCAACACAAAATCAGCCAGCTGTAGCTATAGTAAGCAGCCCTGTGAAACACGAAGACATTTCGTTTGATATTATATAATCGAAGTTGCTAAATATTTGACGCCTTCTACTAATCCAATTACGTCCGAAAATGGTGAGTTGTCTTTTGCAGTTTTCCAAAAATGTATTGGGAAATAAACGACTAACATGCGTGCTAGGTTCAGAAGCTTTTTCCCACTTTGGGTCTCCTTTTCATAAGGGAAAGGCAATCCATTCACGCTTGTCGCCTAATCCTGGGAAAAGTTCTCAATTTGTTGCCCAAGAGTCAATCAAGAGAGAGCTTGGTGCTTGGAGCGAGTTTTCAGGATACCTTTTTCCCAGAAAACTTGTACATTTAGCTGTTAACGATAAATCTGTACAGGTTTAACGAAAGTTTGAATAAGACGCGATAGCTTAAAAGGTTCGAAGTCCGGGAAGGATATCAGTTTTGATGCAAGTTGTTCCACTACGCCGTCAGAATTTGTGCCAATTTGTACCAATCAGGTTTGCAGGAGGCGATTGATCAGTCCTTCAGTGCTGGAGTGCATCAAACACCGAAGCCGTAACAAGGCAGAAAACAATCCTATTCGTTACATCTTTTCACGGATGTTACTAGGTTATGAGTGCGGGACTGAGCTTTAGAAGCAACACTTTGAAGAGATGAAGTTTGCGTTGTCCCTACTTACCTACTTCACTGCATACTCAGTCGTGACAATCAAAGAATCACACATCCCTCTACAGGTGCACATTCAATTCGTCAACAAATACTGTTGCTCGACGACTGTCAACTCAATGACAACACCAAATCTAAAGAAGTGATTTTCAAGACCTACTTGACATTTAAAGGCTCCGCAGTCTTGGAGGCAGTCAAACCAATGATTAAATTCAACCCAGGTATGTCTTTTTACAACTTTTCTAATCTGACCATATACTGCCCGGGAATTCACCTCGGTATCATTACATTCTGATTGGAGAAGCACCGTTGACGCACTTCGACCGTAGCATTCTAGAACATTGTTTCAGTATTATTATTCCAAGGAATTCACTTAATTCGTTTTGAGGCCAAAAATAACTTTTGCCATTTTGTTGGCCCGAACTTATTCGGTCTTTCGCCGAAATTTTTTAAATTACGTGCGTTAAAAATTACCATCCGAAGGTGAATAGTTACAAGTATTAGAAAACCCTGATCATAGTTGAACACACGGACATTTATCAGATTTTCAGGCCTACCTTTTGGAAAAGTAAATGAGCACATTTTGAGGACCGTAGACCTTTAGTACGTTATGCCAAAAATTTATTCGCTACTGGTTTGAATGCTGGTGCAACACAGTCGAATGTTTCACTGATGCTCTGATCCTTTTGGACTAACGTCATCTGTGAATCGTGCTTCATTGACTCTATATAATTTGTGCTGTACAGCTGGCCGAAAGCATAGCGTTCACGGAACGTGTAAAAAGAAACAGTTGTAGGTCCGAATGAGTGAAAGTTGAGTAAAAACGGTGATGTTCTTTTAATTCAATGTTGCCGAACAAAACTGTATGTTGATTGTTTCGAACCCCAGTAATTGGGCCACTTTCAAAACCACTTTCAAACCTGATTCAAAGACGCCCATAAGTACACAACTCCATTTTTATTGACAGCAGTGTGCCCCAGTTTAATTTCGACTAGCGAGGTCAAAATTTTCGGTCAAATGAAACTTAATAAACACTATTCAAGATCTTTTGCCTTCTATTTTACTGTTTTGCCAGGCATTGTCCCTCTGGTCAGTAACGAAGTTGGATTTGGTACGGATATTTTGCATTTTGGATCCAACCTCCCTTGTCCAAGACTAACGGTGATCAATCAGGGAAAGCCTCTCTCACTCAAAGGATTACCCACCCATACTCACCAAGAATGGAGGACACTGTTGGAATATCGGAAGCCACAGTCCAATACTGATGAGTTCAAGTGTCCTCAGGTGGCGTTTCCAAACGATAGAGCGACTAGCGTAAGACCTACAGAAGAAGAAAAGTTGATCAGGTTTGCAAAGATGTCCAAGTACAATGAATGCTCTATTTTGTTAGTTTTTTGTAACTGCTAATCAACCCCTACACCACGAGTAGTGTGTAACTTGCTCCCTTTCAGGCTAACGAGTGTCATCGGTTTCTGTAGAATGACAAAAAATTCCTCCCTGGCTTATCGATTACTAGGTATCCGAGAAAAAGCAAGTTATATAACGGTTATTCACACAGTTCTGTACACAATGACAGTATTACCTGATGTTTCTGACAATAAACGTACGAGCTCGTGGTCTAAAGCGCTTGCTCGGGGTCAGGTTTTGCCTCCGTACCGTAACTTGGTGTATTACTATGTTGCACTGATCTTCTGGGCATAGAAAATAACAGTTCATTTGAAACAACTTCCGCGGTCTAACTAGAGATTGCAATGAACCCAAACCCGCTACCTTGAACAACTGTATACAGTTGTACCTCTATGAAGAAAAACCTATGGGTTATGGCAAAGTTGGTTCCCACAGGACTGCATCCTCTTGGGGGAGATGTCTAAAAGGAACCATTCCTATAACGCACTAGTCATCATGGCTGTTAATATTCTGAGGCAGTGTTCCGTTATCCGTTGAGATCAGATAATTTTTACTACAAATGAAAGTAATCCATGCTTTTAAAAGTTTAGCTGAGGCAAATTATTTGGCACTCGTGTTTGCGCAAGGAACTTTACGATCATAATTAGGTTGAGATTCAGTATCCGTTAGTGGTAGGCCAGTCTTTGGTTGCTAACGTTTTTTTTATCCCTTTGATAGAAACAGTGCCCTGGGAGACGTTTATAAACACCTGACAGTCTCCGTTCAGGTTCTAAATGTGTATAACTTTTTGGCTTATACTCCCTTTTCAGAACAATATTTTGCCGTCTTCCTCGGTATACCTACCTGGATACGGACTACCAACTAAATGAAAGAGAGCTAGAGTTGAAGTTGGCCAACACTCAATTCTACGCGGAACTGATCCGTAAACATACTGAAAAAAATATTCAAAAAAGGATAGATTCGAGGCTTGTGCCTTGGCAGGCCGAGCCGCATCATGGTTTTATCCCTTTCGATATGGAGAAGGATGCCTTTTGCATCGAGGTTGACATGACCAGGAAAGAAGACCAGAGTTTGCGGGAAGGTAAGCCAAAAATTTATTCACTAGGTTTACTGAAGTTGGTTTGAAATGCAAAAGTGCGTGAAGATTCATTATTCGGGTCTATTTCACCTCTGGTTTAATTGCGTCCCGTTATTCGGCGAACTATATGGCTTTGGGTGAACAAAAAATTATCAGGCATATTCAAATGTTTTCGTCAGGTAAAAAGGAACTGCTCACCTTACAAGAAGTAGGGTGTTAACAGTGGCCAGTAACGTGTCATGCGTTGGTACCCATCATACCTGAATTCAAACAGCACCAGAACGATGATATACGTCCAAAGGAGCAGCCGTGGCTTCTAGTTTTCTTCATAGTGATGACCGTCTTGCTTGCACATACTCCATTTTCACTCTCGGTAAATCTTCATAAAATTCACTCCTCCTGTCAAGATACTAATGTATTTGAGCCAAATTCTGATTACCAAACACTAACAGAGCAAAGGCAGACGGTGGATGTAAATCTTGCAGACAAGGTGCGCGTGCACACGATACTTCGATGGATCAACCCACTTAAGACAGAACTGTTTGAGGATTGTGTTAGGACCTTCCCGAGCTTAAAAACAGATCGCTAGAATAGAACGTCTGGTTGGGTACTGGTTGCTGATAATGATAATAATAATATTAATAATGATATCCGTAAGTGTCGTCCAGAAAAATCTTCCAAGTTTGAGAAAGGATGCTACCTCTGTAACCGAAAATTGCTTCTTGTAGGGTTTGCCACCTCCCAAAGTTCTATGCCAAAACCCTGATCAATCTAAAACAAAACTAAGATGCGGTAAAAACATATGGTTGCGTTTATTGCAAACTAGCGTTTTAGCAAAATAGCTTTTGGTTGAAATTTAGAGACCGTCATCATCCATTAAGATTGAATACATCTGTAAGCCGGCGGCTGACATCGGCTGGTTTCGAAGTTTTGAACTTCAAAGTGATAATTGCTTAACCCGTGCCATCCTCCAGTTAGCACAGTCGTCTAGCTGGGACCCTTTAGGGTAATGCTCCATGAATACTTTTCATTTGTGTGCTCCATTACCGCCAGCTGACTGTTAACAGTCATTCATAGGAGCTGGCTCATACTATTCCTCAACAGTACCGATTGATCCAAGTTTTACCTATATCAGAATACCTTTCAAATTGCCCGTTGGTAATTATATTGCTTTCTGCTGAGCTACCACGATTACCTGTGCACATCAATAGGACAGGTAAACAGATGTATTTTGTAAGTGAGTGCTTTTCCATTCACAGGTAAAAAGAAGCACAAAACGAAGACCTCAACAATATTGACGGCTGAGGATATAACATTGAGAAGACTGAAGGCTCTGGAAAAGATAGTGAGTATTGGTTGAAACTCAATTCGTTTGCTCCGGGAAGGAATGAAAACACTTTCCTATTCTTTTAGACTGCTTAAAATGGGCCAGATATTTTGAATGATACAGTTGAGTTGTGTGGTTTAATTCACCAAGCTTCCAAAGCCACCACTTTTATCCTCACTTGTGTTCATGGTAGAAATTCAGTTAAGGCATACCGGCTCAGTGAGCACCGACAGCATGCAGCTATTCTTCCGGCCCACGAGGCTTTCACTGCATTGTTTTAAGTTAGACATTTGGAAGTGTGTTGAGGCAACTAAGACCAAGAGGTAAAAAGTATCAGTCCCAATTTCGAACTCCGAGGTTTCTTCACCGTATGCTCGGACCCGAGAATTAAGCTTTGAATAAAAGCACAGCTTCGCGGGGACATCGCCGGCTAGGAGGATTGTCCACAATGGGTCGCGGTTAATTACGTTAACGCTGCTTGAAAGCCATTGGAGTATGGTGTGATAAGCTGCTTAAACCTGCAACAACATTCTACTGCTCGTTGGAAGGAGCCTATTAGTCTCACGCAGCCTATCGGTATCCTTCTGTTTGTATACTTCTGGTGCCCGTGGATTAATCTGCATATATTCGGTAAATTTGGAGCAAATTAAGGTAACTAACAAGTGAAGAGTGATCTTCAGAGCATAGCTGCTGATCAGTTTTAATGAAAGGGTAGCGTCCTTATAGTGGGTGACTTTGTTGCAAATAAAGCCACCTTACATATTCCCCGCTCGATTCTAAACCTATCATTCCTGAACCCATAAAAAAAAGTCCGCATTGGATTAGAGTGAACTAAAGGACAAACACAATCATTGTTTATTATACTATACTGTGAATAGTAAATAACCACACATTGCTTTTCATTGTCTACAGGGAAAAACTCTTGGCGCAAAAATTAATGCGGCTAAAGAAAAAGAGTATACTGAACCATTGAGTGCAAAGGATTTGTACCAGGTTTTCCTGAGTAAGTAGTGAATTCTTTCGGATGTCATGGTTACGTAGTTTTCGCAACCACAAATATGTATGGTTTCCTGAAATTATATTTTCGGCCTAATGTCGGGAGCATCGCGATTTGTCCTTACTCCCGGATTCTAGTGATACATGCTGGCACAGTACGACGGCCTGCTCAGTTTGAGCACACTGATGTGAAAATGACTTAGCACATAACTAGTAGATAACTTACTAAAAATGTTTAAGGCTATTGCAGGGAACTTGTATTTTGAAAGCCCTTTCCCTATGAACAAAAACTGTATGTAAATAGGTGGTATACTGACTGAAGCGTTGTTTACCTATTCTCTTCCATCACATCGCCTTAGGATTTTTCTTGTGGACTTTCAATTTTAATTAGGTTGCTTGTAATATATTTCAGTTAGGTGTCATGGTCCAAAGTGCCAGCAGTCTTTCCAAAACCATCTCCATCAAACGAAAACCTCGGGCGAACTCAGGTAAATGGTTTTCCTTTATTAAATAATAGTGAATATATTTTTGGCAGAACAGCGTCCGCTTATTCCCATTTCAACGTTTAATGATGATAAAAACCTCGGGCTGGTGGCAACGTTGATGACGTAGAATCAAAGGAAATGAAACGCGGTGACTTGTGGAAAGGTGTGGAGACACTTTCCAAAGCTAATTTTACACTGTTGACTACGGATTCGGTATGTGCGACTTTGTAGTAGGACATCAGCCAAACCAGTCAGTTTGGGGCGGAATTAATGGTTAAATCGAAAGCAAAAACCAATGCAATAATTCATTACAAACAAACAAAACTTTTACTCGGAGTTATAGTGGATTGTAGAAAATTAGCAGCGGGTTATACATCGTCCTGGCGTCGATCATTAAATACTTTCTAAAGATAAGTTTCTTTAACGTATAGGTCAGAAACGGGAGTCACAATGTTTTTTCAAAGCTGCTTTTTATCTAAAATTACAGTTTCCAACAGAATTGGATCCAGAAGTTACATTCTGAAGCACAGATGAAGCCACTGTTTTAAAGTTGTCAATGACAACCAGGCTGTTATTACCCACTAGTACAACCATATCATTTTACTTTAAACAAAGCCTTTTTCAAAAATGGAAAAATGGGCAGGAGAATAAGGCTTCATGCTCCTGTATCACAAGAATTGTCGCTGCCCTAAAATCTAATACTGCGGTTGACGAACATGTTGAAAGCTGACGAATGAATGACACTCCGTTGTCCATATTTTATTCATTTTTTGACAAGGTCCAAACTCCATCGACTTTGGAGATTTGTGTCGTGGCACTACAAAAACTCACCAAGTTCAGCTGAACAACCCGACTGCTCGTCAGTTTCTGGTAAGAATTGACGTAGAAGACAAGACAGTATGTGATACTCCACTACCAACTTATGTGGTCAAACCACTGACCACCATTGAAATACCCTTGACTGTCCAATGTCGTGCTATTGGGAGAGTTCAGTAGTAAGTCAAAAGTGTTTACTTGTATAAAGTTGGTGGAACTTCACGGTTTTGTAAATCTTTAGTGTGAAATATCGCTGAATGTTACCAAAATTTTCCAAAAGATTTGGGGTCAGCTGGATAATTTTCAGCAAAACCAACTGAAGCTGGGGATGTGTTGTTCCTTCTAACCGCTAATGCCAGCACCGCCATGTAACTTTTTGTTTTTCTACTTTAAAACCACCAACTCCAATTGAATTATTACAAACCAACATTCCTTTTGAAAAGATTCGACTCATTTAGACATAATGCAGTTTGGTTGGGTGTATATTCTTTGCAAAACCGCCTTTGCCTAGCAGATTCTGATTGGTTCTCTAAGAAACTTACACTACCGCAGTCCTTCCATCACTACCCGGTATCTAACAGTCGGACCATTGTCTCTAATCTACACGCCTGCTAGGAACCATGTGTTCTCAGTCTAACAGACGGGCTTGCAGTGTACCCTGCTGGTAAAAAGTTTGCTTCTGTGACACTCTAGTACGCCGATGGAGTTCACGATTGCGTAGATACTCCAACGGGGCATGTAGATGAATGCATATACCTACCATCGCAATGAATATGGGAAAAAACACGAATGCAGCAAGCAGACATTTTGCAGGTTAACATGTCAGAAAAGTCGAAAGGACCAGATGAAGTCACAGTGCACTTCTTTTCAGACTATGACCTCAAGATATCAACATCGGACGGCTGTGACAAATAACACAACATATTCTGGAACCAGCGACTACACCATACACACAGTCTATTACAAAGCCTCTGAGGTCCACGATAACACAATGTCATAGACACAAGCTGGCTGCGTGACACATGTAACTCATCGTCGGTTTTGTTGCACGCTCCGAATTCAAGACGTCTATCGAGGCAATTTTGTTCAAGATCAGACGGACAACCTTTTACACTCTGAAGGGATTGCTGACAACCTACTACCCACATTCGAACCAAGAGCACCATTTCCCGTCGTTTTCTCGGCTACACGTCTGTCTCCCAGCTTTTGTCTGCTTCGCGCCCACCACTGTTGAAAACACCCAGCTTTTGATCTGTGTATTCTTACTGTTCTGATCAAAGTGGAAGATTCTAGAGGACCTAACTTAATACTTTTATCTAATCTTTCAGTAACGCAAATTTCTTCATCAATGGACAGTACTACAAAACTGTTTTGATCACCGCGAACGGAGTTTCACGTCGGCTAGAAGTTAATCCTTCGGTTTTGGAGTTGGATCTCACACAGTTTCAGAGCCGAACTAACAAAGGGTGTGGACTGCGAGCGAGAGTAGAACTGTTCAACCCTCTGAATGTGTCAACTGCATTCAGCTGGGAGCAGCTTGATCAAGATACTTCATTCAGCATTCATTGTGACAAAGGTAGGTGTGAATTGTGGGTGTGTTGTCGCAAGATTATCACTCTGGAAAACAGAACATTCTCTCTTGCACCAAAAGACTTTGTATATCATCAAGCTTGCTTTTATCTTTTCCTGTATTTAGCAAAGCAGACGAAGACACCAACACAAATATATGTAGTTTTTTATTTACACTGATTACTTTTGCTTTAAAGGGAATACGAATGATATAAGAGAGTGTTGATACTTTTTTCATAACAAAAATACCAAAAGTTTGTGTAGTGAGTTTGCTGGTTAGAAGAGTTCGTTCTGTCCCCTACTGATGGTGATCGTTTGGAAAGTACTGTCTTTGAGGATGTTCTGGCTATGTGTCCGCTATGTGTCTTCAAGTGTTATTCTTTAGCACTCTACATAATGCGCAAGTGACAGCTTCCGGCTGATAAGCTGAAATGAGAAGGACGTCGAGGTGAAGGTCAAGAGGCAGAAGCCTAAATCAGCGATGGATGAGATTTGGAGGTGAGATTTTAAATTGGATGAGTTCGTCGACTGTGATACTACCATTTTGGGTACAGCTGGTTGCAAAAGGCTTAACAAAATTTTTGAGAGGCTTAAAAATCCTGCCATTAGTAGGATGGGCTGAACGATCTTGTTCATCGGACCCGTGGGAAATGTGTGCAAAAATTTCTCAGATTCTCCCGGGTAGAATGTTGAAAAGTTAACCATCACATTCCGGGCCGCTGATCAATAATGCTATCAATTGGGCAGTTGGTGACAGGCACCATATCCTCTCAGGATACAAGTGAATGTCATTGGTGTTGCAGTGGTATCGTCCAGGTTTTGCTTGAAATTTTGTGATGCACACAGTTCTATAACAATGTAACAGTCCTACAAAAATCATCTTGGGTTTCAGGCATAAAGTTAGCTCCACCTGGAAGTTGAAATCTGTATTGAAACTCCACAACCTATCAGATGCCTTCAAAGGATGATTTCATTTTTTATTGAACCAAGGTGACTGTGAATAAATGTGAAGACTTATTGACAGCGGGATTGATGGATTTTTCTATAAACATCACTCCCAGGCAAATCAGGTACTCAGCGGATTGCTGTAACAAGCTAAAACAATATCAAACTCCCTCCAGCATAAGCTGACATGATCGTTATTCGAAGCCCTGAAACCTGTTCTTGAAGTGGTTGACAGTTACAATGTTCGGACCATGTTTGCTATTGGTGACGCGTTCAAATGTCTTAATCTCAAAGGTCACACGCACCTTGCGGACCTTCGCCTTTTTACCAGTGTGGCACCACACGAGACAACCGATCGCCTGCGTACGCTGATGGTATCAAAGAATTTTGTTTTTTTAGAAGGGCTTGGTAAACACTCGGTAGTTTTTTATTTAGGCAACGTTTCACCTTTGACACGCTTCGTGAGGCCAAGCGAGCAGGTCCCCAATTTGGCCAGGTTTTAAGGCAGACGAAGAACCAATCACAAAGACATCTTCATATTAGCGCACTAGATCAGTGTTGAGTGTCAATTAACGGCCCTTGTTGGTTAGCGTGGTTTGTTTACCAAGCCCTTCTGAAACGCTGACCTCTCAATCAATTCCAAACTTTTTCTAATTGATTGAATATCCTTTTTTCTTTTCGCGCCAGTTTTTTCGAAGAACTTTTACTGGTTTTCAACAAAATCAAAGCTTTAGCATGCTGAATTCGTCTTACTGGCAAGTCGAACATATCACGACTGGACAGTTACGACGTCTACTCAATTTACTTTAGACGGAAGAGGAATACAGCTGATAGAGTGCAATTTGCCTAACGGACAACAGTGATGGCCAAAGATACGGGAAATATGTAGATGTTCTTAAGCATCTATTCAGCCTTTACTGCAACATTAGGAGGTAGACGATAACGCATTCACGTCTTTGAATATTCCATTGAATGTTAAACCTATTGTTGACAGGAAACCTACACGGTCACATCCTCCTAGGTATTTAAGTGATTTCGACCTATCGAAATACAAACACAACGTGCTGTCGACATTGTCAACCGCAGCAGTTACATGTACATCTTCAACTGTTTTTGAATATATGAAACTGCCTGCGCTGACCCTGGGAAGAAACAATATCCTTAACGTTTCACTAGGAGACTCAGTGAAAACCAGTTTTAGATTTACACAAGCGACATTGTAGGTGACAAGTTTTTGGTTTACAGGACGGAAATAACAGTATCCCAGAGGGCTAAACAGTACAAAATCGTGGTCTGGTAACCGCAGTCAAAACATGCAGTTCTCTTTGCTAAAAAGGGACTAATTCGTCTTGTTCGGCTCGCGCTGATTGTGAAAAAATACACATCGGGCCTGTTGCACAGCAGCATAAATAAGAGCTCTTCACCTACAGCATGCGGCGCTGCAACTTGTTGGGAATGATAAATACAAAAGTCACTCATTATCACCAGCTGTAAGGAACGCGCTCTTGTCATACAGTGGCTCAAGCTGTCACAGCTTCTTTCACCGATGATTTGGGGTGGTGGG
This sequence comes from Clonorchis sinensis, assembly GCA_003604175.2. NCBI lineage: Eukaryota > Metazoa > Platyhelminthes > Trematoda > Opisthorchiida > Opisthorchiidae > Clonorchis > Clonorchis sinensis. The sequence goes on from CM030370.1 coordinate 41,763,226, forward strand.
ACGTAATTTCTTAGGTTTACCGTACTTCAGCTGTTAGATTAACCTCTGTCACCAAAACTCACATGCCATGTGATATGCTGAGGCCGCGCCACAATTGCGATCAAAGCCCTCCATACGTGTTCGAACCCCATTTCGAACTTCAGTTGTCTTGGACTGGTCAACGTAGCAGTTTGCATTTTTTCGGTCGAATCGTAATCACGAGACGAACCCTCGACTTCATGAGTTGCAATGAGAAAGTAACAGATATGCATCTGCGCGTCTCCTTGTTCATAGTCGTTTTTCCAGGAATTTAACTATCTTTCTTAGTGACATTGCGCACTTGTCTAATGCTCTTTCACGAAAACATTGGTGAGACCCGTGGACTGTAACGATTCTACTGGGTTCCTTGATGATTTACACCGATTAGGTAATTTATGGCCACACAATTACTTCTCTAGCCCGTCTAGTATTCTGGCAGCTTGCTTTGAGCCTGGGAAATCTCTCGGACAGTGTCATGAGGTCCAAGTAATTTGGTGGACAACGGTAAACAAATGAATTGATAACCACTGCTGATGCTCTGATTGGCAACATATCGTTGAGACTGTTGTTGATCTTTTGACTTCAGACTTCCGGTGTTCATTATCTACTGTATCCAATATTCATTCTACGGCTTCTGTATAGTAGTTTGCCGGCAGGCATACAGCCTCTGAAAGACAGATTTTATAGGTGTTTTTTTCAACTGACGAGAAACTGGTAAGCCTACAGTTTTAGAGACATTTCTCTTTGCTGTTGTTGTCATTCATTTTTGCAAGTCTTCGTGAATAACTTGAAACAAGTTATGAAGTTTGTTTAATAGTACAAATTCTGTGGAACAAACATTTTATCTCACCCAACGAAACTGTAAAACTTAGGGTACAGATAGGATCACTGAACTTTCCGCTATTCGCCCCTGTTGATTGGCGTTTTGTATCTTTTTTAATCAGGTGTCGATAAAGTGAAAGGTGTTCGTTGTTTCTATATCTCGACGAAATTTATGTATACTTAAAAGACTAAACGCGGTTTCTTTAATTCTGAAATGATAGATGCACTACCCAGATAAAATTCCTAAAACTACGAGTCGAATTTGATTTTTCCCAACTGCAGGCACCGTGGAACCCCTTTCCAGTCTTGTTTGTGAAGTAGTTCACTATCCATCGTTCAACACACCGAAAAAACAGACGTTTCGTTTGAAGGTGCACGATGAACCGCCGGATAACAACACTGTAATGTCTACCGTGCACAGCAACTACAACATATGTGAACAAGTGAATCTCCTCTGTGTTGTCAAACTGTCCCCAAGTATGCCTGTCTTTGCTGCGAGTAACCTGAGTCTTGGATCAATTGCTTATGCGCTCCCGGTTAAGAGAACAATGCGAATTAACAGTTTGGGACATGCGCCCGCATTTTGTCGGATACATGTAAACGATAAGGTGAAACTCAAACATGCAGCGGTTCACCGCTCATATGATTATATTGACTGCTCCATAAAACCAGTTGATTTTGAAATACCTGCCGGAGGCTACGTGGACTTAGAGGTTAGTTCTTCTTCTTTGATCAGCCCACTATGTGTTATTCTATCGTACTTTACTAGCCCTGGTAAGCATTTCTCCTGAGAAATATACACGGGATGATGGAATAATCGACCCATGACTTAATCTGCCGATTGACTGAAGGGATGATTGATAATTGTATTAGTTAGTTCAGAAAGCATCAAATTATACAAGGTCAGGCACCTCTGGTATACCCCAGAGTTTTCACTTGAAGGAAGATTTCATGAGCCAAGGAGAAGAGTATTTAGAAAGTCAATAAATGCCTTACTAGAATTTCGTTCTGGCATTTTGCCCGGTTCGATAAAGTCTTAGTGCGAAAGTGGAAAATATTACAGTGAATGGGGATCCTTTTTATGGCATCTCGGGTGTACTTGTTTTGGATCTCGAGATCTTACAGTCATAATGACTATGGATTGGACTACTTTCGGGAGCCAGAATGTTCTCGGTGCTGCAGAGCATTGATTCTTCTGAAGTGCATGTAAATGTTTGGAAGCTTGATAAAACTGCGGTACTGACACAGATGAATAACGCAAAAGATACAACGACCGGTAATCAGTCAAGAAAAGGGAACATTGTGCTTACGCGTGGTAATAGCCGATGCTTTTGTACTGCTCCAGCACTCCTTCCGTGGCAATTTATTCTGTTCTTCTCTCTCCAGGTGGTATGCACACCGTACTCCATCGGGAAGTTTGAAAAAGTTGTTGTACTCCATGGACGTGGGGGAAGGAAAACAAGCTGCTGCATTAGCGGTACGGTTATGGCGCCCCAGATTCGTTCTTCGACAACACTAACGAAATTTAACGGTATGTTCCTCTATATCGCGAATAGGCTTGCGCACTTTATTTGTTCATGTGTCAAAACAGATTTATCGACGTTGATTACGGAGCTCTCTGTTTTGGAAGCCGGTATTACTTTATCATCCCAACACAGTTTGACACTCATTCTGTTTGATCAATAAGCGACTGTTTAAACTTTATAGACTGCAAAGTCATAAGTAAGCTTGCTAGTCAAAACTGTTAATTTTCACCAATTTTTTATTCATCTATGATCATATGCGAAGCTTCAGTGATAATCTTAGTTCATGTTTTGAATTTTTTCCGTGGATATTCCCACCTTTAGTTTGAATGGAAGGTGAAATGTGTGATTTCCTATTTGCGGTCAAAAAGCTGTTTCGCTAAAAGTCAGCCTTTGATGGTTCAACGGGGTTTGTTTCACAGAATTGTTTTGCACTGAGCGGTGAGCCTACAGGAATGGTAATTTTTTCTCCTGAAAAGAACTAGTCAATTCTAGCATGATTCGCCTCCAAATGCTTGTAGGCGCCGACATCCAAGACGTGTGGTGAGTTGGAGAAAGGTTTGAAAATCTTGTTGAAGTACAGGATTTTATCTATATCATGATAACAATATGAATCAAACCGTTACTCACACCAAAGATACCCCAAAACTTGATTTCATTTGTTTTTTGTCATTCCAACACTTGAAATAGTTTTATGATAATTAAGCGTGCGCACATATAACGCATGGCAGTTTAAGGTTCACAAGGTCCCACACATGAACCCCACAGTTTACCTTTTGCTACTTCATCTTAATCTTTTACGACCACAGACAACCCATCCAGATAATTACCCTAATCATCGATCCTCGAAGCTATCTGAAAACGTATATCCATATCATTTGTTCTGCCCACTTTGTTTGGCCTCAAGTATGTAAGCTTGTGTCCTTTGTTTAAAAATTGGGGCTAAGAGGCAGACTAATCATCAAACCAGCATGAATCAGGTATTGCCGAAGAACATGGTGTTTGGCTGAGTTTACAGCTCAAAAAATGTTTGTTGATCAATGGATCGTGTAAGCTTTCCTAGCTTGGCAGTTGGGTCGCAGATACTTTATCGTCAATCGGGGAGACTTTACCAGTGCGCAGATGCATTGATTGTTCGGGTTATCTTGTCTGCGTCTAGTCGGAAGTGTCACATTTCTAAAAATAAACCCAAGAAATCTCTGGAAAAGACATTATCAGAGCTGTCTGAGCCCCCGCTTCAGAAAAGCTTTTATAGGGATAGGCAAAAGTATCTGATCTTGCTAACGTGAATGACTAGCCTAATGATAGTATTCTGGTTAAACGGTGGTTTCATTTGTAATTTTCTCTATTTTTTATTCCGTCTTCCTGGTATTTGGCCTGCCAACGGGATAAATTTTCCTCAGTCTCCTTCATTACATTTTATCGACCCCTTCTAACTTTGTATTATATTAACTTAACGCTTCTCATTTTTGCAATCCTGTTTTCTGGCAATTGGTCATGCTTTAGATTATTTACGACAAATACTTCATTCATTTATGCTTACTCGCTTCAATTTTGTCCGTTGATTTTAAATTCCCTCATATATTTTGCTGATTTCTTTCATTTCATGTAAAGTTCGCAGCCTGATAGTTGTGGAGTCCTGTTCGCTAAAGAGGCTGATTGCTCAGGTCAGATTTATGTTGTATCTCTGTCCTTACTTGGGTATACATATAGATGTTGTCACAGTTGTATTCGTGTCCTTCGTACTTCTCCTGCATCATGAGGTGTGAAATATATTCATACATTCAGGAGCATGTTCAATGTCGTTTAGAAGGGTGTGCATTTATCCATTGTAGAACGTGCAACTTTCTGTACAAAAATAAGATTTTCTGTATAATCCCTTTTGGTTCTAACCATGCCCGTATTTTCCTCTTAGGTTTGCTAACCATCAATTTGTGATTTTATCACAGCATTAATTTCAGAATTGACTGACCGTTATGTGGAATCGTAAATCGGCAGTAAAAATGCAAAGTCCAGGAGCATGTAACATGGAAGAAACCACAAATATGGGGATGATTGTGACCGCCTTACATTCTGCTTTTCGTAGTTTTCGGCTGATTTACTTAGGACGGTCTTTCTGCACCAGATTTTTCCATCTGTAACTCACAGCTGATTCACCTCACGTTTGCTCAACCGCTATTCTCTGTCAACGACATTGGTGAGCCCGTTGTGTGTCCCTTAACGGGAGAGAATTTGATGTCATGATTTAGGTGCCCGGAGGGTTTTCATATAAAAAGTTTAAAAAGTATAATGGGAGTCGATAGACACTCGGTGTTCGGACGTGTATTCTCGCCCATACTACATTTATCCATATATCGAACCTCTCCCTAATAACTAGCAAATCAGTAATTTGTCCTGCACCTTTCAAAAGGCTCGCAGAGGCTCCCTTTTGCGACCGGTTCTCCTGAATATCGCGTTGAGGGAGTTCCTATCCACATTGTCAGAACACCGAGGAGGAATTACCTCTCATTTTTCTTGAATCTTGCGGTAACTATGACTGCAAAAGTCGTAAAAAACAAACCACAATCGAATTTCCGTTTAAAGCGCTATTCACCGAACTGGATCTGTTGTAATAAGCTTCAAAAACAAGCTTCAGAAAATTGATATAAAACTTAGTGTTTCAAAACAGTTCCTCGGTAATCACTTAAAACTTACAAGAAAGCAGGGTAACCGTAAGATGGTCTCGAGAACCATGAAACCTGTAGAGTTTACCAGACATTGTGCAACAGACTTGTTCAGTATCGTTCAAATGAAAAAACCTTGCGTACTATTTCCGTTCTTCCACTGAGAATAGCCAATGTACCTTTATCAGAATAAATCTACAAACTTAGGAAAGTATTAAGCTATACATAGCTCCAACAGAAACTTTTTGGGAAATTTTTATAATACCCTGACTACAATGCAGGGTAGCAACATTCCTTTTTTGTAATCTTCCTAAAATAAGCGCAAAAAATGACTTTTTTGTGTTCCATTTGGAACAGCACACAAAATAGCGAAGAACTTCTCTCCACACGACAAGCTGTTTGGGCGTTTTTTTCAGTTATGTGATTGTACATGGCGGTGGAAACTACACTTTTTGCTTTACAGTTTTGATAAAATCTCACACAATTTTTTGTAGCAAATCAATCAATAAGCGAGTTCAAGTAACATCTGGAAAGCCCAAAACGTTCGAATTCTGGACGTTAACACTGAAGTTTTGCAAAAACAGATATGTCCAACTCCAACCTTAAGAAAAAGTAGATGGACGTTTTACTGGAAACCCTGAGTTCAACGGTGCTCCGAGTCCTGGTGAACCGCGTACGGTTCCGCTTTGCTTGCGTCTGTTTTGATAATTGCTGTGTTTCCACTTGATTTGGCCTGTCAATATCAGTTATCAGTGGGCCCTCTTTTGTAGTTGTCCACTTGACAGTCCGCACAATCCTGCTTCAAATGCCAGCAGCAAACTGCCAACGGACGCTACTTGTTGGTAAGGCATCAGCTGACCAAAGCGCCAGTTATAGCTCATTGTCAGAGGGGCATTCTTGCCGTTCCTGTTTTCAACATAACTAATGCGCGCAAACTTAACCATTTCATCACGGGTACCTCCTTAAAACACCGCCTGGACACCGAATAGTGTGCACCGGTGTGCACTGAAAGGGTGCAAAGCAGATGTATCAGTGCTCGTCGCAATGATCGCCAGGAATGACTCACTTTATCAAAATTTCATCGAGCCGCTTTTTGCTTTGTCTGCAGTCTCATGATCCTCCTGTTGGCATAAAGAAGTTGAGTCACAGGGCTACCGAGGATTGTTATACCGGTTTTTTTGAGCAGTTTTGGGATAAAAACAGCCATTTATGTAAACGTTTTGATTTACTATACGCCGCAGCCATGGCTGACAATCACTAAGGCTTACTGTACTGCCCATTGTAGTCCGTTCTCCGCGTGGGGCTACTGGATCCATACAACACCAAGCCAAAATATAAAAAAAAACACTAGTACTATTTTCTGATAAATGGGGGATGTGATGAGCGTAAGCAAAAGGTTCCAAATGTCATTTCCTGTATGCTAGGGTCTGGGAAGCGAGCACAATAAGTAGCTCTAGACAACAAGTCATACTTATGTGGAAAAAAACTTATGACTAAGGCAGCCTTATATTGTAGAAAAACTTTTTATTGGTAACCTACTCCACGTCCCTTTTGTAGGTGACAACAAATTTTATCTTGCTACGTATTTCCGTCTATGACTAACTGATGCTTGCTATAGTCCCACATTTCTAGTCACCACGTTTCACCGTTAGCAGCCTTTATTCTCTATGGGCTCTCTGGTTAGAATACCACTCCCAGGATCACACTGGACATAGGCCGATGCCAGTTCACACTGATTGCTTCCTATTTCACGACTATACCACACTTGAGGCAACCTCCAAACTTTTGAATCATGAAGGTTTATTCATTTTTTAGTCTGCTTCCTTCCTAACCATGTGTTTAGCTTGATGTTGCCTACTCCAAATTCACGCTAGCGGTTGGTAAGCCCCACGATTATAAATTGGTCAGCACTTAAGGCTGTCGTGCTGGTGGCTTGCCAAGACCAAGCGTGACGCAAAACTATAAGGTAACCCAGATTTCCAGGAATTACACTTTTCTATCAAGCAGATCAATCTGTCCAAATAAGCGTTCAGACGCAGAGCACATCAGCAACAACCAAAAAATAGTTCACTATGAACTATGTAACCAAATATAAAAGTGAATTTCAGATGAACTAACCAAATATAACGTAAAGCACAGTTGAATACCAGAGGCAAAATCAGCTCTCAGAACGTGCGACAAATCTGATGAGAGTAAGGTATCCTGCGGAAGATAAAACGCAATGAGAGTATGCCAGAGGGCACAAATGGTAAAACGATCAATTAAACGATGAACAGAATCTCCCTGCATTGCTTAAACACTGTTGGTATATCAACTACCACTAAGTATCATGCTGGAGCTGTATCAGAGCCAGCAGGAAACAGATGTAAGGCTCCACGGACGCGCATGTTTGATGTTTTTTTCCTCCCTCAAGAAATTTTCAGAATGTGGCCGACACACTCGGCGAACAAACCAACAGCCAACTTACCAAAACCCAGTAAACGCCGGAGAGTAACGTCATCATTGTTTAAAGTTCATACCTCGCTGTGGTACGCCGTAGAGCACTGGTAACGCGAGGAACCTTTCAGACATAAACAACCTCTCTGCAGTCGTCATGCTGCTCCCGATTTATCAATAAGAGATGCACATCCTTGCCACTTTGTCTCTCTTACATAAAAATGTGAACATTGAACTGATTGAATTTTAAGCTGTGAATCTTGGTTGACAAATGCACTTTCCAGACCCGTACGTACTGCTGGTCAGGGTACTTGAGTACACAGTTCGAACATTTTGTTACTAATTTGTATTTTCTACCTAAAGTGTGAAAGATGCAAGTTGGTTGAGGCTATTGGAGACAATTTCAAAAAGTGTATGGGCATATCACAGCATGTTGTGGAAAGCAACTTACAACATTTAATGGAAATACTTCTTATGAACCTTGTCAATCGTTTTTAACATGAGTGTATGCTAACCAACTTCCGCCATCCTCTTTTGTCCCTTTCGGCTTGGAGAATTTCCCAGCCTATCCGCGAAGGTATATAGTTTGATAGTTTGACCAGGCTTCAAGTAAAGCTTGATATCCCTTGGTGAGGACTAAAATTCATACAATTTTCTTTAAATGGTGGCAAGAATTCCACATCCATCGTAAGATAACACTTAAGTCAGCGATAGACATCTCTACCAAGTGGACGGTTTTCTTTTTCTTAGAAGCGTATGCTCTTCTAAAAGAGAGCAGTATAAATTTTAATATTTCGTGAGAAAGTACACAAAAAGCTGTCACTCTTGATTTGTTCTTTTTTCAGGTGTCTATGTTGGTGGATCAGCGACTGTTCCACTCGAGTTCGAAAACTATGGCCCCGTCGAGGCAGTATTGTCTTTCAACTTGTCTACGTATCCAGATTTCATGATACTTCCAAATTCTTTTCCAAACAGCGACGGCAGTCCACAAAGGTCGCGAAAATCAATTCGTCCCATCACAGAGTGTGCCTTAGGAAACAATTTCGACAAACCTTTTGATAATGGGATACAGCCAACAAATAGAAATTTGTCCATAAAGGAAAACGAACTGAACCTTTGCACTAATATTCAACTCAGTCCGGGCACAAAATGGAGTGGTCATTTACGTTTCAATCCGACTGAGGTAAGTTCCAAAAGTTTAACAAACACCACAAGTGTTCTGCTTTCAGGCATAGTTTTTAGTGTGGACTATCATTACGTGTCTGACACTGCTCCGTACAGTCAGAAAAAGGCTTCGTCCAATTAGGACTTTGTTGCAGCACTGCATTTGCTTCGTGATCGCAAGGGGATGCCACGAATCTTCTGGTAGCCGTTGTGTGTGTCTCATTGCTGTATATCTATTAGAATGGGATTTTTGCACAGATCCGGGTACTATTTACCGTTATTTTGCACAGTGCATAGTTTAATTTGACCGCTGACAACTCTCTCCCTTTACTAAAGGAAGTATTCCGTGAACTCATCCTCTAGAACAATGCCCTTTAACCCAAGGGTGTTATTGCCTCTTGACGTCGGAGCTTATATCACTTGTACTGTTATCTGCAAAGAATTATCTTGGCGTTTACACCATAATGGGGGAAGAGGTGATTTTTGAAGAAGAATAGTGTGTTACTGCTTACAGTCCAGATGGATTATCATCCCAACAGAGGTCTAAAAGAGCGCTTGATTTCACGCTAAAACTAATATTACGAAATCCAGGTCCTCATTGCAAGGAAGGTGCCTGTTACAGTTCTGCCACATATGTCGTAAAATAAAAAAATAAATAAAGTTCCGATGAATCACATATACTAGTTGAACTTGATGCTTCAGATAGGAGACAGTCTGACGAAACTGTACTGATTTGTCCTGCAAGAGCGATCCCCTATGCCTTCTGTTCGAATGCAGAACCATCGGATGGATATGACAAAGCTCGTTTGCCTGATGATCAAATTCTGTTTTTATACCTACAGCTTCATAATCAAACACTTTCCTATTTGGCTGTGGCAGGCGACGTATATTATTCCAATCAGTTTTTGCTCACCCATGCATACCCCAAGTTGCCACGTAGTTCTGTGACACATCTGGATCTCCACATTCTACTCTTGGTTAAATGACCAGAAAATTTCGGTCTTTAGGAGCGTGATTTCACCAGTAAGCGTCAGTGTGGCCTCTTATGTGTGGTCTCCCTTATAGTTACGTTCACACAGCTTTTGACTATAGTAGAAAACTCTCCGTATTTGTGCTAGCTATATCCATCTAGTGTTCTAATCGCTGTTTGAAATCCAGGCAAATGCTCGTCGTGCCATCAAGATGAACCTTTCCATCTGAGGTTATGTTTTGTTGAGACAAGTCACAACTGCCGTGCAAAAAGGATTGGTGAACCTGTTCGAAAATCAGATACAACGGCGCAATATATCACAGTATATCCTAGCTTTACCTTACTTTACCTCAACAGGCATGCATCGAAAACTGCAATAAGTGGTAAATAAACAAGATAGTGGAACTCACCAGCTTTTGGCAGAATAAGAAGAGTTGGGGGTTTCTAATCGAATTTGCGTCTTGTGTTTGGAGCCAATAGGAACTTCTAGACTTTTCAGCATAGATTTGCTTCGCTCACAAGACGAAGTTTCAATTAAAAACCATCATTTTAAAAGTTTAATGTGTGAGCTAGTGTCAGTGACTGGTAAAGCTAATTTGGTTCGTACAGACCTGACTTCCATTCGATGAAACCATTGATCTTATAAAATTTAAAAAGTAGACTGTTTTTTCGTGCTCAACTCAATATCTGTTGAAGTCTTTGAATCGATGCGTTGCCTTCTCTTAATGAGGTGATAAACCGGTGATGAGATATAGTAAAACGATAATAATAAGTAGACAATGAGATAATGGAGAATGTTGTGACTGAATTGTATTCATCTGCGTTGCCAAGGCTGTAAATATTGCTCACTGATCCACCGAGCAGCGTTACGAGTTCAAATTATTCGACGGAGCTTGGGTGGTTTCACCAGCATTTGATGTCCCAGAAATCATGAAAGAAAGCATCTGGTCTATTTTGAATGCGGCAAAACTTCTGAGCCATTCCTCTTCTGAAGTACCATCACTTGTGCTAGATACAGAGTACTTATGGTTGATCTCTAAGGCTTCAGCACGAGCCATTTCCACGTGTGACTTCAATCCTGACTGCAGTATACGTCTGCCACCAAAGTTGATTTGATGATTCGACATAAGTCCGTGGAATTCAATCACTGAGTCGTCTTCAGGTGTTTTGAACTGGATTGGAATTTGTGGAGGAGAAGGCGTATATCGTCTCTACTCCACCATTCGCAGATGGAATTGCCTGGCTGTCTGGCCTATGTGTTTAGTCGGACATTCTGCACATGGAATTTGGTAGAAGCAATTTGCGATCTCTTGCGGTTCAACAGGGTCCTTAGCCCTTACGAGGTGTCGTTGTAAACTGTTATCAGTTCGGAAGAATGTTTTAATATCGTCACCTGAAGTGACTTTCGAATGGCGTCTGAAGTGCGATTGCTATAGAGTATTCCCATGGTGGCCATCTGGTTTTCGTCTTTCTGCCTCACCATTCCGGTTAGCCTTCTGCGCATTTGTTGGGCAATGAGCCTTATGGGGTATTTGTTTTACCGTGACACCCAACAGGGTCGTTTCAGTTCAGCTGCTTGTATGGATTCATCCGAGCCTAGTAACTTGACACGATACATCAATGATCCGACAATTGCACGTTTGAAGTAGCGTGGATGTGATGTGGTTAGTGTTAACAGATAACACGGGAAACGGGATAACACAACAACCAATGGAACCGACCGACCGAACAACCAATCGTGACCGAAGGTCAACCCCGGCTAATAGCATGCATATTAACACACACAACACTACTCAACGCACAACCCCCAACCCATTGCTTTGCTCCACCACGATCCCTACCAACGCACTGATGCATTTATTTTTGTCAGCTCATTTGCGTATATACAGTAACATAATGATTCGACCCAAGTTTAAGGACCCCAGGATTGGAATAAGGTCATCCGAAAATACAAAGGAGAGTCATTTGCTTTGCGCGCACTGTATTTGGAGTACAAAGTCCTATGCATAAGATAGCAGAACTAAGCGTATCTATTGCGAAATAACATGGTCAACCTGTGTGTCCTAGATGTTGTATAGAGATACAGCCCTAACATCAAAGCTTATCAAAGTGTGAGTGGGGATATAGTAGGAAGACTGAACGACAGCTATCTATGCTTTTATATAAAACAACTAATGTGAAGTCATTGGCTCCGTACCGTCGGTCAAGCTTTCCGCTCCGTTAATTCATGAGCAATAAAAAAACCGGGAAAACCTCTTGTTACGTCAAATCTACACACTGGCTTTCCGTGCACTGATTAGGTCACCTCGATTGGTGATGAAACGTTTGCAATCAAACTGCCCAGCTCAGCGAACGAACCGACGACCAGATAGCTTAAAGTTCAAGAAATTATTAGTCCTCTGCTCGTTTTCAGTTTCCTTCGTGAAGTTGACATCGTAGATCGTTCGTTCAAGCGGTTTAGGGAGGCTTGCCGATGTGCAGCTGATACGATCGCACACGTGTCGTCAACGTATCTAAGGCAGGTGCATTGTGGATGGGCAAAGCCACTTGGGGCCTTAGTTTTATCGATGTGCAAGAAAAGATTGGCCATTATGCGTGATACTGCGGAGGACATAGCTACACCGACAGTTTTTCTGTGTAGTGCATTTTGAAGAGCGGAATAAATGGTGCATTATTGAACGCCACTACTGATATTCATAAGGAATAAGGTAGATCTCTGTGCTGGGGTTGTATCGTCACACAAGATAGAGGACAGAAAAGATAAACAGTCCTTAATTAATACGTCGAAGCTGATTACGGTTTCATCATCACTGATGTGGGCAGACTGGAGAATATGTATTTTAAAAAGTTGAAAGTGTCATTAACCTTACTCATCACAACCTGATAATACGGGCTCAAAAACTGTTTAATTATCTGGATAAGTTTTAGGTTGACAAAGTAATATAGTTCACAATGGGACGTATGAGCGTATCCATCTTGTGTATTTTTGGAGACCCATGGAATGTTTCGGGTCTACTGGACTTCGGCGCAAGTGAATACCACCATGCATGGTCGGCCTCGGGTTTCAGCTGGAGTAACCACTCACTAAATCGGGGTTTGGTCTTGTCTAGAGTTGGACGTTCTTTCTGCGGTTCGGTGTTCTCGTAAGGACCCAGTGCTAGATGTACGGGCACTTTGTCTTCATTATCCTTTCGACTCACAGCAACCATTAAGTTACCCTTGTCCCCTTTGGTGACGTGAACGTACTTGTCTCTCTTCAATAACTTCACTTAACCTATCTCCTTCCGTGACAGGTTGCTTCGGATTTGTCCTTGGTTTTTTTATTTTGCAGATACGCATTCTGACTTATTCTTGTCTCTCTATTGGAAGCTGCAAGAGTGCGGAAGTACTTCACCAGGTGTTAGCGGTTTCCGGGTAGAGTTGAAATTCAAGCCTCTTTTTAACAAGTCCATCTTATTGTGCGATAGGCTTCTGTAGGACAGTTTGCATAAAAGCTTGTTTGATTTTACTGTTTCACGCAAAATCACTGGTTACAACTTCCCTTGGAAGCTTCCACTTTCTGTTGAAGTCAGTTGAATTTTCCTTTCTGTCTGAGCTTGTACTCCTCTAATGTTGTTTCCAATCTTTCCTTAATGAAAGCCTTTATATCAACCAACAGACCTGGTGGTAAGAATGGATCAGAGCAATCACACGTAGAACGGCCATGCGCTGAAGCCTTAGAGATCAACACACAACCGAACTGCACCAAACGTTGTGATGGCGCCAACATCTCACCCATCTGGCTTGAACTTGCTGCACACTTCAGTAGGCACAGTAGCCAGGTTTCAAGCAGGGATCTCGACAATGACGCACCGGCCAACAGAACAGCAAACGGAGGCAAATCCTAATCAAAGTGCACACAACATTCGTGCACACAGAAAGTGACCAAGGTCCTACACTCTCGTAGTGATTCGCACTGGATTGGCTTACTATAAAAATGAGTTACATGAGGATGATGATGAAGGCCAACTGGATGGAAAGTGTGATATCTTGATTGGACACTTTGATAGAAAACGCATGCTAATTGAGCACCAATATCAGGGATAGTTAAAATATCTGTATCCCGCACCACTCTACATTGTCAAAATTTCCTCTGTTACATGTTCACATATTTCAGTCATATTGCAGGAGACACTGACTTACAGCGTCCAGCAGTGTCTGGCAATGCGCTTACATGTGGTAACCCATGCTATCTAAGTTTTGTCCTAAAATATACTTGTGATTTTAATGTTTGCAGGTTGCTGTCTACGACTTCAACCTTCCGGTGAAAATAAACAACGTATCAGCATTTCAGGAGCAGTCGGACGGAAGTGTAACAGAGCACTGCTCTTTCCAAGATATCTCACACAGAGTTTTGGCTATTGGGCTTCGGCAACCAGTCGATATCTACCCCGTCGACAGATGTGTGCAATTCAACTTTCCTCTCAAAATGACCCCTGGAGTCGCCATTACACAGCAACAGCAGGTTAGTACGAGAAACTCATCCGTACCAATTTAGCCTCTGCATGACTACTGACAAATGAGGCTGTCAGCAAATTTAGCAGGTTTTTGTTTTAAATTGTATACATGGTGCCCATATTGGGCATCAAAACGCACAAGAATCACGTGGGGTCATGAAAATAGTGCAAGTCGCTGATAAGGACATTTCAACAATCCAGTCGATAAATATCCCTTGGGTCCGCATAACATTCACCCAACGGTGTGCCAACAACAAATGTGTCTTATCTAGCAGAGACAGGAGGACCTCCACCATGGATTATGCCTGATACGTGAAAAGATTTTCAACATATACTAGCACTCAGTCGGTACACGTTCGTGACCTATGGGGAAATGCAACCTGAAAATCTCACTTCAGGTATGCACAAATTAAGATTGAAAAATTCCACTATTGCAGATGGTACTAGTTTGCTTATAGGCTGTTTGTTTACCGAATTGAGCGTGAATAACCTGGGACGAGATATTAGTTCCCCAACCCGGTATCTTGCACTGTTTTTTGGAGAGATGCCCCCTGGTTATTCACTATCGGAATGGAATTTTCTGTGGGGATTTGAGTACACATTTTGTCGTCGACTCTATTTCGATCGCTCTAACCCGGCTTACTATAAGATTTGTCAAATTAGCGACTGGTTGCACCTTACCTTTTGAGGTCGTGCATCAAGTTCAGATGCCAAACCGATGAACCACGAAACAAAGTGCACTGTGAAGCGTGGGAGCCCAACTAATCCGTCTTCTGTGCACGTATTCGAATGGTTGCTTCACTGAGCTGATGCGGGTTGAGTGTACTATCTCCGTATATATCCAGCGTAATAAGTAGGTTGTTACACACGTTTTCATTGAATGCTTACGAAAAACCACCTGACAGTGTTCGAAATGTGGTCGAGTTACTCAAGCTGAGTTAATCCATTTCAGCCCTGAGTTCATAAGACTGATAAAAAAGAAACAATGAATCTGGCCTTCACACTGGGATACCATTTATTTTAATTGATATCAATTAAGTGTCCTGACACAATGGGACACCGAACGATGAAATTTGGTCGAGCAGTGAGGTTTCATTACCAAAGGTGAGAAGCATATGATGGACATATTTTGCTATGCGCTTAGTTGCTTACCATCAAAAGTGCAAGTTTTCTGGAGTCATTTGGTCACAAAGGACTGCAATGAAGTAGGAAGGTAAATTGAGACCAAATGTAAATTCAAACTACGCGGAAAATGTGCAGTCTACTTTCATATACATACCACTTTAGTGCATTTTTGGCAAATGCTGAGTGTCTTCTCTGAAGACGCCTTTCTAGTCCATGAAGTGAACGTCAGTCAATCAAAGTGCTCGCTGGGTTAGCTAATCCCTGGAGAGTCTTCGACTGAATCTCATGGGTTCTGTGTTAGAGGTATTACGAAATGATATAACGCTAAACCGCTGTCAGTGGCTTTCGTTTTAGCTATTCATAATTAGCTTGTGTGATTAAATTTTGAATAATTAAGCAACTCCTTTGTTCACAGCAGGCCTGCAGTTAGTCATTTTTACCCATTCTTTCCACTAGTTATTATGGCGCTCTTAAGAACTATTGAAAACGCAACACAACAGCATTATTTTGAAAATAGAGTTAGCACCTCTCATGTTGATGTATTTTGTCTGTGATTTGTGCTTGCTGTTCTCTTGATTCATTCTGTCAAATATTAACCGCAGTGGAACAAACGTGAAGTCAGGATTAGCATTCCACCTCAGTTTTGTTCCAGTGTTGATGTGCAATCTTTGTAAAAAAAATTACTTGCCTTAATCATGCGCCCAGATGGTCAAAGAGAATCATAAGATAGGAATCCTTGTTTGCTCATGGCACCATACAAACGTGCTGAGCTATAGACCCAGTAAGATTTGTAAACAGTGACTTAAGCAATGACTCCTCGAATAACAAACGATATAGACAATGATAGTTATCTTTTCCGGGGGAAGCAGATATCCGTGATGGAAACAACCATTCTAGAGCAGGTCATTTAATAAACTGTCTTCTGTGTAACTGCAGGTGCCTCGGTCTACTTATCCGATCATACTGTGATCCGATGCAAAAATAAACTACAAGCATTAATCCAGCAATCGCTTGCCCTCGTGAACGGTGAGAGGCCGCCTGGTTTGAGGTTACTGGGTTGCTTCCAGTCAACTATTTAAGGTGCAGCTAAACACCCGAATGATAAGACTCGGATAGGAGAAAAGGCACTCAGTAAAAAAGTTAATTTAACTGATCCAGAACCTGTCATTCTTTTATCTGAGGACAACGAATTTTAACCGGTTCCGCACATTCCTTTAAGGACTTTTGAGAAGGAAATCCCTGTTTCATGATCACGCGTGTATTTTTAACATCCCCAGGTGCATGAGTCTGATCGGGAGAATCCCATTGATTCACTAATTTAATTAAACTCATATGTTGCAGACGAAATGAATGGGCAACAAGAAGGCTCTTTTGCTGATATCCGCTTAACCCATTCTGTTGGTTACGTAACACCTGCTGTGTGCGTTCCGGCCCAGATGAGCCCCAGCAAGAACGAATCAGCTTTCCGCGTCTGTACTGATTTAGACTAAACGATACTCCGTATTACAATGTTTCCTTGGGTATTGTGTCCGTTTCCTTATAACGCATAGTATATGCATTCTATGGTGGAATCTCGCCAAAACCATATTTTGAAACTTTCGAAATCATAGGAATGAATACACTTCAGCGCCAAATTTATTAGGGGAATGGAAGCAAGTGACACCATAACAAAATCAAAATTATCTCCCCGACGTCATTCCTAATAGGACATAGTATGAGGACTGGATTCATCCAAAGTTATCCAAACTTGTTACATCTCAAGAGGCAGACTGTACACACAGGTAGCAAGCTAGGCCACCTCGGCAGCTCGGTCACGCGCATAACAGGTCAGATGATATTCTGGCCGTCACACACACAAACATTGAGAGGTTGGTAGGTGAACTTGAACCCTCGACCACCTTTGCGCCAAAAGCGTATCCGTTTGTGGGTCCATGAAATGTACCAACTGGCATTACCTGCAACACAGGAAACTGGTCGTGTTTTGCAGAGGCGCTCAAAGTTTGGCTTCATAGACGCAAGGTCGCTAGTTTTCCAATGTCGGCCCAAGTATCGAATGAACCTGCTTCCTCGAGGTCATGTTAGCCATAAAACGCGTCGCTATGTAACAGCTTTGCAGAGTTTATTCGTCCTATGCGGTGGCCGCTTAACAGACGCAAGATCCGTTTGTGACGATGATGCAGGTGTGTATTTATATTCACTATGATTACCTTTGATCCTTTACTGCTATCAATAATAACACATTCTGATCATTCATTTTACTTTTCCAACAAAAGTCATTCAGTATCAAGGCGGTTCGTGACCAGCCGATTTTCTGGGCACTGGACCTAAACGAAGTGCAACGATTCAACAAAGGGAAGCTTGGAATTATTTCAATTGATAGAGAAAAAGGGACTGAATGTACTTCAACACTTGATGAACTCATTGACGGATCCTTTTCAAACTCTACTGATGAAGAAAGATTTACTATCCGTTTCAGTCCACGTGAGTGATTCGAAGCGAACAACTCTAGCATTTCAATTTTTCCTCTCTTTGTCAAACAAATTATGATCATGAATCCTGATCTTCATCTCTTCGGCTGTTGCGCTTGGACTTGGTTTGGACCCAAACTTTTCAATCTCAAAGCGTACTTTGTGTGTAGGCCATACGGGTGAGAAGCTGGTCAGTAGAAAGGATCAGTTTTCAACACAGATACAGGTAAACTGACCTATGCACGGTAGTTTCTATTTCTTACGTTACTAGGCTGATTGAAAAACTGGCTGGTAAAATGAGGCTGGGTGCAACAATCTACCGCGTGCTAATCTGCTAGTTTCTTACCGTATAACCTTCATTAATCGAGCTTTACCCTAGGAGCCACAAGGTGACTCTGATTGTATCTAATTAAGCTGGGGACTGATTTTTCGTCGTCACGTATTTACGGAGGGCCACTAGCTAAACAAGCATGTAACAACTATATAAGATCAAGCCGTCCATCTTTGGTTTTCAAAGTCTTCCTGCGCATTGTTTAAAACGCCTCCATGAAATGCTTAATTGCTTTAGAAGTGGCAATCAAAAAGATCATGTAGGAGCCAGTTTAATGCAAATTCCACATTTTAAGTATGTACGTGAATGCCCGAAAAAGTTGGCGCGTACAGTAAACAGTCAATCGCAAAACCGCTTGAGTAAGTTTTCCGTCAATAAATAAGTACAGCAATGCGGAAGTGAGTCCTTTACGGTCAGTAGCTTTCAGGATGTTTAAATTACCAGCTACTTAAGTATCCCCCTTCAGAACTCAACTATTGACTGACATCATTTGATCGACAAGCCGATAGTCTAATTCTCTGCACAAAGAACATCAGATTCCTGTGACGTCTTCTCCCTTGTCAAACATTCTGGGAAGGATGTAGCGATGCTGCTGCCTTTCAAAATCCCATGTTTCTGGAGGTTTACGTAGACGAGTAACTTTTGTGAGCCTATGGTCCACCGAGCTTGAACTTACTGGGGTTTATCTCATCGGAACGGTATACTATTAATTACTTTGTCGGAAGCTTAGTTTTCACTTATATAAATCGAAAGCTATCACATTTTTGTGGTGGTTGGGCTTTAGCAATTCAATGATGCCTAATTGGCTGAAACTTGTTCCAGCAGGGTATGAAGATCCGTACTTCGACGTACTAACAGTAGGAGTGATGGCCAAGCAATTGTATGGATTCATAGCACCCCAAATAATTCAGTCTTTTTTGTCCCGAAATGAGTGTTATGTGAGTAATGAACCCGTTATTGAGACCTTATTAATTCAACCATCTGTTTCGTTTCTTCCGCTCAGGAAAGGCCGGTTGTTTTATTCTCCACATACCTGTTCTAATCTTGAAATCACCAGAAGATATAACGGACGGGAAGACTAATCAGACTGCCTCCAGCAGATTCACTCCTTTCACGGACTTAAAACTCCTCATTCGGGTAACTAAACCCAGCATTTGTTGTTTTCCACCCCGGATACTTCTCCCGCCTGTGCCACCAGATTTCGAAGTTTGTTTTCCTATTGAGCTGGTCTACCAAGATTTACCGCTTAAATTTAAACTTTCCGTGTGTTGGTGTGCCCATGATCAAACCAATCCGGCGGAATGCAGGCAGATGACTCCTTCTAGCTGCCCTTTTGTGATCGACATTCCGAATGGACAGCGTAAGTTTACGATATGTTGACGTTTTTCTTTCCGTATTCATAAGTTTCCTTGGACCAATCAGTTAGAAAATGGTGTGCGGCCAGAAGCAAGCAAAAAACATACAAACTTTCAGTTTTTAATATGATATTATTGGAGCGAGAATGACAGAACGGTGTGGGCAATTTAAACAAGATTTCAAATAACCAGGCCACTGATTAGGATGGCATAATGACCACCCTGATCCAATGCTTAAGCAATCAGTCACTTTTAGCAGTTCAAAACACTCTATCTACTGGAAAATAACAAAGTACAAGTGTCTAGAAATCAAGGTATGTCACTATAAAGAGCGTTGATGAATGATCCCATTCGACTGAGGAATGGATGACCAAACTATTTTACTTACATGTACCAGTTCTGTATATCATCGCAGGGCCGGATGAGCTAAAGTTTCTAAGTTTTTGTTTGATCTTGTCGATGGGATTGTGGGCCAACATTAGGTTTTCCCGGTGAGAAACCCACATGGGCGCTTGCAACTTTGTTGCAGACAGCAGTCCTAATGATCCGTACAAATATCGCTTCGGAAATAAAGACCATAAATAAACTTCTCAAAGGTTACCTAGAGTTGAGTTCATTCAGTACTGATGGATTTCACTGATGTTCCAGCTAATATACACCGTCAACAGAGATAGTCTTTTAAGGCATTAGGCACTCCTCTGCAGGAGATGATAGGAAAGTCAGATTCAGCTCTGTCTGTCATTTAAAAATTGTTTTTCTAACTTACTGTGATACACAAAGTAGATCCTTCTCCAACAGCCGTCTTGCAAGATTTTTTAGCGCACGAGGTGGCTGAAATGCAGTACAATTATCGCCTTCACTGGCATTTGCTCTATCTTCTACGTTTTGGTGCGAAGAGTCTGGTCCGTGAAAATTATCATGTTTTGACTGTCCAGACACACGAATTATGGGCAGCAATGCCAAGCTCAGAAGTTTGCAACCGCTGCACAGTTTAGCCTGCACGTCAACTCGGATGAAAAGTCTGTTATGCACAAACCTTCACCAGGTAGATTCTCAAAGAATTCTCTGAAAACCACAGTTAAACAAGAATTGGTGAAATGCCTTGCGGAATTCTGCTACCTTGGAGAGACACTGTCCGTTGACGTGGCCGCTCAATTTTAGGAGGGACTATGCGTTGCCAAAACGAGTGTGGCTTCCGACAAACTCGATAAATGCGTGTGAAGAAACCCAAATCTGAAAGTATATACCAAGTCCTTGCCTGCGAATCAATGGACCTACATATTCTCTTTTTCGCTGTATAAACGCTACTCATTTACGGACGCAAACTCCAACACTTAGGCCGTCTGTGTGGAATATCTAAGGTGGATAATTGGTGTTCAGTGAAACAGACGAGTATCAGAAATCGAGGTTTCCTGACGAATAATTTGTGGCCAAATAAAGGCCATTGGGGCTGATTCTGTGGCGCTGATTGCAATGTTTTAAGCACATGTTTTTTAAGCCTTGTTCAAAATTGTTTAAACTAACCCTGTCACTAGTGTTATGCTTAGAGAAGCGTTGTACAAACACAGAACAATTGAAAACTAAGCCCTCAGGAATGTACCTTGATGCTGAAAATCTAGGTCCTGGGATCATCTGCAGAAGCGCTCAAGAAAAGAATAACCAGCCAAAAACTTTCTCAACCTCTGCAACTGAGCACTGTTCGTTAGTAGTAGAGGCAGGAACACTCTTCTAGCTACGTAATACTGCTTCATGGCAAATATGCGAAATATGCACCTGAACAAACAGAATGAATTTGACCAAATAGAGTTGGGCGTCATAGTTTTCATGACTGACATGAACAAACATATTTTCAGCCAGCCTTTTAATGGTTCTCAGATGATTTCGTACTTTTCTTTGATTGCTTTCTCAGCGCCGGTTCACTTTTACAAATTTGTGCTTATCACTATCAAAACCTTATTGCAAATAATTATATCACCTTTTTCCCATTTTTCCTAGTTGTAGATGATGGAGCATCTACAATAATCAAGGCAAATAGTGGAAGACTTTTGGCTTGGTTCCGCCTCAAAAACATCCGTGATGGGTTACTCATTCGCCCGCATCCTAAACCTTGCTGTCTAGTTTTTGTCGTTCAGCCGGACGAAAACGTCAGTAACAAGATTCCCTCTCCAATAATTCCATCCGCGGTTCGTGTGACTGTACCAGTCAGTTTGGCCGTAGACAGATCTTTTCTCAGCTGGTTTCAGTATGTTAACTGGTATCCCGAGAATTTCGATGCCACGGTCTCATCAGTAAGTTAGCCCAATTTAGTGTAGAAGTGTGACTGAAACTGTTATGCCACTTCTAAGAAAAAGTACACCATTGGGCAAGGAAGTTTTAGCGGTGTACAATATCTTTAGTGATGCGAATGTTTTTTATTGCTGTTTCGAACTCAGTATGCAAGTGTATCATGTGAAGCTAAGGTCATTCAAAGAACGTGTAGCATGCTAAAAGGGTTTTCTTTGTGAGGAGTTTACTGGACTTCTTTTGTATCACTATCCGTGTTGAAAACAACCGCTTCGGAAGCACAGAACCCCAATCTGAAATATACGTACAAAGTAATTTTATATCACATCAGTGTCATTATGGACAGGACACATATGTTCACATATATGTTTACACATATAGAGAGATCTGGCTTGAACAAGTGTTACTCAGCTGTGGTTACAAATATTTAGATAACTACGCGCTATGCATCCAACTGATTATAAATGAATTGGTCTTCATTCGTGACTCAGAATTGGGCAGCTGAAACTGTTGACAATGCAGTTAGTTATTGTGTGAACTAAAAGGTCGTGAAGGTGTTATTTTGTGCAAAAATCGCGCGGTTTATGACGCCGTGCATTGTCTGGTGTTATCGAAGCGAAGGATTGGAGTTGTTTTATTCGGAGGTAGGAAAGGTCACTTTTGAAACCTATCGAATTGAGGATTCCTAGAATAGTGCAATTACCGACTGACTCACGGGAGGAAGTGTGCATTTACCTGCTAATTGTACTTCATAAAGTTTTTAGGATCATTGGCGAAAATGCGAGCTGCATAACAAGCTTCATACTCACTGCTCTAGTGGGCGAGCCTCGAAGCCGATTTACTCCAAACTCGATGGGGTGGAAGAAAGATTAGAAAAAATTGTATCACATTCTTTACCAAACTTTGGTTTGTGCCAATCACTGAAACAATTAATAGATAGTGCGTCTAATGAGGTTACACAATTTCTTACACCAGCTTTTACCAGGAGGGATAAACTTCCTAGACAGCAAGATGTTTCGTCCATTGGGGACGAACATATTATAGCTAGGGACAAACTATTGAATCAATCACTGATGAGAAACGGTCCATTCATTCTTGGATATGATTACGCTTTCGGCTATGAGCAAGTGAGTAAATTTGAATATTTTGAAGGTGGATTACAAGGGCACCGTTTTGCACGATATTCCGAATTTAATTTGCTGATTTTTATCATGCGTATCACGGATTCCCATAGTAACTCAACTGAAAAAAGGGTTACAGTAGAAGAAGTCTGATCTACAACGGATTATGATGTTCTCAACGGAAGGAAATGCTGTCTCCACTTACAAAACTCCTCAACCATTTTACAGGCCGAAGTTGTTTTATGTTCTTCCTACTGTCTTACCGGAATGTTTCTCTCCGGAGATACCTTTTCAAAGGACTTGAGAAATGCATCGTTTCGACAAACTGAGGGTTAATCAACAGAAAATTTAAGAGATCAAGTAACTGGCTTAAATGGTTTGAACTGACTACCGTGGAGAGTTGTGACATTTGCAATACCTCCCTTTAGTAGTGACTGCACTTGTCTGGTATCGCCAAATTTTGGCCCACAGAATCTGCTACCTTGTTTCTATTATTTGAGATATGCGATAAAGATATCGGAAACAACGTGGATTTTAACTTGCATGTGCATTCCAGCCTACAGCACTCTCCTACAGTCTGCTCCTCTGGGAAGAATTTCTTTACCGATGCAGTAGGCGGCCGTCGTAGATAGGCTTAGGTGTTCTGTGATGCCTGATATATCCGGTGTGGTATCAAAGCTGTTCCGATATTATTGGAAAGAATCATTATTCGATCCTGTTACCAAATATACTAAGACTGGTTAGAATCAGTTCCACAAACAACAAAGAACACTTCATTTCTCAGGGATTTACAGTTTATCTAGGCATTGTTCTTACTGATTTTCACAGGGCATTTGAGTATTTTCGAGGGATATTTTCAAATAATTCTGCTTTCCAAGTGCACAGTAAGCATTCATTTACCTCTGAGATAAACATTAATTTCATACGATTTAATTGCTTTTCCTTAGTTACCTCAGCATGGAAAAACTCCCAGTTTACAAGGTGACAGTCATATCCATCCCTCTGCCAAGGAAATGCAACTTAAGGCAACCTCCACAATGAAATCAGGACATTTGGCTGATTTTCATACTGTGGATGAACAAAGACACATGGAAATGGGAATTGATCCCCATGAAATGCTGGTAAAATCTCCTCTATCCTCAGATGGTAAGCTATATAGCCTTTCTTGCTCAGTTTAGATCAAATACTCAAACCAGGCGCAGGTCGGTTTTTGTACACACCATTCTGTGTCCATAAATATATGGTAGCAAACTTCGTCCAATAATCTAGCCCAATTTTCGGATTCTATATTTTAAAAAGGAATTTTGGTACCATAGTCTGAAAGACCAGGCAAATGGATAGAAGCCTGAAATAAATCTATCTCACAAACTTATGAATCTGTCTTTGAAACTCCTCCAAGTAAGCGTGACATCATTTTACCGAAAGCTCCAACTAACTTGCGCCGAAAGATGACTGACAACGATGCCTACTCAAGTTAATGCAAGTGGGAAAATTTTAACTGACAGGTAACGCAAGAATAGGAAATGTGGGAATGCATCAGGAGGTAGAAAGAATAGTAGATTTACCGAAGAAAACTTTTTTGGGTTGTATGTTAACAGGTTATGATTCAAATGTATGCACACCAGGCAAGTAGCGATGAGGTTCCACTCTAAACCGTTGAATTAGACTATACTGTAATAAAGTACAGAAAAATCTTCTGACAAAAACGGGTGCAGGTCACAAAGCATTTTGACACTGGGTTGGGGGGTTGAACAGTCTCTGGAGTTCTTGTTGACGGAAAATTGTGCTAATCGGGAAAACTGCACGCGATTTCAAATGTAAGAACGGAATAATGCGCAACCTTAGGAGACAAAATGAAAGCTTGTTTTCTCTACAGAAGACTGGTTAAACATATGAAGGGAAAGAATGGTATAACAGTCAGTTCCTAATTATAATACTAATCTGCTCTGAACCACCAACAGAATGAGTTTAAATGAGCGGGGAAATCATCCCAGAGAGAAAACAATGAGACTGGAATGGGATTCTGCTTCAAAATTACTCACAAGAGCTTTGTTCGTAATGAAATCCTGGAGTAAAAAAGACCATTCAGGACAGTGAGAAATGCCACTTATCGAATTAAAGAAATTTGTGCCAGTCGAAAGGTGTGCCTTGGTGGTATCAGTCTGGGGAACCAAATTACCTGCTGGGCTGGGACTATTAGTTTTAATTTGGTCGAAATGGCATCCCTGTACGTCCCGCTTGTCGAGGTTTGTGCTGCCACATATCTTTTGTCCTAACTGTTGAGTAACGATTCCGTTGAAGGCAACTGAATCAGTTCAGTGAAGTAAGCAGCATCCCTAGAATCTTGACACTGTCGACGTGTGAGAGTGAGGGAAGATTTTTCAACTATTTTCGGTAGTAAGAGTCTCCAGGAACTCGTTTAACTCATCAGAACTCATCATCAAAAAGTCCGTTAGATTTATCGACAATTTGGTGTTCCCAATGGCTATTCAAATCGTCCATCTGAACAAGTTTGGTGGAGTGGTATGACAAATGTTAAGAGTCAAAAGAATACAATCACATCTTTAGTTCACTTAACAAAACCGATTACTCTTTTTTGCGGCCAGAATGTGTGAAACGCTCTAAGGCTCCCACAGTGTTTTTATCGTGGCCTGGCTCGACAGCACTTTAGCTAGGTGATCTTCAGGCCAATCAGGATACGAATAGGCTATAACCCATGAATAAAAGTCACTTAATGATGGCCCACAAGATTCATTTTTTGCGTTGCTACAGTCACAAAGAATCTAGTCAACGCTACATACATGTCTGGCTTTAAAATTATGGGTATATTTAGCATAATAACTAGCAATATTGGATTCCTTGTGAAGCCATCAGCACATTACGCGTTCTAAAGCTCTGGTTCTAGTAATCCTTGGATAGTTGTAGTTTTCACCAGCCGGTGTCGTAGAAATGCAATTGTTAGGAAGAACAAGTAAATCGCTTCATATCTCCAGCCCTAGAAGCAGTCGTTCATATTTGAATAATCATTCCTCCCTTAGTTCTCCGCCCAGTTTGATAATATATACGTGCTTCATGAAATCCATATTTGAGGAGAGCAGTGAACGTTTGGTTAGTACCAGTTGACAGTACGACAAGACGTGAAGACATAAAATGAAATCTGTCTGGAAACTTTGCGCTCTTGGCCGGCGCACCATTTTGTAATCGAATGTAGCATGTACTGTTCCCTTCTCCAACTAATACAACCACTTTCTTAACATCTGGTTTCCTCAAATCATTTTGTAATACAAGCTTCTGTAAGTCGAAGTGACCCTGAGTTTATTGCTACAAACGTAAGCTTCTGACGGGTCAAAATATCCTCATTAACTTTCTCTGAGTTTTTGTAAACTCGCGCTTTGCTAAAATGTGATGTCGTGGCAGAGCTAGCTATCTTGCCCCGTAAGTGACCAAGAGAGCATCTGCCCTATTAAACAAGCCACGGTGGCTAGAGGGAAACGTCAAATATCCACGAAGTACTTCTCAAAAGATGCGTACAGTGAACACCAACACACTGCCGTAGACGATTATAAAGGCCAACAAAGTACGATGAGCACACTTGCGGTTTAATATTGCCACAGCTGTGAGGCATATTACCAAGGAAACGGCATTCACCAGGAAATTAGGTTCACTGCACTCGTACCAACTCTTAGTCAGACTTTGTCAGCTCGGCTGGTCTGATCGTTTGACTGCATGCTACGTCATTCGCAATACAGCTCAGAATCGCGGGAGCAAAGAGCCATAAAAGTAGGTTGTTAACAGACCCGGTGAACTTTGACCTTCTTCCTGGAAAACAGCTGATTAAACAATGTTCATATTCACACCACTCTCGTTTGAACGGTCGTCCTCCTGTTCTGGCGTAATTATTCCGGTGAGTCCACACCAAAGGGAAGCACTGGACTCGAGTTTCGCTCTTATTAGAGCGAATCAGCAGTGCATATCCAGTGGCCTTGCCGGGATTTGATTTGATTTGATTAAACAATGATCCTGTGATCGACACATGATCCAAACGAAAGATTAATAACTCGGGGATTCTAAGATTCACAAGAAGCTTTCAGAAACTATTAAAGTGGCTTTTTCTAGTCACTGACAGATTTGAGCAAGTGCACCTGCTTAATACTTCAGCCCCAGTTAGACATTTTTTTGGAATGAACATCTGTACATAGACAAGTATTATCTTAGAAATACAAACTCAGGGACAAACCCTGCCACAGCAGAAAATTTACATATTTTTTCTTGACCCTACTTAACACATGCGATCAATTCGAATTTTCACGATCATCACCAGAATTGAGCGTCTTTCTTGGTTTACTTCTTGTGCAATCATCAAAGCTTTTTTTACATATATTAGTAGCATTTCTGCGTTGGGAAGCACGATTTGATACTTTGTCCTTCCTTTATTTTCAGATATGTACAAGGAAAGAAATTCCACACCTGGGTAGGCCCAATATATTTGTCATTTTGTGCTCTTTCATACATTCCTCCTACTCTGGTTCTACGACCCTCCTCGTTGTTACTCATGTTATGGTGCACAATTATATGATGCCCCAGATTCTGATTTGTACGTTAAGATAAAGATAAGACAAATTTTTCCGTTCCCTTCAGCTAAAATTCAGATAAACGTTGCTTTTTGCAATTCAACTAAACTACCCGGAAGGTTTGCAACACTAAACATTATATGCTGCTATGTTCTGTTTTCAGAATTAGTAGGGCGAAGATGGCTCAGCGGTTAGATAGCAGATTTACTGATCGGAACATCTGTGGTTCGAACCCAACCCCTGCATCTCAACTTTACCTGTCTAGGTCTGGGGAATCTAAACATATCTCAGCCCTTGTACTCCCTTCGAGTGGCATGGCAGCTGGGCACTGAAAGGGTGTTACAAGCGAACGATTTGCTTATTTATCATTTAATTATAATTAGTTTCATGTCCATGCAACCTAAACTCATCAAACCTTCAAAGAACCTACGGAAGCTCATATGGTCACCAAATACACTGGGAATACACTGGAATCAAATGCACAGGGCTGTAAAAGAATACCATCTAACATCCTGTGACTAAAATTTTATTTTGAACGAAATGGGTTGAGGCGCTTTTTGTGGATGAAATCCTCCCAAGAGTGGGGAATTGGCTTGGTTTAAAAATTTACTTTGAAATTTTGAGGTCATGTCATTCGTGTTACCGAACACAGATCGTAGTAAGAAAACAAGACTGACGACCTATTCCAGTTAGCCGGAGGCTGACAGGCTGCAGTCCATCAGGATACAATTTATAAATGCCTGGTGGATTAGGGTGCTACTTGTCTAAAAAAGCGAAGAGACCACTGCAAAAAGTCAGTCAACCAGGGCTTTAAAGGCAACACGGGTGTTGCTTCCCAACTGAAGCATTAGTTTCAAATGTGTGAATAAAGTTAATATCCTTTTTAAGCTTAATACACCTGCAGGAGAGAGCAGTGGGAAGAGGAACATATAAATCCAACAAAAAAAGTAGAAAAGTGGCATTCATTAGTGATTAGGTTTGGTCTTGATAGTCCAAATGGTTTCATCTGCAACCGATACGAGGGAACGAAATTCGTCTTGAATAGCTTATTCCATTCATGCAGTGGGATTCTGCTTTGGGAAAAAATGTTCGAAAATTTGGATAGTCATCTAGCAGTCTTCTAATGCACTGGGATGACACTTTTATACGAAGTGCCACCAAATAAACATCTGGGTTCTTCTGGAGTTAGTAGGTCTACCAACAACAAATACCTCACAAACAAGTGGCTATTGCGCTTCAACATTTTGTGACCGAGTTCAGAGTCAAGCCGATTTTAGACCCAAACGGAATTTTCAGAGGTTTTATACCAAATGGATACTCAAGAACAAGCTCGCACTTCGAACTTGAATTCCGCC
Source organism: Clonorchis sinensis (assembly GCA_003604175.2). Lineage (NCBI taxonomy): Eukaryota > Metazoa > Platyhelminthes > Trematoda > Opisthorchiida > Opisthorchiidae > Clonorchis > Clonorchis sinensis. The sequence goes on from CM030370.1 coordinate 41,791,927, forward strand.
TAAAATATCCTAGGAATCCTGGTGAAACAAGTGAGTGGACGCACTCATCCTTTCAACGGTTATATAGTTGAAAGTTCAAATAACAGAAAAAAGCGGGTACGTCCATTTTTGCTTATCCGAAAAGATTTATGCGAAAGCGTGCATTTCAGAATCACCTGGAACCCAGCTGAATCTCTCGCTTAGTCAGATGAACGTGCCACACCAGGTCGCGTCATATGCCACTAGGTACCATATTCGCAATATCGCAATACATTGTGTAGACGTGCCAAATCACATGAGCCGACCCGGTACAGCACACTTAGCCGATTAATAACATCAGAAACGAGACGTTCAGCTGGATTCCTAGTGAGTCACTAGTCAAGACAAAATTGGCAAGCAAATGAGTGTAGTTCGCCAACTTCTTCCAATTTGGGTTCAAGTAAAACATAAGTTTGACGAAAAATCGGGGACTACACCTACCTGATGAGCCCAAAGAAAGGTGAAACCGGTTGTGGGCTGTCGAAGATCTTTCATCAACCTTATGAGTAAGACAGTGCGTCTATAAAACCTGTGTAATGCTTTCGTAGGCGTGGACAACCGGTATTTAGCATTTATCTAGGCTCGAGTGAACCCCACGGGTGAAAATTCTTAGTCTAAATAAAACAGAGGTACGTAAAAAAACAAATGGCGTTAACAGCAGTTCAGACGTATGCAGCAGGGAACCCAAAGAGCTTCTCAGCTCTTCAGCATAGGTGGTTTCACTTTTAGGACTAAACCTGCGCCAAAAATTCCCAAGTCTCCTCACACTACTGAAAATGGTGGGCAGTCGTTTTGTCTGGCACTTCCGCCAGGCGATTCGGCCAAAATATCTTTCAACAGACCCAATGGTGCTGGTTCTCCATCGCGTTAAACATAAGGCATCAGCTAAGAGGCATTAGCAGACGTGGAGGGAGGAGAAACTGAACTGGTCTTCGGATAGTACCAGCAAACTTGGATATTATGCGTGCAGGCTGTATTTGGGTGTCTCATCTCTGGAGTTGGAAAATCGGTCCACTTTTCTCCCACCAAAATATATTCTCCTGTTAACCAATGACCTGCATTATATGTTTGTGGCTTCATGTTGAGATAATTTAGGCTATTTTTAAGCATTCTAGATGTAGAAAGGTTCTGTCTATTTTTATCGAAAAACAAACCGCAAAATAAGATGGAATAGCACAATCAGCTGAGCACGATTTCTATGGTTACTGAAAGGAATGGCACCACTGTTCTTACCGGCGTGTTAACTGTAACATTGACGTAAACAGGATAACTATCTTTGTTCACTTTCCTTTATCCAGTCTTCAGACTGTAGTGTACCGGCGTGTTAACTGTAACATTGACGTAAGCAGGATAACTATCTTCGTTCACTTTCCTCTATCTAGTCTTCAGACTGTAGTGCCAATGAGTACTTTCGGGTTGTTTATGTTTAGTTCACTATCTACCCCACATTGAATTCCAACGTTTTCTCCATTTTGTTGTAAAGAGCACAGTTGTCGAGTAGAGAATCTATTGCGGCAAAGCACTGTCAGTCGAATACAGAATCAGCTGAGGCAATCTTCGGTCGTCGTTGGCAGTATTGTGATAGGAGGACATCAGAGTGTGTGCGGCGATGGATTCAAAATCAAAATTTTCCAGGAAGCAACCAAATGCTGAACTTTCCGGATGATTTTCGCAAGTAAGTAAAAATCAAGATGTGACCTCCAAAATTACCCACTTACTGAGAAGCGAATGATCAGCGAATTTGAGTAATCAGGAATGTGACATGTGACAGCCCTCTTTTCTTTAACTCAGAAAATGGATAACTCAATTCTGGTGATATTTTAGAGCATTTTACAGTGAGTCCCTAAAATATACTCACCGACGTGGCTTCTTCAAGACTGAAGACTGTAATTATCGTTTCACTATTCTAATGGATTTTCGGTCTATTCAGATCCCAAAGACAACTCTCCATGAGGTCGCAATTTCGTTCCAAAGTCACTGATTTTATTATTCGAATACCACCGAGATTCTATCTGTTCAGCAGATTTGTATGCTGGATGCACATTCCTTCGCACAATAAGTAATCAAACTTGGCAATAATGCAATAAATGCATGGAAAATCTAAAGTAAATTTACACGCCATGGAGTGGATACCACGCGAATTATAGAACGACCATCCAAATGTTCATTGCAAAGAGTCTTAGGTAGAATTAATAAGACTCTTCCTGTACCAAACTCCTTGAATCACACCAGCAAAACAGTCTTCCTTGGTACGTTAGGAAGTGTTTATAAGTCTGAATTTGCGGCAGCAAAATGTCTTCGGCCAGATTTAAGCTGTTTTCGCGTGTCAGCTTGTCAGTGGCTACTGCGTAATGTAACCTATGCAGATGATGAAATCGTCTTTTCGGTTAATCAACACGAAGTTTGCAAAAGGGCAACGAATCAACCAACTACAAACTTGTTACAATTTGGACTAGTCGGTTTTTTGTGTGTTGGCGAATGAGAAAAGGGGATATAAAAGAGTAAAACAAACGACCGACATCTGAGGCAATAGTTGAAGTGTTACCATGTATCTCCTCTCCTCACCATTGACAACAACACCAGATGGGGACACTGGCGATTCATTGCCTTAGCAGTTTCAAGCACCTTCACCAGATCCACTTGTGAGTAGTTCCCAAATCGTTGAAGGCAAATCCACATCACCTTGTTAGAATAGTTTTTACGTTCTGGCATTATTATTCCGGTTAATGCGTAAAGTGGGCCAAAAACACGAAGTCCCGCTTTTTACTTTTATTATGGCTAACCAAATATGTACATTACTTTCCACCCCGACGTTTGCTCACCAAATTCATGAACTGTGAGTCATTGCTACTCTAGTGCACGCTGGACGGCTGAATTGTCAGGTCGGAAAAGCTAATCATTCACACGCCTTGGCGATAAACGCGTCGTTCGCCAGATTTCGCATGCATCAACATTACCTCTGACACCGTCACATCCTTGCGGGGAAAGAAAGTACCAGAAAGCGTCCTTTAACTGAGGTCAACTTATCCAACGGTAGACATCGCAATGCCTAGTCAAATATCCCCAAGCTAGTGAACCAGCGCACTAAGCAAATTCTATGTCGCCGCATGCATCTGAATGGGTGAGAATGTAAGCATGTGATAAAGCCGGTAGATATCTCCGCAAGTGCACAATCAGTCAGGTTTCCACGACAGAGAAGTGCTCTGTTTGAGGACGAAGTGTCGTGTGTATCGTGTCGGTAAACAAGGAAGTTCAAAGAACTGTAGATGGATCAGGGATATTAGCCGTTACCTGGCGAACAAACACGACATTCACGAAGCGCAGATAGTTCGTTCAAAGTAAACCATCCGCGCTGGCCACTGGGTGATTAGCATTGGTAACCTACTGCTTTCTGACCTGAACTTCAGAAGTGTCCTATAAGTAAGTACCCTCTTTTCAATGATCCCACTGGACTTTAAACAGCTATTTTGTATCCTCATTATTGAAGGCCAGAAGATAATTTTAATGCAAATGAAACAACATTATTTGCACATCTTTAAGCTGATTGGACATAATTGCCCCGCTGAATTTCTTACTTTGTTGCCTCACTACCATTGGTAAACACTGCCTGCTTTAGCCACAGGGAGACAGAGGAAGCCTAACCGATTCACGAACAATGGTGCAGTTGTGAACAATTTGTGTTGATAGGTCCAATGTGTTGTCAGGCTATACAACTGTATCAAACCCCAAACAAAAGCTTAGTAAAACCTTGAGAACGCCGTATTTTGTCGAGTTAGATGCCAACCTCTTCTCACCTGCATCAAGAACGGGTTTAATTTTCTAAGCTCCACGTGTAGTCGTCACTTATAACGCCAAAATCGTCCTTCATAAAGTGTTCTTCATCCACTTCCTGGAAGCAGTTGATGGCATATCAGTCACTGGTGAGGGTGATAAACACATTACCAATTCCTCAGTTGAAAGGTGAAATTTCATGAACGGTATTGGGATACCGCTCAAGAAAAAATTTATGGCTACTCTGAGAACTGCAGTACAAACATAGGTCTTTGGACCTCGTTTACGTTAACTTTTTTGGCCACCTATCCCATTCTTGGTTATGAATATACCGGTAGTCGAATGTTCAAAGACGACGAAAGCTGTCAGAGCTTCAGAACCGACGTTTGTGGTGCACAAATTGCGAGTTTCCTTACAGCCAATGTTCAAGTACCTTTCTCCAGGATCTCTTGAGTTTCTCTGATTCAGGGTCTCATGGGATGCGTATATTTTAGTGAAACGAGTGAAAAAGTGGAACACTAGTTGTAAGAAAAATTTCGAAGATTTTGCTCTATTTTCTTCTGCGACAATTGCTTTTGGGAATAAACAGCACGAGTTATGTTTACAAGACCTCTGTGCAAGTATACGAAGGAGGACTATTTCATCCACAGATTACTAGGTCCGTTGTAAGTGGAGGAATGGAATGATTTCTGGACTAGAGAATGTAAAGCTCTGCTTAGGAAACTGATACCAACTTCTGGGTATCCTGTTGGATAACCCGGCACTTGCATCTTGCTAATCAGTATTGGGCGCCACTATAGTCCTCGTTTTTGTACTGCTCTGGTACATCTTCCAAACCACCTCCTGACTAAATCATGGCCTGGACAAAAGAAACAATGACCTTCTGAGATTCAATGATTTCCGTACATTTGCCCAACTTGACTGGGATTTGGAAATAGAATATATGAATATATAGATAGAGAGAACATATGAAAAACAAGTACTCGCCAAAAGAGGGAAAAATTCCCAAATAGTTTCGGTTGTCGAGAGTTTTTTAGGCTTTACATACAGTAGCATTAACACTACACTAGTAAAAATTATCATCCTACTCTCGTCTAATTTTCCCTTTACAGATGCGCATCCTTCACAGCCTGTCTCAAGAAACACAAGCCTTCGACCATATCTGACAATGGGAAAATTCTTGCTTCCAGTCCCCAGCAAAGCGATCAAGAAAAACCAAAGGCTAGGACTTATTTCAGCCATAATATTGGTTTGCTTTACCAGTTTCTTGTGCATCTTTGTGGCGGAACCGCGCCACCTGGAGTACATCCTTCTATCTCCCTGAACACTGAAAAACCACTTGATGCCCTGACTGCGGTCTACTCCTTTCATTCCTCGCTGCTCACATTTGTAAACAGGTAAGATGGTTGTTACTTCTTTACAACAGTTTCTTGAAAAATCTAGATTGACATGGGATCCGAAACTGGTCGTTCTGATAGGTAGATGCTGTTCAGTTTTACGTGTTAAAATATGTCCCCTTTGAACTCTCTCCGTATTTCAATTTAATGGGCGGGCTTCTCAGTCGGTTTAGGGGTGATACCACAAGGACCACATATATCCTTTGAAGCGTTTGTAATGTGTAAGTTGTTTTGGCTGCAAAAGAAAATGTCAGAATATGACAGCCTGGTAAATTTTACCACTCTTGATTATGATCCCAGCTCTCTTTTATTGTTCTTAAAATTCAACTAACAGTGCAATAAGCATCCGTTGACGCAAAACCATTTTAGTAGCAGTTTCATGCAATCTTTCGATACGAACTGTGTTCATTCGGACTTTGATCTGACCTCGACTTCGGGCATCAGTGTAAACTCCAACCAGCCGAAACTTTACATTTTCTCTGAAGCAAGGTTTCAATGTGAGCCTTAGTCATAAACAAGTCAGATGACTTTGTCGAAATCCAGTCAGCTTAATGTACTTTTAACTTTCAAATGAAGCGCCATCCAACATGCACAGTTTGACAAGTAAGCGATGTAATCCAAAAAAATATTTTAAAAAATATGCCCAAAGGATGAGTTACAAACAGATAGTAGAATGTCACTTTGTTTGAAAAATGAATTCCTGACCGTCGTGACTCAGTTGGGAAGGGTATATTCGGGATTTTGCAAAAATGAGCTTTGCAATAATATCTCATCTAACTATTCAGTGATCTGTAACGAAGTCCGTCTCCTAGTACCACTGCAGTGCAGCTCGGGCTGAATTTCCCAAGTATTCACGAGACGTTTTGTTGATTGGTTTGAACTGCCTTTCTCTTAACTGTCCGGGACTCACCACACCATTTTTGCCTGGTTGGCTTCCATGCTTCTACACCAATTTTCACGATATACATTTGTTCTCAAACATGTCTGCGTAGTAATCTAAAGTGGGTGGTAGTACAAAACCCCAAATTCCTCTAAACTTATCTCGAAACATCCTCCGCTCCTCCCATGGAAATAGTTCCAGATTCACGTTTCAACTACCACATTTCGCTACACAACTTTTATCCACATATCCAATAAAAGCAATCTAGGCGGAATCCTACCATACCTTTGATGCAGTAGACATCTTTTTGGTGTCGATTGGCTACTTAATTGTATCCTATTTTCACCAATAGCTGATGCATCAATTGCAAAATTCAATAAATGAGACGTGAGCGTGCTGTGATGGACTAACAAATCCTAAAGAACAATATTTATCGAGTGGAAACAATTTATTTCTAGTTTTCAATTTGAGTCCGTTATCCATCTAGAGTAAATAGGCTTCCTAATAATTGAAAGTCATATATGCTTCTTTGAAGCCCAGTAGTTTGCGTTGTTCGGAGCCATCATGTAGTCCTCCAGATACAATGCATTTCCTTTTTAATGGACGTTATAGGTCCTTTGAGATATAGGGAAATTGGTTTTCTCACAAAAAAGTCCTGTACTCGTGAGAGGAGAGGGGAAACAGCCTTTTCAAAATTAAGCAATCCTTTTGAACGCTGGAAAGGAGTGCCCTTTGTGAAATCTTCTGCAAAGTATTTTCTATTTAACACTTTCTCTTGCGTAAACCGCTGCTTTTATAAAGGGATGAATAATATAATTTCGAAACCAAATAATTCAGCACCTAATTCTGAAGTGCACTTAATGACGTCAGTAGTTGCACACACTTTGCGCCTCGATAGTACAGTGAATCCCATCCTGAACTTGCATCCTGGTGAGCTGAGATCAACCCCGTGACGGGTGCCAAAGGTTTTATGCTAAGCACTATAATGATAGGCTGTGCGCTCGTTCCTCTAGCATTAGACACCGAAATCTAAAAAAAACTTATTTCCATCAGTTCCCAGTTCATCCAGGGCACGGAGTTAATGAAGCTAAATCTCTAGGTACTAAGCGCTGTTCCAAAGTGTGGTGGGTTTGATAATGCTGGTGGCCGTGGTGGCGGCGGTGGCGGCCAAATCTGAGGGGTATAGGCAGAATAAGAAATTGCTCTGTTGACTGCATTTAAATTATATAATATAGTTCATCGTTTGCGACTCTGGTATTTATTACATCCATTTGCCAGCCGCCAGGACATTCATTCCAAAATTTACCGCATCTTATTATACGATATTGTTTGAATATTAGTGTGCAGTTTTTCTAAATAATCAGAGTTCTTGTTTATGACTAGACATTTGCAATAGGCATGTAGCTGAATTTGTCAACGGAATAAACCAATAGAGATTTCATCCTGTAAGTGGAGTCAGTCCATGCTGAAAAGGCAAGAAGCACTGCACAGCCGTTTCATCCTTATTGGGAATCATCAGCAATGGGCATCTCACAAAACTCCAGGGAGTCTTGAACTCGTGACCTCCTAGTTGGTTGTTTCAACACTTCCCCCGAGCTACTTATAGAGTTTTGGTAGTAAGAGAAGATTCGGGAATTCATAATGGAGGGTTTGAAATATTCAAAGTGGAAATTCGCAAATTTGTGTATACTACCAGGAATTTATAAGTAGATCGAGGGAAAATTAAATTTCATCCCATTAGTGGGACCTCCATTCGGGTAGCAGTTGCTCGAACAGCCAATCAACACGTGTGATTGGGCAGTGTGAGTCCGTTGGTTGAGGGATGAGCGGTGTTATATCCTGACCGAGGGCGAGTTAATCACATTGCTGATTAGATGTTCGTGACCGGAATGTTAGGTGTTCAAACTACTAACCTGAAGGTCGCGGGTTCGAGATTCTCCGGAGTTTCGTGAGATCAACACTGTGGTGATTCGCAACAAGGACAAAACAGCTGTACACTGCTCCCCGCCTTTTCAGCGGAGGCTGACTTCATTTATAGGGCGAAATCTTTATTGAAAGTCCCCGGATCTGCTCACACTACCGGGAGAACACCATGACCTCTAATTCTACGAATTGTTAACCTAAGCAAACGTTTTTTCCCATTCACTCCAACTATTCATATTTAGTCAAGGAGGATGTCTGCCTCATGTAGTACCACAACACTTGATGGATCCTCAAGATTACGAAGCTTGGTATTCTCTGGGTCTTCCTGGACTCACAAAATCCGGTCGATGCATTCGCCTGACAGAAAGGAGTCTTTATGACCCGAGACGTTCAGCATTAAGTGCCAGCGTCATTTCCAAACGTTCGGAACCTACATCGCCTGTTTCACCTAAATCAGAAAGAAGCAAGACTCAGAGGGGGCCCCACAAACAATCGCTGTTAATTCTGCCAATACAGCCTTTGCCCAAATTGACTCGTCAGGAATTTGAGAGCGTTTCGATTAGAGCGTGGACAGATTTGATGCTTCAACTGATCAAGGCAAGTTGGCTTTGTTCCTTGTTAGTTATTCATGTCTGCTTTTTAGCCAAAAGTACATTGAGTGTTTCTAAATAGAAGTCAACATTTGCCTCCTGAACTTACGTCGAAGTCAAACAGCTTCAGGCTCCATCCTAACTGATTAATACAATCAACAACGCTGGCCGGGTTTGACTTTCTCCCATTGATGACTTAAATCCAAAACCGTTTCATTTCTTAATATGCATCTTCCTTTGCGCCAGAAGTTATGGTTATCTGTCACCCAATGCAGCACTCCTTCAATCCGTCGTAGTGCCTATAAGAACGACCACGTTCACTTCCGGCGCTTTCCTATAATCTTGGCTGAGAATTATTCGAATGATATCACTTAGATACATTGAGGTTTCGCTCGTATTTCGTCCCACACTAATCTATCTGGCCTGCTTCTATACAGACCTACCTGCAAATATCGCCTCGCTACTGCAAGACATTTGGTGTTGGTCTTCATATGTTCATGAAATACAGGTCGAAACAACAAGGATGGTCACACGTCGTAAAGGCTGTGGTACTGAGCAAAATTTTCAAGAGCAACATTTTTTCTTGTGTTAAAACCTAAAACAAATGAATTTATCATTCGTTGTCCGCAAGGCTGCGAACAATATTAGGCAGCAACTAAGTAAACTCATAAGAAATGTTTTTTAAGCAAGCGCTTAAATCCCCCCTGCATGCAGGTCTAAAATGGATAAAGAATACGTTGGTCCTTTGTGGGAACAGATGGCCGCAAAGGCACGGACCAGAAGAGTGAAACTGTTTAGTCCCCAATTGTGGATTACCAGTTTTGGTTCTCTAAAGTAACTTGTCTATTCGTTTTGAAAATAAGCGGAAACAACAGACCACCAGCGCTGTATGCAGCTAGCGTGTTTATAGAGGGTATATTTTACTTCTACAGAATAGAAGTTGGTTTTTCAAACAACGGTTTTTCTTATTCCCCCAATTTTGGTTCAGTGTAGCGACCGTTAGCACCACCCTAGCGTAATGCTGAAAAAAGCAGGGTTGTAAACGTTTCTTTAGGTATTGTCCTGAAATCGGTTTTTGCCTTTCATCCGTCAATTTCCTTAGAGTGACGAACTGAGTTTGGAAGAGGGCGAAAATACGATTCAGGCTGCATCGACTAGCTAGCTGAACGTAATCACTTTTTTGCTCCGTTCTTCCAGTGTCTTGTGGTCGAGCGCCTCGAGCCAAATAATATTGACAAAGTTCGTCAGCCTTTTCGTACCGCTGCATATCAGTTTTCCTGGACTGGACGAACGCAATTCAACGACACTAGCTCGACCGTATGGAAATGGCTACCTGAGATGGTAAACTCAGTTGAGAATAGGTCCATCAAGCCAGAACCATCTACTTGCTTCTCCACATCAACTAAACAGCTGTCTACATGGTCGATGTTGTCCAGATGCTCTAACAAAGAGGCTGCGGTTCTTCATTGGGTCAATTACTGTTACGAACATGGTCGTCAGAACGTTTGGTCTCACGACATATCAAGTCAAAAGGTCCCAGTGCCGCGTGTGATTGGGAATTTTGACACCGACTTTTCTGATGGTGTCGTGCTTGCATGCCTTATTGGTACGTACGTGCCGTCGTTGGTAAGTTCATTGACCCTACAGATTTCAATTGTATGGCCTCTTACAAATGTGGGGGAGCGCCCGTAGTTGCAAAATTGAAAGCAGATTGTGTAGACTGGGGAAATACAAATAGTTGCGGCAAGCTTTTTCAAGGCTTTTAACAACCTCTCTAGTTTTTAACTAGGATTAATCTGGATTAACTAGTTTTTAATGCTGATTTAAATTTATTGATCTCACTTGTGCAGATTTAGCGTCTGAAGCTTTAACACGTGGGTTTTCATGTATTTTGATGTACGACCAGATTAACCGCCTTACTTAGAAAATAATTTTTGGCGTGGATAGCAGAAGGTGACTGTAGTTTGTGAGATGGTGGGTTTCTGTAAATCTGACAGAGAATACTTTCTGTGGACCATCCCGGAGAATATCAGCTCCTCGAGATCTTCCTTGAAAGACCGCTGTACTGTCCGGCTGGAAGCGTAGTTTCAACGGTGTCAAATAGTTGTAATGCTCAGGTTTGCGTGATTTTGATTCCTCCGGCTTTAAAAGAAACCTGGCCCTATGCAACTCGTCAATACTTTCGGATCACAACTTGGTAACTCCCTTAATAAATCGCCCTTCTGTACGCACATCTTCACTGGAGTACATTTAGGTTTCTTATTATTAAAGCGTTCTTGGTTTACTTCGCACAATTCAGCAATAGCTATGGATGAGTTAATTTACCTACAGAGGGGATAGGTAGATACTATTTATTGTTCGAGTCGTTATTTCCCCTTAACAACAAGAAGGATGTCCTTGAGTGAATAGGTCTTGTTCCAAAGTGTAAATTCTTTTCTGTCCTTTTCCAGATCCCAGACTTTATCTCAAAGGTTTACACACAACCAAAAACCGATGAACAACGTCTGCACAATGCTATACAGACCATTACTGCGCTCGACACCATTTGCTTAGACTACGGTCTATTACCCTCGGACATCATCAATCCTCATCCACTTGAAATGTTGCTTTTGTGTGTTCAGTTGTTCCGGACGCTACCTGACTATACCGTATGCCAGCGTGTGCAGTTCTCAGGTAAATTCTCCCCAACCAGATGTACAGCTTTCAGAATAGTTTTCCTAAAATGTTTCAATAACTCGCTACAAGTAGTTAAAATGAGAAGTAGGTAACAAGTTTTGCGACTGAACTGTTAGATAAAATGAAAATTCGACCTAATTGAATTGACAAAAATGTGCGTAGCTTATTTATGTGGTCCACAAAAACAGATGCTATGAAAGAAAGACACAGAATAAAGTGGGAGTTTCGTAACATGTACACTTGTTCACCTTCTCCGCCAAAGTCGACAGCGTTTCCAGGTCCTCCTCTAGACGACTGCGTAGTTTGATCACTCCCACTCTCATTTAAGTCATCTTCAAGTTACTAACCAATGTATTCACAGATGTGTTTGTGTTATCTTAACTTACAAGGACCTACTTCTGTGTACATATATACAATGACTGCCACAAGGCTACCCAGCTAATCAATGTGTGTCCATCGCGATGTAAGGAGATAACGACTGGTGACATTCCACGCTTTGTTCAGGTGGCTCCAGGACATTGAGGATGAGGGAAAGGCGTAGCACAGACAAAACCCGCTCGGTTTTATGCCTGTTTTGCTCACATACTTGTTCGACGGCTTCGCTGAGCCAGTAATCAAACTGCTACCCTAACAGTTAACAAGACTACCATAAGCTGTGAACAGCATTAACAATCTGCCCTTATTGGCCTCTTCCATCTGCTGGATGGATTTGAAACAGCAACACTAAAACTTGATGTGAATAATCCGAGGTTGTCGGAAGTCTTTTTCTGCAACTCTCAAATGGAAAATTTCTGAATAACTTAGTTACAGAAAAGTAATGACAGATATCGTCACTTCAGCTTCAACTAAGTTAGCTAAACTAGGCTACTGTGTGCTTAATCCTTCTGCTGACCGGGTGAGTTCAGGACGTCATCATCGTCGAGAGCATAACATCAGTGTTAACACTGATGCTTCGCTGCTGTAGAACCATGGTTTATTTGAAACCCTTATTGTGAAAAAATTAATAAAACTGGACGGAGAAGAGACTTAGCAGTAGCCTACCACAATTATTCATACCGTAGCAACAGACTTAGACCATAATCCGTAGAGCAGAATGTAACTGTTAGTGTCGCTGAGCCTGACTTTTAGACACAGGCAACAGGAGGGATTTTGAGATCTATTATCCGGCTAGCTCCACTGGTAAATTGACTTAGCGAGTCTCCAATGCGCTACCATCTTCAGTGGGCTTCGCTTTACACCTTGCATTTGGGATCATCCGTCCAATCAGAAATGTCGTGGCTATCGGTTTCACACTAATTGAATGTGTTGTTAGCACACCTAGTAAACTACAGCCAATTTGGCAGCTCAACTATTCTGGGTTTACTAACAAAAGCCTGTAAAATGGGGGAATGCTCCACAGAAAATGCACAGTAACGCGGATTGAACCGATCGACTGAAACGGGCCCGATTCGGTGAGTCCTAGGGGGTGCTGCTGCTTGAAAACACAAGCAATATGCGATGACAAAGTGACAAAAAGCTTTGAAGTAGTGAGTTAAAGGCATAACGAGATATTGGTACACATCTTGTATCGATATAACCGAGAATAAGTAGGCTAGAGTACATATTTACGGTTCATTTACGGATTCGAGTATCCCAAGTCTAATTGTAAAATGAGAGTGACTTACTTCCTACGTGCTTCATCTGGATGTGATTCACAAACGTATTCATTTTTCAAATGTTTTTTTTAAATATAGGCCCTCACCAAGTGATGTGTAAGCGTGAGATTATTTTGACAAATCCGAGCAGCACTCCATTGACCTATAAATGCTTCCTACTTGGACAAGATGCCGTGGACTTCACAATTCAGTCGTTGTCTTCTGGGCAGCATCGAACAAAAACAGAAACGAAAAACGGCCAAGGTATTCAATGTGGAGGTCCTGAAAAAAATCAGGTATTAGCTAAGGTTCCCGCAAATTCAAGCATCCGTTTGGGGGTCACATACAGGTAAGATATCAGCGGTTTATCTGTTATAGCTAGCTGAACGCATCCCAACTGAACGTGAGCCTGAATGTACGATTACCACATTAGGTAAAGGAGTATATATATACATATATATATATATATACGTGCTCAAGATAAATTCCCTTCTATAGCGCATACACTAAAATTCCTCACGTTGTTCATTGTTAGGTCACGATTTCTTCGCATGGCAACGGCTACTTTGTTTGCAGTATGCCAGTCTGGTGAATCTATCAACGGTAGGAATTTGTCGTTCGCTCTCGTCGGGAATGTCAACGCTATCGGTCCAGCTGTAAGTAGAAAACTTTTCACGCTAAGAGTTTCAATATCTAATAAAAACCCGGTGATTTCTAGTTTCGAGAAAAAGGTGAATCTGGTGGCTCTGTGTAACAACGGGATCCGTATGCCCCTCCCCCCTCAGGTCAGAATCTGTGAGAAGATAGTGAGAGACCTATGTAGGTCCCGTAACAACACCGTAGTAAGAAGCTTATGACGACATTTTTAGCTGGTATCGAGGACAGGAGGAGAGCTTCTGACTGAAAGATTCAGGCTTGCAGTCCACGTATGACATTTCGATTGTCAGACCCAATCTCTGACAAATTGAAATTCCCTAATTTCCTTACATTATCAACCCACTGCTAGTGACTCAGGATGTAGGATTATTAATGCGACGTGTGAACATTCTGTCTGAGAAAAGTCACTCCAGGATTCACCTGACATAAATTTCTGCCTGAAGGATGAAACTGCTGCATATTGTTCAGATGTATATAAATAAAACCTCTGTCCAGCTGCTTGTGGCTAAACGCTTCGGTCTCCAGATACCATCCCAGATATCCCGGGTTGGGATTTCTCTGGGAATCGGCAAGATGCATATTACTCCTGTTTCCCAATGAGAATGAAGCAGCTTTACACTGATTCCCGGCTTTTGACCTAGACTACCTGCATTTGGAGGAGGAACATCCAACTGACAAATGAATATTAGCTGAATCCCTCGTTTATGATACCATTCAACTTAGTGTCCAGCATAAAGACCGCCTTCTGTTTCATTTCAAATGCTATTCAGGGTGTCCAACACTTTTTGCAAAGGGTGATGACAAATTTGCGGCGACTCAATATCGATTTCACTCATCTTGAAGCCCATAAGCTAAACCTAGTCCTCGAATGCCCAGCACACTTGCTTCTTAGCTGAACAACAATGTGTACGTAATAGGGACAATTAAGAACTGGCAAAACAGTGGGACAATAAGGTGGGGAATAATCAAGCCAATACATGCACCTACATACATGCGCCTAACCATTCGTGGTGCCAAAATTTATACTTTATATGGAGGAAATTGTTCGACGGATTTTCTGCTGCTTTTGCGTCCTCCTGATGCACCTTTGTTTTTCTAGCCCATGGTGGACGTCACTTCACCCTGTTATACCGCAAAAGAATTCAGCGTACCCGTATGTAATCCGTATCAACAAGCGGGAACCTTTAGCATAGCTAAATTTGAATCGGAAGATGATTTATTCGCGGTCCTTCGAGATTTCAGCCACAAACCAGCTTCTGACGAATTGTTTGTCTCTGACATCAACTTCGGCGCCTCTTCAGACAAAAAGGAACCAAATGGTAAGAAATAACTCTGTGCATTTTTACACAAAAGAAAATAAACCGCATTCGGTGTGGAGTGGACATTCAGTAAAAAGCTGGTAGCTCGGTTTGCAATGGATGTCGTTGGTTTGTTCGCTGAGTAGAGCGATCTGTTGCAAAGGTTTCATCAACGCTTGATAGGATATCACCTTTAAGGTCTATCTATCCTCGCTAATCATCGGTCATTCGTGAAAGCACTGCTGTTTGACCTACATTTGGATTTATCGTTCAGTACGTTGCGCAACGAACTGTCATCGTTACCAAAATCATTCTCACTATCCTTCTTGTTGCCATCGCCATCTCCCGTCTCCGGCGAAGACAGCAGTGGGGATGTTTAATGGTTGTGCAATCCCACTGTCATTTAGGTCAGCCCTGAGTGATTTCTCCTTCATAAGCTTGAGCATTCTCACACCAGTGCATGCTATATTCCATTCTCAGACTGAACAGCACTGAATAGTGCCATAACCAGAAGTGTTTTGTTGAAATTTCATCGCATAGCTTCTGTCTGTTCCTCTCTCACTTACGACCTTATTCGAATTTTCTTAGGGTCCCATCCTAATCATCATAGAATAGGGTCTTGTTGTGTATCATTCACTTCCCTTACTCATGGCTTTTACTCTACAATTTCCAATACAGATTTAGCAATTCCTACACTTCAAGCCTTCTTCTGTCGACAGAAGTCAGCCTACTTGTGCACTCAGTTTAGCTCGCCAAAAGAAGCGGATACAGGCCAGCTGAGCGAAACCAGTCAGTTTTCCTCAAAAGGAGAAACTGGCCAGACCGAATCCCCGGACAATTCTTTCATAAACATGATCTTTCTACCACTTGAACTTGCCAAAAGTAGCTGCTGTCTTCTCTTCAGGAACGAGAAAGTTGGAGAATTTTTCGTCATTGTACGCGGTTACGCGGGGCTTCCCAAACCCAGCGTTCTGACGTTCTCGGAGCCTGATGTTACGGCAGCCGATCGACCTACTTTTAAAGGACACCGTTTGTCTCCTGCAACAGCTGCAGCCTGTGAGTTATTGGTTGCAATCGCCGTTTCAAAAGTACAAACGGGGCTATTTTACTGACTTGGGCAAAAAGGTATCAGCTGCGTAATGCAGTTGGTCGCCTAGTCACCTTGTGGATTTTATTTCGGATTGTTATGCGTAGTGGACATCACTGAGGAAAACACGCTTTGGTTGAAAGAAATTCTTTAGCATGCAATTTAACCGCAAGCCGTCGCACTGGTTCTAATCAAATCTTCTGGACGGGTTGAGACCCCATGAAAAAGGGACTAGAAATGTCGTCCAATTAAACCTCCGTCCAGTTAGTACGACTGACTTTTCAGTAACAAAGTTCGTTCGCTTAAATGAACTCCTCAGTCCACCGGTTTTGCTTGAGCCTTCGTTCTCTTGTACACAAATATTCGCAAACATTCTCCCCACAACGTGACTGTATAAGCACCAGTCAGTTATCAAAACTCCCCCGGGAATTTACCAGTTTCGTCACCCGAGAAAGCAGTTTCCTATCAAGGCTTACAATCCTTGGGTTATTTTAATGAAGCTCACGAAGTCTCAAGCTTATGAATTATATATATATATATTCCCCAGACGTAATATACTACTCATACCTTCCTTGATAACCTATTCACAGCAACTTTATGCTTGCAATGCTATGTCAAGAAAATATACTGCAAAATCCCGAACATTAGACCAACTGAAAAATGAGGCGGTTTAATTGTGAACTAAATTTTCATCCGATAAACAGCTGAGGCTAAAGCGAATACAACCACACAACTAACTTAAAACGGCTCACGTTCTACGTCAGTAAATAACGTGTACGTCATTTAAATGCCTAAAGGTCGCAGCTACTCATCAACCTATTCGGTAGTCCTATGGCAAAGGTCCATATCTAGGTTTGACTGAGCGTTGAAGTCCAGGCTTAGTTGGCTGGAATAACAACCTACCAACACTCCAAGAACCACCGGTCCTCGCAGTTACAAAGTTTGCGTTGCATTTACAACCGAAGTTAATTCCGTGGGTAGAGGATTTGCAATAAAGTTGAAATATTCCCAATCAGGAGCTTAAATAAGCACAGTTTGTTTCAATTGTTGGTACACTGTGTCCAGTTTTTCTGTGTTAATTTGTCGGTTGCATGGTATTCACATAGCGGCACAAAATATTCTTGAGGGGATTCTCTCGATTCTCTCTCAGTGTGGGCCTTCGATGGGAGACATCATCGCATGTAACGGTCTCCCTCTCCATCACTACCATCACTGAATGAACATAATTTCACAAAATGCCTGAAAGATCCGTTTTTATACGAGCTTAACTGTCATCCCCTTCTTATACGGCTTTTTGGTGCACAGAGATCATTTCTGTATGCGCGCGAACAATTTGTTCACCTCCTTCCTCCTTAACTGCCGGTCTTTGCAGTAAAATCAATTCATTTGACTCTCTTCGAAGGGCTTCTTCTTAAAGACACATCATCTTTGAGACGCTGTTTCATACACAAATCTGAACTAATGTTATCTTATATCCCCTAAACTAGAAGGGCGTCTGCAGAATTTTGTATTAGTATACTGAAATGTTATGAAAAAAGTGAGCCCTGATGCCTTGAAGGCTTCTATGTTAGTCTAACTCATCTGAGTTTTAACCAGCCAGAATGCTCATGGCGTAGATGCAAAACATACCAACCCTTGTGGACCTCCATCATCCCTCTATCCTTGCTGTTCCCAAGGTTTTGGACTACCCGGTGATGCGAATGTAGTCTATCTTCGGGTTCCAGTCAAACAGATAGTCAAAGAAACCTTGTTGCTACCGCTTCAAAACGAGGCACGAAACGACGCTTTAGCTCAGGCCCTACGACTGCAGTTGGAAACATCTGGACAGAAGAGAACAGAATTTTTATCAAGTTTAAGTTACAACGATTTGCTTGATTTGGCAGCGAATCTGCTTGCACTACCAGCAAGACCTCTGGATCCAAATTCTGCGAAAACTCGGATGCAGGTTAGTTGCTTCCGGATTTACTTGCTGCGAAGATCGGGAATAAATCAGATTAACGAGACTCATTTAGAAAACAGTCGACTGGTTGCATTTTTTGCCCTATTTTTCTCCACAAGCTACGGATGTTGCGAAAGACAAAATCTAGGTATTTTGAGATAGTTTAATGCACGCAAACACAACCTCACTGAGACGCTTCATGTATTCTCTCAGAAAACTTTTTGTTAGAAATGTAAATGGGAGGTAATTTATTTATCTCCAGCTGGCCTGAGACCTATTCCATAGGATGTGAACAAGAACCGGAAACCATACATTATTGTGCACTAAAAATAGACGATGGTCACGCACCTCAAAAAACTGAGGCGACCAGTGCCATGTACATTTCCAGACTTACAGTGTCAGTGTAACTTCGTACATCCACATCCTCATTTGAGTCTGTCTGCGGATCCCCTCTGCATGCTCGCCACGTGTTAAAGTGAGCAAGCTTCCTATTTAGGAATACTGCTGCTCTTTACCCGAATCAGCTGTAAAGTATTGGTCCAAGTCACGCTGTAGCCAATGCACACGAGTTTGTCAGCTGTCCTTCCCCGCGAAGAATTCCGTCAGAATGTGCTTCCGACTATTAGGAATTATGAAGGAACGCCTCTAAAGGTCCTAACGTTCATCTTATGCTTCGTGAGCCAGCGTGCCTACACATCTGATTTTTTAAAGTAGTTATTGTGAACAGAGTAACCGGTATAGTACGACATTCCTTTTTTTACATGCGAACGCCGTCTAACATGTACACTGGAGAGGAAGTCTTCTGGGAGTCAGTTTTCCTAAAACGTGAAACCTCACTAACCTGAAACCCTTCTGTAAATGGACAGCAAGCATTTTGCCTCTATAGAGCATTGCTCGGGTAGCTTCACCTGTGTATTTGACCTCATTTATCTAGCTGGTTGAAACCAATTGGACGGAATTTCGGGCGTCCAAAGCAACCTAACGAAGTGGAGCTCAGTTTACACCATTTATGCAACGTGCGAGTTGTTAAAAGAATGATTTTATGATGCCCTACCCCTCCACGAAATTGTGCCCTCCATTGAAGAGTCGAGGTTCGACGTTTAAGCGGAGTAGGATGAAGGAGCAAAAATTTCGTGGACGTATACACTGTTAGTCATTTTTCGGTCTTATGCTTAGTTTGAAAAACAGTGTAGTGAATGCTCACTTCTTCAGGACAAAATGTTGAATGCCGTGAAATGTTTGTTTACTGTGCTTTCTCCAGCTCAAAGAAGAATTCTCGAAATGTTGCACACCTCAGTACTTTTCACAGAACACTGATAGTACACTCATTACTTGTCCTGGCTGTTCACTTATTACAAGACTCTAGCGTATTAGGAAAACATTACTTCAAGTAGAACATAAGGTTGGCGGAAACTCGGGGACTGCGCCTACCTGATGAGCCCCAAGAAGGGCGAAACCGGTCGTGGGCTGTCGAAGAATTTTCAGCAACCTTATGAGTAGTACATTACGTATATTACTTCTTTTAGTTTCATTTTTGACCGAACCTCTGAGTAAGCATAACGTCAGAACCACTTGGATATCCAGAATAGTGTTGTACTAATTTTGTCAGATTGCTCCAAGCTCACAGCCAAACAGTGACTTAACTGTGCCTATCTGTGACTTTGTTTTAGACGAAGCAACGCAACTGTGACCTCGTGTACGAAATGGAAGTGAACTTAAAGTCAGTGAAGGTCACTTCTAAGGCCGAGATCCGAGGTGAACAATTGGAATCAGGTAGGCAGTAGCATTAGTGAAATAAATATGGCTACGGCTATTTCATCGCATGTTAGCTGTCTTGAATTTTATTATCTGACTCTGGCCAAACTTTCTCAGGTTTACCGGTTCATATTCCCTTGGATCTTGAAATCTGCATCGAACGGACTGGCCTTATCCCTGCGGAAATCCTAGTTCGCGGTCCAAACGATATTCGCGTTTACCGTGTTGATTGCTTGGCAGTTCCGGATAACGCACAGATTACTTTTAACTTTTCTGCCCCGGTTCACCAAAGCGTCGTGCAGGCAATTCCGATAAACAATCAAACCAACGAAGACTGGCATCTCCGAGCAGAATTCTCCGGGGCTGTCCAGTGGTTTTCCGGTCTGAGCAAAGTTCTTGCACCCTCAAAACAAGTGACAGATTATATCGTCAATTTTGTGCCTTACAGAGAAACTACTGTTGCCGTGAGTTTCTAGCCATAAGATTTGCATCCCCTTGACTAGTTCCACTTTCTTCATTTCCCGTTGATTAACAGTCTGCGTGCTGCAGTATATCGGCTGCAGTAGTTTGCCCCATATTCAGGCGATACTGTCTACCTGTTTGCCAGAAGCCTTTCTGAATTATGTCCGTAGCCAAGTAGGCCAAACAGACATACCTAAGAGAAAACATTGGCATTAAATACCCCCTAGGCACAGCGAACATATGAGGGCGATGAAGTCGAATCGTTTCGGGAATCCTCATTTCTCAGGTGCAGGCTATCTGCCCAAGCATTACTAATGGAGTTTGGCTCCATTTATTCCTAATACAACACTTTATTACAGTCTTCGGTTTACCTCTGTCACAGCTGTGTCTGGTACTGCGGAATCCCATGGTTTGTTTCACTATAAAGAGCAGATGCCATCCATTTATCGCCAAGTAGAAGTAGCTTTGAAATCTGCAGAGCCCTGATTGTATTGTTATCAATTAGGTTTGTGGCCAGTTGCACTTCGTTACAGTAGGGAGCTTGAATTTTGCAAACAATGTGCTTACTAGTCACCGTGTTGTATTGCACAACACCTCCAACTAGTTATTTTATCAATCCAAAGATCACACGTTTTGGCAATCTGGAAATCGCCTATGTGTACTGATGCCATTATTAGTGGCCAAATTCGTCCCGGCGGTCCAACTGAGTTGATCCGCTGCTGGATCACTTATCCTAGAATTTGCCCGGCAACCTACTTGTCTTTTCTCGGGAAAAATGTGGCCCAAAAGCCATCAAGCTTCTCAAAAGCTCTTTCGTTTAATTGTAATCTGCGCTACCCTTTGGTAACCATTGGCTTAGAGGGTAGTGCTGATCCAATGTTTGGATTTTGTGTCCGAAACCAACCTACAGTAAAGTTCACTTAACCATTCGTTTCCTAATGGGCGTTTGGCAGTTATGTGTGCATATATAGAGTTTCGTGTGATGCACACGATGAAAGATGAAACAGTGGCACAATGCTCCTCAGCCTTTCAGCCTAAAATGGCTTCACTAATAGGACGAAATCTCAATTGAATTATTTTCAGCTGACTTGTATTTCTTGTCTGGGTATAACAAAATCAGGATAGTTGATTAGCTACTGTAGCGAATTCATTATTTATAAACTGTTCGTCCTGCAAAGTCATTTGTTCCCATCGGACCGTTGTTTCCTCCGAGTGCTTCTGTACTCGGAAATCTTACAGTTTCTTCATCCACCCTTCAGGCTCAGTTGAATCTCATCAATGTGAAGAGTGGAATTGTGCAAAACTTTCTTCTCAACGGTTCTGGGCTGCCACCGAAATCACAAGGACATCTGAAATTTTCGTTCCAGTTGGATTGTTCACAGGAACCGAGCGACACAGAAAAAAGCATTGCACTCAAACAAAACACTAAACTTTTCCCGTTTTCCGTCAAAGTACCAAATCCTACATCACAAACGCAACATTATAAAGTAGAGTCCACATTCCCAGCAGGTGCAATCACGTGCTCCTGTGAAGAAGGTACATCAGAGCATCTTGTGGTCTTTCCCGGTCAGACGGCCGAATGTTCTTTATACTTTCGGGCTTCAAAGAGCGGAAGTTTCTCCGGCATCTTGGCTTTTGTATCCAAAGGTGGACCAACAAAGTAAGCTCTTTCCAATATTGAAAACTGGCGTTTTTCGTCCTCCTTTTAGTGAGTGTGATTTTTATAATGCATACTTTATAGACCTGTTAGAGAATATCTTCCGGACATGGTGGGGGGGTGTAGAAGATAAACAGGAAACACGGTGACACTGGTCGATATCAAGAAGAACTAAATCTAAGATTCCATGACAAAGGAAATCGTTATTTCATCACCAGAATTCTTCAGTCTGGTTTATAGCAGTTGGTTAACAGTGCAATTTGATAATGTTAGCCACTTTAATGGAGGAAATCTACGTGGAACTTTATTGTTGTCAGTTTACGTTTCGTTGGAAAGAAACATCTCCTGTGTGAATCTGGGAAAGAAAGGACCTACAGCTGCATAATTTGTCTTTGTGCGGCTAGTAGGTTGTGTTTTAGAAGCCTGGCCTTGCATGATTAACCAGATAATTGTCCCCAACCCTTTCCCATTCGTATAGGTGATAATCGCTTGAACGTCACCTTCATTCAAGTGACTTCATTCTGACGTCTTGTTCTGACATATCTAGGACTAAGATCGGTTTTTTGAGGGAAGACTTATTTTTTACTCATCTGCAATTGGCCCTTACAAATGTAATGATCAAAATAACCGAATCAAAAGAACAGCACTCTTTTGGACGGAATAGCCGAATGAAAATAGAATGACAGGTTACTCCTGAAAGTGCACCACACCCTATTGAACAGATGTGATGGGTTTGGTTTCGACAAGGCAATGTGACCGATAGGAGTCTGTTCACGCGCTACATCCCAGTGTGAGAGTCTGACCAGTTTAACCTGACCAGTATGAGACAAGGAACTGTAATGGAACAAACAACGAACTATTCACTTTGGGCATACTCACCGCTCACGATGCCGGAAGTATGCGAAGCTTTGTTAAGTAAGCAAACAAATCTCAGCAGTTTAGTTGTCCTGAAATCTAAATGAATACTGAGACCTTGTTTGTAGGTTACTAAAACGGAGACCTGCAAGCTGGATATGTTTCCAGCAAAGATAAATGTCAGTCTCAACATCCTGAAACATTGAATTTACGAGCAGGTTTCCGAAAACAGAAATGAGATCAGGTACACTGAACCTGGTAATCGCGGACAAAATATTTAAGTCGGTTCATCCGTGAGTACCGTTTAACGTTTGTATAGCTACCAATGTGTTAGACAGAAATCCAACAGGGCTGTAAAAATCTCCCTCGTTACCTGTCAGCTGCGTCTAAATTTTACCTTTCCGTCCTACTTCAAATGACTAATTCCTTCGTCTAGCCACCTCTGTGAGCCACTCCTGGGAGCACATTATGTTGGTAGAGTGACATGGTCACTAACTTTGGCCTGTAAACCAAACCTGAACGTTAACGGACAATGCAATGAGAATTATGTCAACGTATCTCTGAACATATCCGGACAACTAGCACGGTATAAACTCCACAAGACAAACTCCCTGCAATTTATCCAATACGATTAGGCGAATTTGTACATCAATAGTGAAATATTTATTGTTCATCCCTTTTGCTTGTTGTTTCAAAGATGTAATAGGGAGTGAGCGCTAATCGTGTTTTTTGGCTATTATGTTATAGCCAGTTTACAGTATTTGTCATAGTAAGGCTTCTTTATGTACTGGTTTCTTTCTCTGAAGGTAACTGCTAATTGGAAGCTATAAATGCTCTGGTGAAATTTATGGGGAGCATCGTTGTGCAAACCGGTACTTACCCTGATGCAATCGTCCAAAACGTGATTCTACTGCAACGTATTGCATTTCCTTGGAAACCTCATAAGATTTATGCTTGTGGGCCTAAATGTTTCCCTTTATGAAATCTGTCATTTCTCTCCGGAGGTTTCAAGCGTGCGTTAGGCTTAAAATCATTCAAGTTTTAATTTCCCGATTGACTTTAAATCTTTCTCACATCTTTCAGAACTTTACTCTGCCTTTCGGCATATCCTTAAACGTTGTTTACCTATACAAGGCTGCAAGCTTGGATGAACTGAACGGAGATGTGAAACGAAACAATAGTTTGGTTTATGAGTTAGATAGTTCAGAAACACGCTGTTCATAACCAAGGACCACTGGATATGCGGCGTTTTCCTTGCTTTCCAGATTCTCTGAAGAAGAGAATGAATACAAACATTTTACCATCTATATGTTAATCATTTATGCCTAGTGTTTAAACAAATTTCACTATTGTTGTGGTTACATGTCAGGTAGACAACGTATTGCTTCGAAAATCAAACCTCCCACAAGCACCCTGTTCTCACCACCTGACAAAATCCCAATGCGAGAACGTACATGTGCCTGCAACTCAAATTTCCATTAAAGTAAGGTGTGATGCCCCGAACAGTCTCATAGTTGGTACGAGCAAAGTTAAACCATGTCTCAGCATTGAATCAGGCGAACATTTGTTATTCACTCGCAAATGAACTGCTTTAAACCACCTAGTAGTATGCTATAGTTGGAGCGATTCTGATCAGATGTATCATCCTCTGGATGCAAAATCATATTTGATTGGCTACATATGTCGCGGATAATGAGTGACTCTTCTGATAGCGATATTGTTGAGGGTCGGTGGCCACTGCGGCCATGAGTCAACACCCACACCATTGAGCAGAACTTTCGCCTCGATGCGCCATGGAGATACGTTAAATAATGCATCTGAAGCCTATTGGAAAAGTTAATCTTTACGTAGTGTTCACCATACGACAAGGATAAGTATTCACTTAGGCCCTTGTGTGTGCCGTGCACCCATGGCAACACACGGGTGTTTTGATTGGAGGGTATTGAAAGCCTATTCACTTAGGCCCTTGTGTGTGCCGTGCATCCATGGCAACACACGAGTGTTTTGATTCGAGGGTATTGAAAGCCAGATGCAGAAAGACACATGATTGAGTGTAAAGTTATAATTTTCTCCAACCAACGCATTCATTGGATGTCCTCCAACGAAAGAGACCACGATATTTTCAGCCGCCTTATTTAGTTACCTGGTTTCATACATCCCAGAAATCCATCCTAGCGGCAAAATAGCATCTGAATTGTGTAAGTTCTCTCATACCTGCAAATTCAGGTATCAACTTACCGCAACATTAAGTTTTCCCAAATATTTCATCATTGCATTTTTACTCAGGCCATTCAGAACTGCCCCAACGGACCAGGAAGAAAGTTCCGACGATGATCTCAAACTTGATGCCGACGTTTCCAATCAGGTCGGTTTTCCTTTCCGGATATGGTACGAGCTTGTTGTCGACGTTGATGCAGGTAGGTGATGAGCGCTGATAACTGGTTCGCGAGCGATGTGACATGGCCAGTTACACACATATAGATTAGCTCGGAGATTACCTTCTTCTACTGTAACTCGTTGTACGCGCTTGCGCATACGAGTTTGGCTTTTGTTTTACAAAATATCACGCTGCACAGAAAACAGAGAACTTAGTAGTTGGCGGCCAGCTTACCATCCAAAGTCGGCCAACAAAAAACCATCTTAAGATCACATTTTCACCGCGAAATCGTGTTAATTACAAGAAGGGGTGGTTTTCTGAACAGTAGGTCGCCGTCCTTTTGAATGAACCTATGGTGATTGGACGTTTTGAGTAGTACAAATGCGAGTAAACATCTATCACGCCCATTTAGGGGTTAGAAAATAGGTTTCACCATGACCATTCATCACCTTCAAAGCAACGAAAATAAATTTACTCCTTTTTGAGGTTCCTTATTGCTGCTAGCTGGAAAATCCCAAGACAACAGTTCCAGTTTTATAAGATCCCGTCGTTCCTTGTTAGTCTGGCACCCCAGAGGTTGCTAGTTCAGAAACGATCGACCTTCGTTAATCTGTTGTCTACTGGACCAGATGATAGCTCACGAACTAACAAGTACAATAATAAAGGAGATATTTCGAGCACTGAACAGTTACTTGTTTGGTTGCACCAAAGGCTGTGGAAGTTCCATCACACAATGAATACAGTCCACTCAACTAATTCCGTACAGCCAGAGTACACTGTAGATTCACTGTGAAGGAAAACTACATGGAATATGATAATGACCTGATATTACACTCTGATTACATAGTTGACTCCAAGTCAGAAATTTTTTTGGATATGTCTGTCTATTCTAAAATAGTGAGCACCATTCTAGTTGAAATCCTTAATCTGTGTGCGAGTAGCTTCCTTGTAAACTAAATGAGTCATAGATCACGTGATTACTCTTCATCCATCATGCGCATGGGACTAAGCTAAACGGTGAAAGCCGCCCGAAGCTGTTATACCTAGCTTATGGACTTCAAACGACGAAAAACTCGTACCGGAAATACAAACTCCATCCTGCATTTGTGAATGGTTCACAGGCGAAAAGTGCTTCAGCGGCCTCCCCGTTTTACAGGAGCTTCTGACAAACGAGCTCACGTGAAGGAGTTTCACTGTATCTTTTCGGAGAAGGTGAGAAAAGTGAATATCAAGAGTGCCCTTGCCAAAGGTTGGTCAGGACAAGATTCTGACTAAGGGGCAATAACAGGTAGCAAACGGTAGGGAAATTTTGTGTAATTAAACCCAGTACATTAGGACCGAAGTCATCAGTTAATTATATATATATATATCGAATAATTGTGCAGCAAAATCTTCCGTATGCTGCGTTATAACTTGCGCTTTCTTTCCCAGTTATCGACTGCTCATCTAATAAATGATTGATTTATTGTAAAGCCTTGAGTGCTCTATCAACTAGTGCCCTACGTAATTCACCCACGTCTATTTACTTATGATATTTCTGCCTTATATGAAACCCTCCCATGAGAACAGCCATAAATGGAGGTTTCTCTCATCACTGTGTGGAAAAAATGGACCAAGATTATTCATCCAAACCAAAGCAATCCGCGACGAACAGTTGTTAACATGCGGCTTGACGCAGCTCATCATCGTCAACATGTTTTACGACAACCTAATTAATACTTAAACTTGTGGATGCAACGGACTGCTACTTCCTTGCAGAAAGTCCACAGCTGCGAGTCTTAGTAGGGCATGATAAGAAAAAGGAAAAATTGCAGACTCTCGTTCTACGGGTAACCGTTCGGCTTGACACATCCTGCAAAAACAAAGCACTAGAAAGCAGTTTGGTTGATAAGAAAAAGGAAAAATTGCAGACTCTTGTTCTATGGGTAACTGTTCGGCTTGAAGCATCCTGCAAAAACAAAGCACTAGAAAGCCGTTTGGCGCTAAAGTGTGAGACCCCTATGTTGAAAGCCGATCCATAATTGTCGTCATGACCACCACGTTTAATGACATGTTGTTGTATAGATATTAGTTGGCTTACTGTGTTGTTCGCTTTGAACAAAGGCAGATAAACTGACATATGCCTTGAAACAACCATTTGTGACCAATCGGATGGACAACAAATTCAACTAGTTCTCTGAAACCACGGGACGTGATCGGTTTCATTGGGTCTTGGACGTTCTGGAATGCTACCCAGTTCCCTCAACTTGCATAAGAACTGTATTCTACTGATATATTAGTTGTTCAGTCACTAAACCATTGAATATGGGACACGCTTGTCGAAAACAAAATTAATGAAACATATGATTGAAGGTAGAAAAAGCTAAAAATCATCCTTATTTAGTAAAAAAGTATAAACCAGTTTATTGTCAACACAGCGAATGACCGGCTTCTCAGCCCCATGGAATAGTGACGTTTTGAAACAAGAAACATGTCAGTCTGATGTTTCACTTTGGTCGCAACAACATTACGCAAGAGGATTTTTCGTTATGCCTTTCACCAACATCGTGAGATTACCGTCATTTAACTGCAATTTTTCGTCTACACCGATGTCAGAACTACGACTGAGACAAGAACGACATACAATTCAGTTCGGTCTGGCGTATATTGTCGGAATCAGTCGCCTAATTTTCGAGAAAATGGAATTCCTTTCCTGACTCGAAGAAAACCCAAACGTTCTTGAGTTTTGTGCTAAACTTCCATCTTTCGCCCTTGCAGGTCCACCGGTGAAGGAGTTAGAAATTGTAGCTCCATGCTTGAGTATTAAACCTGTCGAAATTCCGTTCAGTCTGCCATCCGAGCGTTTGGGGGCTGGCGGGGATATTACGTTTGAGATTACTCTGGACGGAGCTGGACTCAATGGGTCAAGTGAATACATCTTGGACAGCTCTACCACCGAGAACCCAATACCTTATCGTTTTGAGTTTCGTCCGGCTGTGGTCGGTGACAGTAAGGGAAGGTGAGAACTCGTTTCACAGCCTGATTCTTATGTTTTTATTTTCCTATAACCTGTTTATTCAAAGTTACAAATCGCAGGGCGAACTCATCTTCTCCAGGGACAAATCCTCTCTAGATAGTAATGCGCAAAATGCATCCTAGCTCATTTTATAACTATTACAGCTGCATCAGAGTTTAGGCACATTTCCAAGCATTCAACAGCTGACTTACTACTGAATTTAGTTGGATTTGTGCCGCCAGTGCTCCACGCAATTTGTTCGACGCTTAAGTCTCCTAGTTTGTACCTTCTTTCTGGATACAATATCTACCAACAAAAGGTGTGGCTAAAATGCATTCGCAAAAAAGGCCAGGAAACATGAAGATTTTATGGATAAACAAGTTATGAAACCTACACCTACCTCCTGGCATTTATGCCAAAGGGTTACTACTAATTCGTGTACAAATACGTTTTGTTTCTTCGGTTGAATATCGTTAAGAATACCGCGTCACCTATTGGGTAATAAGAAGAAACCGTTCCTGGCAAGCAACGAGGTTCGTCACGTGGCCTCTGTGTGATAAAAATTTGTCGCTGGCTTGAAGACATACCAAAGACCCTCTATTGGAATGTGAACATGAAATGACCAAAGAAGTAATTTGGCTGAGAACCGGAAAGAAGTGCTACCGGCGACACGCAACCCCAGATTTACCGTTTTGGAACCATTTACTCTTTGGAACCGTAGCACGGTTATTCGCTTTCACTCAGGGGATCGACCAAAATTGTTGACTTTTTCGAAGAATTTTCTTCAAGGGAGTTTCCATATCCTTAGTCGTTTAAACCACGCATATTTATCCAGCCTGACCTCACTCGTCTTCGGTCAGTTCAGAACTTCTTTCGTCTTATTTTGCAATGCCTGTAGAAGCAAAAAATGCACCAATCCCCAATAAATGGCCAACTTTGCCGTTGCAGTGGTACAGTTCTGGTCAGAACGGTCCATTGCTTCTTTGCTCCTGGTATTTTCTGACCTATGATAGTCACCTGCAAGCTAATCTAATAGCAGATGTAAAACAAACAATGCTTCAAAGCTTATTAGCTGCGTAGATTTGAGTGAAGCTCACTGTTGTTCTGTACTGATTCGGCAAGAGCCGATCAAACCGTCGGATAAGTGCGCTCTCTTTAGTTGACATTGTCTACGGAGAAAAGCCCACTGCAGATCTTGGCTTATCATATTCATCTTATCGTCTGAACAAGGTTGTTACATTGCATTCACAAGACGGTGCTTATGTGCAGATACTTTTCGAGTAGTTACTCTTGAGTCTATCATGTCTAAGGGATCTTGTGATGAAGAAAATTTAGGCCGGAAGAAATTAGTCGGTGGTTTAGGAATTTCTCTTTTAGGGGAGTCGTCATCCCAGTCAACCCATGTATCTCATCCTACATAATACTGTCCCTACATGATCAGACCTCGCTTTTTATGTCAGTTAACCTCGGCAAATTTATACGCCGATTTTTTTCCTTTTTAAGGGCCTTGACATGCAGTTTTTCGGCATCTCATGCAGCAGCAATTTGAAGCGCTTTCCCTCTTGACGAAAAAATCTCTATGAACGAGTCTGACGTGGAAAATATTGGCGGTAAAAACAACATATGCTTGATACACAACTGTGACATTCCCAGTCCTCGGGGTTTCACCATACGGTTCTGAGTTTTCCACAAAAGTCCCCATTGGAAATCTGGCTACTGTGTGTTTAAAACCATAAACTGTTCATCGCAGGAGAAGCAGAGATTCGAGGCTAACATGCGGAGTTTAACTGCAAGACAATGTGTCCTAAACCATGCCCCTCTAGATACCCTCTATGACGCCTTGTTGTTGAACGTTTCGCAATGTCTTTTTTAATTATCACTGTTCATTTTGGCGCCCAGTTCCTACATCTTTGTATGTTGGCAAAGTAATCAAATTTATTTCGTTCGAAGTAATGTATATCAAATGTTTATATCGAGCGAAACTGACAATCGACTATTGTGGCTCAGCAGACTCCTGTAATGAAAGATCTTACTATTGTCGTTCTTTATTGGGCATTTCATGACGAAGAGTCTTATTGGATCTCATCTTATTCCTATAGAATCACGTTCTTCCACCCACTATATGGTGAATTCTGGGTTGCACTTTTACTGAGAACGACAAAGCCTGAAGACGTTCACGTCCAGCCTATCAACTGCGAACTGGGCAAGTAAGTAGAATGAAACATGCTTTTTCGTAGGCTATGTAAGCCTAGCAAGTCTCAGACTTTTCCAAACGGTGAAGCACTGAAATCTATGTCTACATCTGTCTCACACTTTATTAGAAGTGATGCAGCAAGTAAGTTCAGACTTCGCATGAATTGCTGTTCCCTTGTCGTTGTCGTCAATCCGGAACTGAACTACCATCTGTTGGATTGCTACAGTGTTTCTCACTCTCGGGTGCTTTCATCTTAAAACTTATCTTCACAGTTGTCTCTTATCCCAAAACCCCAAATTTTGCCAAGTTATGCAAAATTTATCTGGTCTTGTGCATGTATTTCGGTAATGTAAAATGTCTGTTTCTTTAGGTCGGTCATCACAACTATTTTACTGGAGAATCATTCCGATGAACCTTGTGTGCTGACGCCACATATTGGAAAAACTGAGGCTTTCGCCTTACTAATGAATGCACCAGTGGGACCGTTGGCCCATGCCGCGCTTCAATCCGGTAAGGACGTTTTCATACAAAATCATTCCAATGCTATAGACCCTCCAAGGCAAGAGCGATTCTCTGACAGTACAACCCCAAACATGAACTCAATGATTCCGGTTCAAGGCACATCCCACTTGCCACCGGTACATCCTCCTCCCAACGCACTTCTTCTGGAAGCCAGGTCCGCAATACAGGTCGGACTAAAATTCACTCCGTTTAATCTTGGTACAGAAGGCCATGAGGTTGTGATCCGATTCCTGTCCAAAAAGGTATGGATACCTGCTCTTTTGTGTAGACATTTCGAACGTTTTTGAGGATCATTTCGCTAGTAAACATATATCTTGTCTATCCGGACAACCAAGAATGTATTGCGCAGTATAGAGTCTCCAGTTGAACAAAGTGAGGCACACATCTACAGGTCATATAGCACGGATGCATTCAGTCCAACAACAGACCCATCAAGCTTTATGACCTTATGAACGAATGGAGCGAAGTGTGGCCTTGATGGCCTTTAAAAAGAAATGAAAAATCTGAACCCAAAGCTTGACGGACAAGAGAATCAGATGGCGAACGGGTGAAGTTTTTCCAACCTTCGCCAAAGAGTTGTAATTTGGAGCAAACGGTCCTGGAAATTAGAAAACCGTTAACTTCGAGGGAACTTTCACTCACCGTTAAATACAAGCGATATAAAAAGACTTGTCGGCTTGGAAAATATGCATAATTAAGTTACCGGAATTTTTGTGCACACTGAGTCATAAGTAGGCCATTCCTCAAACTAATTCGCACATCGAACAGAAGTATATCCCAGCCGAACGAAACTTCCAACTTGCTTAATTCCTGCAGTTGTCTAGTAGGTTGATCCTTCTCCGACTTTCAGATCAAAGAAGTGAATTTAGTAACCTTGCTTTCGTTTCCCCTATATACCTGTAAAACAGTGAAGCTGAAGTTCAGTCAGTTAACTGGTCAAATCGACATGGCAGCACAAATTATCACCACGGTAGTCGATTAGTCGATCTGGCTTGGTTACTAAGCTGTTGTGATAACACAAAACAGTATAGGTTAAGGAAGTGGGTATCTTCTAGACCAACTCATTTGAGGTCGTTTGAGAAGCACAGAACAACAGTCCTAATTCTAGTTGTTGAGCTAACTTATGCTCCTTTTCTATTAGCCACATAGTCAATGTTCGGCACACGTTGTCCACATTTCCGGTTGGCGAAGTGTTGTGCTTGGAGAATGAAAATTATGGCTTGTAGCGTTGGGTGGGGGTGGGTAGAATTTAGATACGGTTGCTCCTCTCTGGAGAGGTCACCTGAAGTCATAGATTGAACTAATCTCTTTTGGGAGACGACATCTTCCAGGATTGGCTTCACATGATTCTCCGTTGGCGTAGATATTGGATAGCTTAATACGGTTGCTCAGAATATGCATATTTAACTTTACACAGTGAGTCCGAACATTATCATCCCCTGACCTCAAACAAGGCTGTTCAAATAGCTTGAAAAACATGTACTTGTTTCCTTTAGCTTATAGAGTGGCGATATTTCGTGTCTGGATGTGGAGTCCTTCCCAAAGCTCACAAGCCAGTGTACACATATGCAGAAATTGGGTCAGCAAGCACCGTGTTGGTGCCTGTTTCCAATCCATTCCACAATCCAATGTGTGTTGATGTTCACCTCACTCAGTCTTCTGTAACAGTTCATCAGCAGACGGCGTTTTCTGGGCCAGCCGAGCAAGCTCCATCACCTTCAGTATCCCAAGACACCGAAGATGACCACCAAGCAACAGATTTAGTGGAACCTTTTCAGTTACTTTTACGAAGTAGGAAGTAAGTCAGACTTTTAAGCTAAATCGAGTAATTGAACCTTTGTTGTCTACTGCTTCGTGGATCGTCTTTTTAAATACCAGACCTCCAGAAACCCATGGTCTGGGCTTCATTGCTGCCAATGAATGAAGTTTTTTCTAAGGGTCTACGGTTGCTAACCCAAACAATTATGTACTATCCATTCAATAACTATAATATTATGGCTGTCTTAAATTCGACTAGTAGGAAACTGCTCATCACCGGATCTCAGTTGTTGATACAGAAGTCCACAAATACGAGCACGGTGGGTGAGTGCCACAAGATCCTGATTAAAGGCATAGCTTGACATGATTTTAACTACAGGTGGATTAGTGTTTGTCTGGGGTCCTTGTCATTACTTATATATATCCTACTTTTACTGCCTACTTAGCATCGCCAACACTCTCTTACGATGAATTCTGATGCGGACGCCTCTACGGATATTTTGGCTCCGTGCATCCACTCAATCTGGCCGAAACATAGGTAGTCCAAATGAAGCAAGAAGACATCTACTGCGTGTAGCTTAGCTCTTTCGGAACAAATGTGTATGCCACCATACCTCTAGATAAACAAACCTTTCCAAGGAAAGATAGGGGTTCATTTTCTGCGGCTTTCTTCCATTTTTTTCATCAGTAGCATTATTGTGCATCTGCTTTTTTGTCAGGATCCCGAAATTCATGTGGGCCTGAAAGCTTTCTCTTTGCCACTGCGGACGGCTGTTACTGAAGGTATTTGATGACAACAATACCTCCAACGGGTCATACATACATATGCACTAGTTTGACTCCAAAATACTGGAGTGGGTTAAAGCTGGCAATCCACCTTCGAATGATGCGTAAATCTTCAATGAACTTATTAAACGTTAACTGGTAAACCCAAACAGGTTGATAAAGTGGAATCCAAACTCTAAAGACGCATCGCATAGCCGTCAACATTTACATGCAATCCCCGTTTACGGTCAGAAATTTTGCTGCCTTCGGTGCAGTCCATGAATACACAGCGCGCTTTCCGCTAGTCAGCTTGGTCAAATGAAATTGTGCACCTGGTTTTTATGTGACTGCATCAAATAATGCAAGAAATTTCGCCAAGAACTGATTAAGAATCGATGGCGACCTTACCGCGAGCCGAAGCCAATGTATTCGGGTACAAAATCTTTCACAAATTAGGTTACGGAAGCAACTCCCCACAATCCCCCTCGAAAAAAAAATTGCCTGTTTTTACCCGGTTAGGTCACGCGTTTCTACTTTGCAACTTTGCCTTTAGAAAATACAAATGACAAACCCTGTCACCCTGTATTCATCAACTCTACCATTGTGTAGAGGCATTGTTTTGCAGAAGGGAGCGTGCCTCACAATCCCCATTGCCTTTGAACCAAAAGAGATGCGTCAGTACTCTGCAACATGTTCTGTTGTATTGCGTTCGCCACCTGCATTCCAACAGTCTCCGGTGAATGAAGAAGTTGCTCCTCGTGAGCCTGTGGAATGGGTAATACCACTGAAGGTAAGTCCGCGTTTGTGAACTTTGCCGTCGGGTATGCGGGCAAAACAGACTGACGAGCATGTGACAAATCTTCCTGTACTGTTGGTCAAATAGAAAAAACTGGGAACTATCGAACTTACTCGCCCAATACCCAACTTATTGCCACAATATTCAAGGGGAACATTAGATGTCTGTATATCAGTGCTAATCTGTTCTAATTCACTAATTCTCTGGTTGCCCTGTACCACGGAAAGTCCAGAACAGTAGTGAACTAACAACTTCCCTTAACTCCCTATATATAACGGAAATTCCTTTAAAAACCACGACTTTTAGATCCAGTACATCAATTTCGATTTGCTTTATGCTCAACGCAGTTCGTCCCGAGTCGCGTCTAGTTAAAATAATCAGGAAAGGGACGCTGCGATTTATTACCCTGTGCACCTGTGTGGTTGCAACCAGGGTCTTGGAAAAACTTCATGAAAGACCCGTAAAAGCTGGGCATTCCGGAGAGGCGCTTAAAATAGTTAAACCCAAACTGGTGTGTAAATGAGTGTAGTTTGGGTATCAGCCAGTACTGTTTGTTTGGGTTAGAATGAGAGGGTGTCGGTGATCATTCGGCCCAGATACACGCGTCACAGCAAATGGGAGACACTGGTGATTGATTCCCTTCGCACGTGCACCAATAGGAGAACAAGTGCGTAAGTTCACTGATTAGCCATCCTGATTCAATAGTAAACTAATTTCGGCTTTAGTTTTTTCCAAAGAATGGTAAGCTGCTAACCGCCGACACTTCCCACACGTGACGAAACAGTCACACAGTATTTTTTAATGTATTTTAGCTGTTTCCTTAGCAATGTTTTGGAAAGCCGGAACTAGAAGTTCGTCCGACAACTTACAGCGCTAATGATGCGAATATTATTGTGCCACACTGCTGCTGGTAGAGCCTGATTTTCATGTGGTAGGAAATAGAGACTAGGTCATCACATTCCTCATCGTCGTTTTTCATGCTCAAACCTTTAGCTGACCCACGTGGAATACAGAGTCCGTTGAAGATAGTCTGAATCAGCAAAAATCGTTATCAGCTGTACACTGTTAGATGCCGCAGAACGCTACTCACAACTGTATCCTGACCCTACGTGATCATTTTGAAACAAACCAAATCAACTGTAACGTAGTACACCGGCGAATGGAATGAGCTAAACGTGGTTTATCTGCACCTACTCCCAGCACTAAGTTTGTCTCGCCTGAGTAAATAAATCTTCTCATTACCTTGGATCTTCAACATCGCTGGAATCAACCTCATGATGTGTGACACTATATCCATCGACCTATATGGTTGTTATCGTTTGGCAGTCTCTATCATGAAACCTAGACGTTGACCGCATGTCTTGTGAGTTGAATTAGTTGAACGTTCATGTACTGTTGTTCAAAAATAACTCCAACTCACAGGCTGTCTTTTACTGTCTTTGCTTTCTGTTAATTCTACAGGGTATAGCGGAAAC
Organism: Clonorchis sinensis; assembly: GCA_003604175.2. Taxonomy (NCBI): domain Eukaryota; kingdom Metazoa; phylum Platyhelminthes; class Trematoda; order Opisthorchiida; family Opisthorchiidae; genus Clonorchis; species Clonorchis sinensis. Next base: position 41,827,408 of record CM030370.1, read on the forward strand.
CACTTCGCCCCTGAACTGTACGATTCTATCTGACAGGAAAATGGACCATTCAATCGTTCGCTCCTCTAGTCCGCCTACACGCTGTTCGAATGTAATCACCGGTGTAGTAGGATCAACAACAAAGTACCGACTTTGTCTTTACCTGTGTTCCGATGCTTCTGAAGTCAAAGGACCATTAGCTAGACCATCCTTGTTACCAAATGACCGACCTGCTACGATAGAAATTTGTCCACTGGAATCAGCTGACTCAGCCATGGTGCCGAAATGCTGTGAAAGCGAAGAACCGTTTATCAAGCTCAAGATGTGCCCTTCAGCAAGAAGCCACAGTGCGATGAACAAAATTCGGGAAGACAAAAACCAACTTGTACCAAATGGCAAACCAAGAGCAACGGACTCAGCAATGATTAATAAACTTCTTGAATCCTCTCTACAAATATTACTTGAAAGGATTGGGGGAGAAACTACAACTGAGTCAACTGAGATACAGTTAATACTGGTCTTTACACCATCTTATCCGTTTAAGTGAGTTTGCACACGCTCATCAGCCAGACTTAAATAAAATAACCGCAGCCTATATCCTACCTACAATGCAACCATAATTCAGTATCCTCTGAGCTATAATTCGTTTTCATCAGTGCTTCGTAAGTTCCCTACGCATCACGGCTGGTATAAATAAGATACAAAAAGCGAACAGCTTATCAAGTTCCTATTCTTCAGCCAGATTCAAGGCGTCCAAAAGAATCAAATGAGGGTGGCCCTAGTAGAAGTCAACGTTGTATTACATTGGTACACGCGACCCGAGATAGGGGTCGTTTCAGTCACTGCTAGTGAAAGGTTGATGCCACCTAACCCTCGCTTGGAAGTGTCACGTCAAATGCCGTGGTAGTATTCAGAGTGAATTAAAAAAATTCATTGCTTCCACTCAGTCAGACTTGTTGCAGTTCCACAAGAGGCGAAACAGAACGCCAGAGTAATTAAAACTTAAATCTTCAACAACAATGCATAAACTCATCCTCACACCATGCTTTACCTTTGCTAGACATTTCAATCAGTTAGATCTTCAGGATTCCATACAATCATCAGATGTTTAGCAGCCCATGGAGGACGAGGGCTGAGCAACTACCAATCTGACAAACTACTAGCTAGCTGCTCAAAATACAGCTGTGTATTGAGAAATAGACGTTGAAAATAATTTAGACCGTTATCAAATCTGGGTAAATTCTAGTTGAAGACCTTATTAACACCCGAAAATCTCTTATATCAATCACCTTTTGGTCAATTTGGGACGTAAATTCAGGGTAGCTGTAGTTCTGTTGTAGTGTTTCCGTTTCTACTGTGCACCTTCATAAGTTTTGGAAGTCGAACTCTTAATTGTTCAACCACTAGCTTTTTTTTCATTTTGTCCGTGAACTCGCAGATATGCATGAATATCATAGTTGTCACGTAATTTCTGCTGTGTAGATAGTGCTTGCTGCTGTGTTACGGAATATGAGTAACGCTGCTGCCTTGTTTGGTGTTATTATCCTATTGCCGAAGCAACAGCCAAACACTGGTTGCCGTTGATCGGTGCTGGACCCAAGACCAAATAATTGCGTTGCAGTTGATCTTTTGATTCAACCCAGCGGTTCATCTTTACCTAGCAGACGACGCAATTGATCCCATCTTCTAAATGGTCTCCGGTGATATATTTCTTGTCGGCTCCTCTTGGCCCTAAGTTGGTTCTGTTGGTTCACGAGAAGATACACAATCCTCCAAGCGCGCAGAGTATTCTAGGCAATATCCGTCAATTTAAATTCACCACCTGCCGAACTTGGTGTGGATGTCAAAAGTGAAGAAACTCCACCTAAGAATCCTGTCGAGTAGAAGCAGAATGGCTCTCCAGTTCCGTTTTGGTGAATAACCGTATTGAGCACGAACGAAAAAACTGACGACATAATCAATCGAAGATCCACACACTTATAAACAGGTGGTTGAGATGAAAAGTCGTAGCAACAAAGCTTGAAGTCGCGTTGCAAAAATCCGAGTAAAGGACAGGACTAAATGAGCTCGATTTCATCCATACCTCTGCGTTATATTATTTGTCGCAACAATAAGAAAGTAGCTTGTTGGACGAACTGGGTTTTCGTGACAATCTTTGCTTTCAATACGTTTTTGCTGTATCTGAACTGACTGATATCCATTGCTTTCAGGTGTACAGCACAGCTCACTGTTGCGACCGAACTTGGGGGGATATGGAAATTCGCATTGATATTTGAAGCCAAAGAAAGACCTGTGGATGATGTGGTTATTTTACCAATGCGAAGTCTAGGGAAAACGGTCACGACAACACTGTCACTCGCGAGTGAATCAGCGTAAGTGACCTGTTTCATTATTTGCTGCCAGAGATTGATACTAGACAGAAAAGGGAATGAGCCTAGGTACTGCACACCATCACCCGTTATGATACTATTACCAGTTTCTGTCACCCATTGCTCTGCGTAAACTGGTTCCCCATTATATCCCTCGTTATACCTCCCTCTTTACCCATGGGATCGCGGAGTTGATGAATTTGGTGGAATTTTTCATGAATCTGTCGTAGTGACTCGACAAACAGGTAGACTTTCAATGAATATCCGTTGGTCACAACCACAGTGATGTCAGATAACCACGCTAAAATGTCACCCCACTCGTGTACACCACTAATATGCCGTGTCTGAGGGTCCCCGTCGACATGACCAAGTGAATCAGATGGCCATCATTTTTCCTGAAGACACAACCGGAGTGACGGAAGGACGACAGGCTAAATTCAACATTAAGAGCAAAAACATGCACATTCTCACTGCTAAATAGGTATACATGTATATATACATAACTATCTACATAGTATACATATTTATTTGGATATGGAAATGGAAATGGAATGTACGCCATTCGTGTAACGGAAGCCATGATAGCGTTCCACCTGGCATTTCGTGGTGATACGAGCCTTCCTCGGGCAGTTGTAACGATCCAAATGATCTAGAACATTTTCTATACTACTTCAAAAGGCAGGAAACCACTACAGCAGACGTAGCAATAGCAGTTCAAACAGTTCGGATAAAGATCACGTTGATGTAAACCGAATTCGTGACCAGTAGACGAACAACCAAAACTAGTATTGCAGTTTTGGAGGCCGAGAGCCCAACATCCAGGAAGGAATTAATCTAATCCCGTGAGTTGAGGAAAATTCACACTTCACAGAGTAAAATACTACAAACGCTGCAGAGACGTTGTGAGGTAGCTGTCAAGTGCTAACGGCGCCTATTGTGAATTAAGGTCACCAGAGTTTCATTTGTTGCTTTGATCCCATAAATTACCGACAGGCCTAATCCTAAATCCTAAATCTTCCTATACCACCCTCAATTTTGTTCAAAAAACGAATGGTGAAGCTATGATGAGAGTGAGCTGTACTCACGGGTTGGCGCTGAACGAAACGACCACAGATCTTGAGTCCAGTTAGATTCAAGACGCTACGTACTGAGAGCCTGGGAGAGGCTAAAATACACAGTCTAACTTGAACTGATATCTATTACTTAAGAGGTACTGGAAAATAAGCGTACCACCACTGTCACAATGGCTACGAACTTAGCCGAAATAGGGGAAGAGGTCCGGAGTTTCTCCACTGTTCAGCTCCTTAGTTTTATATCTGGCTTGATGCATTTCAGGACTACCGATATAAATATGACTAGTCCGCTAGGACAGTTCAACGCTTTAGTTTCAGGGAGGATCCATCAAACTCCTCAGCTTGACGGATAAATCACTTTGCCGAATGCTTTTGCAGGTGGGCGTCATAGCCCGAAGATATTCAATGTGCCTGAGGCTGTGAGCATTTGCAGATTGATTGCAAGCACAGCCACCCAGGGAAACTTCTTTTGGCGTGTCCACCGTTGAAAGGAAATCTGAGTTCATGGTAGTTTATTTGTACTATCGCATCAGTGTGCCCACTCACGACGTTGTCTTGGCTGATCATGGACGCTTTGCCATCCACTTTCCCATTTCGGTGAACTAGACAACTAATGTGTGTCGTCTGATTAAGTCCTCAAACTATCATATTCAACACCTGAAACTCCTAAATAGCTTCAGTGAACTCAGGTGTAGGTCCCTCGCTTATAGAACCAGTGGTGACGTTCCTACAGAAATAACCCACCGTCCTGTAGCCAGTCTGGTGGCGAGAATGCTTAGCTCTAAGTTCCAAATAACCTTTTTCCAATTTATTTGTATTTCAGCGTACCCGAACCGTTTGTGGCCACCCTGCGTCCCTCAAAAGACAATGAGTTCAAAATTACTCCACAGACTGGTTTACTGCTAACGAGAACCAAGACACCCGACGACAAGTATAATTGTCAGAAACCGAGCGCCCCTCCAGCCTTGACAATCGCTTTGACACCAATCCGTTACGGAAAACAGAAGGTTTCGGAACTAACCGTTGAAGTAAGTGTTCACCAGTAACGTGTATATTTTTGTAGGTATGTTGCTAGAACGCTCCCCAGCTGAGGGCTGGATATATTTTACAAGTGCGCCACCGTAAGTACGCCCCTCATAGGGGATGGAATCTAGCTATGCACTGCCTAACAGCTGTAATGTACGAACGCTAGTGTCATGCAAACGGAATCGCTTCACTTACGGTGACCTGGTCCAACAACCTTGCGGACAAACCGCAGAAAATAAACAGGGAACCGATCAGTATGACTATACGGCGCCTGATGACTTGCTAAGGGCTGAAGTACTTGTGGTGAGAACAAAATCAAATTCATGGCCATTGCCTGTGTTGCTGTTTCCCTCAAACTCATCTCCATGAATTCACCACGATCTTAATTGAATCTTTAATAGAATCCGTTTTGTGGGGCTCGACGCACATGAATAAGATCACCTGGTTTCAGGTGGCCAATGAAAAAGCTATCGCACTGGTAGGGTCAGGTGATGAAGACCGAATAATGGTCGACCGTCTTAAAGGTGGGCAGCGAAGCTAGCAATGGGGATTAAGCTTAAATGCACATAGGGACCATTATTAGATCCTGTGAACGTGACTGGGGGCTTGTGAGACTATTCGCGCGTCTACCAAGCCCGAAACCGGCACATCCTGTTACGCAGCCACATTTCAAATGTCTCCAGAATCGCTCAACTTCGAGGTAAGTGTGAAACCACATTCCAAGTTCAGCAGACTCATCCATCCAAATAACTTGTCCGGGCAACCCTTATCGCCTGCGACTCCAGCCTCCACAAATACCCGCGACCGACACCCCCACTCAGTTAGCTAACGTCAACACGGCGTTTATTTTTGTGGTTCCTATTTTCATTCGTTCATAAGCTGCGGTGCGGTAACCATTGGGCATACGCTTCGATGTATGCTTTCTTATTCTTGAAAACAGAGTGCAACATATTGATCACGCAGAACCTTGCTTTGAGAGCGTCACAGGCGACAAGGACTGGTGTGACTGGTGAACCTAAAAACGGTGGTACGTGGTATGGACCAGTATTCCAATCAGTACATATTAATAGCGACAACGACAAAGGGGCAGCTGTATCACAGCTTCGAGTGCGAGACTGCGTCGAAACAAACTCATATAGAGTATGGAGATAATTAAAAAACCTTCCAAATGTTGGAAGGCCTGATAGGAACATAGTCATCAAAACTGATCAGTCTCACAAGTATCCGTGAGTAACCGTAAGCGCTATTGGTTGGCCTGGTCAAATGCCTGCATTTGTGACTTGTGAGCACCAGTGGAGCCAAAAAGCATCAATAATCACAAACAATAACAGTATCCAGTAATTACATTCAGCCGTTCCCTACACTTCAAATTCAGACTCATTCATAACACTACCGCAATGTTCCATTTCGGATGTAGATAGCAAGGTCACCAGTGGAATGCTAATGTCGCTCATCTCATATTCGACACTTCAAAAAACAAGCACCCACTATCAACGAACTTTTGCATAATCCGCTACGCTGACCTCTGAAACTACTTCGCTTTTTTCACTGGACTCGTTACAGCGACAGAGTACCATGACCGTCTGTATCCATTCCTTCATCAGCACGGTATCTGTTTGCTTCTTTTCCCCAGACACCAACTACACTGCACCGATACCGACTGATTGGTGACGTACCTTGCTACATAGCACCTACGAGGGCTGCGGTGCAAACAACCGGGAAAGCCTCAGACGCTCTGGCGCCAACGAAACTCCTAACACGTAAGAAGCGAAACTTCATCTTGCACAACCAATGTCCCGGGAGGCACAGGTCAACCGACTCAAGAGCAAACATTGAAACCAGGGAAAACACGGTCTGAAAGATTCGGGCTGGTCCCGACTTCACTACCCCGTCATGCACAAAACCGAAGATCATCCATATTTCTCACTATTATGATCAAAATTATTATGCCTAATACACAAGAAACCACTGGCCTTATAAGCCTATTTTACCCGGTTGTATTATTCATAATAACCTCGAGGAATTCCGTGACGCCTGCGCAAGTACGGTCCGACTAGAACTGCACCTCAATATAAATAGGGACTGCACACAACGCGCTCCACGTCCCACGTCATCATCCGCCGATCGCTCGAGTGATGTGCGGAAGAATGGGTGGAATACGACGAATGGGTGACGACCTCTTCAGTCTAGACGGATATCGGGGCATTGGTGATTGGTCCTATCACCGGAAGCAAAACGAGCGCCTCATTGCCCCCCAAATGCCAATTAGACCCTGAATGCGAGGGCGAGGCTGCAGTTCTACCAGGGACAAAATCCACCTACACTTCCATCACTCAGTGGCGAAATGTGCATGGAAACCAAGACTATGGGCGACAATCGGCCCGTTTTCAGGCATACCTTGTGGCACCTTCAGTTGAGCGCATTCACTTGGACTGCATTCTGGGCGATGGATCACACCGACGACACCAGGACTTCCTACAACCTCCTTCATGGGTTACCTGCCTTTCGGCTGATGACTGGACACAGTAAGATGTCCTAGTAGACGATAAGTAGGCGTGTGATATGAGTCCGGGCCATCAATTTGCAACCGCAAAACGACACAATACCCACTACCCAATCACACCTTAATACTAAAATAGAGGTAGACACTAGAGTAACTATGCACGTATGTTTGTCGACTGACCACAGGTATCATTGGATTCTGCCGATCTCGATAAAATGCTCCCGGGGAACCAGATGTACATGTACACGTGAGCGGTAGTCGCCAAGCTTATCCGGAAAAAGGGAATCCTCCAAACACTACGTCCCCGTATAACCTCCCAAAAGAACGATCATTACCGTTTATCTGTCGCTTCCATTGCGCATCCATTCCGGGCCGAAAGTTGCACATGGGCTGGGATGTTGTCACGACGTAAAACGCTAGATAGGAGCTATCGGAATGCTGAACCGGGCTCAAACCAGACTTCCAGGTCAGTTCAAAGCTTAATAACTGAGCTCCCTCCGGCTCTCACGAAGGACGACTACTGATAAAGTTGGTGGTATTCGACTGCAGTGTCATTGGGCGGCATCTGCAGAATTTCAAAAAACGAGATTCACTGATGACCTAGTTTAATCTTTCCCTTATACCGAATTGGTGCGCAAATGAGTTTACTTGGCGAATGGCACCAAAATGTTTCAAAAGCTGTGATCTCTGGCGTGCGCGTCGAGACCTAAAAGAACGCTTCAAGGAGCCTTGTTCACGCGATTACCAGATACTGTCACCCTTCTCGATGGATATTTTCAATGTCAGGGTATAGAAATTCGATTGTAATGAGCGTAACTAGAGCAAACTGCTAGCACATGTGGGGCCGAAGTAAATACTGATGCCAATAGCTGCGTTGAATAAAAATGATAAGGTCCTTAGCCTCAGCAAAACTGTTCAGCTGTAACACCCTTTCGGTGCCTAGCTGCCATGCCATCCGAGGGAAGCATTAGGGCTGGGATACTGCCAGGTTACCCAAGCCTAGACAGGGGAAGTCGAGAGGCAGAGGTCGGTTGACCTCAGTACAGATGGGCGACATACTACCCGGCCAAAAAGGAAGACAAGTAGACCCAGATGTACTGTCACAAAACAAACAGTTACTGGGAGTCAGATAAATACACGTGTCACGTGTCCGGCTTCATTTACCCGCTGTTCGATTGTTTATTACGTCCTAAGACGAGTCCATGTCCAAGGGAGCCGGTCGATGGTGTTGGGCCAGTTTCCCACAAACATTACTCTCCTTCAGCAGAGGTTCTGTGAAACTAGAACTATGCGGGGCTATTCTCAGTCCAGACAGGCCTAAAGACGATGGAGAAATGAACTTCCAACCAGGGCATCCGGGACAGTGGTTTCGTGATCAAAGCAGCAGGTGAAATGAACCGTACATCCAACTGGAGTTTACGCAACCGAAGTGACACACCGCAACAACCACCCCGTTAATCCGTGATTTTTCATAGGCCATCAGGGCGACTTCACCGTAGAAAGGATATTGCCCTCCCTAGACTTTCAACCCGGGATGCTTCTAGGGTAGCCGGCGAAGTAGTGGAGATGCAGTCATGCATCCGGATCTTAAAGAGCGCACCAAGATTTCACACTTTCTCCCACCATTTGTTCTGGAACATTGATGCCTGGCTGCTTACTATCATCCATACTATTTACATCCTCAGTCAGCATATATGGTTTTGCTATAACCGGCACAACTGCACCCGACTCTGTATGCGACATTAGATCAGAACCGCTCTTCCTGCATACAGGCTGAACAGTGAATCCCAACAATGCTGTCTCGGGTGCGTTTCGGCGCTCAGTAACGAGTTATTCAAGTACTATCACCCCAAACCATTGTAAGATCTGTGACCCGTATGCTGATGTAGAATTCGGATGGAATGGACTCCCATGCTTAGGTCTGGATGATATGCTCTTGTCATTATTCGGTGGCTGAAGTACCCTAGCCATAATCGGTGTTCAGTTATGCCACCAGCGTCACTTGAGGAACGCATGCCCTGTGCTTAACGTTGCCCACAATGACCATAATGAGTGCAAATGATAGATTAAGGATTAGAGCACTATTGCAACCTTTCCCTTGTAAATAAACACTGTCGCCTGCTCTTGGTCAGACAGTTGTGTAGAACCCTGAAGGAACCTTGCCGCGGCGGCACGCGCTAGTAGTTGAATACGCCGTCCCAACGAACAGTGAGTTTCACACGTCCAGACAAGTAAATGGCACCGATATGTACAGCTCTAGGCCACACAGGGGCAACTGAAACAATAGAGCTAGGACCTCAGAACAATCCCTCACCAGTATCCCCAATCTCCTCAAGGTGGTATCAGGAGCATGGTGGCATTTTCCAGTCATGCTCGTTAGAACGCAGACACCTTTCGAACAGAATCCGCTGTGCCGAAGCTGATATGAGTCTGTTATTTCAAATGACATGAGTGACAGTAACTGGTATGATTACCCATTAACCGTTTGTTTAATGACCCGTCTCAGAAACAATGAAAACCAACAGAAACTAACCCCCAGATGACGTACTGAGCACAAAGCAGACCACGCTGTCTTCAGATAGGCAAGCCAGTAATGGAGATATAGAACTGAAGCGCAACCATGAATTAAATGAATGGATACGCTATTGCATGCCTTAACACACGTGAGGACCCGAGACCAACCCCAGGTAAAACAAAAACTCCCCTGGAAAGCTTTATTAGTTTTGCACACACCAACGTAAGCAAAAATATCAAAAAAATATAAATAATCGTCCAGCTGTAAAACCCTTACGGTGCCTAGCTGCCATGCCACCCAAAAGAAGCACGAGGGCTGGGATACTGCCAGGTTGCCCAAGCCCAAGACAAGGGAAGTCGAAATGCTGCGGTCAAGGTTCGAAGCACAAAACGCCGAAATGACCTGCAAAACAGAGAGGAACTAGTGAAAAGAGGGCAATTTATCAGTACTGCGAGTAATCATATATCAGCTGACACGCAAACACATCATGACTGTTATATCTTACCTCTGCTGCCAAGGACTCTGAAAGAGAGGTGAACAAAATCGGTAAATGGAAACCACAGTGCTGCGATCCCTCTAGTTTTCACCATCAATACAGACAGCAATATGTGTTGATACAAGCTTTACCGCATCACACCTACAGTCTGCTTGATTATACCTAGAACCCTTAAGTCAAGAGGTGATGTGGATGCGGGGCGGACCTGATGCTGGCCTTGCGCAAGCATTCTGGAGTGCCTACACCTCCGAACGATAAATCAAACAACCTGGAAAAAATTGATAACACGAATATGTCGACCAGCTATCGCTTCTTGCAACGTCTCTAGCAGTGCCGGAGTGGTCACTGGCACTCCTACTCTGGAACGCGGACCACACCCTTACACGTTTGACCTCGCAGTCTGCACCGTTCTGAAAGAGACACGGAAAACGACTCTCGTAGGCAGCAAATGAGAGCCAACGCAGTTGGTGGCGCTGTATGTAGCCCGCGACCGAGGTACTTGCTGCACAATCTGAATTCGGATCGGTGATCAAAACCCTGGAGAAGCCTCAGATTACCTGTCCGCAGACGTCGCATCTCTCGAACATACAACACAGCCCTCTCATGGCTATGACCCTTGAGACGATGTGATACACACTGGACACAAGTGACAAACTGACGACTCTGGTCGGGACGTTCGAGGTTCTCTCGGACTTCAGCAGACAGACAGTCATTAAAACTAACACAACCTCCAGTACTTGTCCTTGAACTCCAAGGGGCATGCTCAAACTGTACGTTCTGAAGCATTACTATGAAACTTGTGTAATGCGACAGAAAAGAGTATGACGCTGCTCAGTTTATTCAGCGTTGTGCGCGCATCCTACGTCCACAACGTAGTCGCCTACATGATCCAAACCGATAAGGTCCTCATCAGCAACGATTTCAAGAACTTGCGGCATCCGCTTCATTATTTCATGACAAAGTTGAAAGAAAATGGAGACATCCGACATCCTGGCTGGACACTGCCTTCTGAGGTTTTTAATGAGCAGTTCCGCACTCCTAGACGTATGCGAACATGACGAGCATGCTCAAGATTCTGAGGTATCCTTTTTCAGAAAGCTTAGTTAGGAGCATTGCATCATCGAAACAACTGAACGAACCTCTGAAGTCATATGGCGTTGCCCCAACACAGAGTGAACATCTGTCGAAAACCCGTTGGTTGTACAGGAATCAAGATTCTCGTGGCGCCGAACATTCAAGAAATGGCCCCGCTGGACCTGAATGTAATACAATTCTGCTAACTATTATGTCAAACGGTGAGTGCACGCGACGGCCGCAAAGAACTATGCGAGGCGGGAAGTAGTGGGAATGACGGATATTCCAATGCAATGAGCCCCGAAGACCCGCTGCACCAAGTACCATCAATTGTTTTAGCCACGTGCTGCTCCCCAAGAAAACCCCCTCCCCAAATTTCGTCAGATCAACACTGACAGTAACACGAGATGAAAACAATGGTAGCTCACACCGTGCAACCTCAGCAATTTATTTGAGTGAAACTTTTGTTAGTTTCACGCGTGAACCAAGGGCGCTGGGCGGAGGCGCTCAAACTTCTGAAATGTTTTACGATAAGCGACGCCAAGAGTCTGGTTACGATAATAGTCAAGTTAATTCCCGTAAGCGCCACAATTACAGCGATATCTTTTTGAAGAATGGCATCGTTAACGACTCATCCCAACAGGTTGGCACAAACGCTTTTGCCCAGGAGGAAGTAAATACGTTATAAAGAAAAACTGGGGACTTTACCTCCATATTTTCGGACAAAAAATGGAAGTCCGTCACGACCAGCAACTCGGTGACGTTTGAGGGACAAAAGACGCTCGCTTATTCCCGAAGCAATGGTGTTTCCAATTGTGCTATCCTGTTTTTTGCAAATCATGAAGTCGGCTGAGCAACTGCAAGTAGCCAGCTGAAGTGATCTTGAAAGTGTTCAGCTCGACGATCCAGAGGCTCTTCTCCCTCTGCAGACAAGCGAGTCTTCGTTACCAGTGAGTGTTTCGCACACCGGAGGCCGATTGAGCATATCAGTTGAGTCTAGGTACATTGTTTCTCGCCACAGGTTTCTCCTCTGAATCAACTAAGCTGCTCGACCCGCGCAGACGCTTTCCCTTATCTTAAGTCTGACAGTTCGTCCGACAGTATTGCTCGCGAGGGGAAGCACGCGGCTGAGCTACTACAAATTCAGGTGTTATCTGAAATCCAGTGCTTGGAAATAGGTGGCTGCGACACCCAGCAAGGCAGCGGACTGTGCCTCCAACAATAGTCAACATCGAAAGATATGTCCGAAAGGGACTTCAGTAGGTGGTTGTGACAGACTGTTTTCACATTACGGTCCGAGAGGTTTTCAACGACCAGGCCACGTGTGTCCATCGTGCGCGCTCCTGAAAGATGCGCTCAGAAGTTGCAATTGACAAGCACGTGGACCCTGAACGATGGACATGAAACCCTTTTGCGTTCAGAAGCTCATGACAACAAACCTTTCGTTCAATGTACTGGTCCAGTAAATGTGCGCTTTTGGAGGCAACAGACGAGACAGAGCCAAGATGGTTGACACATTCGTCAGTTTCAACTGCTATTGTACTCAACGAATTCAAGTAAGCCGTCTGGTGGAAGCGAAAGTAGGGCCGTTGTGAAACAATTTCAACAACCGCATGTAAATTGCTAGCACGACTACTAATACATGAGCCACGGGTAGCCAAGCATTGGGAATACACCGATAGGACGTAAACACTTCGACTCACGATACAAGAATGGGTACGTGTGGTTTGTACTATTGTCTCTCAGAAGTAGACAACTCACCCAAAGGCCATCCCATCTAAAAACAAAAGACGAGACGCGTCAATAGAGTACGTGGTGAATATTCAGTTTAAATAATGTAATCAAACCTTCATAAGAGGTGTCAAGAATTCATCATAAAAAATCTGACTCACCCCGAATTTGTTTGCACTGAAGCCTTCTGTTCAAAGCTGCGTCCACGATAGCCCAAAAACAATCATTGGCAGCCGTTGCGATCAGTGTAGCCCTTGAGAAAGATTTAACTCGACAAAGAAGCGGAATTCAAGTCTAGGAACGTTGGCATGGTCAAACATGAAACGTTTGTGAAAGAGTACCGGTTTGGCTAGGAACTTCTTACCAAATATTGGAGTACGACTTACTACCTAAAGGGAGAGATGGTCAACACAAGGTACACTGCTGAATCGCCATTTCAAAGCATCAAACCTTGACTATCAAATGCACTTTGTGTTAACCCTCACACCTCAGATATCAGGGATTGGTAGTGAAAACAAGATCTTTTCTAGAGTGGAGAGCCACTAATAACCCACTACTTGCAGGATACATGCAATGCCGCCTTATGTAAAGAGTGGCTGACTTGAACATGATGGGCAGATACAGAGGCAAAAGTTGCTGTGGTACCAGTGACACCCATTGTAGGCAATATGTCAAGCCTTGAAATCCGCTGGCCAACCTAAAAGTTCGAAGCCATTCCCGGTAGTCGTCATCAGTGTTCAACACAGATGCCTCCCTGCCGTACAAATGAGGCGTCAGCAGTAGTCCGTTTTGGCTTACATGCCCTGCTGATGGCACCACGCGATGTGGCACGAGTTCATGCCTGTATGTGCAACTCGTGGTTGTACGCGGGCTGGGATACTGCCAGAGCGCCCATAGGACGATTTGGGTCCTCAAAGCAGTGTTGTCTGGCTGGGAATTCACACACATTACCGTTTTTGATGCACAATTAGCCACACATGGTCAAACCCACAACCTGGAGGACCGGGAGACTGTGTGCTTCTGACTTCTAACCACTGACCAAACTAGTATGAGACTCACCGAGTGTCGCACGGACACTCCCAGTATAGCTCAATGGGCCGCCACATAACCGTGGGGTATTCGTGGTGTGTCCCCCCCCCAGTCCCTCAGCAAAGTAGCCTTTGGTGCTCTATGCTCCATCCCGTTTCAGCTAGTGGCACACCGTGGTTGTTGGCAGTTTGCAAACATAGCTGGAATGGTTTTGAGGTGTGGCACTTTTAGGAACCCGCGAAAAATAGGGTCAACTAACCTCGTTCCTAACTCGTTTCTCGAACCTACCCCCGGGGTAAAATTCCTTATGGATAATCATAACCCATCGATAATAAAACAGGCAGACCTGGGAGCCACATTTATTAAAAGTCCAATTATTTGATCTCTTTGACAGTAAGATCTAGTAAGTAAATCAGCATACTGGAAAGTGAACATACTTGGCGGAAGGGAACTCTTTATTTTACCGACCTTCTCTTTTTCGGTAACAACAAGCGTATACAAAAATCGACTGCAGCGAATCTTAAACTTCACATTGTCCTTGTTCTCTTTGATCTTGACAGCTGAGAAAACAATCGTCGTAAGGCATAAAACCTACATTTAGCGTCCGCCCGCTGCGTTTTTCTCAAGAAATCTTTGATACTGTCAACCTGTCGCGGCATTCCCTGTAAAAGAAAAGTCATGATGTTTAGCAGATGAACGCGGATTGAGGACAGCTCCTAGGGGCTCCTGAAACCAGCATGCGTCTGGACAACGTAGCCACCGCCGATTGACCTCAGATGTCGCTTTCTCACCTGGGAGGCAGCTGGAATCGTTGATACCTAGAAATATTTTCATATGCCCCAATATTGTGGCCTGCTTCGAGTATTCTATCGGCGGTTATAGGACCGCACGACTCCCACACAGAGGTCGTAATTATGAATGGAACAAACAGTCAACATATGACTGAGCGCGCGGCGCCAATCAAAATTTTTAACACAGTAAACGTCCAAAAACTTGCACAGAGGGTTAGAGTTCCTCGCCGGGAAGTCACATAGAGCAGTTACCCATGCCAAACTAAGTGAAGTGCACAGAGATTCGCGCCCCGTCGAAGCGCGCACATTCAATATGAACTGCAAAATGAGTAATTGTAGATGCTGTTTTTGTCTAACATATACAAGGAGCGATTCGATGGACTGACAAAGCGACGCGGGCGCTGAACTAAGCTTGGGATCGCTGCATTGTAGGATGCTAGTAGCAATGTACTGAATTAAGGGGACGCCAGAACGATCATCGCCGAATAAATTATTCAATTCGTCCAACCGCGAACTGCAACATATTTTGGGATCAATCAAATGTGATGCAAGAAAGCTGTCGACAACAGCGCATGCTGATGCGAATAAATTCTTCGTGGTCACACAAATGAGAGAGAAATGCGACGTATTCGAGGCCCAAAAATCACGAACACATTCTAATGACCACCAAAAGCCACGCTCAAGTAATTCGATTGACGGGAGTGAGCCATGTGCAATATCGTTCCTCAAATCCGCTAACCAGCAGGGCATACCGACTTTCCTTGTTAGTGACAATAACGACTGTGCAGCATAAGGTTTAATGCGGTCCTGATCCTCGCTGGAAACTAACGAAACAAACCGCATGAGCGCTAAAGCCAGACTTAGCTGGGACTCCTCGAAGTACGCTAGAAGTAGATGGTGAGTGCACGTGATAGAGCGTGAGAGTTTTGAAGGCGGCAAACGAGTCATCCAGATGTGCAGCACATTCAGCGCATGACGCAGACCAAGAAGAGTGCCTGAATTTATCCCCTCAGTGACGACATTAAACTCAGAGAAGGAGCACCACGGGACATGACGGAGATAGGACATGAGAACTCACGTGCAGATGGTCCGCGCCCTGATTCAGTAAAACAAGCTGCTCATGTCGCAAGCAAAAAAAAATGGTGGTCTCAAGGTAACTGGATCTTTCCCACTGTAGCTTGACTAGTTAAATGCGTTAAGCCGGTGCGTAATCCTCCTGCTTTTAAGTGAGGTCATCGTGGACGTTAATTTGAAGGCCTAGAAGGCGCGTTGTTCGATTTCCTAAAGAGAATTCAGACGGGTTCAACATTCCACACTTCAAAACTGAACGACTTACCGGGCTTACCAAAGGCGAACTGTTCTTCACGGATTCACGGATTCACGGATTGATACACAGGAGCGAGGCTTTTGCCCAAGTTTCCCGGGTCGGTTTTGTTCTTGTCGTTCAGCAGCTGTCGTTCACCTGAAAGGCACAAGTGAAAAAAGGGTGTAGCACTGCTCTTTAAGTTCTCAGCGCGGGGCAGTATGTTTGCCAGCGCGAGGACTCGCGTAAATAAGTGTCTAATAGTGTTTTGAACTGAGTTCTAGAGGGAGCGTGGACAACCGTCTCAGGAAGGTTATTCCACGCAGCAACTACCCGAAATGAGAAAAAAGTTTGCCTAATGAAGGTGTGCGCTCTGAGCTTAAAAATCTTCTTACCGTGTCCCCGCCGTGTGTTTGCTGGGTCAACGGTGAAAAACCTGTTGGCCAAGCCTTGTTCAAACAGGGCGTAAGTAAGAATTAAGTCCCCTCGGAGGCGACGATACTCCAAGGGAAAGAGGTCGAGCACCACGAGACGCGTTTCGTAGTCCATGGACTTGAGACCGGCAACCATTTTCGTAGCAGCTCGCTGGACACGCTCAATGAGGATTACGTCTTTCGTGCGTCCTGAGTAGACAACCGGGTTGGCATATTCAAGGAGCGGTCTGACATAGGCCCCATAGAGTATTTGGAAGTCCGTGCGAGTAATACGAGAGAAGGTACGCCGAATCATCCGTAGAACAGCGAATGCCTTCTGAGCCGATTTCTCAAGGTGCAGTGAGAAGGACAGGTTTGGAGAGAGCCAGATACCCAAATCTTTTTTGGCATCTATCCTCGTGATGTCTTCTGGTCCTTTCTCACCATGCATGACAAAGGAGTTCGCTGAGTCTCCTCCAAATGACATATGGACGCACTTTTCGTCATTCAGAGGAAGGTGCCAGTCCAACGACCACTGCTTTGCGGCGTCCACATCAATTTGGAGGGCACTGGCATTGGAACTCCACGATTTCAAGTCGTCCGCAAAAAGTAGACATGGACTTGAAATAACATCTGGAAGGTCATTGACGTATATCAGAAACAGCAAAGGTCCCAAAACGGAGCCCTGAGGAACTCCAATGGAGACCGGCGCCGCAGAAGAGTAGGTCGAGCCTACTTTCACTCGGAATGATCTGTCTGATAGGAATGCCTTGATCCAGTGTAGGATTTTCCCTTGAATCCCGTAAGACTCGAGTTTGTGGAGCAGAGGGACGTGTGGGACTCGATCAAATGCTTTTGAAAAGTCGAAAAATATGGCATCCGATATGAGTCCCTCGTCCTTGGCTTGGGTTAAGCTGTCCATAAATACGAGCATGTTCGTCACGCAGGAACGGTTTGGGAGAAATCCGTGTTGAGCTTGAGAAATCAAGTTGTTGGAAGTAAGGTGATCTAGAATGGCTCGCTTCAGAATGCGTTCCATCACCTTGCATGGCACGCTAGTGAGGCTTATAGGCCTGTAGCTGCCAGGCGATAGTCGGTCACCAGTTTTGTAGATTGGCGTGACAATCGCTTCCTTCCAAACAGAGGGAAGGTGGCCTTCGTCAAGCGACTGACGAAACAGCAGATGGAAATGAGTTGCCAGTGTGTACGACGTTTCCTTCAGGATCCTTGGGTGGACTTCGTCGGGCCCCAACGCGCAGAATGGGTTGATCTTGTGCAGGAGTTGACGAATGTCCTCCACCGTGAATACCAAGTCGGTTAGAGGCCGTTCGTAGGTACGCCTTGACAACGTTGGATGTGACGAGGACGCTGGGACTGAATACAGACCTGCATAGTGATCTCTGTAGAACTCAGATACCACTATTGGGTCACTCGTGGGTTCCCCGTTCCTGTCCCTCAGGGAGAACGCGGATGGCTTGTTTCTTCGGCGATGCCGCATGTATTTGAACAGCACATTTCTGTTCTTCCGGGCGAGGTCTAGAATGGTGGCTTGTTTTCGTATGTTCCATTGGCGGATTTCCGATTTACAGCGGTTCCGCATTTTACGAAATGCCAGCTCATCTTCTGTGTCTCCTGTAGTCAACTTTTTGAGAAATAGTTGTGACCTCTTTTCCAGAAGACGCCGGATCCTTTTGGGTAGTTTACGGCTCATCCGACTGCGTGCTGGTTTTTTTGGGACGAACATCGCGTCAGCCTCGTGAACTTTCTGGACAATAGTCCTATATAAGTCTTCCACTGAGGCTGGCCCCAGTTTAACTTGGTTAAGAAAGATGCGCATTCCCGAAAAGTCTGCACGGCAGAAGTTTCGAATCCACGTTTGGGGTTCGGGATTTCTGGCCCAATAGCAGATGAAATCAAAGGTGAGCACACAGTGGTCGCTATGTCCCAGTGGAGCGTTAATTGTCACCTGATCAACGAAATGTCTTTCGTTGGTGATGACCAAATCCAGGAGGGACGGTTGTTGGCCCGCGCGGTATCTGGTGGGTGCAACGACATGTTGAGTCCAAGCGCTCTGTTGAACGACTTCGGTCAACGCCGCTGCAAAGGGTCCACTTGATCCGACGCACTGGAGCTCCGTCCAGGGGGCCTTTGGAGCGTTGAAGTCACCTACCAGCAGGAGATGAGTGAAGTGGTAGCTGGAGGAGAGTTGCCCAAGGGTTCGTATGAGGAAGTGGTCATCTTCCGGAGGACTCGAGGGGCTACGGTAGACCACACCGAGAAGGAGAGAATCGGACCCGCGCAGCGGGACTTGAAGCCACAGTGCATCACAAAAAGGTGCAGGAGTGGTATCAGAGAGGACAATCGGGATTGGCAGGGCCGCATGTAAGTATAAAGCAACCCCACCAGCTCTCCCTCGTTTTGAGTCAGCTCGAAAAATAGAGTAGCCGTCTATTGAGATCTCCGCGTCAGAGACATCTGGTGTGAGCCAGGTCTCTGTGAGTGCGATAATGGACGGCTGTTCAAGACAAACTGACTGTTTAATATCACAAAGTTTGTTGAAGAGGCTAAGACAGTTTGTGGACAAGCATTTCAACACTGTCTCTGCTGCCTCCGAAGGTGAGGAGCCGAGAGTTGTGTAACCAGGGAGGTTAGCAGGCTTAATAGCTGCACGTCGGGTTTGAGTCGAGGGCTCCGAAGGGACCTCTGAGGCATATTTGTCTGCTCCCTCGATTGGTGGTTTCGTGGGTTGCTTTTCATTTGCAGGGTTTTTTTCGCCCTGTGGGAGCCCGGTTTGCGCGGGCCTATTAGTTTTGGTGGACGAAGTTTTTTTCCCCGTGGGCGAAAATTTCGACCATTGCTACTTGTAGCCCTTTCTTTAACTTCTTCTGGACGGCCAGGTTCGCTGTTGCTCAATGGGCGATCTCGCGTCTGTTTGGCTTCTTGGGCATTTTGGCGCGATTTGGTCGGAAAGGTGCCTCTGTGATGCTTTGAGCGCTGGGTGGCAGCACCGGGTAGTTCTTTTGGTGGTGCTCCCATGAGGCTGGTTTTCTCAGAGGACTGCACCTTGAAGCCAGCCAGCAGTTTTCTGATTTGGCGAGTTGTATATGGCTTGTTTGGCCGCAGTCGCCTTTCTTTCGCGCCTGTGTGGTCATCCGAGTCACCCGCGATCAGCGTGGCCAACTGGGTGTATGAGGGACTGTTCGGCTCGCCGTGGTCAGGCTTGTGGCTTTGATTGTCATGGTCCTGGGCAAGAGTTGTGTCCACAATCAAAGAGGCTACTTTAGACGGAGTGGAGCTAGAGATTGGCAATTTCACAGCCTCAGTGGATGTACGGTTCTCGCAGCATTCCCCGATGTCGACGTCAGCGCATGTGGTTGGTTTGCCGGTAGGCTTCACCACTTGACTCCGCTCGTCTGACCCAATCCAGCTCGGTTGTAGCTTGGGTGTGGAGTTCACTGTTGCACCTTTGACGTCTGTTACGGAAAGAAGTGCTGATAACTGTACGTACTTTGGGCGCTCCGTCCACGTGAGGCTTGCCTCCTCCAGAGCGTCACTGCCTATAGAATTCGAGGGGTCCGCGGTGGTTGAGTAGAAACTGCTGTCCGGAGTCGCGGTCGTTTGCCTCGGCGTGCTTTCAGGAGCACAAGGGGCTATAACTACAATCGGTTTGGCCTTAAGTTTGGGATCGGCCGAATTGGCGCCATCCGGAAGCTTTTTCCGCATCTCTTCCCTAGAACTGCTGTGGCCTGGCTTCCGTGCGTCTAGAGGGCGATCCTCAGATAGACGCCTGATCGTTGGATTTGCCTTTTGGACGCTGACAGCCCGACCCAAAACCTTCTGTACGGCCGACGGCGAGGAAAGGGTAACGAGAAGCCCGAGTGTTCGCTTGCTTCCCTTCTGGCGTAACCAGTCTGCGTGAAGCGATTCGTGGTCAGGCTTTGAGAGGACACTGCCAAGGAGCGATTGTGCCTGCTTCGTTGGCGTGACTTTTCTAGAGAATGACCCCCAGATTATCAGTCTGCTCTCCCTTACGCGTCTGTCCACTAGAGACGCCGTGGCGGTCTTTATTGCCGCATCGGAGAGCTGGATAACCTTTTTCGCAGCCAGCAGACCAGGGGTGGATAGTGCAAGGTACTCGTTCAGCGAGGAAAGTTCCTTGTCAACTTTCGTCCAGATCGCTGCATTTTTAGTGTTTGCGTCTGTCAGAGCTTTAGAGAGAAGCTCGAGTTTCGTCGCGAGTACATCGATTAACGAGGAGCACTTACACTGGTCTGTGTGATTCGGTAGTGAGGAATTGGTCTTGTTTTTTATGGCTTTTTCCCTAGTTGGGGAATGCATTGCACCCTTAATGTAGAGGCAGCTGGCGCATACAAACGGGTCAGGAGAGTTAGCCAGTTGGCTTACCTGGTCGTCCTGTAAACCCGTGCATTTAAAGTGCCACCAGGCCTTGCAGGTGTGGCATTGCATACCCCGTCTCACGTTCGATGGACAGCCATTTCGCCCACATCTGTTGTGGACCATCGATGACTGCAGAGAGCAGCCTGCATTGACTAGTGACATGAGTGCGACTAGATGCAGAGTAGAAACTGGGTGCAAAGTAACAGGGATTATAACGTAAATGTTATGTTGGTGTGAGAAAATTCAACAAATAACACGTATAAACTCTGTAAATAGTTTGATTCGTGAAAGAATTCTTTCACGAATTAGCACGAGGGAAAAACGAAACCTTCTGGTGGCTCTGGTTTACCTCGAAGGTACTTGCCTCACTTCATTGTCTCAGCACTGCCCAACAGCCTGCGGCACATCCTCAATGGAACTTCTGTACACTCAACCATTCAAAGACACTTAGGACAGTTTGTATTTGGATACAGTGCAACAATGCGCGCGGCCCCTTTTTGATTGCACTTATAGGCGTGAAACTTCGTCCTTGTTAACCACAACAATTTTCCTCCCACAGGTGGTTCAAGGCCAGCAGGAACATACAAAAGCATGTTTGGAATGTGTAGTGCCCCCCCGATCGGAGTAAATCAGTGCACAAGAATGGAAATTTACTGTTGACCTGGGCAAACGAGCTCATATAAATTAAAGCAATTTCATTCATAAGCTAACCTCCACTAAAGTCTGAGTTGGGAAAAACGACCCCCGGGCGAACAAGAAGGACATACCCTCCATTAGACTTCTTAAAATGTAGTGTAGCGCGTATAACGGGTTTCTGTATAATCTGAGCAACAAACCTAACTTAGGAGGACTGGATAGTTCCACGAATTAAGGCCTTGTAATGCTCACTGCGGAATGCAGTGTTTTGGAGGAGGAAGTCTTGCTGGTCCCATGATCCAAGAATTATTAAGGTTCTCCAGTTATTTCCAACGGCGCGCAAGCACATCATGCTACTGCACTGTGGGGTTGTTGCTGGCAGCTCCTCGCCTGCAGGCCTGACCGCTGAAACTGACTACTGCGGTCATTTGGCCGTTATGCGGAAAACCAGCCAGTCGCATGGAACAACTGATCGTTAATGTTCGGGTCTCTCGCGTTGACAACCAAGATGGAGGTGGGTTGATGCACGTCGTAAAATGCCTGAAGAAGAGAGGTTGGTATTCACACAACGCAGTTGTCAGTAAACTGATGGAAACAGTACTACAAACCCTATAAGCGGAGACGTCGTACAGTCCTCAACTTGAATCCATTTTTTGAGGCAGAAGACCTAATCCTCTAATATATGGTTTGTCCTCTCTATTTTGATTTCCATAGCTGAAGGTGGTAACTCAACCGTTCAGTCATCCAATTTTTCCACCGATTATCAAATTCACTTTGTGACTGCCAAGTTTTATTTCTGACATGCGTATGTAGTACTGTTTCCATCATTTTACTGCCCACTTTCACCTCAGTCAAAACTTCTGACCATGCTAGCTCCGAGCCATACGCACTTCACCATCGCCGCTCTCGTGATGCACACCGTGTTTGAAATGCAGTGACATTTCCGGCACCCTTATCCGCGTGAAAACACGACAATTTATACATGACAGCTCCCCTTTACCGCATTTCTAGGCGCATGCAACCGGCAAATTTTGTGGCATTTTTGACTGTTCCATTACGATAGGCCTAACGTCCTGTCAACTCCACTTGAAAGCCACTATGACCATCAATGAGCTGTCACAGAAGGTACCGCCTTCTTGGCCCCTAGGGATGCCTGTAGGCATTTGAGGACATCATCAGCGTATTAGGGCTGACGTAAAAGCGTCTTTGAGTGAATAGTGTATGGTATAGTGCAGACGTACTGCACGTGGGTGTTTGAAGCAGCGGGGGGGAGTGACTGCGGCAGCACCTGGGAAAAAGGCAATCGCATGTACTGTTTAGAAGAGGGGTGTCACACCAATTTGGTTGATTGGTGACTGAAACGGCAAAGTTTATGAACACCAAAAACGCACTGGCCAACATTAATTTTAGCATTGGACCAAGGTGACGGGTTTGTTTAGTTGGTGGAAATCCAGCTGTTTGAACGTCACCGGTTTTCACAAAAGCTACCTATGTAGCACTACGTTAAGAAGATGTTAAGGTTTTTGTGCAAGGTTGCGTGAACTGAACTTCAATGAACATGAGGTACAGTCCACTCGCGGCAGACCGTGTACCTAGGACAGCAAACAGCTGGTCAGTGTCAACAGTTGTGGACAATGGCGTCGATGTACAGAAAACCACTCAGGTATGGCGTAGGATACAGGAGCCCCAGCTCTATTAAGCGGATGCCAAGTGAACGAAAAATTGCCCGAAAACGGAAGACAGGTGGGGTAACTAGATCAATCAGACCTCCACTTCATACATCAGCATTTTAACCGAAATTTTAAAAGGAACAGGCCCTGAGAATAGATTTCTTCACGTTGGCCACCAAGAACACTCAGCGGGAAAATCGACGCGGATCAAAGTCGAGCGTTAATGATTGCTCGCCAAATGTAGCGTTGTGCGCCCAATTTACTGTTTGCAATGGGTCAGGTGGTGAGCCTTTTAGATGCTGGATTAGTGGGAGGCACAATAAGCTCCGCGTTGTTGTCCAGACGAAAAGAATTGCCGCTTGGCACATCAGCCACATAAGACAGGCACCTGTTGATTTTCACTCCAGCAAAAATTATCGGCGCCAGGGCGTGGTCTGAGGTTCATACGTTGACGGACAAACAAATAAGATTTTTCATATTTTGGGCCTCTAGACAAATGATGGAATGGTACCAGCATTAGCTATTCCGAGTCTTCAAATGGAATCGTGCATATTTATGCCGTGTGTTTAGCTGAGACGTCTGATGTCTTCTGAGAATGTCGAGAAGCGTGCCAGGTGGGTCACGGCATGTAGAAAGAATCGGTATGATTTTCCATCATTGCTTCAGTAGTGTCGTGTTGTATGGGCTGAACAAGATGACGTTGATGTATTTAATCGCTGGATTTTGACAGTTGTCCTGAGGAGCAACCCCCCACGAACATCGTCAGAAAATTGGGTATGCAGATGAGAAGTTTGTCCGGTCCAATATGCGTTAACACGTTTTCAAGCACTCTGCCATTCGGTAAGTAGCACACACGACGCATTAGCTGGAGGGAAGTGCGGTCTCTGAGGCTACCAGCTGCACTCAGGTTGCCTAACATTCCATTCTCTACCTGACTTCCTTCTGAAATCATATTCGTAGCATCCAGTATGTCTTCGCTCATCGCCGGAAAGTTAACACTGAATTATTCTATTTCACCGAAATCGGTGACTGTCGGAGCAGGGCTTACCGGGAGGCAAAATTTTCCCGCCACCGGTGAGTAATCAGCCCACCTGACCGTCTTCAGATACGAAGCCATCAGCTAATGGCAAAGTCAACGCTAGAACGAGAGACAAAGGGAGCCCGGAAATTGGCTGTTGTTTTTCATAAAATGTTGATAGTGTAGAAGCAAGCAGTGTCTGAAGACAAACGAAAGCGATCAAGCTGGCGCATATTTTTAGTAATCTTCACTTTCACAGTCTGCTTTGTTTGACTATCAGCTTTCCCAATCGTTGTAGACTTGCTGACAACGCCCTGTTTTTTCCAAGACCTGGTGGCCCTAATTTTCTAAGACTTCGTGTAGGTGCTTATATGGCATAGTATTTGGGAGTATATATAGAGTATATTTGCTTACTTTTTATGTCATAAGCCGGCGGGATCAAATTGGACAGGGACCGGTTGTCTTTGAGCTAGATTGCCCAAAGTAGTGGAGCTTGGTAAAGATTCAAATAGGCGTCAGAGTCACATTCACATAGACCAAGAAGGCTTGCATTCTGCGAACATCATCGTATAAGGATGGGCATCTCGGTCAGTAGGACAAATAACTTCGTGGTAATATGTGGAAAAGAAGGCGCATCACCTGAAACAACTGCGATAGATAGTCGATCAGTTTTGATAGTCACAGCAGTTTTATGGGCTTCTAGCCGACGTTCATCACCAAACCTAAGTTGGTGGGGCTCTATTGCTGCAAAACTATAAGAGTCAGGCTGTCTGCAACGTTGTTTGTTTGGGTGTGAGCATTTCATAAAATTGTGTGTTACAGCACAGCCGGTAGCACCGTTTGTGTGTTAAATTACGTCCGAGTTGCGCCCGATCAGCGAATCCGAATTGCTCAAAAACCTGAAAAGCTCGTAGGATATTTTCACAAGAGATGCCTCGGGTTCCTCAATCCTTGTGACAAACAGCACAGCGCTACCTACATTGTTATCCGCATAAGTCGTTCCCTTTCCCCTCTTATTTTCAGATTCAAAATCAACTTGGACCACAGCCTTGAATGAACAAATATCCATCAGAACAGAAGAAAATAGCGGCTGCATAATATCTATCGCGCCTATAAAGAAACTGTTATCTTTAGCATTAGAAACTCTCAGAATAAACCAGGCGACCAGCTTGTTACGTTATCTCGGAGAAAGCAATCCTAGTGACAGGTCTGCAGTTCAACAGCTTCCTTATGGAAGCTTAAAATATCGGTATGGAGTGCTCACTGCGGTGCTAATATAGAGCACCGCGTACATCTTTGCTTATACAACGCATTAAAACACGCAATACATACTCGAATCCAACTTCAGTTGCAGCTTCGCACACAAGGGCAGGTTTGTTATTATTCTATCCAGTTTTACCGTTTACCTGAATGGAGTGACGTAATGGATGATCTTAGCGGTGTCTCCTCTCTGTGCATAAAGAGCTGAGAAAGTCCGCACACCCTCCTTTGTTTGCTCAAAAATGATGTTTTAACAAGTGCAACGGTACTCATTGAGTCTAAACTCGGTAGTGCTGAGAAACAGCTGGTGGTCCATAAGTAGCTGCAATGCGCATCCACCGTTATTGTTAGATACATAATGCATAAGGATATACACGGAACTACGGCAAGTTGAATGTGTGTTGAAGTCTCTTAACAGTATGTCTATACTGAAGCATTTTTCGCCGAACAACAGAATGACCAGTTTTCTATAGAGTGTTTTTAGCAGAAATGGGCCAACAAAAGAGTGGCGCTTAAAGTGGAGCTATAAAAAGCGAGTTGCACGTTGGTCAGCGTGGGTTCTGATGGGCGTGCAATAAACCGTCAAAGGATGTGTATTTATTTGAAAAGTAAGCGACTGTGGCTCGGTATTTCTCCCAACACCAGCATACCCCACTGCGTTAGCTTCATAATCAAGCAGGTTTCGTAGTTGGTAAACTTTAGGCAGTGAGATCACACTAAGCTGAACCCGAATCATGTATTCGAATTTCAGAAGTAAAGTAGGCATATACGTGGCAAAAGGGTGTGCACAGAAGCGGCTTTCTGCCTAAGCCGCCTAACATTCTACGCCTTGCAAATGCAGTAACGATGAAAGAAGAGGACTTAATAGGCTTATTCCCCAAATTGTAGACCACATGTCAATTGAAGCATGATCAGGTTGTTACAACCTGAAAGTGGCGGGCAACAACCCCACGGAAAGTACAAACGACGAGACACGCTTATTACATGGAAAGTCACCGTATTTGTGGGAACCAAAAAACTAGAACAATGGGGCATGAGATATGACTAGTTCAATGATAAAGCCGGGTGACATGAACTAAAACTGAAAAATCGCTGCTCGCCCTGAGTGACCTTGGGCGGTCTAGCAAATGGCCAGGGTCACAAAAAGCAAAAAGGGAGAGGGAGATGGAAGAATTCCAAGTAGGTGCAAATGGCACGTTTCGTCTTAAAAATATGGTTTACATTGAAACTAAGTAGATTCACTGCTGTCGATGTTGTAGGGAAGCCAGGTGTAATGATTTTCTATAGGGAGATGGCACTAATGCAGAAGCCCGAACTAACACTAAATGAAATCGGTAAGCTTGTGAAAGGGGCAAAATAAATCGCGGAGCAAAACCAGGTTGGTTAAATCCGAACGAATGTTAAAATCTATCTTCTCAGAACTCGAAAAGAACTATTTCGAGTTATCACCGCCGCGCCTTGGATGCACAATGCATTTTTCTGCAAAACCCTTGCGAGGGAAATAAAACTTTCTACGTCAAAACCTTGCATTTCTTCGCATATGTGCTCAGACCAAAAATCACCCTCATTTGCGGATATTTTTTGCGATTTGTTTTAATTAATCTCCTTTGGAAATTTTTTTGCGCACATCTAACTTTGAACTTGCTGTACAATAGCATCGGAAGTGGCCGAGCCTTAAATGCACACCTAAAATTTCTCTGAAACCATAGTTCGGAGGAGGAAAACTTTAACATAATGTTTCAGCATTTGATGGCATTTATTCGGTCCCTTTAGATCTTTCGGTGCGGGCGCAGTTTTGTTGAAAGTTGTTTAAACGTACTCCAGGTCCACCATCGGCGCGGAATTTATATTTAATGGCTGTCAACGGCTTTGCGTGATGCACCTCTGATGACGGTGGAAAATTTGCGGAAGAGCCGGTTTCTTCACGTGTTTTATTTTGCATTGCGTTTGGAAATAATCTCGAAACGACAAGGACAATAATTTCGCCCTCTGTGTCGCAGCAAACTCAAAATTGAGCAGCTTTTCAAGGCCTGTGTATGAAAAAGTCTCCTATCATTGTGGCAGATGTCCTGCAAAACCGAGCTAAGGATTTCGTCACAGCTAGTAAGTTTTTGTTTTTTATGGTGGTCAGTACATGCTATATCAGGCGCAAGGCTATACCGAACCATCAATAGTGATATTGGTAGAATTAGTGTGTTTATGGGCAGAACAAGCATACAGCACAATGAGTTGGCCAGTGCTTTCAAGTCCTTCCACAAGTTAGAAGGAACGAAACCATCTTGTGGGTGCACGTAACACCTCATCCGGTAAATATTGTGGATATGATGAACTACGGGCAGTCCATCAGACCGGGTATGGTAGTCGCGGTACCGTCATCGCAAGGCCGTACTTGGGTCCGTGGTCAGCCCGTACATGAACATCTTGGGTGAGTCGTTTAGGGTTGTTGTTGTAGTTACGATTCACAAGGAAGTGTCACAAATTGAGACCAGCATGCAGACATGATCATAAGATTACATTCAGAATTAAGCATGAGTTTCTTCGTAGTTGCAGGTAAAGGACCGAGTGGGCGAAAGGGTACAGTCGAGGGTAGGAAGGGATTAGTTGCGGGTGTGCTATCAAACTGGGTATGGCAGTGCCGTGCCATCATTGCTGACGTACTTCGGTTTCTGGACAGCCGTAACGGACGTCACGTTTGAGATGATTGGGCTGGGAAGTGCAATTCTGTGAGCAGCGGGTTTTTGAGTTGGCCAAGGAAATTTGCAGAGGAAGAACGAAGCCAGTGTAAGATCGCAGGTATTTTTATGGTCCGTTTGGGGATCTCTGGGGATGTAAGTCCCTGACCAGGTGGGATGGAACACAGCAAACAGGGCGTCCAAACCGGGTATTGCCGGGTATTGAGCAGACTTGACACCAAGTACCCGCCCACTCAATAGGTCTTCGTTACCCCTGCATCCATGGGTGCACGTATGATGACGCACGTGTTCGTTGGATCCCAGGGCTCAAGTCTATACCACCGGTCTATGGCTGACATATGTACCCTCTTTAGCTTTAACGTTGCTGCGCCCAATAATGCATATGGTTGCCGAATACCGCTATTGAATAATCGATGTACACACGGGACTAATTGAGCAAGTGGTGGGTTTACCCTTATAACAGTAAGACTGCAGCTTCAGCGTGGACACCCATTTGGAATTGTGGACAAAGGGATTTAGTAAGGACTTGGTGAGTTGGCCACTACAACTTTGTTTAAGGGTGTGTACGGAGTGTGTACGAGTCGTAATTGATTATACATTTTCCTTTCAGAAATCCTGTCGAGTAAAAGCGGCTTCCTGAAACTGAGAACTGGATTGACCACATATTACGTTTGTGCCGATACAACCAATAAATGGAAACATGATTTTTAAAGGTGGTTGTTGGTAAACGGATGACATGTGCATAGATATGAAGGACCGCCGTTGGTCGTTGGATTGGTCTATTATGTATATTTGGGGCACTAGTCAGTTACGAGGATGTACGGGCCCTGCAATTACTATAAGTAGCCACGGTAGGCGACGTCGAGTACGGTTATAAGCGTGACGGGCCGTCGTTGGCCATCGGAAGGCTGCTGAGAGCCTAGTTGAGGCCTCATATTCGGCGTTGCGCATAGACACAGGCCTAGCAATTGCCATAAGTAGCCAAGGTAGGCGATATCGACTGCAGTTATGAGTATGACAGACCCACGTTGGGCGTTAGATTAGGATACCACGCATAGTTGAGGCCTTATTTTCAACGGCCCACATAGATTCTGGCCTGGTGTTTACTATAGGTAACAGGGATAAGCGACATCGCGTACAGGTGTGCGTGAGAGACAGTCGTTGGTCATTGGATTAGGTTATTGTACATAGGTGAGGCCTCATAAGCAGCGTCGCACATAGAAGTGGGCCTGGTTACAACAAGTATTCGAGATGATTGAAAACGCGTACAGTTATGATTATGAAAGACCGTCATTGGCCATTAAATTAGGTTGCCGTGTATAGGTGAGGCCTCATACTCAGCGTCACACATGGACACGGGCCTAGCAGTTACGATACGTAGCGAAGGTAGGCGATATTGAATACAGTTATGAGTATGACGGGTCGTCATTCGCCGTTGGATTAGGTTATCGTGTAGGTGGGGCCTCATAATCAGCGCCGCACATTGACACGGGGCTAGCATGCTGCAGTGACGATAAGTAGTCGAGGTGAGTGACAACGATTACCGTTATCATGATGACCGCTTTATGACGTATTCCACCTATGGTGAGTAATATTCCCAATAGAAATGATACCATTGTGTTGGTAATTTACCGAAGGTTACCTCCTGACGCTGTATTGTCCACGGGCTAGTTATGCATAGCTGGGAAAGGCAATCATCCACAGAGATGGCCCTCGCATCTCCATTGCACAATTCATGCTGTTTTTGACAATGTTATACTTAATGGAAGCTGAGCTCCATAAGAAAAGTGTTGTGATGAAGTTCGCTGAACAAAATTATCTCGTCCGTTAAATCTGGGGAGTATAAAGCAAACAAACGTTGATGAGATTTTCCTGGGTGGAATTTGCATTGGATATTCTGTAGATGTTATTTTATTCTTAAAGAACGCCAAAATATGGTAAAGTGCGATTTCGTGTTTTATCTCTCGTAAACCGGTAGCAAAATGCGAATCGGTGATGGCCGTGACCTTGAAATTTCGCTCACTTAAACAAAATGCTATGAGCAACATATCACCTACAAGTGTAAATGGATTAGACTAACTCCCCGTAAAGGTCGCAACCTCGAAAACCCTATAGTTCCGGCGAAAATAATTTGGATGTGCTTCTAGTGAGTGGGCGACCTCCAAGGCCAACGAAAAGTCGAGGAACCCGAAGAAGCTAGTAAGCTGAGCGTGTTTGCTAAAAAAAAGTAGGCGAAGCACCGTTGTCAGTGCGGTTCTGTTTACGGAGGCAAAGGAACCACTTGGCAATCACCTCTTATTTTCTTGAACACAACCATAAGTTGTCAAAATTTTGTACGATCGGCTTCCAGTTAATCGACGGCTAACGGAAGACAAGTTGAGCACCCCGGGCCCTTCTGAAATACGGAACGCCATCGTGTGAGGTGCGGCAGTTTGTGGCCGATGAATTCGGCAAGATCCTCACAACTCGGGATATATACAACTACCACCGGAAGTGTCGGCCGGCTCTGTTGAGTAGGTGCCGTATGGTTGGATTTTATTGTGTGCCTTCGGTTCTGGCGAAACTTCGGAAGACGGGATATGTGCTTGTGTAGCAGTCAGAGGAAGGCCACTGTAGCCACATATGCTTCTCCCGATGGCAGCAGATGGCGTTGTTCCGACGATTTCCAGATGTCGCGAATGTAGACGAACGCATGCAACAAACCGTTTTGGGTAGTTTTTAAAGCACCTAATATTCGGCCTGTAGATACAAGCTCTATACCTTCTTAATAACGGACGGCATGGGTATCGAGCGTCCGGTTATGTATGCGTTCGTGGAGCGAACAGTTTGCTCCTATGCGTAGACTGTTCGGCTTGTTCAAGGAGATGATGGGCGAGCAGTATCCAGTTAAGACTTTTGTTATGGACAAGTTGGCGGCGCGAATGCGGGCGGCAAGGGTCGTGTTCGGCTGCGATATACTGCTTTGCTACTTTCCTACAAGAACTATCAGGAAAGCACGTATGTAGCATTTAATATCCACGTATTTTTGGTCATAGACACTCCGCAAACAGCCGACACATATTCCACCGCATGGCTCGTCTGGATAACGCTGTACAGTAGGCTTTTCGCTTATCGTATTACATACACACAGATTCCGGCAAGATCTGCGGCTGCTGCGCCGAACGGACCCACGATTTCTTACCCGGCCCGCTGGTTGTAAATCACCCGAAAATGGGCCATACACGCACAGTCCGGAATGGTCCACTTTGGCAACGTGACCAACAATCGTCTAGAGAATGCAAACGGCCGCCTTAAAGACCGGGTGCACCACGCCGACACACTGGAATATGCCACACAAAAGGTGTCCTGGCACGCCGAGTGGCTCATGCGGGAATCTGAGATGCATACATCGTACCACTGTGACAGGCAGCAAATCCTCGAGGGCAACGGCTACGTTCTGAACCTCCTTGTGTGTCCGTGTTTTCG
Source organism: Clonorchis sinensis (assembly GCA_003604175.2). Classification (NCBI taxonomy): domain Eukaryota; kingdom Metazoa; phylum Platyhelminthes; class Trematoda; order Opisthorchiida; family Opisthorchiidae; genus Clonorchis; species Clonorchis sinensis. Next base: position 41,858,850 of record CM030370.1, read on the forward strand.
GGTCCAGGAAGAGCTACTCAACGGCCGTGTGTAAATTTCTGACTAGTGCGACTAACGCTGTAGAGCGCCAGTTGGATGAAAGAGACGGAGATTAATGCACGTAACCCATCGACTCCAGAAAGTTCGTCTGTTAATGAGGTCCCGTGCATTTCATGTAAGTCTCGGATTTCTTGATGGATACAGCAGTAGGCATGCGAACTAGCGGCTGAAGACGGCGTTATGTAAGCAAGCCTCTACGATATCACAGCCGCTGAAGTGCCTCCATTTTGGGGTAAGTATTTCTAATTTGTCAGCCGTCTGCTCATGATCATATATATCGATAACCTAGCTTATATCTTGCTCTCATTTCAGGTCGTCAATGGTCAGGTGAACGCTCTTCAAGAAGTCTATGCGTCTCCTGGCGGAACATATGTACTCATCTAAACGACCAATACAACTTTTTATGTTGTCGCTTCTGGGTCTCTTCCCCGGTGGAAACGGAGGTGCGCTCTCCAGGCAGCTGGGTCATGTGGCTAGTTGATTAGGCATCGTGGACCACTGTCCGCAAGTTAGTTCCGATCAACATCATGGTCTTCCTAGCATACTTCGCAGGCTAAAACAGAAGACTCTGCTGTTTACCAACAAAATTCCACAATTTTTCACTAATAATGAACGCAACATACGCAATTTTAACTTGTAAGAGCAATTATCGAGCAAAAATTGTTTACAGGAATGGCAACATTGCATATTTTGCATCCACAAGGACCATGCACATTCTAGAGTGTTCAGAAAATTATTTAAGCTGCAAAACTAACTGAAATTTTCATGCATTTTAAGTGAGTGACCTTTTTGTGCAAGTTGCGATTTCTTGTTACATTAGGCAGCATATTCACAGTCGTTGGTGTTTACTAACCTTGAAGATTCGTTCACTTAAACAAGTCACCAATGTAGAGATTTTGCAATAATACACGAGCATATACCTTATACATAGACAGTCTACACTATGAAGTAGCAACTCTGAAAATGTCGCCGCTTGCGAGAAATCAATTTCATTGTGCAAATACTGAGCGGCCTTGTCACCACAGTAACCACTCATTATTTTTGAAAAATTCGCGCAAACTTTGAAAAATGTAAGGCTTGCAGATGCTGACAACTACTGCCCTTGAGTGGAGTTTTCTGGTATACTGCTCGATACACCGTGGAAGCATTCAGGCCCTTTTTACTAACAACAGAGCTCTCCACTTCATATGGCGAAACGCCGATCAAATTGGACAACTGAATGAACCCAGCTTACGCACACGACTAAACACGAGAGCATACATAAACGAACGTCCGCTACCCATGCCATCTGTGATCAGCAGGGTCTAGAGCTTGTATCCACAGGCCAGGTTTTGCTTGCTTCAAAAAGACTCACCCACAGGGGTTTGTTGCGTGTTCCATCACAAGTTACTGCATCCGAGGAGCGTCTAAACAGCGCTATCTACTGCAACCTGGAGAAGCATATGTGGCTACAGTGGCCTTCCTCTGGTCGCGGCACATGCACGCGTCAGGGCCCTTGAGGTTTTGCCGGGACCGGAGGCATGTCACCTGTCACCGCAAAACTCAACCAACTGTCACTTACTCAACGCAGATAACCAACACTTCCGGTGGTGGTTGTATATGTCATGAGTGGTAACGGCCTTGCCGAATTCATCGCACACAACTTGCCGCAATTCACACGACGGCGTTCTATACTTCAGCCGAACGATCAACAACTCCGCAAAAGTTTTCACCATCAACAGGGAGGAATCGTACTGACCAGTGACAGCTAATAAAGATGAATTTTGCGCCCAAGGTAGGACTGGGATAAGCGTACACAACTCAAGCAAAGTGCAACCATCTGAGGGGATTTTAAGGTTTGGAATGAACAACAGTAGACGATAGAAGATTTTGCGAAGGCTTTTTCCTTTCAAACAATGGCTTCGGAGAAATTTCTGTTGTGCGCCTAGGAATCGACAAGTAAACGCAAGCAGGAATATAAGGCTTATTAACTCAGTCACACGCTGAGTTACAAGTTGATCAAACGATGTCGGGAAGACTCGGCGGACAGATCACCTGTTGCAAATACTTGGGCATTTTTATAGTTAATGCGGCAGGAATATTCTGGAAATTTGCGCACCATCGCGGGAATGGCAACCGATACCCAGAGCACACTGAATTACGACTGGTGCTTGCATGAATATTTTCGACCAACTAAAGCACGCCCCAGTAGCAGTAGCAGAGTTCTCTATTACAGATGGCGAAGAACAACAGGTTTACTGCAGACGGCTTCATAGTATCGCCAGATAGTAAAGATGTATACGGTAAACTGCTAATCATAACGCAAACAATTGAGTCCCGCCAATTCAAAAAAAGCCTGCGAACCTTTATTCAGCTGAAAAAACGGCTGTCGCTGCTCGCAAAGTACGGAACTAAGGACCCAACTGACACAGACGAATAAAATGCGGCAAGGAGCTAAATTACCTAATCTGCTAACGGGGTGCAAACTAAGTCGAACGAAGCGGACAGCTGAACGAACCTAGATGATGACCGTGACTGGGAGAAGCAAATGACAACCTGTACAAGGTGAAAAGTACTTCCATTGAATGTTCTGTTTCATGCATATATCCTGGCAGGAGGCTGATGGTCTACCGGGTGCGCAGTGTTTATCGATCAAATAACGTCCTGAGATGACTGCAAGGTGTGTAATCTTATCAAAATGTCACACTGGGGGCCAGCCTGAAGATCGTCACTACACAACGGGCAAGGTTTACCATGAAAGCACTCGACGTGACACGATATGTGATCCGTTGCAGACCAGCGGCCATTGTAATGAGTCAGCGAGCCAAAAAGCTCCCAAAAGCCAAACTTGCAGTCCCTAGACCGCCACTTGGATTAAGGCGCGGTATAGTCGATCACCGACAGCAGGTCGTTTGCTGCAGACATCGAGTCTCATCACAGCGGGATTTGCTCCTGAACAATCCACTGCTTTATGACGGCTGTGGCCTTCCCGAACAAAACCGCCTGAAGTTTATCCACTACCCGGTTATGTTGTTTATGCAGGCCAGCGGAAGGTGATGACGGTGCTTGGAGAACAATATAAGGAGTATACCGGGCTTCAGTCTGTTGTAATCAGACAGCCATCGTTGGTTAATGGGGAAATGACTTAAGAAGACAACAGAGAAAATGTATCTTACTGCTCGGGACGGACAGGTCCCTGAGTGCCAAGAACAAGTGGATACATGGAAGCCTAATCGCCTGGCGGAATCGGTACACGCATTTATCAGCACACGTGTCAGCAGTCTAGGAACACTTGAACGTTTGCATTACTAGTTATATATATACATATATATTTAACTCAGCTTGTCAGTTCCAACACGATAGCGGTGCAGCTTTGAAAGTCACGGACCTAAGAGTCGCAAATCGAGAAAAGATGCATAGGTAATCATTCGTGAGACCAAATTTAGAGCGTAGCAGTCACCCCAGATGATCTTCCTTCCACCACAGTAGTACGAAGTATGCATCTCTTATTCCCGCGCCAGCCACTTAGCATGTCCGGGCACCTTCTACATGGCATGTTTTGGTGTGTGTGAGTGGTGCAGCCACCTTTGTGGGTGACCGTCGGCGTTCTCTAGAGGCTTGTTGGTCACATCCCGGATTGTGCTTTCCCAACCCCGTTTAGGGTGGTACACTGCCATTGAGCCACGAGGTAGGAGATAAAGCTGCTGCGAAGCGGAGATCGCGGAAACCTGTGTACTAGTATTATTATAAACAAGATAATAATGTGTTCGTTTCGTAAACTATATGGAGCATACTCACTGAAGCATGATCAGGCCGTTACAATCTGAAAGTGGTGGGCAACAGCGCTACGGAGGGAGGCAAAATCAAAGAGACAAGCTTATCACATGATAACGGATGGTAAGTTGTGAGATACGAACACTAGAACAATGAAGCGAGGTATTCGTAGTTCTTTGCTAAAGTTGCTTGACATAAACTAGGATTGAAAACCGTCGCTAGCCATGAGTGACATTAGATGGTTGAATTAATGGCCAGGTTCACACATAGCTCATCTCAAGATAAAGAGCTGGAGGAGTTTGAAGCAGAGAGAGATAATGCTAATGCATAGGGGCGAACGAGCCCTGTGGGTGGATCAAAATGGACTTGCAGCGTAGAACATGGATAATGGGGCCCGATAGAAGGGCTCAACGGATAAGGACGAACTCGTCTCAGTTGCGGTTGGAGCCAGATAGAAAATTTATTCGTAAAAACAGGTAAAAGAACAAGTGGTCGAGAGGGGGGCACGGACTCACGGGTTGATAAGGCAACGATTAGTTGCGGGTGCAAAAGCGCACTGGATATCGCCGTTCCTTCATATAATTCCGTTGACAAATCTCCCATTGTGAACAGCGGTAGACCAACCGTAAATTTCGAGGTCTTGGAAACAGAGGTGCGCACTCCGGTGGCAGCTGGATGTAAATTGTTCACTGGAATTACCCAAATTAGAGTCACCTCACGCATTCACGGATTCAAGGTTTGGTGTACAAAATTGAGACCTATGTCCAGGGTCGGATTTGTTCTTGTTGTTCATGTGAAATGCAAAAGCAAAAAATGATGTAACACTGCTCTTTAAGTTCTCGGCGTGATGCAGTAATCTTGCCAGTGCCAGGACCAGAATAAAAAGGCGTCTAAATGTGTCTTGAACTGGTGACTGGATGCAGTGTGAACAACCGTCGGAGGGAGAGTATTCCACACATCAACTAACCGGAAAGCTAAAAACGGTTGCCTGATAAATGTGTGCGCCCTGAGCTTGAAAGGCTTTCTACCATGTCACGGTAGGTCAACGGTGAGAGACTTGTTGGCTAGACCTCGCTCAAACAGTGCCTGGGTAAGTAACAGGTCTCCTCGGAGGCGACGATAATCCAGGGGCTATAGACCAAGCACCGCGAGACGCGTTTCATAATGAACGGATTTAAGACCGACAACCATTTTTGTAGCAGCTCGTTGGGCACGCTCAACGAGGGTTGCGTCCTCCTCACGACCTGATTAGACGACGAAGCTGGCGTATTCAAGAAGCGGCCTAATGTAGATCAATTAGTGTGTCTGGAAGTACGTGAAAGTAATATGAGGGAAGGTTCGGCGAACCACCCGTAGAAGGGCGAATACCTTCTGGACCGATTTCTCATGGTGCAGTGAGAAAGAAATGTTTGAAGAGAGCCAAATGCCTAAATCCGTTTCAGTATTTGTCCTCGTAATGTCATCTGCTTCATTCTCAACATGTACGACAAAAGCGTTCGCTGAGTGTCCCCCGAAAGGCATATGAACACACTTTTCGTCGTTCAGGGGAAGGTGCCAGTCAAACGGCTACTGTGTTGCAGCGTCAACATCCATTTCGAGGGCGCTGGCATTGAACCCCGAGATTTCAAGTCGTCCGCAGAAAGTATACATGGACTTGGGAAAACGTCTAAAAGGTTGCTGACGTAGATAAGAAACACAAGTGGTCCAAAAACAGAGACTTGAGGAAGTCCAATGGAGACCGGCACCAAAGTAAGGCCTAATTTCACTCTGAATGTTTTGTCTGATGATAACGCCGCTGCCGTTAGTTGAAAGCCTTATTGAGAAAAAAAGAATACAGATGGAACAGGAAAAAGACTTAGTCGCAGCATACCACAAATATCCCGAAATGCCTAAAACTCCAGACACGCATGCAAGCAATACAGAAAAAACCTGACGACAGGCACGCCACTGCCACCTCCTGGCAGCTATAAATTGTGGCATCTCAAGCCACTTGCAGCAGAAAACACGCGGTCCTGGAAGGCAAGCAGCACCTACAGCACCCAAACGTATCGCGATTTCTTTCATAACCCTCTGCCAGGTCAACGGTAGGTCAAATCTCCGCTTCTGCCCAAGAATTAGGCATGGAAAACGACACTCTATTCGGCAAACGATGGTTAGGCATACGCAACACATGTCTTAACCAACGCAGCTTCCTATGCTGCAGACATTCTTTAACTGAAGTACCCGTTTCACAACCCAAAACCTCCATTGTAATTGTCTCGTTGAGGATGCGCCCACCCACCGGCACGGACTATGGATCTGAGACATCGTTTGTCGAACACCAGAAGACGTCTAAGTTCTGCCGCTCTAACGGGCCAAATTTTGAAGTCCCACGGACAAAACAAAACAGCTCCAACTGCAGCTTCATAAACGCGCCCTCGGGATTCACAGATAAACCATTGAACGATTACTTCGTTTGTATTATTACTAATACACCTTCCAAGATACGTAAAACTCTCCACAGCTTCCAGTGCCTTTCCCTGGATTGTAAGTGGCGTGTTCAGTGACTGTATGTCCATGAGCATGACCTTACACTTTGTGGGGGCAAAGGGCATGCCAAAGGACGGGATGACTTTGGTCAGTTCATCCAAAAACACCTGCGATTTCTCCTCCTCTTTGGAGGCCAGAAAGATGCCGTCTGTATATTCCAGATCGACAAGGATTTCGTCACAGGCTACTTAGACACCGGGGTTTTGGAGACCTTCCGGAGTTTGTCTCATGATTTCATCGATCCCAAAGTTAAAGAGGAATGGGGAGAGTGGGCATCCCTGACGGATACCGCTTTGTGTACGGAAGCTTTTGGAGAGCTCGCCGTATACTCTCACATGTTCGGAAGTCTGAAAATATAAAGAAATTATCAAGTTCACGAACTTCCGGGGCATTCATTGGCGAGCACGCGTGTCAAGCAGAACAGATCGGTCAACCGAGCCGAATGCGCCTTGGGAATCCAGGAATACCAGGATTGTGGGTCGCATATACGTATGACGTTGTTCTAGCACCTGACGGAGTGTGAAGATTTGGTCAACGCAACCCCTACCGGGCCGAAATCCCACTTGCTGCTCTCAAGCCAGTTTCACAAGCCACCATAAGGCAACGAGGCACTAGTGACGCCAACAGTCTCGTTACGACCGACATCAAGCTGATCCCCCTGTGGTTGCCATGCTCACTACGAGCCTCTTTTTGAAAAATGGGCAGTATCGCCGACTCTTCCTAATTGTCTGGGACAGTCTCGTTTTCCTAAATGCAAGCAAACAGGTCAGACAAGCACTGACTGAGGACTTCACCCCCATTTTTGAAAAATGCGGGTGGGAGGTCATCCGGACCAGAGGCTCGGTGGCGATTGAGAGAACATATGCAGTCATAAACCTCCGAGGTCGTAGGCGGTTCCACGTTCACCATCCAGGGTTCTACGTCACCTGTGGGTTCCGGACGGGTGCTAGCTGGTGGCCATGACAATTGTTGTTCGAAGTATTCGGCCCAACGGTCGAGGCGTTCTTCTTTGTTGGAGATGGTCACTCCCTTCCGATCCTTGATGGTTTCAATCACAGGTCGTTTCCGGGGACCGGTCGCACGAATCAACTGAAATAATATTCGGGCATTACCGGCTTTCTGAGTCTCTTCCATTTCCTTGGCTTTCTGTGTCCATCACACTTCACGGTCGGCTTACACGCTCACCACTTGACGTCTGATAATTCGTCGCACCAAGTTATGTTCGGGACCGGCTGGAATATTTCTGCGAGATTTAAGGAGTGCCACCGTTCGGTCTGATAGCTAGTGCTTGAATGAGCCTGGTGGTGTTGTGCCACAAACAAAATTCTCAGCACTATACAAAGTGGTGGCAATCTCGTCGCAGTGTGAGTTCGCACGTGACGGTAGAGCCCTTGGAAGAGACTCTAGAAGACGATTCTGGTAAGTTCGTCTGATATCCAGATCTGCCAGTCTCGCAGTTGCCAAGCGATTTGTCCGAACTTCACGCAGCTATGGAAAACCTAGAGAGAAGTGACACCGGACGAGCGCGTGGTCGGAATCCACAAATGTGTTCCAAAATGACCGGCAGTCAGTTATTGATCCATGCCATCGGTGCCTGATGGCAATGTGATCGATTTGAGTTTGTGGCCGGTATGCCGTTGGAGGACACTATGCGGCCAGAGGACTTCGGCTATTTCGGAAGTTAGTACCGTATAAAAACAGCCTGCGGTTAGGGCACAGCTGAAGCAATCGTTCACCACTGTCTGTACGTACCGAGTCCAATTCATGTCCACCTCCTAACTGAGTCTCAGATAAGTTAAGCCTGCCCACTTGTGCATTCAAATATCCGACAACCAGCACGATATCTGAGCTTTTAGCTCGCCGCAAAAGGGCATTTGAGGCGTCGTTAAACTTGTCTTTGACGGCGTTGGAGCTCCATTCCGTTGGGGTGTAAGCGGACACGACAAACGGACAGCGATCAGCTTCGCGCCTGTGAGACTCATTCACAGACGTTGTCAGACGTACCGCACAGAGACGACTATCAACAGGTATCCAGTAAAGTAAGGATACTTTCGCTCGGTGACTTAGGACAATACCAACCCCTGCACATCCAGTGCAGCAGCCTCTGGATCACCAGAGGTGCGCAGCCCGAAGCGAGTGGGGGCTGACGGGGCGGTTAGCTCAATCACTGTGCTTGCATCTTGAATTCTCGTTTCTGAGACACAGCACACATCAGTGCCGAGTGATTCCAGTGTGAGAGCGAGAGTAGCTTGTTGTCCGGCTTGCTCCAGAGTGCGGATATTGAAGGCGGTCAGATAGACTGGATGTCGAGGCTTGAAGATTGATTTCGAGACACCCGGGATGCGCCATGTGACGAACGGATGTTGCGCGCAAAACCGGCGCATGACGAACGGTGGTCGTCAGTCCTAAGTGCTGGGCCTACAAGAAAAGAGTTGTTAATGGGATGGGGAGGGGGAGAAGAAAAAGTATGTGAAAGAGAAAGAAGGGAGGCGTCAGCGGTAACCTGTTTTCGCTTACACGCCCTGCTGTATGCAGCAAGTAAGGCGACACGGCTGATGGCACCACGCGACGGCCTATGTGGTATGAGTTCATTTGTATGTGTGTACTTCACGGTTGTACGTGGACTGGGATACTGTCACGGCGCCCACACCAAGACAGGAGGACGATAAGGGTTTTTGACCAAAGCCGTTGGCTCAAAAGCCTGACGGCCAGACAGTGGTGTTTTGCTGGAAAGGCAAATACATTACGGAACAAGTCGCCACACATAGTCGAACCCCCAACCTAGAGGACCAGCAGACTTTGTTCGTCTCAACTCTAACCATCGACCAGCCTGGTATGAGGGACCACACGTGCCGCGCAGACACCCCCCAATATAGCTAAGTGGGCCGCCGATGTACAAAAACCGTCTCACCCCGGTAAGTTTCGGTGTCTTCGTGACGGATGTGAATGTGTAGCACGAACCAGAGAGAATGGGTGACGGCCATGCAGGGCGTTCGCCTAAGCTACCTCCGAAGAATGAAGCTTGGGGAGCGGGACCAGCATTGGTGATGACGCTCTGTCTCGTGCTTTGTACTTAACGCCGGTCGGTCAGTGGGCGTAGAGCCAGGGTGAGATTAGTTGCATTACTGTGAGAAGATGAGGACTTAGCCGATATTGTCTAGGCGAGCCATGCGGTGGAGTCTGTCTGCTGTTACCAGAACGACCATGACCAAAATACACAGGTGTTATATGGTGAGTACGCGCTTTGTGATCACTTTGCGAATATGGAAATAGTACAACATGAAATCGCAGCCGAAAACTACTGCCGCCGGTCGGTTTGTGCCGCCTCATGCCTTAGTGATGAACTTTTTCACTTCATTTTCGTTCAGCTGTAGCACCTTTTCAGTGCCTATCTGCCACGCCACCCGAAGGCAGCACGAGGGGTTGGATACTGCCAGGTTGCCCAAGCCTAGACAGGGGAAGTCGAGAGGTAGAGATCGGGTTCGAAACATGGACCTTTCGGTCAGTAAATTCGCGCTCTATCCAATTGGGCAATCTCGCTAATCATGCTGTTAATCCATCGTCTCTCCGAGCTAACCAAACAGTTTAGGCATTGCAGCAAAGTGTTCGCTTTCCACAAAGGCACGTGTAATCAGGCTCGAGGCGCCCATGGACTCTGCGATCGCTAACGTATACAGCTTGAACCTACAGGCTACGCATTACTTGGTTCAACGAATCACCCATATCTGTTGGTAGCTTAACGCCGGCATTCGATACATCTGATGGATGTCGGAACAGCGTTACTTGCTGTCATCTGGCGAAGTATATGTGGCGGCAGTAGCCCTCTCTCAGCTGCAACACAGGTGACGCTGGACTCGCGAAGCTTAGCCAGAACAGAAGGCTTGTCACCTGCTACAATAGAACACAAATATCCGCCACTTAGTCAACTGACCTGGCCGACACTTCCGGCGGGAGTTGGATATGTCCTGAGTTGCAAAGACCCTGCCGATTTTATCGGCTACAACCAGCTGCAATTCGTACTACAGTAATTTGCACTCCAGCAGGACACTGCATGTGCACAGTTCCTCTTCGGTTAGCCGTCGGTTCACAGGAAGAGATCGTATAAAACTTGGTCATCTTACCCTTATGTACAGGGTGATAAGAAGTGACCGAGTTATGGTTCAGGTTTATCCTTAGACAAAGCCTTAATGGGCGCCCGGTGCTTCGTGCACTGTTTGTTATTAGCAAATGCAATCTACTCAATATCTTCAACCGACTAGGCGACCCTTCAATTTCGGTGGTTGACCGCTCTATTTGCAGTACACCTACTCGTAACACAAAACAGCATTGGTGCTTTTTATCACATGAAGCACGCACAAACTACGCGTAGCTGTCCGTCCTGTAATCATTCAACGCCTTCTCAACAAACATCGGAACCCAAACCACCAACATTTTGAGTCCTGCCGCCCACTTGAAGCACACCGGAATTATTTTCGCCGAAACTGCAGGGTTTTCCAAGTTGTTAATTTACTGGGAGTTACTCTAATCCATTTGCACCTTTCGGTGATATTTTGCTCATGGTGTTTTGTTTAGGCTAGCGAAATTTCAAGGTCGCGAACCCCCCACCGATTTGCCTTTTGTTACCGGTTTACGAGAAATCAAACATGAAATCGCACTTTACCCCATTTTGGCGTTCCTTAAAGCGGTTGCTAGACCCCGAATTTCCATCATCTATCTCCCCAGTGTGTTCAAAGAAGCGCCTCACAGCCAGAAGACCCGGCTCCCAACCCCCTCACCTTTCGGGGTCGGTAAAGATGGCAATCCAAGCAACCTCAGATCGCTCAGTCGTACTGACTGACATATATTTGCCTCTTCAACCCGGCAACCCTTCTGTCCCAGTCACCAGTAAAATCTCAGGTCCTGAAAGGCCTGGAAAATCTTAGAGCACGTCTGCACAAGATGAAGCACGAAATGTCCTTCCTCCAAACATAGAGCCTATGGCATATCTTCTAAACTCTGACGCAACATGCGATCCAGCCACCCTGGAAAAAGCGTCAACTCTTATTGACACGATTGCCGTTGAGATTTTTCAACGCATTGAATGCTGTCGTCAGGTCCTAGTATTCAATACGCCTGATCGAATTCCACATGGACATACCAAAACTGCCAACCTGACTGCTGTGGCATGCTTGACACACGTGCATCGCTCGACGGCTCCGAAAATTAAAACCATCCATGTGCTGCCCAATAATACTGCAGTTCCAGAATGAAAACGATGCCGTGCGTCTGCTAACATCCCAAGCTCTTCTCTGCTCTACCGAAAAAACTCCAAACCATAAAAGTTAAAGCTGCCCAAACTCGAATACAAAAACAGCTTACCAAGAAACTGCCATCCTCTACGTTTTCCTCTGACGCCCTCCTAAATACCTCGTCAACTCGTATGATCAACAAAGCTATCAACCCCCCAATCGTGCAGACTACTGGCGCATCCATGAATGGATCTCACAGATGTCCCAGCATAAACCATCGGTCACCTTGTCCCACTGCAAATTCGATCCCATATGCTGTCGTACCCAAACCTGTAACGCCACCAACTGCCAGTACACGCATTGACGCTCCCGTAGTCCCCTTAAACTCTCAGTGCCATATGATTACTCCCAGCACTGAACCAACACCAAACTATTCAGCACTCTCTAGCTTCGTAGCCTTACGAGACCCTGAACCCTCCACCGCTCCTGCAAATGGACTTTCTACTTTACCACTCATGAAAACTCCAAAAGTCTCCATCAGCCCAGTCGACCTCTCTCCAGGTCCTAAAACGACCAATGCAGTACGTCCCCAAGCCGGAGCAATGACTACACCAATTGTCGACAGCACTCGTTCTCGTCGCAGGCCCCTTGACCTGATGTCTCTCCCCGTTCCACCTCCGCCAAAGTACGCCTTGGGGCTCAAACATTTGTTGTCAAGGCCGCACCCTCAAGTGCACCCCCGAAAATCTGACCCTTCGTATGCTGTCGTACCTAAGCCTGTTGGACCATCAACTACCAGTACTTACGTTGACCCTCCCATAGTACCTTTATACTCTCAGTGCTCTGCGATCTCTCCCAATGCTGGACTCACCCCAAACCATCCAGTGGCTTCTTGCTTCATAGCCTTACCAGACTCTGAGCCTTCCACCGCTCCTGCAAATGGACTTTCTGCTGTACCATCCATGAAAACCGCAAATGTCCCCATCAGCCCTCTAGAACCCTCTGCTGGTCCTGAAGCGATTGGCGTGGCGCGTCTTCCAGCCAACACAATGATTGCACCAGACGTTGACGGCATTTGTGCTCGTCACGGACCCCCTGACCTGTTGTCTCTCCGCGGCCCACCTCCGCCAAAATACACCTTCGGACTCAAACATTTATTGTCAACGCCGCAATACGTAACGCGCCCTCGTAATTTGTCCCTCGTTCTTCACAAGATAAGTGGACTTCGCCCCGGCCTCCCCATAATCACATGACAAGTACGTACCGCAAGCTTGATGAAACCTCACATCCGCAAATACCAAATCCTAGTACTGTAACGCCCCTGCCCGTTCAAACTCCTCGAATTCCCACCCTTCGTCCCTCGCCTACAAATGTGACCTGTGGCCTCCCACCCCATGCTAGCCTTGTCCTTGGCAAAGCCTATAACCTACAAACACCATTACCTAACCTTAGTCCTCATCAAGCTATGCCCCCTGGCCACCTGCATACCTACCTGAGATCCCTGTTCGGAAGCTAACCACACTGCTACCACCCCTGCCTTCCCCGAAGCCGCGCGTAGCTCCACCTCTACAACCTTTAAAAATTACATCAAGCTGTACACACTATGTGCCAGGAAGAAACTCATCCACAACGACCGATGACCAACTCCGACCCCCATCCGTTTTCGCTACCAAGCCTACCAAATTTCGTCTCACCTGAACACGATTTTCGGCAGCCCCCATCCCTCCACAGCCACCACCTCTTTTTACATCCCGCCCTCCACACCTGACGATGCAGAAGACGACAAGGTCGGCAGCTCTGTATTCAACTGCATGCCACCCCCTCAAAGTCATTCCGTACCCTATACTGAACCTGATACAGCGCCCCCTGCCGTGGGTCCAGACCTATTTAACCGACTATCCACCCGTCCACCACCAATATTAAGTACTCCTCCCCGGACTCCGAACCCTACTTCATACTACCCTACCTCCAGCTACCAAGTCCCTCCAGTACTAAGCTCCACCGTGAGTGAGGTTATAAAGTTCCTACTTGGTACCGTTTGCTCACCAATGAGCCAGTCAATAATGTCGTTCAATGCCCGCTCTTTACTGCCCAAAATTCATAATCTCCCAGCAATTAGCGCCATCGCTCAACCAAGTGTGATCTGCGTGACTGAAACATGGCTCACAGATGAACCTCCTGACACGGTCCTCTCAACCCCTGGCTATGATATTCACCGCTCCGATAGGAAAACTCAAGAGGCGGCGGCTGTGCCATCTACTCCAAAACAGAACTTCGTGCAACCCCCTTTGTTGATTCTTTTCTAGAAAGGATTCCGGAGACCGCCTGGATATCTACAGAACAGACCAAAAGACCTGTACTAGCAGATTGTATCTATCTACCACCGGCCCCTTCCCCCGACTCTATTGCCGACCTTTCCCGTATTATCTCCACTGCGCATGCCCTTCCTCATACGTCTAAATTTCTGCTGGGTGACTTTAACCTGCCGGATGTTTCCTGGTCTCCCACTATCGGCCCCACCCGTTATGCCGCGCTGCTCGCCCAACTTAGTGTGGAGGGCTGGTCCCAACTGTACGTCGCCCCACTCGTGGCTTACATACCCTGGACCTAATATTCTCCAACGATGGCCATTTGGCTACAGCTGCAGTTGGTCCTTGCTTCCCAGGAAGTGATCACTGCGTCGTTTCTTGCAACGCAGTCAGTTACGGCCAAACTGTTCCTCTGAGTCCATCCCTGTTTCATCTCCTCTCCTGGATATTTTACAAGCCTTTTCGTCCACGCTGGCCTCCCAGGATTGGGAACTACTACCGCGTCTGTGACATCTTTTACCAAAACCTATTGACTGCTCTTCACCTTGTCTCTCCTGTAAAACGTTTTCACTCCAATGTCTCCGGCCACGATAGGTTATTAAAAATCTTGGATGCAAAAATACACCGGGCTAGCAGAGAATATCGGAAATCTCAGGATTTCTCGTTACTAATTCTTATCAGTAAACTCTCTACTGACCGAGAATCCTTGCGGGTATCTCTCGAACGCCGAGAAGAGAGCACCGTCCTCAGAGCCCCTTCTAATCCCAAATCACTCAGCCGGCTGTTCCGTAGGCGTTGTATCCCAAACAACCACCCAATTGCCTGTTTGCGTTTCACAGATAGTGGCCCCGTCACTGATCCTGTCAATATTGCAGACCATCTGAACGCTTACTTCGCCAGCTGTTACCTATCCATTCCCCCAACTCCGAACCCCTTCTCACTGCTGCATCTCTACAAACTCTTGAGGAACCTTGAACGCCTGGTCAAAGGTCCATTAACCAAGTTCCTCCTGGCTAATAATACCATAGATAGCCGGCAGCATGGATTCCTGTCTCAAAGGTTCGTTAGTAGCTGCCAGCTCCACTTCTTTGAGACCATCACAGCAGCCTACGACGCTGGATACTCCATTGTAACAGTCTACCTGGACATTCAAAAGCCTTTGACCAGGCCCCCATGCCTCCCTGCTACACAAACTTAGTACCGTTGGCATCACTGGAACCTTATTGCAGTGGTTCGCCTCCTACTTATCAGACAGGACGCAAATAACGCAAATCGGGGACATACAATCATCTCCACTATCGATCACTAGTGGAGTCATCCAAGAAGCGTGCTAGGCCCCATCCTTTTCTTATTGTATATCAATGACGTCTTCGGCGCCATATCCCATGGTAAGGCTTTCCTCTTCGCGGACGATATAAAAATCGCGTACACATTCCCCCTCTACACAAGCCCTTGCCTTTCACCAGATTAAGCGAGACTTAGATTCATTGACTCGCTGGTCAAACGACTCTGGCCTAAGCTTCTCCTCCACAAAATCCTGCATAACTTCCTGTCGCTGCTCACTCCCGGCTGACGCTTTCACAATTAATGGAAATCCTATCACTCATTCCACGGAGATCAAAGATCTCGGCCTCAGATACTCCTGTACTTTTAGCTTTTCCCACCAAGTGCAGTTTCAGGTTGCCAGAGCACGCAGGCTCAGTTTTTTAGTACTGCGCTCCTGTCACCTTCCAGACACGATGGTTGCAATTTTCAAGCTATGCGTAAGACCAATCGTGGAATTCTGTCCCGTATTCTCCTCACTTTACACCCAAAGTTGCAGACTTGCAATTGAAAGTGTCCAACGCTCATTCACGAAAAAGCTGTTCCCTCGGTCCCACCCTCTCTCTTACCGTTCCCGCTGCCAAATCCTAGGCCTCGAACCACTATGGCTTAGACGGTTAAAGCTGAATCTAACTCTCTTACACCGTCTGCTGCACAAAAACACCTTTATAGCAGAGGCCAGACCAAATATAAACTCGCAACCTCGCTACAGACTCCGTAACTCCTGCAACCTCTTAGTGTGTCCCAAGCTCGTACAAACCTACGCCACTACTTCTTCCTAGTTTATTACGCTCGCATCTGGAACAACCTTCCTGAGCAGCTGCAAGCATCACGCATCGTCATACTTTTTCCCAGTCCGTAGACAAATTCCTTACCTGTGAAACTGCTGCCGCCTTACTTAATACCCAACTACCCCCTGACCTCCTCTACGAATCGGGTCCAGTGCGCATTTGAGTTTAGCGACGATACAGTTAGTGGGCAAGTAAAAGATCCTGTTATCATTTCTTCCTATCCTCTTGACTCGCTTTAAGCTAATGTAGGACTTAAATGCCTACTTGATCTAAATGTGCTGTGTTACTGGCCTGGTTGTTTTTCTTTTTTCCCCAGCCATCTTACACCTCGTTCTAGTATAGTCCCTACCCCGGATTACTCTATCAACTCTGTCTAGCGACTATTGCTCTCGGTGCTCTACTGCCAAACCTAAGTTAGCTCTTTTCTTCAACCACTGTATGACTTAAAGCCTACCTAATCTAAATATGCTGTGTTACTGGCCTGGTTGTTTTTCTTTTCCCCAGCCAACTTATAGCTCGTCCTAGTCAAGTCCCTTCCGGATTACTCTATCAGCCCTGTCTAGGACTGGTGCCCTCAGCCTAACTCTTACTGATAAAAACCAAACCAAAGTCAGTTTTTCTTCATTACCGAGCGCATTCTGCGCTCGTATATATATCCGTCTGATGATTTACCCCACTATACACTCTCACAGCATTGCGGTAAGCTCCTGCTCGACATGGTAGCTCACATCAACGCTCCGACGCCGTTTAGCCATGGTGCAATCGCTGTGAATATCACTTCCATTCCCACTGTCTCATTGGCAGCTGTCAGTTCACTTCTCCTCCGCGACTTGCCTCTACCAGCGTCTGTATGCCGTTTGTCTGCTCGAATTGACTGAGCTGTCTTTACTGGCCTTGCTTTCCCCGACCAGAAAAAATGGTAGCTGGAGTATTTTTAATGCACAAACCGCATTTATGACTGCTTGGATGGTTTTCCACCTTGCAGATCTGGTAGCATGCACGAGGGATGAAAACCTCGTGTGGTGGACGGGTACGCCCTGCAGGGAGGGTGCCCTGTTACGTTGCACCATGGTGCGTTCGTATACCCGCCACCCCTCCAGTAGCACGGGTGCATCGCCCATCGCCGGTGGTTCTGAGCCTGGCCTTTAAATTCAGGAAATCAAAAAAGTACCGCTGACTTCTGTTTGTTGCTGTTGGTGTTGGGCTCGCCTCGGTTGAGTTTTGTATCTGGCAACGCCATAAACCACAGATGAAAAAACTGGCCTCTCATCTGTCAAAAAACAATAAAAGATAAAAAATACACCTGGAATAGCCTGAAGATACTCTGCAATGCCCATGGCCTACATCGACGAGCATAGCTGTATCTGCCTTCGTCAGAACAGAGGCTACACCGCACCAAAGCCCATTTCGTCAACCAAACAAAGAACACATCTACCTGCCGCTCCCAGTGGTAGACACGAAAGTCTTCATCATGCACCACTTACAGATTAAAGCTGATAGCAGTGCTTCGGGGACTGGTGACTATTTCTCTTGCACATGCTTTCTCTTGGTACTGTCCAACTCATGTAATAAATAACAGATTAACCAGTTATCTCGGAAGTTCACTCCCGCCGCCCTTATACATCTGATTTCCACCCACCACTCTGCATGCTTATATCGGCCTTTACTAGATCCCTTGTAATTTAATATCGTGTTAGCAAACCCAACCCCTGGTCGCTAGTCTATTAAGTACAAATCCATCTATATCCTATTCCATATAATCACTTGTCATCACCCTAATCGCGGCAGACGTCAAGTTTTTCTTTCAATGTATATTAATGCACATTATCCCATTTGATGTCTTTCAAACTCACCATGCTTTACTAATTTCATCCCACCCCTCATCTTCCCAAGCTTTGAACTTCGGCAATGCCCGGTTTGGAGGACCTGGTTGGCTGTTACCCACTCCACCTGGCCGGTGATCTACAACCACAGGATCCCAAACGGACCAAAAAAACCTGCGATTCCATATCGGCTTCGCTCCACCTTGTTTCCTCGGCCAGCCTGAAATGAATCCCTGCCCAAAGAACTGCACACCCCAGCCCACTCACCTTAAATGTGACGTCCGTTACGGGGCTGTCCAAAACTGAAGCATGTCAGGCCAATGATGGCACGGCACTGCCATACCCAGTTTGATAGCACACCCGCAACTATTCCATTCCTTCTCTCGACCGTGCCCTCTCGCCCACTCGTTCCATTAACTGCAAATACGACAAACTCTCCAATGACCCCAGCTGACTCCATGACACATTCATTCCAACCTGCTGAACTTTTGGTTGAATTTAACCATCTCTGTGTTACTGTGCTTCCCACAAAATTCAATAACTTTCTATACAGTTCGCGTTCCGGCTCGTGTGTTGCCACCATCTCACTCTTCCAAGGAACTATTATGCCCGACTCCACAACAGCGACACCAGTGAGTCACTACAGTTTCACTGTATACCATGTTTTGAGATCCCTGTTACCATTTACCCGCTTTGCTAGTCCCTCCATTTCATCATCCCCACTACGCTTTTGTGACCCTGGCCACGAGCCCAATAGTCCAAGGCCGCGAGGCCTCAGCGGTTGTTTTTGGCTTCAGTTCAATTTGATCGGCTGGATGATGCCAACTTTGCTGCTTCACCAGATCTGATGTTCTGGTTTCTGATTTTCCACAGCTTACATTTCTCTTGTCATATGTCAGGCAGGAAGCCTCTTGTTTTGCCCTCCCTCGTTTTGTTTGCCCGCCACCTTCAAATCCTAACGATCTGACCTTGCTCGATGTTCTCTTCGAAAAAGAGCTTCCCTGCTCGTGCCGGTTTAGTGGTGACCACACTTACATTGGATACAGCTCACCGCCTATGGCGCTGTCCTCTTCCTTACACAAACCCCCTGTACTCACAGTCCCCGCCAGTCATGCCTTTATTCTGACTGTAACCTTATGATCATGCCTGACGGCATGCCCCTCAAAGTTGGGAATAAATATTATTATTATAAAATAGCATCTACAAATTTACGTAAAGTCCACCAGGAAAATCAGTCATCGGCGTTTGTTTTCTTTATACTCCCCAGATTTAACAAACGAGATAATTTTGTTCAGCGAACTTCGTCATAACACTTTTTCCTATGGAGCTCAAAACTTCCATTAAGTACAACATTGTCAGAAACCAGAATTGTGTAGTGGAGATGCGAGGGCCGTCTCTGTGGATGACTGTATTTCCCAGATATGCATAACTAGGTCGTGGACAATAAGAAAGCGTCAGGAGGTAAATTACCAATGCAATGGTATCATTTCTATTACGAATATGACTCACCATATGTGGAATACGTCATAAAGCGGTCATAATGATAACGGTAGCCGTTGTCACTCACCTCGATTACCTATCGTAACTGCCAGGCGCGTGTCTATGTGCGACGCGCTGATTATGTGGCCTCGCCTATACACGGTAACATAATCAACGGCCAACGACGGTCCGTCATACACGTAACTATACGCGATGTCGCTTATCTTTACCTATAGTAAACAAAGGCCAGTATCTACGCGGGCCGACAAAATGCAGGCCTAAACTATGCGTGGTATCCTTATCTAACGCCCAACGTAGGTCCGTCACACTCATAACTGTGGTCGATATCCCCTACCTTGACACTTGTCGTAATAGCCAGGCCTGTGCCCGTGTGCAACACCGAAGTGGGGCCTCAAATATGCTCAGTAGCCTAACCCAATGGATGACGACGACCCGTTCACATGCAGAACTCACTCACAACCGTGTCGCCTACCGTGGCTGCCTGTAGCTGACAGGCCCGTACACATGCTCGTAACTAACCAATGCCCCAACCATACACCAATAGACTAATCCAAAGACAAATTGCGGCCCTTCATATCTATAAATTTGTAACAAGCAAACGGCATCTTTGAGCAACGCGTAATACAGAAACTCGGGAAGGCAAAACAAAGTCGGAGCTGGGTTTCTATACGGTACCCAATGTAAGATATAAATTCACAAATTATACAAACCTCGACAGTGGATACTCGTCCAAAACAAGTGGTCCGCGGGACTACAAAAGTGCGAACCAAAAGAACAAACAGGCTCCCACGTGAGAGAGCCACACGTGCACAAATTGGGCCACAAATGGCTGGATGACCTCAAAGTCAAATGAGTGAAGTGGTAAGGACAAACAAGCTTCAGTTCATATACACGCACTAAACACAAAGTGCAGCGGGGTTACAAATGGGAACACAATGTAGGTGGAGAATTTCTAATGTTAACTTAATGGAGGATACACATGTCGTCCGTCTGCCAACTTTTAGGCCAGAAAAATCCACAACCGCCTTCAACAAATCACGTTTCTATTTATTGGTTGCATTGGGTACAAACGTAATATGCTGTCAGTTTCAGGAAACCACTTTTACTGGACAGGGTTTCTGAAAGGAAAAATGTATAATCAAGTATGGCTAGTGCATCTTCCGGGATATCGTTTAAAGCGCACAATTAGACAAAGTTGTAGTGGCTAACTCACCAATTGCTTAATAAATCCGTTTGTCCACAATCCCAAACAGCTATCCACGCTGAACCAAGTCTTTCTGCCTTAAAGTTAACTCACTGCTTGCTGAAGTAGTCCCACTGGCGATAATGAGGGGGCGATGTGTACATCGATTATTCAATAGTGGGATTCACGGCAGCAATATGCATTATTAGGCGCAGCATAGTTAAAGCTAAAGTTGTATATCTGCTTCCATTTATATATCTACATCGCCAAAATACACGATTTGAACAACGATTGTCAGAACCGCCCAAGGACATGTGATTCCAGTACGATCGGACGTTGGACTGGCCCGGACTGCAGCGCGATACGCACGTTTCTTGATATAAGGGGATATGTCAATTTGACGCCATAGGTGTCGTAACTTAGCAAACGTGACTCGAGCCTTGCAGACTCGTGCACTGACCTCATCTGTCACACTACAATCAGAACTAATAAAAAGCTTCAGTATACATATAACGCTCTACCAGAATTCGTAGCACGTCTCCTTGGACTGTAGGTGACGTGTTCAGGGACTTTTGCATGTTCAGGAGCAGTGCCTCGGAGACTGGCGATCATGTCTCTTACATTAGCTTTCTTCTTCATAGATTATGGTTCTGTCCAACCCACGTAATAACTTCCCGATGAACTAGTCTATCATATCAGAGGTCCTACTCCCACCAGTAAGTATATATTTGATTTCCTAAACCACGTCACCTCTCTGCGTGCTTATAATGGTTTGTTCTAGATCTCTTGTACTATAGTTGCGTTTATTAGCAAAATCAACCCGTGCTTGATCGCTGGTCTGGTAATTACAAATCTTCTCCTGTCCTGTCTTATTTAGTCACCACCCCCAGTGCTGACAAACCTTCAGTTTTTCTTCTGTAGTGGTGATGCACTTTATCCTATCAGATATCTCCTTAAAGTCACCGGGCTTTACTGACCTTATCCCATTCCCTTGTAATCTCAAGCTTTAAACTTCGGCGACACCCGTGCTGGACGCCCTGCTTGCTGTTATCCACTCCACCTGGTCGGTGATCTACATCCCCAGAGATCCGCAACCGGACCAGAAAAAATACCTGCGCTCTTATCTTGGCTTCGGCCTACCTTTGCAAATTCTCTTGGTCACTCAAAAGCCCGCTGCTTACAGAATTGTATATCGCGGCCCAATCACCTCAAAAATGACGTCCGTCACGGAGCTGTCCAGAAGCCGAAGTATGTCAGTGCAATGATGTCACGGCACTACCACACCCAGTTTCATAGCACACCCGCAACTTACCCTCTTCCTACTCCTACCCTCTCGTCCACTCGGTCAATTACCTGCAATTACGAACAAACTCATGCTTTATTCTGAATGTAATCTTATGACCATGCCTGAAGTTGTGGCACCACCCACCAGTTTGAATAAACATTTTTATTGCCTTATACTTTGGGTGCAGAGCGCGTACCAAAGGACGGGAGGATATTGGTCAGTTCATGCAAAAACACCCGCACCTTTTCCTCCTCTTCGAAGATGAGAACGATGTCTGCATATCCATATCGACAAGTTTTCTTCAGCTATTTGAGAACAGGAGTCCAGAAGACATTAGTTGGTTAGGAAATGTGACAACTTTTGGCTGCTTGTTATTTCGGGCCGCAGTCTAACATCATAATGCTTTCTAGCAGAGTTTCTGGGACTTTTCTATTTTGAGCCCCCAATGTAGACGCGGCTGTCTTATTGTCGTTTGAATGAAACCGTGCGCCACAATGGACCAAGAATATCCTTGATCCATGCTAGTCTTAATTTGCGACGATTCCTTGGCGAATCCCAACCACAATGACAACCCTAAACGACTCACTCAAGATGTTCATGTACGAGGCAGTCCATGGGCCAAATTACGGCGTCGCGATGACGGTACCACGACTACCATACCCAGTCTGGTGGTTTGCCCGTAATTACCGGATGAGGGTGTTACGTGCAGCCACAAGACCTCCTCAATCCGTTTAATTTGTGCCAGGACTTCAAGCGCTGGCCACCTCATTGTGCTGTCTGCTTACTCTGCACACGAACATACTAATTCTCCTAACATCGCTATCGATGGTTCGGTATAGCCTTGCGCGCGATATAGCGTGCAGTGACCATCATAAAAAAACTTACTAGCTGTGACGAATTCCTTGGCTTTGTTTGGCAGGACCCTTGCCACAACGACACAGAGGGCACAGTTATTGTTGTTGTGGTTTTTAGATTATTTTCAATTGCAATACAAACACGTGAAGAAAACACGTGAAGAAACCGGCTCTTCCACAAACTTCACACCACCATCAGGAGACATTACGCGAAGCCATTGGCAGCCAATAAAAGGTGATTTTTGCGCCCATGATGGACCTCGAGTACGTTTAAACAACTTCCAACAACACACTGAGGCCGCATGGGGGTGATCTTAAGGGACAAGATAAATACTTCAAGTGCTGAAACTTTCTGTTAAGGTTTCCTCCTTCAAACTATGGTTTCAGAGAACTTTTGAGGGCTCGGCAACAAGAGAGGAGTTGAATGGTTAACGCGCATAAACCAAGTAAAGATGAACTGTTAATGCAAGCTGAAAATGGGATCAAAACAATTTAAAGATTTCATTTCCGGAGGTCTTTGTTTCTCCGCGTGGTATGGACAATTTAACGTTTAGACAATGGAAATGTGAACTACCATCACATCAAGTACCTTGAAATGCCCTGCATCGACCTGCCTTTATTCAAACTACCTGGTTCTGATTACCCACATCACTTCTTCCAATAAAAGTTTGGCAGGAACCACCGCGTCGGTAACTACCAACCGCACTAGGTACTGAGCCACGAGTAACCATTGGTGTATACCTTTGCTAAGCTGCTGACCCTTGTATGGAGCAGTCGTGTGTTTCGGTATACATCACGTGACTCGATGCAGCCAATCATTTGCTTGCGTTTGGCTTGTTGCATGAATCGACTACCACCCAGTGTTTGGCTCGTGACTGACTTCCTATGCGAGGGCATTTGATCTGTGTAGTAGGGTTCAAGAGAAACACTGCTGTAAACAAATGTTTCAAGTGTTCTAGTGTCTGAAGAACCCTGTATAATGTCCTCAAGGGTAATCGTGATTCAAGGATGGTAAATTCTCGTAGTGAGCAACTACGGTACTAGTACCGTACGAGCAGCACGAGCCCGTGCGGTTAGTCTCATCTATGGGTGGAAAGGCATCCACTGGCATGATTGTGCCGATGAACTGCTCCTTCGCGGAATCTGATAACCAAGATTCAGGAGCAGAACGTAGACGGGCTCGAATCTGTGGATTGAGGTGTCTACCCTCCGGTTCGGACGAAGATGAAGACGTCGCTCAAATTTGATCTCATACTACGATACCAATTACTGATAAGGAGATGAAAGGCCTTGGAGTGCCGAAACGCAACAAAATGACTACATTCTCATGCGTTAAATGGTTATCCCTACTGCGACCGATTCTAATAACGAGGATCCCACAGAAGTTGGTACTAGTGTGGGTGCTTGGATTCCTAGTGAACGGTATGCTGATGATACCCGCTCGCTGGAGACATTTTGGAGAAGCTGCTTGATTCAGTTTGTCAGGAGCAACTGCCAACCGCTCGATCAGGATTGGTACACAACAGGACTTACAAACGCATAAGCCTTTAAAGTTGGTGCTGGAAGTTGTTGAGGAATCATAACGACACGGATGCTCTCGGCTAAAGGAGGTTTCGGTTTTCTTCGCAGACCCCGTATCAAGGTTGAGAGGAACGGCGAGCTGCTGCCATGCTTTTCAAAGCTCTCAGGTCTGATGGTGTGAGTCAATGTGGTACTCATGGACTTTCATGTCTGAAAGAATCTGCTCAAGAAGCCCATCAATACGGGCAGAGGACTATGTGGGGCGTTGATTTCGGTGCATGCGGGTGTTCACAGCCTACTTAATAAACGAAGTGAATCTGAAACATAGTTATCGAAGTTTATTCTGATGTCATCGGCCTTCCTAAAACATGGTTGCGGGAGGATATTTGAGACTCAGTGTCCCTATCTGGATGTGTATTGTTCCGATGAGGTCGCAACTTTTACAAATGTGGCGTGGTCCTATATGCCTGCGTTACCCTTCAATGGTCTTCCTCTCAAATCAAGGCGTCCGATTACTTGTCTTGCCGCATCAGCCTCCACACTGGCGTCATTCCGACTTCCGCAGTGTTCTGCCGCACGGCAGAAGGGAGCAGGACCCTCTACCTCAAAAAATTGTGAAGCGACCTGACCGGGAGGGCATCGATCATATCTCAACGTTGAGACAAGGTCTTGAACAGCGCCACTCTTTCAAACGTTTCACTTAGTTCGTTTTTCTTGGTCGAAAGTTGCTTTTGACTCTGTCGATCGTCAGAAATTTTGGCGGTGTTTGGTGATCAAGAACGTCCTTCCAAATTTATACCCCTCATGAGGACAATCCAGTCAAGCTTTCGTGGACGAGTACGAGTATACGAGCTTTTACTCGAGCTCACCACGTCAGTAGTGTAAGATAAGGCTGTTCTATCTGGCCTTTCCACTTTAACTTCGTTATTGATGTGCTGCTTGAAATTTATCTGCTTGCCTCTGAAACATTGGGGTTCAAATGCTCCAGGAGCTTTGCTCACAGAGATTGAGTATGTGGACAATATTGCTTTCCTGGGTTCAGGTCCCTAAAAATAACCATTTTAAATAACCTGAATAATTCCGCCACACACTTTGGTAATGGCTACACACCTGCAAAGTGTAAAGTGCTCCTCAATACTGGGTGGGACCAAACCACAACCTCATGCTTGCAGACGATACTTGGGTGAGATGGCCCAAATGGTTAGAGTGCGAACTTACTGACCAGAAGTTCCGTGGTTCGAACCGACCTGTGTCTCTCGACTCCCCTATCTAGGCAACCTGGCGGTATCCTGCTCTCGTGCAAACTCCGGGTGGCATGGCAGTTTGACACCGAATGGGTGCCACAGCTGAACAATCATCCTCATCAGACGGACCAATCGATGTTCATAAGCTACTTTAACTGGACAGTTATACAAGTTTCGGTGGACTGGCTGGAGATGAGATTACCTCTCGGATCGGGAAAACCAGGGCGGCTGTCGCCAACTTCCGACGCCCTAGCTGCAGACGTGACTTCAGTTTGTTCGTCAGGGGTAGAGTTTACACTGCGGCACTACAATCCTTGCGCTTTATGGATCAGAGACCTGGATGCTACGCGTCGAGGCATACGAAAGCTGGTAGTTTTTATCATCGGTGTCTCCGAAGCATTGGTCGAGTCTGGTGGAGGCATCACATTAACACCATGTGGTCGGGTCGACAGCTGCCACCTTCGTGGATGGGGATCCCGAGACTCAACTCACCAGTGCTTAATGATACTGGGCCACATGGGCCACTCGCGCAGTCAGTGGCGCTCGTGCATCAAAACTATCGCCTTCATTATGTAAATACTTAGTTCCCGAACTAACTGAACACGCCGTCTCCTCAATTGTTGTATGTCCCACACTGTCACTTTCCGGCGATGGAAACTGTAGCGGCTGGAGCCATTGTATCCGTGGTATACGGTTTGTAGCTGGTAAATTGATTGATTGATTACCGCGAAACGTCTCCAGTAGTATATTGCCGGTGACCTTAACTTACCGAATATTGACTTGGATGGCAACTCTGAAGGACAGTCCCCGTGTGGTATAGGATACCCTTTGGAAGTAGTTAAATACTCGCGAGTGGCACAGGATCGAGCGGTTGGAGGCCAACGAAGGTTCTGCTTCGGTCGTACTTTCGCAAAACTGTTCTACGGCACCTCGTCAGCTAAATTGACCGAATCCCTAAGTGTCGTTGAACGCCTAGAGCTCGAGATGGCTCAGTGATTAAAGCGCGAACTTTCTGACTGGAAGGTTCGTGGTTCGAATCTAGCGTCTGAATCACGACTACTGTTCAGGCTTGGGTAACCTGGAAATATTTGAGCCCCCATGCTTCCGGTAGCATGGTAGCCAGGCACCGAAAGGGTGTTACTGCTGAGCGACTGACCATCTATGTATACGGATTGTTCTTCGTGCAACTGATGGAAAAAGTGTGCGGTCGTACCTCATGTGGCCATCGGACTTCTCGCATCTCTTAGAGGTTCACTGGTCAGCATTTTGTACGAAGGACCCCAGCTGTCTGCGGAATGATTTTAGAGCGAATAAATGCATTGCCAAAATTTATTCCCAGAAAACGGAAAGCCACAACAATCTGAAAACCGCACTGGTTGGACTGTGAACTACAACGTAGGCTAAACACACGAAGAAGAATGTGGTTGTACCAGCCAATTGGAGATGATGCTTACTTGCGGTACGAACTCCAGCGAAATAAGTATGAATCCCTTGTGAAAAACAAACGCCACAACTTCGAGGTGGATTTGATATCGTATGCTGATAAAGAAGGAGAGAGTTTTCAGCGATATTAGTCGTTGTCTTCGTCGTTCGGACGAGCGGCCAGCAAGTATCAGTGAGAAAAACAACGTAGTGAAGGGTGAAAACTCTAGAACCACTTTCCTCGCCCAATATTTGGCTTCCATTTGGACGGGAGACGAAGCGCCGTCACTCCGTCGTTTCTTGCTCTCTGGATATCCCCAGTGCAACGAACACGGGACGTTGGCCATTTTATAGCGGCTGGGCGTACACCAATCTCTGGGACCGAGTGTTGTGCGCGCGCTCATTCCTTCCCGTCTCATGGCTTCATCGGTAGCATCCCCAACCTCACTGCTCACTCTATGTGGTCAGGCACTGTACTTCCCGATTGGAAGATGGCCACGATCAGAGTTGCGTTATATCTGATAGAGTCGAGTCGATCGACCAATGGGGTCGATCGACCACTGTTCATAGTGAGAATTGACGTCCCATAGGAGACAGCACTCGATCCAGCACTATTTAACCTACACATTAACGCGGTACTTTAGTAGTTGAAATTTCGTATCTTCTGTTCGCTGATGACGTCAGTTTCTGTCAATGGAGATGGCGCAAGTGGTTGGAGCGCGAGGTTACTGTCCGGAAGGTCCGTGGTTCGAACCCACCCTCTCGACTTCCCCTGTCTAGGCTTGGGCAGCCTGGCAGTATCCCCGCCCTCATGCTTCCCTCGGGTGGCATGGCAGTTAGGCACCGAAAAGGTGTTACAGCTGAACGGTTTTCTGTTAATCGATTGTTGCTCACAGACCCCAACCAACACAGAGCCTGGATACGTCTGGACACTATCCAGCGGGGAGGTGCCCAGCTTCATCTCATAATCAGCCAGGATCGGTCTCAGCTTCTTCACAGTGTGTTAGGCGGAATTCCACACAGATCCCGCTTTACCACCCGCAGTCGGGTGCTGCTTCGGCCAAAAAGCCTATCCCACACAAGATTGGCCAGGAATTCGAGACGCTTGCCGGTCCGGCATCAAGCCCAGATCTGATTGGTCGAAAATCTGGACCCAACAGCCAATCATGACCCAGTATTGGCCAATTGCCGGTTGCCAATGGTGCATCCAGAACGCGTCAGAATTTCCAGAAAGTTATTACCGCTTACGCTATATATATGAAGCGCTGTACAAATGCTCTTGACTTCGTTTGGGGCGTTAATATATCTTGTACACCTTTGGTGGTTGTTTTGGCACGCACGCTAGTTTGGGAGGCTCAGACCGAGAACTAAGCTGAGAAAGTACCGTTACTACACAGTGGTACTTCCGAGAGTCAGTATACGCACATACTTAGTGGATTCCCAGGGGAGAGAGATCCCGGAATGTGGACCCGTGGGAACCTGAAAATTCAGGACCAAACCAAACGTCCGACCTCAAAGTTTAGTGTATGTTTTGGGCACTGAGATCTTGCATGCTGTACATTCTTGAATGGTAGTGGTTGCGTCTGGAACTGACTTTTATCTCCAAGGCGTTTTGCCTGAGGCTATACCCTGAGCTGGACATGCTTTTTGTCCTAACGAAGATTATCCGCATAAGGTCGCATAAGGTCCCCTTCAAGCTGGAAGAACTACGGTTGCAAAATTCCAACCCTTTATTTTAAGTCTATTCGGTCTGCAAATCTATGGAACGGACATCCAGAGCGTGTGGCCACGTCTCTTTTGTCACTGCGTTCGAAAGGGCATCAGACAACACATGTGATGCAATCTAGACACCTGGAGGTGCAAGCCACATTTGGAGACTCATATTTCGATACCAGTTCTTCCACCCCAGTGTGGTGGACTGAGGCGCTCAGTTGTTAAGGTGTTCCACTCTCAGCATCTCGATTGCTCTTGTCCAGGCTTGGACAACCTGGCAGTATCCCAGCCCTCAAGCCTCCTTCCGTTGGCATGGCAGCTAGGCACGGAAAAGGTGCTACAGCTGAACGAGTGCGGTGGACTCAGGATATATTTGTTGATAGTGTGAGATTTTGATATTTTCAATGGGGATTTCGTCCGGTAATCGTTCACCTGTAACACCCTTTCGGTGCCTAACTGCCATGCCGCCCGAGGGAAGCACGAGGGCTGAGAGACTGCCAGGTTGCCCAAGCCTAGACAGGGGAAGTCGAGAGTCAGAGGTCGGGTTCGAACCACGGACCTTCCGGTCAGTAAATTCGCGCTCTAACCACTTGCGCCCATCTCGTCCGGTAATTGAAGTTAATCTATGCTAAACAACCAAGTCTCACGAAATTCCAGCCTTTCGAACCCGCAATCTCCCAGTTATTGGTTTGAATACTTAGATTTTCGGCCACGAGAAGCTGATCGTTATTATGAGTAATTCGCATAGGTATCTTCACTCACAGGACGAAATCTCAATTGAAAATCTCCCAGTCTCACACTACCAACACTCAGTAAATAGCTTAGCGGAAGAATAATTTCACAGGGTGAGTGAAACTGAAAGAGTCAGTCAGTACACGACCACGTGATGTGGTTTCTATAAGTGAAGGATGAGTGGCGCTACATCCTAAGTGTGAATTACTCATACTGCTGATCAGCTGCTCTTGGCCGAATGGCTAAGTGTTGAAACTCTTATCCAGGAGGTCGTGGGTTTGAAACTCTAGAGTTTCGTGGAATGCGCACAGCGACTGACTTCCAAAGAATATCAAACAGCTGTACGGTGCTTCTTAGCTTTTCACAAGTTTGCTCCACTAACGCTCTGAATGCCCTGTTGCGGCGAGCTAAAAGCTCAGATATCGTGCTGGTTGTCGGATATTTGAATGCACAAGTGGGCAGGCTTAACTTATCTGAGACTCAGTTAGGAGGTGGACATGAATTGGACTCGGTACGTACAGACAGTGGTGAACGATTGCTTCAGCTGTGCCCTAACCGCAGGCTGTTTTTATACGGTACTAACTTCCGAAATAGCCGAAGTCCTCTGGCCGCATAGTGTCCTCCAACGGCATACCGGCCACAAACTCAAATCGATCACATTGCCATCAGGCACCGATGGCATGGATCAATAACTGACTGCCGGTCATTTTGGAACACATTTGTGGATTCCGACCACGCGCTCGTCCGGTGTCACTTCTCTCTAGGTTTTCCATAGCTGCGTGAAGTTCGGACAAATCGCTTGGCAACTGCGAGACTGGCAGATCTGGATATCAGACGAACTTACCAGAATCGTCTTCTAGAGTCTCTTCCAAGGGCTCTACCGTCACGTGCGAACTCACACTGCGACGAGATTGCCACCACTTTGTATAGTGCTGAGAATTTTGTTTGTGGCACAACACCACCAGGCTCATTCAAGCACTAGCTATCAGACCGAACGGTGGCACTCCTTAAATCTCGCAGAAATATTCCAGCCGGTCCCGAACATAACTTGGTGCGACGAATTATCAGACGTCAAGTGGTGAGCGTGTAAGCCGACCGTGAAGTGTGATGGACACAGAAAGCCAAGGAAATGGAAGAGACTCAGAAAGCCGGTAATGCCCGAATATTATTTCAGTTGATTCGTGCGACCGGTCCCCGGAAACGACCTGTGATTGAAACCATCAAGGATCGGAAGGGAGTGACCATCTCCAACAAAGAAGAACGCCTCGACCGTTGGGCCGAATACTTCGAACAACAATTGTCATGGCCACCAGCTAGCACCCGTCCGGAACCCACAGGTGACGTAGAACCCTGGATGGTGAACGTGGAACCGCCTACGACCTCGGAGGTTTATGACTGCATATGTTCTCTCAATCGCCACCGAGCCTCTGGTCCGGATGACCTCCCACCCGCATTTTTCAAAAATGGGGGTGAAGTCCTCAGTCAGTGCTTGTCTGACCTGTTTGCTTGCATTTAGGAAAACGAGACTGTCCCAGACAATTAGGAAGAGTCGGCGATACTGCCCATTTTTCAAAAAGAGGCTCGTAGTGAGCATGGCAACCACAGGGGTATCAGCTTGACCCCGGTCGTAACGAGACTGTTGGCGTCACTAGTGCCTCGTTGCCTTATGGTGGCTTGTGAAACTGGCTTGAGAGCAGCAAGTGGGATTTCGGCCCGGTAGGGGTTGCGTTGACCAAATCTTCACACTCCGTCAGGTGCTAGAACAACGTCATACGTATATGCGACCCACAATCCTGGTATTCCTGGATTCCCAAGGCGCATTCGGCTCGGTTGACCGATCTGTTCTGCTTGACACGCGTGCTCGCCAATGAATGCCCCGGAAGTTCGTGAACTTGATAATTTCTTTATATTTTCAGACTTCCGAACATGTGAGAGTATACGGCGAGCTCTCCAAAAGCTTCCGTACACAAAGCGGTATCCGTCAGGGATGCCCACTCTCCCCATTCCTCTTTAACTTTGGGATCGATGAAATCATGAGACAAACTCCGGAAGGTCTCCAAAACCCCGGTGTCTAAGTAGCCTGTGACGAAATCCTTGTCGATCTGGAATATACAGACGGCATCTTTCTGGCCTCCAAAGAGGAGGAGAAATCGCAGGTGTTTTTGGATGAACTGACCAAAGTCATCCCGTCCTTTGGCATGCCCTTTGCCCCCACAAAGTGTAAGGTCATGCTCATGGACATACAGTCACTGAACACGCCACTTACAATCCAGGGAAAGGCACTGGAAGCTGTGGAGAGTTTTACGTATCTTGGAAGGTGTATTAGTAATAATACAAACGAGTAATCGTTCAGCTGTAACACACTTTAGGTTCCCAGCTGCCATGTCACCCGAAGGAAACACGGCGGCTTGGATACTGCCAGGTTGCCCAAGCCTTGACACATCATCATCATCAGCTGTAAGGACCGTGTACTTGTCGTACAGTGGTTGTAGCTGCCACAGTTTCGTTCACCGGTGATTTGGGGATGATGAGGTAGGTAGCTACGCATTGGAGGCGGGAGTTGATAAATTGGTGCGTAAATACAGCACTGTCAGTGGACTGTTAAGGGGGATTGAGAAGGTGGCTATGCATTGAAGGCAACAGCTTGATGCACGAGCACCACTGAGGGCGCGACTGGACTATGTCTGACAATGTCTCTAACCATTGATGTGGCCCGTCTTGGGTTCCCTATTCAGGAAGACGGCAGTGACCAACGCAGCTGAGTTTAAAAAAATGTTCAGCTGTAACACCCTTTCGGTGCCTAGCTGCCATTCCACCCGAGGGAGGCACGAGGGCCGGGATACTGCCAGGTTGCCCAAGCCTAGACAGGGAAGTCGAGAGTCAGAGGTCGGGTTCGAACCACGGACCTTCCGGTCAGTAAATTCGCGCTCTAATCACTTAGGCCATCTCGTCCCAGTTGAGTTTACTGGTAATGGTTTTATGCTTCGCTGCCAAGTCATTGTTTGACCGCCTCTGGCTCGTTTCCACCCTTCACGTGGTTGTGTGAATATAACCCTCCGAGGAAGTCGGTCGACTGGCATACGGAGCACGTAAGCCAGCGTAACCTATGCAGTGTGATCAGTTCATCTATCTACCGAGGGTGTTATTTCTCCCGAGTACCATTCGACGTACTTCAGCCTTGCTTCTCCGGTGTTCCCACCAGATTCGGGCAATGCCTGAAGACATCGGTGGTCAAACACTGAAAGTCTTTTGACATCCTCGGCTCGCAGCGGCCAGGTTTCTGATCCGTATAGTAATATGGAGCGCACCGCAGCATTGTAAACTCGATCCTCGACGGATAAGCTGATGTCACGCCTGCGTCACAGGTGACGATTGTTCACAAAAGCTACTCCGGCATTCCCAATTCCGATGGAAATATCATCTTTCGCGAGACCACCGGGACTGATACGGCTGTCCAGGCAAACAAATTTGTCTACTACTTCAATCGGTTCATCAGCAAGTGTGGATAGGGTTCGAGTCCACCCAGTCTTGCAGTAGCACTTTACACTTTTCAGGTGTGAAGCGCATGCCAAACGTGAGATGGAATTATTTAGATTATTTAATATTGTTTGTATTACCACGGCGTCAGATCCAAGGAGAGCTATGTCGTCTGCATACTCGACATCTGTGAGCGGACGCCCGGGAGCACTCCGACCCCACAGGCAGTAGAGGCTGATAGTGAGTCTTCCATGATCGTATCAATGGCGAAGTTGAAGAGGAAAGGTGAAAGAGGACAGCCCTGTCTGACACCACCTGATGTGTTGAATTCAGAAGAGAGCGTCCCGTAGACCTTCACACGGCCGCGGAAGTTGGCATACAGCGCCCTAAGTAGGGTCAAGAATTTATGGGGGACACCTTTGCTCCACAGACACTGCCATAGTGCCTGGCGGTCTACAGAGTCGAAGGCAGCTTTCAGATCGAGAAACACAACCAGTGTTGGTTGCTGGAAGCAGTGTCGCTGTTCAAGAATCTGTCGGAGGGTGAAGATATGATCGATGCATCCTCTTGCAGGACGGAACCCAGCTTGGTTTTCACGGATTTGTCTCTCCCTGTGTTCAGTCAACCTTCAAAGGATAAGACCAGAGAGCACCTTCGATGCCACGGTGGTTTTTGCACAGGGTCCGCGTACCATTTTTGAAGATAGGGATAACTGTCGACATGCCCTATTTTGCAGGCACCTTCTCTTCGTTCCATATAGCACCAACAAGCTTCGTCAGATGGGTCACCAGGTATTCTCCGCCTTCTTTGAGAGGGCTGGATAGAGACCGTCCGGTCCTGGTGCCTTCTCACTTTAGTACGGATATTTCCTACTTTATTTCTTCTTCCGAAGGGCGTTCAAGGCTTACATTCCATTCGCCCGTATGCATTATCTCCACAGGCTGTGTTGCAGGAGGCCAGCTGAACTGTTCTTCGAAGTGTTCGGCCCATCTTTCTAGTCGACGTTTTTGGGAGTGAATTAATGAGTCATCTTTTTCACTTATCGTTTCGCTGACCGTTGCTTTCCTGGGACCAGTCGATCGTATCAGTTGATATAGGGCACGGCTGTTTCCCGTAGCAAAAACCTTCTCCATCTCTCGAGCTTTCGATTTCCACCAGAGCTCTCGGTCTTTCCTTAGTCTCTTCACTATTTGGCGTTTGAGGGATTTTCGTGCGCCGTCGTACTCGTTGCCGGCTGGTAGATTTCCGGGCATCAATCATGGATAGCGACCTCGCCGACATCCAGTGGTCTTGTGGTCGAATCGGGAGGTTGGACAGACAGCACTGAACGCTGCTAACATAGCTCCTTTCACATTTCGCCACGCTTCATCCACATGCTCACTGCCAGTGCATGTGGAGAGTTTTGGGCTAGCTCAGATCGGTACTGTTGAGCTATGGTCGATCTTCGAAGATAGTGGATTGGCATGCTTCTTGTTAATTTGCGAGGGCCTGAAGGGAAGCGAACTGTCAGGCGTGCACGCACCATGGCGTGATCGGAATCAAGTGGTGTGCCCCAAAAGGAACGGCAGTCTTGAATTGTGGCTCTCCACCGGTCGCTGATGGCCACGCGGTCCAACTGGGTCCACGGTGGATTTGCAGTTGGTGACCGCCAGGGTACGCGATGCGAACGCTTATGTTGAAAGTTCGTACCTGCCAAAACAGTTCATGGTCAGCACACAACTGAAGGAGCCGATCTCCGTTGTCTGTGCGGCGAGCATCGACTCCAAATCGACCGCCCAAATGTGATTCTAAGGAGTTAAGACGACCTACTTGAGCATTGAGATCGTCTGCAATGATCACACTTTCAGTGCTTTTTGCCTGACGAATGAGCCCTGCTAGTTCTCGATAGAAAGTACCCTTCTCAACATCAGAACTGCAGTCCGTTGGGGCATAAGCCGATACTACAAACAGGCACCGCTTTTTATGACGAGAGGCATTGAGCTTGATTGAAGTGGATAACCGGACGGCGCAAAGCCGACTGTTCACTGGGATCCAATCAAGCAAAGCGCGTTCAGCTCTGGGGCTGAGTGCAACTCGGATGGAGAAATGTGAAAGAGCTGAGTTCACCCTTGGCGTTCTGAGGTGTATAATCACGCTTGGGTCTTGTATGCGGGTTTCAGACACACGGCATACATCAATTTTAAGGGAGTATAAGTATATAAGTATAAGTAGGCATTGCTTGTTTGCCAATTTGACATATAGTACGGACGTTGAAAGCTCCTGTATAGAAAGGATTTCGTGGATCTAGAAGGGTGTTATTTTGTTTACTGTTAATAGGCAGTGAGGAGCATAAGGCCTTTCGGTCAGATAACTGACAGTCAAGTGACCCAGTGACGTTTGCTTGTGTGGTGGGAAGGGGTTGGGAAGGGACATCAGTGAACACTGAACTGCGCGGGCAAATTATACTTCCCGGTTGCCCAGGCCGAGGAAGGGGTTTGGTCGAGATACCCCATCTTGAGCCTTTGACTCAAAAGTCTGACCCACAAGGCAGTGGGAGGATGTAGGGTTTTGTTCGGGGACCCTGCCCCTAGCCTCTGACTTAAAATTCTGATCCACGGGGCAGCGGACAGTAGGGTTTTCCTTGGGGACCCTGCCCGGAGCCGATGACTCAATAGTCTAACCTGCTCGGCTGCAGGGGTTGGCCCAACCCGAGGGCGCAGGGAATAAGACATTACTGTCCCATTCCTGATGCGGCTGCGCACAGCAGGTGCCTTCTGAGCAGCACCGGACTCTTTGGTTTTAAAAGTATTTCGACGGTAGTTGATAATGCGCCGGCGGTCACGGTCAACCGTTGGGCGATCGGAGTGTGCGGTTTTGGGGCCGACATTTTTTAACCCGTCCTTCCTCCTGGGAAGGCAGCATCGCTGCTTCCATAAATATGGACATGCTGGTCGCCTGGGGAAACATTTTACTGCCTTCTTACTCCTGTCGCAGAGGACCGTACGACTTTATCCCCAGACCGCCTCGTAGCACGATTACTCGTAGTACGGGGTCTCGCTGCTCTTGGTCTGACTGCTCCCCTTTGGCCTTCCTGGCATGGTTGCGCCTTGTGGAACGACGTTCCAGCCAGTGTAGCCCACGGGATCATTGCAGCACTCAAGCCCGACTACCACCGTCAAGGTGGCAGCTTTAGGTCGGGCTGACAGAAGTCGACAGGAAGAGGTGGGTTCGACCCACGGAACTTCCGGCCAGTAAATTCACTCTCTAACCACAGCCATCTCGCCGAGGAGAGTGCTGTTTTCTATGCCCAATTTGGAGTTGCAGAAGCATAGAGGTGGTCAACCCTTGACCTGGCAGACCGGTATGTAAAAGATTACGGGACGTTTGGGTGCTGCCGGTGCTACTAGCTTCCCAGGATGAGGATCGCGAGATTCCCACTTCGCCTGGTTGCAGACGCTGCAGGATATGACTGCTAAGAGATGTCAGCCGCGTTCTTTTTGTCATTTTCTATCCAGATTGCTTGAATGAGTGTTCGGAGGAATCATTGTAGTAAACTAGCACTAAGTCGTTTCCCCCGTCCACCTTTATTCTTTTCCTCACAATAAGCTTTCAAATAAATCATGGTTGTGCGACAGTGAAGCATCGGTGTTGAACACTGATATCATGCTCTGGATGATGATGATGATGTGTGTGTTCTTCGCAAACATGGGGAGTGGAACGAAAAGTGATGACGGACGAGTGCATGATTGGAGTCCGCATAGCTATTACAGGAGCCGCAGAAATTCTCGATTCTCGCCACGGGCGACCGATAGAAATGCGGTCGATTTGGGTTTTGGACACGTTCTTCGGTGAGTAGCACGTAGTCAATCGCGGGCAAAGGCCGCAGGAGATTATTGGCCTTGAAACTCCATCTTCAGTTGGACCAGGAAAACTGTGCCCAAAATTGCTGAGTACCTCTATCCGGCCTTTTATGGAGTATGGCGCCCCGGTTCACTTCCGGTGTGCGAAAGACGCCATCTGCAACTGAAATGAGTATAGGGATTGTTTATGAGAAAGCTATTAGAACTGATATATCTTAGCCACATCGATAACTGTCTAGAGCTTAACTTATTCACCCTCGACTGCCGCCGCGCCAAAATAGACATACTCTTCCTGTATGGAGTCCTAGGAGAGCGGAACCTCCCGATGCTGTTTTCGCTATTTGACTGGGTGAATCCTACGCGAGGGTGAGTGCCAGTTTGAAGAGCCCAGGTTTCAGATGGATCATTAGTGTTTTACCTGTCTTTCAAGACAGTGAGTTTCTAGAGTGACCTCTTGAATAGTGATGCAATGGTACCTTCGGTCAATGTTAAGCTGAACCCTACATCGAAACGCCTTTGAACGCTTGGTTGACCAGCACTCAAACTTGGAAGTACGAGCCGGAATTCAGCAACTTACCACTATCCCGCCCGGAGTAAGCGCACAGTAGGGTTGATGCGAGACTGCGAGCCTTCTGCTCTCATCCATCTGAATCTGAATCAATGGTGAAAATTTTATCGGCAGGACCTTGGTGCTACAGCTGACCGGTTTTTCAGGACCTTGGTTAAACTAGGCGTAAGGAAGTATCAGGTCCCCTCGGAGGTGACGATTGTCCAGGAGAGACCGATCAAGTCGTGTTTCATAGTCAGCGTATTTGAGGATTCAGAGCAGGTTCACTGTACTTTTGCCCAATCAGCGTGGTATTCGGTACTTCCTGGCTGCTCGCCTCAGAATGTCAATCCGGTAGCAGCTTAAATAGCTCGATAAGCTCGGTAGCTCGACATACTGCTGCTGCATGTTGGTCCATCTCCGAAGCAGTTGGGATTCTGTGATCCGTTTGAGATTTCGCTGAATGTACTGTTGTTCTTGGCATGCCAAAGCCAGCCGGTACTGCATGTTACCGGAAGATTTTGATAATCCCATTTTTGATTTTCCTGGCACACCCACGCCTGACATCCGAATTGTACCACTCCAGGTCTTGGAGATCAAAACTTGCGTAGTTGGTGGGGTAGCACGCCTAATAGAATTAGACTCTACATAACGTCACGCAGTGATTCAGCTTTCCGGTCATTTTCGGCTCTCATCGGAGGCATTAGGAACGGTACCCTCCAATCATTTTCCAGGTTTGTTTTGAAATCTAGGTGAGATGAGTTCTGTCACGTTGGAGGAGAACCGCTACACTGCTTGATGACGAATTTGAGCTGACCTAGCCAAGGCTCCTGAGCGTACTTTTTTCAAGCTATTGATTGTGTGAGCTCTTGAAATTGTTTACACATGTTCTATTTGGTATTTTCGAATGCACGTGCCACAGCCGGGGGTTTAGTACGGGTAGTGGTGTAAAGAAGATCAGTCCTGGCAGAATAACAAGGTGTGAGGGTTTTTTTAATGACTTCCGAATTCATTAGGACGTCACTTTACTCATGTGACAAGATGAGATGGCTGAGGTGGGTAAACTGTTGGTATTCGGCGATTAGTTTCTGAAGCATTAATCTCCAGTCCCGTTCAATTTGATTCCGTGACAGAGCCTGAATGTATTCATCCTGCGAGGATTCAAAACTAGTGGTGGGAATGTGATACGGGTTGTTTGTCTGGCATTAGTTCCAAGAGTCCCTCTTGGTTATCATGAGGTAGCAAACATTGACCAGAGAACTTTGGTGTCCGAATATCTGGGTAAAGATATCAAGGATATCCGCGAGCCCTGGGTTACGAGCGAGTTTGCAGAGTTTGAAATTTTTGAACCTCTCATATGCAGCTGTCTTCACTTTCTGCAGAACTGAGCCAATCCCACTTGAAACTTGTCTTCCTACTTCTTGAACCAACTTCCGTTAGTTCATTCAGGCTACGCGTTAGTTAACAAGGAGCACCTTTAGAAGAACAGAGTAAGAATCTGCCGACGTATAAATAATAGATTAAAGTTGCAATACTAGTCTTTCGGTTGTAACCGGTGCCACCCAAAGGGAGTACGAGGACCTAAATGCTGCCAGGTTGTCCAACTCTGCACAGGAGCAGTCAACATACCGGGGTCAGATTCGAACCACGAACATTTCGGTCGGTGGCTTAACCTTGCAGAGAAGTATCGGAACACCAACCAGTAAACTCCACCGGGCGGACCACTTTCGCCTCGTTGGATTGGGACACCGGACCCAGTGTATCAATGGTTAATGACACTGACAGATCTGGCTCAATCACGCGATCAGTAGCGTTCCTCCATCAAATCTATTGCTTTCAATAAGTAGCCGCCGCACTCTCCGCTTTATCAAACGAAAAGAACGGTTTAGTGTCATTGAAGTGAATGGGCTTTCTCATCCAGCACGTGACTGTCATTCCATTATCCCCTCTGTCCTCGATATCCTTGGACTAATGTACCTCGGTACGCGGACTTTGGGGTAATATCAGATACGGGATGAAACACATCTCTGCGCGTGATAACTGAGTTAGGTATCAGCAATCGCCCAAAACCCAGCCACTTTTGTTTAGTTTGACAGTCGAATGGAAGAAAACGATTCGGAGGAATAGTCTAACGTACGGTTTCTTTTTGAGCTCTTTTCAGCTCATTAACTGATCGACTTCAGGGACGGTTACTGTAACCACCACAGTACCTGACAGTGTGGCCTAGTCCCTATTCGCCGTGCTGGGAATCAAGATCGAATTGGATGTAGTCGTTTACTGGAACCATGGACGACCTAGAGGCGACGCGGAAGTTGTGGAAAATGATATCGGATTATGCAGTCGAAACATGGGGTTTGCCCGAGTTTAACAAAAAGATATGCATAGTAGGTGGATAAACATACAAAGTTTGAATATATATTTTTGGAAAACGTATTCGGTCCTGAGTACCATCAGGAGTGGTTTATCTGTATCAAGGAATCAGCTGTCATATAGTAGACTCAGGCCTATATGTTTAGGTCCCTGTTGCCAGTCGCTGCTTCACTCTTGTTCGATACCGGCTGGTGAGCCTAGCTTACTCCATTTTTTTAAGCGGGCTCGCAACTGATTTGGCGTGATCAGCTGACTGTTTCCGGTTCGTTTTTATTTGGACTTGGTAGGTATAGAAGTATTGTTGGCATATGCTCTACTGCTTTCTACCCTTGTTCTCCTTTTCCTTTAGGTATCTATGATAAAGCATGGTGTACTGATGGAAAGTCTCGCCATGCTCACGGCCACTGTCTGGCGTTATCCACCACTTTCATGGGACCAAATTTAATGGAACTTCTCAATGAATCTGCCAGACTTTATCCTGGAACCGGTATTTTCCTACCTGAACTGGAACGACCGAGCCCGTGCTGCTCGTGTTTGTCGCCAGTGGCAGCGTGTTTTCCATTCACCTTCTCTCTGGCGAATAATGGTTTTCAAACCACCAGCTCGCCCGTTGACGCGGCTGCAGTATGATATGAAAGGTTATCGAATGTCATGGTACGTCATTTATCCAGCATCAACACTAACCGTTATCTTGTTTTCTTTTAGACTTCTTCCATGTAGATCGCCAGCTTTGCCAACCTGGGTTGGTTAACCGATCCGGTTGTGCGAAGCATTTGCATTTTTCGATGACGCATAAGTAGTGTTGTTGTTCGGTGTTTTCGCGTCTCTACCAGTTTACGTTAATTGCATTTTTCAACGAATCCGCACCGGAAATGTAACACAGTAAGCGATGTCCGGTCAATTTATACCTTAGGGCTGACTTCAACGTGAATATGAGTTAACTCCAGGATTGCAGCTTCCCACGCTATAGCGATTGTCGTAGACCCGTGGGGTTCATAACCCGGTCTACGCAGACGAGATCAAATGTTTCAGTCTGGTTTGACAGCGACAAGCCATAGTTTCAGTTGGCCCTCGGCGTCGGTGTAACCCCCCGCAAGAATTTGGGTGATTTGTTAGGTTGGCTGATACAACGACACATGCGAGGACACACAATCAGCCCGATTCCGAAGTTGATGGACATCCTGAATGCTGTGCACTTTGTGGTTTCGAGGATATCTAGACCGCTGCTAAGTCTACCGTTGCGACCATTTGAGGCAGTAATCGATGTGAATAGGCGGTTACTTCAGACGGATATGCGGATGTGCTGCCTGGCAAATATGTACAGAGTATACAGAGTGTACAAAATACTTCAGGAGAGTTTGAACCATTAGCGTCATCGTCCGTTTTTCTCACTTGCGTGTAAATTTAAAGTGAATTAATTCGAACTTACTGAAATGAGACTATCGGCAACGTAATTGCACCATTAGGTATTTTCGTCGCATTCCGTATGCGGTTTCGACTTTATTTTTGCGAATCAGTATGCCAGCGTATTTAGATGCTGCAGCAGCATTCTTTTCAGGCAGTATTTCCTGTCCATGCATACATCAGACATGTATGTGCCTGTGACTCAGTAAGCTGAAAATCGAACTGTTAGTGGTTAAAACTGATGATCGACTAGGTTCTTTTAAGAGTACTGAAAGGTACTCATCCTGCCGTTTTTTATCCACCTTGCAGCACTTGACCTCTACTTGGTTCATTCATTTCTAAAATTTTCACTCCATCTCTTAGCTGCCTTCGCACCATTGGTTCCTACGTACGCCACTACCGCTTTGTGAGGACTGAGGACATCTTTCTGCTCAACCGAACGTTGAGTCTGATTGCGAAGTTTCTAGAAGCAAGCGCTTCGAAAAAGGCATCAGTGTCTCAAGAGCCCGCGAATTCCACATTTATTCCCGGTGAAGAGGATGACACAGCTTTGGATGAAGAATTAGAAAGTGAGAATGGTTCCACTAGTTCTACAGACGACAACTTGATGTCGTGGGAGGATGAAGATGACTCTTACCGCGAGAGTGTACACCTTTCGAAATATGCCGGGTTGATTATGGGTGACCCTGATGCAGAAGCCACTCTGGAGTTAGTGTTGAAACTTCAGGAAAGAGAACTTTTTGGTCAGAGCGATTCCGATACGTCAAATGAGGTGAGCAGTCCTGGATATTCCTATGCCGTCTATATGTATCATTTCGGCTTAATTATCTCGTGGGCAGCGATCCAGCTTGTCACCTTGTAAGCAAGTCTAAAAATAGGAACTTCGATCCTTCGGGCCGGGAGAGTGAACACGTCGCGCCTGCTAGTCGAAATTGACTTCCTAACAGAAGTATTTCTAAAGCCCCATGACACTCATCTCCGTGACATTTCTCGTCGTTCTGTTTTGATATTGTTGACAGAATCTTGTGTGCATACATCTCGCCGTTTAGCGTTGGCATCGGTTTGTGGTCAAATTTGGCCACAGTTTTCTATCCGTCAAACCTACACACAAAAAAGTTCTTCATTGCTGAGGCTCGGTGGACCAAAGAGGCTATCCAGGGACTGTTTTTAGGTTACAGCTTCGCTTTCACTAGGTCTACGGGCATGACAACACTCACACCTCAACTGTCACATCACGTCGCTGCGTTCTCACGCTTGTAGGTCAAATGTTGATCGAATATATATATATATATATATATATATATATATATATATATCGAATGTACTACCTGGGTGGTGCATCTTGATTTAGATGGCTAGGCTCAACATGACTACGGGTTTCATTGCGCTATTTGGATACCATGGGAATGTATAGCACGATTTGATCTCCTCGATTTCTCCTGAGACGCGTTTTCAAGTACTCTGGACCGCCACAACAACGTCTCATACCAAACCGAAAACAAAAGACAACTGTTGTTGCGCAACCAAGCAAGGATTACCGCGCACCGTATCTGCAACCCGTACACCCCATTTGTGCAAAAAAAACATGGGTAAATTTTGTCGACATGCTCAAGAAAATGCTTGCTCTGCAGTTTGGCGCTGACTCGTGACGGGTTTGCGCAACGCATATCGGAATATATGAGGTGATCTGTAGAATACCAGTTAGTTGGTCTCAGTTTACTTCTTATGGTAGGGCCGTTTAGGGATGCAGTGGAATATAAGGGCCCGTTTACACATCCAGTGACTGCCATTGTGGACCTACCACCATCTGCGTACCACAGTGAGCTAAGTTCATACGGAAAATCACTTAATTATTTGCTAGTGTTCTCATCTTCCCTATTGACCGTAACACTAGTGCTTCACTGCCACACCACCACGGGGGTGTGTCCACCGTAGATTTATGTAATTGATTATAATGTCCCTGTCGATGAATAACTAAAGCAGACATGAAAAGTTTTGTAAATTGACCAAACTGAGAAATGCCGTTCTAGAGAACTTGATCTGTTGGTTTGGATGATGCTGCTCCGGTATACCGCCGAGTGTGACCGCGATGGTCGTAGGACGGGTGAACGCTTTACAATCATTCAGCTGTTAACAGGACCCTGTGTATTCGACAGATAATCTCCTTTGCACACAAATTTGGTTTTGATGGGTGACTCCACTGAATCCAACTGGATTTCTCGTTTACAATGGTCTCAGCAACCGTATGATTCTGTGTCGCTTCGTTTTTACTCCTGGAAAACAAGCTCACCGCTAATACACGGGTCTCTATGTCACAGCTAGCCAGCTTCTACTTTCGGATGGGGGGCTAATCTGTCAAATATACGTCCAGGATCAAGTAACATTAGTTTGGTGGATTCCTGAAGGACTACCACATTTCCCACAACTGACTAAGAGGAATGGTGCACATGTATGTTTTAATGCATTCCATCCCGCCATAAAATAGTCTGCAAGGGTGTTCGCGCATAAATTGTTCTATCAATCCCGCAAATCGTAAACTAGTTCGGGAATGATTGTACTATGGTTAACCCTGTGTAAAAAATTTTCGTTTAGATTTGCGTAGTCAGTTTCCATAACTTTGTACCAAATGTAGTTTACACATGCGCTTCGACTTTTATCTCAATCGGTTGGATTATTTGTGTATTACCTGTAACTATATGTTGTGTTGTCCTACGTTGTAAGCCCTAACTGGACTTCGATTTGTGGCACTAACTAAACGAACATAGTGATTGATTGATTCCGCCGGCTTTTGATCGCAATTTTTCAACCTGCAGAATGACCCTTGCACAAATGACCTCATCACGCACTCTTCCCGTCCATCCGAAAAAAACTGCAGGTGCAGCCCAGGTTTCAGGGAATGGAGGCATACGCCGGCGTATCTTCATCAGATGAAAAATATGGAATGCACTGACAGTTCGTAGATAACGGTTTATGGGCGCGTCCGAATGAAGGACATATGAACAGAGCGATCGTTCTGATATCCCTGGAGAACATCTTTTGAATTCACCTTGGGCTGAAAAAATATGCCAATATAATACACACTCCGCTGGTCGTATTCAATCTTGTTAGTTGTCATTTTACGCGCTGTGTTGCAGCTTAGTGGTAGTGGCGCCTCTGTACAATCAGCAAGAGGATGAAAGGCACTCATCGAATTACAATATGCACATAGGCCTTAGGAGAAACGCCACCCAGTTAATCTCTTTGTATTGACAATTTGGGTGCACAAATTTCTCGCCGATAGGTTATCTCCTTCTGACTAGCCTGTGGCTCAACCATACTGCGGTGTTTGGATTTTTCACCACTGTTGAACTGTTTGTTTCCCAGCCATCGATGAACAAGTTATAACCTTCAGGTCGCTGTATCAGTTTGTCACCTTCTTGCCAAACGTACCAAATAACCTCAGGATAAAGTT
Source organism: Clonorchis sinensis (assembly GCA_003604175.2). Classification (NCBI taxonomy): domain Eukaryota; kingdom Metazoa; phylum Platyhelminthes; class Trematoda; order Opisthorchiida; family Opisthorchiidae; genus Clonorchis; species Clonorchis sinensis. The sequence continues at coordinate 41,903,187 of CM030370.1, forward strand.
CTGGATGCTGGTGGTTACACGGTCAAAATGCGTGCGTAATGCCACACCCCCCCCCACCATATCGTTCGTGCAAAAGAGTGACTTGCCAGTTTTTGTTTGGCAGAACTTACTGCACGGCGATCGTTGAATGGACTTCTCAACAAAGACTTTGTCTGCCTTTCCTGGCGTGACTAGATCCGTTTCGAAACCATTTTATACTTTTCATCTAGGTAGATACGTGTTGGATTCATTCTTGTTCTACTATGGCTCAAGTGGTTAGAGCGCCAATTTACTGACCGGAAGGTCCGTGGTTCGAATCCCACCTCTGCCTCTCGACTTCCTCTGTCTAGGCTTGGGCAACCTGGCAGTATCTCAGCCCTCGTGCTTCCTTCGGGCAGCATGGCAGCTAAGCACCGGAAGGGTGTTACAGCTGAACTATTTTTTGTTCTACTATGACAAGTCAAAATATTCCCAGGGGGAATATATGGATTAGTCATGTCTTCTGTTGCCTGTCCATATTAAACGTCTAAAGGCTGGTTTTATTAGCACACATCTGAGATCATCAACGCTATTAAGAGCTATTCGAACAATGCGTTTCTCTCGGCTTTTTGGATGACAGCCACAGAAAGCCTCTTTTTTGAGGTGGCTGGTTTCGAACCCATTGTTAACCCCAGATGTTACCACAACTCCAACACGGAGAACAACAGTCGTCTCGGTAGACAGCGTTTCAGTATGCGTAGCACATGGCCGACCCACCGCAATCGATGGTGCTGGATGTTTTGCGCGACTAAAGTGCCTGCTACATAACCAAATCCCCCGTTTTCTAATTACTTGGTTACAAATCCGTTGACACCATCCGTTCGACCTTCAAACAGGGGAATAGAGTAGTCTGTCTACCGCACAAGCGTATACCCACATTGAAATGCATTCGTTACTAAAGGAGGGGAAATATTATATTAGCTTGTGATTCAAATAAGCTACCGCAAACATATAACAGTAAAACCACTATGTGGACGCCCCCCCCCATATTGATGGTTTCCGTAGGTCCTCTCAAATTCTTATTGTGTTGTTTAGATTAATTAGATTTAATTTATTAATTAGATTAACTAATTAATTTCAGCCGTTCTGACCGCAAACGTTGGATAAACTCTCCGCGTTTGGCCAGCCGGCTACGTTGCTCATTCTCTAAAATTGAAACATGAAGCCGAACACAATACCAAGCTGCAGTTAAATCATTCACACACCCAGTACCAACGCACTCCACTATGTCAGTACCTCTGGAGTGGTTGCCTTTGACTGGTCCTCTCGTTAGCCGTTGTGGAGGAGGATTACTTTATTCCTCTAGTGATGGTGGAAGAAGGTAGTTTTCGGGTCCCGATTTCAAGTTTTTAATTGAGACTGCTACTCGTGAGTCGGTAATCCAGGCGACCATAGTGAGCTGTTGACTAAAGATTAAGTCTGGGAAACTTTGCAGCACAACGTTCTGTTTGATTGCTTTTAGCTCACCTAGAAAAACAGGTGTGTTTCTGCAAGAATGGTCCATTTTGTGCATGGATTCTATGTTCCCAACCAGAATCGCCTCGCAAATTGCTCCTTGATGGTACGGAAGCACGGCGTAAACCGAAAATAAAAAGCACATCAGCTTGTCTGTGGTACCCTTTTCAGTGCATAACTGCTGCACAGTCTGAAGGAAGCACAGGAATCTAGCTACTGCCAACTTGCTCAAGCCCACACAGGGATAATAGTAGTGAGGAGCAGGTTGGAACCAGGGTCTTTCGTTCAAGCACTTTAACCTTCATCCCTCGAGCTCCAACAAATTACTGTTTAGGTAGCCAAACATATCCTTATCCCTTGTGTGATTTCAAACGTATCTGGGATTTTGGAGGCAATTTATGAAATGTATGGGACTGTCAAGTAGCCCCTTCAAACTGTTGGTTACGATGCTCATAACTGGTTCTGGATTTACCTGTACAGAATGATGATAACTGGCTACTATGTGTGGCGATTCCCCTGGATTAGTGTATGCATATGAATTTCCCGCTCAGCATTTTTGTCCACTACCTCGTGCTGGATTTATTTAGCGTGCATTCTTACCATGTTTCACCGCCCGCCACAACACTTTGCTGAGACTCTAACCTTTCTCTGTTTACTTCATATTTCATTTGGAAGAATTTCGATGTCTCCAATTTTCTGGGAGAAGTGCGTTCACGTTCCTTTTCGACGTCCAGACCCACTATTATTCCGGGAGCCTCAGCACGTGGTCACGTCTATCAACGGAGCCAGAGTTGCCGTTACCCCCATCGACACCATCATCCGCGTCCCCCACCTTCCGTAATAAGCTTTCTTCTGGATTTTCACTGTGAAGTAGACGAGTCTCGCGGGTCTGTCTACGGCACTGGTGGGGCGCTTCTGTCTACTATTCGCCGAGTTATACGGCAGCTATCTTGCGTTGAACGACTGAGGTTCACAGATCTATTTCTCAGCTTGCCCGACGCACGAAACCTGGTACTAGATTTAACGGAGGTGAGCTTTTTCTTGCCAAGTTATTCCGGTAATTTTTAGCGTATATTATGTTGATTTCACTGCGTGAGCGAATTTGGCTGTAATGATGCAATATTCCAAAAAGTGAACTATTCAATTACTTGGAACAAGCCGAGTCTCAAGGCAATTTGTTTTGTAGAATCGGAGAAATGAGATATGCCTAGGCTTGGAACTGTCTCAGGTGTTTTTGAGGAATCTATTTTTGTTCATTCATTGATTCGTGATTCTTGGGATCACACTTTCTATACGGTGATATTCAACCCCGAGCGCACTATTTGCAACATCGATTTTTAACGTTTGTGTCTTGCTAGCATGTAGTGCCACTGAACGCTCGATTTTAGGCTAAATCATTATCCTGAAACATGCGCTGAAAACAAACAACGGTTTGACAGGATTTGTAGAACTCGTGTGACTTTGTGACGTCCTGATCGACTGTTTTCTGGCATTGCGATAAGTATTGAATAGACGAAGTAAACGCTTAGAGGACAACAAACTAAACACCATGGAACCGGACTGGATAAGTCTGGATGTAAGAACGGACTGGGTGAATAATGTTGAGCTTGATACAATGCCTTGGAATTAGGATGGGAACGGGTTTGGGGTGTAGGGTGAACAAGGTTTAGGCAAAGTGAAATTAAAAACCATATTTCGCGGTCGAAATGCTCACCAAGTGTATTGTAACGTCAGAAGTCAATTGGTGAACGAAGTTTTATACGGTGCTACACATAACAAAGCAAGTAAAAACGCGGACGAACCTCGATTTCGACTTCGTTTACAAACAGATGGGAATTTAAATAAAATTTGTGGCTACGCGGTCCAATAATGAGGGCGAAAAATAGGCGAATATGAACAAGGCAACTGTTCGTACCAAAAGAAAGAAACGAGAAATGGGCAAACGAAGACGCGCATCTTTTTGGAGCGTACAGAAAGCCACACAGGCCAAGTGTGCTGATTCCAGGCCTCTAACAGCAGCATCTTCTGTTTAACACAGAAGTGAGCTACCTTGTCGGGAATGAAGCTAGTTTATCGATACGGCCGGCTGCTTCCGAAATGTACTTGGTGGTGTAGGATCTTAGCACTGGTGATGCTCAGCGAGCAGAGCAATGTTTCAGCACGCTACAATCCAATGTACGATCTTTTGCTGAAAAAAGCAAATAAACCTGCCGATTACAACAGAAACGATTAGGTTCATCAGTTGAAGTGTTTGGCATAAATCTAGCAACTGTTAAAAGTGTCTGCATTTCCGCAGTTTTGCTCCTATCGGCCGTACGCTCCATGTTCACTAGGACACAACAAATGTGCCCTGCTTACACGTTCGAACACAACTGGGAAAGTGTGAAGCAGAGTGGTCATCCTGACGTGTCCGTTAGAACTCAGTATAATCGCACAAGTAATCAGTCACATTCTGGATTATCGTGTTGAAATTTGTGATGCCTGCGCCACTTTTTAAGCCACTCCGGCTTAGTAAAAGCGGTGTATGGCTGAGGATGATGCAACAACGTATTCAGTATGACTGCCGTTTGAAAGGTTATAAAACGCTTCTACAAGTCGTAGCCTAATCGATGATCAAGTAACTTGCCATATCTACGCTTTGGGATAATCCCATTGCATAATCATGGATATTCAGGAAGAAGTGTATAGAACCCCCCCCCCATAGAAGGTAGACCCCACATGTGGGCACAACTTATTTGTCTTTATGTGTATCACCCTTGACATTTTTCTCCATATCAGTAGTGTGGGTTCATTTTTCCATTTTAAACATCTATTTTGCTTTTCAAAAGACCACTTCGAACAGCCTAGTCGATCTCAACCTCGTACATTTGAACAAGTTGTCCAGTGACCCGACCATTCAAAGCGCTCCTGTTGTACATCTTGGCCAGGCAGTCGTAGATAGTACATCAGCCCCTGCTGATTGGTATCTATTGGATTCTCGATGGCTGGCTGCACGTCCGAATCGACTTCACCAGAACCCGCTAGCGGATATCGCCAGTTTGTTTCCGAATCTCAAACGCTTATCCATCGCCCCAACCCAGCTGACCGGACCTATGCTACTGCGCCTGCTTTACCAAACCAACCTAATGGAACTTTTCCTAGTAGAGGTAAGTGAGACATCCTCGGTACCTTGCGTCGTCGGTGCTTCTACATAAAACTTGCCAATTGTGTGTGTTAACCCGTTAGTCTGGGTCTCATTCGTTTTTATGATTTTTGGAATACATCATCATCATCATCGACAGCATGACATCAGTGTTCAACACCGATGCCTCAATGCCGTATGTTTGGAATACATACAATGGTGAATTATATTCCGGGTTCTAGGACAACTACGCTCTGGCGAAGCAGTCTCAGATATCGACCCACCGTGATCCCTTCCAATTGCAAAGAAAAGAGCTGGGACGTCTCTCTTTATAGGTTGAGTTTCTCTCGATACTCATCGGTTTATAGATCATCATCATCGTCATCTTCAGCCGTAAAAACCGTGTGCATTTTGTACGGTGGCTAAAGCCGAACAATCTAGGTGGGGGGGAGGTAGGAGTGGATGGCTACGCATTTGAGAGATTGCAGAGATTGAAAAGGGAAGCTGTGCACTGAAGGCAACAACTTGGATATATGGGCGCCATTGAGTACTGGACTGTCTGTCGATGTCTTTAACTGTTGATGTGTCCCGTCTCGGGGTCCTCATCCGGGGGACACCAACGACCGGCCCAGCTGTTTGCTTTCAGTGGGTTTCCTATTTCCCTGCTAAGTCCTTGCTTGACCACCCCTGGCTCGTTTCCTTTGTAAATATGCGTGGTTTTTACAGCTAAAAATGATAATGGTGGTGATTCAATCCTTCGCGTGGTTGTGCAAAAAGGGCTGTTCAAGAAATTCGGTTTGCTGGTATACCAGACCAGCGCAACCTATGGAATGTGATCAGTTCATCTATTCGATTTAACATCGTAACGTTGCAGAAGTTCAAATAGCAAAGTGGCTACCTTCAAGAGAGACAGTCTAAAAGAGGCAATTTTTGTTAGATCCCTAAAAACATGTTGCATTGGTGAACCTTTCCATGGGCTAGTTTGGGTTACTCTGTTTGGCTCATGCATTAAGAAACAACTTAACTCACCAATTTAAGAACATTCTCAATTAAACCCAATCTCGTCTGGACGGAACGCACTACTCTAAGCCTGTCGAATTTTCTTCGACGACCCACGACCTGTTAAGCCCCTCTTGGGGATCATCAGGTAGGTGTAGGCCCCAACTTTCCATCGACCTTATGTTCTACTTGAACCCAAATTAAACGGAACTCATGAAATGCGCTTATTTGCACACCAATTAGGTTTTAACCCAACCTTGTTCGTTCCAACAGGGGCACTCATCTTGCTGGGTGGGAAGATCGTTTGAAGTGTTATTCTTTCAAATGGCTTACTGCTACTTATTGGCTTCTGCCTTTTGCATCCTTATATAGGGTACGTTAGTCACGTTGCGTTGCTTTCCGCTACTCCTCATTATCTCTCCTTTTCCCCGTCGGAGTTGTGGGGACTTGAACTATTTCGTACTGGCATATGTAGTTACCTCTGCTTCTTATAATTACCCTCTTCCAATTTCAGACTGACTTTACGCGGTTCACTCTCCAGCAAACATCACTTCAAAGCTCTTCCTTCTTGGATCATTATAACCTCCTCCACCTTGATCATAGCCCACATCAGGATGTTGGTAAGCTGCATCAGGATACGGATGAAGACCTGATCGAGTGGGGTGAGGATGTGCCGTACTACAGAGATTCTCTGACCTCTACAGATATCAGTCTGGTTGCTGTTTCTAGTATCTGGCATGCTATCAGGCCGGCTGTTTGGCACGCCGCACGAGCTTTACGTCCCAACTTGTCCGTTCAACTTCGGAACTACTTTCTTCGAATTACCCTTGATGGCCCCGTACTACTCACGCAAAACGGCGCACTAGTGCCTCGCTTACTGTCTCTCTGGCCAATGCAACCCTGTCCGGTCTCCGCACTAATATTTCGAACGAGTAAAGGTCCTCAGTTCACCCAGGCTTTTTTAAGCTTGAGCAATAAAATTAACCTTGGAACTTATTCAACTACATTAACCACGCTCGTCATTTCAATTGAGGTTAGTATTCTTTTGTAGTCCGAATATACTGTAACGAATTTTGGCGTGCTTTGTGAATTTTAACTCGCCTTTTGTTATGGTTTGGGTTTGCTAGTGCTCATTACTCACCGACTTATTCGTCTAAATCTTATGTGCACCTTTTATGAGACTTGGCCTGTTCTAGCAGCGGAACTGAGACGTCTTCAGGTGTTCGACAATCGTTGTCTCAGAACCATAGCTCGTGTGGGATGGTGTCGGCGAATCCGTAACGAGGCAATTAGAAAGCGAGTTTTGGGTTGTGCAACGGGTACTTCCACTGAAGTATGTGTCCAGCACCAGAAGCTGCGTTGGTTGGGACATGTTGCTTATGCCTAACCATTGTTTCCATGCCCAATTCAGAGTGGCGGAAGTAGAGAGGTGGCCAACCCTTGACCTGGCAGAGGGGTACGAAGATTACGAAACGTTTGGGTGCTGTCGGTGCTACTCGCCTTCCAGGATGGGAACCGCGTGATCCTCACTGCGCCTGGCTGGAGACACTACAAGATATGGTTGCCAACCGGTGTCAGTGCCGTTCTTGTTGTCAGTTTCTATCCATATTGCCTGAATGAGTGTTTGGAGGTGTAGGCACCTCAGAATGATTGTTGTAAGCTAGCGCTAAGTCACTTCTCCGTCCACCTTTATTCTTTTCTTCACAATAAGGCTTTCAACTAAATCATGGTTTTACGGCAGCGAAGGATCTCTGTTGAACACTGATGTCATGCTGTCCATGTTGATGATAATGTGCACCTTTACAATCATTCAAGTTCACCAATCCCGTCGCTTTGGACCGTGGTACATCCGTTTGTGAACGAAGCAAGTGGTCAGCAAATCTATATCCCATAGCACTCAACTCACATTCCTTCGCCCTAACAGATTGGTGGTTATCCAGGAGAGATACAACTCACAATTTGATGACCGACCCCAGATCAAGTCTTCACATCAATCATTAATTACAGAAATCTATCCACGGCCCAAGGTCGATCCGCCTGTTGTCAAAACAAGTGCGCAACAATGCCTCCTCATGCAGTGATGATTTGGTTTTAACTAAATCGTGTCATACAGGAGGGGTTTGTTCTTCATATTGCCTTTTCTCACATTTAAACGACATTCGGTATGAATAGGAACATCCGAATACTTTATGATACGACACTGCTTATAAGGTTTATCAAAACCTTCCTGGGGCCCATCAGTTCGACAATCTCAGGATTTCCACCCTGCCTATTTCGTGCTTGTTCACCAAATAGTAGTCAGCTGTTGAGGAATCTTTATCAACCTTATTAGTTGCACCATACTACGGAAAAGTACGTCATTTTGAATATCGACGCACCTCACTTATGAAGGTAATCTCTCAGTTATGGACACTACTATGAGGTGTTTCACTCCATTTTCATTTCAGCGTCTGAGTCTATAGGTTTGTTCGACATAGTCATTAGTTTTCCATCCGTTTGATCAGCTAGAGCCAATGACTAACCTTTGTGACAATAAAGGATAATTTTCAGCCACATCAATCTGATGTAACAGCAATCGACGCCCGTTAATTGTGAAAGGGTTCAAACTACGATGCTACCACCACGAGAAAATCCGAAGGTTATTGCCGATCAAGCATGATTATTACTAAGTAAATATATGGTGGATTAACTATGCCCTTCATTCCATTGCGTTGTATTATCATATTGGCTCACACCATAGGTAGCGTTATAATACTGGTTCGGTCGCTTCTTCCTCTTCTAGGCATCTTCGGGAGATCAGCTCGATCCACCGTCTACTGTGGAAGCATCCGCTAAAAGTGATAACGACTGGAAAGAAATCAACGAAATTCTTCGTAGTCTACCTTCACTTTGTCCTTCACTTTTGCTCTTGGCACTTGGTGGCAATGTTTGCTATTTATCCGTTGTAACGTTGCTGGTGATTTGTCGGCATCACAATCGTCATCGCAGTTTATGCGACTCAAATTTCGACCCCCATCTGGATTTGATTGTCGAGGACAATTGTTGCAGCTTGGAGGACCAGGAAAGAAAAGATATTCCAGCAACAGTCCTCGCGTGGTATTCCGCCATAGACAGTGTGGGAAAGGATAACGGCCGACGTAAAACGGCGGCTGAACGGTGTATCACTGATGCACTTAAGCTTCCACACTGGCAGTTTGTCAGTTCGGCACAATTTCAAAGCAAACTCTACGACTTCTTGAACTGATTTCCAACTTCCTGGTGGATCTGGACAATCGCCTTTCGTATTGTGCCTTGCTGCTCTGAAACGTTTCTATTGTGGGCCTCTTTTCTATCTGTTTCAACAAGTCATCTTATCCGCGAGAATTACCAACTCTGCATTTAATTAACTTCCAGCATTTACCTTATTCAACACCGTCTTTCAGTCGTTTGCAACCTTTCACCGCTTTCTAGTTCCGACCAAATTCTGTACATCAGCCTCTTTTTTTTCTTCCTTATATTTTGGTAGGCCAGTGTTTAATATTTTTCACTAGCATGAGCCCAAGCAACCCTATGTGAACTACTTATTATTACATCGAAGAGACCAGTTCTGTGAGCGACTGCTTTGAAATGACATGAGTCTTCTGTTTGCGACTTGTCTTTTCTATCGTCATCAGTCACGAAGCGTGCCCTAGTTGTTTCAACCGCCTCATTTTCTGGAATAGAGTACTACACACTGCAGTTTAGAATCATATCTTTGCAAACCGCAGGCAGGTTCCGTTGGCGTCACAAAGTTAGTGGGTAGTTTGTGGTTTCTGCTCTTAAATGCATCAGAGTTTTGTAGGTTTGTTCGACTCGATTTCACCGTGCGAGCTAAAGTCAGGTTACATAGCACACCTTATTTGTCCTTATTGGAAAGGATAAGAAATACGTCTCTAACGCCTCGCGAAATGAGGTTCGAAATAGAAGTAGGGATACACTGTTCGAAATTTTCAGTGAATCGCCTGATTTCCACTAATAGAGGAACACCACCATTCACTGTTTTGGAACTGTGTTTAAGGGATGTGAAATCCAGGCGCAGCTACTTGTTCGTTCATACTCTGAGGTGTTGGTGGTTACAGTTTCCACCACATTGAGTGGACTTCATCTGCGAACAAACGCACAAAGTTTTCAATTGGTCATTCTAACTGTTACCGCAAGAAGACAAATTTCTCGGATTGTTGGTATTGTGGGGAGATTTGGTTTTTTGTGTGGAGATTTCGTCCTGTAAGTGAAGCCAATCTTGGCTTTTCAGCATAGATTGGCTTCACTTAAAAGGACGAAATCTCCACAAATTTTTTGGAGTTATTGCTAATATTTCGTCTTTATTCCATCAACTGTGTACCAAGAGTGATCGGTCTGCGGCCTAAAGGGAAGCAATAAGGTGGTGGAAGGGACTAAAAAGCTAGTAAGTAAACTAATCAGGTACAGTATTCAAACGCCAGGGCAAATCAACGATGCCTGTCCAAGTCTTGTGTGCGCACGGATTCGGTTGATATCGATTGATCAGCATGAGCTCACTAAACGCTAACAGTTTCGGATTGACTTTTCAGAGTAAGACTGAACGATGTTCTTGAATCAACCTGGTGGCTTGGATATGTCCCATCATCAGTGAAGCGTGTTTCCAAGACTGGTCTGTCTTGATTCCACTGACTAATCACTAACCTGACTTAAGTGGTGGGGATCAGCTCTGAGCCATCTTTGCAGGCTCCTGTCAGTCCTGCCGATTCAGACATCGCCGCAACTTCAAGTGGACCGATACAGACATGTGGCGCATTCCTTGTTGAAGCTCTTAGACTAATCTGCCGAGGTTCTGTTAGGAGAATCAGTTGTGTGATTCGCTAAGTACGACTGACTGCAGTCTGTAGTTGTTGCTATCTCCCCCACATTGTAATCTGAGAAAACATCCTTTTTACCTGTGTGAATTATTTAGCCCGTGGACGCCGATAAACCCGTGCGCAGTACTACGTTTGTTAAAAAATTATTCCTCCCGGGGAACTACAAGTACGCCTAGCATGCGTGAACTGGACCATTATTATGGCTCGTCAGGGTAAGACTTTACAATTGAAGCTACTGTCTAAGCCATGTTAGCTCTCAGTGCAGTGAATACCTGAGCGTTTGGTGATAAACTAACCCAGCAGTGCGAAATTATTGTGCAGTTTCGAAATGCAGGTTAATTGGAATTCAAATTGTCCATATATCCAAAATGACTAGAATTAGACTGATGATTATGACATCAATTTTCGTACGCCGCTGACGAGATAAAAACGAAATCTTGACATTCATTCCGCAAATCTCGTCTACTTGCTTCCATAGTCTAGTGGTAGAGGATTATGGTTCGAAGATTTTGGACTGTGTCACTGAAAACAATAACTTGAACATTTATTCCACGCTGAGTGCCTTAATCCTCATGATCGTCAGTTCAACGATCGGGCGTAAAGACACGCAGAACTTTTCAACCAATTGGAAACACGCAGAACTTGTTTCTATCACATCAAATCAAATAGTCGGGCAAAATAGAATTCTTGATACGGTAGCCACCGCTCCACATTACGCGTGTCGGACAATAGCATCGAATGTAATCTGTAGCGCAGGTGGAGGTGAAGTGGCCAGTTTGAAGTTATCTGTCTCTGTTAGTTGTCGAGATTAGAGAATGAAAATGTTTTAACGAACATTTGGCCACTGAACATTAGCGCTTCGGTTCTTACGCTGCGACACAGTAGCCCCAGACAGACTACAGGAAGATGTCATATTGCAGTGGATCTTACACAATCAATAGGCTTACGAAATGCCGCAGAAACCGCACAGGTATACGCAGAGTTTTGCGACACGTCGGCGAACAGACTGTCCAGCTATATACAACATAACAGTAGGCGCTTTATTATTGTAGCTTTATTCACACGCGAATCTCACTTTGTTTAAGTTATCCGGACATTGCGTTTTCAAATTCTACCTTCCGTCGGTCCGTCACATGTCCGATTAAGTACCGGTGAACTGATTCTTATAAGTGGACCGCTTGGATTGGTGTGTGAGGAAACTCGGTCGATCTAAATCTGTCTAAAACCTTCCAAATGGTAGTGTACCGCGAGCTTTCAACACGCTCCAGCACAAGTCCCAAAAGCCTTGCAGTACGATTAATCCTGATGGGCATCAGCTAGCCATACACTCATTAAATATATCCTAAGACTTGAGGTGTTGAAGCGAAATTCCATTGGACACCTGAAAGGGCTACAGTACCTAGGCCTATTCTGGGTCCCACTTAGGTGGGGTGGGAGTCTGCAAGGTGTTCGAGGATGGGCTTCGTTACCATGTTTTTGAGAGGGCGTGGGTAGCTGCACGTGATCTTTTTGAAAGCGAAGTATAGACCATCAGAGTACCATAGCGGCTACCTTAGTTTTGAAAGTGAGCGCTGTCATGCCATATGTAGATGCGTTCAGGCACAATCGATGGGCTGGTATGGTGTATCTGGATTACCTAGGTATCCTGCGTCCAGCAGATGGCGGCCGACTGCTGTTCGATGAAATTCCTTTGTGAGAACAATGAACTCCGGTGTTATCGAGTCCTGCGAGATGGCTCAGTGGTTAGAGCGCAAATTTACCGACCGGAAGGTCCGTGGTTCGAACCCCGCCTATGCCTCTCGACTTCTGTCTAGGCTTGAACAACCTGGCAGTATCCCTTTGGGTGACATGGGAGCTAAGCTCCGGAAGGGTGTTACAGCTGAACGATTATCTCTTTTTTATTGCCTGCGACAGCGCGGTTTTTACAACATCCAAAATGACTGGATAGATTATTTTTTTTACCCAAGGACTGACAATATTTTTTCTAGCTTAAATCCTATCATGGATACACTAGTGAGGACGTTTATGAAGTGCACATCGAAAGTCTTTTTCAGACTGGCTAGATCATTTGCACCGCTTCCGATGATTTGAATTAGCTGCGAGATGACTTCATTAACTTCACTGCAGATGGAAAGCGGCTATGACTCTAGACACTTGAAACAAACCATCCTGAACAATAAAGGTGGTGGTAGTACCATCCTGTGAAGACCTCGTTGAGGAAGCAGAATCTCAATAATGCACAGTTTGAACCAGTTCAGAAAATCTAATATCACTTTGTTGAACGAAGCCAATTTTGTCAGTACAGCTATAAGGAAAGATAAGAGACTGGGTGTAGAAACTCCACTGACGAATTATCTCATAAGGTTTACAAACGTGTGTCTGATGACCAAGTGGTCCAAGTGGTGCTCACACGTACCTCGTCCTCATGTTTAGCGAAAATTCACAAAGTCGATAAGCTCGTTCAACCCATATAAGATACGACCAAATCAACCTATCATGTTGTTGCTAAATAGTCAGTCGATTATCTCATGTTTTGATTTTCGGCTGAATGACGGTATTGTTGGCTGCTCTGACCTTTCTTTTCTTTTAACCAAAATTAGCTATTTAGTTTCCGATCGGTCAATTTCGTGATTTTAGAACGCCCCTTTAGGCACGTAAAAAGGCAGTCAGAGTGACGACATAATGTTTATGCGATACTGATGAAATAATGAGGCGAACGCTAGGAGGTTTTCGAAACCCCGGTGTTCAAATTGTCCCTACTGAGAACCTTGTCGATCTGGAGCACACAGGCGACGTAGTTTTCTTCTCTGAAGACCAACGCGAAGCACAAACCCTGTTGAATAGACTGACCACCGTCATACCAACTTTTGGCATGCGCCTTATACCTTCAAAGTGCAGATTTATGCTTCAGAACCTACGTACTCCTTACAATCTTAGGCGATTCACTGTGGATTTTGGGGAATTTTTTACATATATCGGTAGTTGTGTTAGCTCCGACAGAAACGTGTCTGATGAAGTCAGTGCGAGAATCTCAAAAACTGGCGTCAAAAAGGCATATCACTCGGTTTTAAGAGTCGCGTGTACCAGTCTACAATGAGGGCTGTTTTTTATATGGCTGCCAGATGTGGCTCCTGTGGACAGATAATGTGATGAGTTTGGGTGTTGTTCGTGCAGTACGCCTTTCAGGGTTAGGTTCTTGTGACTTTCTGCGCTTGGCTAGAGACATTGCAAGAAATGGCGCCTGATCGGTGTCAGTGTTGTTCGCGCTGTCAGTTTCTTTCCAGAATATCTGCTTGAGCGCTTGGAGGTGTAGACACCTTAGAATGCTTGACATAGGCCAGCACCAAGTCACCTTACCCGCACTTTTTCGTTTGTTTTCACTCTAAGGCTTTGGGTATGATTAGATGAACTTTTTGGTTGTACGGCAGTGTAGCATCACTGTCAACACCGATGTTGCTGTCCCTGATGATGATGATGATGATGATGATGATGATGATGATGATGATGACGATGATGATGATGATGATGATGAAGAAAAATTAGTCACATCAAATTATTCTCACCTCCAACGTGATTTTACCAAAATAGCAGCTAGCCGCGATCAAGGAGTGAACATGAAGTAAAAAATAAAGTTTGGAAAGGAAATAGGGGATAAAAATTGTGATGTACCTGCTGGAAAATGCAAAGCAATACGAACCGGTTGACTTCCACTCGTAGCGTGGCGGAGAGAGATCTCGTTCAGGAGGCCTGAAATGCGTTTTTGTCCGTATGTGTAGGACATACGGTAATCGCGTATTTTTGGCAAGTACCGATGACCTCGTTAACAAGACAGTAGAGATTGAGGCTTGGCAGATGGACATACCATTCTGTTGACTTGCTGCTCACATAAAAAATTTAAACAGGTGGCCGCTAAATAAGGAATCAAATGTGAATAGCCTATATGGCTGATCAAGTTAGGCTTATTTCTGAGAAAAATGATAGTCCAGTCAACTTTTGCGCACCATCGGATGATGAAGTTTTGCCCTTGTCAATACAAATGGAAGTAGCATAACAGTAGGGCACAGAATGAATACACCATGAACTGAAAAAGCAGTTGTTTTGCCGAAGAGGACGCGTCTTATATTTGGGGACGTGAACATTGCGAATTAAAAGCATGTATGCCAAATAAGATCAAGTTAGTAAGCAACATCAGAATATCACCTGGTCGAACGACGCCCTGAGATAGTACGTCGCACCAGCCTTCCACGTTTAGGTGTTTCTGCGCCGATTAACTTAACTAACTTTTTGTAAATTCCGATCTTCTCCGATGATTGCCACGTTCCGATGAAATGAGGTACATTCTGATGACCAGGAGCTAAATAGTGACGCTAGCAAACAGGTGGCCCTGTACGTTAGCCACAAATTTCATATCGATATGACGACCAGGCCAAATTGAAATTCAAGTAAGTGGAAAGGTTCACGTCCCCACTAGTGACTGCGAGAAACACGTGATGACCGATGAAAGTAAATTGCGGACATAGAAACCGTGTGTTGTTTGCCAAGCCGTATCAAGAGCTCACTGACTGCAGTTGAACAACTGAAGAATACAGGTAGTGTATTTTGGCTGAAGTATGAGTGACTGAATATTGAATACATGAAGCAATTCAACATTCTGTGCTAACTTGGGCTCAGGCGAACGTCTTGGACACTGAGGGGAGGGGGCTTATGTATATTTGGGGCACTGATGATCATGAGGCTTCGAAAACTGACTTGAGAAGACGGTACTTTGCTTCCCCTCGAACACTTACCTTCAACGAGTGCTAATACATCGCTTCAACTGTGGTGCGCTCTTGAATCTGCAACACTTAATTAACTTCGGTTCCAACAGATTATGCATTCGCTTTAACGAGGGCAAATGCCTCAGATATTCAATAATACTTTAGACCAACGGTCGACAAGTACACCAGTACATCAGCGTTGCGAACCTGTGTACCAGCGATAAACAAATGCATAATTAAACATGAGGCTGCCTTTGTGCAGCACATTCAGTTGAAGTCTACCATAAACGAGAGATTCAGCTGAGTCTCCCGTGAAAACCAAATTGATATGCAAACGAGTGTAGTTGTCATCATCACCTTACCATTGTTTCAGGAACCTGCGTTCGAAGAAAACGATACTAATCACTTTACCCATTTGTCATCTTTACTGTCAACTCTACAATATTGGGGCAAATAGAAAGCACGACACTCTGGGCTAAGTACGGGTCGTTTCAAACTAAGACAATAAAAGCCCACCGACTTTGCCCAGGTCTGTGGCAGCCACACTTTCAACATCAGTCATTCTTTTGCTTGTTAATCTTGACTAACTTTGGAGGACATTGCTGATGTGTTGTTTCTAGAGTAGTAACAACCCAGGAACTCTGGTGCCAGAAAACGTTTCTTATGTGACTCTAGGGTATTGACTTCTTGAGGTTGGGTAAGTGTTCTATTATGCAAAAGTCGTCTCAATTTTCAGTTTTATCATGGATTGGAGAGTACCATGTTGACTTACTACAAACGCGAGCGCTTTTGGGGGAGGGAAATTTACGGGGCTAATGGACAACAGTTTGTTGGTTGCTTTAGGCGATTGAAGTGGTTTAATTGTACACGATGGGTGGCGGTTCATAGCCGGTTCCGCACAATGGTCGAACGAGGATAACTACCTCCCAAAGGATGGTTTAACCTATTCCAAAACATGTGAAGTAGGCAAGTGGATAATGATGATCCAGGTAGCAGTCGATCACTCGGAACCGAGCTTCGTAAATTGTAACGCCACAGGTAACTCATTTGGCCATACTCAACCATTCACGACTCTGGTAGGCAAGCATGCTCCTCCCTCCGAAAGCTGACGTCCAGTAAAACTATTTCGACTGAGAAGAAGTGAAATTTCTCTAGCCTCTGCAAAAATGGGTTAGTCATGTGGTCTAGTGGTGAGTAAAGAGGAACACCGTACATGCTATGCCCAGGGTAACCTAGGGGTTGAATAAAATTAATTTTTTGGCCGATCAATTGGAAAAAGTTTGGAACCGATTGAAAAGTCATCGTTTCAGAAAGGCTTGGTAAACAATCGATAGTTTTTAACTGGGCAACGTACAATGAAGGCTTGAATAGACCGATCGCAACTGTTCTAGCGAGTATGAGAACATGAGCTCTGGTGGCTGAACAAAACGATATCTTTTGGGCTAAATCAGCTTGGGAACCTGTGATCGAAATGTGCTTGCAGATAACTGAGTGTGTTGGATTACGATTATGTAAATACCCTGAGTTTTGGTTTGTGATTGGTTTCTGGACTCAAAATGCAGAACACTCCGTCTTCCTCCTTTGGAACACCTATGAGATTTGCCCATGTAACTTTCACCATAGTTACAACTGATGTGCGCAGTGGGAGCTTGCCGGATTCTGTTATTCACCCGTAAATCATAAACTGATGTTCTGTGTGCACAAACCTCTTGAAGCACAAAATTTGCCTACACCTACATCAACCTAACATCACCTAAACCCTCAGTTGTGAGATTTGCACACCTGCCGTGCCACCACTAGCAAGTCCAACTGCATATCCGTTCGTTTCAAGTTCATCATCATCATCATTGACAGCATAACATCAGTGTTCAACACTACTGCTTCGCTGCTGATGGGCACTTGAATACCTGACTGTCTGTAGTTAAGGCCGACGGGGTTATATAGTTGAATAGAAACTGGATAACGTTGTGCTCCGACCTCGTTGCCGATCGTGCAGCATGGACAGTGGCTATTTGGTTTTTTTCGTAGAGCTGACTTGTCCTTATCTGAGAGAAAGTTGTAGTAAAGTAAAGCAGGTATTGCATATGTTGTGGATTCAATTTCCTGTGCCTTATACTCTGGCCTCTTATAGTCATATAGCTCAAACAAGATTCTACTCGCAGTGGAGATTCCGTGAGTGACCTCGTCAGCTTGATGGTTAGCAAGTGTTTCTGATACGTTTACTAGCCTTTTCCGTAATATATTAACGGACGTTCAACAACCATGTGCAAGTTGAAGTGGGCAATATAGTAGCGAAATTACACCCCAAAATACACAAATTAGAGGTGAACCGTGATAACAACGCGACAGGCAATGAGTCAAAATTGACAAGATATCGGATCATACGGAAAATCACAGAGTACTTGCACCTACAATTTTCTACATGGTTTAGACCGCTATGAGTTTTTCTAGCAACAACACATAATGACAGAGACGCTGTAAAAGAGGAAATTCTCGCCGTAGGATAGAGCAAGAATGCAAGGTTGCGGGCGGTTAATCAAAACCTTATGTCTTCCTTTCTCACCAGGTCCTGTGTTTGATAGCGCTATTAAGGCTTGCACAGATTCTCCACATACTTCCTGATTCAGAAAATCAAATTACAATGATACATCGAATTTTGACCGACAAGTTTTAATGTTGCCGACTTGCTAATAGGGTTGTTAATTGGTCTTCGAGACTTGTAAACTGCACTTGAAGTATTCTGAGGGAATTGCGGAGTTATAACTGACCATGTTGTTCGAATCACACCGCTTGCAAGCGCTTGTACTTTCAAAGACAACTTTCCCTTCCGGCGGTGCCATAGATGAAGCTGACAGTTCGCTGTCGCGCACTAACTGCACACGAGGACCAGCGACAGCTAAGGGTGTTTTGGTTAACCAGCTTGCTCTGGTTTTTCGCCAACTGTGGTTGTCCGTGTGTACTCAGCACTAAATCACCAATCCGCTTGTTCGAGCTCAACCGGTCTGTCTATACCACCTCCCTACGAAGGTCAGATGCGTGCACGTCTCCGCCTAACTCGGTTTCACCGCTGAACTGTCTTGTCTGACCCTCAACAGCGTTGATAGGATTGCCCGTCACACTCACAAACTTGAGGGGAGGGCGATGTCTGTTGTTTCCGACGCGCAGTGCGTACGCCCAACACACGTGTGTGAGTGTCCCCATTCGTGCGCACATACGACATGTGGATTGGATGATCAGAAAGCTACGTGAAATGATGGGTTTGTATTAGCGACAGGGGGCTGAATCATTAACTAGGGGCGGGATACCACACTAACAAATACAGGAGGGAGAAATCAGAACATTTTTAGGCGTAATACAGTAAGGTTGCTGGGATCTCTTCGACAGCCGATGACCGGTTTCGCCTTTCTTGGGGCTAGTCAAGTAGGCGCAGTCCGACTTGAACCCAAATTGGGCAGATTTCGACAAATACACTCATTCGCATATCAATTTGGCTTTCACATGAGACTCACCTGGAACCCAGCTGAATCTCTCATTTATGATGTTCTCAGTGTATACCATTCGCGATGCGCCTACCTGATGAGTTCCAATGAGTAGTGTGTTACGTCTACACAATGTATCACGATACTCGAATATCGTACCAACTGAGACATGGGGCGCCTAGTGTAGCAGATTCAGTTGCTTAAGAACATCATAAAAGAGAGACTCAGCTGGGTTCCAGGTGAGTCTCCTGTCAAAACCAAATTGATATGCAAATGAGTGTATTTGTCAGGATATTTCTTGTTTATCAGGGGATCTGTCTAAGTCCACGAGCTACTTGCGCGTAAAACAAGGCCTGTTGGGACGAAGACTCAAACCAACAAATGCAACCAAAGACTCCTCCTCACACTTATGGACTTAACCTACACATAATCCACCACAGCTCCACTCATTATTCAATGCTTGAAGTATATCTGCACCATTAGGACGCTTCTTGAGTGGTTTGGTAATGGGACGGATGTGCTTATCGTTCAGATCAACCGTTCATTAGGCGGAACATGGTGAGTAGAGTGCTATCCCTGGCGTATTTCCGCTGCTACTGTGTGCTCAGTCTATGCAGTTTAACGGCTTTCAAACCAAGTTCTTTGTCCTAACACTTTACTTCGGATTCGTCTGCGTACCTGTGCCACACCAACGTCTGGCTCATCATGAAAATCATGCAAACCACCCACCATTGGTATTCATTGAGGGCAACTGTTAGTTTATCGGACAGCGTCGTGGCTAATTATGTGTTGTCTGCAGGTATGATAGACAGCAGGCATCCACCTGGATAGCTTTGTTGGTAGAGCATCTGTTCGGTAAGTGAGAGTTTGGTCGCTCAATTCGATCACTAAATGTTTTTTTCCGGAACCGTCTCAGGAGCAATCGGTGCATCCGACCAACCTATGATCACCAGTGCCAGTGCATACGATATGAGCAACAGCGAAGCGTGTAGAGCGAGAAAGGTGAATGTGAAGAAATTAGATCAGTAAAATGTCTGTGGCCAATTGGCTGGCACACTTTATTTCAGACAAAGCAGCTACAAGTAGTGACATGAAATGTGTGCCTTTATCGTATGCGCGAGCGCAGTGCTGAGGATGCACAAGTCGGTTAATCAACTTGTCCGGTTCACACCAGGAACTAAAATGGGGGAAACTAATGAGCAAGAAGTTCTGTATTTCTGATCTAGCCAAAGCACAATATTCATCGCATCGCTAGGATTAATATGGTAAAACGATTTTTCCAACCTTTTCACTGATATACTCCCCAATAAACGATGCGATGGACGCTCCATCAATCCATACTTCTGTCAGGACGCGGCCAGACATGACAAAAGCGCATGTGCAGAGAATGACGCATTCCCAAGGTCACCAGCGGTACCACACGTTTCGGATAGCAGGCGCGTTGGCGGAGCGCACCAAACACGGCTTAGCAACATACGACCAGCGGAGTGGGCCTGAGTCTGATCACGACCGGATCACCGCCATTGGCTGTACAGAACGAACAAGTGAACGACCATATTTGGCCATTTAGTCATCCTATATATTTACGCAGAGGCACTGTATGTTGGTCCTGACAATACAGCCGTGTCCGAGTTCTCTGTCTTCTCCTTGTCGCGTAGTCTGGCAGGCTCAGTGAAGGCGTAACCAATAGACGGCCACCCACGATACAATGTATTCATTCCACACCTAAAGCTATTCAAAGATGGAAGCCTAAAGAACGCTTGTAAGACTGTCTCTTCGTTTTTAAGGGTTATCCTATAGGCTTCCGTCCAGGTTGTTGTCACCCGAGGGGCTAGTAGGCACGTAAAATCACGTAAGATAAGCTATGTTCCTTAAAGATGGTGACGCTAAATTCCTTCTAAATGCTGGTCAAACACTCTTAACCGAATGATACAATATTCAGCTACTGGACGAAAGACACTAAGTTTGAATCTTTCTAGTGGTTCATGAGATGCGCAATCCCGATGGTTTCCAAAAGAAGGGACCGCTGCACAGCGCCTCTCGGTTTCTGAGTCATGACGACTTCAGCATCTACGAGCACATGCTTTGTCAGATGGGAATCATCTAACAAAATCCCACTGCAGGTCACAAGACCCTATTTCTCGGATTGTGAAAGCATGCTTCGTTTACAGACCTACCAGTGGACTGTTGAACACACTTCCGATTCTTTGGACAGTGAAGAATTCCGTTATCCCGATGGGGTGCCCTCTATGAAAATGGTATGTGGATAGCTTGCCAACAGATATATTTGTCACGTAACTAAACTGTTGAGGAACCAACTAAGGGACATGGCAACAGCACTCACTCCAGAAAACGACACAGAAATACAGTGGACAGCATTGTTCCTCGTTAAAATTTCTTCTAGCCAATCACTTAGTATATTTTCTGAAGAAACGTCGACGGTAAGTTTTCGTTTACTTTATCTGGACTGATGTATTTGAGTGGTGTGCTCGGTAAAGCAGTGCTGGAAAAATCATTTTATCTGGAACCATTCCTTTGAGTCGCCTCACAAGTGTCCAGTCCAAAGAGACTTTAACTGTTAGCAGATTCAAAGCGATCAGCATTTTTCCTGCACTTTCTTACCAACACACACACCGAGTTTATCAGAGCAATAACCAATTAAGAACCCCGGCCAACAAAATTCCGCAAAGGCTTCACGGGAAGTCCGCTTTGCACATCAGTAGCTACGAGGACTGAACAAGTCAGTAAAATTAAAATTCGGTCTTCGTGTTGGAGAATTTGCTTCTCACACTGGAACGGCCCAATCAACCACCTTGAGTCCTACAAAAAAATTGACAGCTACTATCCATAATGTCAATAAGGTCACGGAAAATTTTTGTATATCTTCTTCGTTTTTTCCTATGAAATTCGACCTTTCCCAAACGCCTCTTGGTTCAGAATGAATATCCTGGAGCGGCCTTGGTGGTACGGTGCAGCGTTATATCTAGTTTGTTCTGTTTAACGTCCTCGTGGCGAATTTTCACTTCCTACAATTGGTTCCACCGAATTCAAATGGTTAGCTAAATCATTTTTTCCAAAGAAGGAACCTACCAGAAACTAGTGCTGTTGGTCCCTCAGAAGTGGTTCTAAAGTGGTGGTGATGCTATGCCCACAAAGCTTAGTGTACTGAGACCATACGCGAAACAGCCTCTGTTGGTATGCTCTTAACAAACTATTTCATGCTTCGTCATCATCATCATCATCATCGTCGTCATCAAAAGCATAACATCAGTGTACAACACTGATGCTTCGGTGCTGCAGTTCTTGGATTAGAACAATTTCACTCAATAAGGAAGTCTAGTAAGAAACATATGCAAAACAGAAACGGCCTAAATGGTTTGGGACTAATTTCGAGCTGTAGCCACCTTCCGGTAATGGATTCAGGTGATGATCCATTGGATGATCCGTTGTAATGTACCATATGAGTGACAGCTTTCAAGAAGATGTGTTTGAAGTTAGAAACATCAGCTTAACAGTACAGTTATTCAGTTTTCATTATGCTTCTCCTCTTTGGCCTTATCGTTTTTGACGTAGCCAGTTGTCGAATAAATCCCATGTCATCTATACTACTGTAGACACAAACAATACATGGCACTACAAAGCTAAAGTTCGGCGGTCCATTCTTTCGATCATTTCCTGTGTATGCTGTAACAGGCTTCCTGTAAGTTGTACGCAAAAAAAATACACTCATCTCAGCGAAACTGAAGATATCTGCTGGGCCAGACTTAATCAAACATAATTGAAATCGCTTGCGCCAGCTGGAAACCGTGCTAGTAAGGGCCATACTGCGCATATTTAGTATTACTTGGTCTTTACCTGATTTTGCGCCTTTTCTGGGGTGTTACAGCCATCCATTGCTGAATTGGAAACAAATTTCCCTAGTATAATGGAATAGTTGTTTTTCCCATGATGGTTGGGCCGCAGTTTGTATCTGTTTTCATCGTGGCTGAAAAAAAACTAAGCAGTGTGGTTTGGCTGATGTGTGCAAAAGAAATTAATCTACACTCTACTGCGAGTAGTAACTCTCTTGTTCCTCAGCTCAATTCAGTAAACATCAAAGGAATTGATATCCTTCCAACACCCTGGTCAGATGATGTAGCACTCGACATATTTTGCTTTCTGTTTAAATATAATGTCATCTTGCCCCTTCCGAGTTCATTTCATGCGAATGATGCTTGATCTTTTCAGACCATTTGCCCACAAACGATGAACAAGATCACTCATCTAACAATCAATTCCGCCAAACTGACGATCAGAGCGGCCCACTAACTCTTCATCCTAAATTTAGCCTCATCGCTTTGCCCCCTCCCATGGAAGACTAGTTGGTTCGGATTTACTGAACATGACATCAAAAGTCACTTAGTCCATTACGGTTACGACACAGTCATCCATCATCATCACCCGAAGCTCTAACAAGTCCCTTATTCAAAAGTTCATTTGTTAGCAACATTTGGACCGGTGACCTATCATAAGCGCTTACACTTCTTCAAACAGTTAAATCTCCGCTGACACAGCATACATGCCGACAACGCCTCAAACAACAATATTCAAGAGTTTTGAAACTACTAGTTTGCGGCTCAGAGTCTGTTACGCTGATCTATTGTCAAAAGGTGGACTTCGATAGTCTTGCATGTAAGCTGTCAATTGAAACTGGTATCAAAGAAGTTAACTGCCCAACAGGAAGTTGGTGGTCAGTCAACGAGTTTCAGCAGGGGAATAGGGGCTAGTCGCAAGTGCTCTATACAAACCCATTCGGTAATAGGAATACCTGTTCACTCCGAGACGAGTTTGTTTTTAGGGCGCTGGCATTTTTAGGTGACAGTCATGAAGCTTACTAGACATGCTGTAGTGCACCATTAATAAGCGTTATATCTAGGAACATAAAACGGTTGCAACGACCATAATGCCACCTGTAACTATTCAAAATGCATTTAAAAACGTTACCCGTAGCAAGATCTATCCATTACAAAAACCACACCTTACCGTCCCAAGACGCCGTCATCACTTATAGTTAAGATATTTCAATCGAACCTAGTCTGACCGTCATGGTTGTCTGGTGGAAATTTTTGACCATCCTCGGGACAGAAATCACGTGACTTCCGAGATCAGATGATCCCGAGGCTGGATGTGCACAAGTTTGAAGCAGCTAGTCGATTGGACCAGTTTCGTATGCACAGATACCGATGTCACTGGCTAGAATGAACAAAGAGCGAAAATCTCTGTCAGTCAGATTTTCGGGTATTGACAAGTCACAGTCAAGAGATTTGAAGGAAATTAATGCAGCTGCTCCAAAAGCATTCTACCTGCCTAGTAGTTTACCAGAACAGCCTAACTTCAGCAGAGTGGGTAAACATGTCCCGACATCAGTAAAAATCACGGAAATACTTACAGATGCACTTCCCGAAATGCCTTCAGCGGATGATCCATCGCAGCGGATTTTAAAGTCACTTAAAAAGACACCACAGCCAAAGTTTGTAGTCAGTTTGACGGCTGCCGGCCCATCCGAAGTTCACCAGTACATGGAACCAGATGCATATGAACGGAAACGGATAGAGAGACAATCCTGCAAAGCAAGATCTATTTACCTTCCTTCAATAAACCTGGTGCGTAGTCGCAAGTATGAGCGAATATTTCTGGAACCCTTGAAGTTATTAAATTATCAACCTTTCCTCAGCCCTTTTATTCCAACTTTTTTACGGATTCTGATTAACTCTATTGAAGCATATTGCTATAATTCATCATGGAACTGTATTTATGAAGAGTTGTTCGAATACTACAACCGTGCTAAAATAGCCTTTTTGCGGTTGCTAAAGGTCTTTAACAATGATAAAGCCATTACAAAGTTGGTTGATGACATGGAACACCCGGTAAAGATCGTCGTGGTTCGGCTGTTTTTGAACGAATTAGCAGCAAAGCCATTACATTTCAATCGTAGTCTAATGCCTGAACTGAGTCGGTCACCAGTGTTTGACTTTTTCCTGCGCCCAAATATCCAAATACGTAAGTTGGTTATGAAAGCAGTGCTTCAGTCCTCCACCTACCATACGGACACGCTGGTTTTTCTAATGATTCACCTCTTACATGCTTGGGAGTATGCTCCGGACAGACTGACAGGCAGACAGAGACTGACATCAATTTACGGGCGCCTGTTAATTAGTTTTGTTGAAAAACCGTACTTACGTGGTACTTTGGCAGGGGAAGGTCGAAAGTTGGAAGACGCGATGCTTGAGGTGATTTTGGAATTATGTGATCAACACTTTTGGAATCGGCTGACAGGGTTCAGGATTCGCCCCATATTCGACCAACTCAGTTGTTTGGAAAAGAAGTATCTTGAAGAAGAAGAAGAACGCAGAAGGGATTCTGGCTTCATGATGTCCAAACTATCCGTCTTCAAACCTCTTGAGACGGAAGAGGAGTTCTCGCCGACGGAAACGGGCCCCAAGAAGAATATTCTTCAAATACCCGAAGCCTCGAAAGGTTCATCCTTGAAATCAGACACAATAGACACACAGAAGGAGGTTCACAGTATTGAGTCAACAACGGCCTCCTACACCAGGATTGAGTAAGTGAGCTGACAATAAGGTATTCTAAATATGATGACTACATAGTCCTCCATGGTCCTTTGAATGACAAGGTACAGTGATCATCTTGGCTAGTACGCCATAGATCCGGTCAAAATGCACATGCAAGGCTCAAATACCATCCATAGGGGAGGGGGTACATACAGCAATGAGCATGGAGTCAAGTGGTGATCTCAACACCAGAATCTCAACCAAATCTTTCGTACGCGTTCAGAAATCGCGTAAGGTTCCTTTTGACACAGATTTTGTGTCAAGTAACTGGACTTAGATTGTCTCCGTATTTGATAGTTGTCTGAATAGCACCAGTGGCTACCTCATCCTGTGCACTGGATGTAAGATTTGGAAGTTATGTCCTTTGTATATGATAGGGCAGGCCAAATATGACATTATTGCTTCCGTCCAACTAACATTTAGAGGCAGCAGGTTGAGCTTGGATTGTGCTTGACCGAATTAGACGGACTTGTATGGTCTCTGAGCTTGGACCACAGACCACTCATTGGGATATGCCTTTGGCAAAATACCTCTTAAATGCCACCAAATGTTATCAGCCTCGTGTATCTTGAAAAGCCTGCTACCGTCCGTTCCTTGAGGACAACCGATTCAATTTCAGCAAACATATTTTAGGTAGCGCAAACCACATTGGTGTTTTGGATACTTGTGTCGAACGAACATAGCGTTGGTATGGAATAGTTTGGTCCCTTCATCCAGGACATCTCTCATAGAGGGATTTCATAATTTCCCTACACTTGACCGGAGCAATGAATAATTTATTGAAATTTCCAAACAAACTTGCTTATTACGTGGGGAGTTGTAGGATTGTCCTTCCTCACGAAGGGATACCACTCACGTGAGGATATTTTACGAATTTACCATCTGTGCACTTTGGGAGAAGAGGACAAACCACTTGATTCTCTCTGTATTCCAGCCAAGCACAGAGATAGTTGCGTGGAGCTCCTCCTGGAAGACGAACAGCACCAAGAAAGCTCGAAATTTTCGCACCCTTATGGCGGCTAGCCAGTGTCAGTGGTTATCAGACTTTGCTATCAAACTCTATCTAGGTTGTCTCACTGAGGGTTGGAAATGTAGGTACCTCGGATGCTTGTGGTAGGTCAATCCAAGATTAGTCTGTTTGTCCCATTTTCCCTCTTTTCACCGCAGGGCTTTTTTTCAAATAAACTGATATGGTTGTGCAGCAGTGAAACATCTGATGTTGTTGTCGTCGTCTGTGATTATGATGTTGATGACTAGATATTCTGTTCCTAATGAACCTTCCCGGCTTTACTAGGTAGCTTGTTGCACTTGACACTTCCAACGTTTGTGGCTGATTTAGTGCGCGTGCAAACTGGCTTTTTATTTGAGTAACTTGAAGATCCTGTTTGCAGTGTTTTTCATTGAGTAAAGCGGGACATGGAGCTTATTATGATTCTGTTTCTTGAACTCTTTCTCCCAACCGGTATCAGAGATGGATTTCCTCGTCTAGCGAGTAATCGCTGTTACCTACAGGGAACACAAGTGTGCACTAAAACAGTAGTGAGAGTGCTTTCCGGAAGCTTTTTCGCAAGGAAAACATGTTGACTCTCTAAAGAGAAAATATAATCCGGACAACCTATGCATAACTATCACTGCTCAACTCTGTGACACTGTCATGTGTCCGTCATTGAAAGCCTCTGGTATGGGTTCTTGCTTTGTCACCTTGTTTTTTTTATCCCAATATACTATATTTGCAATATATCTGTATCACAGTGTACGGTAACGAACTGTATTGTATTGAATTGTGTCGTATTGTTTGACAGGCCAAATTTTATACATAAATTCTACTGATGAATCTGACACCTTAGGATACGCCGGAGTTTTAAATAGCGACAAACCCACCGTAGCTAGCTAAGCATGTGTACCTTGTGTGTCCCACGAACGAGCCATCATGCTGCCCTCCGCAACCACCTACAGTTAATCAAAAAATTGCCCACGGGGTTTCAAACGTCCGTGGCGCTACCTGACTGGGAGGTCCTGAAAAGTGCGTCAAACGATTGGCCTAACCGGTGCAGTTACTGGGCGGCGTTAAAGCCATTGGGCAGACTAATCACATCGCTCATGTGGACAACTTCTCCTGTTCGGGTGTGATGATTCAGGTGCTTCCATGGTACGTTGGTTGAATCAGATGTCCGGGGTTCAAACTCCGGCATCAGCAAGGGTATGCACCGCTGATGAGCTCTAGTAGGAGCGAAACTCGAACTTAGTACTTCCCCGTTTGGTGTGAACTAACCAGAACAACTGCGCTACGGATGGAGAGCGTGAATTCTACAAATCCAACAATTAGATACAACTAAGAGCCAATCAACTGGACAAAGTAAGACAGTCGCTCCATCCATCGAAGCCATCTAAGCATTGGGGCTATTGGGTAACAAAGCGGAGTGTCGGGCCTCTTTACATTCAAGAGCCGAGCATTAGCTTACAAGACCACGAACTCGACAGCAGAAAGGATAAGTTAAAGAAACGGTTATGCTGGATTCTAGAACTCAAGAACGGCTGATTCTGTAACGTATTGAATGGTAGAATTCTAACGGCCATCTTGAGATTCAATTTTCCCCGGGGTAGGCGCTATAGCTCATCTGACTGTAGAAACTGTTCTAAAAGTTAAGAGCTGGTGTGAGTTCAAAGAATGCTGTCATGTTCACATTTATTATACTTAATAATAATACTAGATTTTCGTCCGTGAAACGTTTTTTATCCTGCCATAATAATGCTCTATTAATATAAAGTGACATGGCTGTATGACACTGACGCTCCAGTGTTTTCCGACGGTGTTGGTGTCAGTGATTGTGAACTACAAATTTCATGATCAGTTCGATGGGGAAACAGATTATTCAGAAGCATAGATGAGGTAAAGAACAAATTGTGACCGTATGGTTAAAAACATTACGCACAACACTATCCACAATGTATTCGAAGACAGCCGTATTAGTGTTTCACAGTGGGTCATTTTTCGATTGTCATGTTCGTTTCTTACTGTTTCCTTCTCATGAAGGGCAACCATTGATTTATCACTTTGAAGGATCTATCTAGAGGTGAACACCTATGCTGAGCAAAACATCATACAGTCCGTTATTCATATCTGCATGTTTCTTACTTTCAGACTTTCGGAATCGGAAAAAACGGTCCCAGGACCTGACAAAATCAGAAACATTTCGCAAAATATACTCCATCTGCTTGGGCTAGCCGAATTGATGTTGAACAAACAAGGAATAGATGAAGCATTTGCTGCACTAAAACTTCCGAAAGAGTTCTCCGGAATATGTCGCTCTACCAGTGAAATAATACGTGACATCACAAACGCCCGAAGGGACTGTCCAGCGTACAGGAAGAAGATTTCCGCAATGGCTGATTGGTTCTACTGTGATGGTTCCTTCTTGTGGGCGTGGCCTCAATAAGCTAGGAGTGAGTGAGCCGCCATGTTTAGCATCATCTTTATAACTAGCTGCACTGGTGACCACTTACCAGTCGTGTATATAGACACCTCAACCTATCTGTGCTGCGGCACAGAAGACAAGTTCTCTGTTCCAATACGATTGGATGTCACGGAGCAAAGCAGCGTCAGGCTTTGCAATATACCTATTTGTGTTTTTCTGCTTTTGTGCTCTGATTAGACCGGGTCTTTGAGCAGTTACTGACAAAAATGATAGGTAATCAAGCAGTCACATGGGCCTAAAAACTAGAGAATCCCAAGTAGGATTACGGCAAATCAATAAAAATCGGTTGCCGTAAAGTTTATTATGACTAGTGCCACAGCCTGAAGTAAACACGGAAATCATATACTGTGATCGGGTGTTCCTGCTGTTGGAATATTCACTCACTCATTTCACTGACACTCGTTCTCAAAACCCCTGGGTATTGTGAAACAAGGGGATCTGCAAACACATCGGTTAGAACCGATTAGGTCTGCAATCTGCTAGAATTAGGTGCATAATCATAGCGTTGTCATATCATTGTTGTTCAAGGCATTAGACTGGGCCGATGAGCAATTGGCGTACCCATAAGTTGGAAGAAAACAGATCTGGATTCGTAAGTGAGTCAACAAAACACAGTCATAAGGACTGAAATTAGAAACCAGAGTCTCGCCGGACAGTCCGAACTCGGAATACATGCTCGTGGTTAATTGTCTCATTGTAACTATACTGAAATGCAACACCATTAACACGGACAAATTGATCAAAGCCGGTAATCAAGAGGTGAGACAAACTATTTGGGAAATTCCAAAAACTTCGAAATGTTCAAGCTGTTGTGTGATTTCTTGACTAGTTGATGTTGAGATCACTAAGTTTTGGATCCAACCATCATTCAGTGGTAGATGACTATTTGAGTCGGGACGACAGTAAAGTACTTGTTTGAACAGTGCTCGGTCATATTTTCAGAAGAATTTATGAGCTGCAAGTATTACGGTTGTTGCTGTGTAGTGTTTGTCATTGGTGATTACTGTTCACCTGGTTCATACGATCAATAGCGCAATGATAAGATGAACATTGAACAAGAAGTTTGTTCTTAACTAGTCCGATCAAATTACCCTAAGGGGGTGGGTGTTAGTGAAACGACCTCCGAAAAAGATGGGACTTCACTTCATTCACGAAAACGTCGTCTTGAAAGATGAGCCAAAAACTTTGAGGCGCAGTTTAGCTGCCCCAGTCAACTCAACTGCTGGAGGGAATGTTGACACCGGTTCGCCATCGGCAACGGAAGTTCAGTGTTCGATTTCATCGCTTCAGCGCAACAAAGTCTCCGGTTCAGATGGCTTTCATCCTATACTCTTCAAGTGTGGAGACTCCTTGGCGGTTCGACCTGTACCACTTTATGAGATAGAAACGCATGCAGGTCTTCGTAGACTGCATGTTTGATCAGCGGTGCTTCCGAAGCATTGCACAGGTCTGATGGTAACATCGGATCAGAAATGCTGAGCTACGCCAGGTGGCTTTCAGGAAAGTTCACTCCCCTCGGTAGATCAGCTGACTGCATTCCATAGCTTGAGCTGCTGTGCCCATGTATTTTATATGCCAGATTATCGGTTCGGTCCCAGGTCCGTCTTCACCCAACCTTGTATCGGATCGAGACGACCCAGAGACACTAAGCACATGACTTCGCAACGAAGCATAAAAGCCCCTATTAGGCAACTCAGTCACGTTAGTAGCTGCTGTCTCCACATGTGGGGGCCAGGGGACGGAACCGATGGCTGGTGATCTTGACGTTTATGGCTATGTCACGCAACCAAGGGGCATCAAAGCTATCGCCTTCGCTGCGTATCTCCCTTGATCTCTACCACACCGGACAAACAGAATCGTTTAACGTCAATGAATTGGTTAGGTCATTGCTTGTAACGCGTGATTCCAATCACGGTACTGTGCTTATCCTCGCTAAATGAACATGTAGCGGCTGGAGCCGGTGCACGGTTTGCGGCTGAAAAACGGAACCGACTGAACAACATTACGACTATGCCCACTCAGGCATATAGAACGGTCTGTTATGAATTTTTGCTTGTTTATTCTTCCACAACGACTCACGCCGGTCGCTGCTCTTGACAGCATATTCTAAACTGGGGAGCTAAAAACATCTACTTGCAGGGTAATACCGGACATGCTGTTCGTCGGATGAAACTCAGTGACAAATCAGAAAGTGTTTACCCGGCCTACAGCCTTTAAAAATGTCTGCCAATGTTGTTAAGTGACCTGGTCAGAGTCTCCATAGCTTGTGACCGCGTAATCACCTGACCACTATTTCTGCCTTTGCAGTCTAGTTGGCCAGTGCGCACAGTTTACCTGGTCCTAATATGCATCACAAAAATTCACCAATGTCCTTGGACAACGGTTCTAAATCTTTGCTATTGATTAAATTGTCTCTTAAAGCACTTGCAACAGATATCATCAGTCTTTTCTGTCACGTTTCACAGTATTCAATGAGGAACAGGTAATTCAGTTATAGGAAGGCATTTTTCATACACTGTTATACAAAAGAAAGGAGCCCGTTTGTCGGGAGACTTTTGGACACGGGCTATTTGTTTCAGCCTCCCACACGTTAATTTGGGCGTTAGTTATTTGAAGTAATTATTGGTTTCAGTAGCCCTGATAATTTCAGCGAGATGGCGACGTAACCCGTCATTTATTAAGATCACCAGCTGGGTCAGTGGTTGGTTGCAAATTCACAACGTTAGAAATATCTGTTTGCAGGGCATGACCAGTGCTATCACTTTATGGCGTTTTATGCTAAAAATGTAAAATCATCCATGTGACCAGATATGAATTTTGAAGTATCCCAGTGGGAGTCTAGAGATGGCCCGCTACACAGTTCACATGTTCCGATAAGTGCATAACTCGCCCGGTTTCGTATCAGCGGCGCAAAAGTGCTTCAGACACCGTAACATGAAGTTGAGTCATCTTTTGAAGTTGTGTCAATTTTTGAAGAGACCACATGGTCCTTATCCAACCATCTTGATGGTCCATTGAAGCAGCTATCGCAGCAAGTCCTGTAACCTCTGGATCTCTACGCATATAAGACATTTCCACACGTGGAAATCTGTCTTCCGACGCCGTTGTCGGAAAGCCCATCGTGTGTCGGTCAATGGATGGTAGATCCGCCGAGCCAACTCCGCCGCCATCCAGACCCTTTATGACCAGAGACGGGAAGATGTAGAGTCTACTGTGCTTGATGGGTTATGAGAAATACTATACAAAGGTAACTGCGGCCTACCTCTGGACGCTAAGCAGTATTGGAAACAGGTGTTCCAGGCTCCAAAACATGTGAAGAGCCGGCCAATTCGCTCAGTGTTACCATCCGATTTGGGTTTGATCGAGCCAAATGCAGGTGAGGAAGCCGGCAGTACGATCCATTTAGTGCGCAATTAATCCCCAGGTCTGAACAAGCTCAAGTCCAGGATGCTTCGCCGGTTCATTACCAACGCCCTCGCTGGGTACTTCAACTTGCTCCTCCTAACTCAGGGTTGTCCGCTGCATTTGTGTCGTGCTCGTATTACTGTACTCCAGAAGGTCACAGGCCCAAATTCACCGGACCAACTGAGACTGATCTCCGTGTTATCCATTGTTTTCGATGCCTTCATTAGGTGGTCGCTCATTGCTAGAGCTGTAGATTGCGACTGTCCTCACTGCATTTCTACATTGAGACGGTTTTTTAGGAGCTACATCGCTGCTGCACACCTTACCTCTTTACTCTTAAGCAACTGCTTTTAACCTCAGTTTGGAGTTTTTTGGTATTTCGAAAGGTTTATCCATCCCGTTAAACAACATGGGAGACCTGGTATCCCAAGTCTGAGTTCAACCATCCCGGTGCAGTGGAGAGCGCGTATGGAAAAGTTTCTATCTACCTACTGCCGAGTACTCCGCAATGTTGTCCACGATTACATATTTGGCAAGGTTGTTCGGGACCTCAGCCTTCCGATCCTGATCCATGGTGCAAAGGTAAAAACCAAGAAGGAGCTGATGGCTGCTTAAAGTGATAGTCAGCACAACGGCGTTGACGGTCGCAGTTTACAAGAGTTGATCGCTTCACCTATGTCAAATCGATGGATTGTTTCCAGAGTGTGCGTTTCCTCGGATAATTACCGCGGCACCCAGCTCCAGTGCAACCTACTTAGGACGAGAGTTAGAAGCGTCCGACGTGGTCATGGTGGCCAGACGATCTTCTGTCGTAAAAACTGTGGTCAACCAGAAGGTTTGATGCATATTCTGCAGTCCTGCTGGATTACGTATGGTTCTAGATGTGCTCGTCATAATCGGCTTGCAGGGGAACTCGGGAAACGTCTCCGTCGCCTGGGATACATCGTCTTTAAAGAGTTGAGAGCACCTACATCTATGTCTTTCATCAAACCTGACCTGCTCGGAAGCGCCGAGCAACTATCACAGACGCAAGCATAGTCTTGGATGGGTGCTGGGGGACTGTAGGGAATGAGAAGAAGCAGAAGCATGGTGATTGCTCCTTCGCCATCACCTCAGTGCTACGTGCAATCGATTGTGATGTTTAATTTTTGGTCCACCAACCGATGATCACGTCATGCCGAGAGATCTGCTTTCCTCAGTCAACCAATGCTGTTACTGGACTAGGACACTGACTTGTGTTTGCTCGCCATTTTGGCCTCTCTACGTACTTACGACAATTTATGCGTGGTACATGGCGTTGAGTGCTTATTCTTGCCACTGACTTTCACACCTGACTCAGTATCACGGACACTTTGTGCCTGATGTGCGAGTCTTGACTGCGCCAGCTCCTTGAAGAGCATTTAGCATTGTTTGCCTTTTCTTCAGTGTGAGTTGGGGGTCATCTTGTCTGACTGGAATAATTGGTGGCACGCCTTCGAATGAACCACTTTCCTCGTTTTATTTAAAATTCTTCTGTACATTCTTCCATATCTATCGCTCGAATTAACTTTTTATGTTCGTGACCATGCTCTTAAAATATAAACGATAATTGTAGCACTAATTGTTTTGCCCAAGCTCATTACTATTTCATCACGCGAGACGAATGGTCGGTTGTAAATTCAGCCATGTGCTGTCACAGCCTCATAAAATATAATGCCATGGCTAGTAGATGAAACAACCACGAAGGATTGTGGCTCGACCATAAATTCTCTATTGATGAGTGACTAGACCAGCTGTCATCAAACTGGAACGCACTGACGGTTAAAATATCTTCAAAAGTATCGGATCCAAAAGTGAACCGGAACCAAACTAATGCGAACTCTGATGCATTTAAAGGATGGATCAACCGTATTTTTCCTCATTCGAAGTAGAAACTGCATAGGATATTTCTTACCCAGTTGTCAACTCCCCTTGTCGTCGTGCGTCCATCAATAAGACCTAATTGGCGAGAAACTTTAAGAGGAGTGTTCATCATTTGTACGAACCTGACCTGCCATGTGTTTGGAGAGTTGTTTAAGTCTTTTATTTTGATTATTATTCTTATTATTGTTTTATTTATTTTGTAAAACGAATCTATTTATTTGATTTGTAAATGAATCCAATCAATGCCGAAAAGCCGATAGGCGCTGCATAGCTGTTTCCTCTCTGCTAGGAGTCGTCAACAGTGCCAGTCTCACGAATCTCCAGGATGATTCAAACCGTCGACCTTCTGGTAGTGACTAAAGGCTATAAAGCCGATCGAGCAGTACTCTGATTGGCTCAAATTTATGCGGCATAAAACGCCCCTCATTCTCCAATCACGCAATTCACATCGTGTGGTCACGTGTTGACTGGCCCCTCGAATGACATCTCAATTAGAACGCTCGGGGTGACTTGTGGGTTAGTTGTCATTTAGAGCATTCCCTTGATAGCAATCATCAAAGGAAAAAAATAGGGTGGCTGTGTGGTGAGGAACCGGAAATCATTTGATGCTCGAAGTGCGTGACACTCTGCTAACTATTGGCAGTTTGAATGGGAGAATATATACGTAAGTGAAAAGTGCTCATTTTGTCCGATGACATGGAATTTCGAAAAGCCAGGTTGGAACTAACCGCTCACAATTTCGGCAAAAAATACTTTTTCCATCCCATTCTTGTCCGAACTAAGTTATCAAAAACCGAACATGCAAGATTCCCACTGACAACACTAATACTTCGAGGGTATTCCTTAATAAACTGATCGACCGCGGAGGATGTTCACCCCAATTATGTACCTAAGTCATTGAGGTTTTTCGTTCGAAAAGCAAGCAGGGAGTTGTTTTTGAAGAGCTGGTAATTTGTAAAGTATGATAGTCAACAAATATAGGAAAATAACCGCTGATTGCCGTTAATTCAACACTCCCGTAAAGAGTTACATGGAGAGCGAGCCGGCTGACTGACCAGCCACGCAATCGCTCTACTCCTCGTGGTTTATTCCCATCAGGTCCGAGGCCTCCTGTAGGTACAGTTGGCTTACACATCAACGGTATGCCCCGAGTGGTTCTTACATTCACCTCCCTGACTACCTCATCGGTCGACTGAACTGCCCTCCAGACAATACTCTTCTCCCACTGTCATGAAAGTATATCACCTCCATTCTGACTCATTCCCAGTTTAAAACACTTGGATATCGTCTGTAATGTCCCCAGGCACTCCTTCATCCACGGATTCCAAGATAGGTCGGCTAGTTGTTTGGCGTGTCTTCATATTTTAGTAAGCTTCTGTCGGTCAACGCGATGATCGGTGGTTCACGAATTTGCACTCAGGTGCAACAATAGGTTCGGAGTCAGAGCCACTTATTTACTTGGACCTGAAATCAGTTTTACGAACAGCTGCTCCCCGTGGAGTCTTTCGGTCTCGAGCAAGGTGGTCTGCAGCGTCTCGTTTCAACCTTATGTTCTACTTGAAGGTTCACATAAAAAGATTGACGGAAACTCGGGGACTGCGCCTAGCTGATGAGCCCCCAGAAGGGTAAAACCGGTCGAAGGCTGTCGAAGAGTTCTCAACAAATTTAGGAGTAGTGTATTAAGTGTAAACATTGATTGCGGTTTTCAGTCTGCAACCGAAGAGAAATATCCACCGTGTAAGCTCCCTCCGAGAAACAGTGGATTCCGTAAGGTTGGGGAATTGCGTCCTTAGAGAGGCATCTCGGAATTCTCTATTTGACGAGAGCGACCATGGATCGTTTCCATTCTTGCCATGCCTGAACGATTTCGGTGCTCAGTTCCTTATCTTACTTAACCTGGGGTCTACAAAGTCGTTGGAAGGGTAACTTTCCGGACAGCAGAGCCTTGCAGATGAGTCCCGTTGGATCGTACAGAGAAGATAGAAGTGATGGCATCCGGTTCTTCGCGGGAGCTTCAAGTTGGATACCTACCTGAAACGAGAACGCATCACTCGTCATGTGCCACTGAAATTTTTCATGTGACGCAGCCGGGACTAGGTTTGTGAAGCACCTTCTATCGTCGAGTTTAGCAAACGTGGTAGATAGTGATGGATGTCCAACAAATCGTTTTGACCAGCAGAAAGACGACAGTGAAAATCCTAATATTTGGCTGTTTTACGACGATTTGGGCTGCTTGGTTGCAGTACGTCAACCTAACGTAGGTCTTGCAAGTCCTCATTTGCGGAGGGTCTAATCGCATAAGGAACTGGTCATTGTGGAGTAATCATTGGATTCATGTTAGATGGGAGGGTAACAGATCTTAACCAATTGAAATACTCGAAGAACTCATTAGTTCAGGGAGATTCGGTACACAAATAAATGCGCTGATTATGTAGCAAAGTCTGCTGGAACGAGAAGAGCTTTTATTTTGGCACAGCACCGAAGCCATCTTGAAGCACTCTTGGATACTTATTCCGGAGTACCTAGAGTCGTTCAGCAGGTGACTGGTGATTTGGGCTTTCTAGTGCATTCGGATCGAATTTCTTTACACGAATGATGTCGTAAGCGATGCACCTAATCACGAATTAGTTGCGGTTGATTGCACAGATGAGTAGTTCCGGGAACCTCTACCCGGGATTTCCAGTTTACAACGGATTTCGACATTAAATTCCACCTTGACACCTGAAGCATTCAGTGCAGTGTTTTGCCTGGGAACAAACTGCCAGCACCCCAAATCTCTACAACGTTGCAGTTGCCATCACTGCATGAAATTGATTTCTGCGACTAATTAGACGCAAGAACGGCGAATCTGCCCAATCATTTGAATCCTTCCAAGTCCACACTGCCCGTTCGACAGATGCAGAGCTGTAGTCATAAATATCTTTCTCTTTGCTGCAGGAAGTGCTACTGTTATGCTCGAAGGTATGTTGTCTGCGTCGTTCTCATCATAGAAAACTGGACTCCACCTTAACTAACTCTTGTTACGAACATTGACACTTCAATACTTGATTGCGACAAGTAGTGGCGAAGAAATAGATAGACGCTTTGAAGCTGTGCAGAAACGACATTTTTGTCTTTATGCCCGATAATGGTACAGAGATTGTAATCATGAATAGAACTGAGTATAGTACAATGACAGAAATCCAGCCGACGGATGGAGGTTTAGCACGAGTCACATAGGAGATAAGGCACCTCAAACGTAATTATTCACGAAAGTGATTGTGAACGATTGTGTCCGACTGGAACCGTCTACCCACGACTCCATGGTTTACCAGAAATACACAGGGATGTTCTAACAATGACACCGATACTAAACACGTTACCTAGGTCACCCACTTGCTTAGCGAATGGTGAGAAAACAGGACACACACAGGCGCGCTATTGCCGAAAACAACCCCATTGATACATTCGGGTTTGTTGACACAATAATGAAACTGAGTATAAACAGACAGCGTGTACTTTCACGCGACCACAGGTCTTTCTTTGTTTGTTGTGCTAGCGAAGGGAAGAGCGCACTCGAGTGCAGAAATGTTAACCGAATAACACGAACTAACCAGCTACAGCCTTTTAGACACGGAAGTAAAAACTTCATGTGCACAGCGTTTTTGAGGAGTTAAAATTCTGAAACGTCCTCTTGAACTTTCGTGGGAGTATATACATGTATCACGATATCTCGAATATCGTAGCAACTGAAACATGAGACGGCCTGGTGTAGCACATACAGTTGCCTGGAAACACCACAAACGAGAGATTCAGCTGGGTTCCAGGTGAATCTCTTGCAAAACCAAATTGATTCGCAGCTGAGTGTATTTCTCGTGGAAGTTCTTTGAACATGAACCAATAATGAACAAACACTGCAAAACGGCTCGTAATTTTCATATTAACTTTCTGTAAGATGCGGGAATGGCGCTTTGAAACTTGAACAGACATCACTCGTACGTTTCATGAGTAGTAGACAGACCGTTAAACTAGTAGAGGCCATCTGCGCACTTGCATTCAGACTATCTGGAAAAAACATTGTCATCACGACGAGCGATTTGAGAGCTTCTGACCCATTCATTCCATTCAATAGTCAAATCTATAGACATAGATATGGAGTTGTCAATGACTCCCCAACTCGGCCCACTTCTGGCCAACATCTTCGTTCGCAAGCTCGGAGAAATTTAACAGAATTTTGTGGTTGGAAAATCTGACATTTCTAGGCGTAAAGTCGATGTCGTAACTGCCTTTGTCTAAAAAAAACTAAGCCCTAATGACATTCGAATGGAATTCAGTCAGGTACACACGAACATCAACTTCATTCTAGAGTCAGAAATGAATTAAACTTCTACACTCTGAAACGAATAGAGGAGACGATGGTACACCTCAGAGGACAATACACGAGAAACAATTCGAGATTATTGTCAGTTAAGAAGAATCCGGTTTATGTCTGTTCGGCGTTCAAGTATCAGCTCGTGGCCGAAATGGTGGAGAAGAGTTGTCGAAACTCATTCTCGGTATGACTTAAGAAAGATGTGCCGCGGTCTACAGAAAATTCTTGTGTACTTATGCGAACGCTGGTATATGGCATCATACATTGTTCGTCCGAAAAGGTGATAGAATCCATCCACATCACCTGGGTTGTTTAATCCGTGGAAGTAAAAGTCCAATTCCAGATCAATCGGTGTACATTCATCCGATTCTAGTCATGTTGTTTCAACCGAAGCTTTTCAGTTAAGTTACGGAGTCTTGGCAAACATTCGAAGTTTATACGAATTCGACTGTTAGCTTGT
The DNA here is from genome assembly GCA_003604175.2 of Clonorchis sinensis. Taxonomy (NCBI): domain Eukaryota; kingdom Metazoa; phylum Platyhelminthes; class Trematoda; order Opisthorchiida; family Opisthorchiidae; genus Clonorchis; species Clonorchis sinensis. The sequence goes on from CM030370.1 coordinate 41,942,074, forward strand.
GCTGAGATGACATCTATTCGGCTTCGTAAACCTGATCGATGAGCAGAAAAATCCAAGTTCAACTGATCGACGGCAAGTGCAGAGCAGAACAGACTCTGAATGCGTAATGACTGACATTGAGTTAAGAGACAATAACTTTTGTATAGTGAATACTACACAGGTCACCTTAAACGGCAAAACTTTGTTTTCTCTACTTTTAACTGAGCTCTTCGGTTCGTCGCTGCGTGCATACAAATTGTCTTTCAAGGAAATTAAAGCGTAATGCAAGAAGAATTTCGCGAAATCCTCAGACGCACGTTAGGTGCGTTCTTCCTACAGAACGGCAGGTTCGAGGCTCATTTTCAATTTCGGTTTTGATAATCTTGCTTTGCCAGTACCTAATGAGAACGTCATCAGTTTGCCTCATTCAGTCATTCAGGTCAGTGCAATGAAAGTTGTTCAGAGGTACGATTACCGCCACCTGTGTTCTCTAAGTCTGCATCATCAGGGAAAGCTCTTCTGAAAAATGAAAAAATCTGAAGTACACCTCACGGCAACTAGCTCCTGTCGCAGTAAACAGATACAGAATGGCACCTCACTTCAAAGTTTCCCTCAGGGAATTCAACCAAAAACTATACGCTTGGGATTTTGCATAAACGTTGAAGTTGGTTTCTCATAGCATTAACTTTGATGCAAACACAGGAATCCCTTAAGTTTGGACATAATAGGAGACGTCCCTCCTGTTTCTCTTGGTATATCAATGAGATTAATAAGAAAAACACCATTATCTAAACATGTTTAAAAGATATAGACGCAATGCACTACTCATAAGGTTGCTGAAAATTCTTCGACATCACAAACGAGAGACTCAGTTGGGTTCCAGGTGAGCCTCTCGCAAAAACCAAATTTGTTTGCAAATGAGTGTATTTCGCTAGTGTTCACAAGATCCTGCTTTATCTGGGCTCACTATTCTAAAGGACCTGTTTTGCTGTCCCTTTCCAATGTATTGAAATTTTTTCAGCAATTATGGGGTGTCACATTCAACACTAATAAACTTGTTATTAGGTGTCGGCGAGTTATACACTTACAGTGCTCTACTGCCGTTATCAAGTCCATTGTGCAGATACAGGGAAGCTAGATTGTGATGCCCGTCTGTACCCTTACAGTGAAGACATCGTGTATTGTTGAACCTGCTCTAACTTCACCGGGGATTATGGTGTTCGGTGGTTGCCAGCAAAAAAAAGATGTACGAATCGTAGATTTCCTGTGGATTGGGCTTTTTGTCAACATTTTCCACAGGATTACAACAAACGTCACTATGGTCAGATGTCAGTGAATCAAAAGCCTCCTGATTGGCTATTGGAATGAAGTGATATCTCAAATTATATGGGCTTACTTCATTGAAAGGTCGAGTAAACCCGAGTCAAGATAACTAGCCCAGAAATCCCTAGATATCAACCCGTTCTTTTGTCTATACTTTTTCCGCTTCTGCTCATGATGCTTAATATATACAATCTCCAAAATGACATCCAGTTTAATTTTTCCAAATTGTTGCCCAGTGAAAAGATCCGAGAATTCCATCGAAGCATCTGTAATTGTATATATATCGTATCGTTCAGCTGTAGCACCCTTTCGGTGCCTAGCTGCCATGCCACCAGAAGGAAGCATGAAGGCTGAGATACTGCTAGGTTGCCCAAGCCTAGACAAAGGAAGTCGAGAGGAAGAGGTCGGGTTCGAACCACGGACTTTCGGGTCAGTAAATTCGCGCTTTAACCACTGAGCCATCTCTGTACGTGTAATGCCATTCACATGGATTTCGGCGTTAGCTTGATAAAAAACGTGGTTCTGCTGAGGAAGGTGCAAGTGACGGTAAAATGATAACGGATGCGACATCCTCAGAGGTACCGACATTTGCTGGTCAGGTAATGTGCCAATCCATCGTCTATATTCACGTGATCACTCCCGTTCGTAGTACGCTCGGCTGAATGTTTAAAAAACTTAACAGGCGAATGTTTGGACGTTCAAATGAAATAGAAAACCGAATAGATGGGCATATTTATTGTGTGCAATATGTTACTTCTGTTTACCGCTTTCTCTAAAGAGTATTATCCTCACCACATCAACAAAGTTCACGGAACGGCTGAGGTTGACATTCTTCAAACAAATACTGATATTTCTGTGTGCATCAACGTGTCATATTGTCATGTTTTTGGTCTGCGTGTCTCCTTAAGGTACAGCAAATAATTTGAGTGACTTAAATTCCGCTTGTGGGACGCAATACTCAACAGTAAGGTGATACACTTTAAAATGGCATCACCTGATCAGTGATGTCCAACAAAACACATTTGCGGTACGCTGTGGAATTTAACCTATGTTTAACGGGGCTCCACTGGTATCTACTTGAAGAACTAAAGAAATTCTCGTGTGAGAATACTGAATTCTCGGAATTAGGCTGCCTCGATCCCGAGACCTTGATCACGGTATCCCCTGTGTGCGATATGTCTGCATGAACTAGGTAACAACACGGTGAATTCACTGTCACACTGACCGTAAACAGGCTGTGATTATCATCGGTGGTGCTACAAAACCAAGTCAATGCATAAATTAGCAATATGTAGTGAGTCAGACTAACCCAAATCAGTACCGCAATCACAGAACGTTGTTTGTTCACACAGTGGGTAGTCTGGCCTGGGTAAGAACGAGTCAAATGAAGCCTGATGAAGACGTGGTCCACCAGTACTTGGGCAGTTAGGTGTATGTACCCTACTGCACGGTCAAGCAAGCATAAACCTCGTGCTGTGGCGCTCTTGCAGCACAAACTTAACCAGTGTCATTCCTTTAGCATGCCAAGGATAACAATACTCAGATCAAAGAAGGCGGCGACCACTCATCACTTCATACATGGAAACCTGAGGCCATTGGCATATAGGCAATGTTGAATAATCACGCAAACACACAACTTCGGTCTATTATATTTTGGCACCACAACTTTAGCCGGCACAATTCATACGTCGTTCAGGTCAGCCGATATCGGTGACAAGGGTAGGAGAGTGAAGGCAATTAACTGCAGTCAACACGTCTCACACAACACCTTTTGACGGGCAGTCATGTGTTCCTGTTGCCACAAAGTACCTACATCAGTTGTTCTTCAAACTAGTTTGTCTCTCCCGGGGTGGTGCCACCATCTGAAACTGGTGGCTGCACAGATCCTTATGAGAGGATAATAAAGCCAAAAGAAGTCTTAATGGAACAGTTTTCTGAGCGGTCCGACAGTGTGTGCATAAATGCAGATTTTACAGAGGTTTGTTCATCTAGTATCGGGTTTCTGTAACTTGCGGGCTGATGAACACAAAATTACAGTGATACCAACTGCGAATCGATAATGACACAACCAGAACAGCAACAACTTAGGCTTCAGCGGTCCACCGGACCCGGCAGAACTGACTTATATGTTTTTGCGTCATCACCGGACGAGATTTAGGCTGAATCGACCTTTAGCGGTGCATCTGTGTGGTGCAAGTGGGGTAATTTACCTGTCAATTTGATGCCTGTCATAATCTAAAAACGGGCGATGTATGATGGCAAGTAGGAGGATTGGTCATCCTGGTTCGATTCGGGTCACATCCAACTCGACTGAAGAACATTAATTAATTATGGTACTGTGTTAGTTAACATAAAACCAGTACTTCGGGAAATATCAGTAGATTGTGAATCGCCATCCAACCACAACCGTGTACGAACAACGGTGTTCGTAACATCAACATCTACGAACAAAAGAAATGCGGTCTGATGGAGAGACAAATGTGAACCATTCTTCCAAGGCAAAAATATTTTTCATCATTCGGGAGGGTTGTATGAAAGAGGTTGTCAGCTGTACAAAGGTTAATCTTTGCCAAACAAACATTGCGAGGGATTTTCATCACTTCTTGTTACCAGTGCGGGATCCTTTCTTTTTCATAGGTTTTTTCTTAGCTGGTGGCTTCCGTATTTTCGCTGACTTCTTTGTGGATTTAGAGCCGACAACCTGACTTAATTTGAGACGCGGCTTCATCTTTTTCCTAGAAAAATGGGAGATAACATGAGGACAGAAAACAAAGACTTACTCAGTTTTCTTGGATATCTTCCGTTCGTCCACTGGGGCATTAAACCGTCCCATAGAGGCATCAGACACTTTGGCTATTGAAAGTGCCCTGCTCAGTTCGTTTTTCGACCCTTGCGATTCGGATAAAACACCTACAGGAGGAGCTACGAAATAGAGGAGATAAAAAAGTGAGAGGGTGATAAGCAATATATGGATATATAAGGATACAATAATAGTATAGTCATGAAATAATGTGATATCCGGACTTAGGCCGAAATGAGTACAGTGTAGTAGACCTACAAATCGTTCCTTCTATCGCAATATTATTGTTCGTTTCCCAGCAACATAACACCCACGGTGATTAGGGACAAGAATACAACAAGCAGAGCACAAGCACCCAAGGTTTTCAGTGTAGCATGCTTTCAGTAATTTATCGGGAAACTCAACTACTAGAGGGGCTAATTGTTATTCGTTGATTTTTCACCATCATCATGGGGAAATTGAGAAGCAACCAGTGAATGGTTCTTTTAGTTGAACAGAGAGAACGACTGGTTCATGGTGATTCACAAGTTGAATTTTCGGAAAGGCTCAGGATCTTTCAAAACACAACAGGCCCAAAGATAGCGGTTAAGAAGCTGGCGCACATCAATCCACTTAGCAGAAGAGTATCCCTAGAATGCACGATGAAGAAATGACACTTTTCGGGAAAATAATGAATGACCTGCGGAATCAAAAGATCTGAAGGAGCCTACGTGATAAAATGAACCTGGGTAAGGGAACTGGTAACTGGGAATGAGTCGTCCGCGGCGGGATCTATGTGAGAAGAAGATAGGAACCACCAGTGTCTGAACGTCAAAATTTGTGGTGCAAAATTTGTCAAAATTTGTCAGACTGAAGCATCTGTTAGCGGTTGACGTTCGACAAAATGGGAAACGATGCATTGTCGGAGTTCACCGAATGAATGAATTAGGCCAAAGTATTCGTTAAGTCAAGGACAGCTAATTTCAACCCAACAGAATTGAAGATCTGGAGTAGAAAAGTTCAAGGCAGAAGGCTATGGACCGGACAAAATGAGTGAGAGGTGCTTAAAGTTCACTCCTGAAGAGTTAGAACCAGAAAACAGCTAAGAAATCGGAGGCGAATGAGACCACCAGATCTGAGGGTGAAAGATGCAATAAGGACAGTATAGAGTGTGTGGAAGAGGATAGAAATTACTGAACCAACAAGGTTGCAGCGCGAACTGAAGACTCTCCACAGCAAAATCGTAGAATCACGAGAGTACGGACGAATGGCATCAGCCCTCGAAGTTTAAAATGATGGGCATGCACAGGTTGGCAGTGGGGCTTTAAAGTTCGTTATTCTTGAATACATCCTTTTAATCGATTCAGACCGAAATGAACTTATGAATCCAATCTTCCAGACTGGCCCAACGTACGTCCGAAGGACACGGGAGTTGGTGAAAAATCCAACCAAAAAAACAAAAACAAATGCATTGTGTCACATAAACCGCTTCACAACCTTGGTGTGGTAGAGACTAGCAAGGTCGCTTTGAAGAAATCATTGGTTTGAATTGGCCATCTGAGTGTGCAAGGTGCGATTAGGATTACAGTGCTTGAATTCGATCTTTTTCGTTGAGATTACTTGTTCAATTAGTTTGTACACTTTAAATTATTCCTCACTTGTGTAGTTGACCGGTGAATCTTGGATGGTTGTGTGGGTGACACTATCGTTCAGCGGTTTCGCGAGAATTCTTCCGTCACGGTACATCAGAGTATAACCCCCGACTCATCAGTTCAGACTGACTTTCTTGCATGTATACAGATGACATCCAAGACTCATTGCTATTATCAGCAATGACCAGTTACAATGATGGCACATGACAATAGTAGGGAAGAACGCTTCACCACAGAATGTTTTACTTTTTGTTCCGTCCGGTTAGCCGAAGCTGCATTCTTACCATTCACTGAACCCAACATCTTGTACTGCCCACTTCCGGTGACTTGTTATGATGTGCGGTCGAATGTAGTCAGTCTCTCTAGCCTAGTTGCTTTTGAGGTATGTCGGGTAGCATAGACAATTGTTGGTTTGCCCGCCGAGCTAGGCAATTTGTTCGCAACTGGTGACCGAGGTGAGAATCTCGACTATGGTTCGCACAGGTCGCCTGTATGGGCCGATTCACAGAAATCGTTGTGTGAGTGCTTTCTTCGACGGTAGTGCTACTGAGTCCTAGCGAACGCTAGTTGAAGACTCGTCAACGACAGGAACAAGAAATCCTATGCAAACACGAACAGCGTAGGGCTGTAATGGCGAAAGAAAGTTTGTATATGCGCAAAACGTTTGTTCCCAGTTTTGACTGGGAAGTCCAAGCGTCACGGAGAAAACATACCTTGACCCGGTTTGACTACGCGTGCAATGTTTCGCAACCGTTGCAGTTCATTTTTCGCTCTGCGTTCATTCTTCTCCTTGGTCAGTTTGGCGAACTGGTCTTCATAAGGATCTAGTTCACAGCAAATTTACAAACAGTCTATAGAAAGCACTTGCCCGAATTATCTGGAACCTCGATAAACCACTTGTCCTTGGGAGCATTAATACGATCCTTGCCCCATCGGGGCCGCCAAGATTGTGTGGTCGGATCCCAAATTTTACGTGACTTTTTCTTGTTTTTGATCCCTTTTAGTTTTGCAAAACGTTCCCATCTGGTTAAATCGCGTACAGCTGGGATCTGGTAGGTGGGTATGGTCAGTAAATTAACAAGCAATCACGTACTCGTTTCTCACGCGGCAGTCGGAATGTTGGCTTTGGGAGCTAGAACACAAAATAAGATTTTATAATCACTAACGTCAGTGACACGAACATCAGAGTGAGATCACGACTACTTAACCGCCGTACAGAAAAAGGCATACGGAAAAGACTTAGAGAAAGGACATTATCAAAACCATGTAAAGCACCCATGAGTACTCTGGGAGTGACTAAACCCGGGTGGTTGCTAATACACAGATTATGTTGCTCGTTGTGGCACTTTTTGGTTATATGGCTGACCCGGAAAATGGGGGAAGCACGGATGCAGAGATACTACTAGGCTCTCCGAGACCAAACAAAAGCAATCAACCAGGAGTGGATTCAAAACACAAACAGTGAGGAAGAAAATATCACAACATGAGCACTTGGTTGTGAGCAGACAAAGCGCGACGCGGTTTAAATGGGATAGGATTAATCTGACCTGGTGTTTTATGTGATCAGCCCCAATACCGCAACAACTAGCTAACTAGGCTAATATGTTGGCTGCTAGTTTCCAAGAAAGATGCAAAAATGTTCGAAGTATTCAGCCACATGGTAATCAAAATAAAAACCGTCGGTATACGAACCGACGCGCTTGAACGTGGAAAATATTTAGAATACGCATTCTAACCTCACAGAAAAGGGAATATTTATAAGGCAGAAGCGAATTTAGAGGATTTTGAAATGAACACTATGCATACGTGGCATAAAGGAAAATGCACGGCTGGAGACGGATTCGAACCACCGATATCCAGCTCCAGGTGCTTGGACTATTCACTTGAAAACCAACCGAATTCCCTTTCGTTTTCTGACAATATACACCATAAGACCTTTCGGTATCCGAATAATTTCAACGTCTCGTCATTTGTGAAACCACACAAGCCCCCCCCCCTAATAACTGACAAACATCAATTGTTAATCCATTATCAGGAACGGGGAGTCAGCTGTGAAGCTCGGATGTATACTCGTGACGGAGGTCGCACGGCAACACTCGTCCGATCGGCAATAGGTAAGCGGTTCGAGTCCATCCCCTCGCCGGTGTGTCTTTCCCTTCATGCTACGTGTATTTTGACTTATCATTTCAAAAAAAGAAAAATTTCCAATATCCCAATAAAAAGTAGCAATTAAACAATGCCACTACGCGCATTGAATCAGTTGGCGTGCAATTGGTGAGTGGTGGGTGATGGGCATCAGCTGCTCAGTACAATTCAGTTTTTTGGCTATAAACCATAGATTCTGCACTCATTCACAAAACACGATATAACAGTTGACAACAATAAGAATATTCTTATAGTTAATCTGACCAATTCTCATCGCAAGCAGCAGATGTTCTTTGGAAAGTTCAATCGTTCAATAATGGCAACTTCTCAGCGCACGATTAGCACTTAACTCGAAGGAATTATGACGGCTAACATACTGCCCGGTTGTCAAAGCCGGAACAACAAAAAAGCTGTGGTTGAGTTTAGACCACGTGCTTTGACGGCAAAGCTACCTCTGTTCGTTACATTCTTCCCGACCATCAGCGCTGTCAATAAACGTACCAGGTGGAAGGCGGCCTCTACTGCCATCTCGAGGTATCAATGCCCATGTACTTCCTGGGTTGGACTGTACGGGTCCAAATAACAAAAAGCCTGCCCTCAGGCCCAGACAAAAACGACAACTTGGTCCATCACTCTGTCCCCGTCGTGCGATCTTGTTTCCGACTAAGATGCAAATCTCTGAAACGAAGGGTCTCAATCAATCAATCAATTTATCAGCTATAAACCGTGTACCATAGGTACATTGGTTCCAGCTGCTACAGTTTCGATCACCGGAAAACGGGAATGTGGAACGTACAACGAAGCCTTGGAGGCGAAGGTATGTTCGGAAATTGAGTAGCTACGCATTGAAGGCGATAGCTTTGATGCACGAGCGCCACTGACTGCGCGATTGGGCCATTTCTGCCAGTGTCGTTAACCACTGGTGATTTGAGTCCCGGGGTTCCCATCCAGGGAGGCGGCAGTTGCCCGCCCGACTAAGTTTACTGGTTAGCGCTTTCGTACTTCGTTGCCAGGTCATACACTGTCCACCTCTCGGTCGCTTCCACTCAGCACAGGGCTGGGCGAAAAGAGCTCTGCGGGGCAGACGGTCTTCTGGCATGCGGAGTACATGTCCCAACCAGCGCAACCTATGAAGCGTGAGTAATTCATCTATCGCGGGAGAGTTCCTTCTTCCTAAGACCAACTGACGTACCTCAGCATTACTAATCCGATGTTCCCACCAGACCTGACCAATGCTGCGGAGACATCGATGATCAAACACTGACATCTTCCGTACGTCCTCTGCACGTAGGGGCCACGTCTCTGATCCATAAAGCAGTATGGATCGAACCACCGCACTGTAAACTCTTCCCTTGACAGACAAGCTCACGTCACGTCGGCGCCACAGGTGTCGGAGGTTGGCAAAAGCTGCCCTGGCCTTTCCGATTCGAGAAATGATCTCATCTCCAGCCAGTCCACCGGAACTTATACAGCTGCCCAGGTAAACAAATTTATCTACCACGTCGATTGGCTCACCCGCAAGCATGAGGTGCGGGTTTGATCCCACTCAGTCTTGTAGCAGCACTTTACACTTTGCGGGTGTGAAGCGCATGCCAAACTTTGCGGCAGAGTTAGTTAGGTTATTTAAAATCATTTGCATTTCGGAAGGGTCTGAACCAAGGAGAGCAATATCGTCCGCATACTCAATGTCTGCGGGGGAACGTCCCAGGAGCATTTCGACTCCCGTTCAGTTCAGCAGGTTAAAACAACATCCAGCGGAAAACATTATGGGACTAAACATGGGATAGAGGTCGCTCGTAGGCTGTTAGTGTTGGGGTCAGAAGCTGCTCTTAAGCCCTCTTAGCCATTTGAAAGCAGTTTTCTAAGGATGGTTGGTTACAGAGTGTAGGGGTTAATCCTCAAAGACTCGTGAAAACATAGTATACTGTTGCCAACGAGGTTTCATTCTATAGGGATTTCGCTTGTCGATGGATGTATCAACCTGCCAATTACCCTCAATGTAAGAAAAATCCCAACACTCATCACCCAAAAATGAAGGCTAGAAACCAGCAGTTCTCAAAAGTCTTACACAACGGTTTGGATGCAGTGCGCTGTTTTAAATGTTGAATGAATCAAACTGTACGTACACATGGAATAGTCTGGGCTCAGTGCGCACTCAAGACTGACATCCTTGAAGCGGATGTCTAGCACGAACATCAGCTGGAAGTCAGAATATAACAACTTCCCGGAAACAGAACTCTTAGGAAAAAGCGGGAATTCAGAGTCAGACTAAGGGTCGATTTCCACGACATCTTATTTACTACGTTGCCTCCCTTCACTTGCGCCCAAATTCCACTGAGACTCATGCGGATAATGAGCTACTTGCTGTGTTTCCCAGCTGCAATCGTATCATGTGGGATGAAGATAATCACAGAATTGCAATCAATTTGTAGTGAACTGATGCTTAGCAAACGGACAGTGACAATCTTGCTCACTAAACAAAGTGCTATGATTTACAAAGGCAGTTATAGTGGTGCTTCGGATGAGGGACTCTGTTTGCTGCGGCTCGGTGGTGGGGTTGACAAAAGTTATACTGGGCATCCCAGAGAAGCAGGTTAGCAAGCAAAAATGGGATGCTTTTTGCCAAGAGAAGCGAAAAGCGGGGCAATGGAAAGCCGATCAGACTTACTTTACTTATGGTGACGTTATCCACAACCTCAGTTGGCAACTGAAAGATAACACGAATGGATAACTTCCCAAACTTACGGCCCAGAAAAGCTTGAAGAAATGACGAGTACATTCTTTGGCAATATCATGCAAGTGCTGATCTGACCTGTGACAGAAAGGGGTAGTCCACTAAGACATTCAAAAACGTACACACTTCCCGAAGAGTCGAACTCCAAAGGAGCTTTATCTTCGAACAGTAGGTTGCCCAAATCAACTTCTGCAAGTTGGATTCTGTATGACATACCAAGTGAAGCGTGTGCTTGAGCTGAAAGCCAAAAAGAATGAGAAACCGTCAAGGGATTCGATGCAGTTTTTCCCATCTACAAAGTTGAGAGCTTACAACAGCCATTGTAAGCCAGAGAAATTACATGGCGGGAGTAAGGTACACGGTTTATAGGCGATAAATTGAATTGATTGAAATTTTGGGACATGTGCCTCACGATCTTTTTGCCCTCTGTGCTGAGTGGAAGCGAATTACTCACAGCCTATTTCCTGGAGCACTGGTTTAAGGGTTAACTTTGAATGGCCGAAGAAACAATGAGCAGAACAAGATGGCTGGTAGATGAACTTGTTATAGACCATGCATGCATCTGTGCCATAAAAATCTCTATAAGAAACGCTGAAACAGTTTCTCACTTACTCTCACTGTTCACGTGGATTTTCAACACAAACCAAAAAACCCAAATCAAACAGCGCCAAAAATGGGATTTTTCAGTTACCATAAGGTGTTGTATTAGTCGTGACGGAAGCTCTGTTCACCAAGTGCTCCCCCTTCATAAGCAACATCAGTACAAGGAACACCTCGGAGAAACAGTTTCGGGGATTCCCGATTTTTTTCACGAACGCGGAACATTTTGAAGGTGACAACTTTGGGAATCGACTTTTACAGCGTATGTTCGTTGTGCCAACCCTAACCCGTACCGGGGCAAGAAACATTTGGAAAGCAATCCCATTTTGATGCGAGTTCAGTTCGCGAACTCGACCTCATCGTGTCCTCTATAGGGAATTAAATAAAATGGACTTCACTCATCCAAAACAAACTCACAAACAATGACTGACCGTCGACGCCTGGGCGGAAACAGCTCACCTTATGTATAGAACCTGTTTGTTTCAGTCTTTCAGCTAACAAACCGTGCACTGAAATTCAATGTTTCCAGCTGCTACATCTTCATTCACCGAGGATAGGGAGAATAAAGGAATGAGAGCCACGTGTTGGAGTCGATGTTCCAACCTGTGCATTGAAGATAAATGGAGCTTTGTCCAGTATGGTAGGAAGTGAGGGCTGCGCAGTGAAGGCGATAGCTCTGATGCGAAATGGCCATTGGCCGCGTGATACAGTCATATCTGTCACTGTTTCATCTGTTTTATCTTGTCCTGCGGTCCCCATCCGGGGAGGCGGCATTTAGCAACGCGATGGACTTGACTGATAAGGGCTTTCATCCTTCGTTGCCAAGATGTGGAGCGACCGCCTTTCGATATTCTCCATCCAAAACAAGGCTGGACGAAAAAGGTTGTACTAGGCAAGCAGTCATCTTGCATACGAAATGCATGGCTTAACCATCGTAACCTTTGGACGGTAACCAGCTGATCCAAATACACAGGGATGTTCTAACAATGACACCGATACTAAACACGTTACCTAGGTCACCCACTTGCTTAGCGAATGGTGAGAAAACAGGACACACAGGCGCGCTATTGCCGAAAACAACCCCATTGATACATTCGGGTTTGTTGACACAATAATGAAATTGAGTATAAACAGACAGCGTGTACTTTCACGCGACCACAGGTCTTTCTTTGTTTGTTGTGCTAGCGAAGGGAAGAGCGCACTCGAGTGCAGAAATGTTAACCGAATAACACGAACTAACCAGCTACAGCCTTTTAGACACGGAAGTAAAAACTTCATGTGCACAGCGTTTTTGAGGAGTTAAAATTCTGAAACGTCCTCTTGAACTTTCGTGGGAGTATATACATGTATCACGATATCTCGAATATCGTAGCAACTGAAACATGAGGCGGCCTGGTGTAGCACATTCAGTTGCCTGGAAACATCACAAACGAGAGATTCAGCTGGGTTCCAGGTGAATCTCTCGCAAAACCAAATTGATTTGCAAATGAGTGTATTTATCGAAATCTTGCACCAACACTTTATACTTTACAGTGATGAGGCGCGTACCGGACCATGCAGCTGAATTATTTAAGTTATTTAAAATATTTTGCATTTCTAAAGGGTCTGATCCAGGAAGAGCAATAGTGTCGGCGTACTTAAGGTCCATGGGAGGGCACCCCGGAAGCATTTCGATCCCCGAGAATTAGGTGGTATTTGAAGAAGATTCAGACAGTGTATCGTTCACGAAGTTAAAAAAAGGTCGATAGAGTACATCTTTCCATGAGATCAATGGATGTACGAACTTAAGACGAGATTGGCCGTAGAAGCATCCCGTACGCGTATGCGAGTGGAGTCAAATAAAGCCTTTATAACAAACAAGAAGTTAGAAGGGACACACTTCAACGCTAGACACTGCTGAAGGCCAACAGAGGCACAAACAGATAGCAGACCGAGGAGGCTATCATCGTTGGCGGTCGGAAGGAGTGGTTCAGTTCTATTAATTGTCACAGAGTGAAGATATGATCGATGCAACCTTAGCCAAGGCGAAATTCAACTTGATTCTCGGGAATCTGACGAAACTTTGGAAGGCATGACCACTGGACTGATGTCCCGGTGACCTCCGCACGATTTTCTCCATTCCTCGGATTTTTGCGATCCACCAGCGCGCCATCGCAGTCGTTGTTACTGGTACAGTCTTCATGGTTTCAATCTGGGCTGCTGATCGCGACGATATCCAGTGTTCATTAGGATGCGCAAGCGATCTCAGACAGACCTTATCAGAGGCTGTGAGTACGGTTTCCTCCACTTTTCTCCAGATGTCATTCAAATCCGTCTAGTTCCGGAGGCTCCTCAGCCAACTAAACTCGACACTGTTAAGCAACAGAGACGCTTCGCACTGACGAACTGAACTGTTTTGTAGCAACCGACGGGTCATCATCATTGACAGCAGCGCCAGATGAGAACACTCGTGCTTCACTACCGTACAACCACAGTTTATTTGTATAAATCCTTATAATGGAAAGGAAGAAGAGGGACAGGAGAGACCTAGGGCTAGCCCACAAGTATCCCAGATGCATACAGCCCCAACACGGCCTGACAGAACCACTGACGATGTTAATCACCATATCATTCAGTGTCTCCAGCCAGGCACGTGGAGGGTCAAGTGGGCCTTATCCTGGAAGGCGAACAGTATCAGCTGCACCGAAACTCTTCGTGACATCAGTGATTCCTCTCTGCCATATCAAATTATGTCTACCTCTGGGTTTTCGCCACTTCCCAGTAGGCACAGAAAACAGCGTTCACCTAGATAAGTTGTAACTCGGCATTTGTAACACACGGTCAAGCCACATTCGTTTGCAACGCTGGATGCATTCTTTGAGGGGAATACCATCTGCATCACGAAAAACCTCTCCTGATCAATTCATTGCAAATTCGCAGGCTCCAGCCGACTCCAGCTATACTACTGAAAATTTGGTGTCCAAAATGTCTGAAAATGTCTCGGATCCTCCGTCGAAGTGGTCAGGCCTCACACACGTAAAACAATGCAGCCCATCGCGTAGTCTGAAATACGAATCGTCTGAGATCCAGTAGGATGTATAAACTGGTAAACACAATTCCGGCCTTCGAGATTCGAGCGTTCACTTCGTCTGCCACCCTACCATCAGAGCTAATGCAGCTGCCACAACTCCCGGTGTTACTATTGGGACTTTTGAAGTCAAAACACACAAAAAGAAATCGTTCAGCTGTAACACCCTTTTGGTGTCTAGCTGCCATGCCACCCAAAGGAAGCATGAGGGCTATGATACTGCCAGGCTACCCAAGCCTAGACAGGGGAAGTTGAGATGCAGAGCTCGGGGTCTAACCACGGACCATCCGGTCAGTAAATTCGCGCTCTGACCACTGAGGCACCTCACCCTCAGTCAAAACACAACGTATTGGAATAAGATCACCGGACATACGGAGGGAGAAGTGTGAAAGAGCTGAGCTAGTCGTTGGCGTTTTGAGATGCATACACACGTTTGAGTCTTGTATACCCGTTCCGGATACACAGCATACACTAATTTTAAGGGGGGTGTAAGGTTTGAGTGAGCATTGCCTGTTGGAAAATTTGATATAGAGTACGGACGTTAAGATCTCCTATGTAAAAAGGATCTCGAGGATTTAGCAACGTACATAAAACCCATCAAATGACCCAGCAATATTTGCTTGTGTGGTGGTGAGACGTTCAGAATGTATCCGAGAACGAATTAGAAAGTGCGGATTACCGAGGATAAACAAAATTTCAGTTGTCGAAGATCGAGCGTGGATGACCCGAACTGTACATACAAAGGTTCAATACGAGTATACGGGGTAATTATAATAAAAATAAAAAAATTAAAATCGTTCAGCTGTAGCATCCTTTCGGTTCCTAGCTGCCATGCCACCCGAGGGTTGCACGAAGGCTGGGATACTGCCAGGTTGCCCAAGCCTAGACAGGGGAAGTCGAGAGACAGAGGTCGGCTTCGAACCACGGACCTTCCGGTCAGTAAATTCGCGCTCTAACCGTTTGGGCCATCTCGCCCCCAATTATAATAATAAGCAGACAATAATCATAACATTCAGCTCAGCATTGTTTGAACAGGCATATACGTACTGACGTAGATGGGGAATGATTTACTGAGTCAATCAACACAATCAATACATATCACGGGCTGTATTAATAAACCCGTCTCTTGTTTGGCGTGAAAACTGCCCCAGCAATTTTCCAGCAGTTGATGGACACCATCCTTTCTGACATTCCAGGTGTGGTCCTAAACCTGGATGACGTGCTGATCGTTGCTGTTTCATCTTGATCGGACCAATGCCATACTGCTGCGTATTCAGGACAATGACCTCCGCCTCCGTCCTGAGTAGTGTCAATTCTTCTTGACAACAGTGAAGTATCTTGGTTTCGTCTTCCACGCCTCTGGTAGTCATCCTGACCCGGAAAACGTTCGGGCTATACAGCAGATGCCGCCTCCTAAGGATGTCCTATCATTCTTGGGGGTTCATCAGCTATTATTCGCCATTCTTGCCTTCGCTACACGACATTCGACCCCCAGCAAATGAATTGTTTGGAATGGACGTCCCCTGGCGTTGGTTAGAAGGATGCATTCTGCAGGCTAAAGGCGACGCTCAGTTCCGACCTGCTAATGACCCACTACGACCCAAAGCTACCGATCGTCGTGACAGCTGATGCCTCTACGTTTGGAGTCGGTGCCGTCATTCTGCACGTCTTCCAAGACGGATCAGAGAAGGTCATCATGCACGCGTCGAAATCACTAACGCCAGCAGAACAGAGATATGGACAGATAGAGAAAGAAGCGTTGGTCTTAGTGTTCGCCGTCCGGCGTACCCACAAGTTGTACGGTCGCCGTTTCACCCACTTACCGATCATGAACCCTTACTCTCCATTTTCGGTCCAAAGAAAGGTGTTCCTGCACACTCTGCCAACCGCAGGCAAAGATGGGGGCTTATTATGCTGGGCTACGGCTTTGATATTCAATATCGTCGCACCACTGATGCATTATCTCGCCTGATCAGCAATCAGCCAACCCACAGAGAAGACACGGTTATTGCACAGGTTGCTTTCGAGGACCCAGCCGGCCCCCAGTTGGTCCAGTCTGTTCGTGCATTGCCCGTGACAGTGACAGAAGTTCAAGAAGCTACCAAGGCTGATCCGACGCTTCAAAAGGCGATTCAATTCGTGAATTCTCGATGGCCTCCTAACTTCAAAGATGATTGCCTACGACAGCTCATTCATTGCCAAGATGCATTGGTGGTCGTAAACAATTGTTTAATGTTTGGAGATCGCGTCGTAATTTCCCAGTCTTTACGCCATCGAGTCCTCCGTCAGTTCCATTCAGGGCATCCAGGAATAAACCGCATGAAGTCAATAGCTCGCAGTTACGTTTACTGGCCACACATGGACCAGCACACCACTGATTTCGTAAAACGCTGCTCCCGGTGCCAACAAGCTTCCAAGAACCCGCCACATCAACCACCGGTTCCCTGGCCTCGACCTGAGAAGCCTTGGTCTCGGGTCCACATTGAGGACTGATACGTGGCACTTCCATTTTGGTTTTGATTGACGCTTTTTCCAAGTGGCCAGAAATCATTCCGGTGTCCTCTCCAACAACGTCCAATACGCTGCGTGTGTTATCCAACATTTTCAACCAGCATGGCTTACCGGGGTCCATCGTCTCAGACAGTGGTTCTCAGTTCATCTTTGCTGAGTTCCGCGAGTTTTACACTCGAAATGCTATAACACAGTTTCGTTCACCACCGTACCACCCACAATCGAACGGTCAAGCAGAAAAGTTCGTCGACACATTCAAGAGAGCCTTACTTAAAGCTCGAGGGAAGAAGACGTCCGTCGAAGGCCTTCAGATATTCCTGTTTGTGTACCGTACGACCCCGAATGATGCTTTGGCGAGCCACCAGTCACCTACAAAGGCACTCACGAACCGTAAGCTGAGAACTGTGCATTCTTCCATGTTGCCAACACAGTCTACTGAGTCAAGGTCCATACCGATGGCAGCTGGAGCACCATTCAAGGTGAGAACTCCCGTACTTGTCCGTGACTATCGCCCGGGTCACGACGCGTGGATTACAGGTCGTATCCTGAGCAAACGCGGTAGTATGATGTACGATGTGTTGGTTGGTCAAGACACTTGGACCAAAGATCAAAACCAATTCCGCTTTAACAGCACGCCAGAAACCACCGTATGTTCGGGTATCGTATCGTTGGACATATTGCTCGGTACTTGAGCTGAAAGCTGATGCAGTTTCGAAAGGGAGTGTGACCGGCAGCTCAGTGGTTGATCCAGCACTTCTTCCCAGGCGACGGACAGACTGACGCCGCCGCCAGCTGGAACGTATCCAGGTCGACCCACGTCGAACTTGTTACTGACTTTTCACAAGGGGAGGTGTTGGGGATATCAATATCCAAAAAACTGTATCTTTGCGTGTGCTAACGAGTTTCCGGGGTTTTCAAGGTCAAACTATGGATATATATGCAGTCATTTTTCCGCTATCGCTTGTTAATCGCTGGTTGTGTCCAAGGTTTCGTCTTACTATTCCGCTGTACCAGGGTTCGAAATCAAGCAACATAGCTGGGGATAGCATATCGCCAAAGTCCACACATATTACCGTTGCTCGCTGCGTTATCGAAACCGTAACAGCTTCTCTGTGTCTCAAACTGTGAGGATGAAAGCGTCGCTGTTGTTCTAGAATATTAGGATAAGTCGGTTGGTCATCGGAGGACGGTATCAAAGAGGGTTCAGATGCTTGTGAGCTATCGGGTTGGCGTCCGGTTGTTTCAGTCATACCTGGGTGTTCGGATTCAGATATATTGAGAATGTTGTCAGTTGTACTGTGAACCGCCGTGGTTAGACGGCGAAGAGGAACGGTTTCGACTCCGTATCGATGAGCAATGTATGCATAGTGTGGGTTGCAGTTCAGGAAGTCGATTCCTCCTACTAGCGGTTGACCTATCACCTCGCTGCAGCAGGAGTGGACGGGATTCCAAAGGTGGTAACGAGATTCCAAAGGTTGAGTGGGGTGCGCATCGAAACAGGCGTTCGTGTGGAGTACAGTTAGTAGTCGTACATAACAGTGATCGCAGGCTGTGTAGAGTATCAGGAAATACCGGTTCTCAATGAGAAGCCGGCAGATTGTGAGTTTTCAACACCAAGCTTATTGTTTTTAGGTGGGTACCGTTGAGGCGCTCAACCTGACCGTTACACTGTGGGTTATAAGCCGATGTATGAATCGTGGCAACAACTTTTTCCAGAAGAAATTTATTGATATCAGACGACATGAACGATAAGGCTCTGCCGGAATGTATATAGGGTGGCATTCCGAATAAACAGGAGCTTTGTGTTAGACAGCCAATAACAGCTGCTGAGGTTATATCCGCATACGCAAACGCAAACGGGGATCTGGAAAACTCGTAGAGTATGGTGAGCATGTGCCGGTTGCGTGTATCAGATGGCAAGGGACCTTTAAAATCTAAACTCAAGAGCTAGAGGTTGTGTTGCTTTAATGAGTCTACCAGAGGAGTTCCAGAATCTTGGCTTCAGTTGCAAGAGGAGATAACGCGCTTGCTATGGTCGGATTAGGGGAGATCTTTGCAACGCACAAAATGAAACATACGGGTGTAACGGTGGATACTACTGATGAGGCATGTGAGTAGCACGTCTTCTCGTAAATCCGCTTTGCGTCTCTTGAAAAGTGAGATCTGTTACGGAATTGGCGGAGTCTCTTTGTAACATTTGCCTGGATTTGAGTAACAGTCAATGAATATCCAGAAAAGTTCAGGAAGACGCGTTCAGGAGAAGGTGGATATTCAGTTTTGTAAACAAGATGCATATGAGAGTTTTGCTCCCCTGTTCAATAGTCTGTAACTGTTAAGTTGGTGTTCTCAAATAGGCAGCTCCGCAGCGAAGGCCTTCTTCCTTTCATTTGGTGCCGTCGCCAGGATAAGGATGAAGATTCCGTGGCCACAACCATTTGAGGATGGGGATGTTTGGACCTTCCTGGAGGACTTTGAGGAGGTTGCGGAGGCTGCTGGATTGGATACCGATCGGGGTTGGGTGCACTGAAGACCCTCCTCAGGGGCCGGGCGAAGGCGGCGCTGGATGGCCAGAAGGGGTCCTCGGAAGATGGCTGAGCCGCCGCGAAGGAAGCCCTTGCAGCGGAGTTCGACACGATGGCCGACCGCCAGGAGGCTATGAGGCGGTTCAAGACGGCCAGGATGGCACCTGGATGTGACCCGACCGTGTTCTTCGCCAGCCTGCAGCAATCGTTGGATCGGGCTTTGCCGGGACTGGACGGAGCGTCGCGCCAACAGCTGCTTTCTGACCAGTTCGTCGAAGGTGTGCAGCCGGCGCTTGGTGCCCAGTTGCGGTTGGCGAGAGCAACTGGCCAGTTGAGGAGCGCCTGGTGCATCTGGCACGGAGGGCCGAGGCGCCATTGGCCACGTTTCAATCGCAGAACAGGCAGGATTTAACAGTGGAGGACTTGAAGAACAAAGTGGATCAGCTTACCGAACAGCTTGCAGCCGTCAAGACGGAATTGTGGAGGCACGCTCGAACGAGCCGATGCTAAGTGTGGCATGCCTGGCCATTGGAGGAATCAATGCCCTGGTACCCGACCAGAGGCTGAAGATGAGGCCCCAGGATCATGATTGGGAACAATAGCCTCGTCGTCGAACTGGATCCCGGAAGGTTGGTGCAACTCCAACGGCAGGATCCTGTGTTACGGAAGGTTGCAGCCGCCTTGTTGGATGGAAGGGGCATTGAGAACGGAGAGGGAAACAAGGAATTGGAAACGTTCCAGAGTCACTTTGATCGGCTGTCTGAATGAAGCTGGCATAATTTCCTGGAACGCAACCGATTCGGATGTTGTGCTGCCATGATACCTCGCGTCTTGAGACGGAAGATTATCGTCGAATGCCATGAGATGGCACACAGGATGCACCAAGACATACGACTTACTTCGGCAGAGCGCCTACTGGCCGGGATGAGAAGTGAGGTGATGGATTATGTGGTGTCCTGTAAACGGTGCCAACTGATGAAAGGGGACATGACAGGGGCAACCCATCCCATAGAACTTATTCCTGTCTCAGAAATCGGCGAGTTATGGTCCGTTGACGTCATGGGTCCCTTTCCGGTGACAACTAGCGGGAATCAATATATCGTGATAATGACAGAACACCTGTCGCGGTGGATCGAGGCGGCAGCCGTGCCAAATCAACGGGCAACGACGATCAGCGGAGTGGTAATGCATCACATCGTGGCCAACCATGGGGTGCCAAAAACGATCTTAACCGATCAGGAGCCTTGCTTCGAGAGCGAAGAGTTTGGGAATTGCTTGCAGAAGCTGGGTATCAGACGGCTAAGGACGGTACCATACCACCCGCAAACAAATGGTCTAACAGGACGTAATAACCGAACGATCAAGGAGTGGCTGGCGGCCAAAGGTGACTGGGAAGTGAACTTGCCAATGGTGTTGCTAGCTCATCGTGCATCCATACAGCCAACCACAGGCAAGTCCCCGTTTATGCTGATGTACGGTCGACATCCGCGCCTTAAGGTTGATCAGGAAATTGGATTGTGGCCGACAACACGCTTGTCTCCGGAGAAGCTAGATGAAGAAAGGAGGAAAGCTCGAGAAAACTTGACCACCGTTCAGAGAAGGACTAGGCAGAAAACGGCAAGTAGAAAGGCACGATCGTTCCCCATAGGCGCGAAGGTCAAGTGGAAGGATCATCAGAATCCTGGAAGGAGTGGATTGGGGTCGCGGAAGCTGGGCAGCCGATGGCAAGGTCCGTTTGTCGTTACCGACCACCGGGGAACGTCAATACAATTCAAGACAGTCGGGGATCAAAAGAGTAAATGGGACGCAGCTTCGTAAGTGGCATGATACACCCGAAGAGCGGCCGAGTAGACCCGCTGCTGAAAGCCGACCTGACGGAGGTAAATGAACAACGGTGGCATGCGGACGACCTTTTAAAGGGGGAAGGTGTGTAACGGTTGATACTACTGATGAGGCATGTGAGTAGTACGTCTTCTCGTAAATCCGCTTTGCGTCTCTTGAAAAGTGAGATCTGTTACGGAATTGGCGGAGTCTCTTTGTAACATTTGCCTGGATTTGAGTAACAGTCAATGAATATCCAGAAAAGTTCAGGAAGACGCGTTCAAGGAGAAGGTGGATATTCAGTTTTGTAAACAAGATGCATATGAGAGTTTTGCTCCCCTGTTCAATAGTCTGTAACTGTCAAGTTGGTGTTCTCAAATAGGCAGCTCCGCAGCGAAGCCCTTCTTCCTTTCAAGGATGATGCCTGAATGGCAGAGTGAGTTACACAGTTATCTATGTTGATTGTTTCTCGCCATGGAAGCATATACGTTGCGCAACTGACATTCAGCCACGTGATTGTCCTTGCCATATCGGCAGATGACATCATACTTGTACTCGGAAAACTCAAACCTCCATCATTGTATTATGTCGTTAATCGCCTTACCCTTCTATCAACGTACATGATTGTGACCAAACACCGATCAGTGATCAAGTTGAAAGGCCTTACGAGTTGGGCGAGGTGGCTCAGTGGTTAGAGCGTCAATTTAGTGACCGGACGATCCACGGTTCGAATCCGACCTCTGCCTCTCGACTTCCCCTGTCTAGGCTTGGGGAACCTGACAGTATCCCAGACCACGTGCTTCCTTGGTGTGGCATGGTAGTTAGGCACTGGAATGGTACTACAGCTGAACGAAAAAACCTTGCGAATAGATAGTGCCGCCATTTCCTGATGAAGTCAGCGATAGTGCACACCTTTTTTTCCGTCACGAAGAGACTGAACCTTACCGAGGTGTGGCGGTTTGTGTACCTCGGCGACCCCTTGAGCTATACTGGCGGGTGCCCGCGTGACACTCACAGAGTCTCTCATACCAGTGTTGGTCAATGGTTGGAGGTCTGATGAACAAAGTCTCCTGGTCCTCCATGCTAGGGGTTGGAACATGTGTGGCGACGTGTTCCGTAAAATCAGTAATGTGTTTGCATTCCCCGCCAAGCACCCCTGCCTTGCGATTAGGCTTTCGAGCCAAAGGCTTTGGTTGAGGACCCTAATCGTCCTGCTGTCTAGGCTCTGACAGTGTCCCAGCCCACGTACAACCATTATAGCTACGTCCAACAAGAAACTCATGCCACATGGGCTGTCGCGTGGTACCATCATCCGGGGCGCCTTACTCCCTGCATACAGCAGGGCGGATAGGTGAAGACAGGCTACTACTGACGCTACCCTTCTTTCTCCTTCACATACTTTTTCCCCTTTCCCCACACCATTAATAACTCTCTCCTTGTAGGCCCAGCAATTAGGACTGATGATTCCGTTCATCTTGCATCGGTTTTGCGTGCAACACGTGCTCCTGACATAGCGCCGACATCCTCAGGTACATCGAAATCGATCTTCAAGCCTCGACGCCCAGTCTATCTGTACGGCAGCGAAGCATCGGTGTTAAACACTAATGTCATGCTGTCGACGACGACGATAATAACGGTGCGTGACATTCACGGACTTCCGGGACATGTCTTGTTGCGCAAACCTGTTGAAAAGAACTAATCAGTCGACAGAATCGAAAGCATTCTTTAAGTTAAGGAACACCAAGATTGTAGGGCACCCGTACGCGTGCTGTTGCTCTAACACGAGCTGGAGTGTGACGACGGTCCCTTCCCGGATATCATCATGCTTGCTGCTTTCGAGCACCGTCTTTGAGCGCCTTCGTAAAACGACGCAAAATGAGTAACACAAACACTCTGCCTACACTGGGGATCAAGCTGACTCCTGTGATTACCACACTTACTGCAAGCACCCTTTCTGAAAACGACCAGTGGGAAAGTAACCGCACAATTCCGTGATCGGAGTCTATTGACATACTTCAAAATAGACGATAATCTTGTATCGAAGCTCCCCAACGGTAGTTGATTGCCACATGATCCAACTGAGTCCACGGTTGGTTTGCAGTTGATGACCTTCAAATTACAACACGATGTGAGACCTTGTGCTGAAAGTCTATATTGGCTAGAAATAACTTTTGTTTGGTACGTGACTGGGGAAGTCGCTCTCCATTATCTGTGAAGCAAGTACCAACTCCGACTCGGCTACGAAAATGGGTTTCACAAGGACTTAATCAGCCGACATGGACATTTACATCACCTGCCAGAATCACGGTACCGGCACTTATGCTGACCAAAGTTGGCCGTTTCATTGCCACGAGTGACTATATGCTTTGGCCCCTTTGGGGGTACATTCAATGCTCACTGAGGTACGACCAGTATTCCTGATCCCTGTTTGTGACATTGGTAACACAGGTCTCAAATTCACGCACTTCCCGGTAGCAACATTTGCTTAGAATAGGAAAACAAAATCCATTCGTCCAAATGAGTCACTTCCGTAAGATTGTTGGTCCTGGCGTTGGAGCCTTGTAAGACATGAAAAGAACGAAAAATGACAGCGGAATTAGGCATCGCTGTTTTGAGGCTAGTCAACTATGACTCATTTTTATACACTGCATTCGTCCCAACAACATTCACGGGTGACAGCACCACAAAAAACGTTCAACCGCAATGTTGTAGAAGGCCTGTAACCCATTCCGAATGAAGTAGTAAAACACATTATGGCCACCACCTGTATTACAGTCACGTTGAAATTGGCTAGATCACATCGACATACTTCCAAAATAAACTATGCAGACGCACAAGCATAAACGAGAGAACAATTAAGCTGTCACTACACACACAATTATCGGTCCCAATGTCCGCAAAGCCACTTGGACACTCCACAGATCACAAACAGGATTGTCCAGGCAGCGCATCTTGTCGTGCAGTACGCGGACATCGTCCATGAGTGTCGATTCCACAGTTTCTCACGACAAAGCCAAGCAGCTTCGTGGACCACATGGAACACCGCAGTAGGCCAGAAACCACTCGCTCCTGCTTTTCATCCAACCAAGTACGTTGCCTACACTTGCCAGTACAATTTGCGCAGTTCGTGCATACGTGACATGCTGGAACTTACCACGAAAAGGCGATCGTCGCCTGGCATCTGTGCCCGGCATAAACTCATTGAACATGTTTGAAACGTCCGGGAAAGCCAAAACGTGAGAACGGACGAGCGCTTGGGTAAACTATGGGACAAACGTGTTGTCTGGAGCCTGCAGAGGACATTATGTAGGCCTGTATTCTGCCCACGCGACCTCATAACACCCAACCTTGACAGAGCGTAACTATGAACCTATAACCCACTTGTTCTTAACAGATGTTCGTCAACAATTACACAAGGCAAAACCCTTCAGCGCCTTGGGGTCAGACGAGGTTCATCCAGGGATCTTGAAGGAAACGTTGCTCACACAGGTGTTTGGTCATTCGCTCGACAAAGGCAAACTTCTCTCTGGTTGGAAAGAAGCGACTGTCACGCCAATCTGCAAAACAGGTGACCGCCTATCGCCCGGCAGCTACAGGCCTATCAGCATACCGTGCAAGGTGATGTAGCGCATTCTGAAGCCGGCCACCTTAAATCACCTCCATACCAGCAAATTCATGTTCCCAGCGCAACATTGACTCCTACAAAACCGTTGTTCCGTGGCGAACAAGCTCGTATTCATGGACGGCTTAACTCCAGTCAGAGATGAAGGACGCATATCGGATGCCATGTATTTTGACTTCGATCTTGTCCACACGTCCCGCTGCTTCACAAGCTCGTTTTATGGGATTCAAGGAGGAGTCCTACGCTGGATTAGGACATTCCCATCAGGTTGAACATCCCGAGTGAAAGTCAGCCCAACCTACTCTTCTGCACCGGTTATCCATTGAAGTTTCTCAGACTACATTTTAGGACCACCACTGTTTCTGATCTACACTAATGAACTTCCGGATGCATTTCCAAGTCCACCTCTACCTTTTGCGGAAAGCATGGAATTTTGGAGTTCCAACGCCAGCACCTTCCAAATGAACGTCGCCGCCGCGAAGCAATGGTCACGGACTTGCACCTTGTGCTGAACGAGGAAAAGTGCGTGCACCTGTCGTCCGGAGGAGACTCAGCAAACGCCTTTATCGTAGGGTGATGATGGACCAAAAAACATTATGAAAACGGATACTAAAAGGGAGTTAGTTACCTGGCTCTACTAGAACATATCCTCTTTCCACAATGAAAAATCGGCTCAAAAGGCTTCGTAGTTCCACGGATTTTTCGGCCTCCAGATATTCTGGGGCGTAAATCAGACCGCTTCTTCAATACGCCGACAAATTTGTCCATTCAGGATGGAAGGACATAAACCTCGCTGAGCTGTTAAGGTGGCTGCTGGTCTCAAATCCGTTGATTAAGAAACACGTCCCCAAAATCATCGCCTCCGAGGGGACCTGGTGCTACTTTATGCTTTGCTTGAACAAGAGTTGGACGATAAGTTTTTCACCTTAGACCCAACTAATACAAGGCAAGAATGTGGGAAACTTTAGATCCGCTTGCGCATGGATCACCACGTCGTAATCAGAGACCTGGCAACTGACCCGACTTTTGAAGGTCAACAGGCCCAACTACGGTCTTAACATTCAGTTGCAACACATTTACAGTTTGTAATGACGAAATAATCATGTGACCATGGTTTTGCCACCTTCATGACTGTGCTGTTATCCGCTACTTTCGAACAACGATGAATTCACAGAAATAAGGAGACCCCAACCAGATTCACGAAGTTACGGATTCACGGATTGATACACAGGATCGAGGCATTCGCCCAATTTTCCCGGGTCGGTTTTGTCCATGTCGTTCAGCGGCTGTCGTTCACCTCAAAGGCGCAAGTGAAAAAAGGGTGTAGCACTGCTCTCTAGGTTCTCAGCGCGGGGCAGTATGCTTGCCAGCGCGAGGACTCGCGTAAATAAGTGTCTAATAGTGTTTTGAACTGAGTTCTAGTAGAAGCGTGGACAACCGTCTGAGGAAGGTTATTACACTCAGCAACTACCCGAAGTGAGGAGAAATTTTGCCTAATGAAGGTGTGCGCTCTGAGCTTAAAGATCTTCTTACCATGTCCCCGCCGTATGTTTGCTGGGTCAACGGTGAAAAACCTGTTGGCCAAACCTTGTTCAAACAAGGCATAAGTAAGAATTAAGTCCCCTCGGAGGCGACGATACTCCAAAGGAAAGAGGTCAAGCACCGCGAGACGAGTTTCGTAGTCCATGGACTTGAGGCCGGCAACTATTTTCGTAGCAGCTCATTGGACACACTCAATGAGGATTACGTCTTTCGTGCGTCCTGAGTAGACAACCTGGTCGGTATGTTTAAGAAGCGGTCTGACGTAGGCCCCATAGAGTGTTTGGAAGCCCACACGAGTAATACAGGAGGAGGTGCGCCGAAGCATCCGTAGAACGGCGAGCGCCTTTTGGACCGATTTCTCATGGTACAGTGAGAAACACATGTTTGAAGGGAGCCAGATACCCAAATCCTTTTTGGCACCCACCCTCGTCTTCTAGTCCATTCTCACATTTCACGACAAGTATTCGCTGAGTCTCCTCAGACTGACATATGGACGCCGTTTTCGTCATTCAGGGGAGGGTGCTAGTCCAACGACCACTGCTTTGCAGCGTTTACATCCATTTGGAGGGCACTGGCATTGGAACTCCACGATTTCAAGTCGTCCACAAAAAGTAGACATGGACTTGAGAAAACCTCTGGAAGGACGCTGATGTAGATCAGAAAAGGAAAATGGTCCAAAAACAGTGCATTGAGGTGGTCCATTGGAGACGGGCATCGAAGCCGAGCCGAATGTTCTATCTGATGATAATGCCTTAACTCAGTGTGGAATCTTCCCTCAAACCCCGTATGACTCGAGCTTGTTGAGCAGCGGTTCGTGTGGGACAAGATCAACCGCCTTTCGGAAGTGGAAAATATGGCATTCTATATGAGGCCCTCGTCCTTAGCTCGAGTCAAGCTGTCGATAAATACGCGCACTTTCGTCACGCAAGAGCGGTTTGGGAGAAATCCGTTTTGAACCGGAGTTGTAAGGTAGTAAGTTAGTAGGGTTGGTAGTAAGGTGACCTTCCATGGCTCGGTGCAGAGTGTGTTCCATCACCTTGCACGGCAGCCTCGTGAGTCCAATAGGCCTGCAGGAGCCGGACGATAGCCGGTCACCTGATTTGTAGCTTGGTGTGACAATCGCTTCCTCCCAAGCACGGGAAGATGGACTCCGTCAAGCGTACGAAATGCCAGGCTGAAGTTTTTGCCGGTGTGAACGATGTTTCCTTCAGGATTCTTTAGTGGACCTCGCCTGGTCCAAACACACTGAACGGGTCGATCTTGTGCAGGAGTTGACGAATGCCCTCCTTGAAAACCAAGTGGGTTAGAGGCCGTTCGCAGTTACACCTTGACAAGATGGATGGGACGGTGACACTGGGGCTGACCATATACCCGTATAGTGTTCTACATAGACCTCAGATACCACTATTGGGTCTTTCGTGGGTTCCCCGTTTCTGTCCCTCAAGTAGAACGCGGTTGGCTTATTTCTGTAGCGACGTTTCATGTATCTAAACCGAAAAATTTTTTTTCGGGCGGGGTTCAGAATGGTGGCTTGTTTACGCATGCTCCATTGACAGATTTTTGATTTACGGTAGTTACGCAGTTTACGAAATACCAGCTCAACTTTCCTCCTGCATCCTGAATGCAACTTTTAAAGCCGCTCACTAGAAACACACCCAAATTATTTTCGCCGAAACCATAGGTTTTTCGAAGTTGAGACTTTCATGGGGAGTTAGTCTAATCCACTTGCACCTGTAGGTGATATGTTGCTCATAGACTTTTGTTTAAGTGAGCGAAACTTCAAGGTCACGGACAATCACTGATTCACATTTTGTTACCGGTTTACGAGAGATAAAACACGAAGTTACACTTTATCATGTTTTGGCGCTCTTTAAAAATAAAATGGAATATCCGGTGCAAATTCCACCCAGGAAACCCTATCATTGACGTTTGTTTGCTTTATACTCCCAAGATTTAGCAAACGAGATAATTTTGTTCAGCAAACTTCGTCACAACACATTTTCTTATGGAGCACAGCTTCCACTAAGTACAATATTGTCAGAAAACAGCATGCATTGTGCAGCGGAGATGCGGGTGCAATCTCGTTGGATGATTGCCTTTCCCAGCTATGCATAACTAGCATGTGGACAATACAGTATCAAGAGGTCAGTTAGGTAAATTACCAACACAGTGGGATCATTTCTGTAAGGAATATGACTCATCATGTGTGAAATACGTCATAAAGCGGATATCATGATGACGGAATTCATTGGCACCCACCTGAGCTACTCATCGTAACCGCTAAGCTAGCGACTATGTGCGACGCTGCTTATGAGGCCTCACCTGTACACGATAACCTAATCCAACGGCTAACGACGACCCTTCAATGAGCAACGACTGTCTCTCTTACTCATAGCTGTAGGCGATGTTGCTTATTTTTGCCACCTATAGTAAATACCAGGCCAGTATCTATGCGGGCCGGTGAAAATAAGCCCTCAACTATGCGTGACAGCCTAATCCGGCGACCTTTCATAAAAGTTCAGCTGTAGCACCCCTTTGATGCCTAGCTGCCATGCAACCAGAAGAAAGCACAAGGGCTAGGATACGGCCAGGTTACCCAAGCCTAGAAAAAGGAAGTCGAGAGGCAGAGGTCGGGTTAGAACCGCGGATCTTCCTGTCAACAAATTCGCGTTCTAAACACCGATCCCTCACCTGTCATACTCATAACCGTTCTCGATGTCACCTAACTTGGCTACTTATCGTACATGCTATGCCCGTGTCCACGTGCGGCGTTGATTATGGAGCATTGATTATGCACGGCAAGTTAATCCGTCATACTCATAACTCTACGCGTTGTCGCTTATCTCTGCTACTTAAAATAAACACCAGGCCAGTATTTATGCGAACCGATGAATACGAGGCCTCAACTACGCACACAAACCTGATCTAACGGCGAACCACGGACATCACACTCATAACTGTACGCGATGTCGTCAATCTTGGCTTCCTTTCACGACTGCTAGACCAATGCCTACATGCGACGTTGATTATTCGACTTCAGTTATGCTACCCTAATCTAACAGCCCATCATACGCGTAATTATGTGGGCTGCCGCTGGATTTTGCTGCCTATAGTAAATGCCAGGCTAGTATTTATGCGGGTCGATAAAAATAAGGCTTCAACTATGCGTGATATCCTAATGTAACACCAAAAGTGTGTCATACTCATAATTGCAGTCGATATCGCCTACCTTGGCTATTTATTGTAATTGTTAGACCTGTGTCCATGTGCAACGCCGAATATGAGACCTCTGCTAAGCTCAGCAGCCCAACTCGATGGTCAACGACGGTTCGTCACTCTTATAACCATACTCGATGTCGCCTACCGTGTCCACTTCTAGTAAATGAAGTGCCGGTACACATGCTGGTAACTGACTAATGCCCCAACAATACACAATAGACTACTCCAACGAGCAATGGCGGCCCTTCATGTCCATACGTGTCATCCGTCGGCCAACTCCATGCCTAAAAAATACACAACCACCTTTAACAAATCATGATTCTATTTATGGGTTGCATCGGTACAAGCGTAATGTGTGGTCAATCCAGTTTTCAGTTTCAGGAAGCTAAGCTTACTGGACAGGATTTCTGAGAGGAAAAATGCATAATCAATTACGACTCACACATCTTCCGCGATATCATTTAAGACACAATTAAACAAGGTTGTAGTGGTTAACTCACCAAATGCTCGATAAATCCCTTTGTCCACGATTCCAAATCGGTGTCCACGCTCCAGCCGGAGTCTTACTGTTACTTCTTGCTCAGTTGGTCCCATTAGCAATAATGAGGGAGCCGTGTGTACATCGATTATTCAGTAGCGGGTTCTGCAACCACATGCATTATTGGGCGCAGCGAAGTCACAACTAAAGAGAGGTGTATATTTGTCAATCGTAAGATCAAGTGGTATAGACTTGAGCCCTAGGGTCTAAGGAACACGTGCGTCATTGTACGTGCACCCATGGATGCAGCGGTAACGAAGACCTGGTGAGTTGGTGGGTACTTGGTGTCAAGTCTGCTCGGTTAGAACTCTAACCGTTCTCCCTTCTTATTGACTTTTTCCTGAAATAGTGTTCTGCTCATAGCGAAATAGACTCACTTGCAAACTAATCATTAGCAGTCTCGTCAGCTAGGGGCTACTTTCTGAAAAACCGATAAGATAACGTTTTTGCGTTTGTAATTTTCACGATCCGATTTTACATAACTCAGCTTCAGCGTCTAATAAGTACAAATGTAATTATATCCTGTCTCATCTAGTCGCTCGTTTTCACCAAACCAATCGTGGTAAACGTTCAGTTTGTTCTCTCTAATAATGCCTTTTATCATATCAGATGTCGCCTCAGACTCACCGGGCTTTACTGACCTCATCTCATTCTCTCGTATTTCCGAGCTTCAAACTTCGGCAATACCGGTCTGGACGTCCTGCTTGCTGTAATCCAGTCCACCTAGTCAATGAGTTACATCTTCAGAGATAGCCAAACGGACCAGAGAAATACCTGCGATCTTACGATTTCGTCGTTCTACATCTCCGAATTCTCCTGGCCAACTAAAAAACCCGTTGCCCATAGAATTGCACGTCCCAGCTCAATCACCACAAACGACGCCCTTTACGGCGCTGTCTAAAAAACGAAGTACGTTAGTGCAATGGTGGCACGGCACTGCCATACCCGGTTTGATAGCACACCCACAACTAATCCCCTCCTACTCTTGACTGTACCTTCTCGCCCACTCGGTTCATCACTTGCAACTACGGACAAACTCATGCTTTATTCTGAATGGGATCTTATGATCAGGGTTGCCTGATCATGCTACCCACCAGTTATGAATGAACATTGTTATTACCTTACACTATGGGCGCGTGCCAAAGGACGGGATGGCTTTGGTAAATTTACTCAAAAACACCTGCGCCTTTTCTTCCTCTTTGAACAGCGTCTTCACACTCCATGTTGACAAGGTTTTCATCAGATTATTGGAAAACCGCGATCCAGATGCTGTTAATTAGTCGGGAATTGTGATCAATTTTGGCTGCCTGTTACCTCGGGCCGCAGTCTAACCCAAATCACAGTGCTTTCCAGCAGTCTTCCGGGGACCTTTCCCATGTATTATTCCGCGATGTAGACACGGCCGTCATATTGCCTCGTCTGAATGACAGAAATGAACCACGGTGCGCCCTCAATGGACCCAAGAATATCCTTAATCCATGCTGGTCTTAATTTGTGACGATTCATTGGCAAATCCCAACCACAATAACAACCCTAAACGACTCACCCAAGATGTTCATGTACGGGGCTGTCCAAGGACCCAATTACGGCGCCGCAATGACGGTACCACGACTACCGTACCCAGTCTGGTGATTTTCCCGTAGTTCACCATATCCATTATATTTACCGGATGAGGGTGTTACGTACACCCACAGGACCGCCTCAATCCGTTTAATTTGTGCCAGGACTTGAAAGCGCTGGCCACCTTCTTGTGCTGTCTGCTTGTTCTGCCTATAAACACGTTAATTCTCCCAACGTCAATACCGATGGTTCGGTACAGCCTTGCGCGCGATATAGCGTGTACTGACCACCATAAAAACGAAAAATTACTAGTTGTGACGAATTCCTTGGCTTGGCTTTGCAGGACACCTGCAACAACGATAGGAGACTTTTACAAATATAGGTCATGAAACGCTGCTAGATTTTGAGTTTGCGCCGACTTTTAGGGCGCAGTAACTGTTCTTGTCCTTTGGAAATTAATTTCAGTTGCTGTACAGACGAAAACACGTGAAGAAACCGGCTCCTTTACAAAATTTTCCACCGCCATCAGGGAGACATCACGCGAGGTCACCGGCAGCCATTAAAATATGAATTCAGCGCTCATGGCGGGCCTCGAGTACGTTTAAACAACTTCCAACAAAACTGCGCCCGCAAGAAAAGATCTTAAGGGACCGGATAAATACCATCAAGTGATGAAACCTTATGCTAAAGTTTTCCTCTTCCGAACTATGGTTTCATAGAAATCTTGGGTGTGCTTCTAAGGCTCGGCATTTTTAACACATAGTTGAAACCTGTTTTGGAGAAGCCGCCGGAACCTTTTAGATAGCTTGCGACCCATCCGATTGCGTGCTTGGTTTTTGGACGTACACCGCGTCAGCCTCATGAACTTTCCAGGCAATGGTCCATATAAGTCCTCCACTGAAGCTGGCTTCAGTTTAACTTGTTCAAGAAAGGTGCGCATTCATGAAGTTTGCACGGAGGAAGTTTCAAATCCATGTTTGAGTTTCGGGATTTCGGCCCCGGTAGCAGAAGAAATCAGAAGAAATCAGCACACAGTGGTCACTATGTCTCAGTGGATTGTTGATCATCACCTGGTCGACGAAGTGCCTTTCGTTGATCAAATTCAGGGGAGATGGTAGTCGGCGTGCACTGTATCTGGTGGGTGCGCCCTCATGCTGAGTCCAAGCGCTCTGTTGAACGACTTTGTTCTGCAAAGAGCCCACTTGATCCAACACGCTGGAGCTCCATCCAGGAGGTTTCTGGAAGATTGAAATCATCCACGAGGAAGATGTGAGTGAACTGGTAGCCGAAGGAGAGTTGCTAGATGGTTTTCATGAGGAATTGGTCATCTTCCGGAGGACTCGAGCGGCAACGGTACACCATAAGGAGAAGCAGAGAATCGGACCCGCGCAGCGGAATTTGAACCCGCTGTGCATCGTAAAAAGGCGCATGAGTGGTGTCATGGAGGACAATGGGGATGGGCATGGCCACATATAAGTATAAAACAACCCACCTGCCGTTCCTCTTTTGGAGGCATCTCGAAAACCAGAGTGGTCGTCTATCGAGAGCTCCGCGTCAGGGGCATCTGATGTGAGCTAGATCACTGTGAGTGCGATTGTGGACGGTTGTTCAAGGCAAGCTGATTGTAGACTACCGCAAACTTTGTTGAGGAGGCTAAGGCAGTTTGTGGACAAGCGTTTCAACACTGTCTCTCCCGCATCCGAAGGTGAGTACCCGAGGGGTGTGCAACCGGAGGTAATCAGATTTATGGGCTATAAGCCGGGTTTGAGTCCAAGGTACCGAAGGGACTTCTGCGGCATACCTGTCTGCTTCGTGCCTTGTTGGTTCCACTTGCATGTTCCCCCCCTTGGGAGCCCGATTCGCGCGGGCCCTTTACCTTCGGGGGAAGTAGTTTCCTCCTCCGTGTGCGTGAATTTTGACCGCCGCTACTTGTGGTGGAGGAAAGCCCTTTGCTGCGGAGTTATTAGAAAACACCAACTGAACAGTTACAGACTATCGGGCAGGAAAGCAAAACTCTCGTAAGCACCTTGTTTTTAAAACTGAATCTACATCTTCCTGGAAGCGTCTTTTTCAACGTTCCTGGAGATTAAATGATTAGCAGGCAGCTGTAAACGAATGCTACAAAATAATTCCACAACATCTGTAATAAATCCCAATTTCCATTAGATCAACGTGGAGTTACCAAAAACAACGTACTACAGGCATGCCTCATCCACCGCTACACTCGTAGCTCGTTCAATACCGCTTTCAGAAAGACTGGATGCACTGTTGGTCAAGGATTTGAGAAAACATGCCTCTGATTGGTTTCTTGGGGTTTGATCGAAAAGGTGTCCCTGTAAGACACCGAGCATTGGGTGGCAGCACCAAGAGCTATTCCCTTTGGTGACGCTCCCATGAGGCTGATTTTTGCAGAAGGACTGCACCTTGAGGCTAGCCAGCAGTCCTCTGAGTTGGCGAACTTTTTATGGCTTGTTTGATTGCAGTCGCCTCGCTTTTGTTTTTGTGTGGACTTCCGAATCGCCTGCGATTAACGTGGCCAACTGGGTGTACAGAGGATTTTCCGGTTTGCTGTTGCCAGGTTCTTGGCTTTGGTCATCAGGGTCAGGGACGACGGTTGTGTCCACAGTCGAAGAAACCCCTTTTGTGGGAATGGACCTGGAGATTGACAGCTTCACATTCTCAGTCGCTGTAGAGTTCTCGCAGCATCTCCTGTGGTTGATTTGTCAGTAGGCCCCGCCGCTCGTCTCCGCACGTCTGACCCAGTCCAGCTCAGAAGTTATGACTCGAGTGTGGAGTTCACTGCTGCGCCCTTGTCGTCTGTCGCGGAACTAAGCAATGATAGTTGTACGCACTTTGGGCGTGGAGTCCTCGCGAGGCTTGCCTCCTCCCGAGTATCGCTGCCTTTGGTAGTGGAGGGGTATGCGATGGTTGAGCAGAAACTGCAATCCGGGGTCACGGTCAGTCGCGTCGACTTGCTTTCAGGGGCCGTAACTACTATCTGTTTGGCCATAAGGTCTAGGTCGGCTGGAGTGGCGCCAAGCGGAAGCTTGTTTCCCTCTTGGGGTTGCCGTGGCTCAGCTTTCGCACCCACAGAAGGCGATCCTTTAAGATACGCCTGATCGTTGGGTAGGCTCTCTGAATGCTGCCAGTCCGCTCGAAGATCTGTATGGCAGATGGGGAGGAAAGAGTGACTAGGAGCCCAAATGTTTGCCTGCTTTCCTTCTGTCGTGAAAAGAAGTAAACCAAAGGAAACTCCTATGAGGATTTCGACGTTTATAATTCACGGAATTGTGGTTTAATCCGGTCGAACATAACGGTGATATGTTGGCTATAACATTTTGTTTAAGTGAGCGAACCTTCAAGGTCACTAACCACTGCCATTCCTACGTGATTACCAGTCCACGGAATGAAGCGCCAGTCAGTATTCGCACAATGGAATTTATTTCTCGAAAGCTACACAATTTCGGGGTTACCACTTTATAGTGTAGGATTTCTATGTATAGTGAATTATTCTGCAGATTATTTATATGGATGGTTTGTTGAGGTGAGCAAATTTTGAGTGCCATCAATCACTAACGACTGTGATGTCTTTGCCTAATGTAATGAAATGTCATGAATTTCGGTGAATGGTGAATGGTTCTAAACCTGAAATAGTTCCGCGAACCTTCTAGAAATTACATGGCCCTCGTGGATGCGGAATATGCAGAGGTTCCACTCCTGGAAATAATTTTTGCTACTTAAATCTACATGGCTGGTCAAACATCAGAGTATGTGTTCAGGGAATTCGATAATTGTTTTGCGAGTTAACATCGCGGAAGCAGCATTCATGATTGCCGGACAAATCATGCTGAGATGGAAGAACCTAGGGCTTGCACATGATGACCTGTGCATCTTTGTTAGTAAACAGCAGAGTGCTCCAATATAGTTTCCAAGACAGCCAGGACGACCATGCCGTCGATCACAGCGGACAACTGAACGAACCTAGCTGACGCACACGATTACCATGCGGATAGTGGTCCACGATGCCCAATCGACTAGCCACATGAACTCTATGTCGGCCATAGCGGAGATCGGAATGAGCCTAGCGCCCATCCATTTATACCGAGGAAAAGTCGGGGGTACAAGTCGCGGTCCACATGAAAAAATGGATTTCACTGATCGTTTTAATTGGCACATTTGCCCCATCGTGTAGCATATGTGACCGCAGTGATTTTCTCCTGACTACAGCGCAAGTAGGTGTCCGGTCTCCCAAATATTTTCCATGGCGGAAGGGATATCATCTTCCAAAAGGGAAACCAACTATCCAACGCCTATTCAAAGGAGCTGATCGACTCGTCCAACGGTAGTTGTACACGTCCTGAGTGGTGAAGATTTGGTCGAATTCATCGGCCACAAGCTGCCGCACTTCACAAGACGGCGTTCCATCCTTCAGCTGGGCCCTGAAGGTACCCAACTACTCTTCGGTTAGCCGTCGATTTACTGCAAGCCGATAGTACAAGAACTAAGAAACCGTATGGTTGTGTCAAGGATACTACGAGTTGACTGCGAGACAGCACCCCTGCCTTTTTGGACGAAAACGCAGAGAACAGCCGCGTACCGTTTTTATCAAAAAACAAGCTGAGTCTACTGGCTTTTCGCATTTTCCGACTTTCCGTTTGTATTGTAGGTAACCTGCTGTAGTACACCCATTCTTAAAGCAAAATAGTGTTGGTGCTTCGATTATTAGCTAAGCGCATGAAAGTCATGTAGTCATCATTCATGTATAGTTAAACACCCTCTCAAAAGCCGTAAAGGATGAAAAAGATACAGCCCATAATTTCCCAATAAACATAAGTAAAGCCTTCTTAATTCATAGCACTGCAAACTCCAAACAAAATAAAAAATGGATGCAGATTTGCGTGATTTTTGGCTTAAGCCCATACACAAGAAATGCGAAGTTTCGGCGGTAGAACCTTTAGTTCAATCGCAATGGTTTTCCAGGTGATAGAAGTATGCGTCTAAGGTACGGCAAATGAAGCATGAAACCAAATCCAAACGTATTTTGATGCCTCGCGCTCATTTTTAATCAGAGGCAACATCTACAGAATGTCCAATGCGAATTCCACCCAACTGGATGGTTGAATAGCATTTATATACGCTATACTCGTCAGACGTACTATGAGGGAAGAGTTTGTTCGGCAAACTTTGGCACAATACTGCCTCATGGGAAGTTCACCTTGCGTTCAGCACCATAATGGAGTACAATATGATGCAGTTTGTGATGTCAATATATACCCCCTTGGATGCTCCTCTCCCAAATGAACGCAACTTATCATTTAATAATGCAGCGTTTTCAGACATCTACGCTAAACTGACAACAGAATGATATATTTTTATAAAAAATAATGACGTCCCTTAGCTGCAGTGCGTCATAAAATGCAACATCACTGTCGGAAAGTAAGGCCATTTATTATTGTTCATCGTGATAACCGTACACGTTGTCGTTTGACCTGGCTACTTGTTGCAACTGCCAAGTTTATACCCATGCGTGACGCTGGTCCGAGGACCCAGTTACGCATAAAAGCCCAATCCAGTGGCCAATGGCGGTCCGACAAACTTACACATGTTCTTCGTCTACCCTCCTTACGCCCGTAAACACACAACAACCTCTGGAGAATAATGTTTCCACTTATTGGTTGCATCCGTCTAAACGTAATGGGTAGTCACTCCAGTTCTCGTTTTTCGGAGGCCATTTTGAGAGGTATTCTGAGAGGAAAAATTTACGATCGATTTCATAAGTTAGGTAAAATTGTTCAATATGTTGCTTCTATAAATGCAAAATTATTACTTGTTCCTCTAAAGCACTAAATCCCAACTCAGGCCGCTTCTGCATCCCGCCACTTCTTCCCTTCGGCTTAATAAGAACAAGAGCCCTATTATTATCAACGCCACTTGCATGCACCACACACTGAGACACACTATCAGTCTCGCACGCTCGGGGGTCAGTTCTCAGACACCATTTATCAGTTCCGGTGCTTCTGCTTGTAAACCGACTTCCTTGTGATCATCAGCATCCGGTTGGAGCTAAAACTCTTCCGCATCCCAGACAAACCCAACACCCTAACACCCTGTCTCTCAGGCTACCCTGAGCCACCTCTCCATGGGTTTGGGCCCCACCCAACTCACTGCTCATGCCAACATATTGCAGCACATCACCACTTTTACAATGACGACAAAATATCCGAATAAGTTTGCGGGTAAAATAGGCACTCCGGATGCGACCTGACTGTCTCTGATGACGGCAGTGGTGATCTCACTGGGGGCTGTGAGCTTTGCTCAATCTCATTGGCCCAGGAACAAATATGCTTCAACCTGCATCCAAAAATTATACCCCACTGAGATGCCACCACTCCCATCTATTTCCCTTAAGCCAGCATGACTTGCCATTATGCATTCCCCCAAAGCGCTTTGCCTGCACAACCACATTTGTCCCGCCTGGTCAGCCATTTCTTCCGCAACACACTTTGGGCACGAAATCCAAATTTTTAAAGCTGTCATGGCTCAGCACGACGTCTCCGTGGAGACGCTGGGAGAATTTGGCCCCTTCAGATGTTTTCACCCATAAGGAAATTGAAGATATTTTGATAGTATATTAAAATCACAATGTTGTTTTTGTAGGCGCAAACTCAGAATTAAGCAACCAGCCCCAATTTGTGCAGAAAAAGTTCCTAATTTTTTAGCTTGCCTCCTGCTGAACGAAGCCAAAAAATTATCGCGGTATGTTGG
Organism: Clonorchis sinensis; assembly: GCA_003604175.2. NCBI lineage: Eukaryota > Metazoa > Platyhelminthes > Trematoda > Opisthorchiida > Opisthorchiidae > Clonorchis > Clonorchis sinensis. Next base: position 41,980,453 of record CM030370.1, read on the forward strand.
TTAAGTTTTTTTCTTGCTAGTCAGCAAACGTCATATCGGGTACACGGCAAGGTTTTATCTATCCCAGTATGCTGGTATCTCAATAGACTATGGGGATAAGCAGTGGTCTCGTGCGCGGTACGGGCAGACAGTACAACAGAGCGGTTAGTAATTTGGAGTTGTAACACGAATTCAGTAAATACAGACGATATTATGGGCCGATGCGACACACTCGGTCGGGAAGTAGTATTGACGTTGCTTACTAAACGCAAGCCATCAAACGTGGGAATGTCATCGAGGCGTCTTAATAGGGTTTTAAGGACAGCCCCGTAGATGAAAATCTCGGGTGAGTCAGTGGGGGTTGCCATGGTAATAAGAATTGGCCAAGGAATCGTAACAAATTAAGTTCTACATGGATCAAGGATATTCTTAAATCGATTGAGGTTACGCCATGGTTCATCGCAGCCATTCTAACGAAGCAACAAGACAACCGTTTCTGCATTGAGGACTCAAAGGAGGAAAAGCGTCTGAAAGGTCTTTCAGAGGGCACTGGGGCTTAAGTTGTACGATAACCTGAAAGTTTAGTCAGCTAAAATTGCTAAAATTTCTTACCACCGGAGAAGGGACATCGTCCGATTGTTACAACCAATCGATATCAAAGTTGAGATAGCAGGAAATGGCAGTACACGTTTGATGCATACGTATATGGTCACATATGCACATGCAGAATGTGTGCAACTAATGTCATTGCTAGTTGAGCAATCATACATGAAGCTGGTTAAGAAGAGTTTTGTTTTGAGTAGACGGATTCCAAGATCGTGGAAGAAGCGTAAGTGACTTGGTACTTAAATTCGTAAAACGAGGTGGCTGACTTGCAGGCATTTGCGGATTTAGGACGTCAGCCGATTGCGTAGCCTCGTTGAGACACAGTGTAGCCATGTAGTCCGCTAAGGAAGGCAAAAAGCGACGAGCATACAGAAGACGGCTGAATAAGCCAACCAGTTTATATGATGGAATTTGCTGTGAAGAAGCGAAACGAAACCTACACGAGTGAGAAGGCACATATTTCAGAGGCGTCATGACAACGGATTTCGTTGTTGCTCCATTCAAACACAGTTCTATTCTGCTTTCATGCCCAGCCGTGGCGTTTCTCACGGTTAGAACCAAAGCTGATTTCCCAGGAACCACTTGGGCATGAGGAGCAGAGTTTTGCACAGAGCGCCTGCTCGTCACCTTCTTGGAGATAATACGTCCATTAGCAATATCCCTTTTGACTCCCCTGCTTCTACTTAGTGAATGCGCTAATAATTGCCGGAAAATACTCTTGCTGTTCTGCATACACAAGTGTTTGGGATGATTAATCTCTTATCGACACCAAATCTCCAAGCGTGAGACCGTATCTTGGTGTCAACTGGTTCACGAGTGTAGCCAAGCTTTCCCAACGAATGCCTCCAAAATGTATTTGTCGGATGCCGTGCCCCTTTAGGCATGCAGTTAGCAATGGCACAAGTTGATACCTCCCTGCCAATTCCGAGGTATCTGCGGCGCTGTGCCTGTCCCTTGGAACGAGAAGTGCATTCTTGGTCGTGTTTTTAAGGAGTCTTTCCAAATTTAATAAGTACGCATTTGCTGTTTCTTTAGTTAGGTGTTTTTTCCGCACAATATCTATAAAGATGCGCCGAACCAACCATACCCCCAACTTATGTTTGCGACCATGCGTCAATTAAATATGGGAACTTTTGGTGGTTCAACGTGCAACATAATATCCTATTCAGATATAAATCTTTGATCACGGGGGGTTAATTCTAGTTTGGTGCTGATGCTTTGCGTCGATCAAGTTCCTTTTTTTCCTCTCTCCATTGCTCTCTCTCCGTTGGGCATAAAATTTTGTTCAACGATATTTCTTAGAGACAGAGTACATGAGCCTGTGTTAGCCTAGGTTGCAAAATAGGTATAGCGATCGTGTTTTCAAGTAGACGAAAACACATTCTAATCAAGTTTGCCTGCGTCATGCCCACCGCGCAATCGAGGGCTTAAAGTATTCCACACATACGGGCATGCAAGCACAAATACCTGGATTGCCTCTGGCCCCCGACAATAACACCGTTATCCGTGCACATGGTCTCACCGCCAGGCATCTGCTATTGTGTGAACCACAGCAGCTCCCTTGAAAATTAGTCTAATTTCTGTTTGATGTAAGCTTTTGCTACACCCTTACATGCCCCCTTGCTCGTAAAGTACGCAAATAATTAATTGATTGATGCGGTGCAAGATGATGGGTCTTGTATTACGGCCATCTGCATCACTATTTACCATCACCAACGGAATTATTCAGGGTAGCGTGCTTGGCCAGCTAATCTTTTTGCTGTTCATCAATAGTATAACTGACTTGAGCACCCACGGATATCCTTTTCGAGTTTCTGACGGTATTAAAATAGCAGACATATTCCGGGCCAGTGAATCTGCCTTTCTTCACTCAACATTCAGTTTGATCTGAATTCTTTGTCCCATTGTTCCTCTAACTCCGGCCTTTTTCACCGATCTAAAATACTAAGCTCTCTTTGGCTTTTCCTGCCATGCGTGCTGCAAAGCAGCCAGAGCCCGCAATGTATAGGCTTTCATCCGCCGCTTATTCCACGGTGACTTCTATTTAATTGCCATCTTGAGGCAGTCTGTTAAACTCATTCTGGAATCTATCCCTCAATTCGCGAGATGGTATCCACAGACATGCCGGACTGTTCTGGTATATATGAAGCGCTCATTAAGCGGGTGCGTGTTTTCGGTGTATTCGGCACTGCCTAGTTCGCCGTGTCACTTGGACTGTGCCATTCAAGACTGGGGCATTCTAGGTTAAACCTAGACCTTCTCCGGCACCTGTTCCGTCAACGGAAACAAATAGCTGGCCTTTGCACTGAGTTTTCTTTCAGCCTTACTTTTAAAGTTAGCAAGTCTGCCCTTTTGCTTCCGTTGGCAACCTCTCCAATGGTCATTCTACAAAGCTGTTTCTATTTGCCTGTATTTCAAACTATGAAAACCTCCCCTCATGGGTGTATTGTGCCCTTTCACATAGGCTTTTGGTCGTATTTTCGCGTTATAGCTTACATCGGACAGGTTTCTTGAAAGAAGCCATATGCCTTTCACCCTGTCCATTAATTTGACATTTGAAATTTTCTACATTTTTTCTTTCCCTATTCGTAATACCAGCTCCAACTTTGTTTTGTCTTCCCGGAGGTAACGGTAATATGCGCGACTCAAAGATTCCATGTGATATAACACCAGCTATCCTGTTGCTTGGTCGTATCGGCGTGGACGCTCTAGTTTTTATCCACATACATGAGCACCTTTTTCGAGTGTTTTTTATCAGAAAAAAACTTTCGCCCACCTCTTATGCAGAAGCTAATCTTCCTATGGCTGCCCTATTCATTTCTGCACTCTTAAGTGCAGGGCGTCTAGCACCACCCACCGTACTTCTTTTCAAGGTTATATGCCCGTACAACCTACACATCGTTCCCTAAAGCCGGGTTTCATCCCTGAATCACGGTGTCGGCTCTGTCTAATATCTGGTGCCTTGGTTTGCCAAACCTGACCTGATATGAACCAAAAGGAAGCCGCACTATGTCGCTCTTGAGGGCCATACGACATCCTCTGATTACACGCAATGCAAGCACATAAAATTTCCGGTTCAACCGTATGCAATGGATGAAATCTCGTTTGGCTCTACAGTCCATTCAGTCACAGACATAATTTTGTGTTGCGCCTCTGCTAAACTTGGTGGTTTACACCCACAACACAGTCCAATTCATCAGCCAGACCTAGCACCCTTGCTCACTCACTGTTCAGGGAAGTAGTCCCTGAATACTTGCATTTACAGCTAGCGCCCTTTGGCTGTTTCCTTGCAAAGCACCAGCTTGGCGCTGACAGCGGTGACTTAGTGGCTGGTGACCAAACGCTTAACCTTTTGTGCATTTTATGTAAAAGCTTCCAGTCTCTATGCATCATCTTGGAAGTTCTTGCTCCATCATTGCCTATCTCTCCGCTGTCGCTCTCCAACCTAATCTTACTTCGCATAAGAGAGTAATTATTATTAGGCTCTGTAACTGAGCTAGAAACTAACACCGCTTCTTGTCTAACTCACCATGTAATTGCATCTAACTGCTGGTCCAACGGCAAGCTCCCTGCTCACTACCACGTCAGTCACCTCCCCACCTTCCCGAAATTACGCAAATGCTCTCACCATGGTCGTACGGCTGGCACTCAGCACAAACCAAAAGACCACTCTCATCACAAGTGCTGGCTCCTTGCATCGCCATCTAAGCGTATGCATACTTGCCAGGCCGAAGTACACTAATGGTTATTTGTTCCGTTCCAATACTTTATCGGCAACTTCAGCCAGTCCCCGGTTACTGGGTCACCCAACAGAAATTCACCATTGCGCAGGCTTATCTCTCCTGCTGTCATCCCCTTTTCGATTCCCCTATTGCTGGACACCATTTTATGTGATATATTCCCAGTCTCATTAGCTTATTCTGATCTCATCCAAACCCCCCTTTTTTCCAAGCCTCAGACATCGGCAGTAGCTGCCCCGAACCCCAATACGGTGGTCATTTATTCTGATCTTTTCTCAATTTACGTCAGCGTAGATCTCCAAATGAATCAGCATTGCCTGTGATTGCGCATGGGATTGTCTTTACTCGTGTTAAGCCTCTGAACAAACGCAAACCCAGCTTTCACAGGAGGGCTTGCGCCCTCCTCCGTTTATTTCCGCTGCGAATTTATCTATCTCTAAAACTCCGCCTAAGGCTTTGTGACATTGGCTGCTAACTCAACTGACCAAAGTCACTCATGACCCGAAAGGATTTTTCGTTTTAGGTTGTCAACCGGCTTCATCTCGGAAACAGTCATAAGCCCCACTGTTCTAGTTTTTTGTTTTCCACAATTTGCTTTTTCTTATCACGTCCTAATCACGCCTCCTTGATTTCGCCTTTCCTTACATTGTGTTCTTGCTGGCCAGGTTAAAATTGTAAGTGATCAACCATGCATCGATTGGTATACTTTCTATACGGTGGGAAATAAGTCTATTATTATGGAAGAAAAAACAGTTTCCAGACCTTTCGCTGACATAAAGACAACCATTCATGATGGAAAATTTGGCTTGCAGTGTATACCGTTCGTCAGAGGTTTATCCGGGTACGGCACTCATTTCTTTAAGGCAATGTTACCTTTCAAATATGCTCATTATACCACTGGTTGAACTAGAAGTTTTTCCTTCCATCACTTAACATAGCCGTACAGATCTCTTCCGTTAAATTTAATGATGACCAAATACTTTTTGGGCTTTACGGAGCCAGATTACCACCCCCACCAGCATGTTCCAAGAAGGGTAGCAACAAAGTGGCTTACTCGATTTGTAGGCAGCCATGTTACTGTTGGTTACTGCAGTAAATTTCTTCGTCTTCATGTTGCCCTCTGGGTTTTTGAGCAACAGTTCAAAGTAGGCGGGCTGACTTTGTGCACCCCAGTGCACAAATATAGACCCTGTAATCCAACTAGACGTTCTGTTTCAAATGGGGTGCGGAGAACTGATGTAAGCGACGTCAGCTTGTCTTAGCTCCAAGGGCACCTGTTGCTACTAAAAAGGCTTCAACTTGCTAGGCAGCAGATATGAAATAACAAAATGAGTTGTTTCCATTGTGTTGTCAAGCTTTGGAGTAATCTGTCTGCAAGAAAATGTGAGTAATAGACGGACGCAATTCTCAAGCGGCATATTTGTTCAACTTAATCGATCGAAAAGCACTTTAGTTTTAACGTTTGAATCATGACTGTATGGGGCACTCTGGTTTTGACTTGTGGTGGACATTGTGGTGAACCAGATTGTCATGTGTTCCTCGATAATCGAAAACACCTTCGGCCCGAAAACACCTCGAGAAAAGTGGAGACCATACCTCTACCACTGGATAATAGGGTAATACAACCGACAGAGAACTCTCGAGTCTGATACTCAGCTAGCGGCATATATCTATTGTTTCCAGGTTTTCTTATCCCTGGCTCGATTCCGTATTAAACAGGTATTTCTGCACCAGAGACTATGTGTTAGCATCATGGCTGCAAAATGAGCGAAGCCACATGAACGATTTGATTGTAAGTTGACAAAGCCGAATCCCACACAGAGACCCTGCAGCCGCTAAGCCGACTGCATTTTATGGAAGAGGACGTTTGATACCTTTTGCAGAGCAGCCCTTTAAAATTATTCGAGCCAAATGAAGAAATTATAGATCACCATGGTTAAAGCTTTGACCTTGATTACTCGTCAACTGCTGGAAGAATGCAAAAATTACTTCGGTTTGGAGAAGGTCGCCCGCCATACCAGCACACGGATCTGGCGAACCCTAACAGCAGAAGGGCATGGGCCGTTTAGCTTCACTAGCGTTAGCTTTACTAGGTAAGACAGCGGAAGCAATTTTTCGGCGGAACGTTATAAGACGCCCCACCTCAAGCAACATGCTATCCCCCAATTGAATCAATAGCGTTGCTGTGAGAGAAACTGCATCATGTTTGTAGATGGTCTTGCGCAAGAAATGCAGTCACTTCGGCTAACTTTTCCAAACGCGGATTCCCATCCGTAAGTCGTCCCAACTTCACAACCCCGTGTTCCCCTTTGACCCGTATCTTCGGAAACGCTGGGTTTGCAAGGCCTTCCCAGCTGAAGTGTGATGGGAATACGCAACAAAGCTTTGATTAAAAGGCTTGCAGATAAGCCCCGTCTATTTGTCCCTTTTTACATGCTTGGGTGTTTCGTCCACCTTGACCATCCCCTCCAAATATAATCTCAGGGCCGGGCCTTCAACTCTCAGGTTCTCAACTGTGTGATTACTCGTTTGAGCTCTTCCTCGAACGCAGATGTTCTTCTAGAGTGATTTCACCCTGAACAACTTTTTCAACTCAGCTGTGGCTGCCCTCTCGATACACAGTTTCAAACCAGCGCCAGTTGGAGTACTCTAATTAACTATCTCTTGGCGACTGAATTCTCCGTTTGCAATCCACCAAAAGACATCGGCTGCATATTCTCGGTTGGCTGAAACGGTTTCCTACATCACACGTACTACTCTACTCAGGTAACGCCGATTTACACACATTATCGGTTGTCCCAATCCGATTCTGCGTATCATCCCAGGTGAAGAGGCTCATGCTTGTCCTTCCCCGACAGCTACCATACAAGTCTGATTCCGTGTACCGTTCCTGTCCATCTGATTTTACGACACCCCGATTTCCTACTCTAGTATACTTTCATTGGACCAGTCGGGAGACACCTTTTAGTCTGCAGCCAGGTCCCCATTCATTCTATTCATTCATTCATTCCAAGCAATCTCTTTCCAGACACTGTACCATAACCACCATGCTGGCAAGGCTACTGAGGCGAAGTATTTGGGAACGGCCCCGAAACAAAATCTTATCCTTTCCGGCTATTGAACGTTATAAGACGCCCCACCTCAAGCAACATGCTATCCCCCAATTGAATCAATAGCGTTGCTGTGAGAGAAACTGCATCATGTTTGTAGATGGTCTTGCGCAAGAAATGCAGTCACTTCGGCTAACTTTTCCAAACGCGGATTCCCATCCGTAAGTCGTCCCAACTTCACAACCCCGTGTTCCCCTTTGACCCGTATCTTCGGAAACGCTGGGTTTGCAAGGCCTTCCCAGCTGAAGTGTGATGGGAATACGCAACAAAGCTTTGATTAAAAGGCTTGCAGATAAGCCCCGTCTATTTGTCCCTTTTTACATGCTTGGGTGTTTCGTCCACCTTGACCATCCCCTCCAAATATAATCTCAGGGCCGGGCCTTCAACTCTCAGGTTCTCAACTGTGTGATTACTCGTTTGAGCTCTTCCTCGAACGCAGATGTTCTTCTAGAGTGATTTCACCCTGAACAACTTTTTCAACTCAGCTGTGGCTGCCCTCTCGATACACAGTTTCAAACCAGCGCCAGTTGGAGTACTCTAATTAACTATCTCTTGGCGACTGAATTCTCCGTTTGCAATCCACCAAAAGACATCGGCTGCATATTCTCGGTTGGCTGAAACGGTTTCCTACATCACACGTACTACTCTACTCAGGTAACGCCGATTTACACACATTATCGGTTGTCCCAATCCGATTCTGCGTATCATCCCAGGTGAAGAGGCTCATGCTTGTCCTTCCCCGACAGCTACCATACAAGTCTGATTCCGTGTACCGTTCCTGTCCATCTGATTTTACGACACCCCGATTTCCTACTCTAGTATACTTTCATTGGACCAGTCGGGAGACACCTTTTAGTCTGCAGCCAGGTCCCCATTCATTCTATTCATTCATTCATTCCAAGCAATCTCTTTCCAGACACTGTACCATAACCACCATGCTGGCAAGGCTACTGAGGCGAAGTATTTGGGAACGGCCCCGAAACAAAATCTTATCCTTTCCGGCTATTGCTTCGTTGAATCCTGCGCGAATAACAGAATGCTGGTAATTAGGGTCTTTAACCCCTCAGAGATACACAGGGAAGATAGAGCCGCCGCACCAACCTGATTCTAGTCTGACACCAGCCTCTCAACCGTTCCTGTCCAAAATTAGTCACCTTAGCACCAACTGAAGATACCGATCGTTTGTTGAAAATCCGCTCATTTTGCAACCCGTTTGTTCAATCAAATCGCGCTTGGGTTAGTTCTTCCGCGCGTTACACCCCATATCCCTGTGCTCAATGTGAAAATCATTCTCTCATACGATATGTATAGCTTAAAAAACAACGTCATTAATGAGTTTCATCGGTGGTAGTAGACTAGGCGATTCAAGAACACGAAGAAAGCCAGTTGGAATGAAGGCAAGTTCGAAATTCGCAAAGTTGTGATTTGAACATTACACTGGGTTCGTTACAAAAAGATGTTTCTCAGTTCCAGATGGACTGTGGTGATTCATATCATTGGTCGAGGCAACGGAAGCGAACCCATCGGGGTGACAACAGGATTCAGTAAGCTGACCCTTAAATTGATGGTTGATTTTCATTCGGAAATATGGCTAGGAAGTGTGGTAGCTAAAGAAAGCCCGGGAAAGTGTGGCAAAGATTAAGGGTGTTTACATTCATTTCCACCTTATTCGTGATTCTCCGCCAAACAGATTGCCGATCATTGAGGTCATCACAACGAAGGAGGCAATAGGGAAACTCGCTCTAATTTATTTCGTCCGGTTGGGTCAATGGATAATCTAGAACATTTCAACTGGATGAAGCTGCCCGACGTGTTGATCGAAGCAAACTGCGTTCGGTGGTAAACTACACTTAATAGTCTGATTAGCGTTTCCTTGCGGTGTGATATATGCTTTGTATCCTCGAAATGCAGAGTGCTGTAGCCAGGCGGATTAGGCTTACTATCAAAGTTAATCTCTGTAAAACGTCCGATGAGGGCGTTGCTGACGAAGGGAGTGCTAGAATTGCTAAAGCTCGTTCTACTGCTGTTCAACTTAGACAGCCGGGTGCAACGTGACATCAGTCCATCGGTAGGAGGTAGCACGGCAGTGCGTCCTGTGTTGTTAACGGTTGTAAAGCCCGGCCACTACGTGCTGAGGACGAAAGAAGGTTGCCTGTCCTTGACAGTCGGCGCCCTCGGCGCATCACCCCTGCTATCAGATCAGTAATCGTGAATGGAGATGTATGTTTCTGGCAGCAACCTAGTCGTTTATCGAGAAACTCGAAGGGTTTGAATCTTATCCACAACTTTTCGCATACAGAGGCTGTAAAATCAGTGAGTATGTAAGAAGAAAGAAGCTTCGGGAGACGGGAAATTCCCGTGGAAAAGGGCCAGCAGTACAGATATCAGGACTGAACGTCCAGCCTCAAATGGAATTTTTGGAGGTGGCAGGCGAGTGGAACGAAACTATTCAAGGTCATGTGTATACATTTTTGTGTTTAAGTGTCATGACCTAAAACTGCCACCTTTTCTGGTCATCAAGCTCCGGTGCCGTAAGGGTTTTGCCGACTGCACTGAACAGTGCTCGGTTGCTTTGGGTTCAGCAATACCACGAGTCCACATGCTGCGAGAAATCGAATACGAGGTGGTCTGGGGGTGAAGTCCTAATGTCTTCTGCAATAGGAGTGTAAAATTGCTAAGCCATTTCATTCAAACCACCAGCATGCCCATAGCTATGAAAGCAGCGACGTCACGTTGCCCTGAGGAAAGCGTGGCCAGAAGATGGGGCCCAAAAACCGCATTCTTTGATCGCCCAAAAGTTGACCGGAGCCGCCGGCACATTGTTAAATACGTACTCTTACAGCCAATACCTGGTGCCGCTCGGGGGTATCGCCAGCTTGCAGCCGCAGCAGAAGTCACACACTCTCGGGCCCAGCCAGCTTGCGGTCAGGTAGGTCAAATTGTTCGGTTGTTGGAACAAGGAAAAATCCGCCGGGAAGAACCCAAAAAACTGTTACTTCGCGGATCAGACAACTGGGTCAGAGATTCAAGTTACGGTACCCCACATAAACCGCTCTTTTTTCGACCTGAATAATCCGGAATTATCATCCACCCCTGAGGCTCTTCTTTCAGCGGCCCTAACACGCAACCACTCTCCAACCCACAAATGGTGTGCTGCGGTCAACCCAAAGCTTGGTCCTATACAAGTTGTCTAAGCTATCGCCCAGCGAACCAGTCAGTAAACCGTTGCTAAACTGTTAGGAGCTGATCCGCAATGCAGCCTCCATTGTACGTGCCCTCAGAATTGACAAAAGGCACCTCTCGATGAAACCTTAATTTCCCTTTTCTATCTTTTATCTACCGAAACGCGCATTCAAGGCTTTACTTCAGCCATGCACCTGAAGCCCCTTAGAATGAGCTAAGGGGTTTCACATTTCACCCTTCGGTCTCAGATGATTTTGACGCAATGCCTATTGATGTCTAGGGTGTGGCATTTTCCTTCAGACCCAAGGCCTAAAAACGCTTCACTGAACTAGATTCCGACAAAACGACCGTCTTTGCGCAGCATGGTTTTCTGGTCCAATTAAGCTCGATGCTGGTTGGTACGGTGAGCGGTGTTTGTTGTGTCAGCATACCACCTGATATGCTGCTGTTTGGAAAATGGAGGTGAAGGGTGTTACCAAGATCTGTCGAGACCGTCACAGCCAAAAGGGGGAACCATTATAGTTTTCCTGGATATGGATATCCAGTTTGGATATTGACGTCAAGTTTGGTGTGTAAAGTCATGTTTTGTGGTAGGTTTGGAGTAGATCTTGGTGCACGGACAATGGCAGGTGGAATGGTTTCTTGAATTGTACGCCGAAAATGGTTCGTTGCTGTAAACAACGAGCTTTCAGTTAAAGCACCACGTGGATAGTCACTAAGGCAGCCAAACTGGCCGCTCATAAAGATGTGGTGAGGGTGCGCATCGGTCCTGAAATCAAAAGACATGGAAAATGCTGTTAGTGGCTGGGAGAGCACGGATTCGCAGCGGCTGAGGACAGCAGATCAAAGATCGAGGGAGACAAAAAGGTGCGTATATTGAAATTGAAACGGAGTCTACACAAGTCTGGGAAGGTACAAAATTTGTTCAAGGCGTTGTAAAGGTGGTCTACCGTTCCCTCCACGGGGTCTTCTGTTACACAACGGGGGGGGGGAGAGATTCGTATGCACAAAATAGTCGTACGGTAAACCCGTGTTTGCAACCAAAGTTTTAGCTTCAGTGGCGTTACACTGTTCCACCTAGAGCTTCAGCACTATCCTAAGGGCCCAACAGGAGGATAAATGTACCAGATTTCTAATCTTACAGGTACGGTTAACTCACGGAACATAGAAAGATATTGATGGGTGGAAGTCAGGATCAGGTTATCAAGCGGAATTATGCACATATACCGTGTAGTACGCACGATATGGAAGCATCCGGGGAGAGTGACTATCCCAAGGTTCACAACAATTTCTGTGGATAGAAGACAGGAAAAAGATCACGAGCCGAATCCCAGTAAGGAAGGTTGTATATCACCAATGTTAACTTATGAATCAGTCCAACTGGTGACACTGTATATATGCAACCGCTTTACCGCTCGCAGTTAGGAGCTGCTAGGAACTAGAAAAGCTATCCCGTGTGCGACTGGCCGAAAGAACGGACCGCCAACCGGTCCAGGTTCAGGGCGAGCTCTGATTGGCCGGAAGTCTGGACCCAACAGCCAATCAGGACCCAATATCGGCCGAATACAGGTTGCCAATGCCACATCCAGAAGGCGTCGGAGTCTCCAGAACGCTGTCGCCGCACACTCTTTATATGCGAGACGCTGTACATGTGTTTTTGACCTGATTTCGGGTTCTAATACAGGTTGTACACCTTTGTTGGTTACTTTGGCGTGATTACTAGCTTGGAAGCTCCAGACCGCGAACTAAGCTGAGAAGATACCGCTATCACACAGGATTCACGGATTGATACACAGGATCGAGGCATTCGCCCAATTTTCCCGGGTCGGTTTTGTCCATGTCGTTCAGCGGCTGTCGTTCACCTCAAAGGCGCAAGTGAAAAAAGGGTGTAGCACTGCTCTCTAGGTTCTCAGCGCGGGGCAGTATGCTTGCCAGCGCGAGGACTCGCGTAAATAAGTGTCTAATAGTGTTTTGAACTGAGTTCTAGTAGAAGCGTGGACAACCGTCTGAGGAAGGTTATTACACTCAGCAACTACCCGAAGTGAGGAGAAATTTTGCCTAATGAAGGTGTGCGCTCTGAGCTTAAAGATCTTCTTACCATGTCCCCGCCGTATGTTTGCTGGGTCAACGGTGAAAAACCTGTTGGCCAAACCTTGTTCAAACAAGGCATAAGTAAGAATTAAGTCCCCTCGGAGGCGACGATACTCCAAAGGAAAGAGGTCAAGCACCGCGAGACGAGTTTCGTAGTCCATGGACTTGAGGCCGGCAACTATTTTCGTAGCAGCTCATTGGACACACTCAATGAGGATTACGTCTTTCGTGCGTCCTGAGTAGACAACCGGGTTGGCATATTCAAGGAGCGGTCTGACATAGGCCCCATAGAGTATTTGGAAGTCCGTGCGAGTAATACGAGAGAAGGTACGCCGAATCATCCGTAGAACAGCGAATGCCTTCTGAGCCGATTTCTCAAGGTGCAGTGAGAAGGACAGGTTTGGAGAGAGCCAGATACCCAAATCTTTTTTGGCATCTATCCTCGTGATGTCTTCTGGTCCTTTCTCACCATGCATGACAAAGGAGTTCGCTGAGTCTCCTCCAAATGACATATGGACGCACTTTTCGTCATTCAGAGGAAGGTGCCAGTCCAACGACCACTGCTTTGCGGCGTCTACATCAATTTGGAGGGCACTGGCATTGGAACTCCACGATTTCAAGTCGTCCGCAAAAAGTAGACATGGACTTGAAAGAACATCTGGAAGGTCATTGACGTATATCAGAAACAGCAAAGGTCCCAAAACGGAGCCCTGAGGAACTCCAATGGAGACCGGCGCCGCAGAAGAGTAGGTCGAGCCTACTTTCACTCGGAATGATCTGTCTGATAGGAATGCCTTGATCCAGTGTAGGATTTTCCCTTGAATCCCGTAAGACTCGAGTTTGTGGAGCAGAGGGACGTGTGGGACTCGATCAAATGCTTTTGAAAAGTCGAAAAATATGGCATCCGATATGAGTCCCTCGTCCTTGGCTTGGGTTAAGCTGTCCATAAATACGAGCATGTTCGTCACGCAGGAACGGTTTGGGAGAAATCCGTGTTGAGCTTGAGAAATCAAGTTGTTGGAAGTAAGGTGATCTAGAATGGCTCGCTTCAGAATGCGTTCCATCACCTTGCATGGCACGCTAGTGAGGCTTATAGGCCTGTAGCTGCCAGGCGATAGTCGGTCACCAGTTTTGTAGATTGGCGTGACAATCGCTTCCTTCCAAACAGAGGGAAGGTGGCCTTCGTCAAGCGACTGACGAAACAGCAGATGGAAATGAGTTGCCAGTGTATACGACGTTTCTTTCAGGATCCTTGAGTGGACTTCGTCAGCCCCAACGCACAGAATGGGTTGATCTTGTGCAGGAGTTGACAAATGTCCTCCACCGTGAAGACCAAGTCGGTTAGAGGCCGTTCGTAGATACGCCTTGACAAGGTTGGATGTGCCGAGGACGCTGGGACTGAATATAGACCTGCATGGTGATCTTTGTAGAACTCAGATACCACTATTGGGTCACTCGTGGGTTCTCCGTTCCTGTCCCTCAAGGAGAACGCGAATGGCTTGTTTCTGCGGCGATGTCGCATGTATTAGAACACCTCATTTCTGTTCTCCCGGGTGAGGTCCAGAATGGTGGCTTGTTTTCGTACGTTCCATTGGCGTATTTCCTATTTACAGCGGTTCCGCATTTTACGAAATGCCAGCTCATCTTCTGTGTCTCCTGTAGTCAACTTTTTGAAAAATAGCTGGGACCTTTTTTTCCAGAAGACGCCGGATCCTTTTGGGTAGCTTACGGCTCATCCGACTGCGTTCCGTTTTTTTGGGACGAACATCGCGTCAGCCTCGTGAGCTTCCTGGACAATAGTCCTATATAAGTCGTCCACTGAGGCTGGTCCCAGTTCAACTTGTTCAAGAAAGATCCGCATTCACGAAAAGTCTGCACGACAGGAGTTTCGAATCCACGTTCGGGTTCGGGATTTCTGGCCCAATAGCAGATGAAATCAAAGGTCAGCACATAGTGGTCGCTATGTCCCAGTGGAGCGTTAATCATCACCTGATCAACGAAATATCTTTCGTTGGTGATGACCAAATCCAGAAGGGACGTCACCAACGAAAGACATTTCGTTGATCAGGTGATAATTAACGCTCATCTGGGACATAGTGACCACTGTGTGCTGACCTTTGATGGGAGAGAGGGCTTTAACTGACTAGCGTGCACACTGCGTATCCTCATGTGGTCTACAAGAGGCGCGAATGAAATGGGTATTGGGTAACGGTACGATAACATGGGGTCCTTGCTGTATACGATGGAATTCGTAGGGTGCACTCATCGGTAATCTTAGACCGTGTAAGAACACATGCGTTCATTTCATGTACATGACCGTGTAACTTACGGTCACAGACGATCTTTTAGTGCTGCTGGGTATGTCCACTGTTTACACATGTAATTTAGAGCTGGGAACGGACATCTGCGGAGTGGTCTGGTGTAATCGTTACTGCCGACGAAATCCACAATGACCACCGGTGTGTCCTTGTCCGATTGCAGTCGAAGTTCATGTCCAACTTGTAGAACTGCCAGTTTCTAACCTGTCGATTCGTGTTTAGCTGTCCGATGGGCCAACATGCATAGCGAAATGCGCTCACCCCAATATTCTTCATAAAGGTATACGAGGATAGTTGACTTGCAGCTGCCACCGTCGTGACCAGAAACTCCTTGCCGTCGGGGTTTTCGGGGCCATCAGGCACCCAAACGGTTTGGAGCTACCCTTGATTTGGAGCCGATAAATCTCCCCAATATCCACACCCACAGATAGGAACCCACAAATATCGGCTCGAGCTCCAGGGTAACTCCAAACATTGTCAAGTCGTACGTTGTCACACCCCTCATGGATGGCGCTATTCTGAAGGAGGCAGGTAGAACAACACTCGTTTTTCCAGGCTTATTTCGGCATGCGTAGCGCAAGGCTGAGCCATGGCAGTTGATGGTGTTGGATGTTTTCCGTGAGTGGAGTACTTGGTGCGGGACGAAATATACCTTTCCTAATTACCTCTTTATGACTCCGCTGCCACGATCCGGCAGCTGCAACGCTTCTGAGGCATCGATGACATCTGAAAACGTCCCACATGGGCTCCTTAGAGCTCGAGATGACTCAGTGGTTAAGGCTGCGGTTCGAACCCAATCTCGGAGGCTCCTGTTTAGGTTTGGGCAAAAATAATAAATAAATAAATCCTTCAGCTGTAACGCCCTTTCGGTGCCTAGCTGCCATGCCACCAGAATAAAGCACGAGGGTTAGGATACTGCCCGCTTGCCCAAGCCAAGACAGAAGTCGAGAGGCAAAGGTAGGATTCGAACCACGGACTTTCCGGTCAGTAAGTTTGCGTTCTAACCACTCCACTGAACCAACCAAAAAAATATATCAGACCTCATGCTTCCTTCAGGTGGCATGGCAGTTAGGCACCGAAAGGTCAATACAGCTAAACGACTACATTATATTACATCCTCTCAGTGGCAAGCTCGGGACTTGACAAGGTCAATTGTCCGTGAACTGTTACTTCAAGTACTTCCAGGGCGATTGAAGTTTCCTGAAGGATAGCACAAACTTATATTCCGCTACACTTTGTTCATTATAATTTCATAAGGACATTTTGAGGTCGTGTTCTTACGGTCGGTTAGTTGCGGTTATGCAGGTTTTCTCAGCTGTTTTGCTTCCCACTGTATGAATGCACGAATGATTCATAAGGATGGCACAATTCGACCTGGTTGCAACTTTCCGATCGCCATGTTGCTTGAGTGATTGTTGTGGCCCTTCTTTTTAACTTCATATTTTCATGTTTTTAGGTTTCCTAAAATCGTTCAGACTTTAGCAGTATCGGTGATCAATGGCCTTGGCGCTTCTGCTCATGAACATTGTTGGAACTGCTGTATTTACCACCATTCTCTGCTATTACTACGGTGGGTGGAAGAAACGACACAAAGTTGCCACATTGGTCGCATTTATATCATGGTGGTTACCTGCCTTGCTCCTAACTTTGTTACCTGTGGATATTGCTACGGTGCGTTAAGGAATATTTGATCATATTTTCTACCTGAAGACTTTCTATAGGAGCTGTATTCTCTCAAGCCCAAATATCAGCGTGACTCAAACTAGTGGAGTAGTCGAAGGTCCTCGATGTAAACCTCCACTTTTTCATACTGATCCGGCCGTATTTCTGTTAATTTGGCACGTGGTTTATTGGGGTTCACAGTTCCTAACATGGTAGGTCTACTAAATACTCTTCAGTTCACTTGTTTTTATCTTAAGGGTTTTAATACCTCTAATGAGGTCATATGCCACGGCTGGAGATTTCACGGCTTTGGGAAAACTCAAGACCGCTCTGCTGGACCATGTTTTCTATAACGCTTCTTATTTCCTGATATTCATGGGAGCGTTGATTTATCTCATCGCCTCTCGAATCGTGTCTTTTGAATTGTAAGTTTTGCCATTGCTCACGGAGGATTCTGGAAAAATTTGATTGAAAGTAGGCGTTACCTTCTTGAGTTGTATCGCGGGTAGTGAGTCTTCCTGTTTTTTCTGTGTCACGGGTCGGATACTTCAGTATTTTGGTAATATTTTTGAGTATCATTCTCAAGATTGCTTATAACAGCGATTCGGTGGGCTGTTTTTACAATCACTTTGAACCCAATAGATGCAGATGATTAACACAGGTGGTCACTCATGTTGTGGTCTCGTATGATGTATCACGACAGTAAACGCTACATATATACGGGTGAAGTTCGCTTATTCGCGTCAAGGTTACGATGATTACTTGCGCTTGAATTGGAGAAGTCTGCGTGGATAATATACAGTACGGTAGCCAGATTACTAATAGGTAGGTGTGACTTACTAAGCAAGTTTCTTTCTCAGTAACCGATGTTCGTAGTACTGACTGACTAATTAGGACATTCTTCAAATGAACTTTCGATATGGACCGATCGCTTCTAACTAGAGGCTTTTGTCAAGGTTGACGGAATGTGGATCATTACGCCACAACTTGGTGAAGTTATTCGGTGAGGGCACCAGCACAACTTAGTAAACAAGACCGACATCAGAGGCGCATTCCATAAACTCAACGTGAGTGAACCCTTTACTCGGATGCGGACATCTCCGCCAGGCAGTCAGTGTGCTTATGCGTACCTAACAACTGATACTCGGCAAGCTGTTTTTACCTATTCATTTTGGGTTGTGTGTTGTGAAACCAATATTAGCTGTAAGGCTTCGCAATGAACTAACAACTTTTCCGAGTGTTCTTAGTTTACACCCGCCCAATTACGTGCCACTTCAACTTTGTTTACGTTTTATATCCAACGTTCTTCCCTCACTGTTGTTTAGTTATTTGACCAGCGTCGTGTGCCAGCAAGACCGTTTAGCCGTGTCTTTTTGACCTGCAACGAAGGGTGATCGTGTCCTCTGTAGTCACTTGAATTGATCACCAGGTTGAATAGCATAACAACAGAGCGAACTCATCAACGTAGGTCTCACGCAACCTAACTCAGGATACTCGGCATTAGAAATTGCTTTAATATCCAATTTATGGTCATGGCGACTTAGTCGGTACAATTCAGAATGTTATACTGCTGTCAGCTTTTTTCTATTCATCCAGCAAACTTTCGCGCCGAGTGAAAGTTCAGTGCAAAAATGGCATGCTCGGTAAGATTGCTGGCAAACATCTGATCCACTTACATTTGCATGCAGATGAGAAAGGAAGGAGCATAACACCTATTAGTCACCCAGGCCGAATGGGCTTTGTTTGAGGTATCCCACATTGGGATTTTCTTGAGGAAGCCTTTTGGGAGCTGGTGGCATACTATTTTGGCCTGTCTGACAGTGAATGTCTTGCCTATCCTCAATCTCAATTATTTTAATACACGTAGTGGATGTCTTTTCGTACACCTCGGTCAGTACGAGTGTTTGAGCACTAAGAGTACACATCTCTTCGAGAGAAATTAACGTTCCTGCGAATGTGTCAATTCTGGTCGCTTAGAGGAAGCATCTTCGCACCTTCACAGTATACAGTACGCTTTTAGACACAGTGTTATTGCATTCTGATTACACGTGGTGCAGCGGCTCGCTGCTCTTTTTCCCGTTGGCCTTGGAATAGGACGTCTGAGTATATACGTGTACTTATATAGTAGTGATTCCTGACTACAAGAACCCAAGTATCAGGTTGATGTCTGGTCTCAATTCTTGGTCTCGCATGAAATTTCTGTAGTTCACTTCCTTTTCTCATGGCGTAAAAGTTGGTACGAAGACGTTCTTGTTATTTTTCTTCCAGCCGCTATCTCAAAGTGCTTCTAATCACTACTGGGAACACTTGGGGGCTATTTCTGGTTATCATATTCTTTGGTTATGGCTTGGTAGCAGTACCCCGGTCACTGTGGTTAGCCGGCAATCCAGTGGCCAGTCTGCATCAGGCGTACTTCTGTCTGAGCAAACGCAACATGGAACTAAACGACGAAGAAGACAAATTAAAAGAACTGAATCTCGTAAGTGGGATCAACCGCTCATTTGCAAACAGATCTCTCTTTCACGATGTTCTTTGACTGGTGCGCATCCACCAATTTATTGTTCGAGTATGGAATCATGTTGATTAATTTCGGTCTGCGCCATCCTAATTAACTCTGAGCAGGGCAAAGATGGTATTGATGTGTGGGCAGTTTTCGTTTACCTAATGTGTGGCGCACTAAATGCGCCTGTCCATTCTGCACCAACTGTTGTTATTTGCCTACATTTTTCGTGCTGCAGTTGTCACACTTCACTCAGTACTGCTTATTTTTGGACAGTCTCGTTCTCTGGAAGTATGTAATACGCGTCAATAAACCTTATAATGTTTTCTGCGCTCTTGAACAACATTGATTGCAAAAACCGTTAGGATCTGACGATCACAGACCTCACCGTGTGTCAGGCAGGATGGGTCTCTTGAATCCCCTCAGTTCGAATGAAATGTCGCTCTCGTAATGAGACATCCTTAGCCCAAATTAATGTTATTATCCAGGACGATGAGCCGATTGGCAACGTGATTCCTTCTGGATTAAATCTTGTCGAAATGATAACTGTGAGCTGCGACCGTAGTGGGCCTATTTCATATGCGCTGTTTAAAGTTCTGCCTCTTGGGTGAGTTAGACTAATCCCAGGCCTCATTCCTATGTCAGTCCACTTGTATGTAAAGTTCGTGGTTGTGTGTGGGCTGAGACATTTCTAGGGTGCCCAAGCCTGGACAAGAGGACAGTTTGGGTCCACGACCAAAACTTTCGCACACAAGCTTGATCGCAAGACAGTGATAGTTGGCGTGAGACTGATCGATTAGCCCAAATTTTAAGTAAATTGTCACATTTGATTCAACACTCGATCTGGAGGGCCAGGTTGGGGGCTGGATATGCCCCGATAGGGTGACAAAACATTGTTGGGATTATAGAATATAGAAATCCTAGATAATTTCTGTCTATTTCCGAGGTGTGCAAGTTCAGGTTATTGCAAACTCGGTGAAAATAGGTTGGTTGTGATTATCGCTTTGATGCTTTAGGGATCAGAAACCTAATGCCTAGCATCATAGACAGGCTTTCACCGTCGGCCTTTATTTCCACTCGCATATTGGATTGGTAATAACAAAATTGGCACTCTTTTACACTTCGAGAGGGTTTTTCAACAGTAAGTTTGTTGTGTGAATGATGGCTTGTAACCGACAAATACTCTAAACTGAAAATGGTCGTTGTGGTTGCTACAGCGTTCTTGATCGAGAACCGCATGAGACTGATATGTCCCAGTCCGTATCCGATGATAAATATGCGTCCGGCACGTATTCTCCTTATCGTTCGCTGTACAAAGCCGTCCCGTAGAGATAACTTGAAGGTGGTCTGTCCTGTCTGCTTCACCTTAATCGATTTGTTGTTGGATTACGCTGTGCACTCCATAGACCCTGCCTTTGTCTACCTTCCAGCAAATTATTGAAATAAAAAACCGACTTCCTGCGAATCATCCTCTCCAACCGTTTGTGATCACTGTCTTCAAGCAGGTGCGTTACTCATTTTTGTGCTGTTATTCCCGCTTGTTACCGTATATTTGAAACAGACTTCGAAATTCAGTGCGTAGTCCCTTCGCGATAGGTCCGTAACTTTGTTTTTTCCTCATGTATACACAACGATCGCTGGCAGAACGGGCTCAAAATGGTTACTTTATTGGAGTGGACACTGGGATGCTGTTGTTCTGAGTGCTTCTATATTGGCTTAACTGCCTTTGCGGTAACGTTTGTTTTTCAGTTCTGGAGAATAAACAGTGTAACTTCTGATGTGGAAACACTTCTTATGACTGTTATAACATAAGATAGTTGATCCACTCCCAAAAATCTTGACGGGACCTACCAGCAGTGACCACTAGTTAAATTGCCTCGCACAATTATTTATTATACTTCCGTGGAAGAGAACGGTCAAGATATTTACGCTGGAATCCGTTCAAATCTGTTTATTGAGCTATAGGACAACAATACAGACGAAGCTGTGTCGACCTGTCGGAAATGGCAACAGAGAGAACAATGCCTCAACTCAGACTAATTCAGGACAGAATGTGCGCTTATTCTAAGTACAGACCACCAGTCTGAGGCTACGAAAATGCTAAAAACTACCAAACTGGGTGAAATCCGCTCATGTTCCTGATTGAGAGTGCGAAGTGCAGACGATCTGTTTATCCAGATACCTCCACAGTTCCTCACGATCGACAAAGTCAAAGGCAGCTTTCAGATCAATACAAACGATTAACGTGGGACGTTTGAAGCAGTGGTGCTATTCAAGAATTTGCCTAAAGGTAGAGATATGGTCCACGCATTCTTGGTCAGAGCGAAACCCCGCTTGATTCTCATGAATCTGTCTCTCCCCATAACCGTTCAACCTTCGCAAAATAATGCCAGATAGCACCTTGGATGCGACGGATACCAGGCTGATGCCACGATGATTTTCGCATGAGGTTTTTGTGCCATTTTTGAAAACTGGGATGATGGTCGAGAAGCTCCATTTGACTGATATTGTTTTCGTTCCAAATCTTCTGCAGTATGGTTGGCATGTGCTTCACACCTGCAGAGTGTAAACTGCTGCTACAAGACTGGGTTGGATCAAACCGGAACCTTATGCTTGCAGGCGAGTCAGTTGGCTTGGCAGACAAAATTGTATGCTTGGGCAGTTATATAAGTTCCGATAGACTGGCTGGAGATGAGATTACTTCTCGAATGGAGACGACCAGGACAGCTTTTGTCAACCTCCGACACCTATGGCGCAGACGTGACGTCAGTTTGTTTGTCAAAGGCAGAGTTTACATCTGCGGCACTGCGATCCATAGTGCTTCATGGATCAAGGTCCCTAGCCTCTGACTCGAAGGTCTTCAGAAAGAGCCAACAGTTGTTAAGGTCTTCTTGGGGGATCCTTCCAGGAGCCAAGGACTCAATAGTCTTACCCGCTTGGCCGAAGGGTTCGATCTGGCCCGGGGACGGACGTAGTAAGGCATTACTGTATCACTCCTAATGCAGCTGCGCATAGCAGGTGCCTTTTGAACAGTACCAGACTCTTTAGTTTTAAAAGTATTTCGACCGTATCGAATAATGTGCCGGCGGTCCAGGTCAACTGTTGAGCAATCGGAATGTGCGGTCTTTAGGGTTAACTTTTCTAACGTGTCTTTCCTCAGCGGAAGGCAACTTCGCTAGTTCCATATATATGCTAGTCACGTTATTGCATTCACACTCCTTTTGCAGAGCACAGTACGGCTTTACCTCCAGACCAATACGATTATTCACAGCACGGGGGCTCGCTCTCCCTCATCAGACTGCTCCCTGTTAACCTTCCCGTCATGATTTAACCTTTAGGAGCTGAATCCTAGCCGGTACAGTCCGCATGGTCATTGCGGTACAGAAGCCAGACCACCGCGGCAGGGTGACAGTTTTAGGTCGGGAATCCTCTTCCGATGGTAGTCTATAGAGCGAGAAAGAAGCACATTTGTTTCATTTCAGCATGGATCACTCTCGTGATTACCTTTGATCGGTCCTTTTATCCTTCCCAGATAGCGCTTGAGAGACCTGTGAGACCGGCCTTAGCACGTGCTTTAAACCTCGTTGTTGCTGGATTGTGCCACTGAATTTAAGGTAGCAAAAGCCACACTCATAACTAAACACGGAAAGCGACAGAGAAACTTAGTATAATGAAAACACTTATGGGTGATTATTCAATCCTAAAATACCTTGAATGGATCTCTTAACAGGAATCACTTGCTCCGAATCGAAAGCAATGCACCCAAGGAAAGAGGGTTTTTTCGCGTATTTCGAGAGTCGGTGGATGACCTCCTTGTTGGATGGGGGCACGCTTCATATTAGCTGACGAAGAGGGAGTTTGTTTAGGCAGCTGAGCGCGTCTTTATAATTCTTTTTCAGACCCAGGAAAGGAAATCCGTCCTGGGGGCATCCTGCGACCCTATCGGCACTCCAGTGGCGGCAGTAGATATCAGTAATTTGAGCGTAAAAACGCTGGCCAGAATGCACAGATCGTTGAAGGCTACGCAACAGAGATGTGCTCGTGCTCTGGATTTGTACAACGATGCTGTGCAGAGTGCGCTTTGGATCGAAGACGTAAATATTGCTCGTGGAAAATGGTGAGCTAGTCCCTTTTATCCGGTCCGACAGCTTGTATTCTGTCTAGTCAAACAGTAGAGGTGTTGATCTCATGAAAATTTTACTAATCACTGTCCAAACGAATAACGAATGCCTGTTCCTCATTTTACCACATGACCTTGTGCACGTGTTTGCCCGTCCCCTCCACATCCGATTATTAATCAAATAGCAATCAAACAGTGGTGGCTCTGGTCAGAGCGCGAATTTGCTGACCGGAAGTACCGTAGTTCTAACCCGACCTATGCATCTCGATTTCTCCTGTCTAGGCTTGGGCAATCAAGCAGCTCATCACAATTTCCCTCAGCTGTGGCCGATTTATGGTAAATGTGGTATCTTAACCGAAAATTGGCAGGTGCATTCGGAATGGTTGAAAACATCTCGTCACATTTTGTTGAGTTGGATGAGTTTGAAATTATCTGAGCTATGGATCACATAGTTTGAACTCCATTTGCAGCTAATGGTATCTCTAAACACAACCACGTCATCATTTTAGATGTCGTTTTGTGGTTTGGCAGTTGTGCAATTACCCATTTGTCTGCGGTTCTTTTTCTGACAGTTTTTCCCCGACATTTCTTCGTGAGCACAACGGTTCGCTTAATGGAGTGATTCAAAACTTTGCTCCACATCTGAGTGTTATTATGCTTCGCATCCAGTGGTATTGGTACTGCTATCTTCGTCTGTGGCTCCTTCGAGTCCTAGCACTCTTGTTGGCATTGACGTCTTTGCTGATGGTCTGGAGTGAGTGCACATTCTCAGTGCGCTCACCGACTCTGTCGTTGGTGGCTGGGTTGCTCAACGCTGAGGCTAAACAACGGGATTATTTCCTCGTTGAGGTAACTGGTTAAATATTTGTTTCCGCTTTTATTGTGTTCTGATATTTTCTGGGGTACAGTATGCGTCTGTGGTATCACTCAGTACATTCATACTTTTGTAATCCACTGCACTTGTAAGAACCGACATTGAGAGGTTGAATGAATCTTTCAGTGAACGATACTACTGAATGATCGGTTCACGTAGTTCAAATTGATCCAACTGATTCCCTCAGAAAAACAAACGCTAGCTACATGCTACTGTGCTCATTGCCCTAGCGCTGTCCACTTACCGTCTTGTCTAAAAAAATGTCAAGTTATTCTGTATGCCTTTGCGTTTTCCCCGGGGCTTTTTACAATTTTATTTGGAATCTTGTGTCCCTATTGCGTTACTGGTTAACACCGTTTTACCGTTAGGACTCGCACTTCATCGGCAACCCGCAGAATTAGAGGAGCTTAGGTCAAGTCTCAACCCGGTTAGGACCTGTCGCTAAGTACTTTGTTTCCCAGCAGTTTATGGTGCCTTCGGAGAAATACGTTGTGTAATTGTACTCATAGTCTACTGCGTACATGTAATGATGCAGTGGTTTGCAGCTGCACCAAATTTCTATTTACAATTGTAATTATATACTTGGAATTGCTAGGTAGCTCTCTTTCAATTGCTTCATGTTTGATTGAGGCGTGGTAATAAAACAGATGCAGTCCATTCTCACGTAGTTCGGAACAATTTTGTGACTTGGGCCATTAGTTAAAACGTTGTTGTTGTGGTTGTTAGTCTATCACCAAAGGTAGCACCTCTACCGATGAGAGAAGTTTGCTTAGAATATGGTACCGTATCACTTTCAGTATGTATTTATCCTCATTAACATCCCCGGTCCGGTTTGTCCTTGACAAACGCTTCAGTTGATGTGAACTCAGCACATCTGAAGTCACAGCGGACAATGTAGGTTTGTTTTCGTGAGTTCTGAACTAACTTTTCGAACAATGTCTACCTTTTAGGTGTCCTCTTTTCTCGCCTTGGGTTACCTAAGTTTCGCTGTGTTTTACACTGTGTTCCATTTGCGGATTTTCAACTATTATCGGCTCGTCGGAAATCATCACACGGACGAGAACTCACTCTTGTTTTGTGGCGGGTAAGTGACGCTTTTGTAAAATTGTCGTTTGCCACGTTCCCTTTTTGTGACTTCCGTAATGTTGTTCCTCCAGTCCTACTCTAGCCTCCCTTGCTTTCTTGGTATTCGCCAGAAGTATACTTTTCAAGCTAAATCTGGCTGTTATGGTTACCATCACTGTGGTATTATTACCCTGTTGGGCAATCAAGCAGTTTGATCAAGTATAAGAAGCAGCCATCCCAAAATTTTGTATTGCTCAGCTGCTAACAATTCATCCAAAGACTGCTGCACATTTCCCATAACCAGATCCTACAGATGTGAAGCATGCCGCCTTTTTGACCGCGAGATAGCGAGATGGCTCAGCGGTTAGAGCGCGAATTTACTGACCGGAAGGTCCGTGGTTCGAACCCGATCTCTGCCTCTCGACTTCCTCTCTCTAGGCTTAGGCAACCGTGCAGTATCCTAACCCTCGTGCTTCCTTCGGGTGGCATGGCAGCTAGGCACCGAAAGGGTGTTACAGCTGAACGATTTTTTTTACCGCGTAAATGGTTTCAATTCCCATTGTGTGAGAAATCCTCGTCAGATACATTTGTCCAAGCGGACGCTCCTTTTTTGAGTATATCCCATCGTACAGCCTGAAAACAACCGTCAACTCCTTATCTGCCATAAAATTTGAACGTAATCCTGTCTTTTTTAAAGTCGTTTTTATTCACTTGTGTGGATTGCTGGAAATCAAGATGCCCGTAAAGAGAGCTTTCCTATATTATTGGCAACCCTGAACTCCGCACTCGTCGGAGTGACAAATAGGGGAGTTAAGGAGGTGCGTGGAGTCGGTCAAACATGCTATTTCAGGCGTCGGGTTGAAAACCGGTCGGATGTTCTGTTATCGATCCACTCCTCTCCTTTCTTGCTGCAACTACACTTTACAATCGTCATCATGGTACCCATTGATACATGATATTCTTATTCATTAAATTGCCCGTTGGCATAAAGTTGTTTCACTCCGGCGCTTCAAGTGACCTTACGATTTTTTGCTGTGGCGTGTATCTCAAGCAGCTTACGTCCCTGTGTCCGTTTTCACGAATCCTAGCTTATATTCTTTCCCTTTTTAGCTTGGCATGTCGTTTGGCACCTTCGTTATGCTTGAACTTCCTTGGATTGGCCCATCTGGACAGCCACCTTTCTCAAACAACATTGACGATACCTCTATCTGGAATAGAATCAACAGTACAGCCGTCTACCACTATTGAGACCACCTATACACGATTTATGGGACATTTAGACATCATCCCCTTCATCGCCAAAGGGTTCAACGTCTACTTTCCGATTCTTGTTGTCTTGTTGTGCCTGTGCACTTACTTTCAACTGTTGACGAGACTACTGCATAAGATGGGGATTGCGGAGTTGATGGATTCCCCAGGCTATAATCTGAATGTATCCGGGGACTCAATAGTGGACGACGTCATTCAAGATGGGCGACTGTTACTTCGAAAGGGTAAGTACCAGTATATTTCCACAATTGTTCGCTAGACTGCTGCCTCCGCAATAACAATCATTTTTTCAAGTTCTTCTGTGTCTGGTGAAACAAGCTGATCTACAGAGTGTAGCCAACTAGCAAGCATGTAGGAGAGTCTATTTTTGCTCGTCATCCATTAAGGTCATCTCATCTCCGATTGTTGGACACCAACTGTCTATCAGACACATCGCGAACAGTATTCCACAATATTCAAGAAGAGGATTCACCTTTCTTTAGGAGATGGTCACCGTGAAGCAAACGTCTTCCCTCTAAGCAAACTGTTAGACTAGTGAATAAATCAATTCTATAGTAGGTGTATCTACTGGAAAGCTGTACTTGGCTGGTAGTAATACGGATGATATGGGTACCTATTTTATCTGAACATGTAAGTGAGTGTTTGGAGTAAGGGTCTGTGAAGCTCTTGCAACACTAGCCCTTCCTAATACTTTAGATGCCTCCCTCTAACAGACCCTTCCAAAGATAGACTATTCCCCAGGAAATTTCACGACAAGCCTTTCCCATCAGTTTCCTGTCGAATCCCCGTCTTCCCCTGTAAAAAGCCCACGGTATCATCCTCCAAAGGATTTTTGTCCACCCATCTGAAAGCAAGGTCATGTACCCGACGTTCCACAATAATAAAATATAATAACAGTTCAGCTGTAGCACCCTTTCGCTGCCTAATTACTATGCCACCAGAAGGAAGCACGAGGGCTGGGATATTTCCAGGTTACCCAAGTCTAGATAGGGGAAGTCGAGAGGCAGAGGTTGGGTTCGAACTACGAACCTTCCGGTCAGTAAATTCGCGCTCTAACCACAGAGCCATCTCGTTCCACCATAAAAATGATAGAAACAGGTTTTAGCAGCCACACGTGACCTTGACCGTGATGCGGCACTCATCGTATGCATGATTGTTCAAACCAACGCTCTCACACGTAAATAAAAGATAGTTACTGCTTCGTTTTTGGGTGACTTTATTCCCACAACGTAAGCCAGAATATAAAACTGAACTTCCTCGCTAGTGTTAGTTCTTTAATCCCTCACTACGAACAATGGTCATTTTGCAATATAGTTGCTCGTCCTACAATATGTGTGAACCACTTCCTTATTCTTAGTATTACGGTATTTTGTAAGTTGGCGAAACCACCACACAAATCAGGGTGGATTTTTGCTGCACCACTTTTCTGCTATTTCAAGGCTGGATTCCACTTGGGATATTGTTTCATGGAAAGAGGCATAGTGTTCATGTTGCAAATTATGTCACCGGGAACTACGAAAACCCGGGATGGAAGCTATTTATCAGATGGTTAATGGTTTCGAAAAATTTGCAAGTGAATGGAAATTCCACCAAGAGTACTGTCCAAAACGAGGGAGAATAAAGTGACGAACCGAATAAAGAAGAACGTCTCGACCGATGGGCCGAATACTTCGGACAACAGTTGTCATGGCCACCAGCTGGCACCCATCTGGAACCCACAGGTGACGTAAAACCCTGGACGGTGAACGTGGAACCACCTACGGCCTCGGAGGTTTATGACTGCATATGTTCTCTCAAGCGCCACGGAGCCTCTGGTCCGGATGACCTCCCACCCGCATTGTTCAAAGATGGGGGTGAAATCCTCAGTCAACGCCTGTCTGATCTGTTTGCCTGCATTTGGGAAAAGGAGTCCATTCCAGACAACTGGGGAGAGTCGGTGATAGTGCCCATTTTCAAAAAAGGGGCTCGTAGTGAGTGTGGCAACCACAGGGGGATCAGCTTGACCCCGGTCGTAACGAGACTGTTGGCGTCACTTGTGCTTCGTCGCCTTACGGTGGCTCGTGAGACACTGTCTCGAGAGCAGCAAGCGGGATTCCGGCCTGGTAGGGGTTGCGTTGACCAAATCTTCACACTTCGTCAGGTGCTAGAACAACGCCATACGTATAAGCGACCCACAATTCTAGTATTCTTGGATTTCCAAGGCGCATTTGACTCGGTTGACCGGTCTGTTCTGCTTGACACGCTTGCCCACCAAGGAATGCCCCGGAAGTTCGTGAACATAATAAGCTCTTTGTATTCCAAGACTTCCGGACGTGTGAGAGTATACGGCGAGCTCTCCAAAAGCTTCCGTACACAAAGTGGCGTCCGTCAGGGATGCCCACTATCCCCATTCCTGTTTAACTTCGTGATCGATGAAATAATGAGACGAACGCTGGAAGGTCTCCAAAACCCCGGTGTTCAAATAGCCTCTGACGAAAACCTTGTCGATCTGGAATATGCAGATGACATCGTTCTTATCTTTGAAGAGGAGGAGAAGGCGCAGGTGTTTTTAGATGAACTGACCAAAGTCATCCCGTCCTTTGGTATGCACTTTGCACCCAAAAAGTGTAAGGTCATGCTCCTGGACATGCAGTCACTGAACACGCCACTTACAATCCAGGGAGAGGTACTGGAAGTTGTGGAGCGTTTTACATATCTTGGAAGTTGTATTAGTTCTGATTGTAGTGTGACAGATGAGGTAAATGCACGAATCTGCAAGGCTCGGGTCGCGTTTGCTAATTTGAGACACCTATGGCGTCAAAGTGGTGTGTCCCTGAATCTCAAGGGACGCGTGTATCAAGCTACAGTGCGGGCTGTTTTGTTGTATGGCTGTGAGACTTGGCCTGTTCGAGCAGCGGAACTGAGACGTCTTCAGGTGTTCGACAATCGTTGTCTCAGAACCATAGCTCGTGTGGGATGGTGTCGGCGAATCCGTAACGAGGCAGTTAGAAAGCGAGTTTTGGGTTGTGCAACGGGTACTTCCATTGAAGAATGTGTCCAGCACCAGAAGCTGCGTTGGTTGGGACATGTGTTGCGCATGCCTAATCATCGTTTGCCGAAGAGAGTGCTATTTTCCGTGCCCAATTCAGAGTGGCGTAAGCAGAGAGGTGGCCAACCCTTGACCTGGCAGAAGGGTATGAAAGAAATCACGAAACGCTTGGGTGCTGTCGGTGCTACTCGCCTTCCAGGATGGGGACCGCGTGATCCCCACTGCGCCTGGTTGGAGACGCTGCAAGATATGGCTGCCAACCGATGTCAGTGGCGATCTTTTTGTCAGTTTCTATCCAGATTGCCTGAATGAGTGTTTGGAGGTGTAGGCACCTCGGAATGATTGTAGTAAGGCAGCAATAAGTCCCCTCCCCGTCCATCTTTATTCTTTTTTCACAATAAGGCTTTCAAATAAATCATGGTTGTACGGCAGCGAAGCATCGGTGTTCGACACTGATGTCATGCTGTCGATGATGATGATGATGATGACAAGCGACTGTGCTCCTTGCGCGATTCATTCGAATTTACAAGGGTCACTTGACTAAATGGTGCTCCGAAGTGCCATACAGTATTTTTCACTCACCTCAGGTAGCAGCACATAGCACTGATGACCTTGCTTCACTCTCAGAACCTTCCTGTAAAATACCATGGCGGTCGCCCCCGGTGGTCTGAGCTTCTCCCCCCGTCATCTTTTCCCTTGCCATAGATCTCGATGTTCATATTTTGTTCTATTGCATCATACAGCACATTTGAGCTAACCCATTACTTGTTTAGCAGGTACAGCCTTTCGCAGAATGCACTGTACACCTATTATCTTCTCAGATCTCTTAAAAGAGAAGCCAGTCTGCGATGCTTAGTTTGTACTGCCTCCTTGAATCCTCCTTTTTTCGCTAATATATGGATTCCTTTCCGCTTCCAATTTTTTTGTTTGTTGAATTCACCGTAAATGAGTAAAAAGTCTGTTGAAAATCAAACAAGATAACGCAAGGCCGTTGTTGAGGTGCTTTCCAGGTACAACCAGAACTTCTAGTAAAGATCAGAGAAATGCTCTATGGTTTATGCTGTATTTATGTTAGGAATCAAACTCAAGAATAAATTGTTTCGTATAGAAAGTCATTTTCGGAAGCGTCCACATTTTTGCGCAGTCGTGCACTACCAGGACTACGGGTTGGATCCCACTGGTATCATCTAGGGTATTTTCGATTGCTCTGGAACTACGAAGTTATAACTTCCATTGATTCACTTGGTCGGAACACCGAGGGTACATAATTGACCAGATACTATCATCTGTAAGTCGCCAGTGAATGGCGTTACAATTCGTGTATTCGAAAGAGGGAGGAACAATCTAAGGTCATCATCAGAGTACGGTACTTTTTGCTCACAAGAATGATTACTTAATCGTCATTGCCTCGTTGTATACGAAGATTCAGCGCATTTGGCTGCATGGCACTTTCGTAGATGACTTCGTGAGGCAACATACTGATCCCTTGGTTAGGTGTTTCGCAATTGAGTTCTGGGTTGTGAACCGACAACTACATGGCACTTGTGCTTTTAGAGAGGCGGCGGCCTGACCTACTGACGTAGAGTTTGTTATAAAATTTGAGTTTGCCCGAGTAGTCGTCGGAGAAATCATGCATTGAGGAGGCTGGTTTATTTCCCGCTCATTTACTCATGCTTCATGCGGCTTGAGTCAACGAGAACCGAGGAGACTCTCGTAATTCAACAACCAAATAAACTTTATTGGATGGTGGCAATGGAGCACTCATTATCCTCTCCTCTGTCGATCAGTGAACACAGGTCTGATAAACACAGTCTTCTGGCCCTCCAGGTTAGTACTCCAAGCAGGCGTAGTGACTGCGTTAGTGGTTGACTACTGCTGCTCTGCTGACAGACTTCTGACGTGGTGGGTCTGGTTGAGGACCTTAATAATCCTCTGGTCTGTACTTGTCAGTATTTCAATCCGCATACAACCATGACACAAATAAAGTTACTTCCACGCACCGTCGACTGTTGCGTGGTTTCATCAGCTGGCCCACCTTATTCGCCGTGCTCAACGAGGTGGATAAGCCGACGCATGAGACTGTCGACGTCTTCCATGTTATCTCATTGCTGGCTCCCATCCCTTGCTTCCCCACACTTCTGTAGAACCCAACAGCAGGCGCATCAGTCAGTTACCCAAAGAGTAATCAACCCCACTCTACTACTTACGTCCAACTGTTTCCACCCATTATCCAGAATTCATTCTGTTCTTATTGCGAACTTGAACGTTCGAAACCTCAAGCGGATTGATGATTGTTGGGCCCACCGCTAACACATCGTCCGTAGGTATTTCTGTATTTCTGATACTCGAATAAGTGATCCAGTTACACTAGTGTAGCTCTTAACAGCCCAGCTATCTAGACACTATTGACTACGAAATTCAGATGGTTCCAAAACAGGTTGTCTCAGTGTTAGTACACCTCGCGAGCTGAAGCTGTCTTGCCTGACCTCTAAAGTAACTGTCTGTATGCCGTACGTCTACCCACCCCCATAGGTACTGGCATTGTTCGAAATACTAACTGCTCTTTACCTGTGCGCCCTACTCATGCACTACCCAACTGTAGCTCTCCTTTAGCGGTTGATACTTTTTATCAAGAACCAGCCGTTTTTTTATTTACTATGAACAGCTGGAGTTCCCGGTACTCAGTTCATTGGAACCATATTTTTCTGTTTAGTTGAGAAACAAGACTTAAGGGTGACGATGATCGAAACTTGCAGACATTTTTCTTCTCAGCACTACTGATCTAGTCCCAGGACGTCAGGGAGCCCAAACGTCCTGCCCTTGTGGCTTGAAATCCACTTGGCTAACTATCAATGGTGCGGCTCAGCACTTCACTGTTGGTTGTTCTGGAGTTGATTCAAATAATGCTAACCACAGACTTTCATCGTAACAAGAATTCTAGCGTCGCTGATTCTTCTTCCTCTTACTGCTGCACACGTACTCTTAATCTGTGATAGGTTCGACTCAGTAGACACTGTGTCGATCAAATTTCCCCATTCTTTTAGCACAGTCGTATATGCAGTCAAACCACGACCTTAATGTTTCTTGGCTTCAGGGCTATGTTCTATTCTATGGATTTGTCAGCTCTAACTACTACCGTTGGCAGGAAATGTAATCCTTTCCTTATATTCGCACACGTTTAGCTGTGTGAAAGTGCACAGAAAGCTGTCTAAAAGCTGCCCTATAAAAATGGTAGCCAGACAAGAATGCTCGTCCTTTCCATTCCTATCTAATTCACCGTTTAACTAATGAGGCGAACATCAAAGGGCTTCCAAACTCCAGCATTCGAATTGTCGCTGGTGAAAGTCCTGTAGGCCTGGATTTTTGCAGATGACATCGTTTTTGTCTTTAAAGGCGAGCAGAAAGCGTAAACACCGTCCAGTAGAGTGACCGCCATTGAGTCAAAATTCCGCATTCATCCTGTTTCAGAGTGTACAGTCTTTGGATGTGCCTCTCGCGGATCAAGGACGAGCACTGTAGTTTTTGGAGAGTTACTTATCTCCCTGGTTGTACTAACGCTGACGGAAGGAGAGCAGATGAAGTTGATGCACGAGTTTCGGGGACCCGAGTCACTTTCAAGAAAATTAGAAGGTAGCATTCGGTTGCGCAGCAGCTGAATCATCCGTGGCTGGTTCATGTGCTGCGCGTGCCGAGTGGTCGTCTATCAAGGTGATCACTGTACTTCAAGACTCCTTCAGTTGCACAAACCACAAGAGGGACAACAAGTGACTTGGCATAATGCATGAAGGTTGCGAAAAGTTTGGATGCATGTTGTTGGTGAATGCAGTCCTAGTGACTCCTTGTGCTTGGCTAGAGACGTTTCAAGATATGGATGTTTACCTGTTTCCACGATCTGCGCAGTCAGTTTCTGTCCGGATTGTCTGAGCAATTGTTTGGCGGTGTGAGTATCTGGTAAATTAGCGGCAGGTCACCTCCTCGTCTATTCGTTTCTTCTCCATCTCTCGGTTTTAAAACTTTCGTGCTTGATCGTGTCACAGTTAATTACCCGTATTCACTATTGTTGTGTAGCTATCAATGTTGACGATGCTGCCACCACTGAGGTGATGTTAATGTTGTAAATCTTCTGCAGTGTTAATGGTCTAAATGCTCATAGTCGACTTCCTAGAACATATCAATTGTGAGGGTTTTTGGCAATACTTTGGGCGTTTCGGTCTCGGAAATTGTACATCCTTTAGTTTGGCAGGTTTCTTGACAGAAACGTGGCAAAAAAGGATTCTTTGCCTCCAAGATTATCCCTTCTTGACAGCATTTCCGCTTGGAGACGTTAATTTAGGAAGGATAATGTGTTCACAATAGCAACCGTGCGTTCGAACTCACCAGAAATCCTCCAAACTCTACCGCATAGATTGCGAGCAACTGGTTTGCTTTCGCTTACAGTAGGTTATCCAGGTAGTTTCCAGGTCCTGCTGGTGATGACTGTGTTGTGTCTTGCTGACGGTGATGTAACTTCTATGTCGATCCTTGGCTTTCTGCTCCATCCACTGTGGTATATCAAAAGACAGCCCTTTTATGGAGACAAAGGGAGATTATTACGACTCACAGAATGTTCCACAGCGTCGTGCAAGCATTTTCGTGAGGGGAGAGAAGTGTCCAGCTATAGATGGTCAATCCAGGCTGGCTGACATTCATGACATGCCTTCGTTTAGTGCGTAGCTCGCACCTGATGCATCCGTCAAATCGATGTGATGTTCGGTTATCAAAAGCGGCTGGTCTCTGGACATTCCCTTGAGGAAGCTGTTCATCCGACCGCTGCATAACCTGCATCTTTGCTTCATTTCTTCTTCTGAGGTAGGATTTCCCCCAATTTGTTTCGCGGAGTTGTGCCTTAAGAAAGTTGGGCTGTGTCGATCCGTTCCCGTCAGTGACGGTTGTAGTGGGTTGCGCATGTTCTGTTTATGCATGGTTGCATGTGTTGTAAATGACGGTGGTTCAGACTAGATGTCAATAAAGTTTATATCGTTGCCATCAGTTTGACGAGCACCATTTTGAGATCGATGTACCGTGTAGCTGGAATGCAGTCGCCTATCAGGTATTGAAAGAAGGGAAGCTATAAGTGTTCCTATCTACAGTGTCGCTAGTCTCATTCAAACCAATCTTGTTTAATTCAAGAGCAAACGGCGGTAAAAAGAAGTGGCTATGTCGTTATACTTGCCTCCTAAATAGCCTCAAGCTGTGTTGCGTATGATGTTCTACTTACACTTTTGGTTTGAAATTCGACTACATTGGTGGTTTTGGATTTGTTTTCACGCGTTGAAAGAGGGTGGATGATTGACCTAACACTAGCGAGGAGCTTCACGGGCAGTTTTATGTGTTGAAGTACGCCAGCAGTTCAGTTCTGTGCATTAGATAGTTTGAGTATCTTCATATGTCTATCACGATCTACGCGTACTGATTGCACAACGTTGTTGATGCTCAATTGCTTGAAGCTATCCACCACTGATGGTTGCTTGCACATTTCTGCCACCCTTCACACCGTATTCGTGTATTATCGTTGTCTCCAGCTGCTACATAATGGCTTAGGAGTTGTGACTGGTCTTTGCATATCCCAACTATCTCATGTCTTTTATGTCACTCAGAACGATTACTCCGTTCGCAAGCTAGACGAATTCAGTCGGGCACCAAAGTGGACGTCGGTAAAGTTCAAGGTAAGCTATTCAGTTGTGCATTTTCACCTAAGATCAGCACACCTGTATGTGTGTTAGCCAAAAACACCTTCATTTGTTGCGACCCCAATTAAGTGTCCCAACCGGACGAATCCCTTTTATGTATTTATTCGCATGGGATGATGAGTAACGTGGAACCTTCCATTCCTGACTTATCCCACCGTCTGCACAACGTCGAGCGGTACATTTGCAGGTTTAAGAACCCAGCTAACTTTGAATCTTGTACTTGCACCATCCATGCTAGTGGCACACTACAGCGAAACCCTTCGTCAGATTTCCCACGAATAAGGGAAACGCGCCACGTGGGGGACACTGTAGTTTCCCCATGGAGTTTGTAGCAGAATGCCCCTCGAGACTTAAGGACACCCGGGTGATCCTTACATGATTGTTGAATGCGGTCCAAAGAGACCAAAAGTACCTCCAGAAAGGAATGCAACTCAACTTAATGTCATTCGTAAGCTTGTTATGAAAATATGGCTAATAAATCTTAGTTGCCAACAAGCTTGTGCAATATAGCATTTTGACAGAATTGTGAGAATGAGCTGCTCGGTGAACACTAATCGTGCTTCGAACTAGCTATTTTCGCCTCAGACCGTTGTCGAATGGGCACATCAGAGTGTTTTCTTGACAGGGTATCAGGCTAGATAAGTTCTGCTTGTTTGCAAGATAAAACCAACATGTGGGTCTCGCTCAAGTTTTTTTGCTCTCCAAGTTTTCTTTTCCAACTCATTTTCAGTGAATGGACACCCACCTAAGTCAGACAGGTGTTACCAGAGTGGTAAGTTATTCTTAATCCTTTGAGGTGGTGGATCGATGGTTTGATTTAAAGTGACGTGGGATGGTGTGTCAGAAAGCTTGATTAGGTCTTGCTTTTGCCGATTGGTCCTTCAGGGTAGAATTCACTACCAGTTGAAGCACGTTTGAGGTGAGTGAATCCTTAAACCCGCAGAAGCGAAAGCAAGTCGATTACCAAGCTCGGCGAACAGATCAACAGTTGTCTGCTGAACTAAGAATTATCCTATTCGTTCGCATACTTTAAATAATCAGGGTATATTTCACTGGATCAGATCCTCAGAAGATACGGTGCTGTCCGCGCCTAGAGAGCGAATGTGCTTCTAAGAATGGGGAATAGCAAGTGGAGGATGGATGTGTAAATGTATGGGCGTTTTTGCATAAGTTCGCGTGCTCCCATGGGAACAAGTACCGGTGTTCCGAGAGAAACCCCAGCCGAATGATTGACACGCTACGGAACGAAAGATGTTTACAGTCCTGATGAGCTGCCCCATGTGGAGTCCTGTTCGTAAAGAAGCTGTTTGATTATGGCATGCAAAACTGCTGCAGAAGAGTTACCACTCTTGATGGTGGTGACTTTAAGATAGGTAGAATTAGCGTGTACTATGATGCAAACAGAACTGCCTGGATGATTCAAATATTTTTCGACCTCGGATCCATCGACCAAACAGTATTATGATTTTTAGTGAAGATTTCGTCCCCGAAGTGAAGCCAGTCTACGCTAAAAAGCCGAGAAGCACTGTACGGCTACTTCGTCCTTATTGGAAATCATCAGTAGTGCGTATCTAATGAAAGTTCAGAGAGTGTCGAACCGGCGACCTCCCGGTTAGGGGTTCGAACACCTGGCCGTGCGGCTACCGACGGCGGATTATTGGTGTGATTGACTCGTACTATATCCTGTATAACAGTGGAGGACGGTCCCAACAGTACAAGATTCTTTGGAGAGGTTTGTAAATATTTTCTCGATATAGTACACTGCTTATAGGGGTGTTGAAAACTCTTCGACCTCCGGTTTCTCCCTTCTTGGGGTTTGTTAAACGTAATCCTCGAGTTTCCGTTAACCTTGTGGCCTACTTGAATACAAATCATATGCCAGTGGCGGACTACACTTCCCTACAAATTATTTCGGTGTTGCTCCGCCAGGTGGCTACTCATGCCGAATGCATTCATTCGTTGACCGGTTACTGTTTATGCGATGGACATTACTTAAACCATTGGTAGCTAAACAACTGATGCAAAAAGTGGTAGACTTACTTTTCACTGTTTTTTAATGAATCAGCACAACCACATGTACTTGCTCCTACCTATACCAAGCAAAACACATACCCTGTTCCCAGTGTTAGGTGATACTGCAATACTGGTAGGAATCGAACCCAGGCCTGATAGTTGCACGTCAGGCTAATCATCGTGGCAGATAAAAGCACCTAACTGACCACAGCGTAACTCTCGACGGACCACTGAAAGATGCCATCGTTGCTCGAATCGGGAATACAGGACAGCTTTTTCTCAATCCCGACAGCTAGTATGTCCTCACAACGACAGCTTATTTGTCAAGAGTAAAGCAAGAGTACAGCATTGCGGACCATACTGCCTTCTGGATCAGAGACACCCTCTGCACGCCGACAGTGTGCGACTCTTTGTACTTCCGAAGTAGCGCCTGTATATGGGGAAACATGGGATCAGCAGTGAGGACATTTTATAACTGTAAGAATCGATTGGCAAGTTGAAAAGGACACTTCAAATAACATCTTAAATAGCCGCAAGTGCTTAGATATGTGTCGGCCAAATAAGACGCTCAGTAGTTAGGGGACTTTTGATTTCTCTCCGGAGGTATGCCGCACTCTGGAGTTTCACTTTGCTCAGGCATCGGGAATAACAAATGACGCAAATGTAGATTGAGATGTGTATACTTCCGCAACTGTCTTCATAACTAGTGATGTTCGTGTCAAATGCCAGCGTGTTGTGACTGCGCAACAAATCAATCGTATGCAGTTGACGCGGGCTGAACCATGACGTACGGTAGCACCATAGTTGAGGCATGTGATTTCGATTGTGCTGCAACTCACACTCGTCTACTCTTACCCAATTTTCACTGCTGTACAGTCCACCGGTATAGTAATTGATACAAATTTACTTAAAGCAGTGATCAAATTTAGGTGAGTAGGATAGAACGGAGGCACGTGCAAACTTAAGCGCGTGCAGTATGACATCATGAGGTGGTTTTACTGCTATGAAGCACCATCTGCATTTGCTTAGCTGTCAATGCTGGTGTGGTGACAAGGTGAATTGTTATCCTGACGTAGTAGGCACCACTAGGTAGTATCGTTCGGCTTGATCAACGACCTAGATGCCAGAAGAATAACCGGTTCGACTGATGAAGGGCGGAGAAGCCAGAGGAATCGCCAACTACTTGTCATGAGGCCCTACAACAAAGTTGCATCATGATACGGTTTCTTGCTGAAGCTCAATGAATGATCAAAACTGAACGAATTCGGTTAGTCTACCGCAGACGATCCTCTGATTGACAATATCAGGCGCAAACTCACTTTGAAGGTAGACTTCTAAGGAGCATTTGTCCCGGGGATGAGATTATAGCTGCTTTACGGCTTACTGGTTGGGCACAACTTGTTCTCCACACCGTTCACTCTTTACATTACGATTTCCTCGGACTGTTCGTGCTGCAGCGTGCCGATATCATTCACAACCGAACGTGCTAGTTTGAAGCCTGGGTAATTCTTGATGTGCTCGATACAGTGGCTTAAGGTCTCACTAGTCAACCGCACATGATGTCACCGTGTATGTTGTTGAAATTTACAGGGTTAGGCAAAACAACCGTATTAACCACCGAACATTTGTAAGTAACAAATAGTGTCCTTGTTCAGTGTTGCTACGGTTGTGATTGCTTTTTGTAGCCTACTTCCGCCGCCAACCTTGTCCAGTTTTGACCTCAATGAAGAGTCCATATCACAGACACTCGCGTCTAGTCGCTCACTTCACTAACGAAAATGACACCATTGAGGAGAATTTTGGTAGCTCAGGTAGTGCAGGCGGTCTTTGGTTTGTTCGCTTAGCTGACCACTTCGAGCGCATCACCAATCGAGTGACACTATCAGTGCGTTGTTAGGGGCGGAGTGCAGCATAGGGACAGGTTAACAGCTGTACACAACCAAGTCGTTGGTTCGGTGGTTTTCGGATCCTCCGCAAATGATGACTGTTCAGATAGGATATTCTGACTGACTACTTTCCAGTAGTCACTCGACTGTCTGTACAGCTCATTAGAACAAGAATCACACTTCGGCAAAAATTAGAGTGAAGTTCACTTTGAATGTGGATTGCCCCCCTGCAACATGAAATGAGGGATTCGCCATGGTGCTGTTGTCGGCTTCCAAGCTTCCCACTAAATTATGTTCCAACAAAGTACTGAGAATGGTGATGTTCACTTTCCAGTGAATATCTGGTTTCAACACGTTGTG
This sequence comes from Clonorchis sinensis, assembly GCA_003604175.2. Lineage (NCBI taxonomy): Eukaryota > Metazoa > Platyhelminthes > Trematoda > Opisthorchiida > Opisthorchiidae > Clonorchis > Clonorchis sinensis. The sequence continues at coordinate 42,019,986 of CM030370.1, forward strand.
ACTAGCTAGTTTCCAATAGTCATTCGTGGCACAGCGTGTAATATGTTGGGGACTGTTTTCGTAACCTGAAGTGTCAGTCAGAGCCGATGCTGGGACCCACATGCATGCTGATTTAGCTAAACCGACCCTACCCTACGTCTCACCTATTCTAACCTAAATTTTCTGGGATATGTTGGGTCCAAGTTATTCTTGTCGCTTGGTGGCTGCCGTGGAAGTATTGTTGATAAAGTGAGTCGGTCTCACATACTGCCGCTGTCCATGAATGGTGCTTAGAGGCCAGATCCTCGCCAACTGAGATCCAACTCAGGTTTCAGGAACCTATACCTTATCCGACACTGAAATCAGACAGCGACATATCTGACTTGGCGGTGACGGCGCACGTATTCAGTTCTCTTTGGAGACAACAGTGCATCCCTAGACCTACTGAAGGATTTGATGCATGTTTACTGGCTTTCAGACATAACCGAACCACTGAAGTACTTGCCTGAGACGTGAGGTGCGTTCTGCAACCACCAAACTGGATATTCCGCCGAGCCGTCGAATTTTCAGTTGCGCCTTAAATGCCATCACCAGGGGATAGAAACTCGCCGTTGTTCCGGTTCCGTATGCGAAACTTTGAGTCACGCGTAGGTTTGACGCTCCCGAAGATCGAAAGGAAGAATTAAGTTCGAAGGTCTACGGTACTGTTGCCACAGGTAAGCAGAGGTATACAACAAAGCTCAATTGTCCACTTTCGTGGCGTCAACAAATGCAGTGTTTCACTGACCGGCACAGTGCAGTATCAAGGTCCGCACACCAAACGACGGCGAGCGGAACGTTGGCTCTGTAGTATGGGTTGCAGTTGTCTCTTCCGAGGGCATTATCGTGATCCCGATCACACGGAACCCATGAAAGAAAAGTCAGGGCAGGCTCAACAAGCGGAGCACGAACACTCATGAGCAAGTGGGTTAGTTGCGCACATTCACACACATACATATATTCTAGTATACCAGTGTCGGACGAGACGGCCTTTGCGGTAAGGCGAATGATGGGTACATATAAGCAAAACAAGTGGATATCAAAAGTACATAAGCGAAGTAAGCAAACGAATGGGGCAATTATCATGAGGTCAAGTTAGATTCAATAACTGCGGTGTGACGGTTTATGTGCCTCCATGTCCTACTGAGCTATATGGTAGGTCCCTTTTTTGATACAGGATTTCGTCGCAGTTTATTGATTAGACGTTTGAATAGTAGTCTCCGGGCCTTCTGAGTTGGAGCATGTTCGACAAACTGGTCTTCGCAGGCTGGATCTCTCTTCCGCTGTTTTGTGATTGGACTTTTGAGTTGAAGGCTCCGATCGCCCTCCTGTCCGAGGTTTCAGCTCACCGGCAGTCATGAACTGTTTGCTACGAGAAGCAGCTAGGTCTCGATCACACCTAGGGAATAGGCGACTTATTACTTTGAGTAGGTGGACCGTCGTACGCAACCTGATTTTCCTTTCTTGCCTAGGGTCTTCATCAGTTGTTGAAAGCTTCCATTTGTTATTTCGATACGGAGGTTACCCACTTCCATACTCTCCCATAGGGTAGAATGGGAGAAGCCAAGTATCAAAATGTATTGGCGTGTTCAACTTGATCTCCTTTGTGGAGGCTGACCCCCTAGATATCTACTTGCCATAGAACTTTCACTTAATGATATTGACTGTTAGCCTACCGAACCCTGCATCGCCGGTGAATCGTTCAAGAGTAGTGGTCTTTAGATTTATGGTTCCCCCAAGTTTATTTCATGAGTATATTCAGGACCGCCATTCCACGTTATTTTCTGGTTGCAGTCTACGTGGTGACACCAGGCAGTGGGTAAAGTGTTGCGGATTTACTTAAGCTTCAAAATTCCGTCAAAATATTTTCGTCCCCGCCACCGGTTTCTGGTTCTGCTGTGAAATAGTTTGTCGTTCACTTTAATCAAGGTGTAATCCTACCATATGAGTGCATACTTTATTTGCTGGACAACGAACCGACTTTTGATTGTGTTCAGTCGGAGCATTTTTCATCACAATAAGATCTGCTGGTTGCACTGCAAGCTGGAAATTCGGTTTACAATCTGTGTCCATGTATGAGTCTATCCTTTTTTGGTGTGTCAACAAGGTTCATCTGGTTGGTCGATGATGACTATGGTAACAACTAACGAGATCCATACGGCAGCGAAGCATCGGTGTTCAACACTGATGTCATGCTGTCGATGATGATGATGATGATGATGATGATCCATACTCTCTGACAACATGGTGCGGTCTGATAGTTATGGACCATTTGCGGGGTTTTGCTGTCACTAGTGTCTGGTAGCGAGCGATATTAATAGCTACAATCTATGACATTCACGATGTCCTGTTGTCGTGTTCAGAAGGTCGCTCCAAGTAGTAAAGTACCGTTGCTAGTTGACGAGAATACGGAACAGCAAGCCTCTAACTGCTGCGTACTGTCCATTAACTTTTACTCGATTAGTCTTTGGACGAAGCAAGCTACTTCAAACTCACTCCAACTGTTATGGATTTCTGCCCTTTTCTATTCCTTTTGTCCAGGAATTTCTAGTCGAGTGACACGCTATTTCAATGAGCAGGATTTTTCAGATCGCGTCCATCTTTTACGTGATACCGACGATGTGACAAGTTCCCGTGGTTTGATGGACGATTCTTCTGGAGCTAACTGGACTAATGCGCCTTCAGACTGGCGACCTGTGGAATTTTCCGAGTCCGCCATCCAAAATGAATTCTCCCTACAGTCAGTGGAAGATACTCGAAAGTCTACTTATTTGTGATCCGTGACTTGTAATCTGTGATGTTCTCAATTCCCGTATTCTAGTGCTGTGGTGCATATTCCTTCCGTTTCCTCTGTGCTTTTTTGTCATACCAGTGGAGCCTGTGTTATCGGGTCGTGTTGTTGCTCATTCTACTCAGATGTCTTTCTGACCTAAAAACATTTTATTTTCAACTTTTCACATTTCATAGCCGCCAATGACAATATGACTGACAGGCATTCGATAGTACTGGATTGATTTGATGGACATGATAAGCCCGGCGAGTCCCAAACCTGCAGATGAAAAAGGAGAATTTGTGAAGATTTTGTGAAAGTTTTGATGTTCTTGTGATCACGAGTGCGCCTATTTAAGGCATCATGTTGTATGTTTATCTCATTATTTTGTGAGTCTAGAAGATATAGACAATAGCGGCCGACTAGCACAGTAAATCAGTGTTAAAGTTTTCAGGATCACCAACATACGAGCCGAATGATGCCATGTATTCCCGATTGAAAACGAATACATGACCACCGCTGTTTGATGGGTCAGCAGGTTTAGTATGATTAATGATGTTATATGATATTACATGAATAATACAACAATACAGTGTTAAAGTGAGTTAGCATGTGATTTTCGGTAAAGGAGTGCAAAAGGTAGAAAACAACTGGCGTCTAGATGCGGCAAGGGTTTTGTCCACTACAAGCCGTGAACGATTTGCGATTTGGGAAGTAGTTCACTGGGAAATTAGCTACGTCGTGGTCAAGTATTTCGGCAGCAGGTGGGTTGAGCAACACTGTCTATTTAGCGAGGGCTTTTGTATCAAGCTCTGAGACAGCGCGACGCGCCTGTTCGGGTCACATCAAGAGTTGAGTGGGAATGAAAGTAAGTGTGTCGGAGCATTCCAAAATTCCCACCATTCATTCTCACCTGTATTTGTCATATCGGAACTACTTGATTTGATAGGTTGGAAACAAACAAGCTCTGTGTTTGTCAATTGCCTTGCGAAAAGAAAGTTTACTATATGGACAAAAAAGAGAACGAGGAGAGGCCAGCCACCAGAAAACTGGATCGATTCACTTAACAAATCACGGCAATGATAATTTCCAAAACAAATTCTAGAACTCATTCAAACGAATAACTTGGGGTCTAGTAAGGTGGTATAGATGTTTCGCTCAGCCTTGCTGATCATAATTGTGAGCAATCCATTCGGGGCGAAAACATTTCCGGTTGGTTAAAAACCGTCAAAACGGAATTTCAATTTATCCGTTAGATCACAAAATAGAAAAGGGTCAGGGTCACTGAAGAGTGGTACTGGGCCCGTCACGAAGACACTGGACCTTTCCGTGGTGTGGTGGTTTGTGTACCTCGGCAGCCCATTGAGCTATGCTGGGGGTATCCGCGCGACACACACTCTCATACCAGGTTGGTCAGTGTGTAGAGATATGACGAACACAGTCTCTTGGCCCTCCAGGTTGGGGGTTGAAACATATGTGGCGATGTGTTCCGTAAAAATGGTAGTACACTTACATTTCCAGCCCAACACCGCTGCCTTGAGGTTAGGCTTTTGAGCCAAAGGCTTTGGTTTAGGACCCTAATCGTCCTCCTGTCTAGGTGTGGGCGCCCTGACAGTATCTCAGCCCACGTACAACCATGAACTGCACATATACAAATAAAATCATGCCACATCGGCCGTCGCGTGGTGCCGTAAACCGAGTCGCCTTACCTGCTGCAAACAGCAGGGTGGGTAAGCCAAAACAGGCTACTGCTAATGCCTCCTTTCTTACACTTTCACATTTTCCCTCCTCCACCATCCCCACCCGAATTTGAATAGTTTCTCCGTAGGTCCAAGCTTTAGGACTGACCGTTTTGCTCGCCCTGCCTCACACTTAGCTGCAACCTCTGTACGTCTGAGTTCAGTAAAAACCCTAAACACTTCGAACTCTGTTTTCAAACCCCGAAAGCCTGTCTACTTAGCCGCTTCTAATGTTCGCACACTGAAGCAAGCAGGCCCACTTACGCCCCAAATGACTGTAGCTTTGAATCTGCTAAAGACAGTTCCTATGACGCTCTAGGTACCCTTCTACAGCAGGCTAAACGCTCAGATGTTGTGGTTGCTGGTGACATGAACGCCCAGCGCTGCTGAGGCCTGATTGAGTGGTCGTCTTGCATTAGACACGAGACACATGGACAACGAGGGTCGTTTACATCAGATGTGTGCCGATCACAGAGTGTTGCTTTGCAGAACGAATTTCCGGAACAGCGAAAATCGCTTGACAACGTGGTGCCCACCAACAAACCAGCGCCGAATTCAAATAGACCACATCGCCGTCATTTATCGGTGGCGAGTGTCGATCACCGCGTACCACTATTTCTGGGAAACCAGCGTGGACTCCGACCATTGCGAACGTTCCCATACTTCTGGGCGGGTGAGAGCATATGGTGAGCTCTCCAAAAGTTTCCCTACAAAAAGTGTTGTCCGACAAGGATGTCCACTCTCTCCATTCTCGTTCAAATTCATCACTGATGAACTAATGAGACGAACTCTGGAAGGTCTTGAAAACCCCGGTGTTCAAATTGTTGCTGGTGAGAGCCTTATCGATCTGGAGTATGCAGATGACATTGCCTTCATCTTTGAAGACCAGAGCGAAGCACAAGTCCTGTTGAATAGACTGACCACAATCATACCATCTTTTGGCATGCACCTTCAAAGTGCAAAGTCATGCTTCAGGAAGTACAGTCTCCGAAAATATCCATTCAAGGAGAATCACTGGAGATTGTGGAAAATTTTTACCTCGGTAGTTGCATTAGCTCTGACGGAAATGTGTCTGATGTAGTCCGTCCGAGAATCTCAAAGGCTCGAATCAGGTTCGCTAATTTGCGTCACCTGTGGCGTCAAAAAGGTATATCATTGGTTCTTAAGGGTCGCGTGTACCGGGCTACAATAAGGGCTGTGTTGTATGGGTGCGAGACGTGGCCTCTGTGGACAGATGATGTGAGGCGTCTTCAGGTATTTGACCACCGTTGCCTCAGAAGCGTGGCTGGTTTTGGATGGCATCAGCGTGTTAGTAACGAGATGATTAGAAAACAGGTATTTGGTTGTGCGGCAGGTACTTCAGTCGGGGAAAACATCAGCATCAGCGACCACGATGGTTCGGGCGTGTGCTACGCATCCCGAAACACCGTCTACCGAGACGAGTGTTGTTCTCCGTGCCTCCTTCAGAATGGCGCAAACCGCGAGGTGGACAGCGCATGAGTTGGAAGAAGGGCGTGAAATAGATCACGAAGGGTTTGGGTGTTTTTGGTGTTGTACGGCTTACAGGGTGAGGTTTCTGTGATCCCACCTGTGCTTGGCTGAAAACCTTGCAAGAAATGGCGGGTAATCGATGTCAGTGGCGTTCATGCTGTCAGTTTCTTTCCAGATTGTCTGATTGAGCCCTTGTGGGTGTAGGTATCTCAGAACGCTTGACGTAGGCCAGCACTAGTTCCCCTCCCTCACCCACTCTTTTTCTCTTTTCACTCTAGGTCTTTAAATATAATTAGACGAACCATATGTTTGTACGGCAGTGAAGCATCAGTGTTGACATCGGTGTTGATGTCTTTGATGATGATGATGTGGCACTGGGTAGATGTACCGAAGCTGTAAACGGAGGACATTTCAGAGCCATTAGTCAAATATAAACTTGAGAGTTAAGAGGTGCTTCAAAATCAATGTAGTTGAGAAGAATAAAGCTTCTAAAGCTTCGCTTTAGATAAACAGAGAAGAGTGGAAGTTCGATAAGTAACGCCATTTTCATTAAATAATCAATGATGTATCTTCCTAGTGTTGATCCGTATGCCTTCGGAAAACACCAAGACAGTTTGACGGTTGTTAGATGGCACTTTGTGTTTGCGAACATCAGTTTCGCGGGTTTCTCACCCTGACGCCTGATCGTCATGCGACCATGAGGAATGTCTTAGAAATGATCGACAAGGAAGACTAGGGACTGGGATTTGGCTCGAAGAAATCCTGTGTCCTTAAGACAATCCAGAATAACGTGCTTACAAATTTGGAAATCATTGAAATAGATAAATCTAGGCATCATATCGGTTTGAGGCGCCACCAGTGGTACTGGTCATGCATTCTTCGCGAACCTGACCCGACGTGAACCCGCATCACAACAACAGGCGAAATGCCACTAGGTGGCCTGGCTAGGAAATCATAGCATGCTTGACGTGCCATGCTCTGCTGTTTCCAACCAAGCGCAGGCAGGATCACGTATACCCTAACCAGGAAACCGTGAATATCCCACAGCACTCAGTTTAACTTTAGCCGCTTTCATTACATCTCGGTCCGTCTCCTGAAAGCCTTTCTTCAACAATGGCTTGAGGCAGAAAACAACGCTTTCTTGAATAGGTGGTGGTTGGACATACATAATGTATACCCCAATCACCTGAAACTGACAGGTTTAATCTGCTGCTCTAAGGATCCTGGCACGCTGCCAACACTACGATCGCCTAACTCGTTGCAAATGTTATTTTGCCTATTTACTGCGACCAGCTGAATGTTGCTGTGCTACCGGAAACCCACTGGTCAGTTTCAACGCCTTCCTCGGATCGGTAGTGGGGAAGCAAGTTTCATAGCCATAAGGTAAGACTGTTTTTACAGTTGCCTTGTACACGTCTTGCACCCTCAGCAAACCTAGTTACTGTCAGTGTCCTCCAAGGAGGCCGCTTTAACACGTTTCTCAACTTACGACTCACATCTTTTCTACTGCTAACTAGGGTGCTCGTTTCTGGGTTTTACCAGTAAAAGTTGACGAAAGTTTGCACTGAACGAGGTTCTGGACTGAATCTGTCAGTGTGCTCCAAAATGGTTGGTAGTCAAGGACTGAACCCCATCAATTTACACTTGGTGAATGGTTTATAGCTAATAAACTGAACTGGGATAGGAGGACAATTAAGAGATAACGATGAAGGGAGCTTCTTGATGATATCAGTGGTCACTCATCCGCCCTATTGCATGCAGCTAATAAGGCGACCGGGTTGACGTCACGACACGATTAGCTTCCTCAATTAGTGTTTTACCATCGACTTCTCCGATGCATTGGTCGGGTTTGGTAGGAGCATGGGATTAGCAGTGCTGATGCACTCCAGGTAGTTTCAGGAAGATGGAACTCTCCAATGATGGATGAACTGCTCACACTTTATAGGTTACGCTGGTTGGGATATTTACTCCGCATGCCAAAGGATCGTCTGACTCGCGGAGCTGTTTTCGGTCAACACTGTCGTGAATGGAAGCGAACGGAGGGTGGATAGTTTGTGACATGGCAACCAAGCGTCAAAGCACTAGCTAGTAAACCTGCAGCTTCCCTGGATGGGTGCGGGAGGTCTCAACTCACCAATGGTTAACAACTCCGGCAGATATGGCTCAATCGCACAGTCAGTGGCACTCGTGCACCAAAACCATCACCGTCAATGTGTAACTGCCCAGTTTCCCGAACTAACTGATCATGCCATCGCTTCCGATACTACATTTTCCAGTTATCGAAATAGTAGGGACGCTTTGTACTTGGTTTGTATCTAATAAATTGAATTCAAAATTTTCACGTCATATGTTTCAGATGGAGTTAAGAAAATAACTGATATGAATGCCGAAATATGGTTTATAGGATATAAGGAAGCCTAATTGTGGAAGGGTCGAGAGATTCAGCTGGGTTCCAGGTGAGTCTCCTGTCAAAACCAAAGCGTATTCCGCTATCATTAGCCCCGTTTGTTTACTGAAAACCCGCGAGTGCAGTAAGCTAGTTGACAGGATGTTAACGGAAATATCACTTCAAAAGTGTTCTGTATCTTAGTACTTCGCCAAGCTCGTTATCAGAAAACCTCCACTAAAAAAGCAAAACGCTACGATGCAAATAATGGTTTCTCAACGGAGCTGTCGTCATTACACCCGAAGACAGTGTGACCGTTCCATACTGCGAATGATAGTGGTGGCTTTTTGTGTGAAGATGAAGAAGAAGGATGAAACATTTCAGTGTTTGGCCCTCACTACTCTGACCTAATGAGAATATAGGATCCGAAAACCTGAGGCCTGCGGGATAATTTTTTGGAACAAACAACTCATTCACAACGCACCGGCTACTCGCACTCCATAGGCCACGAGGGTCAAACCATGTATTTTGCGGACCAGGTGACCGTCTGCTCCGCAGAAACCCCTCACCCAGATGTGTGTACAATAGATCGGCTTGCAACTTGACAATGAAATATGGAAGCCCATAACCATTAGACCCACTGGCGGTAGCTGCTGCCAGAAGACAACAGGCTCGTTCTGGGATTGTCATACCGTACAGAATGTGAGGTGAGACCAGCCCTCTGCAAGCTAGCACTATCAGCCATTTTTGGTAAGGATTTGAAATACCGCCCGCCACCTATTCAGAAAGCACGAGAATTCGGGATTCGATTATCCAAAAGTTAACTCACCAGCACTGCAATTTAGATCAGTAGACAAATTCAAAAGTAAAAGGTTAGCCAAATCCATGTGCACCAGAGCTAATCAAACAGTGTACCAAGAACAAGCTAACTTATTCGACCATCCACTGAAGTATGCAAACCGCAGTGACCACTGCTGTCTGTGATTCAAAAAAGCTCACGATTTTTCATCAGCAAAACATTTCCACGGAGTAGTAAACGTGCAGACTTACTGACCAGAGGGTCTGTGGTTCGAACCCAGCGTCAGCATCTTGAGCAACCTAGCGGTATTTCAGCCCTAGTGCTTCCTTTAGGCGGTATCGCAGCCGTGCACCGAAAATGTGTTGCAGTTGAACACCTAATTTGATTGGCTTTAGACTCATCTCTTTATGGATTTTATGGGAGCAAGTAGTATCATAACATAATGGATGGAATTCAGCTATTTCCATCTCATCAGCAGTTTCTAAACTTCCAAAATCAAGGTCAGGGGAGATCATGACGAAATAATTCGAAAGATAAGTACTTGAAAAGTAAAATTACCACGGCGGGAAAAATTCATCGAACATCAGATCTGCTTGGACAAAAGTACTTGGGCTGTAGACTCGAACCAGCACCAGGCTAACCACAATTTTCAGTTGTTTACACGATTTGGTCACTGCCGCTTAATAAAAGCGTGATGGGCGTTTGTTTTCCTGACAGCTTACGAGTTCCAGTGACGGTTTTTACTCTCCACTCATTGCAATCCACTGTAAAACCATTGTGTGCTAACATCCTGCGGACATGGTCGCAACTACTTGTCTACTTGTCTTTCCTATACTACAATACAATACAGTACAATGAGAGACAGAGTTTGGTTTGTCTGGGTTGGCTTCTTTTAGCATTCACTGTGGTTTACTGAGCACTATTAGATTCGCACCTGCGACAGTTTAGCCCAGTCACCTCTGGGCTAGTTTTTCACATCCGTTCCATTTTCATCACTTTGGTACCAATTCTATTTCCGTTTCACACACCTCCCGTTTTTGACAAAGCTGCTGGGACAGTCGCCATTCTGCTTAAGTTCCCATGGTCTTTTTCTCATTTCTAATTAAAGCAGATTTTACTGGCTCCACTGAAGAGCACTGATAATGAATACTCAAGGTTATATCCAAAAACATGAACAAATTTTTTGGGAACCGAAGCCACTTCGTTCTACTATGCTGTGTGTAGTAGAACATCAAGAGTCGAACAGGTGACTGCACGCGCAAAACTTCAGTTACAGTTTGATAAATAAAAATACGCTTGCTCAGCTCATGTCGTGAGTCGCGACTCCCTAGACCATATGGGATACCCAGATTTCACGAGGACGATATTTCATTGCAACCACTACCTTCTATGATTAGAGCGCCGCGCCAGAAGTTAGACGAGCGGAATTCTCAGCTCATTGAAGCAATCAGGAAAAAAGTAGCAATCCAGTTCGAAGTTTTCGTTTGAGTTTGCTTATAGGATTCGTAAATAAGTGCTTTCCGTAAACATGGTGTGTCGTGCGAGGTGTGTTCCATTTTTACAAATGCTCCTTTTGATCAGACAGTTGATATAAAATGCACGTACACTATTGAATTGAATAGCCCTACTCACCGTCCCCAATCCTTTCCTCTGTTGTGCACTAAAGATAGCAGTTCTGTTTTTTTAGTGATTTCTCTCGACGAACTGGTAGCTTGGCAATGGTTAGCCTGCTTACATCACCTTTAGGGGTTAGAATTATGGGATTTCCGGAAAATATAATCCTACGTCATCTTACCCCGCTTTGACTGCGGATGTTTGAATCCATATTTCGGTTGAATAAAAAGAACAAGAGTCCTCCCGCTTCTTAGATATTCAAATGGTAGGGCACGATGTTGATTCACTTGTCCGGATCCACATTCCCTACTTCAGCCTGAAAAGTAAAATATCTTGGTTTCAAAAGATTCCGCTGAGTAAAATCAAAAGGAGTCCTTTTTCTTGATTTGTGGGGACAGACAACGCATCGTACATAAATGTTGATCAAGTGAATCACATAGTAGTTCACGAGTTTCGATCCCCAGCGGTATTTGCCTTCCACCAAAACATGCTGAATTTTTGGTTATGAACCTAAGAATCAGCATTGACAGAGATGGTCACTGCGCGTAACCTTTCCCTCAAGAGTACCTATGCGAATAGCAGAACTCATCAACAACCTGCTTGGTCCTAAAGTTACTGGAAAGGGCTACCGCACTTGTTCAGACTACCTTTGGTTGTAAACTCATCAAAATAAAATAGCCATCGATCACAGAATTAGTACAGCATCTCAGTTCCGTCAAAATGCTTCGGAGATTTTCTCAGTTAACATACGAACTCACCCAAGTTGGAACAGTAATGGCCGCCGATTTCTTCTCTGTACACATACGTTGTCACCTGGGGAGTAAAACAACTTCAACCTTAGCATGACTATTTACCAGTTGTTTAGGTGTACTCAGTGTTTGTACCATCAGATAGTGCAAAGCACTGAGAATATTGGTTAAATGATGTTGGCTTGCGAAAAAATGTTAATAGTTTGGAAGGACGGACTTGGTATACTTACTAGACATAAGAATATAAATCAAACGTGGCTCAGGATTGAACAGTAGAGTAGTAATAAAGTAAACACTCACTGTACCGCTCCTCTGATGAACAAGTCAGTTTGTGTGTGTCTGTTGCTCAAGTGAATGACACACCGAAGGCACCTGTAATATTTCTACATGTGCAAACTCCGTTCAGTACAGTCAGGGATGGCGGACCAACACCGCGATCAACTCATAATTGGGAAGGCATAGCACCACTTTAGATCACCACGCATCGTGGGATGGCATAGTGCTTGACCACTAAACAACAGGTTACGAGTTTGAATCATGCAGAGCTTTACGAGATGCGCACTGCTGATGATTACCAACAAGAACACAGTTGTATACGGCTTCTCAAGTTTTCATCGTCGATTAATTTCGGTTACGTGATGGAACTTTCGTAGTAATTTTCAAAAATCCTTGCTTCCCAAAATCAATCATTAAATGGATTTTATTAACCTTGCTATTCATATCACAAAGACTAAGATAGACTGCACAATTGGCACCCAGTTAAGCCTAATTCTAAGTTGGTGGTCACCTGGCCAACCACATTTCGCATCCGAGGTTTTTCATCGACTTCGACTCTGATTCCTTAATCGGAAACCAAAAAACCTGACGTAGTCCGACCTACGGCAAGAACTATTGCTTGACGGTTAGAGAAAATAAGTGGGAAAGTCTACAGCAATCAGCTCCTTCATTAGCGAACGTCCTTAGCACCAGCGGCGTGGACTGTGGTTTAGAATTATGTAATCCTGGCAGACTCACCGCCAAGGAGTACCACAGCAAAAAATACTAACAGAAGTAGCCTCATTTGTGACAATGGATTGATGAGCTGAACAAACACTCACCGAGGGAACTATTGCCACTGTAAATGCTAACAGTGCGTAGATCAACAACCTGAAAGCCCGTCCTCGAGCAAAGTCCGGACCAACTGATGTGAGACTCTTGCAGTGCGGGCATTTTGCATCCGACGTCAATCTGAGAGCACCTGGTGCAAAGAATCGGTAGTAGCAATTGCCACAGCGCAGTTCGATCGGTCGAATTCCTTTGTTCAACCAGTTGGCTGCAAAAAAAAACCCACAAAAACCTATATAATTGCTTATATTCTCAGTCGGCAGCCTGCTTGAGCTCCATTTATTTCTGGTTGAAGGTTTCTCAGAATCGGGTACCATCTCTGCTCAAAGAGTAGTAAAACTACTAATGAATATTAATTACTGACTGCGGTACAACGATGCTAAATTGTCTGAACATGTTTTCAGGGGACGCCAATGCGACGCGCGTCGTCCAAGACGCTACATTTTTCAGATGCATTGTCTGCGGCCTCACCAGCCCCCCATTTCTCGATCATATTTCTGCAAATTCATCAGTACTGCGGTAAATTAGCATCGCCGCCAAGTTAAGGCCGGTCAGAGGCCTGATTTCACCTCGGGTCCTCCCAAACCAAAATCGAAGCCTCGCAAAAACACAGCAACACAATCCATGCCATTTGAAACCCAATGATAAGCTGTCTTGGGCACCAAAGGTCAAGACACTTCAGTCTTGGCAGTTTGTGGAGTGACAAGATTCTTCGTTTGTAGAGCATTTGACAACGTCAACTACACTGCTCCAATCACGACTGACGCTCTTAGCACCATATCAAACTTCGCAGTGTGAGGCACATGCCTTCTCAAGAACCTATGTTTCTTGCATCTTTTAAAAAGACACCAGCAGCTGCGTTCTCAGCCGCAGCAATCTCAAAACGAGAGCTTTAGTAGTCGCTAGCTCCCCCATCTTTTTGATTGCGAAATTGTGGAAAAATATGTGCACATGTTTTTGAGGGCTCTTCGATCATTTCTACACTCGAAATTCCGTAGGCACAAAGGACTTTTGATATCTATCTTTGCTATTCTTCTTTGTGACCCAGTGCACATGCTTATTAGGAGGTCGGTGGATTTAGAATGCCGTTGATAGGCTATTGGTAGTTGCTTTCTTTCCCTTCAGTGTATAGTCTTTTCGAAAATGCGTCGCATGTATCAAAGGCGACGATATATGGTAGTCCTTATATGTTCCTCCTGATTTTTCAACTATTCCTCCTCCTTCCTTCCTACTGAAACCTCTTGGAGGTGACCATTTGAAATCCCCGTCAAAATGGTTCACACTCTGTCTTGAACTTGCATCATCCATATTACGTCGGTTTATTCAAGCTCAGAAGGTCATTGGTACGAAGTTCCCTGGGGATTCCTGAGATGCGCATCGATAATTACTCTCAAAAAGGAGGAAATAGCTGTACCGTGCTTCCCAGCCTTTCAGTAAAGGTCTTCGGTCACAGGAAGAAATCTCTGTTCTTTTTGTTCTGTTGTAATCTTTTGAACGGTAAGATTTCTCAACACTTCGTCTGTGGCCAGAGCAATGAAAATTTTTATAAGTTCTGTCAGGAGTCAATCAAATAAATATTCGGTAGATTCCTTTGTAGCTGTTCAACGTTGCTTGTTATGATGACTTGCGAAAGTCATCTCAGTGCGAATAGAGACACTGAGTTAAAAAGTTATACTGGATTATTGTGATACACTGAAATCAAAACATCTTGTCTAATTTGTTTCACTTACTTACCTGGTGACTTACCTACTTACTTAATAACTTCGCGTGCTGCATGAAGATGCGCCGACCTATTGGATGTCCAAAGAACAAACGCGCAAGCGCAGCTTTCGGCGGAAAGACTATCGCAGATGTCAGTCCAGTGTTGGCTACGTCGGTGAAGGCCGATAATGTATTGTAACCTTCCATGTGGTCTTAGCAGTGCCTCTAGCCGACCACTATAATGATTGCTTTATTCTTGGAGTGGTTAGAGGGTTCTGGTGAAGTCCGTATGAGGGTAACAAAGAACGTGCCCAGACCGCTGGAACTGACGTCGCTGGAATTCAGCAAGACGACAGCACCGACGGCAGACCTTTGCATTCACTATGCGGCCTTTAGGATGCAGTTCCGGAATGTTGCCCAGGTGTCAGCGGTAGGATATCTCCATCCTGCAAATGTTTCTGTCATACTTCGACCCGCTTTTGTGAGCACAATAAAAGCAGGTTGAACAGAAGAAGGATAAACTCAAAGAATAATATTCAAATTATTTTTTTCTGCGTCATAATGAAAGCGTTAGTTGTAGGAACGACTTGCGAGTTCTGTCCAAGAGGGTTGTGCTTTCGTCCTTAGGCTGGTCGTTCGGTAGAATGAAGGAGCCTAGGCAACTAAACTCGCTAAAATTCTATACTGTTGCCCCGTTTATTGTAAACGACCTGTCAGATTTGAGTGCTGATGGAGAGGAGCTTTTGAATTTTGAGACGCTGATCTCAAGGCCAACAGGAGAAGCTCATTGGGAGATTCTATTGAGGACCGGCTGTAGACTTTGGTGACATGCAAGAAGAGCAGCTAGGTCATCCGCGAATTCAAAGTGCGTCATCGACACCTGTCCAGTCTCAACTTTGTAGTCTCCCCTGACAGTTTGGAATATTGTCTTTTGACTGTGTAGTTTAACAATATATTGGGTTGCTATGGAGGAGAATGTTGGTAGCTCAGGTAGTATAGATAGTCGTTGGTTTGTTCGCTGAGCCGGGCCCAGCTCGGCGAACAAACCAACGACAATATATTGGGTAATGAACAGTCCTATAGAACTCCCAGACAATGTCATTTTTAATAATATCTCCTTGGATGTCCCCTTCTTGGAAGTCTAGTTTAACATGGATATCCTTTAGTAGAAGCAGGCATGCTCCTTTTCACTACGTGCGATTTAGATCTTCCCGTTTTCTTCACATTCACCTATAATCATTGCAAGGCTTCTGAAGTTTTCAGTCGTTCCAATCATGCATATCATCCCTAAGCTTCTGCCGAGCATCTGACCAGCTGCAACTCAACGTATTTGGTAATTAGATAGAGCTTTCCTGCCAATGGAATGAACTGGATGTGTATTGAGGAGGCATTCCGGTTGTTGTAAAACATCCGACATCATTACCCTTGATAAACTTAACCACCGTGAAGAGTAAAAAAATTTTGAGGCAAAAACCTGAAGTGAAACGGATTTACGGCTTGTTATCAGGTGTTGCTGCGGCCAAGAATCCTTGGGCACACTGTTGGCCAGATGAACGAGTCACTTGAGAGCCCAGCGTCAAAGTGAGCTCTGATTACCCACTTAACCACCGTGAAGAGTGAAACATTTTTTAGGCAAAAACCTGAAGTGAAACGGTTTTACGGCTAGTAATCAGGTGTTGCTGCGGCCAAGAAGCCTTGGGCACACGCTTGGCCAGGTGAACGAGTCACTTGACAGCCCAGCGTCAAAGTGAGCTCTGATTACCCAAAGTGAGGACCCAACGGCTAATCGCGATTCACTATCCATCAAATACCGGTTGCCAGTGCCACGTCCAGGAGCCCTCGGAATTTCCAGAATGCTCTCGCCTCATATACAGGCTGTACATGCGTTGGTGACATGGTTTTGGGGCTTTTAGTACACTTTGTTTACCTTTGGTGGTTGTTTCGCTGAAGACGCTGGGAAGTCTCTGGCCGAGAATTCGGCTGAGGCATTACCGCTATTACGCAGGCATACCCAGCAAATCTGCTTGAAGGCATGATTTATTACTTACATTGTATGGGTCCAGACTCCACTGTAGTTCCACTTCTCATATCTGTTGTCGCCTGAGTCGATTGAGTACGTGTTAACTCAGTAAACTCCGCGGCTTTTGTTGCTGGCAAGAGCAACAATCGACGACATCCCGGCCTCGGACAATTAACACATGGTACATACATGGGAACGAGGATGAGGCGTCCACAAGGACACCGGAAGAAACGACGACCACTTGGTGGTGGTCTGGATGGCTGCAGAAAGGGAAGAAACGGGCAGCTTGTTGATGTTAGATAACTTGAACATAATAAATAACCTATTTCATCAGCACCCAAAAGTAGTAACGATCAGTCGGCTCTTTTAAAACCCATTGACGACAAAAAAACACAAGGAGAATGGCACCAAAAGTCTACCCGAGTGCAGTAGCCTTTGAGCGTATGCCCATTCTTTTTCCATCAATACATAATAAAAATTCCGACAAGCTGTTATTTGTGGTGAACCAACAAAACCACTTTAACTGTGAAGAATTAAAAAATCAAAATCCTCGTTCTTTTCGGCTTTCTAAATTTATGATAGTATCACTAGAAATAACAGTCCTCCAAGCCCCTTAAGTGGTCATCTGTTTGTAGCCATCGGAAAGCCCAGGAACTCTGTCATCCAATGTCAAGGAATTCCTGAACAGGAGTCCGCACACTCTTGAACATTTATGAGTGATTATTTAATAGTAAACTTTTGAGTTTACTTACCGCGACTTGTTAGTCCAAACAGCAATCAGACACAACAATTCCGCTGTACTTACGGTTGATTCACGACAGTTGTCGCACAATACAACCAGTTTTGAATAGCTCAAAGGGATTTCAATAAGATGTCCACAGACTTGGCAGAACATGAGGCGGCCAAGATTTTTTGATACAGATGCTGGTGGCGGCCTGCATGAGGAAGGAATCGTGTAACCAAAACTTGACAAGTTTTCCAGACCTTAAAAAAAGTAAATCACCCAAAAGGTCGAATCTAGTTACTTGAGGATCTGCGCATTGCGATTCTAACCTCCACAGGAGAATGTGTTTTGAATGTAACCGGCGGCATGATAAACTGCTGTCGAGAGTGGGGTAGCTGTTTCAACGGGATGGCGAGCAAAAGCATACGCTAACCTTACTTTAAAAAGGTCAAATCGATATCGTACGTACAGCACGTGACTCCAGACTTCAGTTCCAAACTGCCACTGGGTCCTCAAGGGAGGAGTACATGAAAATTTCACTGACGAGTCTTCCTCCTCGTAGCTTATTAACGTGCACGCGCCATTGTTCTACTTTAAAGTTTAACCAGTCTGACCTGCATATTGATGACAGTTCGGTATGGACGAACGATTATTTTTATTACTAACTCACTCTACTCAGTCAGGAAAATTGGAAACAGGCAGTTCCAAAGCCAAACTTTTTTTTAAAAAAACGATGAACATATCAGTTCTGTAGGGAACCCGACAGTTATCAGGATATCTCATGCGGTTTCGTTCTGGTAAGTAAAGTTTAGCCAGCGCAGACTAATAACGAGGGAAAATATGACGACACTACTTACTTCATACGGTCAGACTGTTCCTTGGAAGGATATCTGGTGTTCGCACTGTCGCAAGACACAACATCGCCGTTGAACCGTTGATCCGTCAATTCTAATTTATCTCTACACACGAGAGGTCGGTCCACCGCAAGACTTCACTAAAAGAGTCAAACAGATTAACCTACAGGTTGCCTGCCGACTTTCAACTATGCAACACAAGACCATCTGACGCAGTAAAGGCAATCAAAGATTGGAAGTCTATTTTTGCAACTATTTCTTGCAATAAACCCAGGATGAACTGATCGAAGTAGCGTATGTGACATAATGACCGTTTAGTCTTCTATTTTGGAGAAGTGTCCGCTTCAAAGCAATTTTGTCATCCTGATGGTCTCTCCAAGAGGTAAGCGGGTCACTTCAGCGAATCAAAAGTCAAATTTCGCGGGAAAATGGGTCTTTTCAAGGAAGAACCTCAACAAAATCCCAGTACCAATCTCACCTTCAGTGTATAGAACATGACTCAAAGTACCAGCGCGGTGTTAGCAACATACAATCCGATAACGCGGAAGATGTACGACTCAGCTATCGTACCTGAAATGTCTTTGGTTCTCTGATTTGTCCCCCAATTTGTCAATCCCATTCTAAACTGACGGGTCCAAGTTTAGACCACCGATAACCGAGTTTTTTGCATTTACGAATGAATGTCGGTCTCCCTAGTTGAACTACTAAACCGTAATTTACAGCAGATTGCATAGCTAGAGAGTCTAAATTTTAGAGTACTGTCTTGGTTAGATTTCAGGTAGTGCATTTTAAATGATTAGACGTTAATCAACTATGTGGAAGACTAAATTTGTTAAACGCATATCTTTAATACGCTCAAAAATTTTCAGTGGGATAAGATATGAACTATGAGCCGGTCAACTGAATATTGTTCCCCTGCAATGATGAGATACAACATGTGAAACAAGGAATTTTCGTGCCAAAACGTCCTCTATCCCACAAGTTTATTTCAAATAGACGTGTACAAAGCTGTCGGTGGTGTCAGTAGCTGACAGTATGCACTAGCAAACATGACTGCCGAAATCTTCATGCTACTCCATTGACATTTCACCGCCTGAAGCTTGGTTGGTCCTTCGTTCGACCGTAACAGTGGTAAATGAGGAAAAAGATCTAAATGAAGTTCAACGGACACCAGGTAAACTACTGTTCTCTATTTCCATGGTGAAGACTTAAAGTAAATTGAGTAAGACTAGACGGGTAGTCGTAACATTAAATGGGGAGTAGTTGAAAGCGGTTCTTTAGTTGGAGTCCCGGCCTAAAGCTGTCACCTTGACGTGGTGGTCGGGCTTGAGTGCTGCAATGATCCCGCGGGCTACACTGGCTGGAACTTCGTTCCACAAAGCGCAACCATGCCAGGAAGGCCAAGGGGGAGCAGTCAGACCAAGAGCAGCGAGACCCCGTACTACGAGTAATCGTGCTACGAGGCGGTCTGGGGGTAAAGTCGTACTGTCCTCTGCGACAGGAATGTGAAGGCAGTAAGGTTTTTCCCCCAGGTGACCAGCATGTCATTTATGGAAGCAGCGACGCTGCCTTCCCCCGAGGAAGGACGGGTTGGAAAAGGTCGATCCTAAAAACCGCACACTCCGATCCCCCAACGGTTGACCGTGACCGCCGGCGCATTACCCACTACGGTCAAACTACTTCTAAAACCAAAGAGTCCAGTGCTGCTCAAAAGGCATCTGCTGTGCGCAGCCGCATCAGGAATGAGACAGTACTGCCTTATTCCCTACGCCCTCGGGTTAGACTAACCCCCTGCAACCGAGCAGGGGGAGTCGTGTGCATCAATCAAAGCGTTTCTGAAGCATTTCGTCAGTCCATACATCTCATACATAGATCTCATACAGCTCTCATAGGGGTTCCACATATCGTATTTTCGCAACTCCCTGTTGTTGGTCTTCTTTGCGACGCTCGCACTCTGTTAAAAGCGATCCATTCACTCTCCCAAATAGAAACAGCAATGATGGTTTTGATATCGCTGGAACTCGGGTCGGAAGTTCAGAGGTGATAGGATCGCATTATTCCAGATAACTATTCATATGCTGTTCAAAGCGATCAAATCGCGCCTCACTCCGTCAAGTGCTTCAAAATTGTGAGTACAGGTTGCAAGGAAGAAATGATTGTCCGGTTTCAGTAACTGTCTTCTATGATAAAGTAGGCTAACGCAGATGCAGCTGATGGGCATAGCTTAAATATTGGGCGAGATAATCATTTTAAACCCAAACTTATCATCCATATACGGGCACGTCACCCGAGATAAAATACACGTATATTTATGGCGCGAAGATAAGAGTTATCCGTGCCGGATATCCGGTTCAAAATAGGACTTGCCCTAAAGCGATATTTTCTAAAATGAAGTTGCTTTTGGTACAACTATTTGGTACTCATCAGGAAAGTTCAGTTCCCGAATTCCGATCAGTATTATTTTGTACTTGAACAGCCTAGTGGAAATACGTGAATCCAAACCCTCACATATGTACTCGGATGGTGCCAGCTGGATACTCAATTGGGGTCATCTTTCGTTTGGATGGGTTATACATCTGGTTAAAGCCATACCACTTTGCAAATGAGTGCTCATCTCCACATGTGTTCAGTATGGTGTTTAGGTAGTGAATAGGGTTGGTGAAAATTCCTATACTTCTACTTGATGGGCCTCTAAAGGACGAAATGGTAGTGCGCTGTCAAACAATTTTCGCTATCCGTTTGGATTTATGGGATTCAACAGAAGCAGAATTCCTCTCCAAGGGGAGCAGGAGCTCCAGAGTCGACGACATTAGCCACAGAAATGTGAATTCTGTGTCAATTTATATCATGTTTGGGTCACTTGGAATTTCTTCTCCCAAAACCTTAGACCATAATACTTGTTGCTTTTTAACTACGAAGATGTTGCCGTGGGTAAGAGACGTTTCCTTCAATTCTGCACCTGTGAATGGGTAAGGTGTTTCGAAAAACACCGGTTCTACTGTGTCCCTGTAACAACACACTCATGAACGCTCGTCAACCTCATTTGAAGGTTCGTACGTCGTACACATATGAGGCCAAAACAGGCCGACATTTATCTCCAGAGACCATCGAAGAATATTATCATTCCACGTCATTAGTTGCTCTAACATCCAACACAGAACGAGGTTCACAGATGTCAAAACAAAGGAGAGGCTTGGAGAACGAGTACACAACCAGATGAAGTAACCAATCATACCCTGTCACATCTTCGTACCCACACTAAGAAGACAGTGCCATATCGTTGCATTCTCTTTCAATCGGTATTTTCTATCGTATTTTGCCCGTTTTTCTTAAATTCAGCTTTCTGACCAGCTCAGAACATTCGGATTACCAAAACCAATAAGTGGTACTGTGACTCATTTAAGAGGAACGTGTCAGGCACACTGATACCTGGCATCAGATTTGAACCCGCGTTGGCATTCTACAACAAAACACGATCGATGTTACTCTTGAAGACAGATTATGGAAGGAACATGAAGCGAACCTTAAAAATAACGGTATTTGGCAGTGTGTTTGTACTGGATGCTCTAGTGCATTTCTATGGGTGGCCACTTGACTGCTGGGCAGGATAGCTAACCAACGGTCAGGGACCGTAGAACCGAATGTGTACGCGCGTTATGTTTTCTCTCACAGAACCAAGAGACCAAGTTGACAAGCGAATTGCGTTCGTGTCTCATACCTGGATCTATTTGAATTTCAATTAGATCCGAGTGATCCGGACTCACCGCTTGGATTAGAGGTCAGTTCATAACTGATTCGAGCATGGATAGCTGATGTGATTCGCGATGTCAAACTAGCGGCAATTACGGCTTACGCACTCATCTACATACCAATTTGGTTTTGACGAGAGACTCACCTGAAATCAAGCTGCATCTATCGTTTATCTTCTTAAGCAACTCGTAAACCACTCCGTGTCTCGGTTGGTACTATATCTCAATAAGTGAAGCATGAGGCGGCCTGGTGCAGCACACTCAGTTGCTTCAGAGCACCATGGAGAACAGATTCAGCTGGGGTCCAGGTTAGTCTCCTGTCAAAACCAGTTGGTATGCAGATGAGTGTATAATTCGAATTTCGCGCAACTTGGGTTCAAGTAGGACATAGCGTTGACGGAGAATCGGAAATTGCGTCTACCTGATGAGCCCCAAGAAGGGCGAAAGCAGTCGTGGGTTGTCAGCAACCTTACGAGTAGTGTATTACGTCTATAGCAGCAACGAAGCTTGAAAAGTGTTCTGTCTATTAAGTAAAATTCTTATATGAAAGAATTCCCAAAGCGTCTTGCTGGAAACCGGACAGACCAATAAAGCGGACATGAAAACCGCTTGTCTCTTAGATATTCGATATACCAGATTTAACTTTCTCAACTTGGCATCAGGCTTCAATTCTGTTTCGTCCTTACATCCGGAGCAACCGAAAAAGACAACTTTACGGCGATACTCCCATTTGCTATATGGATAAAGTGTTCTGTGCAGGAAAAGTAAGTTTGCCATACCAGGCAAACTGGACCATATAACGTCAACGAACTGGCTGGATCATCACTTCCAAAGCATGGCTTTGATTTCCTTACTCCCCTTTTCTTCCGTGAACGAATCTGTAGCAACCGGAACCACCGTATATCGATACATGGTTTGCATCCGAAACAATGGCTAACAGACTCCCAAATGAACAGACGTTTCATACTTCACAAAAAAACTTTTTAATCAGGGCGTTACTGGCTGTTTTGCATGCACAAGAAAGTAGTGTGTACAGATAGCAAGTAAAAGAAGTCAATTTACATAGAAGAAAGTAGTAACACGATCAGGCTACCGAGTAGCTGCTGAGTCCGGACCAGTCTCAGTCCCGGAACCGTTCGACTGTGAATTGCCCGACAGCACTCCAGCGGGTGCCGTATTCGGCGCCTCGGGGTCTCCGCGAACGGCTCGATACTTGGCCATCTCGTTTGGAAAATGGCGAGACAACTCAGCAATAAGCAGTGCACGAAACCTCCGAAGACTTTCTAACTTCCCGCGCACCGCCTCGTTTTTCGCAAGTGCTTGTTCCATAAATTCTCGAGTGTACAACTGTGGGTTCTGTCCGGCGTCAATTTTTGAAAATAGCTCGATTGGCACATGTACATCGTGAAGGTCACCTTGCATTCGATCAAGCTCCTAAGAGAGAAGAACGAATGTGGCAGCCGAATGACGGGATTCATGTGCTCTACAGTACCAGATAAAGGGCAAACAGCCTGTGACGGACAGGTATTCGGATTAACGATAAAATTAGTAACCACTGGAAGTAGGAACTACTTGCTTGTAGAAGGAACGGACGTAAGTAATTATTGAGATTAGGCCGACAGATGTTATGTATTTAGATGATACAAGTAAGGTGTCGATCCCGCGGGCTACACAAGTGAGACTTCTGAACATAACTATGTTTGCTGTGTCAAAAAACAGTTCGAACCCTAAGTTCTGAACTACCTTGAAATCACGGCCACTGTGTGCTGGAGACAGGAGACATTTCACCTTTGACCAGCAATGGATCTGAACTATTACGATGATAAAGCAAGCAACGTTGAAATGGGAATGGATTCAAGGAAAAACGTCAGCAACTCACCCAAATAGGTCGATAGGGTTGGACAAGCTATGCTGGCTCAGTCATTTGCTGCGGAGGTCCTACGCCTAGCCGAGACTACCGAGCCAGGGACAGTCTATAGACTGGCAACTAAGTATGAAACCCCTAATCAGTAAAATCAGATAAGTTAATAAGTTCTGCCTCCCTGTATCGGGATTCCGGGATTCGAGTCATGAGTGTATAGTGCATTGACAGACACGGCCAAGTCACGCATCAAAGTCACCACCCATAGTCCGTTGTTGACCAGTAAACCAAATAATTCAACATCAATTAACTGGTTGTGTCACTCCATCCCATTTCCTTCTCACTTTCTGGTGACCGAAACCGTAACAGCAGAGGAACTAACCCCTGATACATAGTGTACAGCTGGCAAACCGAACTGAGGTGTTCATTTAAGACGTCGTACTCTAGTTGTTGACACTCATTCTGAATGGGTACACACATTGCTTAAAACGAAGCGAGAACTTGACGAGTCCTAGCGATGCTGTTTTACGACCTGATTTAATATCAAAAGCCCGCCCGATTGTTTCTCCGATACACTTCTAGAACAAAGTGAACCGAGCTTACCTGTAACCGGGAGACAAGATCATTAACCTTTCGTTGAAGAGAGACGCTAGGTTGATAATCACACACAATAATCCCTGCTTCACGGCATAATTCAATCATCGATTCCACGTTCTCCTCCAGTGCTTCAAAACGCGAACGATCTCCCATTTTCCGGTCTCATAAACCGGTAGGCGAAAGCCACAAGGAACAGGAAAACAGGTAGCTGAAATCAATAAGCAGAAAAACGTGACTTTTGCGCATCCGATATGTTTTTTCAGTTTTTCAAGCAGAAACACTCCTTTCGGAATAAAGCTACATCACTGTATTCTTCGCAGACCAGTCTTCACTTTTGCAGAGGTGTGGAGCGGGTGGACATACACCAGGGTCGGTCGGGCGCGGGAAGAAAACAACACAGAATTCGCCTAGTGACCTGCGATTGAATGAGTGACGGATAGTCTAGTGTAGCTTGGGGATTGATGCCACCTATGCATCATCATCACCATCATCAGTGTTCAACAATGATGCTTCGCTAACATACAACCATGATTTATTTGAAAGCCTTACTGTGAAGAAAAGAATAAAAGTGCACGGGGAAGGGACTTGGTGCTAGCCTACCACAGTCACTTCGAGGTGCCTATACATCCAGACAATCATTCAGGCCATCTGGATAGAAAATGACAACAAGAACGCCACTGACATCGATTATCAGCCATATCTTGCAGCGTCTCCAACCAGGCGCAGTGGGGATCACTCGGTCCCCATCCTGCAGGCGAATAGCACCTACAACATCCAAACCCTTTTTAGTCTCCTTCATACCCCTCTGCCAAGTGAAGGATTGGCCACCTCTCTGCTTTCGCCATTCTGCATGGGGTACAGAATAAAGCACTCTCTTCGGCAAACGATGGTTTGGCACGCGCAATACATGGCCTAACCAAGGCAGTTTCTGGTGCTTGGCACATTCTTCAATGGAAGTCCCCTTTGCACAACCGAAAACTCGCTTTATAACTGCCACGTTACGGATTCGCCGACATCAACCCACATGAGCTATGGTTCTGAGATTGTTGAACATTGCTGAAAGACTGTTAAAAACCTAAAGGCGCCTCAGTTCGGCTGATCGAACAGGCCGAGTCTCACAGCCGTATAACAAAACAGCCCGGATTGTAACCTGATACACACGTCCCTTGAAATTCAAATATATACCGCTTTGACACCATAGTGTCTCAAATTAGCAAACGCGACTCGAGCCTTGCAGATTAGTGCATTGACCTCATCTGTCACACTACAATCAGAACTAATACAACTTCCAAGGTATGTAAAACGCTCCACAACATCGAGTGTCTCTCCTTGGATTGTAAGTGGCGTGTTCAGTGACTGCATGTCCAGGAGCATGACCTTACACTTTGTGGGTGCAAAGTGCATACCAAAGGAGGGGATGACTGGTCAGTTCATCCAAAGACACTTGCGCCTTCTCCTCTTCGAAGACGAGAACGATATCGTCTGCATATTCCAGATTGACAAGGTTTTCCTCACATGCTACTTGAACACTGGGGTTTTGGAGACCTTCCATCGCCCGTCTCATTAGTTCATCGACCACGAAATTAAATAAGAATGGAGAGAGTGGGAAGCCCTGACGGATGGAAGTTTTCGGGGAGCTCTCTGTATACTTTCACACGTCTGGAAGTCTGAGAATACAAACAAGTTGCTATGTTCACAAATGTCCGGGGCATTCCTTGATGGGCAAGCATGTCAAGAAAGACAGACTGGTGAACCGAGTCGAATGCGCCCCGAAAATCCAAGAATACTAAAATTGTGGTTCGTCTATACATGTGACGTTGTTCTAAACCTCTACCAAGCCGGAATCCCGGTTGCTGCTCTCGAGTCAGTGTTTCCCGAGCCATCATGAAGGGATGAAGCACAAATTACACCAACAATCTCGTTACTATCGGGGTCAAGCAAACCAACCTATGGTAACCACACTCATTACGAGCCCACTTTTGAAAACAGGCAGTCTTCTTTTCCCGAACGCAGACAAACAGGTGAGACAAGCGCTGACTGAGGACTTCACCTCCATCTTTGAACAATGCGGGTGAAGGGTCATCCGGATCGGAAGTTCGGTGGCGTTCGAGAGAACATATGCAGTCATAAACCTCCGAGGTCATACGGGGTTCCACGTTCACTGCCTAGGGCTCTACGTCGCTACGCTCACTTTCACGTGACGCCTGATAGTTCATCGGGCCAAGTTACGTTCGGGATCGGCGGGGATATTTCTTCGAGACTTAAGCAGTGCCGCTGCTCGGTCTGGTTCCCAGTGCTTGAATGGGCCTGGGGGCACCGTGCCATAGGCGAAACTTCCAGCAATAGGAAAAAAGTTTGGAACCGATTGAGAAGTCATCGTTTCAGAAGGGCTTGGTAAACAATCGGTAGTTTTTTATTTGGGCACGAATTTACTGACCGGAAGGTCCGTGGTTCGAACCAATCAATAAAACCTCTTCATACTAGCGCACTAGACCGGTTTTGAGTGCCAATTAACGGCTCTTGTCGGTTAGCGTGGTTGTCAAAATCTTGCGTTGATGGATGATTGGGAGAGTTTCAAATTAATTTTGATCGGGTTTAGTTCCTTTGTATATAACGAATCGACGTCGAAACTTACAAGGATGTCATGTGGTTCAACGGTGACCTCCGCTGCTTTTTTGGCAAAATCATACGAATGTAAGTACTAGAGTTCCCGGTGATGGGTTAGCTTAGGTTATTCCGAAAAACAGCCTGCGGTCGGCACATAGCTGAAGCAATCGGTCGCCATTGTCCTTACGTACCGAGTCCAATCCATGTCTACCACCTAATTGAGTCTCAGGTGTGCTAAGCCTGTCCACACGTATATTCAGGTCTCCGGCAACCACAAGGATATCTGAGATTTTAGCTTGCCGCAACAGGGCGTTCAGGGAGTCATAAAACCTATCTTTGATGGTGAATGCCACCTATGAAGACGTGTTCGAGGATGAGATCACAATAGAAACAACGGTCCGGAAGTGTTTACCGAATAACGATGCTAGGGAACGGGTACCAGTAATATACTACTTGTTCAGCTTTAAATGACAACAGGAAACACAGTGCACAGTAATGGATAACTTACGTCACTATCCAGTTGAATAAAATACCCAGTACATCTTGGTCCACATTGGTGGACACTAAGAAGATGCTTGCATTCCTATCTCCAGATTATCCGCGTATAACAGGTCAGTGGTGAATAGGTGTAGCAGCTCATCCATGTGGATATTGAACATGCAAGGTCCCAAAACAGCTGACAGGCCCCGTCGCGTAACTGAAGTGACGAAGATACAACGTCATTACCTCAACCTGAAGCTGACCACCGAATACGAATTCCGAGACCCAAATGCCGTATGCAGAGAGATCGCTGGTGATGAACCGATTCGCACCTCACACAGTCCCTATGGAAGCCAGACCAACCGACTGCAAACACATTCGGACATAGAAGTTCTGGAGATCATCCTTGTCGTCAAGATATCCTGTAGAATGCTTAGCAGTCGGTCAGTTTATCAGCTGTTAACCAAATACCAAGGATTCATCGGTTTCAGCTGCTACCGACCAACTACAAATCGCTCCTCGCTGTAGTTTTCTCGAAGGGAATTATGGTGTACAACATTAAACGCCTACGTCTTACATCTAGAATGCGGCTTGAATATCAAGTATTAGTTCACCGCTGACACATTGTCGAGTTTTATTTGTTCGAGAAGGCCGGAACCCGAAGACAGTAGGTGCCGCCAGAAGTGAACCGCTTAGAGCCAGAAACAGATATATTTTCTGTGACATCTGATGCAGTACGTCAGTTTACCGACTGAGGTTTTGTGCTGCAGCAAACAGGCAAGTACAATCGCAGTTGGTGATCACCGGCCTGCCCACACGATTAGTTGAAAAGATAAAAGAGATAATCGTCCAGCTGTAGCACCCTTTCGGTGCCTAGCTGCCATGCCATCGGAAGGAAGCACGGGGACTGGGATACTGCCAGGTTTCCCAAGCCTAGAAAGGAAAAGTTGAGATGCACAGGTCGGATTCGAACCACGGATCGTCCGGTCAATAAAGTTGCGCTCTAAACACTGAACCATCTACTTCAATCGGTGAGACACAATACCACTGGTTGACGGGTGCATTTTGTTCTCAGGATGCCTCGCCATCTCAAATGAGCTTCAACAAGCCGTGTTGAAAAAGTTTTATAGGGGGCATTCCGCAACGACCAGGATGAAAGACCTTGCTTGGAGTTACGTCTATTGGGCCTCTACTAGGCAGGCCTCCAGACTTTGTTTGCACTACGACCGAGCAACTAATCCACGTGTGTGCTTTGATGTGCAATGAGAGAACCAACAGGGAAGATTTTGTGGTTTCTGTTGCCATATCCAGCCAAACTAGAATCTCCCAGGCATGGTAGCATAGTCCACTCTGACACGGTACGACACTACCCAACCACAAAGAAAGCAGCTGGGTATCGCAACACGCAGATATGTATTGTTGCAAGCGTTGCTGTGAGTTCTTTTAGTGAGAGCCAGGAAGTTCTGGCTCATAAATACTTCAGCACATGTCCTATATGAACACTGAGATACGTCTTTCGTCGGTGTAGTGACGTGTTATTCAAGCTTCAAGTCGGTTAGGTCGAGTAGATACAATGTAGATACAATGTCTAGTCAACAAATGTGCAGGTTCCGTCTCCCAAACCGAGTGATTTGAGTCTAGAGGTGCTTTCGACATATCTCCGGCTCCATTACGGAGTTTCCACCACACTCCCCATCGAAGGTGCATTCTGAACAGGTAACTTGACCGCGGCGCTGGATTGATAAGACTTGTAATCAGAGGAAACCGGCGCAAATGGAACACGGACTTCAGAGATACATCAAGCGAATTTAAGGCTGTTGTTAGATAAATTATCAGGCTCGTAACGATTAGCTTTACATCTTCTTGTGAGATGAATGAGTTTACGGACTTGGATCCTCACCTAGTCAAACACTGTCTTGTTGAGCTAAATAAGGCACCAACTTGTTTTTTCAACCTTTCGCTTTCTAAATAAGGTATGCCGAATGCGTGGATCAGGATAATGCTGTTTTAGGCATGACTCCAGGGACTATCGCCCGACCAGCCTCACGAGCGTCTTAAGCAGGCTGTACAAAGGGTCCTTTGCTCTCGCATCTATCAATATGCAATAAAAGACGGGCTAGGCTGCCAGCCGGGTCTCTTGCAAAGTGCAACATCGACCTAGTGCCGACATTACGAAATGACAGGCGATGGCTCGTCACAAAGGGACTTCAAGAGCCATGAGGAAGGCGTGAATCCCTGGGCAGTATTTAGTACTGCCGAATTGGCATACAAACCGTGTGACAGTCGACGGCAAGCATGAAACTCTGCTGCCCTGCGGGCTGCACTTGGATGCACAAGGGCTGGAGAAGTGAACTCGACTGATGAGATGGACTGATGAGATCGGCCCATGTTCCAGCATCCTCTCCGATGGTTCGCTGCTCCACAGCTTCCTGTTGCCTTGTAAGCCAAGTTAAAAGGGCATAAATTATATACGTAACGCACTACTCATAAGGTTGCTGAAAAGCCATCGACAGTCCACGACCGGTTTCGCCCTTCTTGAGGCTCATCAGGTAGGCGCAGTCCCCGAGTTTCCGCCAACCTTATGTTCAGCAACCTTATGAATAGTGCATTACGAATATACATGTATCGGGATATCTCGAATATCGTTGCAACTGAAACATGAGGCGGCCTGGTGCAGCACGTTTATTTAGATGTGCAAAGACTAGAGGTGTACCAGGTGGCCATGTGGTGCTGGGGCTTTTGCCAATATACAAATCTCCGCGTTGTTCTATGAATATATTCCAAATGCAAAGCTCCGTTCATGCCACAGCATTTCGGGTATGCGACGCACTCGATGCTGGCTCAGCCACCATATTGAATTATGTGCAGGTGGGGCCGCCCTTGTCTCCCTTCAAAATCAGGAACGCACTAATATAGGTTGCTGGAATGTCCGTCTTCAGCTTGACGTGGAGGCAAGGGTCTCACAGTACGAAACTACTGAGTTAACACTGCATGCCTTCTACAGTGACGGAATCCTGGTTTCGGTTTACAACGTATCAACGTATCAGGGATGGAAGTCACCTAACGGCGAAAACAAGCTCGTGCTGAAACCTCCCTTCTTACTCTTCCACATACTTTTTATTTTCCCTCCTCCCACCCCATTAACAACTTTCCTTGTAGGCCAGCAGTTAAGACTGATAACTCCGTTCGTCCTGCATCGGTTTGGCGGCAACATCTGCGCGTCATACGGCGGAAACATCCTCAGAGAGCTCAAAATCAATCTTCAAGCCTCGGAGCCAAGTTTAACTGGCTGCTTTAACGTTCACACTATGAAGGAAACAGAACAAGCTGCTCCTGCTCCCAAACCAGACTCGCTTGATGTGTGCTGCGTATCAGAAACAAGAATTCAAGATGCAAAAAACTGTTCAGCTGTAACACCCTTTCGGTGCCTAGCTGCCATGCCATCCGAGCGAAGCACGAGGGCTGGGATACTGTCAGGTTGCCCAAGCCTAGACAGGGGAAGTCGAGAGGCGGAGGTCGGATTCGAACCAAGGACCTTTCGGTCAGTAAATTCGCACTCTAACCACTTGAGCCATCTCGCCCCCATTCAAGATGCAAGCACTGTAATTGAGCTAATTGTCCAATCACTCTCCATTCGCTTCCGGCGTCTGACGATCTAGAGGCCGCTGAGATAGAACGTGCAGGGGCTGGTATCGTCCTAAGCCACTGGGCAGAAGGGCCCTTGCTTGAGTGATTCCCTGCTGATAGTCACATGTGCGGTTCGTCTGGCAACGTCTCACAAGCGGAAAGTTGATCACCATCTGCTCACGCCCCACCGAATGTAGCCGTGATACCAGCAAAGAAAGTTTCATTGCGCCCTCGGTGTCCTCTTACGGTGGACTCAAAGCTCAGGCATCGTTGTGGTTGCCGGAGATCTGAATTCACGCATGAGACTAAACTGGTTGATCGATTTGGATTAGACTTGGTACGTACAGACAATCGAGAACGAGTGCTTCAGCCACGTGCTGACCGTACACTATTTTTATGCAGTGCCAACTTCCAAAATAACCGAAATCGTCTGGCCGCATAGTACCATAGAAAGTGTCCAGTCACGAATTGATCACAACGCCATTAGTTGGTGAAGGCGGGATGGCTCAACTGGTTACAGCACGAATTTACTGACCGGAAGGTTCATGGTTCCAACCCAACCTCTGCCTCTCGATTTCCCCTGTCTAGGCTTGGGCAGCTTGGCAGTACCCCAGCCTTCGTGCAACCTTCGGGTGGCATGGCATTTAGATTAACTATGGCACGGATTAGTAATTGACAGCTGCTTGTTTCGGAAAACTTGTGTGGATTCCGACCACGGGGTCGTCCGGAATCGGTCCTTCCTTCGTTTTCCATGGCTGTGTAAGGTGTGGACAAGCCACACCTAAGAAACTGGCGGATTCTGAAGTTACATGAATTTACTAGAATCTTCTTCCGGACTCCTCCAACTGCTCCACCGTTGGATATGAATTTACACTGTGCTATAACAACTCTATAGGCATAAATGACCCACAATTTTAATTCTGAATTTTCAAAGCGCATTCAGCTGGCGCAACCGGCCTTCCTTCGCAGCACGTTCAGCAGTAATACCCCTTTGATGCCTAGATGCCATGCCATCGGAAGGAAGCACGGGAGCTGAGATACTGCCAGGTTGCCCAAGCCTAGACAGGAGCAGTCGAGATGTAGATGTTGAGTCCGAACCACGGACCTTCCGGTCAGTAAATTCGTGCTTTAACCACTGAGCCATATCGAGCTCTCTCTTCAACATACTTTCCCAGCTAGGAATACCCCGGAAATTGGTGAACGCAATAAGTTCTCTTTATCGCGTGAATGTGAGAGTATACCGAAAGCTCTCCAGGAGCTTCCGTACACTAAGTGGTGTCTGTCAAGGACGCCTAGCCCATCCATCTTTATTCGTTATTGTGATGAACGAGATAATGAGACGAACGCTGGAATATCTTCAAAATCTCGGTCTTCAGATAACCGCTAACGAAAACAGTATCGATCTGGAATATGCAGACAACATCGTTCTCGTCTCCAAAGAGGAGATGACGCGGATGTATTTGAACGAACAGACCGAAGTCATGCTGACCTTTGGCATGCGCTTTGCACCCTCAACTTGTAAAGTCCTGCTTCTGGACATGCGACCAATGAACGCGCCACTTACAATCCAAGAGGATGTACTCGGATTGCTTCTTATGGGTGGCATGGCAGCTAGGCACCGAAAGGGTGCTACGGCTGAAGGATTATTTAATATTATTACTCGAAGTTGTGCAGCATTTTACCAATCTTGCAACTTTCGATTGTACTGTAACATACGAGGTCCATGTACGAGGTTCGGATCGCGTTTGCTAATGGGAGACACCCATTGCGTCAAAACGGCATGTCCGTCGATCTCAATGGATGTGTGTATCAGGTAGCAGTACGAGCTGTTTTGTATTGCTGTGAGACTTGGCCTGTTCGGGCAGCGGAACTCAGACATCTTCAGGTCTTCGACAACCGTGTCTCCGAACCATAGCTTGTGTTGGTTGGTGTCGGCAAAACTGTAAAGAGGCCATTGGGAAGCGAGTGTTCGGTTGTGCAACGGGGAATTCCGTTTAAGAATGTGTCCAGCACCAGAAGCTGCCTTATCTGCCTTACGCATGCCGAACCATCAGTTGCCGAAGACAATGCGGGGGGTGGTAGAGCGGTACGAAAGAGATCCGAAAAAGTCTGGATGCTGTCGGTGCTACTTGCCTTCCGTGAATAGGACCGTATGATTCCCAGTGTGCCGGGTTGGAGGCGCTGTAAAATGTGGCTGGTAATCTATGTCA
Organism: Clonorchis sinensis; assembly: GCA_003604175.2. Taxonomy (NCBI): domain Eukaryota; kingdom Metazoa; phylum Platyhelminthes; class Trematoda; order Opisthorchiida; family Opisthorchiidae; genus Clonorchis; species Clonorchis sinensis. Next base: position 42,053,086 of record CM030370.1, read on the forward strand.
ATGGTGTTCCTGTTATCAGTTTTTATCCCAGTTGCCTGAGTGTGTCTAAGGGTGAAGGCAGTTCGGAATGATTGTGGTACTGTCATCACCATCATCATCATCAGCTGTAAGAAACCGTGTACTTGTCGTACAGTGGTTGTAGCTGCCACAGTTTCGTCCGCCGATGTTTTGGGGAGGTGAGGTAGGTAGCTGCGCATTGGAGGCGCGAGCTGCGTAAATGCACCACTGTCAATGGGCTGTTACGTCGGGGAATTGGGAAGGGGGCTATGCATTGAAGGCAATAGCTTGGATGCATGAGCGCCATTGAGGGCGCGATTGGGCCATGTCTGACAATGTCTCTAACCATTGATGTGGCCCGTCTCGGGGTCCCCATCCAGGAAGACGGCAGTGACCAGCGCAGCTGAGTTTGCTGGTAATGGCTTTTATACTTCGCTGCCAAGTCATTGTTTGACCGCCTCTGGCTCTCTTCCACCCTTCACGTGGTTGTGCGAAAAGAACCCTTCGAGGAAGTCGGTCGACTGGCATGCGCAGCACGTGGCCAAGCCAGCGCAACCTATGCAGTGTGATCAGTTCATCTATCGAGGGTGAGTTATTCCTCCCGAATACCATTCGACGTACTTCAGCATTGCTGATCCGGTGTTCCCACCAGATTCGGGCAATGCTCCGGAGACATCGGTGGTCAAACACTGAAAGTCGTTTGACGTCCTCGGCGCGCAGCGGCCAGGTTTCTGATCCGTATAGTAATACGGAGCGCACCGCAGCATTATAAACTCGACCCTTGACGGATAAGCTGATGTCACGCCTACGCCACAGGTGACGCAGGTTCACAAAAGCTGCTCGGGCCTTCCCAATTCGGATGGAAATATCATCTTTCGCGAGACCACCGGGACTAATACAGCTGCCCAGGTAGACAAATTTGTCTACTACCTCAATCGGTTCACCCGCAAGCACTAGGCTAGGGTTCGGGCCCACCCAGTCTTGCACTAGCACTTTACACTTTGCAGGTGTGAAGCGCATGCCGAACCGTGAGGCGGAATTAGTTAGATTATTTAATATTCTTTGCATTACCACGGCGTCAGATCCAAGAAGAGCTATGTCGTCTGCATACTCGATATCTGTGAGCGGACGCCCCGGGAGCACTTCGACCCCACAGGCAGTAGAGGCTGATAATGAGTCTTCCATGATCGTATCAATGACGAAATTGAAGAGGAAAGGTGAAAGAGGACAGCCCTGTCTGACACCACTTGATGTGGTGAACTCAGAAGAGAGCTTCCCGTAGACCTTCACACGGCCGCGGGAGTTGGCGTACAGCGCCTTAAGAAGGGTCAAGAATTTAAGGGGGACACCTTTGCTCCACAGACACTGCCATAGTGCCTGGCGGTCTACAGAGTCAAAGGCAGCCTTCAGATCGAGAAACACAACCATTGTTGGTTGCTGGAAGCAGTGTCGCTGTTCAAGAATCTGTCGGAGGGTGAAGATATGATCGATGCATCCTCTTGCAGGACGGAACCCAGCTTGGTTTTCACGGATTTGTCTCTCCCTGTGTTCAGTTAACCTTCGAAGGATAAGACCAGAGAGTACCTTCGATGCCACAGCTAACAGGCTGATGCCACGGTGGTTTTCGCACAGCGTCCGCGTACCCTTTTTGAAAATAGGGATAACTGTCGACATGCCCCATTCTGCAGGCACCTTCTCTTCGTTCCATATAGCACCAGCAAGCTTTGTCAGATGGGTCACCAGGGATTCTCCGCCTTCTTTGAAGAGGGCTGGATAGAGACCGTCCGGTCCTGGTGCCTTCTCACGTTTTAGTACGGATAGTTCGTACTTTATTTCTTCTTCCGAAGGACGATCAAGGTTTACATTCCACTGGCCCGTATGCATTATCTCCACAGGCTGTGTTGCAGGAGGCCAGCTGAACTGCTCTTCGAAGTGTTCGGCCCATCTTTCCAGTCGACGTTTTTGGGAGTGAATTAATGAGCCGTCTTTTTCACTTATCGTTTCGCTGACCATTGTTTTCCTGGGACCAGTCGATCGTATCAGTTGATATAGGGCACGGCTGTTTCCCGTAGCAAAAGCCTTCTCCATCTCTCGAGCTTTCGACTTCCACCAGAGCTCTCGGTCTTTCCTTAGGCTCTTCACTATTTGGCGTTTAAGGGATTTGCGTGCGCCGTCGTACGCGTTGCCTGCTGGTATGGATTTCCGGGCATCAATCATGGATAGCGACCTCGCCGATATCCAGTGGTTTTGTGGTCGAATCGGGGAGGTTGGACAGACAGCACTGAACGCCGCTAACATGGCTTCTTTCACATTTTGCCATGCTTCATCTACACTCGCACTGCCAGTGCATGTAGAGAGTTGTTGGGCTAGCTCAGATCGGTACTGTTGAGCTATGGTCGATCTTCGAAGATACTGGATTGGCATGCTTCTTTCTAGTTTGCGAGGGCCTGAAGGGAAGCGAACTGTCAGGCGTGCACGCACCATGGCGTGATCGGAATCAAGTGGAGTGCCCCAAAAGGAACGGCAGTCTTGAATTGTGGCTCTCCACCGGTAGCTGATGGCCACGTGGTCCAACTGGGTCCACGGTTGATTTGCAGTTGGTGGCCGCCAGGTCACGCGATGCGAACGCTTATGTTGAAAGTTCGTACTTGCCAGAAACAGTTCATGGTCAGCACACAACTGAAGGAGTCGATCTCCGTTGTCTGTGCGGCGAGCATCGACTCCAAATCGACCGCCCAAATGTGATTCCAAGGAGCTCAGACGACCCACTTGAGCATTCAGATCGCCTGCAAGGATCACAATATCAGTGCTTTTTGCCTGACGAATGAGCCCGGATAGTTCTCGATAAAAGGTATCCTTCTCAACATCAGAACTGCAGTCCGTTGGGGCATAAGCCGACACTACAAACAGGCAGCGCTTTTTATGCCGAGAGGCATTGAGCTTGATTGAACTGGATAACCGGACGGCGCAAAGCCGACTGTTCACTGGGATCCAATCAAGCAAAGCGCGTTCAGCTCTGGGGCTGAGTGCAACTCCCACGCCATATAGTCCACGAGTCATCGCTTCTGGGTCACCGGACACACGGAGGGAGAAATGTGAAAGAGCTGAGTTCATCCTTGGCGTTCTGAGATGCATAACCACGCTTGGGTCTTGTATGCGTGTTTCGGAGACACAGCATACATCAATTTTAAGGGAGTATAAAGTTTCAGCAAGCTCTGCCTGTTTGCCAATTTGACATAGAGTACGGACGTTAAAAGCTCCTATATAGAAAGGATCTCGTGGATTTAGAAGGGTGTTATTTTGTTTACTGTTAATAGGCAGCAAGGGGCATAGGGCCTTTCGGTCAGATAACTGACAGTCAAGTGACCCAGTGACATTTGCTTGTGTGGTGGGAAGGGGTTGGGGAGGGACATCGGTGGACACAGAACTGCGCGGGCAAATGATACTTCCCGGTTGCCCAGGCCGAAGAAGGGGGTTTGGTTGAGGTACCCCACCTTGAGCCTTTGACTCAAAAGTCTGACCCACAAGGCAGTGGGGGGATCTAGGGTTTTGTTCAGGGACCCTGCCCCTAGCCTCTGACTTAAAAGTCTGACCCACGAGGCAGTGGACAGTAGGGTTTTCTTTGGGGACCCTGCCCGGAGCCGATGACTCAATAGTCTGACCTGCTCGGCTGCAGGGGGTTGGCCTAACCCGAGGGCGCAGGGAATAAGGCATTACTGTCTCATTCCTGATGCGGCTGCGCACAGCAGGTGCCTTTTGAGCAGCACCGGACTCTTTGGTTTTAAAAGTATTTCGACCGTAGTGGATAATGCGCCGGCGGTCACGGTCAACCGTTGGGCGATCGGAGTGTGCGGTTTTTAGGGCCGACCTTTTCTAACCCGTCCTTCCTCGGGAGAAAGCATCATCGCTGCTTTCATAAATATGGAGATGCTGGTCGCCTGGGGGAAACACCTTACTGCCTTCACACTCCTGTCGCAGAGGACAGTACGACTTTACCCCCAGACCGCCTCGTAGCACGATTACTCGTAGTACGGGGTCTCGCTGCTCTTGGTCTGACTGCTCCCCTTTGGCCTTCCTGGCATGGTTGCACCTTGTGGAACGACGTTCCAGCCAGTGTAGCCCGCGGGATCATTGCAGCACTCAAGCCCGACCACCACGTCAAGGTGGCAGCTTTAGGTCGGGATTGTGGTACTGTGGCATTAGGCCCCTTTCCCATTCACCTCTATTCTTCTCCTCACAAAAAGGATTCCAGATAAATCATGGTGAACTGGCTGCGAGGCATCAGCGTTGAACACTGATGTTATGCTTTCTATAACGAAGATGATGGTGTTAGTGAAATGACCCCCGAAAAGGAGGATTCCTCAATCTATTCACAAAACCGTCGTCCCGAACGATGGGCTAGACGATTTGAAGAACAGTTTAGCTGTCCTCCATTACCTCGGCCTTTGAAAGGATCAAACGAACCCGAATGAAACGTCAATACCAGTCCGACGTCGATAGCGGAAGTACAGAGTGCAATTTCATTGCTTCAATGCGACAAAGCACCTGGTTCAGATAGTATGTGTCTTGCATTCTTCAAAGAACGTGGCGAGTGCCTCGTAACTATGCTGCTGACTTTGCTCCAAAGAATGTGGAATGAGGAAGTACCGAGAATGGAGTGCCTCGATGGTTATTCTTACTTTAAAAAAGGGTGGATGAACATCGTTCGAAAACCACCGGGGCATCAGTCTAGTGGCTACAGCTCCTAAGATGCCCTCTGGTATTATCCTACGAATGTTGGACAATCATCAGGACAGTCAGATTCATGAGAATCAAGCTGGATTTCACCCTGACAAGGTTTACATCCATCACATCACATTTCTACAAGTACTGAAACTGCGCCACTCCTTCCAAAGGCTAACTATGATAGTCTCTCTCGACTTCAGACGGGCTTTTGACTCCGTCGATTGACTGAAACTGTGATGGTGTCTGGGGATAAAAAGGATTTTTCTAAATGGTTGTCTCGAAAATGATTTATAACCCTCCTCCCATGAAGGCGCACGCACCTGCGTATATCTCCTGAGTTCACCGCAACCATCTGTGTCGGACAAGAATACCTTTTACCACCCCTTCTCCTCAACTTTGAAATCGGCGTAGTGTCGGAGTCCATTTTACTTTCCTCCAGCATCCCATGGATCGAAGTATTAACAGAGTGTCGCCAACATACATTGAGTACGCTGACAACAGCGACCTTATTGGATCAAACCCATTGAGACTGAAACCCATTTGAAATAACTTAATACTTCGGCTGCAGGGTTCGGTATGCGCTTTGCACCCGGATAGTCTCGCTGCATGACCAGAGGGATCAAACCTAAACCTCAAGCTTGCAAATGAACCATCAGTGTGGTAGGTAACTTCCTCTATATAGGGAACTGCATAGGCCCGGGAGTGATGAAAGACAAACCACTTCCGTAAATGGGAACACCAGGGCAGCGTTCTCCAATCTCCGAGATTTTCGGTACTGAGGTGACATCAGCTCGACTGTCAAGAATACAGTGTACAATGCCGCAGTTCGATCTGTACTACTTTATGGATCAGAAACGTGGCCGCTGCGGGCAGATCTTCGGAAAGTCTGTGTTCGACCACCGGTGCCTCCGAAGCATTGCGCGGGTCTCGTAGGAGAATCATCATCATACCAGTACTGCTGAAGGTCCACCTTCCGCCGACGAATCACGCTGGGGACATGTACCTCATATAGTGGACGACCGTTTGTCTCAATGAGCGCCCTTCGCCCAGCTTTGTACCGGATGGAGATAACCGAGAGGGGGTCAGTCCATGACTAGGCAACGAAGCACGAAAGCCCTTACCAGTCGCCTCTGTAACGTTGGCAGCTGCCCTCTCCTGGGGTGGCGACGGGAGGATGAGACCAATTAACGGTCAATGACCCTGACAGATATGATGTGTCAACAGCGCTCTTGCATCAAAGCCATCACCTCCCTACATAACTCTTAATTCCCGTCTACTACACAAACGGATCCAACCGGCGTCGTTGCACAGATTGGGTCATCGTCTGGACCTGGGGGTCATGGCATTATCTCATCCCAATTATAACAATGAATTGCACATCTACAAATAATCTCACGCCACATCGGTCGTCGTGTGATATCGCCTGCCAGGTCACCTAACCTAATGCGTACGGCAGAGCGGGTAAGCGAAAACGCCTCCCTTCTTTCTCTTTCACACATTTTTGGGCTTTTACTATACTTTGACCGCTTTGTCGCAGCGGACTAAGAGCTCAGGTATAGTTGTGATTGCGCAACATAGCCTTAGTGCCGCTGAAGCTCAATTGGGTAGCTTTTTTGGACTGCGGACGATAGGCACAGATAAAGACAGATGCAATTAGTATCTGACCATAACCATTTGGCCATACGGTACCCTTTGCATGAGAGCCAACCTCCAACACGGATAGACCACATACCTATCGGTTATACGTGGCTTGGGGCGATTACTAATTGTCACTCGTTGTGTGACACCTCTGTGGATTCGGATAGCGGGATTTTTCGCTGCTGCTTCTTGTTTTTTTAGGGCGCGCAAGATACGCCCATCTCGCCTGATGATATGGAAGCTCTTGGATCCTGATGTGGAACAAGTGTACCAGAACCACTTATTCAAGCCCCTTTCGGACAATAGATTTGATGTTGAGACTTACTGAAAGGTACTGTCCGCAACTCTGCAAGATGCTGGGCGCTCCGCTTGTGAAATGGCATAACCAGCTACAAAGTACAACTCCACTAGACGAACTTTTAGACTTTAGATGAAAAAGAGCATTTGCGTGGATGGAGAAATGCGTGCAGGAATCTGAAGGGATGTAGGAGGAAAGAAACTCTGGGAACGTAGGTAAATTATTCCAGCTGGTAGGCACAACAGGCCCAAAGAGGCCTCCGCCGAGTAAAACGATAACTGGTAGAAACGACCTGCTAATCTCTAAGATAAAGCGTCTGAGTTCCTGAGTCGAAAATTTGCAACAATTCAACTGGCTAGCTGCAGTTGCTCAGGCAGATTACCGACCACTAACTTGGAGCCTCGGAAGGCTTCGAAAATGCCCGGTAGCATTTCCTCCAGTTAGCTTCACCAAGCAACTAATGCTGACTACTCCTACCTTGTGTTTAAGGGTAGAGGCGAAATCATCTGTTAGTGCTTGTCTAACATAGTTGTCTATACTTAGTGAGAGACCGCCCCAACCAACTCCAGTGAGTCAATGATGGTGCCAGTTTCCAAAAGGGTGTTAGTATTCAGCGTGGAAATCACAGGAATTAGCCCATCCCCGTTGCAACCAGACTGCGTCGCCTATCTTACCCTCTCTTACGAAGACGCGTGAAGAAGGGACATGAGGACAAGATTCAGGCCGAGAAGAGGCTGTGTGGACATCTCCGCAATACATCAAGTGGTGGAGCTATGGCATACATACGGGTGTCTTAGAATCCCGGGGTTCCTTGAATTGTTGACCGAATCGCTCTTTTCAACAAGTGTTGCGTACGCAACGCGCAACAGAATATGCCCCGGGCGTTTGCGAATAGCATGAACCATCTACATTTATATTTGTGGGCGCGTGAGATCATAGGGGGAGCTGTCCAAAGGCTTTTCTGTGTGCAGTCGTCTCCGAAAAGGATGGGACCTCGCTCCGTCTTTTATTAAAGTTCGTCATTGATGAGGTATTGAGGCGAAAACTGGAAAGTTGCAAAACCCTGATGTTCAGAAACAACCGAGCGAGTACCTTGTGGGTTCGGAATACGAAGGCGATATTATTTTTGAAAAAGAGCAGGAGGCGCAAGCTATTCTAGAAAAAATGATCAAGGTCATCCAGACCATCGCACCCGCAGACGTGCCGTGGGACGTAGTTAACATGCCAGAGAACTTACTGGACGTTTTGGAACGTCATACATTTCTCAGGAGTTGCATTAGCTCTGACGGTGACAGACGAATTCGACGCACAAATCTAAAAAGCGGAGTAGCTGGACTGACACGTTTCTAGCAGAGAGAACATACCGAGTAAAAGTAGGCTCGAACTACTTTTTTTCGGCACCGGTCTGCATTGGAGTTCCCCAAAGCTGTTTTGAGACCATTGCTGTTTCTTCTATACGTCAACAAAATTCCAGATGTCCTTTTAAATTCATGTCTCCTTTTGCGAACGGCTTGAAAGTCTGGGGTTTCTATGCCAGTGTCCTATGGATGTAGACGCTGCGAAGCAGTGGTCGTTGGATTAGTATCTTCCTTTGAAAGATGAAAACTGGCCAACAGGTGCATGGAATAAGCTTCCTCCGACGGTTGTTTACGCTGCATCTAGCAGCCAGTTCAAAACACTTCCAGTTGAGTCCTCCAGCTGGTAAAATTATTGCCCCGCGTTGGAAACTTGAAGATCAGTGCTACACCCTTTTTTCGCTTGAACCTTTCAGGTTAACGGAAGCCGCTGAACGACAAGAACAAACCCGACCCAAAATGACTGGGCGAAAGCCTTGACTCCGTGTATCAATCCGTGACATTGCGCCACTTGTGGTATCAAAGGGCTACATCACTGCATTTGAAAGGATGCGTATATTGGGCTACAGTGCGAGAAGTGATTTTGTATAGCTGGAACACTCCGCCAATCCAGACGGAGGATCTGACACATCTTTGAAGATGTCCAAAACCTGAATTCAAGTCTTTAACCGCTGATTTCTCAGGACTACAGCTGGAATAGGCTGGAATCAGCGGATTCGGGGTGGTGATCATGCCGAGTTCGAACCCGGTAATAATGGTAATGCCTCAGCTCAGCTCAGGTCTTCCCAAATTAACGTTTTCATCCAAACAGCCACCATCAGTATACGAGGTGTGCGAAACCTATGTGCAACGGTTCATATTCAATGTATACAGGTGCAGTATGCACACTATGGAAGCACCAGGGGACAGTGATTCTCCGAAGGCATGTGTTCACAATTTCTGTGGATGGAATACAGAAATAAGGCTTATGAACCGAAGTCCAACAAGCAAGGTTGTACATCACCAATACTCACATATAAATCAACCAAGCTGGCATACACCGTATACTACATGAGGCAACTAAGTCCTGGAAATTCACCAGCCTACTAGACGCGCCACTGGGGACCGGCATTCACCTAATACTGAACCATGATTGGTTGTTGCATTCCCAACCATGCAGACGTCGCCTCCGCACAGGACCACCATGCGGCTCAATCACCGGACCAATCAACCACGGGTTAGGCTTCTTGACCGTACCGGCGCCCAACTACGATCGATACGGCAGTTCCGCCGCAAGATTCCGACTGACACCACCACTCCGTAGTTTGTTGATGCAACCACGATGTATCGTCCATCACGTTGATACTTGAAATTCCCCACGTTTATTCTGTCCCCATTTGTAACCCCCGCCCCACTTTTGTGTTTAGTGCGTGTATATGGACTAGCGTTTGTTTGTCCTTACCACTTCACCCATTTTGGCCTCGAGGTCATCCGGCCATTTGTGACCGACTTTGTGCACGTGTGACTGTCCCACGTGGGAGCCTGTTTGCTCCTTTGGTTTGTACCTTTGTAGTCCAAGTGGACCATTTGTCTTGGACGAGTATCTACTGTCGAGGTTTGTATAATTTGTGAATTTGTCTTATATTAATAGTACCGTATAGAAACCCAGCTCCGACTTTGTTTTGCCTGCCCGGAGGTTCTGGTATTACGCGTCACTCGAAGATACCGTTCGCCCTTTACAGTACTCGACAACTTACGTCGTCTTGTTCGAAATAAGGATGTCAACTTTTGGAAACGTGAAGAAAACAGGAGCCCAGGACGCGGAAACTATTGAAGCTGCGGAGGAAACACTTGCAATGCAGTTTACTTCGCGCCCCGGTTCTTGTAAGTCACTTTGTGCATCCAGTCGTAAAAGTAGTGTAGCTTTGAAAGCTTTAAGGATTGCTCAGCTCCAGGAGTATAGGGTTAAGCGAGAAGTCGAGCTCCAGCGTGCTCTCTTAGAGGCACAGAGCAAGACTGAGCTAGCAAAAATTGAGCTAGAGGCCGAAGAGGATTCACCAGATGAAGCCTGGGAACCAGTGGCCTCAACTGACCGGTTAGAGCAGTACGTGAAATCCTGTCAGTTAGATGAAAGACCCCTAAGACATGCTGGTGTTACCAGACAGTCATCTCCAGCGCCAAAACCGGCCGTTTCCATCACTCCAGTAACAGCGACTGTGGAACTACCCAAGGTGGAACTATCATACTTTGATGGTAATCCAAGTCATTACTGGAGGTTCACCCGCCACTTTGAGATATACATTGAGAGTAAGGTTCAGGACGCCGGTCAGAGGCTCCTGTATTTGATCCACTACTGTCAAGGCGACGCAAAGGCGGCCATTGAAGAATGTGTGATGCTCCCGCCGGAAGTAGCATACTCCAGGGCTCGGGAGATTCTACGCAATCTCTTTGGTCAGCCTCATATTGTTGCTCGCTGTCTACTTGAAAGCCTGTTTCGATTTGCACGACAGACCACTGGAGCAGCCAAGTCTTTATCGGACCTGTGCATAAAAATGCGCAGTTGTGAAATTGCGCTGACGCAAATGCGTTATGTTTCAGACTTGCACTCATTTGCGGTTGTAGAGAGAATCGTGCGTTCTCTTCCCTCGCCATTGCAGCACAAATGGGCTGAAGTGGCAGATACGATATCGATGAGTGGCCGGGATCCAACGTTCACTGACTTGACGGAGTTTGTGAACGCACGCTCCAGGGTTGCACGGAGTCGGTTTGGGCAACTGGCTCGAGAGGGGGACGTAAGACGCCCTCCTGTACCGCTAACTTCCACCAACCAAGCCCCTAGACGGGATGGTTTCACTACTTTCCTAACGAACATTAGGCCAGACGCAGACAATGGTCCAAGCCCTTGCCATTTATGTTCACAGTCTCACCCAATTTCCGGCTGCCAGCGCTTTCTATCTATGGAAGTTCCTGATAGATGGAAATGCATAAGGGAGCATAAGGCATGCTTTGTCTGCTTAGGAAACTCCCACATGGCCAAAGACTGCAAGTCAGTTGTTCGATGCAGCCAGCCTGGTTGTAGGGGACGACACCATATGTTGTTGCATTCATCGAAACCTGGAAACAAAGCTTCGCCGTCTTCAGAGGCGGAGGTTCTTTGTGCCTTAACTCGAGGTAGTCGTCTTCCAGCACGCCTAGGAGTTATTCCTGTCAAGCTTGACACTCCTGCAGGAAAGGTGACAACGTATGCATTTTTAGATGCTGGGTCCGACATAACGCTAGTAAAGCGGGACCTTTTGGTTAAAAACGGGGTCAGGCTGCTACCCACGTCTATGGCCATTGATACCCTGGGTGGTTCCATGGGATGCACATCGGAAGCTAATGACATCAGGCTTTTATCAATGGATGAAAGCCAGTCGATAGATATTGACAGGGCTTTCGTGGTTGACAGCTTACCCATGCGAGCTGTCCCATCTATCAGAGAAGCGGCTCGCACATGGCCGCACCTTAAGGAAATTGCCTTCGACGAACTGACTGTAGACGATGTAGGAATCCTCATTGGGTGTGACGTATCCGAAGCGCACTGGGTCTTCGATCAGCGCCTGGGGGGTAAAAAACAGCCGTTTGCTGTGAAAACCTTACTCGGTTGGATACTTCTTGGTCCGATGAAAAATGGAACGAAGCAAAAGGTCGTCAGTCATTGTATAACCGGGTGCAGTCAGGGCATCCAGGAGCATTTGCAGCGACTGTACAACTCGGAATTCGCAGACACTCCAGCATGGGACACCAGTCTCTCTTTAGAGGATCAACGAGCACTGTTGATAGCGAAGTTTGATGCGGTGCGAGTAAGTGAGCACTATCAGCTGCCACTCTCATGGACGGATAACACACTTCCCCTACCCGATAACTTCCAGGTGGCTAGAAAACGTCTAGATAATCCGCAAACTAGACTGTGCAGGGACCGTGTTTTACACGGAAAGTACGGCAAGGTGCTTCGCGCGTACCTGGAGAAAAGATACATTGAACGGGTAGCAGATGCTCCCACAGTGTCATTAAATTCAAAGCAGTGGTATCTCCCACACCACCCCGTTATCAACCCAAAAAAGCCAGAAAAGATTCGGGTTGTATTCGACTGCGCTGCCAAATGTCATGGTGTGTCCCTGAACGATCACCTGTATCAGGGCCCTGATTTAACCGCAAAACTTGTAAATGTTATGCTCGGTTTTCGTTTAGAGAAAGTTGCTGTGGCAGCGGACATCGAAGAGATGTTCCTGCAGGTTAAGGTTGACCCCTGTGATAGAGGTGCTCTGAAATTCCTGTGGTGGGAAAACTATGAGTTCTTTGGAGAACCTACTGAATTTCAATGGACGTCTCACCCGTTTGGTGCCACCTCCTCCCCTTTCTGCGCAACGTTCGCTTTACGAAAGACCGTTGAGGAATTAGGCTCAGATTATGCCACCTCAACCTGCAGCGCAATAGACAATAATCTATATGTTGATGACTGCTTAAAGTCGTTACCTACTCAATGGAGACACGTGACATCGGAGAACAACCCAGCTGACATTGCCTCTCGAGGGACATATAACCTCGGTCCGCTGCGTAGATGGTTGACGGGACCCAGATTTTTACTCGAACTAGAGAGTAACTGGCCTCCACAGCCCCGATTGACGCAGCCCGATGGTGTCGAGCTGAAGAGCCTTGTAGCACAGGTTAACCGATTGGAGGGAAATGATGTCATGTGCCCACTAATAGCCCGGTTTCCCTGTTGGGTGAAGCTACAGAAGGTTGTAGCTTGGTCACTACGTTACAATAAGTATCTATTGATTAATTCAATCAGGGTGAGAAAAAGGGGCCCTACTCGCTGGTGGAGATTGCCTCGTGCAAAGTGGTCTGTACTGGTAGTAGATGGTTGTGAGATGAGTTCAGATGGCTTAGTAAGAACCCTGCATGTTAGAACGGCGGGCGGCGTTCTTAAGAGAGATATTAGAAAGGTGTGCTTACTGGAGGGACGCGACTAGGCTTGTACCCCATCGAAGTTGGCACTTGTGGCATGAGTGGACTCGGACCATTCGTGTCGGTGGCTGATGGGATGCCTTAGAATGGAGCTGAGCGTAGGTAGAATGCAAGAACCGGGGTGTACGCTGAATCAACGTGGAGAATTTGGCGGGCGGTGTATCGTCCATCACGTTGATACTTGAAATTCCCCACGTTTATTCTGTCCCCATTTGTAACCCCCGCCCCACTTTTGTGTTTAGTGCGTGTATATGGACTAGCGTTTGTTTGTCCTTACCACTTCACCCATTTTGGCCTCGAGGTCATCCGGCCATTTGTGACCGACTTTGTGCACGTGTGACTGTCCCACGTGGGAGCCTGTTTGCTCCTTTGGTTTGTACCTTTGTAGTCCAAGTGGACCATTTGTCTTGGACGAGTATCTACTGTCGAGGTTTGTGTAATTTGTGAGTTTGTCTTATATTAATAGTACCGTATAGAAACCCAGCTCCGACTTTGTTTTGCCTGCCCGGAGGTTCTGGTATTACGCGTCACTCGAAGATACCGTTCGCCCTTTACACCCGATGTTGAAGTTTTCGCTCATGGTGACCTCATTTGCTTACGAATTCTCTCGACCTGGCGCCGCTGCTGTATTCCATGCCGGACGTTTGACGGAGCTGCTGATAGACTCTCCCCATTGGTGCTAAGTTAAAATATTTTTGGAGTCTTCTCTAGACACGATTCATTTGGTTCTGGGGACAGGCCATAACAATGCCTGACTCCAAGTGCTCTTTTCCGTTTAATGACCAAGTGACCCATCAGACCCATTTGGCACACATTTGCGTAGAATGGGTTAATCCCATTCAACCGCAATGTAAAGCCATTGTTACATACACAAAATGTTACGTTTTGGGAAACTTCACGGCAGACGACAGCTTGCAGACTGCAGCAAACCGGGTAGTGGGAAAGGTAGTCCTCTTAGCGGAGCCTTGAAAATGCGACCCTCAGGATGAAAACCATTCGGCTGCACTGTTTACTTCAGTCTGATTGCGCAAATTCAGCAGAGGAACTTGCCAGAAATGCGAGCCATTTTCTCAGTTAGCACCTGTACAGAGAGGACCAACGAAAGCAGTTCCGAAGCTTGAGACACTCAACATAAAATACCTGCGCAAATGATAGCAATCAGTTGCGTGATAGCAGTCGTGGACAAAGCGCAGTGACCACCGGTAATATGCCATATGTTTATGACAGACTAAACTGTTTTAACTGGGTGTTAAAGTAACTGGGTTCTATGACCCAGTCTCCTCGGTTTAATGAGACAGTTTCTTCTTAATTTGAAACAAGTATATCGAGGGGGTACCAAACGACTGCCTCGTGTTCACGTTATGAGTGTGCGGCCAACAGCTCGATGATACTACGGAGGTGGTATGCGACCATGAACATTCGGGACCACCAAGTGCTCCAGGTTTCCCACCCAGGATTCCATCGTTATTCGCGGATTTGGCCAGGTTGCAGAAATAGCCAGGCAAATGTTTGTCCCGGATGCGCTCCCGTCCGTTCAAGCAGTCCATCGTCATTGAAGTCTTAGTTTCAATTTGATCCCTGAAAATCTTGCTCGCCGGTGGTTTTGGGGCTGATGGTACGGATTAATCGAAACAAGCTTCGAGCGCCATGTGTATCTTTATCTCTTTCTAGTTTCAGGACCGCGTGTCCACCAGGCTTCACTGCTGGCACGCCTGCTTATTTTCGTCTGAGGCCTGATAATCCACCAGTTGGTTTGTGCTAAAAACATTCGTCGGTAATTCGGGTGTTGCCATGATTGCGCCTGATACATAACGCTTCCGAAAAGTTTTTGACACCGTGCCGTTGGTGGATTTACCAGCACTGCGCAGAAACGTGGTGCTTTTGTTCTAGTGCAACATGACATCCGATTGGGAGTATTTGGGGGGCTCCCAAGACGACCCTAATAAATGCACCTAATTTTGAGAATCCACGAACTCCTCGGTTGCTAAAGCTTTCCAGTCCCGTTGTGCGGCCTCAAAAAACGAAAGAAGAAAAAACTTTAAGCAAGCGCACGGATAGGATCAACACAAGCCACTCAAAGGGGGCAACTGCTGGTGAAAACTGGAGCGTGATGGATGGTAAAATGGGGGTGGTCGATCGCGGCTGGAGTGGAGAATAAGAAGAACCCCGACTACAGGGACATAAATTAGGCTAAAAACGGCTTAACTCACCGTTTATGAGGAGTTAGAATGAAAAACGCTGACATTGCATGGAGAGATATGGTCGTCATGGAATATCAAGTACATTTGTGGGCAGAGCGGGCCGACAACGCGTCGGGGAAGGGTGTAAATTGGGCTCAGGGCACAGGTTTGGCGTATTGACGAGGAGGTAGTAACATGGAAGAGATTTTGGTGCGCGAAGGTAAGGAGGTTGAAACAGAAATACTGGGGGCTGAACATCTATCGTGTTAGATATGGTGGCCTATGGGGAGATCAGCAGAGTTGGAGCGGCAGTCGCGGTACAGTCCTCGTGAATTCGTATCTTTCTTGGCTCTTGTATAACCTAATACATACTCACCGAAGCAGCTGGGGTTGGTGAATACATCTAGGGTCCTTAGGATTGTTCCGGGATTAGTGTGGCGACGAGGCCAGTATCGCTCGAGAGTGAGCGTGAATCCGTTGCGGGCGCAGCGTGGCTAGTGATGTTTTCTCATTCATGGAAGGCGACAAGCACCAACAGCTGGACTGGGAGGGAGGACTCAAGGGAGGAGAAAGAAGTAACGGGTTGGGATAGCAAATTTTCTGTGACTCAGGGTGGCAAGCAGTGAGGGAGAATGTGATTGCCAACTACTACGACAATGAAGCAGTAACAGAATATAATCCTACGATACTCAGTTGGATTTGAGTCTACGATAGCATTTTATGGAAGATACGGTAACGGAAGATGGTACAGAAGTGGGTCTTGTGGTACATGAATTCTTTTTAGAACCATGGAGTATCCCCACCATTAAGATCGTGTGCTGCCTGGATTATGGCTATGTCGCCCTTTCCAATGCTGAGTAGACAGGAAAGAGTTGGGATGTAAATTATCGAAGCCAGAAGCCGTACTTCTAGCCCATATCTGACAAGAACCTTGTAACTGCTCTCAACTCTGTGGCAAATGGCCGGATATCGTGGTATGTAACACCTTGGCAGATGTGATCCAGGTTTTGACAGATGCCTGATAAATGTTGAGTGAATGTCAGTTTACTAGATAAGTAATAATATAAAGTTCCCTAGCATTCGTTATCCTCAGGCTAATCAAATATCGGTTGATGCCAAAACATACAAAGTTCACGTATTCATACAGAACGAAGAATATTATACAAAAGGAAAACTCCGAAGCAATAAATTCCGATATAATGAGGGGTATTCTTCTAAAAACACCTTGAGGCTTCAGGATGCAGTCCAACCAGGAAGTCAAAAGTTCAAGGTCAGTGGTTGAAGATTTTTGTGGTCCCTATTTCAACCCCAGCGGAATGCTCCATGTTCTACACCAACTATCAATTGTTCAGACCGAACTCTCAATAGCCGTATTCATTCCTCTTTGTGCTTGACTGCATTGTAATGAAAACGGCTAAGGCGCTAATTTTCCTCGTTGTTCTTTTATTGTAAAAGGGGCCTCGCAGAGAATTTGTTCATTGCTCGGCCTTCTTGCTGTAATTTATTTTGAATGATGCACCACTTCTGTAGCCAAACGCAATGTTGGGCACTTATCCAGCAATACGGTTTGTTTCAGCACCTACATCGAAGTTTTTAGCAATGGATTCCTGACTCAGAGACCCATTGTGACCTCTACTGAATGTTCATAACGCTCTCTACTGAATTTGAACTGTGCTCAGCAGCCTGCACAGCGTTGCTTCCTCTAAATGCTCATCTGGTACACCACGACTCTCCAATAGTCCAGCGGGACTTCCCGCGGTGACGTCAAGCTTTACAGGTTCATACATGAAGCTAGTATCTAATGAGGTCATTATTTTGTCTTATATATTGATTGTTATTATGTTTCCTCTTACATTCTTGACCGGTAGCGGAAATACGTTGGCAATGTATTTTAACTTCTTCGTTATTTCCCCTGAATGTTTTACTTTTTTGACTTTAGCAGTAAAGGTACCGATTGTATTGCCTTATTCTGTACTTTCAGACCTCCGAGAGATCGGGGAATATCTGAGCTTACATAATTCAAACTGCAACACAATTTTTGTCGTGCGGATTCTAGGTGGTTCCGATGCGGTATTCTAATTTAAAATATGTCTGTTTGTGCAACATATCCACAACCGCTTAATCCGTCAGAATCCTAAAGACTAGTCAAACAAATTTGTGTGCCGGGAGTTGTGTGTATGATCGGCCCACAAACCCATGGAGGACAGAGCACAAGACAAACGAGGAGGGACAAAACCGATTTCAAGAAAGCTGATTATCATTTAACCAGTCACCGCCACTAGCATAGATTATCCTCTGAAATCAATACAAACTAAAACAGGTAAAGGAAAGTGCCCACCAAATTGTTGCATGATGAGGTCTTCCCGACTGGTTGAATTCAGAGAACAGATCGGAGGCCATCTGTACAAACTTCAGTAGATACACCCGAGCTATTAAATCTCGGGCGTTCGCCTGTCACCTATTTCCTTTTCTCATAAATCTTCCTTCGCTTGTCAAGTTACCTGAGTAAGTGATCTGCGAGATACCGAATTTCGCACTCGTCGATGAGTACGGGCATTCGCTTGGTGATCCATGGTCAGAAAATGAGCCAGGATTACAGAGAAACTGGTCACAATCCTGTCCCATAGGGACACTGAAAAAACTTTAAGACCTACAGGCTAAGCAACAAGGAAGTTAATTTCCAAGCTACGGGCATTACCGGTTTGCGAGCTTCAGTTTAAGCCAGGTGAGAAAAATTTGGCGTGTTCTGAACCGTACACTTTCTGAGTGGGTTCATTTGCTATATACACCAGGTGAGCACAGCTCCTGTTTTACCTTCAGAACACATCTAGGTTTTTGATGGAAATGCAACTATTCAAAAACATAGAAAAATGCCGTTTCTGTCTTTTATTTTTAATTACACACATATAGTGTATTATCTATGTTTGGGAAACCCACCTAATAGCTGCCTCACCAAGCCGCTGCCTTTTCCCACCTAACTAGGCTTTCTCGAGGCCTAACACGTCGGTGTCAATCCGCAATTTCTACAGCTGAATACGACCGGCTCTTCTCTATCAGGCATGTTACTATCCTAACCTAGGTGATGGTGTTACGGAGTTCCGGCTTGAAGATCCGTCAGTGACAAACGACCCATTTCCACGACACATCACGTATATATAAGCGCAGTCAATCCCTCATGGTATTCAATCTGGATACTACAATATTCCATTTCCACGACACATCACATATATATAAGCGCAGTCAATCATTCATGGTATTCAATCTGGATACTACAATATTTTGACCGGGTTTCCCATTTATTTTAACGAAAATTGCTCAGTGACTTCGCTGAATCCTTATATCAGCGTGAAAAATGTTTAAACTTGTAGGTGCTTTTTCCCGTGCAAATGTTTAGCGAATCTTTTGACTGTTTAACCTAATTATAGAGTCAGCACCTGCCAAGACAGTGATACTCGGGATGAGGCATGCTTTGCGTGGACAGGGCTTCCCGCTTGTGTGGAATTATTGTCGCCTTCTTCCCAGGCGGACGACAAAAACACAGCAGTGAGCTCCACACTCGAATCACAACCTCCGAGCTGGGTTGAGCAACTATGCTGAAAGGCTGGTGGTATTACCACAACCTCTAGAAATATGAAATCGTAAGTCAGAATGCTTCCATAGAGCTGGTAAAATTAAGAGCAGTGTGTTCATCAAATTCAAAACCATAAGGTTAACGTAGCTGACCGATGAGACATAAGTACCATTCATGAAGCCGTACCGGACGTGGAGGTAAGTGGTTCCGTGAATAGCGTGCCGGGTGGGGCTCGCGGATACGCAGACGTACTTGTCAAGATGGCCGGATTCACCAGACGACCGAAGAACGGTCGCTATCTTGAACCCCTTAACCGTTGTGTCAGCCCACACTTAGTGTATATAGGGGTGTGCCGACTGTTGAAAGCAACTGTGTTAAGTTGCCATCGCACAATACAGATTTAGCCTCATCGGAGTCAGTGTGGGTGTTCGCAGGAGGAGACATGTAGGCAGACGCTATAAAATCTAGTTTACGCTACAGTATGTCGTCCTAATGGTTTTGCGAAAGAACTACCCCCTCTAAAGAAGCGCGCATATACATGCACATTGGGACAGGCAAACCTACTTCCCATGGCTGTTGATTTTGATTGCTGTTGGTCTGTTCGGCAAGCTTAGCAGTTAGTTTACAAAAGGCTTGCGTTGTTCAACACTAGTAACCGACAGTTTCGCAGGTGTACGTAGCCGAAAGTACAGAACACCCGTAGAGGAAATTTCTCGTTGTTTCCTCTCATCCAAACTACACCCACACAATAAGTGCCTTATTTACGACTGTATAGTTACACCACCGCCGGATGGCGCTTTAGATACCACCAATTTGTGTCGACAACACTCGCACCGCGTGCACAAAGAAACAGGAGATTTCGAAAAATAAGATACACTATACCCCAGGCAAATACGGCAGTTTAATTCTCAACGATGGTCGTATGCATGGCATGTGGTGTTGTGGTAGCAACGGAAAAAAAATTTGGTGGGAAATGTTAGGTGCAGTTTTATCGGTTGAACTAAGCAGAATGCACCCGCACAATAAGTAAGTCATTTGCGAGAGCATAGCCACACACCATCGCTGAGTGGCGTTTTAAGTCTAACGAATTTGTGTCGACAAAACTCATCGCAAACCTGTGACAGCTTTGTAAACTGCTGGAGCTTACATAATGGAATGGGGTGTAACTGAAACAAGCAGCTTAAGGTCATATTTTTGTAGTGAATTCTTACATAGCCTGTTATCAACTCCTTGTGGTCACGAAATGTAAGAAAGTAGTCATAAAGAGCATTGAGTTGATCACATGAATACAGAGCAACAGTAAGTTAGATGTGCAGTATTTGCGTCTGCAAGATAACAAGCTAAGTATTTTTCTATTTTTTCATGAAACAAGAGGGTAATTAATAGACTCCAATTTTTTACGGCGTATGTGGGATACGATACCGGCTGTTTTCTACTTTTCACCGCTTGCTTATGGGAAATGTGACTTTATTCAGCGCCAATGCAAAGCTTCTATTCGGTCCGAGGTGATGGAACTCTATCTAGAAGTCTCTGGGCGTCTACGTCACCTACCAGCAAAAGGTGCGTAAAATGTTAGCTGGAGGAAAGTTGCTCAGTGGTTTTTATCAGGAAAAACCGTCGCTCGGAGGGACTTGGGAGCAATTGTAGAGAAGAATCGGTCTCAGGCAGCGGAATCCAAATATATCTTGCATCAGGATGCATCCATTGCTCATATGACATACGCGGAACTAGCTACATTGTGGTGATGCATGTTACTTGGATGTGGGTTGACGGATGTCCATTCTTAGACAATGATGTATATGGTTTTCAGCTAGAGCAGCAACATTATAAGAGACAGTTAGATTATGTCAGGAGTGATCGCCTTAGGTGCTCAGCTGTTTGGATATTTTAGACATGATTGTGGAAATGAAGATAGGTGACAACACTTAGTTATGAACGATGGGTTGGATGAAGCCCAACCCTTTAAAAAAGAGCCCTAGAGCGGCTTGAAAAAGTGAGCATTTTTAGCATGTTTTTTGTTTTGGAAGCGTCCTTATATATAACCGGATGCTGAAAATCACAGAGACGGTTTACAAACGCAAGCACGGGAGCTGATAATCGGTTACCCTGAAGGGAAGCCCTGGTTTGTGATTCTGATACTGTGGTTTAAATACGAGGCGGTTACAAGTTATGACAAGAAAAATGGAGCTGTTGTTTCTGTTAAGCTGAGAAGTTTGTGTGTCGGGGAGCAGAGGTAGAGTGAAGCTGGGATTAGACGCGTTGAATGAGAAGATTTTAGATCAAGTACCTGTCCCCTCACTGGGTCTTAGCTACTGCTACACCAGTGGGTGCACGCTTGAAGACGCATGAGGCCCTTGAACCCTTGGGCAAAAGCATACGCCACTCAATCTTGTGACTGCCTTGTATATATCCCCTTTAACTTTAAGTTCACTGCGTCTAATAATGCGTACATTCACCGAATCCTGCGATCTCATTATCGCTGAACATAGGGATCCCCCATCATCAGGAATAGGGGAAAGTAGCACGTAGCAAGATCCTTCATATAACAGTAAGTTTTTCGCCTCAGCACAGACACCGTTCGAGCATTGTGGACAACCCGAGTTATTAAACACTCGCCATGTCAGCATCTACAACTTTGTACAGTTAGCTGTTTTCGATGACGATACCAAATATGTACACAAGTGTTATGGAATATGCGGTCCTATGAAAATAACTTTATCTCCGAACCTTTAGGAAAAATGCCGATTGAGGCATGAGCAGTTCGTTACAACCTAAACATGACAGGCAACAAACTGCGGTCAAGCTTTCGCGCCCGTATAGGGCGATCCTCAGATATATGCCTGATTGTTCGGTAGGCCTTTTGAACGTTGACGGTCCCGCTCCAAGATGTTCTGCGCGGCAGCTGGGGAGAAAAGAGTGACTAGGAGCCCAAGTGTTTGCTTGCTTACCTTCTGGCACAATCTCACTTCTCTGCAACAGTGACACCAGTGAGTCTACTAGATTTGAATTTAAAGCATAACCTTTAGACAGAACTTGTCATTTGTCTCCAGATCGAATTATTCAACCTCCACCTCCATTTCGCTTCTTGTGACCCTAGCCATTTACTCGATCGCCCAAGGTTACTGATGGCCAGCAACGAGTTTCAGTTTTAGTTCATATCAGCCGCTTCACCATTGAACTGAGCTTACCTCATGCCCACTGTCCTCGCTTTTTCGGTTTCCATAACTGCAGTGACTCTTCGCGTAATAACGATGCCTCTTTGGTTGTAACTTCCTCTCCGTTGTGTATTTGCCTGGCGCGTTCGGATCGTAACGACCCGGCCTTGCCTAAATTGGCATGCTCCCTACAGGTTGGGAAATAACTCTATTATTATTATTGTGTTTCATTTCCCATGCCGGCTTTAGGCGCGACCAAGTCAATTGCTCACTGCCTATGACTGTCCTTTTTTCGCGCAAGTCCCATTTCCCTTACAATCCAGTCCAGTCGTGCTTTATTCTGACTGTAATCGTGTGATCATGCCTGGCGGTATGCCACTCACTAGTTTGGAATAACCATCATCATTAGCGTTATTATTATGAAGCCAATCGGGGTTAGGCTTTGTGGGGACAATACCAACCCATGCCTACCTCGTTGGTGTGATTTTTTTGGAAAATGACCGAGATGAACAGCCTGATTTCACTCATGCTAGAGAGACGCTGTGGCGGTCTTTGTTGCCGCATCGGAGATCTTGATGACCTTCTTCGCAGCCAGCGGACCCGGGATGGATAGCGCAAGGTACTTGTTCAGCGGGGAAGTTCATTACCAACGTTCGTCCAGCTTGCTGCTTTCTTTATGTTTGTGTTCACCAGAGCTTTAGCAAGAGGGGCCAGTTTTGCGTGGAGTATCCCAAGTAAAGTGGAACATTCAACCCGGTTTTTTCAAACTAGCAGTGGGTCTTTGGTTTCCTTTTTGTTGGATCGCTTGTTGGTTGCGGACTGCACAGCACCCTTAAGGTAGAAGCAGCTGGTGCAGACAAGCTGGTCAGGAGAGTTGGCTAGTTAGCTCACCTGGTCGTCCTGTAAACCTGTGCATTGAAAGAGCCACCAAGCCTTGCAGGTGTGGCACTGCACACCGTGTCTTACATTCGACAGACAGCCACTTCGCCCACATCTG
Source organism: Clonorchis sinensis (assembly GCA_003604175.2). NCBI lineage: Eukaryota > Metazoa > Platyhelminthes > Trematoda > Opisthorchiida > Opisthorchiidae > Clonorchis > Clonorchis sinensis. The sequence goes on from CM030370.1 coordinate 42,075,991, forward strand.
TTGTGGTCCACCGATGGCTGCAGAGGGCTGGCTGTATTGAGTTGGGTCATGATTGAGGCTTAAGGCAAAATAACAGGTTATCACGTAAACCTCGAAATGTCATGTTAGAGTGAAAAAAGTCAAAAAATGACAAGTGTGAGCTATGTAAATAGATTGGACAGTGAAAGAATTGTTTCCCAAATTTGCAAGAAGGCAAAACGAAACCACTTTTGAAAGCACCACTGGTAGAACCAGTTAGTTTGTACAATTTGACGCTTGTAAGGTGGACAGGTAAACGCGACATTGTAAAAATTATCCCCATGCATCAAATGCCCTCCATCGGCTTCTTCCTTCTGGCACAACATGTTCATGATTACCCACCATCAGTTATCTCCGATGCAGAGATCTCCACAGCATGGTGCGGAAAACCCTTATTTATTACCTTGATTTCTTCACCCAGTTCGTCCTTAGCGAAAATTCACCGGCGCGCTAATTTTGCTCATTGCAGGCATTCATTTCTTTCCCTAGTATGATTAGCGAACTTCCCAAACATTATGCTCCCGTACCGTGATAACCCAAGTACCCCGACAGCTTTCTTCAGCATATCTCCTCCCTCGGTATAAATAAGTGGTTTCAAGTACAATTCTAAACGAGAATGAGGTGGATAAAGTTTGCGGAACTTCATTTCACCTGTCATTCTTGATAGCGCTCTGCAGGCGTTTCCGAACTTTCCGTCGTTCGTCGTTTTTAGTTGATCCGCCCGGAATTAAAGAATATAGTCACGGAAGTACGTCCAAGTACGTTCAAATCAACCGAGTAAATAATAACCATTAACTGCTAATAAATAAGGCTTTGGGCCAGCTTGGTTGACGTGGGGACTGCTTGTTCATTTGCTCCTTGCGCATTAAGTAGTAGAGTGAGTATCGGAGCCGACGTGCATGTGTGTGCGTTAAATGCCCACAGGTACTAAAGTAGATAATTTCACATTCAGCTTCTTCAGCAATAAGTAATTTCGCTCCAACTCCTCTGCAATTTAGTTAATTAGGACAAAATGTAGTTAACCTACAGGGCAAGAGGCCGGTCAGGTGTTGTGACAGAGTGCTCTTAAACAAGTTAACACATAAAATAATAGTAGTGCACGAAGGCCAAAGTACTGAATCTGGAGGTATGGACCAGGACTCATATGCAGTACCAACAGAATTGCTTCCGAAACACGATAAAAGCAACCGTACAGCTTGACGGAATGAAACATGTGAAAATGAGTTTATGTTGTAAACTAAATAGTGCGGTCCAAAAATACCAGTAGATTTTGAAACAGCAACCTAACAAACATCAAAGAAATAATCAGCATGATGCTGTGAAGAAAGAAGGAATAGCTACGAAAGTGGGTGCAGAAAAAAACACGAAGCATTCACAAACGCCAGGATATAAAATATCTGGTAACACAAAAGGTCCTTGTACGAAAGGAACTGTCAAAACTCAGAAGCCTTCCACTGCTCCAGGCCCATCACACCTCGGGATTTCGGGGAGATCTATACTGAGAACTACACGCTGTTCCTCAATTGCATCGTTAAGTATGTTCGAGGACTTCAAAGAAAGCCTAGTATTGTGTCCAAATGGCATAGTTGATTGACCTGAGGAATTTTCGGACCAAACAAAGGCACACTGTGAATGTAATCGGGTGTGAAACCAGCAATCATGGGGAATATCATCTCCAGTGGACTGGAACTTGCATGCCGCCTTTCTGGTTTTCGGGTCCAGAAAGCAAAGTCATGAATTAAGCGGGCTGTTAAAGGGGGAAAACTCACTCGTGTGTCAATGTGTATGGTTTTCTGTGTATAGTAATCACAGCCATAATATCCTCTATGCTCCTCCACTTGCTTCAGAAACGCTTCAGGAGAAGTGGCAAACAATGCATAAAAGACGGACAGTGGTGACGCGGTAATCTCCGGAGACACTCCTCACCGGGAACTTCCGTCAAATCGGTGGCTGTGTCGGACATAAACTGTTGAAAATCATTTAACTTTTTCCTGCCGCGGAAAATACTAATAATAAAAGGATGACCGAGGAGAGGAAAGATTATGCGGGAATGGGCCACAGCTGAGCACGCGAGTTGCTGTAGGCCAGAAAACCATCAACGTTCATTTGAATGTTGATATTCGTTATCCCACCACGAATCTCTCGGAGCTGCCGCAGCAAACCCGCTTTCATTCCGAAGTAGATATACGCCCCACCAGCCCTCTATCTTATCGATGCGGGGTCTGCAAAACAATCCGAGGAGCCTTCGGGACTAGAAAAAATATCTTAGCTCATCCAATACAACGGCTTAACTGGATAAGGTTAGGTTCAGCTTTCGAGCCATCCGACGAACACCTGATTTGAGATATTCCAACGAGTCCCTGGATGGTTGCAAACGTAGACAGTTGACACACAATATAAGTGTAGGCGGACTGATCCCTAGGTGACTTGGAGTGGGTTTTTCTCTTACCGCGAATAGCTGTTATCTGAAGTGAAGGGTTTTCCAGGGACCTCCGTGGTGTTTGGCTTTCTAGTCTAAAAGTAATAATGAGAGGAATTAGTGAAACCATCAGCGGTGAACAGTTGTAATGCACAGCCAACTCAGGCATATCTGGAACTTTTGGCCTGATTAATTATGAATCTCACACAGAGGTTTGACCCAAGGCATTGTGAACGCATTCATCCACGGGGCAGCGAAAACAGCCAGTTGCCGCGACAGCCCGACGTGCTTGCCTATATACGGTTGAGCTCAAAGAGCTTATATGCGCAACACGAAGGAATTTTTTGGGCATTGACGATTACTTGAAATGAAAAAAGCTCGTTTATAATTTTTGTACATTTTAAACACAGCCGACATAGAGCATATCATAGTACGACATAACCTACACCCTCGGGCACACGGCAGATTAGTCGAACGCAAAGCTTCCCGCCGATAATCGCGGCACACTGAAGCAAATCGATCGACGGCCTACATCCTGTGGGGACCCGTATTGTGGTTTTTTATTAGTACGAGGCAAATAAAAAAGGGTTGTTGCCTCGCAAATGTATCGATCCCTATCGGCCTAAAAGCTCTCCATTGGTGCAAGAAGTCTTGCACGGATTCTGCACCCGAGCGTGGACGCGTGATAATTGGGCCACTCCTTTCAATAAAAGCTTAGCAGGAAGCCGACATTTGTGTTTTCAGATATCTGGAATCAAACTTGACCACGTATGCACGACTTTTCGCACTCTAAACTTTAAGTTGCTTTCATCTTGTTTAACTATATTTTTAGGCTGTGGATGAGCTGCAGATTCTTGTGAAGAAACTTGCTAACAGAGAAAGTCGAAAGGAAGTGGGACGACTGTCCCTGACCCGCTGGTCTCTACGCTCAAGCTTATCCCACTAGGCCATCGATCCTCAGAATGCCATTGGTGGAAACGTCTGTTGAGCGGCTGAGCCAATTTAGACCAATTGTATGGGCTGCGTGACTCGGTCCAGCCAATCACTTGCTTGAGTTTGGTTTGTGCATGAATGCCCCATCCCGAACTTAAGCAACCAAGTGGGGTTATTGGTTGGCGTTTCAGAGAAGATCAGATGCCATCAGCTGGTCTTAGGTGGTTGCAGTGCACAGTGGAGAGCCCGCTGGGTTGACTATCTTTTCTCACCACGAACACGGTCGGGAAACGAGAAAAAAACACATTTGCAGTTTCGGACAAAAATGAGAAATCAAAAGGTTGTGGTAATAGTGATATTCGTCGGGAAGCGGACGCAGACAATAACTAATAGACTGTACCAGGCTACATGGTACGTGGCCAGCGCATTGTTGGTTGCTTAGGTCCGTGCAGCTTGATATAGTGTGTAAGATCGCTGACGTGCCAATTGGCACGGTTATTTGACGGTTATTTAACCGAGCAATAGCCGGAAAGCACGGTTATTCGAAGGTTATTTAACCGAGCAATAACCGGAAAACACGGTTATTTGACGGTTATGTTGGTGCAAACAACCACCTGTTAACCGTAAAAGGTGGTTACTTGACGGTTATATAACCGTCGTATAACCGGAAAACTCGGTTATTTTGGACTGCGTGTGCTGCTAGGGAATCATACGGCTGCTTATGATGCCACTAGACTGCACATTGATGGGCCCTGGCTATTGTATAAGCGGTCAGGAGACGTCCGCCGAGTTACCGTGCGTATACGCAAAATCCACAAACATAAGCAGTTTGTGAGTATACTCACAAACTGCTAATGTTTGTGGATTTTGCTGACTTTAATAATTCTGTGGGAAGATATAACTCAAGTTCGAGCGTTAGAAGTGATGGACTGAAGCCGTTCGTGGGCTGGGTGATATGGCGTGGTTCTCGTCTTGTTCATTCGCAAAAGGCGGTAGGCGGATGGCTCGAACGTCTGGCCTAGATCTGGATGTAGGATTGCTGGGACTACACGGCTTGATATGCACTCGTCAACGGGATGTGACGTCGGTCTTTTGGTTTACTATCAGACACGGTATTTTGTGGTCGAATATAACCAGCGTATACCTGATGCCCCTCGAGGGGCATCACTCAGATCTGAGTGATGGGGAGTGGGCCGGTGACATCGATTCTTAGGCGATTGTCTGGGTCCTCGGTGTTGAATCCTTGCATGACGACTCGAGGAGAAGTAGTTGCCGGTTATGTTTGCACACTTTCAATAGTTAAAACAGGGCACAGCCGTGTCATTGTGTAGCCGACTTCGCAAAAACCTTTGTCACATCGCCTCCATTGCCCCACGCGCGTCAGCATGGTGCTTCCACGTCCCCTACTGGGTGCAGTAAATGAATTAAAACACAATCCAGCACAAATTCTATCCAGCGCCTCACCTGCCCCCATGCCCTCTTGAAGTTTCCAGGCCAATAAAGGGACTGGTGGTCTGTTCTGGTCTGGAACGGTCTGTCCAAGAGATATAGCCCGAAGTGCCGAAGAAAGCAAACGAAACCGAAATTTCCGGTTTAGAGTTGGGGTGTTGTCCTTCCAAGCTATCTATTCACCGGCCAGCGTAGCTCTTGGTCGTTTTGTTCTTTTGATTGTACGGCTCAAAGGCCGCGTCGCTGGCGTCTACCGAGGACAAACGGGCGATTTTTGACGAAGTTGTATCCGGAAACAAGAATTGGGTTTTGATTTGTTCTTCAGGGCGTCGAAGACTTCACGACACTTCCTCCCCCCCGCAGGAATTCTCTGTCTTCTGTCAGTCTCACGTTCGTTCTTGTTGACGTAAGGTACACGTGTGATTATTATCAATGCGACATAAGGTCGCAAAGGACCGATTATATAAGCCGTTGGAAGGCATCTGCAGCGTTTATGTTTTCAAACGGTATGGTTTCAAACTCATAGAGCCCTGCTGACACACGAGTTCGCAGCGTACATTTGTGCGTTCTGATAGGCCTTGACTGTAGTACAAAATATTTCCAAAAACACGACAACAGGTACGGAGGAACCAAACAACTTACTCAATGCCCTCCATACTGGTTTCATATCAGCTGTTTGTGGTCAATTGCGTGCGATCAGTCTTCTGACCATCTTGTCACTCAGGAAACTGATTACCCTTGGATGTTCACGATGTGCGTCCGTTAAGTACATGTTCATCCGTTGTTCCCACAGTCTAGAGTCATGTCCTGTGTGAAACATGTTCGGCTGTCTGCCCAACAACCTGTGTTCACACCGGTAGAGTCTAAGGTATTAGGGAACGTCGACGCCGCTAGGGTACAACTGCACTCCGATTTTTACCTTTTACTGTCGGGTACTCATCTCGTCTCAGTCACCACTTGCAGTATATGCAAGAACGGGCGAAAATGACTTGGTCTGAACAGTTTACTTGGGCAGAGGACGGAACGGCTAACTGCAGTACTCGGAAACCATGAGAAAATCCGGATCTGTCGGTTCAGACGAGGTAAACAGGTCGTTTGTCTTCAAGGGTACTTTTCGCACCTTACGACTCCCATTCCTCATATAATGTCTTCCTGTCATGATCCACAAGACACAAGAGACGGTATGATTAGCGGGGTATTTGGTTTGCTACACTGTCCGAAATGCGTTACAATTCCACCGAATTCGTAGACTGTTGTACAACCATAAGCCAGTTTGCAACAGCTTGGGACCTGATGTTATGGGAGCTAACGGAACTTGCCTCCCTCACTTTTCCTTGAATTGACAGTCTCTTGTGCGCCATTGACCCAGCCACTTTACGACGTTCCACAATAAATTACTCGCTTGGGAACTGAAATACGTGGTCTCTTGCGAGTTTTCAAGACGGTGTGTGGACCTCTTTGAAGGGGACAGAAAATTCTCTCAGTTTGTCCAACACGACGACTACGCCCGATGGCGATGAATATAGTTTTTGGTTCAGCCAGCACAGTCATGATTTTCTGTGACAACTCTGTTAAACTAGTGCATGAATCTTGACTTGTGCCACCAGATCTGATGTGGCCAACCCGTACTAGCAATATTTTATACGCAGGCCTGTTGAAGAAGACCCTATCAAAGGTCCCTGTGAATTCCTGCACGACATTGTGGCAAGTCACTGCTAATTTTGAAAGCTCTCCCTAGACGTTTACGGATATGTGCGGAATCGGGATATGTTTTTTCCTGTTGGGCAAGGCAATGAAAGCGCCACGCGCGTTTCTGAACGAAAACAGTAATGTTATGAAAAGCATCACGACATCTGCAGTGAAAAGAAGCCGCCATCTTCGGATTTCACTAATGAACTGGAGTACGACTGCAACGATGATGGGGCTCATTTTGCCGCCATCAACATGCCACCAGTCCCTAAAGGGTTATGCGTGCCCGCTGCACCCACTAGGTAGCCATTCTTTGTATTCATTCTCTGTAGTTCCATCAGTCCTGCCAACCCTCTAGCTGAAGTGATTCCAAAAACGGAGACTCAACTTGCTCGAAAGGAGTCCCACTGATTTGTATAAAGTACGTGGTGTCCAAAGACTGTCAGCAGCTCCACACTTCTGGTCATGATTAGCCCGGATCCTCAAAGGCCCACGTTGCTTTTAAGGGTCCCTTCGTATACTGTATTTATTTTCTACAATAAGTCCACGAAACATCAGGTCTAATATGAAGGTCCATCACAGTAGGTCAGTTACAATCTACCTTAATTCAGACGGTAGAGTTTTGAGCGAAATCACTCATCACTGCTGAATTTCCAAATGTACTTGGATAATTGAGTCCCCGCAAGCAATCTAGAGATGAACAAGTCGTATCACCACTGAGTGGAGTAGATTTGTTTGAGTAAGGCTTTTAGAATGGCACTCTATAAATCAAAGTCCTTACAGCAATCGTAGTTTGGCATTCTTTTACATTTGGACAACCAACTGGACGAGTTCTAAAAGGTAGCACGATTCCTTGAATGAAGTTACTAAAAACTCTTCGACAGCCCACGGCCGGCTTTGTCCTTCTTGGGATCATCAGATAGGCGTGATCCTTAATTTCCCCTCAACCCAATGTTCAACAATTTCATTTTTTTAGTACACATGCACCAAGAGATAGATATCCAGGAACAGAAACCCCAGAATTGTAAGGAATCTTGCATCATCCGTTGGAAAATGACCAAACGGCCCTAGGGTCTAGACTAATACCACTTACATCCGTCCTCTGTAAACTCATAGAGAAGGTTGTCTGCCAGTGTCTGAACTCCTTTCTTATCTTGAATAGTCTGCTACATTACTCTCCTCGCATGATTCCTCCAACCATCCTACTCCTCCAATTCGACTTTCGGTAGGTATTCAATATGATCTCACTTGACAGAATTGTGGATGGATGGGGAATTTATCCATCTGGTTATGACCAGCTGAGCTCGAGGTAGCTCAGTGGTTAAGGCGTGAGCTTACTAACCGAAAAGTCCATGGTTCGAACCAAAACTCTGCATATCGACTACTTCTGTTTAGGCTTGGGCAACCTGACAGTATCTCAGCCCTCTTGCTTCCTTCGGGTGGAGTGGCAGCTAGGCACTGAAAGGTATTTTACAGCTGGACGACTGTAACTAGTGGCTATCGACTCACTCCGTCGATTATCCCGCTGGTTGACCTGATTCAAGCGCGATCGGCACAAGGATAAATGTCCCTGTTCGCTGACAGTTTGAAACTTTGGTCTGGGGTCCCGCAGTCCCTACGAATAGCGATTGACCCCTGCGCCACTGGTTCTCAGTCACACCGTTAATGGAATACCGCCAGTTTATTTATCACCACTAACGGTGTGTTATTGGGCGGCTGCTGGTGACATTTGTGTGGTGTTATACTGGAAGAGGTGCACCGTTAGGCTGAAACTTAGAGGAACTGGCGGATGATACCGGTGTAAGGAGGAAAGCCGCGAAGTTGTTTTTTAGTGAACACCAACTGAACCGTTACAAACTTTTGGACAGGAAAGTAAACGTCTCATATGCACATGGTTTTTAAAAACTGAACATTCTCGTGCGTCTTCTTGAACTTTCTTAGATATTCATTGACTATCACGCAATTGTCAACGAACGTTGAAAAGCAGTTCCACACGTTCCGTAATAAACCTTACCTTCCATTAGACGCGAGACGGAGCTTCGAGAAAACCACATACTACTCGCATACCTCATCAGTGGTATCCGCCGTTACACCGGTACCTCTATGTTAGGCAGGCAACCAGTGCCAGCGCCCATTGTTATGCCAGCTGCTGGTTTGCGATAGGCCTATACAAGTTCGCGCTAGTTCGTTAGAATTTACATCGGCTCCAAGGGCTTGCGCACAGCACTGCATTCGGCCCCGCAAAAGCCTGTCGCTCCTTACTATGCGCAGGCGTCAAGTGGTTTGGTCACTGTTGACCGGCAAGCTTGATTTGGACGCCGCCCTTCATTACTGTCCATGGTCATGGCCGTGCACTGATTCTATCCCCACAATTATTGACGAGACGTTTGTAAGCAAGTCGCCAAGCTCGTCAAATGCATCAACGTCCGCTTTATCTACAGTCAGTCACTGCATTGTTTTACGGCTGCGAAACTTGACTACTTCGGGTGGAGGATATAGACAATCTTCAGGTCTTTGATCAGCAATGTCGCGGAACTATATCTGGAATCGGGCAAAATAAACAAGTTCGCAGTGCGTTGATCAGGAAACCGGAGAACTATATCTGGAATCGGGCAAAATAAATAAGTTCGCAGTGCGTTGATCAGGAAACCGGTAATCGGTGACGCAAAAAGTATTCAATTGAGGGAATGCACCCAGCACAGCAGGCTAAGGCGGCTGTGTGATGTGTTAAGCACGCCGAGTCACTGTCTACCAAGAAGCGTTTTCTCGTACTTCATTCGGATTTGCAAAATAAGACTTGACAGAAGGGAATGAATGTTGTTATACAACGTTTGGTTTCTGTTGGTGCTGTTTGCCTTCCAGGATGCGATTAACGTGTAACGTTCCCTGTGCTTGGTTGGCGGTAGTGATAGATGTGACTACTAAACAATATCAGTCGCGTTCATGCTGCCAGTTTCTATTCAGATTGTAGGACTGAGTGTTGGAAGTGTAGACACTGGTTATCACTTCTGCAGTTCGCAGCTTTGTGGCAAAAAGTGGGCCGTGTTTCGAAATAGGAAACTTTTTAAGCTTGCTCATAGGCTGAAACTCACAAGCTGTTGCTGTGAGTGGTATCTTTAAATGAAGCCTGTCTCCACTTCCGTGTTGATCGTGTGTGTATTGATTTGCGTTACACTCATTTTCTGTCAAGGTGTTTCGCGTTTTATCTAATTTACCTTGAACTGACTTGCTACGCCTCATCTACGAGTGAGAATTGCTTCGAAACTTGTTCATGATTAATGTACTTCACCTAGGTGCCTACAAACCATTCTTTAACGACCGGAACTTTCGTTTTGGTGAACTCAAGTTGCTGTCAATTTTTGGATCAGTTATTGGTCATTGAGTCCGCTTGAAAACCACTTGTGTGCTGCTTCTACAACACGATTTTTGAAGTCTTTTAATTGAGTCTGATTTGTTTGGTGGTTTGGCTGTTACTTGGTCAACTGTTTTTATTGCTAATGAGTGGTGACACTGAGTTTTCTGTGGATGGGAGCGTCATGGAAGGGGTAAGTTTTCCACTTCCATACCATTGGTTTTTCATCAGGGTGGGCAGATTCTGCGAACTGCGGTCGCTTGTGCTGCAATCACTTGTCGACCCGTGCACGTGAACAACATCCGTGCAGGTCGTCCAAAGCCTGGACTAAGGTACGTCGACCACTGTCCCTAATAACTGTTCTATCTCAGCAACCAACATTTAACTGGTATAATACTCTGTGCAGAAATCAGTGGCGGCGAGTTGTCTCATTGTCGTTTGGGTTCGACAGAGCTACGATTCAAACCTCGCTCGGTCAGATGTGGGACGTATGAAGCAGATGCCAAAACAGCGGGGTACAGCTCGTCGAAGACTGACCATTTTCTTCCTCTTTGCTCATTAGGTCGATATCCCTACTACTTCAGGTTGCCCTCCCAGTCTTAGCCTATGCTGGGTCTGGGTCTTCCAGTATCCTGCTACTGAAAGGGGGCACAGACGCGCAATTTGCTCCGCCAGTAGACTACATGTCCGAAGTAAACGACAGTAGTTCTTTTATTTTCTCGCTTTGTCTACGCAGATCACGCTCTATTTCCTGGAGAAAATGGGACTAGATTGCAAACTCGAGGTTATTCGTCGGTGAGTTATTTTCGCTTTGTAACGCAACCTTTTTTCAGTGGATTCTACCCTCAGGGTGGTGGAGTTGTCAAGGCACAAGTGCATCGTCTCAGCTCACCCCTCCTCCCAATCACAATGTTAGACCCGGGGCCCGTGGATCACGTGTCAGGCTACGCATTCGTTGCCGGTCGTGTTCCTCTTAAGGTGGGTTACAGTACTGCTTCTTCTTGAACAATAGAGTCTTGAATCCAAGGCTCAAAGTGGGATGCTTCAAACAACCCTTTCTTGGACCTAGATACCTGGGAACTAACATCTGCTCATGCAGCTCAGGAGCAACGTCTACTTAATTTGTCATTTTCAACTTAATTTACTGCCCTTGCCAATACAAATAAATGTGCACTTCTAACACCGGGGAATCTGTTCAACGAAGCGTCGTCAAATGCTCGTACTGTTCGTTAATTAGGTTCAATGACGCCCCATACCGATTCTTTTTTGTTCTCACAAATCGATATATACTATGTTCCCAAAATACCCATATGGAACCCTACTTCGGTAGTACATCGGGACATGACCCAAGACAGCTCAGTTTGTTCACTATTTATTCTCCGGGTGTCAGTTGATCGGAAGCAGCTCATCGTTGTTCCGGTGGTGTTGGTGTTGTGTTTGGCGAGGTGAAAACGCCCTGCTTGACTGGATTCCTGTGGACAGTCGATTGTGCAGCCAGAATGGCCGGATATGTCAGAACCCACAACTGACAACCTCGAACCCGAAATTCGTGCGTTATCTCTACTTCCAAACAAATTGCAGGAGTGGCATTGTTGAAGCTGCTTTTCATGGAGAAATTTCTAGACTCCCGTTGATCGTAAAATGCACGAATATCACCATTCAAGTTGATGGTTCAAATGCCCAATGGTGAGTAATCTACGTGAATGAGAGCCGCATCGATAACAGATTTGGTACAGGTGCTCTTTGAACCAACAACGGTTTAACGCTTCCTACAAATATGCACTATCTGTTTATTGCAAGCACAGACATGAGCATCGCGTTACTGAGTGCCGTCCAAACCCTAACCAATCAAGTACTCAGAGTGACCACTTATTAATTAGCTACAGATGATGATCTTATGTTCAGGACTCTGGCCCCTTTTGGGACAACTTTATGGGGTCAGATCACACTGTCTTTCCCACCTGTGTTGCGGCTCATTTCCCGATCGACAAAGGTCATTCACTGCTATGATTCTCTCCTTGCAAGATTCGGTCAGTAAAGAAGTCTATCAGCAGCAGCTGTTTAGACAAATTACGAACGCGAAACAAGTCGGTCGACCAATTGAGAACTGGTTTGGAATCCGGGATGTTATGGTTTCGGTATTTGATTGTGTGCGTCCCAAACGGAGAACACTACCCAATTCAAGTTGGGCCTCACAACGATCCATGTCTGAGTGATGCGAGGAAAGCGGCTCCACCGGAACGACATTGCAGTTCCGTGGTCAGATCTCTGAAACAGTGCCCGACCAACAGTCTCAGGACTGACGGGATGAAGTGATGGTTAAGAAAAACCGAAGAAATGGATAATGTGGCGAAAATTGCGAAGAGTCAACTTATTCGCGATGTGTAACCCAGGAAACCGCCTGTCAGCGAGAGCCATTACAGACAAAGTTGGCCCAAAAGTTCGTTCCAAGTCTAACCAATTGCTTTGCTGGTTGGAACACTTAGAAGAACGATTGAGGTGGCCTGAGCTGTCCAGCATAACGATCAACGCAAAACTGCCTTCACAATGGGATGTAAATTCCTCAGTACCGACGGAAAACGAAGCCAGAAAGGAGATCAAGCTTTTGAAGCGGGATAAATCCTCCGACTCTGACTTTCTTTTTCCTCTCTTCTATCAGGACAGAAGAGAAGCACTAGTTCAGTCTGAAAAAGCTCATGCAAAGCATTCGAAATAGGAGGGAATTGCCAGATGACTGACATGTCCAAAAAATGTCCCAAATCATAATGGTGGGTCACTGGGGTGTCAGTGTACTCATCGCTCCTAAGTTCTCCACACATATAACCCTACACACGCTTAATAGCATTCGCGAGAGACAGGTTTATGAAAACCCAGCAGGGCGCCGCCCGCATCATGGGTGAATTGACCACATTTTTACCTCATGATAACTTGAACACCGCTACACATAGAAGACCAACAGCTTCTTATATCTAAAAGTAACGTCCGGCTCTGTCAATCACGCTTATTTGTATCGATGTCTCTGCTGCTCGATTTCATTTTGCCGGTTCTTCTAACCGCGCTTTTCCAAAAAAGAATGCTTCCGAAATTCGTGAACATTTCCCCTTCCGCATGTTGTTTTAGGCCCGGGCATGTCAAACTGTATGGGGAGCTCATCGAAAGCTTCCCTACGGAACGCGATGCCCAACAAAAGCGTCCAATCTCTCAACCTTCCTTCAGCTTCATCGCTGATGTGACAGGGAGGCAAACAGTGGAGGTTTCCTGTCTAGGTGTGGGCGCCCTGACAGTATCCTAGCCCACGTACAACCATGAACTGCACACATACAAATAAACTCATGCCACATCGGCCGTCGCGTGGTGCCATCAGCCGGGTCGCCTTACTTGCTGCATACAGCAGGGCGGGTAAGCGAAAACAGGCTACTGCTGACGCCTCCCTTCTTTCTCTTTCACATACTTTTTCTTCCCCCTCTCCCCGCCCCATTAATAACTCTCCTCTTGTAGGCCCAGCACTTAGGACTGATGACTCCGTTCGTCTTGCATCGGTTTTGCGTGCAGCATCTGCTCGTCACATGGCGCCGACATCCTCAGGTATCTCCAAATCACTCTTCAAGCCTCGACACTCAGTCTATCTGGCCGCCTTCAATGTGCGCACTCTGAAGCAAGCAGGACAACAAGCTGCTCTTGCTCTCACACTGGACTCGCTTGGCATTGATGTGTGCTGTGTCTCGGAAACAAGAATTCAAGATGCAAGCACAGTGATTGAGCTAACCGCCCCATCAGTCTCCACTCGCTTCCGACTGCGCACCTCTGGTGATCCAGAGGCTGCTGCAGCTGGATGTGCAGGGGTTGGTATCGTCCTAAGTCACCGGGCGGAAGTATCCTTGCTTGACTGGATACCTGTTGATAGTCGCCTCTGTGCGGTTCGTCTGGCAACGTCTGTGAAGGGGTCTCACAAGCGGGATGTTGATCGATGTTTGTTTATCGTGTCTGCGTACGCCCCAACTGACTGTAGCTCCGACACCGTCAAAGACAGGTTTTATGACGCCCTGAATGCCCTGCTGCGGCGAGCTAAAAGCTCAGACATCGTGGTGGTTGCCGGAGATTTGAATGCACAAGTGGGCAGGCTTAGCGTATCTGAGACTCAATTAGGAGGTCGACATGGATTGGACTCGGTACGTACGGACAATGGGGAACGATTGCTTCAGCTGTGTGCTGATCGCAGGCTGTTTCTATGCAGTACTAACTTCCGGAATAGCCGAAGTCGTCTGGCCACATGGTGTCCTCCAACGACACGCCGACCACAAACTCAAATCGACCACATCGCCATCAGTTACCGATGGCGCGGATCAGTAACTGACTGTCGGTCGTTTTGGAACACATTTGTGGATTCCGACCACGCGCTCGTCCGGAGTCGCTTCTCCCTACGTTTTCCAGGACCGCGTAAGGTGCGGACAAATCGCTTGGCAACTGAGAGACTGGCAGATCCGGATGTTAGACGAACTTACCAGAATCGTCTTCTAGGGTCTCTTCCAAATGCTCCACCATCAGATGTGAACGCATACTGGGACGAGATTGCCACCTCTTTGCATAGTGCTGGGAATTTCGCCTGTGGCACGGCACCACCAGGCGCACTCAAGCACTGGATATCAGACCGAACGGTGGCACTGCTTAAATCTCGGAGAAATATCCCAGCCGGCCCGGAACATAACTTGGTGCGACGAATTATCAGACGTCAAGTGAAGGCGAGTGTGAAAGCCGACCGCGAAGTGTGGTGGACACAGAAAGCCAAGGAAATGGAAGAGGCCCAGAAATCCGGTAATGCCCGAAGATTATTTCAGTTGATCCGTGCGACCGGTCCCCGGAAACCACCTGTGAGCGAAACTATCAAGGATCGGAATGGAGTGACCATCTCGAATAAAGAAGAACGTCTCGACCGATGGGCCGAATACTTCGAACAACAATTGTCATGGCCACCAGCTGGCGCCCATCTGGAACCCACAGGTGACGTAGAACCCTGGACGGTGAACGTGGAACCACCTACGGCCTCGGAGGTTTATGACTGCATATGTTCTCTCAAGCGCCACCGAGCCTCTGGTCCGGATGACCTCCCACCCGCATTGTTCAAAGATGGGGGTGAAATCCTCAGTCAACGCCTGTCTGATCTGTTTGCCTGCATCTGGGAAAAGGAGTCTGTCCCAGACAACTGGGGAGAGTCGTTGATAGTGCCCATTTTCAAAAAAGGGGCTCGTAGTGAGTGTGGCAACCACAGGGGGATCAGCTTGACCCCGGTCGTAACGAGACTGTTGGCGTCACTTGTGCTTCGTCGCCTTACGGTGGCTCGTGAGACACTGTCTCGAGAGCAGCAAGCGGGATTCCGGCCTGGTAGGGGTTGCGTTGACCAAATCTTCACACTTCGTCAGGTGCTAGAACAACGCCATACGTATAAGCGACCCACAATTCTAGTATTCTTGGATTTCCAAGGCGCATTTGACTCGGTTGACCGGTCTGTTCTGCTTGACACGCTTGCCCACCAAGGAATGCCCCGGAAGTTCGTGAACATAATAAGCTCTTTGTATTCCAAGACTTCCGGACGTGTGAGAGTATACGGCGAGCTCTCCAAAAGCTTCCGTACACAAAGTGGCGTCCGTCAGGGATGCCCACTCTCCCCATTCCTGTTTAACTTCGTGATCGATGAAATAATGAGACGAACGCTGGAAGGTCTCCAAAACCCCGGTGTTCAAATAGCCTCTGACGAAAACCTTGTCGATCTGGAATATGCAGATGACATCGTTCTTATCTTTGAAGAGGAGGAGAAGGCGCAGGTGTTTTTAGATGAACTGACCAAAGTCATCCCGTCCTTTGGTATGCACTTTGCACCCAAAAAGTGTAAGGTCATGCTCCTGGACATGCAGTCACTGAACACGCCACTTACAATCCAGGGAGAGGTACTGGAAGTTGTGGAGCGTTTTACATATCTTGGAAGTTGTATTAGTTCTGATTGTAGTGTGACAGATGAGGTAAATGCACGAATCTGCAAGGCTCGGGTCGCGTTTGCTAATTTGAGACACCTATGGCGTCAAAGTGGTGTGTCCCTGAATCTCAAGGGACGCGTGTATCAAGCTACAGTGCGGGCTGTTTTGTTGTATGGCTGTGAGACTTGGCCTGTTCGAGCAGCGGAACTGAGACGTCTTCAGGTGTTCGACAATCGTTGTCTCAGAACCATAGCTCGTGTGGGATGGTGTCGGCGAATCCGTAACGAGGCAGTTAGAAAGCGAGTTTTGGGTTGTGCAACGGGTACTTCCATTGAAGAATGTGTCCAGCACCAGAAGCTGCGTTGGTTGGGACATGTGTTGCGCATGCCTAATCATCGTTTGCCGAAGAGAGTGCTATTTTCCGTGCCCAATTCAGAGTGGCGTAAGCAGAGAGGTGGCCAACCCTTGACCTGGCAGAAGGGTATGAAAGAAATCACGAAACGCTTGGGTGCTGTCGGTGCTACTCGCCTTCCAGGATGGGGACCGCGTGATCCCCACTGCGCCTGGTTGGAGACGTTGCAAGATATGACTGCCAACCGATGTCAGTGGCGATCTTGTTGTCAGTTTCTATCCAGATTGCCTGAATGAGTGTTTGGAGGTGTAGGCACCTCGGAATGATTGTAGTAAGGCAGCAATAAGTCCCCTCCCCATCCATCTTTATTCTTTTTCTTCACAATAAGGCTTTCAAATAAATCATGGTTGTACGGCAGCGAAGCATCGGTGTTGAACACTGATGTCATGCTGTCGATGATGATGATGATGATGACAGTGGAGGTTTACAAACCCAAGCGTCCAAATCATTGCTGATGCAACGTCGTTATCACCTATAGATAAAAATAAAGCACAACCGCTGGTAAATATACTGGCCACCATACTGCTGTCCTTCGACATGTGCTTTGCGTCTCCAAAACCAAAGTCGCACTTCGAAAGTTTCAGTCTTTGAACTCACCCTTCGTAATTCAAGGAGAAGCACTGTATGTTTTGGAGAGTTTTACACTTTCGTGAATTCTGAAGGGAGCACGCCTGATGGTGTAAGCGCGTGAATTTCAAATACATGAGCCACGTTCGCTGACCTGCTCCATTTATGTTATAAAGAAGGCGTCTTTGAAGGGGCGCGCGCATCCGGCTACAATGTGGGCTGTGTTGTGTGACCTCAAGAAATGGTCTTTGTGGGCGTTGGATCCACGGTGTTTTCAGGCCCAGGACCGTCGGCTTCTCAGGACGACTGCCGGATGTGGATGATATTGAGCGCTTCGTAATGAGAACATTAGAAAGTGAGCACCTTAGTCATGGTACTACCAAGTGTGGAGCCTCTACTATGTACTACGGCTGCCGAATTGTCACCCCTTTCTCTGGATGCCACAAACGACGACCTACACAAATTACAATTTGACAGAAGAGTGTGAGGAGACTAGGAGAGATTTGCGTACCACAGACGCAGTCCGTCTCTCGGATTAGATTTAGTGTGACCCCCACGAGCTTTGCTAAAAACGTTGCTGCTGAGCTATTACAATGGGTTTTGTCCAGGCTATCAGAGTGAATGTTTGCATGTGCGTGTACCCCAGAATGAGTGGTACGCTAGCACCATATCTCCTCTTTTCTCTTCTTTCCACCAGTTGTAATGTGGGTAATCGTGAGTATCAACATTGATATTGTTAAGGTTGCTGTAGATGAATGTGGTGAGGAATGGTGATAAGGATAATGGTGATAAGGTGATAACGAGCGATACAGACATTGATGATGATAACGGTGACGGGTATGAGGTGTCCGTGGGGTTCATAAAAAGTTGGTGACACTTTTGTTATTGCTGTTTACAAGTAGGGTTCTCAAGAGTAATGAATCGTGAACTATTCGAACAAAGCCAATCGAATTCATGCACGCACTAGTTAGTGTATACGCTCCATTCGGTCTGGCAGTCGCTTGTTGTTAGGGTTGAGGGTGAACATTGAATGTGAACACATGCCAAATGATTCTCGCCGCATCTACCAAACAAGATACGATGGTTTCCATTTTTGAAGCTCAGTCCCCAGGAATTGACGCATCTAGGTTATTTTCTGACAACGTTTCCGTATATAGTTAGTTTAGGTGCGCCACTTGGTTACTGGTTTGCCAAACTCGGCGAACAAACAAATAAGTATATCGTTTACTTTTTTCAGAAACGAGGAGTCTAGGCTTTAGCCATGCCGTGAAGTAAGACTTGTTGAGCTTTTAAAAACTGTCGTGGATAGCACACTTCCAGGCTGAAATTACGTCAAAGACAGTCCCCAAATACATTTTGTATTTATCTGTTTCTGTGTATTGTACTGAAGATTCAATTATTATCCTGTGGATTGTCAATGCCACCCCACAAGGGTCTTAGTCTTCAAGTGCATGTGCCAACTCACAACGACGTGTTGCGCTGTGGGATTATTCCCCAGGGAAAATAATAGACAAATTTGTTTCATTTTATGCTGAGAACTGTTATGCCTCTACTTGTTGACAAAACCGGTTTTGTGCCTTGGTCGGATGCCGGGCCTCTGCTCTGAGCACGTCCCACTCGTCGGAAGTGAAGTCAACATCACTACTCTTTCATTCGGTAGATCGCCCACGAAATGGAACGCGAATGTGTACGTTGTTGTTCACAGTCGTTCCCCTCTTGTCCTGTGAAGATCCGTGTCTTCCGGGAGGACGATAACCGCTGTACCGGAAACGTATCCACTTTTCTGTGAGTCACCTCATTTCGGCGCACTTCCCCCTTTATGGTCCATTCGTGTTTGTTGCTTCTTCCTCCATAGCGATACCCATCGAACATAGTATAGATCGTTTGTGTAAAGTCACAAAAATTCGACCCTATGTAGACAACCGTAATTTTTGGTATGTAACAGTGACTTGAATAGCTACTCTCAAGCGCAGCGTCATGTCCCCCGTAAATAGTAAGCGGCCGAATTGGGATGTATGTATGGTCTGTCTCCATCAACTCCGGTGTTTACGTAATCTGCTCAGTGTGAAGCACCGGAGGCGGTCAAAATGTGCTCCTGTCATTCATCTTGCCTGGACTGCAAATAAAGACAAGAAGTACAAAGAAGAACCTAGTGAACTATGGATTATTTCGCTTACGGTTCAGGTATCATGACTTTCTGACTGGAGACCGAAACATGATGACTGTTTATGGCTAGGGGCTCTGGCGGATGTGACTCAGAACGATTTCCAGTAGCAATAATCGTTTGGACCGTTTTGTTACCACGCGCTTTCCCCCCTCTGCATCGACATTCCATATGATTATGCTTTTGTCAGACACGAAATATCGTTAGAAATATGTATGAATGACGTGTGTGTGTGTGATCGAAGACGCCTTTGAGCACCACTCTGGGAGCTCCATAGTAAGTTGTGCTTTACGAAGTGCTTGGCGATGTTAGAGTAATATAAACTGATGATTCAATTTCTACTCAGCTGAAGTTTGATAAGAACGTCAGAAATCGTATTCATCAGTCGCGTTTAACTATGACAAGACGTTGTTTGTTTTCATCCCACCAAGGGCAAACTCGTATCTCAGTTGCCGGAGTAGACCCCAAATGCATCCACTTTATCTTCTGGGTCGAAACTGCTTGCCCGTTCGTCGGGTTGCATTTTAGGCAAATTAGGACGTGAAATGTGACTACTAGCAGGAATAGTGTCGTATTGGAGCATTGTCTTAAGGTGTAATGGAATACCCCTTAGTGGCATAATGCTCGTCTATTGTTATGCCCAAGGTTCTTGCTATTTCATATTTTTTCTAGGTTTATTGTTCATACGAAAAATGGGAGTCGACTGGCTGTGTCTGGTTTGGGCAATCCACGTGGTCCGCATCATACAAAGCTTGTCCAAGATGCGATAGCGAGTTTGACAACGCTTGTTCACCTGCGTGCGTGTTGTGATGACAATATGCAAGACCAGGTGAGTGGTTGATGTTGGAGGCATTTGGCGGTCTGTAGACGTTAACTGTCTCGACTCAGCCGTAAGGCGCAACTCTCTGCTAAATGAACGAATATTTTGGTGTGAAGTTACTTACTCTGTGTATCTGCTTATCAAGTAGCCGCATGGGGGTGAACGACAAAGTAAGTTAGTGGGCAGAGAACCAACAAGTGGGCGCCTACCCGCTGTAAGTGTTCATGAATCTGGGCCCGAGTAGCCTGGTGCCTACGTTGTGGATTTACGTTTGGATGAAGCTATGTTCGATCCTCTATTAGTGCCCTGATATCAGCTACTGGTCCCCTGGTTGATAAGTTGCAGACCTGGTGTTCCATAAATAAAGACGAGGAATTTACTTTTGGACCAACAAGTGCGTATGATTCATTAAGATCCCGAACGTTTGTAAGCAGTCGTATTCTACGCTGACCGCCTCTTGTGGTAGGATGAGTTGGTACTCCGATTCCAAGTTCTATTCCAGAAACCGATCCTGCATGCCATGCTGTGACCCAAACCGCTCCTATCGAACCCGATAGTGCCGATCCATGTATTCAGTTTTCCTTTTTTACGGCTGCACTACCCCGGGCGTTCCAAAGGTGCCTGTGCGAGTGTGCACTGGAAATTCCAGTAAATTACCATTCTTAAAAAAAATAAGCCACACATGTTGCAGCTTCTAACACGGAGGTCCAGGACAGTGCTCGTCAGACCTCTAACCATTGACCAACCTGGTATAAGAGGCTCTGCGAGTGTCGCACGCGCGCCCCCAGTATCGCTCAGGTGGTCTTGGTGACACCTAAATCGCCCAACTTTGCTAAGGTCCAATTTCCTCGCGACGTTCGCTATTCTGATTGTAGTGTGATGCACGAATCTGTAAGGCTCATGTTGCGTTTTCTACTTTAAGACACCTATTGAGGAAAGCGGTTTATTCCTAAATCTCAACGGGCGTGTTTATCAGGCTATAGTACGGGCTGTTTTTGTTCTACGCTATGAGACGTGGCCTCTGCGAGCAGCAGAACTGCGACGTCTACAGGTCTTCGCCAAACGTTTTCTCACAACCGTAGCTCGTGTTGGCTGGTGCGGGCGAATCCGCAACAAGACAGTTAGAAAACGAGTGTTCAGTTGTGCAACATGAAATTAATTCGGTGAAAATGTCTAGTATCAAAAGCTGCGTTAACCAGGCCATATGTTGCACATACCGAACCATCGTTTGGCGAAGAGAGTGCTGTTTTCCTTTTCCAATTCAGAGTTGTTCAAGCAGAACCATTGCCAACTTATGACCTGGCAGAAGGACATGAAATCGATTACGAACTGTCTGGGTACTGTCGGTGTGACTTGGCTTACCAGTGGGTTCCACCTGGTCCCCTTGTGCATGGTTAGAGACGTTGCAAGATACACCTGCTAATTGATGTGAATGGCGTTGTTGTTGTCGTCAGTTTCTGTCAAAAGTGCTTGAATGCATGTCTCGAGATGTATGCACCTCAGATTGATTGTGGTAGACTACCACTTAATCCCTTCCCGGTCCATCTTCATTCTTTTCACAATAAGGCTTTCAAATAAATTACGGTTGTACGATACCGAAGCATCGGTGTCCAACGGTGATGTTGTTCTCTCGATGGTACTGATTACCAGCATATCAAGTGCCGCTTAGGTTGGTGCTACTGCTGAATGAGTAGTTCGGTGCGGTGAAGTTGAAAACCTCTCTTCATTCTCGCTCCGTTTTCTGGAACCAGTGGTTCGTCGGACCATCATAGTAGGTGAACAAGTAGACATTGGGGTTAGTTTAAACCCCAACTACAACATTCTGGTCTCGTAACCGTTTAACATTTTACCGGTGGCCTTTCCTCCTAGTCTCCGACTGCTATCACTCAACGCATTGCGGACTTTTCAACATCCACTATATCTTGAGGCTCCCAAGCTTGAAAACTGTTTCTTGATTCTCTCTGCACAAGTGCTAACTGAATTAAGCACTGTCGCATTTCTGGCTACTTCCTGTGCTGAATCGAACATTGTAGTTGAATAGTTTCCATATCGAACATTGCCTTTCTCAAGGCTTTGGTACTGAGGTTGTCTTTCCTCATTCCTGCTTTACCGCAGTCTGCTCAGCTGTCGAATTATCGTTTCAGATGCATAACAATATGCTTACCGTACTGTCTGCTTCTCACGTGCCAATAACTCGTCACAGCGGCTTTTGTTGTCTCCCGTATCAACCCAGGTGGTACCAAAACAAACGGTCACCGGTGCGTTCGTAAACATTTTTGACACCCGGTGGTTGCACATTGCAATTGTGTGGGATTAGGGGATTCTACCCAGACGTATCACACGGGCTTTGCTAGGTCACGTGGTCTTTAGATAGAATAGACACGCTTGACATTGTCATACTGTTACAACAGGAGGTCCCCTCCATATGACATTCTGGAGCAAACGTGCACTTCACTTTTCTGGCAAGTGGTATACTTTGGGTGATTAGATGAGACGATTCCCGGCTACGTCTGGGATTGGATCGTATTCTTTGATTGTTTATATTTTCGTATCAGTGTTTTTGTGCACTGTAAACAAAATTCCCTCAGGCAGGACAATACACCTGACTCTCAGTGAATCTATCCGTTCTCCATCCAACTTAGTTTGTCCTTCCTATGGCACTGGCCTCTGGGCGATCCGAAATCCGTACAGGACCCCTGACGTTGCACACGAAGACGGCTATTTACGTTGTCGAGCAGCTACTCGGAGTAAGTTCTTACATCTGCTGCTCAGTGTCGTCGATTCCACTGTTTAGTCTTCTGTAAGGTTATTAGACCTAACTACCCCGCTTCAAGTTTAGTCTCAACCATATATTTTGAAAGTCCTTAGGTCGGCTGTTGTTCGACTGGTCCCCTGGTTGACTTTTCGGGTATTCTATTCTATTCTGAGGAAACCTTACGGTATTTCAGCCTGCAGGCTTCCGTTGGGTTGCGTTACAGCAGTACATTGAAAGTTCCGCAGCTGAATTCTTTATGCTTGGATTCTGCTTTTCACTGTTTTGGTCACGGTTTTGGTAATATTTTGTTTATGGGAATAGATGGCTGTTACTAGGGCCCAGTCCATACTGATTGGCGTGCAGTGGCCGACGACTGGCTGTGAGTGTGTCTGCTTGAGTTCCGCTGGGCTATGAGTGACCGAAAGGAACCCAAAGCTGAAAATTCAGAATCCCTTCGCCTAAAAAGTAAACTTATCTGCTCGGAGAGGAATAAATTCCTTCATCCACATTGGTCTTCCTGTGAGATGTAGTCATTCAAGCTGCCGGCCAGTACCAGATCATGTGAAACGAACTGTGAGGTTGAAGTGACACTGTTCTCCGCGTTCAAGTTAAGCACACTGTTTGGCTGCTAGCTATTTAACGGCGTATACTACTATTGAAGCATGCGAGTAGTCTGTGGCCGTGTCGAAGCTCCGCCCCGCGTCTGATGGAAGGTGAATTTTATCACGGAACTTGTGGAACTGCTTTGCAGTGTTCCTCTAGAATTGTGTAATAGTCAAAGAATGTCAAGACGCGTGAGAATGTTCAATTTTTAAAAAACTGTTTGCTTATGAGACGTTTACTTTCCTTCCAATAGCTTGTAGCTGTTTAGTTGGTGTTTGCCAATAAAAAAATTTCACAGCGAAGGGTTTTCCTCCTTTCACCTGTAGCTCAGTGATAAAAGACGGCCACCCACCACATTTGAGTACCAAACAACTCAATAGATTCTTGTTCTTCCATAAACACACAGTTTTTTCCTAGTATAAAGTTGACTACAGAATGAGAGAAATAATTGTGTTACTATGGTAAACAAGAAAAACCCACTGCCCAAAAGCCCTCGTGCAAAGTAACTGGTCGACTTGAACAAGGTTAGAACTTGAACAGCTAACCAAATGCAAGTAATGAAAACAAAAACACAAACTTCCTTGAGTGGGACAGAAGCCTGTGACGTATCGCTTACTGGACGAGCGCTGTACCAACTGGGCTAAAGCGGATGTTGCCCTACGTCGCACACATGTAACTAATCTTGAGTAAGAAAATAACCACGGATATTGCAACCAGAAAGGTAAACGCCCTTGGAGAGGGCTGTTACTCCGGTCCCCTTCATTGTACCTCCAATTCGTGGTTGTGATCCACAGTTATCGTGGCCAGGCTAACCTTCGAATCAATTCGATGTACATCATATACGTATACTTTTATATTCTATATATATATATATATATACTAATTTAACCCAACATTTCCCATCCTGCAGGTTAAATTCTCCATCACTGATTTGGAAGATGGCGCGTCAGTAATGATGTGTGATGGAATCGGACAAAAGGCTTACACATGAACCGCGAGCCGGTAAAATATGTATTGTTTGTCATGGTTACCACTTGCTTCCTTAAGCGTCTCAAATGACCCTCTTGACTACTCGTTCTGTGCCCGAGATGGTTATGATTGCTGTCTACAATTTTCCTGCGTCAATGGCTGTGCAACTGCAGAATTCCATGTGACCGGTGTATGCTTCTAGCCATTTTTTCTTGGCCTTATCCTCATTGTTTCTTTCTTTGCTTTCTCACTTTGCTCCATTTGCTTTGTGAGTACCGCCGGTAGAATGATGGGTCATTTCCGGATCAGGTGGCGGGTCGCACGCCCACATTCGCATCAGCTTCCACATGTACCCAGTCTGGAACCCAGTTGGGCACAACCGATTGGACCGGATTACTTACTGCCCTTCGAAGCATCCAATAATGCGTGTCATCTCTAAATTCAGAATGCTTGGTTCTGTGCCAGACAATGCGCATTCAAACTGTCACGGCTGTGCGTTCAGTAGGAAGGATGGACTGCGGAGTTCTAGGGCGTTAGGATAGCGGAGCTGGTTACTTGACTTATACGTTTTCACAATATCAGCAAATATTTACTTCTTAGTCGGAAAATCTTGTGGTATAACATTAACATCATAGATGGCCAACTCACTCTAGATTATAACAGCGTCCCCCTTAATATCTATCTTTAAGTACGATATTTCCAAGGTCTAATCCGGGACGCAGACGGCAGTAATAAACAGCTGCGTGTTCTCCCAAACGAGCTATAAACAGCAGGGGAACCCACGCCACACGGGTCTTGAAATGAACAAGAGGATAAAAAGGCGTGGACATTGAATGGGATGTCGTACGCTTTCTGTGTGCACGCCCGTAATCACTTAGTCTATGTGCGTAATTTTCCTCGAACACTCACTTAACTAATGGGGGACGGCTCAGTGGTTGGAGTGCGAATTTTCTCCAACCAGAGGTTTGTGGTTCCGACCTCTGCATCTTGACTTCTGTCCAGGCTTGGGCAACTTGTCAGTACCCCAGTCCTCGTTCGTCCTCGGATGGCATCACAGCTAGGCACCGAAAGGGTGCTACAACTGGGGTGGCTGTTGAGTCCTCTATTCACAATTTCCCATTCACGCACATTTTTGCACTATAAAAAAACTACCAGTTTGAAGTAGCTAGTTCGCAATAGAAGCTACTTATACCAACTGCTTCTGATTTTGGACAAGGTCTGTCTGACCGGGGCCTCTGCTGGGGGGATGCAAATCGCGGGAGCGAAATGTCGAAGATGTCGCGCGTCATGTTTTCTACATTTTGATTAGATTAAGTGACTTGCACAAGGACATTGGAGGATAAGGACGGTCACTGGAGGTTCGAAGTTCGGAGTACACTGACTGACACGATTCGGATTAAAAGCCGATGAGCCTACTGTTCACCAACATCTTTAGCCATAATGGTGTTACGCGATGGGTGGTCAAAGTCGAATACGCATTTCATGCCCGCGTCCTTAGCTCGCGCCAAAACAAAACAGGTGCGAGTAGTTCAGTAATTTACACATCCTGCCAATATCACTGTTTGGTCTTATCAGCATGGCGAATCCTACAGCTATTGTCTGAGCTAAACTGGTCACTCTCCCAATACTCCAGTGGGTGGATGGCGTAATGGCTGATTGAATGTACCAAGGAATGTATGTTTTCCAGTTCACCGGCCGTTTTTCATCATCACGACACGTTTTGTGCACCCACAAGTCTTACAGTTGCAAATCATCGCACGGTAGCTGTGATCCCACCACGCATGGACTATGAAATATTAGGCCATAGGCAACGAGCAAATAGCGCGGGCGCATGTTTCTCAGTTTGCCGCATATATATATATATATATATATCATACGTAGTAATCCTCAGCTGTTTTCTCAGGGAATCGTCAATCACGACTGATGGGGACAAGAAGGGGTTCCACTGGATCCCATTTTACAGCGAGGATTATTTTGTTATAGATAAGTCAGTTGGTAATATATCCAATTCCCTTGTGTTCTATCAGCGTAGGTTCAAAATTGCGAAACTGAGTGGGGATTCATTTCCATAGTGATGTATGTTATTGGTCGGAATAATGCCTTCGACCTATCTAAGAAATCGTCACTCGAAGAGCCAGTCAACACATGACCATGTGATTTGAATTCCACGATGGGAGAGTGAGTGACACTATATCCTTTCTAACTGTGTGTTAATCATATTGATAATCAGCTGCTTACGACCGAACTGTTAGATGTTTAGGGGTCTAGCTGGGGGTTATGGATTCGAAACCGCGTGGAATTTCGTGAGATATACTCTGTGATTGTTCCTCATAACAAAGACAGTTTTACCCTGTTCCTCGGCTTTGTAGTATAGATTGGCTTCACTTACAGAATAGAGCCTTAATTCGAAATCGAAATGGGTGTTTAAACAACCCTCCTAATACACAGACAGTCTTTAAAGAGAGTAAACAAATTTTTTCCACACCCTTATATTCCCCCCTTTATTAGCGTGACAGTAGGTTGCCAGTAGATTTCCAGACAGATAATTCATGGGTGTAATTGGTATGCTGTGGCTTGCATGATTTTCGAAGTTGTGCACCCTAACTGAAGCCATAAAATTTGTGCCAGCAGTCAGTTAATACGTTGGAGCACTCAGATCTCTCAAATAGCACAGAAAGACTGAGACCGTTCGTGGATGAAAAAACAGTGCGTGCATTTACTCTCAAAGACAGTTATGTTGCCAGTAAAGACAGCGGTTCAATCGCAAGCCAAGGAGAGCAGGTGTACCTTAGTGAGACAATCGCCTAGCTAACCAGTGAAGATGAAAACACGCAGATGGATTCCTGAAGCCACTTGGTTCAGATGGGTAAAACATAAACCTCTCAACAAGCACGAATTCATACTTGTGCCAAATGATTCAAGGAAAAATATCAGAGTACTGGAACCCTGTGGAGTGGAAACGCTCTGCCTGTATCTGGCCTTCGTGCTTAGCCGGTAAGTCGAACACAGAGAGACCTTTGTGCAATTTCAGCTAGGTTTCCAGAGAGCAGGGTGCGAAGAACAAACCTTTAGTATATGGACAACTAAAACGATAATAATAATAATAATAATAGATCACTCGTTGTTAACTTTTGGTTTTATGGTGTGGCTAGAGGAGGATATCGGTGATGAAATGCTAGCAGGTTGCCGAAGTTTAGCTAGTTACAGTCGAAAAGCCAGGTTTGGGTTGCAGCGAGGGACCTTAAAGATAACAGTTTTGTGCCTTAATCGTTCAGCTATCTTGAGAGCCTTTAAGAATGTTAGAACATTAGCCGTACTTCCTTACCCGAAGACCGTGTCCGAATCTGTCAATCGTTAGCCAGTAACAAAATGCCCGTGCAGCTGAAGAATAACTTGAATACTTTAGTCTTTAAAAGGTTTGTACGTTTGTACATTTCACTCACTGCAGATCATTTGATAAATTGATGAGGATCAGACTGCCATATTCTGTGATGTGGGATTGTTTTTGGCAATCAAATGAAGTGAAAAGTTAGGCAGTAAGGCATGGAAATACAGATACTGCAAAATATTGGACGACTAAACATCATTCACAGCTCTCCACTGATACAGGCGAAAGCAGCCCGCACCACTCGCTCTGTGCAACCAGACTGATACCCATCTGGACAGTTCACAGGCTGTTGCGAACATCTTTCGGGAACTCTTCGTCACTGGCATAGAATGCGACTGAGATCTACTGACAAATTCAGCGCGATGGGACCTAAACAGGTTCACCTGCGCATTATAAAAGAACCGGTGAAAGGTAAAGGTACTTCATGATCCCTTTTAGCATACTCTTATTTGTAAAGTCACCAGATACATGACAAACGGCTCCGATGATGCCTGAATTTTAGGGAGAAGACAAACGTCTACAAATCCATTACGGACAAAAAATTTCGAACGCATCCTGAAAATGACTGTTATCTATCACTTATTACAAAACCGCTTGATCTCTTCAGCTCATTAGACCGGGCGTACGTTACGAACTTTCTAGTATTTACGTATGGTCTGTCGGACGCATACATAGTGATACGGGGCGTTCAGTAGTAGTCCTCGTAAATTTCTGTTGCACAACCACAATGACCTACGGAATGCGCGAAAACCTGCATGGATCGATCACATTTTTCTTAGAAAGTTGCCCAGGGCAAAGCATCACCACCACCACACACACACACTGTTGCATTCCAACCAAAAAGCTTATTCAATGACATTTAAAGCCTTAACGTGAAAAAAGGATAAGATGGAGAAGAGATGCGGTGCTTACCTACCACAAACATTCTAAGGAACCTACACCCCAAACGCTCAATCAATGCAAGCGCCACCGACATCTGTTCGGCGTCATTTTTGCGACGTACAGGAAGGGTCTAGTGGGCTTTGTTTTGGAAGGCGGACCACACCCAAAACCAAACTCCTCATAACCCTTCTGAAAATTTACACTTTGTCCAGCTGACACGGCACCATTTTGGTGCAGGTGCGCTCGTCTCGGTAGACAGTGATTCAGCAAGGCCGATGATGCTGGATTTTTTCTGCGACAGAATTACCTGCAACGTAGCCCAACTCCCGTTTTCTAAATACTTTGCTACGAATTTTCCGACGCAGCCCAATTATTTTGTCGGTTATCAACATGTACGAAATCAGCCAGGTTGTCTGATAAGGCGTGAAACCGGGTAGCCACTTATTCAAGTACATAGGTTTGATGTAGGTGTCGTCGAAACAAGTCTGTGGATGTCATTAACCACCGGTGAGTTGATCTCCGACATCTCCATCCAAGAAGACGAAAGATGTCGACCCGAATGAGGTCAGTGGTTAGCACTTTCACATCCCGTAGCTAGGTCGTGGACAGTCCACTTCTCGCTCTTTTCTGCTAGGCACAGGACTGTAGCTAGGTCGTGGACAGCCCATTTCTCGCTCTTTTCTGCTAGGCACAGGACTGGACAAAATTAGCTTCGAGACGAGGGCGGTTTTCTGACATGCAAAGCGCATATCCTAACCAGCGTGATTTAAGAGGCATAAAAAACCTTCCTGAACCCATCTGGTGCACTGCTAGTTCGATGTTCTCAACAGACCCGGCCAATGTTCCGGGGATACCGGCGGTAAAACACAGTTTTCGTACATCAACTGTATGTGTGGACCATGCTGCTGATCCGTGCGACAGTGTGGAACGCATAGTGTACACTCTGCCGTTGACAGTCAAACTCCCACACCGCCGCCATAATTGTTGGAGGTTGGCGGAAGCTCTCATGAGCTTTCTGATTCGAGAAGCGGTCCCATCTCCAGCCAGTCCAACTGCCCATATCGAACGGCTGATCTGTAAGCACGAGAATTGGGTTCGATCCAACCCGAACTTTAGGGTTAGCGAGCGTGAATAATTTACCACAACTTGAGGCATAATTAATTGGGTCATTTAAAAGGATTCATAGATAGGAGAGCAATGTCATCTGAACAAATGTTCTGGGGTCCGATCCCACAGATTTTGGAGTCACGGAAGGAAAAGGTAATCAGCACTTTTGACAAGAAAATGTCAAAATGCGATTGGGTTTTTTTTCTGCTGCAAGGCCAATGACAAAATACCCTTCCACTGCTCAACAATTCCTGTGTGTCGTATTCTCCAACTATTAGCACGACCTCGACCGCGTGCTTCCGAACACGAACACTTTTTTCCGTAACTTTCTGACCACCAGGGTTTCAACGACCTTTAAAAGCCCATCTTGTCATTTCACTTGATGATAGGCGTGAACGAAATGGAGTGAGCACCATTTCTTGCAGGAAAGCTCTCAGGGTTTTCCCCACACACTTTCACGAGCCCGGAAGTGAATGCAAGGATGGGACATTTTCCAGGAACATATGGTCCTCACTGACCATCGGCAGAATCAGACACACTGTTGCAGCGAAGGAACACGATTATTGGTTTCCCCTACATGTGACTCTGAGTTACACCTGATGGAGCCCGAAAGAGTGATCAATGCAACGTCTACTAGGTGGAAGGCCCACTTGGTGATCACCAGTCAAGGTTTGGTGTGCCATTTTAAAACTAGTAATTGGTGACTAAAGAGGCCTTGTTAAACAGGCAATCGACTTGACACCTCTGTGGTCACTACACCTACTGCAAGTACCCTTTTGGAGATTGGCGATATTACAAACTCACCTCAATTGTCTTGGATAGCCCCAATTCCTCAGACAGGCGCAAATAGATAAGGCATTTACGAACTGCGGATTTCACCGTATTTTTTGAACAATGTATCCGGAAGTTTATGGGGACCAGAAGCTGGGATGCGTTATTGAGGATATTGTTATACTAAACTGCAAAACGTAGTGCCAGGGTCCGACTAACGGAAAGAGATACTCAATAGGAACACAGCAGCTTTATCGCGAACAAGCAAGCAAAAAATTACCAAAAAGACTTCGAAAACTATGGGGCGAGAAAAGCAGAATTTCACAAAGAACGATAACACTTTCTTAGGCGCAACATACTATTCAGAATGCTGCCAAAAACTCTCCTTATGGAACCCGAAGATTGCTTTAAAATGCCACCATCCTGATAAATTCCCTTTGGATCTTTTGTTTGCCGCACATCTCACTTTTAATTTCGGCTCTTCGTAGTTCTTCCTCAGCTAGTGGTTGGGCTAAATAACTGTGATCATCAGTGTTTGTGTATGGATTTTTGTCATTTTTGCAAAGCATTTTCGGGAAAGATTCCGGAAGTTCACGTCTTAACTACCAAATATCTTTTCTTCGCGGGGATGTTGTATTTGCTGTTTTATGGAGATAAATCGAACCACCTAAATTGATGTGATATTTTTGTGTTTCCTTTCTGGTGCTTGCTTCCTAATTTTTTGGAGCTGCAATTATCTATGTCTTACAGCTAGGGTAACCATCTTGACTTGTGATGCACAAAGGCACACATGTTTGCGTGCTACATTCGATGATTCAAAAACCAACCATGCGGTTGGTTCATTAATTAGTTACTGACTTACTTAATTACTTGTTACTTACGTTGTTGTTGTTGATGGCCTAAATGCATTGTTGTATTTTGGTTTTTGAGGAAGCTGAGTTTAGCGCATGAAACATCTATGATATTGTTGCCCCATTGATGCTTCGATCACACCATCAGTCTGAGTTCATCGAGCATAAATCATCATCTTGTCGCAGTTTAGTGGCGGAAATCGTCGAGAACGTTTATCCCCAACTGTCACGAACTAAAGGTATTTTCAGCTCTGCTGGGAATCCCGCTCACAGTGGCCGCAGCCCTGTATACTATGATTATTACAACCATGACATATGCAAAAAACAGCACTGAACAATCTTCCGACAACAGTGGTGAATTCCGAGGGTGTTTTTGTGGCTTGTATAATTTGGACTAAATTTACGGTTATTAGTGTTATTATTATTATTACAATTATTATTATTATTGACGGATCGTAGGCTAATGCCCGTATACGGGTTTACTATAGGAAAAAAACTGTTCGGCCGCAACACCCTTTCGGTGCCTAGTCGCCATGCCACTCGAGGGAAGCATGAGGGCTGGGATACTGTCAGGTTGCCCAAGCCTAGACAGGGGAAGTCGGGAGGCAGATGTCGGGTTCGAACCATGGACCTTCCGGTCAGTAAATTCGCGCTCCTACCACTTGAACCCTCTCGCCCCCGTCTACTGTAGGACGTAAAACATTCTGGAAAAAGGTTCTGCAAAGGTCCTCTTTTGGGTTTTTGACTGCTGCAGCATGTCAGAAAGCCGACCACTATATAAAGACCAAAACTAATTCTCTGAAACCACAGTTTTTCCGTGCCGAGAATTTTGTAAATGTGATGCCCATTCCGACAAAACATTCCAGTGGCTGAATGGACAAACTTTCAAAGTCATGAAATACCTCGATTCCGGAAATTCTGTGTTAATCTTAGCTGCAACTTTCCTATGCTTGCGGCAAATTGAAGTAATGCCTTTTTTATCAACACAGAAGGATAGTCGAAAAAGATTTTCGTGCTACAGCTTCAATCGAAAACTGCGTACACATACTCGGCATGAAACATTTATGTGAGCCACAAAAATACTTTCGAATCTTGCTGATTTTATTGAAGTTATAGTCATGCACACTAATCATACTATTTGGACGCCCTGGCCAAGTATGCGGCTTGCCAATGGGTAGGAAACACGAAACTGATGAGCTTGAATAGGACCTATTCTGCGAGAGCACCATCAAGCCATCATTAAGAATGCACATCTGTATAAATGTGCCTAGTAAACTAAGCCTAAGCGTAAGCTGAGCTGGTGTGGCACATCAAGACCACGTGATCTTTGTGGTACTAGCAACACCAAAGCCAACAAAAAAAACTTGGGCACACTTCATTTTCCTTGCAAATATATGAACAAGAAACAATTTAACCATTCGCGTACTCGATCCATATCCGATCACAAGTGCCCAACGATGAAGAGCGACGGGTTCTCGCAGCTCAACTACGCCGATTAAAGATGGATTGTTTGGTCATTGCCATTTGGGAACTTTTTGTAACAAGAAAATAGACTCCCACCGCCTCGCTAAGATAGCCGACCTCATCGCGAATCGCTAGTGTTGGTTTGGAAAGGTAAAATAAGTCTGGAATATTTGATCGCTTGTCCAACAATGAATATTTTAACCGACTCACACTTTTAACTACTGAGAGACCGAAGTAGTTCATAACTGCTGCATTCTTCGTTTCGATATCGGTGGCAGTCTCCGAAGCTCTGCTTCTTCGAAACGCAGGGACTTTTCTTCCAACGGCGGGCGCGTGTATGTCTGAGGTATGTTTCGTCGATTCTATAGGGAAATGGTGCCTCCTGAATCTGATTCTGGAACCTTCGAAATAGGGCGTGCAATTATAGCACAGTGTGCACTGCAAACCGCAATGTTTACGCTAGCCAGGATACAAATACTTGCGTTCCTCAACCAGATAAGAAACTTAGCAAAATCCACGTGCATCAACAGCAATTGAGATACCAAGATTTATTTTGTGTTTACAGAACAAAAAGTGCAATATTTCTGCAGCTAAAGAAAATCTGGTGGTTAAAACATGAAATTTGTGAAATCGCCCGACTCATTTTGAAAGTAACTTAAAAATAACGGAGACCATTATGGAACC
Organism: Clonorchis sinensis; assembly: GCA_003604175.2. NCBI lineage: Eukaryota > Metazoa > Platyhelminthes > Trematoda > Opisthorchiida > Opisthorchiidae > Clonorchis > Clonorchis sinensis. Next base: position 42,109,257 of record CM030370.1, read on the forward strand.
CGAAGACCAGCCGAGTGACAACCACTAATTAGCACACTTTTACTTGAAATTCGTACCGTAAAATCGATTCAGACAAATTTACTAAGATGGCGGTAGTCTAAAATAATCTTGGGGTTTTGTAAGCATACCAAGATGGGCTACATTTTCGTGTGAAATACTGCCTCACGCGCTTTATGATTCCCGAGAAAATTCTGAGTATCCATCTGGGAATCGACGCTTCCATTTCAAGACCTTCAACCCTTTTGATGGTTGTCCTGACTTAATACCTATAAAAGTCTTGACGTTGAAAACCTTACAGTTCTGAAAATACCAAGTTCTGTTCACACCACACCTGATGATCGGCCGCAATGTAACAAAAAATGTCGCCGTATTTGAAGTGTACTTCTGACCTTGATTCAAAGCTGTTCGGCCAGGGTTGGGTGCCTGGTTTGTATTGATCCCGGGGTATACCTCAGTATTCGAATATCTCAGTTGTCAGATGAGCACTGGACGAAATACTTGAGAGGTACGGCGATCATCGAGGTCACCAGTCGTAAACAGATCACGAAGAGTCTTAATGATGGAGTGGCCACTTGCCACAAAGAACGCATCGTACAGTGTCTCCATGCAAGCTTTCAACGCTTTGGTGGGTTGTAAGCTTTGTATAACTTGGGAAAATATGACTGACTGTGACGTGATTGCATTAGTGTAAACCGGACTTCAGTCCAGTGGAAGCAAACTGTGGCTTCCGGAGGTTGAAGTACGGTGAACAAAAGATGATAACGTCCACTATTCCCAGCAGAATGATACAACTAGCTGAACAGTCTTGAGTATTCAGCCTAAGCTGCAGGAAAATTTGGCTACCTCTCGAAACCAATGAAGAGGGCCAAAGTGATCTACAAACTTCAGTGTAATGACTGCAGCAAACAGTACTTTGACAGGACCAACACAAACTTCCAAGCAGAAGACATGACTTAGTATCACTTGTCTCAATTCACGAGGTCCGAGAAAGTCACCGGTTCAATTTGTATAATGTTCAACTAATTAGTCACGAAAGAAAAAAAAAGGGAGCGGCGATGCGCTACACAAAACTGAATCAGTAAGCACATCTATATCGATCCAGTCTATCAGTCCCAAGGAACAGAAGAAATACACAGTTGTGTGAATCTGAACCACATGGTAAATCAAACAACCTGACGACAACTAATAGACTAGTCGAATCAAAGGAAGAATACCAGTAAAGTGTAACAAAATCAGACCACGGGGCAAGAGAGAAACCGTCCAATCCCAACATGGGAAAAGAACTGTTGAGTTGGAGGCGCCCAACGTACCAACCAGATAAAAGTAAAGTAGATCGCAATGTAATTCAGGTTCCAAGCCGCCGAAACAAAATACGCTAAAGCCGCCTCCAGATCATCAGACAATTTAGAAATTATATAAACAGTCTGACAAGGTGGAATTTCTCCATTCAACCCCACACTGACGATGTCACCTCGACTGATGATGGAACGGCTGCAATCCAGCAACCGCGCTCGGCGAACAGATGAACAACTAAGCTGTTTCAATACATTACACAGGATTTTAAGAGGACCACTCATGCACACCGTGTCAGACAGTTTAAAAAAGGTAGGCGATTATCCTAAATTCCTTGAAAGTTAAGGCTTAGCAGGACATATCCTGAGTTCGAAATTGACAAACCAGACTTTAAGTGCCACCATTTAGGTGGTGTTGTGCACAGGGTAATTTTAAATGATATTGGAATAACTCGGTCGGATGAGCTTGGTGCGGAAACAAACCGGCAGGATCAGACGTGCATTCAACAGGTTACTGGTACAAATGTAGACTGTGACGTTAAAGTCACGGAATGGTGCCGCGTATACGACTGCAACTAAGGGGGGAATAGGTTTACCATAAATTTGAACACTGCCACAAGCTGCTGTGCAAGAATTGACAGCAAAACTAAATTTAACCGTCGAAGAATTTACACCACAATCTCAAAAACAAGGTTTTTTCTACAGACAGTGTAGAGATGTGGTGAAAAATAGTGAATGCCAGCTGCCTACGACTTTGTTGTTCCCTAATTTCAGACATAATGCCTTCTTCAGTAATTTTACGGGAAGTACAAGAAAACCTAACGAAGAGTGGATTGAATCCAAATGTTCCACGTTACCTAATCATCCATATGCATGTATTCAATTTCAGGATAAGGTTACTGACAGGCTTGTTGACAGGACGTTGCATACAGCCAATCCTTGCAGCGGCAAAACCGATTGCAGTTGTGGTTTAGTTGGTTTGTAGGACTGGAGTGTAAAAGTGACTGGTGACAGCGTTGCTGATGTTACCACGGCGGGTCAAGATCAGTCATGAAATCAAGTTGAAAGATCGAATTCAAAACATATAACCCTCTAGCTAAAAAATGTGGGACAACAAAAGAACACTGATGGAGATGCGAAGACCGCAGGCACCTTACTCAGGTCCACGTCTTGATAAGCCCGCCGCACTAAGAAGATCCTAGAGAAACACCTGTGAAAACAACTATGTTAAATGCCCCGATGCTGTGAAATCCCGTGATAATGCTCTGATATGCTATCTTTGTGATAGATGAGAACATAAATTGCTGGACGATAAATCAGCATCTGCAATCCCAAATTTTTAATTCTGGTAGTCGGCAGCTAATGTACACATGAAGGTGACATTCCAAGCCATAACTGAGGAGGCAGCACGTAGCGTTTTGAGACCAATGAGCTGACTGCCCCGCACGGATCTAATATCCAAGATACAGGTATCGTGGAACCCCAGTGCACCTAAACTCATCAAACATTTACAGTCTGGTGGCGGAAAAATGCAAGCGGCGATGCAGTTGGTGCCGTAGAAACTGTAGCTCAATCAAGCGCAGTGTTGAATGTTCGCGAGGTAGCTGGAGAATCACGTCATAAAGAGGTCAAAAGAAGAAATGGATTTTAAAAAGTAACTAAAGACTATACTGTAAAACTGGTCGTCCCAAATGCGAATCACCCTAATAAGAAGGACATCACTTCAGTTGCGATCATTGTGAGTACTTGGACTCCTATCGATTTCAGGAGATTTTCTGCTACTCCGGTGACCAACTGACTGGTAAGGAGCATCCAGAAGGTGCTGATGACAACTTACTCGTCTTCTGGTGAAGTGCACTGCTGTTTCGCGCATCAATCTCCTATGGAGTAGTATGATAATGATGCACGGTCTTTGAGGGCAGTTATCACTAAGCTGCTTGAGCCCGGTGAGGCAGGTGGTACTACCAGCCGTGTGATTAGGGCTGGTAACCAAGAAGACATAGAAAAGCTTAGACTATTAGACTCGAATATCGGCCTTTTTAGATTCTTGTCTTGCAGCATTAACCTTCAGAATGAAAGCAATCTAAGCCTCACAGATACCATCATGAATAGTACATCTCATTAGGGTTGGGAAACACTCCCGATCTTTAATGTCGGCTAGTACAGAGTGCCGGTTGTCGACTGGAACATCAGCCCGAAGGCAGTCATTGCCAACTTTAGAAAGCCTCCTTCTAGAAGTAGCGGGAGAAAAAACCAACGGTTATTCACCGTGGTATACATAACTATCACGCAACCAATAACGTTCTTGCATCAAGACTGTCAGCTTCACTGTGTAGCTCTCCTTTCCTGCCATATTGCATTTGTCATCAATGCACAGACTGGCCATTGTCTCCAATGCGTGGCTCTCACTCCCGTATTCTTCTTATCCAAGGTGAAAGAATTTATAGGAGCTGTAACGATTGGACTTTGATACACGGTTTGTGAGCTGAGCAATAACTAAACTGAACTAACCTGAACTGCACTGAATCGAAGTAAACTGAATTGAAATGAAATTAACAGAGGAGAAACTGAAGGCTAGCGAATGGTACAGCCTATCAGCGAAACTTCTCGTGAGGTAGGAGGACAGTGAAAGTCTTGCTCCGAACTTCCGTCTAATTTTCCATTCGAAAGCATTCCATTGACTCCTATAATCGAGCCGTAATTCACTAGTGACTCCATAGAGTATATGGTCTTCTTGAAGTATGGAACGATTGTACGAGCATACCTAATGTGTAACGAACGGACTTCCCGTGTTTCTTACCCTCATGGCCGGCTCAAAGCACTGGTCAATACCTTTCTAAAATTACCCAAACTATCTGTATAAGAATCATTGGAACGAAAATTCGTTACTCCGAGATGCGCAAGAGCAAGCAAGTGCAAACCACAGTGATTATACCGCAGTCTACACCGTCTTCTTAACTTACGAAGAAGACAGGGTTCACCCGCTTCACAGATGTCAGCGAATTAATCATATATCCATTATGAAAAACAAACGTCAACACTGCGAAGCCGATTTGATATCTGGTGCATTAGGAAAAACTCGGAGTGTTTACAGCTACATTAGTCATCGCCTTCTTAGTTCGGAGGAGCAGCCAACAAACCTTGCTGAGGAAGGCTAGGTTGCAGAGGGTGTAAATTCTAAACTCACCCTAATTCCCGAGTACTTTGCCTCCGTTTTATTGGAGGCATTTATTACGCTTGGTTGAGACAGCAGCGCCATGGCGTTACAAGGTCAAGCTCCGTAAATAACTTGATTTCGTAGTTTGTTGTCCCACTGAAATAAGGTCAATAATACTATCACTAATCAAGTTTAGATTTCCGACAAACTAATCGGCCAAAGCACAAAAATGAGCCTTGATCGTTGCACTGTTTTTATTTACTTATATGCGTTTGCCTGTCCACAAGCCCGATGATATACTTATCCTAACTTTGAACTCAAGTGTACAGAAGTAGCAGACAAAAAAATTTTGAAACCGCTGAATCCATAGTTGGAAGCAGTCGGGTGCAACCTTTTTTTTGTCGTATGATTTCTGTTGCATCCTCAATTTTCGTATCTGCATCAACTCGGGAACTCTTCCGCTGCACAACAACCAGTTAGCCGGAATCCGTCTGAGAACTTTTGTTCTTTGATCACGATTTGAACAAATTAGGTCGTTCAGTACACGATATGGTATTGACTGAAACTCGAACAGTGCTAAATAATTCACGTGCAATATGAAATGCCTTGGTTCGGAAATACCACAGTCGTACTGGAAATGCCAATAGAGAGATAACAATCTTACGTGTCACAATAGATTGTCGACAGAGTACATACAGAATGTTTGGAAACCTGCAATCATTTTGTGTGAGACCTGCTGATGAAAACGTGTTGCTGCTACAGTGGAATGTGATGGTATTTCAATCGCAGTCTTACATTGTATGACGCATCCACGAGTAAACGGATACACCAACCCGAAGTGTCTTTCTCCGGAATTATAATCTGATCCGAGGGTTGGGGGCGTGGTAGCTTGTAGACCAATATTGCACGGAAAATTGCCAGATTCAATCAATAAAGGTAATTCCAACGATGATCTCAGTCACCAGAAGGCATGCAATTCAAGCCTTACTGTGAGCCACGATCAATATTCAAATGACTTCGCTTGCGGGAATAAATCTAGATTGAACTTTCAGAATTTATTAATACTGCCGAATCAAAACATTGCGTAAAACAGCCACAACCGTGACCGGAATACACCAACTTCCAGCTTGAGGTTAGTCCGCAAGTCGGCTCGTTCGAGACATGGTATTTGTATCTAAGGCTGACTGACTGGATTCTACAAGCTACACTACAAGCAACTATTCTAGGAAACTTTTTCTCATCTGCCAATGGTTTCTATCAAAACAACTTGGGTTTCTTTGGGCCCAACATAACTCTGTTCCAGCGCTTTTGGGTTTTCCCTACAGACCAGTGAGTACGGTCTCTTTAAATAGGTTCACAAGATTATTTATTTAGGCAGGGTATGCCATTAAAAGTGTCTTGATTTTTCAGTTCTTTGGCAGTATATTTTTCACTCTAAAGAACAAAACAGATACCCTGCCTTCCATTTGCAATTCCGTTTTGCATTAGTACTTCTAACAGTCTCAAGTTTGTAAATTTATTGACTTTGATTGTTATGTTTTCATTTGTTCTGTAAACCTCATTATTCCACTTCTCTCTTAAGTTCTACGCGCCACTCAAAGTGAAGTCCATGATTACTAGTCTTAGTCAGCACTACCTGCTATTTGCTGGGCTCGAGACAGCTCAGTGGTTAAGGTACGAGCTTACTAACTAGATAGTCCGTGATTCGAGCCCAACCACGGCATCTCACCTGTTCCCGTCTGAACTTGGCTTACCTGGCAGTATCAAAGGTAGCTTGGAGTTAAATCAACTACGCAGCGAATTGCCGACACTCATCATCATCAGCCGTAAAAACCATGTATTTGTCGTACTGTGATTATAGCTGCAACAGTTTCGTTCACCGATTATTTGGAAAGATGGGTAGATAGCTGTGCGTTGGAGGCGGGAGCTGATATAATTGCTGCATAATTACAGGGTTGTCAGTTGATTTTTTATTGAAGAGATTTAGAGGGGAGCTATGAACTGAAGGCAATAGCTTGGATGCGCGAGCGCCACTGACGACGCGACTGGGTCATTTCTGCCACTGTCTCCAACCATTGATATGTCCCTTCTCGGGGTCCCAAACCAGACAGAGGGCAATGACCAGCACATTTGAGTTTGCTGAGAATGGCTTTCATACATCGCTGCCAAGTCATTGTTTGACCTCCCCTAGTTCGTCTCCACCCTTCGTGTGGCTGTGCGAAATGAGCCTTTTGGGGAAGTCGATCGACTGGCATACGGAACACGTGACACAGCCAACACAACCTACGGAATGTGGTCAGTTCACCTATCATGGACGAGTTATTTCCTCCGAGGTACTTTAGCATCACAGATCCCGTATTCCCGCTGGACTGAGGCAACGGTCCTAAGACATCGATGGTCAAACACTGAAAGTCTTTGAATGTTCCCAGCGATAATATCTCAAAGCTCCCCAAGATCACCAATATGATTGCAACTGAGATGCTTGCGCAGTGTGTCCCCAACTTTGATCTTGAACTACGGTTTCCTTTGACTTCAACCACGAAGGTGCTAAGTAGGCACACAAATGGCGGAACGTTGGGTAAAGACGCAAAAATTCATCATAGTTATAGCTATTACTGTGCATTATCCATCGTCATCGCCCGGAGTCATAAGCCATGCTGGAAAAAACACATTTTACTATTTCCCAATGAACATGCCTCAGGTTCCCGCAGGTGACCGTCATCAGATTTAGTGGTATAAACTGTCCACGCTGGCGGATCTGTACCTTTAGAAGATAGTTTACGTTTAAATAAGGACTGGAACCTACTGTTATGAACGTACATCTGCTGAGAGAACAGTGCTGAAAAGATTCACCAGGACATTTCTGAAGTGAAAGAGTCGGAAGCTGTAAGACAGATCCAGAAGCAACTGAAACCGACAAACTAACTATCTTTTGTTCATACCTGGTACCGACTGAGAGATACGGATAATGAAACCAAGTTTTAACCTGATTCCAAGGAGTACAAGGTTGTTGAAGTGCTTGCCAGACAACATAACAAACTTTTGCTTGTGCCTTGTGTTCTGTCCCAAGGACTACAATTCATGCGTGTTTTCCTCTGATTCCAACAGAAAATCAGGTTCTGGTCGTGCTGTCTCCTAAAATTCCTTCCAAGTGTAATGGGTCCCATTCCACTTCACAACTTGCAAACACGCCAACACACTCAAGCGGATTATCACGCTTCCCACGCCACCATGCCCTAAGCTATTTCACGTATTTTTGTCTGTTCGAACTTCAGACTTCTATCTGCACATAAATTGATTTTCATGGACTATACACCACCGTACATCGGCCACATCGGGGGCCTGTTGGTGCTGTCTTCATAGATCGCCTATCGATTCTGTACCGGGGGTACTGGGTGATTCGACTAAAGTGCTGTCTCACTAGCATTTTAGTACCTGGCTGTAAGGAAGATGGAGCTATGTGATGAATAACAATTCGGTCAATAATATCCACAAAATATCTCAGTCGATATTCTGACCGTAAGCAGGCATAAAACGGATGTCTCTTAGGTTCAGTAGGCTTTGACATTTCAGTGGGAGAAATCTACTTTATATCACAGAATTACGTAATAGATAAATAATGCACCCTTTTGTCTCAACCGAAAGAAACGATGTGTAACTGCTTGAATGAACCCTCTTCTCAACATCGATTGGAGTCAACTTTAAATAAACGACTGTAATAAAGACAGAACAGTATACAGAAGGGCATACAATAATTGGAGCAGAATTTCAGGCTTGAAACCCTCACTGTTGCTGTTCAAATACGGCAACATAATACATGCACTATTGGTGTGACCGCGAACAATGAGATCAAACTAGGTGCTACGGTACTTTGGCTTATTTAAAAGAGCAAATGTCAGTCGACATACATCAGCAGTTTAGCAACTGGTATAGACCGGTTAATCAATGTCTAATGTGATATCTTTCCAAACAACCTAAAACAAAGCAGTTTTCATACGTTTTCTGTTATCAAACCGGCGGACCGTTCTCGAGGGCAAAGAACCTATGACAACATCTCTTATCCCATGCAAATGCTCTTCGGGGTGACTTTTTAAAATGGTTCCTGTAAAAAAAGGATCCACTAGTCGTTTGTCACCATATATTCACTCGGGCTGTTCCGTTAAACCAGGACTGATGGACCATTGGTATGCATGAACCGTTGTGTATTGCCCAACAACTTGTACCTTATCTACGCTACACAGCGGATTTTAGACGCATACTGGAATCGGAACACAAAATCAGTTTTTTGAAGCAAATACATTATAACCGATGCGGAGACGCATATATGTGTGCTTCGCCCTCCTTAACATCAGTTATGACTATTTGTCCAAAACCCGTTCGTTCATAGCAATGTTCTGGCTTTGACACGCAGCTGACCGTTACTTCGTGTTCCAGGTCAGTATCAATGTGTACCGGAAGCCATCAATGACAATTACGACAGCAGATTACTCCGTAGACCCGAGCTTATCGCTATTGCTTCGAGGAAGGGACCAAAATCAATAAGGTAAAAACAAACAATACCAAGCACAAGAGGAATGTCATGATAAAAAATGAGGTGGCGTAATAATGAGAAGACATTTGTTTGACACTAGACTTGGTGAAAGTCAGAGGCATGCGGCTGGTTATCACGGCCACCGATTTTCGACATATATATATATACCTTCATGTCAGCAATAGACAGATCAGTTGTGCTATTGAACATGAAGCTTGGGAAGAGGCAGTAAGAGGCCACAATTTCGACCTCACTTAGTCTGATTCAGCAATTGACGCGAAAATTTGGGAACATGTTTCCTCACTTGTGTCTCACATGCGGTCCTAGTTTTTCTCATATAGGAGTCATTTCAAGTGTCAAACAAAACCACAAGCGGCCTTGGTGCGGTGTCGAAGAATATCACAATCGAGAGATTCAGCTGATATTCGGTTGCATCAAACGTCAAAACCAAATTAGTGTGTAAGTGAGTGTAGTCCGAAAATTTCGTACATTCTGGGTTCAAGCAGAACATAAGGTTAATGGGAATTCGGAGACTGCGCCTACCTGACGAGCTTCAAGAAGGACGAAACCTGTCGTGGACTGTCAAGGAATTTTCAGCAACCTTGTGAGTAGCATTCTCTCAAGAATACAAATTCCAAGCTCATTTCAGGACATGGGTAGGAGTTGATAACCCATAGTATATGTAGTTGGCATTGCGTTTTCGAGTCCTTCACGTGTCTGGTGCTCGTGTCCCTGTGAAGTCCCTCTTACAGACACGTTTACACGACCAGTTACCTTGTTTAGACTAACTCGTTTCTCACTTCCGTTATTGAACTGCGTGGCTACCTTCGGTTTAAGGACGCTACGTATTTTTGTATTTTGGTCTGTTTGCTAGTGAAATCACACTCGAGGTTTACTCCCATTTTTATTCGCTTTTTCTTCTGTAGCACCCTTTCAAACTTTGTTCACCAATTGTCTTCTGATGCCGATATTGACATGCTGGCCGCGAACACTTTGAATGCGCGTTACTTCGACCTTGTGAACTCGATAGTTGTCGTAAAAAAAGTAATCCATCACGGATTTCACCAAGATTTGCTCTTATCAGGTGAGGGTAGCAAGACATGGTTCAACCCAAGAGTTAACGATTATCACGTCCTTCGTGGTGATCATAAAAATTCAGAGACGGTTATCGGGTTCCTCATTAGTATTTGAATTCGGAACGAATTTGATGCATAAGGCAAACCAGAGCTATAGACTTTCCGTCCGCTAATTAAGCTCCTCCCCCAGGGTCACTCTTCAAGCTACTGTGCAACCGGGGTGTATTCCAGTGAACGCATCTTAGGTTTAACTTTCGTTTAAAATAACTCAAGTCTACACTCGTGCCAACGGGTAGTCTATCAGCATTGCGAACAACATCTGCTGTTTAATGTGGCAGATGACTATAAATTCAAATCAACGGATCAGTTTTAACCAATGGCTCATCATCATTGTGGTTTTAGTCTTTATGAAGTGGAACCAGACAAGTGTTAGCGTCTGGTATCATCTAAAAAGCAAGGTAACCGTGGTTAGATTACCCAGAATATATCCTTCAGATAAAAGATAGAACATTTTTGCCTCCTGAGGCATCGAAAACATATGACCGTCGAAAGTAAACGATACTCTTTTTGGCAGCTCCTAATGGTGAAGAAGATGAGTGTTCCTAAAGAATGATGGCTCGACTCGATCAATAGATCCCCAGTAGCATTCGTTCTTGATGGATGAAGCTACATAAGTACAGAAACAACAAAATTACATATCATTTCATATAATAAAGATGGATTTACTTCATTCCGTCACTTTATACTACTTCAAAACAAAAGGTGTGGAAGTTCATCTTGGCCCTCGTTTTCATCAACCTACGTTCTGTTATCAACTCCCTGAAAAGTATAGTTTAGGAAAAAGAATGGTGGAAATTCCGTTTCATCACAGATTGCTCATTTTAAAAGCTATGAAAAATTACTGCCATCTTCATTTTTGTAATCGACGATTAGTCAAAAATTTCTGAGGTGAATATCTATAATACGCGTCTTCAAATACCGGATATTTCACAAGATACTTGTTTCCTGGGTACAGTGGCCATAGTTTTTCCGAACAGTATTGGATGGTGGAAGCACTGAAAATAGTTAAAATCAATACCTAGCAGCTGATCGCAATTTTCTGCCCAGAGAATTTGTTTCTGTGTTGTTTGGCAACACATCTACGAAGCAGAGATTTTTGGAAAAAGAGTGAACACAAACCATGACCCTCTGTGACCATGATGTGCGAAACATAGAATCCCCTCAGTTAACAACCTACCAGATCCGTGTCTAAGGATAAAAACATAGCAAATATTATCCAGGTGTGATCTACCATTTCAAAGAGGATTTTCAAGGTGATTTTTCGTGTTATATTTATGTTAAGAGCATTTCTTTTGACCGAAGAAACAGGCTTCTTGTTTATTTGTTGTACTTTCCTAATCAGTATCAACATCAGTCAAGTTTGACACACTTTGATGAGACCTTCAATGTTCAGCACGAATGTTGATATCAGTGTTCATGAGATAAGTGCCAATGGAGAGCACTTTTGATGCAAATTATTGCACGAGGGTGCGGAAAATTAAGAGGGCCGTTGTAAATGAGAGAATTTATCGTGGATTCAGAATGTCCATGACAAATAAATGGCTTTCACAAGCACTGACAAGGAATGGCCTGTACTATAAGAGGCAGCGGCGGAGGTTCTTGATATCCAAGAACTAGACAGGGCATGCAATAACGCTACACTACACAACATTCCGGTGATCATTGTGGACCGCCAGTTAAACTGAAAGGACGGAAGTTCCGTTCTGGTGCGTGGCATTAGGAATCTGACCTGATGATCAAAGAAAGTTGGATAAATTACTTACGCACTACCCGCTTTTGGGCATAAACATTATTCGTAAACAACCAGGATATACCAGCTTTTGGCACACAGCTAGTAAGTGACCGAAATGACTGTGTTTGTAACGCCTGAAATCACTGAACAGACAAGTTCGTGTTGAGTGAACACAATCCAAATGGACTTGGCATAAATTTAGAACAGACTTGTGCCAATATGCCTTTTCAACGTTGTTCAGTTTATATCATCGCAATCTTACAAGGTATTGAAAATGGATGAGTTAAACAGCAACGAACTCAACTCTTCTAGGTTTTCAATTTAATCACGATAAGCTCTAGTTCGTTGAAGAGTAGCAGCACTATACCGAAGGGTAGGGGACTGGTGTATTTGGTCACGCAGTTGGCCTCTTAGATGAGTATTCAGTTGATCGCCGTAATGCATTGAGCAGCTCTTATATACTGTCGGGTAATGCATTCGTGGATGTACTGGTGAACGAATTGGTGATTCGGATTCGACATATTCAATCACCTGGGGGGGATGGTGTACGTGTATGAGAATTACTTCAAGTCAATTTAAGCTAGGCGCGAATTGCCGCACTGTCAGAAACTGGATACACAATGTTCCTGATACGCACAATGCATAGTTTCTGATGTTCCAGGAGGTTACAGTTTTTTTATGGGCTCGGAAAATGTCTGTGCGTCATCTTTAGAATAGGTTTAAATCGTTTCCAGCATCTTGCGCGCATGCACGACTATCTAACTATCCAATATTCGGGAATTTTAAGTGTACTCGGAGCTAATGCAGTCCCAGGAATGCATGCTTCTGGTAGTTTTCCGATTAGACTGAGAATTTGGGCTCAACCAGTGATAATTACCTTTGCGAGCCTACCACACCGATTTTGATAAAAAACACCTACATGATATAATCGTTCAAGTTAAGCGTATCACGCTCACTGCATCCACCGCTTAGGCATTTATTTACACGTATTTGACCTTATTCTCGCTGCTCTAACCTGTCTGCATTGGCGTTCAGTAGCGCTTTGCAAGGGCTACATTTGGAATTAGATTTCTTCCCCATTTGGCGAGTGGCATGGTAGCTGCCAGTGAGTTTCATTCTCAGTTTCATTCTCAGTGGGAGGGGGAATATATAAAAATGCCATAGAAGGATTTTCTCAGTGGGAGGGAAAATATATAAAAATGCCGTTGGGATTCATGTATGGATTGCATCACAAAGAATAAGGCGGTAATGTATGTAGTATCGGCACTGATTCCATTCTTTAAAAAAATTTCTCCTTATCTACGTCTGACATGTCCTGTGATTCTAGTCGCTCAAATGTTTTAGGGTGGATCTTGAAGCGGAATTTAATAATCATTTTATATATGCCAGACTGAAGCTTTAGTGCGTAGCACACGAACCTAATCATAGTGGACAAATAATGATGCATACTTACGTAAAGAATCTCCCTGACCTTTGCCAGACAGGTCCCAAACTTACGCACCGTAAGTGACTTTAGAAGGTTCGCAAATCGCTGGTTGACCAGGATCACTCAGAAAGCCGTGTTTCGTAAAACTGCGGAATTATCAGTACATACACTGAAGACATCTCCGTGATGATGGACGAAGCACCTGCAGTCTAGTTGTTACGCTCGGTGAACAGATTAACGACCAATAGGTATATCTGAGCTTTTATTGTTTCCACATTGTTATCATCTTGGTAATCCCTGAAAGAAACTAACTAGCCACCAGTAAATCCTGTCCACTCAAAAGCACGAACGCAAGCAAGTGGCAAACCAACCTACCAAATCAACTACTAAGAGGTGACCTGAACACTCATATTAATACAATCTCCAGTGTTCTCACAGCTTTTGCACGACAACACCTACATAAGTCTGGATACTGTTTTGCCAAGCTTTTTTTCCTCGAAATTTAAAGAAGGCGTAAACGACTAAATCGCAGGGACTCAACAGGCCCTACTGGTAATCCAGCAAACAGGATAATCGGGCACTGTCTGTAAATTATTTCTCACTGACTGACAAATATACAGCCCAAGGCATCGAAATACTATAGACCACTCTTTTGCCACTGTGGTATATTCATTGAGGTTGATCTTAGCTGATGAAACCAAGTTGCATACCAAGTTGAAATAAACAACTCGACAAGTTGTGGTACTCTCATGACGACACCCACCCAACTCCTCTAGTGTTCCACCGGTTGATATATATACAAATATATATATATATTTATAATCCACGATCTAGTCCACCTGATAGCTTTGATCCAGTTCAAGTGATAAATATCTCAAGTATACCTTTCGTCGTCTGTGTGAATAGTCACATTCAGTCAGTTTACCTCAACAGTGGCAAACGTCGAACATTCCACATTTCGAAGTAATACAGCCATTTAAGTGCACCGAACGACACACCGAACCGAAGTAGGGTGTGGTTCGGGTTCGCTTCCAGGGTAGTCAGACAGCTTAGATCAGCAGTTTTTGTGCTTGCTTACAGTTGCCTTAGCACATATGTCGACAAAAGTGATCAACATCATTCGTAAAGGTTCCAGAAATACATTTCAAGTCCGCTGCTGCAAGTTTTGCGATGCAGCGAGTCAGGAACAGATCGCCCTGACCAGACGGCCAGACTACTATGAAGGTCGCGATTGCCAGACATAATTTTGAGATACGCCAGTTGGCTAACCGTACTCATGTTTCACTGCACTTTCGTTAGTGCTCACTTGAACTACGTTGCTGATTACTTTCTGTTAAGCCATGTTGATATGAGTACAGTAACCCAAATGGTTGGCACAAAAATGATTATTCAAGCTATCCGACTGCTCCGATACCGGGCCTATTGTTAATACATCCATTACATTAGGATGTTTTACCTCTGAGGCTGATGAAGACAGTGTGAAATGTTAATATCTCACAAATTATGTCTTCTGACTGTTCTGATGAAAACCCATAAGCGGTACAATGCTCATCCATAAGATTACATGTTCAGGATCACGTTCGATGTTGCGGCTAGGTGACGTTCAAATTTGAGTGATGTTTTAACGTCTTGTGATCTCAGTCTACTCCCAGGTATTTCGTAATTCCAATGCTAACAGTTTTTCAGTGGAGACCATGTGGTTCGTAGCGGTGGAATAATACCAGATATTCTGCAACCTATAAGTACAATCAGCGTGTGAATGATATTGTGAGGTTTAAAACATGTTTCCGTTTAAAGAGAGTAATTCTAGACCGAACAAGGCCATTAAATTAAACCAACATGGTCTTGCACATTTGTATATAGAAGGCCTTCAGAAAGCGTTGCTGGACAAGCATAAAACAGTAGAGTCGGAGCCGAATTTATAAAAAAGTCAAGTTTTTAGATACGGAGAGTTCGGCAATACCAAGGATGCAAGTCTCTCCTGAATCAAATTGATATGCCTAGTCCGATTATGACATGATATCGGTTCACCAGCTTGGAACGTTTCCTTCTCGTGCTGGTCCAGTTACTGCGGTAAGTTTGTAGCATTTTGGTGCGTTTTTCATCATAGGCTTCCTATTTATTGGATTTAGTGTTATTGGGTATAGTTCGTTCCTGGAAAATCTCATTTTATTAAGCGCAATTTCTGTGTCCTTATTGGCGTACAATAATCTCGGACACCATTTGAAATCCTACTTTGGCCGCTCGAATCCACCTGATAGTGAGCGCTTCAGAACCTGATCGGTTTGTTAGGAACATATGTCGGACGGCCCTTGTCCGTTCGCACTACCCTGAATTTCCATCTGCATTGCTGAATAAAACAAATGAAGAATGCTGACTATATGACCCTGACTTGCGTTGAAATACTGCAATGATTGATCGACTACATGTGAACCCGATTCGTACAGCTATCAGCTGATCGTGTTGCTCTGTAACTTCTTGCAGGCTCCTCATCACTTCCTAGCCATACACATATATTTCCTTCCATTCACACAATCTTGTAAGTACATACGTACAATCGCACTTTTGCACACAATCTAGCTGTTCACCTCACTTTATTATCAGTCAACTTTGAACTCCGTTACGGGCTTATCTTAGTTCAGTAGCGCTTGATCGATTGTCATGTGGTGTGCAGACGCTTAGCCTTTCGTAGAGCGTAAATCACGCGGCCGTAACTTGATGATTTGGTTACAGGAAAAAGATATGTGAAATGTGGTGTTCTGTTTACTGGACACCGACTTTGATCGCTTGTTACAGAACTGTGAGTTTGAACATTCTTTACTTCGGTCAACTTAATACTAAGGACATCTATATTAATCTTAGGTAGCTTCACGGACGCTTGAAATTTACTAAACAGTTTGTGATTAGTTGTATGTGTCTGCTAAATTTGTGTAAGATGCAGTTCGACCTTGATTTCACCCACATCTTTGACATTCTGATTGTTACCTGTGATTCTTCAACAAGACTTTTATTCGGGTTCACTCTTGAGTCGATTCACACAATGCAATCTCGCTATCAGCACTCTTTTTGAGCCCATCCATCATCACTGCATTACATACCCATCGTGTCTCCGTGCTGGTTCTCTTCAAGCCGAATCTAGATGCTCAGCTAAGCGTACGAACTGACATCTGTCAATCTGGCATTGGCAGTGCCCGCCATCAAACCGATCCAGGTAGCCAACAGCCATTGGCCTTTTTCTCCTGAAATTTAACACACATTACAATAAGTTTAGCTTTATATTTCCTGAATCTCCCTTTGAACGTGAAAAATCCATCCTTGATATTCCTGCCTAAGCGGTTGGAGAAAACAATTGTGCGATTTTGAGTGTCATGTTCCGGGACCCCTACAGCTGCCACCACACATCGCGGACCCCAGTTTACTTCGAAACATTTGTTCAGATGTGATACTTTAACGACTACAGCATACCACTCTTTTAATGGCCTCGAGGAACTCTTTTACCCTTAAACTCCAATATCATGACGTCATCCTCTGCTGCATACTGATCGGAGTAGCTATTCAGTTGTGCACTTATGCAGCACGACGAAGAAAGGGCTCGTACTTGGCTCCTTCAGGTTACCGTAATAAATGACGTTAGGCCCAAGTACCTCATATGAACTTATCAGGAAGGTCAGATTCCTGAAAACAACTACTGAATGCCCGAGATCTACTGAGACCCTCAGCTCTGTAGATGTTGACCAGACAGACAACGCCCCCTCAATATACAGCGTCTCACAGCCTTCTATCAAACCCAGGCAGCGCGAGTCAGCGTTGCTCAAGGTCAGACAACGCCCCCGCAATATGCAGCGCGTCTCAGCCTGTACCAAGGCCAGACCGCGTGCGTCAGCATTGGACCAAGTTAGACAGTGTCCCACCAATGACTAGCTTGAGTTGTATTCTCGCACTCACACGTACTCACACTCTCGCGCTCGCTTGTTCGGAATATAGCGGTTGTGTTCCCTTCCGTGAGTCTTTTTCCGGCACTAGGCACTGGAGCGGGTCAGCAACCAGGTGCAGCAGATTAGCGAATCAGCAGACATAACAGATTGGCGACGCCCGAACCCACTGGATCATGACAATAACTGCTGAAGCGTTGAAAGAAATTCTGCTGCAACAACAAAAACAGTTTGAAGCGGCGCAATTACGTTTGGTGGAAACATTGACGCAGCAACTTCAAATTCAACCACCAAATTCCGCTCCAGATACAAATTCAGTCGACTCGATCGCCAACAGCATTACGGAGTTCCATTATGACCCTGATGCCGGCCTAACCTTCGATTCGTGGTTCAGACGTTACGAAGATGTTTTCCAAGTCGAACTGAAGCACAAAGATGATGCCTGGAGAGTACGATTATTGCTCAGAAAGCTTGGCACAACGGAACACACGCGGTATTCCAACTTTATTCTGCCGAAGAACACGCGAGATCTCAGTTTTGACAAAACCGTGCAGCAACTTTCAATGATTTTCGGTGAGCGTTCGTCCTTGTTTAATATTCGCTACCAATGTATGAAACTGGCGAAAAAGAATCTGAGGACTACATCACTTATGCCGGTAGAGTCAACCTTGAATGCGAACAATTCAAGTTATCTACCATGACAGAAGACCAGTTCAAGTGTCTTATTTTCATTTGTGGTCTTCAGTCGCATTCAGACAGTGATATCAGGACGAGACTGTTGAACAAGATTGAACAAACTCCCGAGATAACGCTGCAGTCCATTACCCATGAGTGCCAGCGCCTTTTAAATCTTAAACACGACACGGCCATGTTGGAGAGGCCCTTATCCAACCCTGCTTTCAACATTGCCAAGACGACATCGAGGCAACCTACCGTGGTGGCAAATTCGAACGGAGCAAAGCCCCTTCAGCTTGCTGGCAATGCGGCGAATGGCATTTTGTGCGGTTGTGTCCGTATAAAAGCACAAATGTTCAGTGTGCAACCGACGTGGGCACAAGGAAAGCCAGTGCCGGACGCGGAAAGCTAGCCAAAGACGCAGTCAAACCCGGAGGTCACGAAGCAAACGGAGTCAATCAGAACCCCGTTTTAACGCAATACTTGCAACATTTGATAACCAGATCGATGCTCATCGCAAGTACGTTACAATCAGAGCAAACGGAAGCACAATTCGATTGCAGCTCGACACGGCTTCCGATATTACGATTGTTTCCCGACGCACCTGGAGAAAGATCGGATCACCGGAACTCAGACCGACAATGAACACTGCCAGAAATGCTTCAGGTGGTAAGCTTCAACTACTTGGTGAATTTGATTGTGAGATGGAGATAGCAGGCCATCGTGATTGTGGTATTGTCTATCTTGCTGCTTGTGAGCTTAATCTCCTGGGCATAGACTGGATAGATCGCTTGCATCTTTCAACAATGCCGATCGAAATTATGTTCATCAACACCGACAAGAGGAAAGCCAACATTCCGGCCTGGCAACCGTGTGCTTGTCAGGGACTATCGCCCCGGCACCGAAGATGGACTGTTGGAGTCGTCCTCAAAAGAATCGGTCAGGTGATTTACAACATCCAGGTAGGATCATTGATATGGAAGCGACATGTCAATCAGTTACGGCTGACTGAGTGCCCGACCTCAAAGGCAGAAGAACGTTTACAAGATCTCAACCTGCTGCTTGAAACCTTTGATTTCCCAAGAGCAGCACCCGTAGCCACTGCCTCGCATGGACCGCCAAAGACAGATCCATTGCTGAAACCCAGACGCCGTACCGGTCGCATTAGAAAAAGGGTGGAACCTTTACAACTTGATCCGCGTCGACAATCTTACGTTGAACGGCCAAAAGGGGAGGTATCAGGAAGGTCAGATTCCTGAAAACAACTACTGAATGCCCGAGATCTACTGAGACCCTCAGCTCTGTAGATGTTGACCAGAGACAACGCCCCCTCAATATACAGTCTCACAGCCTTCTATCAAACCCAGACAGCGCGAGTCAGCGTTGATCAAGGTCAGACAACGCCCCCGTATGCAGCGAGTCGCAGCTGTACCAAGGCCAGACCGCGTGCGTCAGCATTGGACCAAGTTAGACAGTGTCCCACCAATGACTAGCTTGAGTTGTATTCTCGCACTTGCACGTACTCACACTCTCGCGCTCGCTTGTTCGGAATATAGCGGTTGTGTTCCCTTCTCTGAGTCTTTTTTCCCGGCATTAGGCACTGGAGCGGGTCAGCAATCAGATACAGCAGATGGCGAATCAGCAGACATAACAGAACTCAACCCTAAATCTCCCACCTATCCAAGAAAAACCAACTGACGCTGTCCAAGTTTGAAAGCACCGCCAGTTAGGTAACTTCGTGTTCATTCGTGTTGATAATGTCTGCAAACATTTACAAAAAACATGACGACTGCTACAAAGCTACCAGTCGTGTATACAGGTTCTCCATCAACGATTCTGCTAGTACAGGCCATTTGAAATTTGTATACTCTGAGGAATCAGCACATTCCTCCAAGCCAACCGTCCAGGAAGCTGCGTCAACCACTCCCTTTCTTGTAAAATCTGTCCCAATTTTTTACCTTCTGATGGACAGACTTCTTCCTCCACATCTATAAAACAAATTCACTTCGGTCGTATTCTTGAGAAACCTGCTGGCTACCTTCCGTAGCTGTTAAGCTTTCCTCTTTCTCGGTCGTTGCTGCTTTTATTTACGCTATAGTGGGAGCTCTGTGCATTCTCCCGTTTCACAGCGTTAGCTTTCCTTTGTGTATTGTGTAGTGTTTTATGACAGTTTACACACACCCCATTTCACTCATGCAGTCCTGTCGACAAACATAAATACACGCAGGCATGCATCACTAACAGGCCCAGTTCGTCAGTCTGTCGTCTGACAAGCACTCAGTGTTGAAGCCCGCCATTATTCTATCCACCATCGATTTTCACTCCCTTGTGAATAGACCTAGCTACTGAACACTTTCATAGTAAAAGGCTATTTCAAGAAGTCATATCATGCATATGAGATAACCAGATTCAAAGACGGTTGTGTATTGAGGCCTTTTTAATGTAGTCACTGATTCAGCACAACGGTGTCTACCGTCACATGCTACTGTTTGCCCTTGTCATCCATCATCTGTATGCTCTAGAAAGAGGTTTTGTAGTCGCGGCTGTCAGTATACCGTCAACCCATCGATAACCATAATCTAAATCGTTTTCGCTCCATCATGTAAACCACTGTGTACGCTCAGTGCGTAATCCGATTGTGGTACGTGCTTCTTAGCAATAATGTCCACATTATTATTTGTAAATTCTGATTTGTTTCCTCAACTCACTGCTCCAGTTGTATCTTCTGTCGCACTTTACACAGTTCATACTTAGTCGTTTGTTCATGCCATTTGGGTCATATGCCCTGACCACCGCTGTTAGTACTTGACATTCTGGCTTAATTGTTTGACGAAATCTGAGGAAATTTCACGTAGAGTGCAAACGCAACTGATGCCATATCGTCGTCGATTCAACAACGATGTGGCTATACATACGAGTGTGTACATGGATTAATACCGTTCGACGCGTCGGTATCCAACGGAATGGAGCATTCTACAGGTCCCGTGGTAAACTACTGAGCCCATATCAGGGTGGAGGCATTCCATAACTACTGCTGAGTGACGATTTTGTTACTATCACGCCAGTGTATTCTTTTTTCACTTGCCCTTAACTTTGATTTCAACATCCTACAAATTTACGATGACTATGCCGGACAGGTTTGCCCTTTCGGAACACAAAATTCCATTTTTAGTTCTCACGTGCTGAGGTTCCTCTCACTTACCTGTCAGTAGTGGGTAGTCTCCAGATGGACCTGCATGGAACTGTTTATTTGTGACATTTGTTCGGTAAACAACAGGATGCCGGCGAGTATTTAAGATCCATGTCCATAGTCAAACTCCTGTGAACTATGTTTTTAATTATTCTGCGCCGAGTTGTCGAGAAGCATCACATTGGATCCAGATGTATTACTTTCGTGTCAAAATTTGACGGATTTGGCCGTTGGGAAAAAAGCCGACCCTAGTTGGTTTGGTCGCGCACTTTCTGGAAGTAGAGCAGGTCGACACATACGGTTGCTTCTACAGACAGGACAAGTCCGTCCATAGGCGATTTGTTCATCTATCCCCATGGTGACCTCCATGAAGGAAGGATCGATGGAGGCAACACGAAACACTGTGGTCCTGAGTATTTACTTCACCTGTTAAATCAGACAACACAAGATCGAATTTAGGATTTTCTGTATTGCCCGTTTGAGTACACAATTACCTTTGACCCATAACTAAGCAGACAGCCTAGTGTGGTAATATTTGGGGATTACTATATAGGCACAGTTTCCAAGTTTCCACTATTTTCTTCTAATTAAACGGCATACTGCACATGAGTGGAGTTAGACTGTCCTCTGCAAATTGACTGAATATAATAACCACATGATGAATATGCTGCAAAAAGCCACCTCTTGCTTCGATTGCCACGACATTCGTGATATTACACTATTTCCTGGTGAATGTTCTGTCTATCGTTCACATTTACTGGAAGATTCTATCCCTTTGAAATCGGTAACCCTGATAATCAGCCGCTTGTGACTGATTTTGAAACGCGTCCGACTTCATGCACTTTCCTTCCGATTAGTATGCCATCTCAGTTTGCTCTATTGTATCCATCTTGTGCATTACACGGTTTATTTTTACCATGTTGTTTGTATTCCGTGCGTCACAAAAGGTATAACAAGGTCAAACATGATCCAGCTTGACCACTCTGACAGTCGTGCTGACGTATGAGATGTTTTTAAACTTGTTTCTAACAGCTAACGAAGATGTAAAATACGACTAACTGTAGCTTTGAGCATGGCGAACCGCAGCCCAACATCAGATGTTCTCATGTTGAGTCTGTAGCTTGTGAAAGATCTTTTGGGATAACTCCGAATGTTTGTAAGTCTAAGACAGTCGATTATCGAAACCACAAACGACCCCTCGAATAACTTACTGTGAACATGGAATCGCAAACTGCATCAGACACAAATATGGTGAAAAGTGTGCTGCTATGTATTCGTAAATTCAGCTAAACTACTTCTCTTGCGTAGGACCATCTCCAAGTTGGACGTGATTCTAATCATCTCTAAAAGGGTATGGGAAGCCCTTTTAGGCCAAGGTTCATTTCAAAAACGTATTGGAAGTTACGCTTGTATTTTTTGTCAGTTTTTAAACGCATCGTATAAGAATTTGCTTGTCAACAGTCAAATGAATCACCGGACCATGACATGGTGATACGAATCTTATGCGACGATCCGGATGTGCCTCTGGATCTGAGCTTATAGATTCGCTTAAGATCCAAAGGAAAATGACCGGTGGGCAGATATTCAGAGGCTTGGTGACGGCTTTCAGTCGGCTCAAACATATTGGCATTGCGGTGAACAATAACGCTACACTACACAAGAAAAAAGTGGTGTCATCTGCCAATTTCTCTAAGCTTTCCTATGAGACCACATCTTTCCCGCACGATAACACATAGTCATCCATTCTACTGGTCGCCAAAGAGGAGCCATTTCTGTTGCAGTGAATAATCGAGTGGGGCAGATATACTAAGTGTACACATTTATTCTTCAGCAATACAGCAAACCTACCTCAACTTGCCAGTCGATAATTCGTGACTGATACAACATAAGAGTGCTGAAGTCCCGAAAATCTGCTTCTACTCGTACTAATGAGTCCATTCTTTGAGCACTTTTGTTAATTTACTAGTGCTGATGCATTCACTCTGCGTGGCTTGCAAATTTCTCTTCTAAGTTAAGGTATCGGATCATTGAGTCTAGGAGTGCAACAAGTCAGCGCTTATGGTTTTTCGCTATGGTTTTCCCAATCTATGGTAAGAGGGGATGGGATAAAAATTGAACCTTTTAGAAGTTGTCGGAAAGTCGTCCATCTAGATTAGTTTTGCTGTTCGGTAGCTTTGCACACTGATTTTTAATTGTCCCTGTAGTGTGATTAGTGTGTTTAGGACTGCGTTTCGATGCCGTGCGTTTTCATGAGGCCCGACCGGTCTAACTGGCTCTGCGCCAAGATACTTTCAGTGCGACACATTTTTCCCTTATGAACTTCAGTATCCAAAATCCGATATGGCGAACAAATTCACGATTAAGTTATAATCTTCCACGGACATCGTCGATGAAGTCGCCTGGGGGGATTTTGAAGTGATCTCTATATGTTGTCCATATCTTGCAGTCATAAACGATAGCGCGATGCAAGGCTAAGTTAGTCTCTAATGCAGAAGCGTTCATGCAATCTTCCAGACATGGCGCCTTCGGTATTTACGAGTTCAACTTCCTGACAGTTGTCTATCGATGATTGGAGAGTTGACAGTAACCGTATTCCTGGGTAACACACTATCCCTCTACGTTTGAATCACTCTCAGTAACCTGTTAACAGAAATTTAGCTTTTTGAAACAATTTCAATTCAAGCACAAACAGGGTGCTGTAGGTAAGACTGTTGTTGTAAATGCTACCGCAGAATGTGTCAAACACAATCGTCAACGGAAAACCAATTTACAAACCTCGGGAATTATGTGTGATTCATTTGGATTGGAATTTGTTTTATAATGAATAGACAACCAACCAGATGAAAAGCAATAGCTACGCCACCTCCAGGCTTCGTGCAGTTGGGTTCAACTTGAATATAATTATGACGTTATTCTTTCATTTAATCGTCATTATTGACACTTGCAGGTGCAGTTTCATAAGCTCGAACTTTAGTAGTCGTCCTAGACTACAAGTATCTGACAACTCGTCCCGTTGTTTTGTGCGGCTCAACTTCCGGAGAACGATCCACAAAGCTTTTCTGTTCCCCAAAATAAAAACTTTTTTGAATTCAAGGAATACAAAGCATGCAGCTTTTTGTTGTGTTCTTAGGGTTTCTCTTGTACTCGTCTCACTGAGGAAAGTAAATCAATGGCACTTCCTCTGTTTCTGGGTCCACACTGTTCATCTGGAATGATTTTGTCCAACATGTCGACGTTTAAATGAATCTCTGGAATGGGACCAAGAATTTGACTAGCACTCACCAGTAGACTGATCACGCCCTTGTCTACCTTAAACAGTGGCACTATTGCGGCATTTTGTGAGCATATTGGAAGTCCTCAATGGACAATATTGAGTGAATCAAATGAAGAAATTTGTATGGTATTACCTAACTGCCAGATCTTTTTTGTAGGTACTCTACCATTTCCTGAGGCCTTTTCCTTTTGCATTTGAAATATGCTTGTTTTCAGTTTCACTAGATCAGTGATTTAGCTAATCTCTGCATGTACGAATTCCATTCGAATTTCAACGGAAAGCAGAATATTGCGCAAGAATATATGTTTAGACTCGATGAGTTTTTGACGCTTCGAAGTAGTTGAAGATATTGGATTCCGAATCATCTGTATAAAACATTCACCCTGGGGTCGATTAATTGACCCACAAGTAAGTAGGCTGTGCTGCCATCTAAAGTCCGCTGGTCACAAACCTATCTGAAACTTTTCTGAAAAAAACTGATGAGTAGCACTCGGATGTTTCGCTTTATGAATGATACTTTGACGCTAGTTTGATTTTTGCCTCTGGGTTTATTTTCGATATTTTGGATAATTTTCGACCCAATCTCACGAGGTTTCAGTCAAACAGAAGTCGGTATATCTGGATGCTGCACTGACTCGGCGTCTGATTTGGACCTCATGACGCACGATCCACTGTAAAGCCGGAAAAGGTCGGCAGCATTTGCATTGCAATGTCTTCTCGCCTGCTGCTTACAAGCAAGGCTTTATAAAGGTCTCACTTCACAAGTTAAATGAAATATTTTCTTCAAGTTAGCTGGCTGCAGAATGTTCATTGAACTGGACGTTGATCACCAAAGAATACCCGGAGAGTTTCACCAACTTACAGAAAAACCAGGGCACACAAGCGAATTTGATCAGTACTGTTTTGGCAGAAGGTCTCTTGTTATATACCGGTCAAAGACAATGTCACCAACATCAGGTAAACTGAATACTGCCCTAAAACTCACGTTTCAGCTGTTCGGTTGCATTCACTCTGTAGACAGTGGAATGTTGTTTCATAGTAAGCCTAAAAGCATGTCCCACCAATCTACCACACAGGTTATCTACTAGCATTTGCAGTAAAAAAGCGTGAGAAGAAGAGGCAGCTAGGTTTCTCAACGGATATGTGACCGTTTTCCTAGAGGACTGCTGCGATCCATGAAGTCGACAGAATGTAGTTGATGGTGGATGGCGGATAACATGGTTTCCTCGACTGCGCAACATAGCTCTGAAGCAGGTCATATGTTTGACCCTTAATGGGCGTTCAACATTCTGCGACACAACAGTATCTTTCGGTTTTGGCTTTTTGTGATACAGTTCTGATCAGAACAGAGCAACCATTGTGGACCCGGGCCACCCTATGACTGGCTCTAACCCGCATTTCATCATTTGACCTGATGTGACGTCTAATGTCCGGTCTTTTTTACTGTGTTGTTTACGCAAACATGTATTGTTTTGCGTTTGGGACTTAGAACAGAATTTTTAATGTGGAAATTTTCCTGATTTTTTTCCTGCTGGTTTGATGAAATGAATAAAGTGAGTCCAGTATTTCCCATCTACATATTTTTCTAGTAACCCGAGCTTAAAATAAAGTGATATTTATGCAGCAATCACCTTGTTTTTAGATCCTTTCCGTGAAAAGCACTTTATTGAACAATAAACTGGTGCATGCGCCATCATGCACTCACAGTATCCTTCAACAACAGCGCGAGGAACACGCCTTTTGGCCTCTCCTGGTGAGTCTGGGGGGCGGGGGAGGTTAGTATCCCAACGTTGGTGACTGAGCCTTATGGACTCTCCAAGGGAATGACTATTCCTGGGACAGATTACCTTCTAGGATGACTGCCTTTCTTCTGTGTGACATACCAAATGAAGAAGTTATTACAGAAAATATGACAGGATGAAAGGGTTGCCTACTTTCGAGGAAAGTCTGTGCCTATTTTATAATGCTTAACCCCAACCCTAGGTCCACTATCACTCCTAATGACAACAGTTTTACAGGCGAAGCACCGTCATCTTGATGTCCTCCAAAACAGCTCTTTTGCACCACTTGTTCCCACCACCAGTAGCATTCCAAATGAAGTAGACTATGTGAGTACGTTGATGATTAGATCAATCGTCTTTCTTTATTCACTAATTCACAGTTTCTACTCACTACAGGAAGATTCCTCTCTTTCTGATAAACTCACGCACCATCCCAGCCTCTCGGTGTGTAACAGTGTTGTTTCCCGCCTGAAGATTCGTGTCTTTTATCAAGCCACCCTGCTCCATACTGGTCTCCTTATGCGTTCACAGCCGTACCCTTCACACCTGCCATACTGACTTGAACGATTGCTAACTTCTGTGCGCACCTAATCAGGGTTTATTAGCAACATCAAGCAGAGACTGTCCAAGTAGGCAGACCCATTTGTTCACCACACATGCTTGTCAAGATTTCGTCAGTCAGATGTCTCCTACAAGTATTGGTTTTATTAATATCTGGTTGAATCTTTTGGTATTTTGGCCTTCCACCGAAGTCGATTGTGTTTCTTCTAAAGAAGCTCATTCATGGTAGTCAAAACATTGAGCAACAAAAGTCCCGCCTAACGATATGTTTCTTCGCAAGTTACCAGAGTGTTGCACTCCACCTTCAAACTTCGATTTCGATTTTTATTTGCACTGAATCTGACACTTCAGTGCATATGTTGATCTGGTTGTAATTCCACCGATTTTGTGCGATACTGATTCGTATCACTTTGTGAGATTGAAAAGTATGGTATCCCTGGCCTCCATGACTTCCTGAAAACCTAAATGTGATGCAGACATCGCACTGATAGGTGCCATCGTAAATCAAGATGTGGATAATCAAGGGCCACAACTCGAATGCGTAAACTAATGAAGTTGAATCTACTTTTCCACCCATTTATTTGTTAGTGTATTTATTGATTTATTTGTTTATCTATCTATCTATCTATCTCTCAGTTTAACTACCTGTTTACCAACCTTCGTTCTGTGTCTTTTGGCTCAATTTACCACCTAGGTGCCTTTGTCTCTGCGTCTGGTATACACGTCCGTCCGCCCAGCTCCTAATCATTCTCTGGCAAAATACTCAGCTTGAATTTTCACAGCAAGTTGATAACAGAAGTAGCTTTTGATTCATCTGTGCTTGGATTTATATCTTTCTTCAGTAAAGTGAATGTATTCAAGTCCGTAACTAATGCTTGCTTTACTATATTCAATGACATTGTTTGAGGTGTCACCTACTTGTGCAATACGGCTGTTCTGAGCACTTTAGGATTTACTACGGTCTGGAAATCACAAAGGTACGCACAAATTGACGTACGAATATCTTGCCGAAATCGTATTTCATGTTGCAGTACCATGCTGTCGAGTTTCGATGTGGATACGCGAAAGCGGTTTCACTGAGCCACAACCAGTAAACGGTTGCTAATTTTAGACCCCAAATACTGTCAAGATTGCCAGGCCATCCGTCAACAAAACTAACGCTTCCAAGCATTCTACCAAGCGAAAGAAGTCAACCCAGCTTTTTAAACGAGCCTGGTAAATATCCGGTACTCAACACAACTGACAGCGCAAACACCATCTACATTCTGAGGGGTTTTCTTAGAGAGTGCTCTGGCGCCATTATCCACTCACAGTCTCTGATCAGACGAGTACACCTCAGTAACAGCACACATTCAATAAATCAATTTAGGTCGTTCTGATTTGCACACCTACACACCGCGTTGTTTTGGCAGATACTCTGAAGAAAGAAAAGTAGCAGGTTGGTAGTGTTTCACATGACTGACATTCTGCTGCGTCAAAATGTGCACATTTAAAAAAAATAAACAATCACACTGTCAAGTCAGCCCCATGATGTCATTTGCTGCGACGGGTTTTTTTCGATTTCAGTTAATCATCAAACAAACGGGTTGCAACTGTCTTACTGGGATGACTTAGAACATTCGAGAAAGGCTGATAAGAAAGACAGTTTTTGAGAAAATCCGTATTTTAAGAAAATTTAGGTATGGTGGAATAATTTTGAAAGGTCATAACGACTTAGGGAATTCTGTTAAAATGGATAATCAAATTGGCGAGAGGAGTTTCCGTAGAAAACATCAAACAAATTTTTCGCGGCAGGATTTTCAGATTCACCGGGGGAAACCCAATAACCAAAATAAGCTGCATTATAGTATTTCTTCAATGGACAGTTGCACGAAAATGAAGAAAACTTCTGTGAACATATATTTTCTTATTTAGAAATGGTCGAAAACGGGACGCTGGTCGTAATAAATGCAGTGAATGTACAGGTAAGTTGGATCAGCTCCAACATTGCTGGACCTGACTTTCACAAATGACATACAGCCATTCCTACAGGGTTTACTTGTAAAATGGCCAAGTCCTTGTGACAGAAAATTATCGATTTCAAACGTTAATTCTTTAGAAATGGGTGCAAAATTCAGCCGCGTATACAGCCAACCACATTTTAGGTGCTATTTTGTTCTAGAGATACTGAAACTGCAATTGGTCGTCAACAGCTTTTGATGTTGTCCATCCGCTCTGCTGGTGGTCTTTCTATGCATGCGGACAACTTTCCTAACACGTCTGTTCACTCAGCACTACCGCTGAGTTTAGGTTTTTGAGGAGGGATTGAGCAATTTTCAGTTTAAATGAATTCAGCTCCCCCTGTATAGATTCCGCCTCCAGCAAGGCTTAGGACGAGTCAGAATAATAGTCTTTAAATTGGAGGATGACCGGGACTTGTTTCCATTCGACCCTACATCCTCCACAAGTGGTGGGCGCTTTTGGCTAGCCTAAGCAGAAGATTGTTGCAATAGTGTCCCCATACTGTGGGCCTAAATAAACTGTTGTCACATCTTGCCTCACGTATAGTGAGTGATGCAAGCACACGTGTATGGCGGGACATATGGGAAAGCGAATAACACCCCACGTCATAGTTATAGTCTAACGTCATCGATCTGCTAAGATGTCATCGATATCTGCTAAAAGTAAGTTGAGTGGATAGTTTGAGAGGGATGATACAACCCAGTGTCATGCGTTTGACCCGGAAATGCTTCGACGATCGGTACGCACGCTGAAATCTGTGTGATTGCACCAATCCTAAACATGTAAATCGCCTGGAGAGAAATGTACTGTATTACTTTTGATGGCTTAGTTCAATAAGACTTATGCGGTAATGTACGTAACTCTGTCGTGGTCAGTATCTCGCACTGAGGATGACGGTCTCTCGAGGCTTCAAAGGAAATACAAAGGGAAAAGTTCCACATATTGTCTAGTATATCGACAGACGGCTTTTTCATTTGCCAGGTTACCACTCCGATAGTCCCAGAAAATGTGGGCATAAGACTGTAGTAGAAAAACCTCAAGAGTATTTAGGGCCATGCTACTTCAGCATCCGGCAGAACCTACTACTAAGAACACATGACTTCATGGCACAGATCGGTTCGGCTCTTGGGAGTCTCATTGAAGAAACTGTTAATTTAGGTAACCTTGTTATCACAAATAATATACAATGAAAAAGACTAGGACAATCAAACCTCAGCCTTCCGGAACACCAAACGCTTGAATCCTTAGGAAGTGATACGTCCATATAATAAAAGCCGATAAGAGAAGTAGTGCCGCACTTTACGAGTCCAAGATCCTTCAGCATCCTCAACAATGGGCGCTATGAATGTACAACCGACAACGAACCAAACGCTGAATTCAGTGAAACGAAATCCCAGATGGCTGCATACGTAAGAGAAGCTTGATCAAGCAATTTGTTTCTCTTTGAATCTGAAATTCGCGGGCCATCAATGTTTTGCGGGCAAGTAGAAGTTTGCAAATGTACAAATTAACTATTGCTTTTAGAGGTGTTAGATCACACCACGCTTGTCCTATTACGACTGAAACATTGACAAACATGAATTTTAGGTGGTTTGACCGTTTTCGACAGTCGTCTCAGCGATCGAGACAGTCTGTGTTGAGCTTCCTATTATTTTTTGGCTGATAGAGTTTCACTGCTGAAGTTGCTCAGCAGCCATTCGATCTTGTCAAGGCACGCATCCATGTTTTTCGTTATGGCTGGACCTTGGAATGCAGTTCAACATTACTTCTGGCGATTCACCATTGTCGTATGTGTAGTTATACACTTGTTCAATTGTTTGTTATTTTTGGACAGAGATACTCAGCTTGTCTGTGTGTACATGTTGTCTACACACAACCGAACTTGGCTAGAAGGTCTGGTGTATCAGGTTCGGTGTTCTTGTCGCTCAGTTTACCTGTAGGTATTTCTCACAACAAAATCACAAATGTATGGTGACAGGTTTGCGCTCATTTTTTCGTTAAATAAAGCCGATATGAACTCCGGAAAAATAACATTCTTGGGTAGGTACAGCTGTCAACAATGCTTTCGAAATCATCACTGGAAGTATCACCGTACCGAGCGCATACAGCGATTGTTAAAACATACAAATTCTAAGACGCTGTGAGTCAGGCAACAGTAAGTAGTCACCGAAAATGCAGTAGCAATCTGGGAGAAATTTCGAACCAAAAGTCTTGTCCAAATTATGAGACAAATAATCGGGTTTTCTATTCCTCACATGTTGATTGACATGGAACCGCATAATGAGGCGATACACCCAAAACTTAGAACCAGAACCCAGAAAACTCTGCACCGCCAATGACGATCTGAAGAAGATAACTGCAGTCAATCTGATTAAGATACTTGATCGCAACTGGTCATACTGTATTATACACATAATGACTTATAATAGGTATATGATTCGCAGAGGTCATGTGATGAGAGTTTTCGCATTTGTATAAGAAGCTGTATCTGGTCATCTTTGGACGCCTAAATGACCTAGGAAAAATGAAGGGGTCTTAATTTTGGAAAAAATACTATGGGATTTTGTTGTACAACAATGGAACTTTTTTCATTACCCTTTGCACAAGGATGTATCTGCTCCTTGGATGTCCCATATTGCTGCTGCCCGTACATGGTGGCCAGCGGTAGGGTGGATGTTAACCCGGTGTCAACTTTGCTGACCTGGTAGGTTTGGATCCTTTTTGAATTGGCTTGCAACATCTAACAGCCAATGTATACCCACCAGCACTGACTATTGCCGATTGCGGTTGATGTGCACATGCTGGGTCGCATGTATATCCCTCTGAGCACCCTTTACTCAGTGTCAGCCTCATGGAATTAGACCGAAGGGTACACAATTGAGGAGACTTTTTAGACCGTCAACATGCTCAGCTGGTGGCTCATAACTGTCAAATGTGGACAACAGAACAGTTGAGACCCAAGCAAACACACCAACCAGTATCTGTACAATAGCACACAAGTGAATTCTGTCGGTATTATCATGCACGCAATAGTATTAGACTAATCTATTAAGTTCTCGATTGTTGAAGAAGTTCCGCATTCTCATGGGGCATTCCTCTGCTTTTCCTGTTAGAGGCATTTTCTTGATACAGTCCGTAAAACATGTTATGGTCATGGGTGTTTCCCGGACACAGGATGTGTCTTTGGTCAGACAAGGGTTTCTTGGTTATAACTGTTCACTTACAGATTGGTAAAAATCGCCCAGGATGAGTGAACCTGACTTCGAAAATCTTGGACACACTAATTCAGGTGGTCAGGCCTACCACGGAAAATTTATATTTAGGTACATAGCAGAAAACGTCTATACTAGTTAGCACTTTCAAACCATTTCACAGCTTTCCGGAGTGGATATGGACACAAATAAGGAGTGGCTGAGTGAACTATCGAGTGCAACAAAAAAGTGATGTTGATGGATTTTATGTACCGTGCTTGGTTTTAACTTAAAGAATGACCATGTGTAAAACGTGACAAGTCTAGTAACTATTCGGCAAGGATAAAAGGCATGAAACAGACTCGGCAACACAAGTCGAGTACAAGCGAACAAAAGAAATAGTAAGTGTACAGCGCCCTTCGTGTGTGTGTGTGTTCGGCCAGGCAAGAGTTCGAGTACCAGTGTGTATGCTTGAGGCGGATTCTGATCTCCATTTCCACATAAGCTGTTTGCATGGTCATGTCTGATATTGGCCACCGATTCTGGCGCGCCTACTGATCGTGGAAGCATTTCCTGGCCCGATCCCTAAAGCTGGGTTGTCCTGTCCATCCAGAGCGTTTCATCCATGGTTTATGGAGGCTCACTTTCAGCTGATACAGATAAGTGTGATTGCACGTCGTCCGGACGTCGACGCATAGTCCTATCATCTGCAGTTTGGAGCTCGGTGTGGTTGCCTAAAGAAGAAATCGTCGTGGAAAATTGTCAAATTTACTTGCGGGTGAGTTTACTCCACACTGTTTCGGATTCTGACAGTGTAAATTCTGAACCTGGATCCTTAAATTCTGCCATTTCCTTTTGCCTAGCTTATCCCTTGAACCAGGGGAGAAGGTGCATTCTACTGCGAAGTGCTGGACCAAATATTAAGTCCGCCGATAACAATTCGGTAAATTCACTGGAATATGTGTGATGAGTAAACAAGAACCGATCCAAACAGTTTGATCCAGCATGTATTCTTGTTTTAGAAAACCCCATTTACCGTCTGTAATACACCTTGCCCCAGACCACTCAATGCAGGAGAATAGAGTGACCGTCGGAGGTGCTCAATGTCATCCCGGAAAAGAAACTGACAAGAAGGTTACTTGTTAAATTCAGTTTCATTTTCTGTGCACATGATTTCCACATGCACAGCTTGCGCCTTGGTATGGCCAACCTGACACACCGGACTCACTTGGAATTTGGGTCGATCAGTAGGGAATACATCATTCCGTGTATTGGACCAAAATAACCCACATGTAAGCGCTGTCGGCGTCGCTCTGGATACGGCCATATACAGATCGGTTTAGGTAGTGTTCGCTTTTCATACTGCTGAGAGCTAGCGCGCTAGCTGATTCAGCGCTCGATATCTTACCTACTTTAGGCCACCAACAATGCTCTCTCGCTAGTGCCTTCTTCCACGTCATGTCGGGATTTGTGAAAATGTGGCCGTCGTATGGTTTCAACTCATCATCACTGAACTAAATAAAGTGCTATAAAAAGTGCATGAATGGACACAAAGATACAGTATCTATATCCATATTATCTGCATTTCTCTCTCTGACTGAAGGCAACAGTTTCTTGCGATTTACTTAAGCCTTGAACATCAATTTCCTCAATGCTTTTGAATGAGGTTGACGCGAAGAATTACAGACCAAGCTCTTTCTACACATCTGAGAGTAGCTTTTCTGTCATTTGACAAGTTCTGCATGCGGAGAAAGTAGACCTTAATCTCCTGCCTGTTACACAGTGAAGGACAACCGCTCCTGCTTTCTATGGTGCTGTTGAGTCGAATGACGAACGAACTATCGGGGTTGCCATGTCACACGCATGACCCATGAGTTCTCAGAATGCTGTTTGTGCTCGCATGGATATATGCTGTTCCTTCCCTACCAAAACTCAAGGCAAAATATTTTACGCAATTATGACAACAACGGAGTGTCTTTTTTGGAATGATTTGAGCTCAATGTTGCTTTTAAGTTGTGGTGCATCGTCTATAGTCTTGGTCTTATCATCTTATACGTTTTTTGTCAGTCCCTAATAAATCTAACAAACAGAGTGGGCAAAAAGCTTACTTTCGGCTTTCTTCCACCGTAATCCACTAATCTTCAGTCTTCTATCCAAAACAGTGGTAAGCGTTCGCAAGTTCTACTTTGTTAGTTCGAATCACGGGGTGCCTTCAACAGAAGCAGAATGATCGCCTTTCGCCTTGTCAATAATCGTCTTGTCAACAGTGCGGTGAGAAACTACCGGGAATAGATTTATTCCTAGTGGCAGACCGGTCTATTTGGAGAGTGTCGCGTGGATAACTAGGATTGCATAGTATAGTGTCCACTAATGGAGCTCGATCTGAGAGCAAGTGTGACTAACTAGAGTCTCGCTGAAAGTATTCTGCAGGTTGGATTAGCGCATAGATTCTTGTTACAGATCAGTGAGCATTAGCCAAGCAACGAAAATTGATTCGCAGTTATTTGATACCCACTGATTATAGGGACAGAGATATCAGGCTCGGTAACAGGAGCAGTCGTAGAATCCTATTCACGGACCTGGAAAGAAAATCGGCAACCTCACTCTGCAATCACATTAAATCATCCTGCGTCTTCCGTCGCATGAATCCAGATAGTGTACCTTTGTTAAACTGACGACGCTGAGCATTAAAAGTTAATTTGCTGAATACTTGAAAGTTCCCTAATTTTCTGAGTTCCATACCGAACACGTAAAATTACTTGTTTAGCCAACCATAGAGCATTTCGTCGTGTGCAGCCTTCCTAGAAGGTAGAAGCAGCTCATTCGATGCCTGCAGTCAGTCGCCAACAAGGCGTTTAGGACAATATAATTTCTGAAAGAACACACGCTGACAAATTCTTTCAGCACAGACGGCTCATATTCGTCTGCTAGCGAAATCGGTTCACGGGTGCATGTGACGGATTGTATTTTGCATGCATCACGGTTGCTGTGCTGAATGCGATGACGGTGATAACAGAGTTGATCTGCACACAAACTCGTTGCGCTTCAATGGTTATCCCAATGGCAATTGATACTGGTCAGTTCGAAGTGCTTTTGTAACGCCATTCGCAGTGTATAAAAACGACGCTGTCGGTGAAACGCTCAATTCGCTTCATTTGATAAGTGATCGATTTTAGTGGAGGAGTATTTTGCGTCCTGCGGACACGAACTGCGTGATCAGTTCTACTATACTGGTTGCATACGGTCTGCTTACGTTCTGACGGCAGTCAGTCAAATGTGATTGTTGGATGCCACAGTATTAGTATTTGGACGAGTGTATTGTTTGTCTGGTGTTGGCTTCCGATGTTGCGGGCAGTAGATGAGCAGAAGCAAATTTCGGTGGTGTGTCAAAATTTGATTAATTTTTTCGCAACCTTCTGAAATTGCCCTACAATACTGAAGGCCTTATCCCACTGCAGAGGTTTCCTTATTGCGGAATTAAGCGCTCACATGCTTTTTTCCCTGAGCAAATTGGCAGTCATACAATGAAGCCACATTTCCTCTCAAACTTTCTCCGTGGGAATTTCTGATGCGGCGCGACGGTGGCGCCGTTGGAAGTTTGAGTGTAACCATCTCTATCATCTCCAAATCTCTGGCAAATTTAGAACAACAGTATCGACATGTATACGTGCGATTCCCGATACCTTGTGAATCCCTCAGATTATTGAGGCCACCGTAGGTGAAACGTGCATCGCAGTATCTTTTCGGATTTTTTGTTCAACTAATTGAAATATGCGGTTTGCATCAAACTTGTAAGGAATCTTTCCAGTTGCCTTGCTCCTTCTACGGCTGTGTGAGTAGTATTACTGGCAGCCCATTTTGTAGTTTCTCTGAGTACTTCTAGATCCGACCAAACTCATGCTGTCTTCTTCTCAGTTATGATGCCTGCTTTTTGCATCGTCAGATTATTCCTGGAAGACCTCTCATTTCCTGCCAGGCGTCTTCTGAGGGACGTACTAAGTCGTTCTTTACCCTGTGGTTTTGTTGTCCAGAATTTCGTGGAGCAGTTTGCAGTTCATGTTGCTTTACCGAAACTAGCATTTTCCTAATAAATCTGGTTTGCGCATCAAAATATTTGCTGCCTAGTAGAAAGCGTGTATTCTTTATTATATTTCATAGTTTTATTTTTAGATAACTGCGACATCATCATCCACCACGTTTTCAACGATTTTCTGTCTATCCGTCTTACTGTCGATATGAAATCCCTGTTAGAGAACCTTCCATCTGCTGTTTTTTCTTCATCCTTCTTCTAGTAGTCAGTGCTTTTCCCTGCGTTGACAATAGACAAAAATCAAGACCTTATACATTATCTCATCTCTCCCTGTCTCTTGATACTGGCGAAAGTTGGAATCCTTCATGTCACCTTCCGTTTTCACCAACTTCGGAATGTAAGCCCACCAGACTACTATTCATTCTTCGTTTTACCTTCAGATTCATATACTTTTATTGTTGCCAACTTTTGGCCTCTTTCAGTGGTCGCCTCCTCCTCACAATGGTTAGAATTGACCATTAGTGTGGCCCTTCTATTTTCAGGTGACAGCTCTCTGTCAGGTCTGGCCATATATCCCTGAATGTTACTGCACACTTGGTTTACTGTTCTTTCTAAACTAGGTCAGACTACGCACACTAATTCACTTTCCTCACATATTAAAAACCTCTCACTCACCATAAGACCGCTATACTGCTCTTCTCAGTTTTGTTTTCAAATATATCTATTGGTAATGTGTCGAAATATTGGCAGCTCGGGTGAGTTTATTGGTTGTTGATGACGATGGCCGTTGGTGACGAAACGTCTGCAAGTCAGCTGCCAAGCTCAGCGAACAGATCAATAGCCACCTGATCAACAACCAACAAATATATCTATTGTTGTCTTTTGTCTATTGTTTCATTTCCCCCTGCTTCCTGAAGGAGGTTTTAGACTGATCGGACCAACGTCGTACTAACCCACGGATAATATATCAAGGCATAGTATTCGATAGTTTGGCCAATGCGGCTGACTTTTAGGAGAACAACAAAACAAACTTGAAAAAATGTTAGTTAACCTCATATAAACTTCAGTTCATCACGCAAGTTTGTGGCAGAATTTAACAGATCACTGGTTCGTTTGATCTGGTCATCGATTAGTCCTGACCAGATAACTGACAAGTACATAATATTTTTCACTCGACGTGAGGGTGTTGGGGTTGAATCCAAAAAGGTTCCGCATAGCGTAGCTCCTCATTTACCCATATATCCTGTTTGCAGTGGTTGATCTTGGTCAAAAAGCTGCGTAATTCTCTGATAGGGTGTGCAAGACAGTGACTGCGTCTCTTTCTTGCTTCTGCTATTAGATGGGTCAGCGAGCAAGTCTCTAATCTTTGACAGTATGCACTTCCATTCACCTACCGGTCTGTCCTGTGTAGATAGCATTGCATTCCTCTAAACAAACACTGTATGCGCAGGTGATTCGATTACCTCGTGAAATAAGAATCTTAAAGTGGATCATGATCGTGCTGTGCACACCAAAAAAGTGCCTACATTGAATTAGAAGAAGGTTTCAGAAGGAAACTGTACTGTCTGTCTATTTCTGTCATCGGTCTTTAGCCACACATTTGACCCATCTACTGTCCTCTATAAACATTGTTAGGCAGTTGTTTTGAGTGGAACATCTCATTCATAGTGCTACTGAACTGGCCTTCGAAATCTTATTGGGGTAGGTCTTGATTGCGGTGTCCTGCACAACACTTCTCCATGAGAACTGAAGTAATACTAACTCAAGTCAGCTGATTGTTCTATGTTCAGTTCATCAGCAGTTCGAAATCCCAAAAAGCATCCAAAGCGTGAAGGCAGTAGTTCCACGACTGAGAAGGAGTCTTCCGGATTCAGTAGCCATCAGCTACAAAGAAACATTATTGTGAATGAGTCAGATGGTGAATCGTAGTGCGCATTATTGAACATATTAATCCCATATCACTTTATGCCGGATTAGTTCGTTTACAGAGATCTGTCCCGAAGTCTTGGAACCGGATCGGGCGGTTAGCTAATTTACTTATTTCAGACGGATGAATTGCCACAGCACACATGAAGCTCGTGCAATGTGTTATTGGGTATAAGAAGTGATGGGATTTCACTGCTTCTGTCATTGCTAATATTCAGACATTAACAAGTCCAAAAGAAATACTTGGAAGCGGGTTTGACAATATGACTTTCATTGGAAGCTGCAGCGATTGTACGTGTGTGAAGACTAAATTTAAACCTGCTACGGTCACCCGTGCGCAAATCCCGGGAGCTGTCTTCTACCACTAATAACGCATAGTTGATCCAGAAAATGACTGTGGTTCACAGCTAGACCAGTAGTCGTTCGTTTATTGCGGCGAGGGAAGAATGAGTTGCATGGCTACGTAAACGGATATTTCCAGAAGGAAGCCTAATATTAGTCACACTGGGGGCCAGTTTTGTTTGCGATTATTCGTGTGTCATCCCTTTAGTGTAAGGTCTAAACGCGCGCTCACTTCGGAAGTTTATGAAGAGCCCAAAACCGAAAATAAGAACCAGGAGTTTTCTTTGAATAGGGAGCAAGGCAAAGCTCACTGAGATCATTGAAAGTCATTGAAAAATAGGGTATTCATGACTATGCTAATTTGGTTGACAATACGCAAAGAACAACCTTTAAGCCATAACAGGATGGAAGTTACAATTGAAAACTTTTCTAGTGGCATCGTGGACCTAAGGTGAAGCGTCGTGGATACAGAAACCTGCCAACTAACACAACCTAGGCACCAGAGCCTGTACACGTGCCCACGTCGCAGATGACAAAAGTTGGCTAAGATGAATAGTGAGATACACATTTACAAACTACTTTTGTGTTAAAGGGGGACTCAGCTGAGGCCTAACCAAAGAACGCCATAAAAGAGACATTCGGCTGAGATTCAGTGGAGTTCTGTAATTACAGTAACCTAATTTGCAAGAGAGCATTTTTTCCGTTGTTGTGCACAAACTGGCGTTCAGACAGACTGTAAGTAACAGCGGAAACTCGGGGTTTGGACTACCTGGTGATCCTTAAGAAGGACAAAATCGGTCGTTGGCTGTCGAGGAGTCTTCAGCAAGCTTGAAAAGAGTGTGTTCCACCAGAAAAATTTACAGGGACTACATTCGCCTTGAGCAAACATAGCCTTTAGACGCTAGAAGTTCAGTGATGTAGGTAAAGTGAGTGTGCTGATATGTAGTCCGATTTCACGAAGAGACAATGCTAACCACGGTCTAGCTCTGCAAATTATATTCCTAAGCGGGAAAATATTGCATATTCCCGACGCAAAGGGGATTCCGATGAATTAAGGAAGATGGAAGCGCCCTGTTCGGGTGATACATTAGACCTAATGTGTTTTTTCCTCAAAAAAGACCTAGTGATTCAGTTTAGGTTGTGCAACCTGGAGTTTCAGTGACGACAGCTGAGCTTTATCAACCACAGTTGAGTTAAAGATGATTACATGAACAAATAAATGAAATAAGCTCAGTCATAAACCAATATCCTCAGGTGCTGGTATCGACAGGTATTAGTTAGTTTGACGTTGCTGTCAATGGAGAAATCGGCCGAATTTCAGATGCCGTCTGGTCAGTTGAACCCAACTATGAATTCCATTGGACGTCACAGGCAGCTCTTTGGCCTCGAAATTAGGATGACTTCCGGTAAATTTTTGAACTGGTTAATGTAATTATACGACCGCGGAGTGACTGAACTGAAGTAGTGTTGAGAAGACGCCATAAATACGGTCTATAACACAAACCATGTATAGCCCGCGCTTTTTTTACCAAGGGCACAGTGACTTCAAAAGTCACTCCAGTGAGACTGTGTAACTAGCTTTTCTGTTTATGTCATGAACGACAGATTCAATTAAGACTCACTTGGGTCTCCTGTTAAAACTAAACTGCTGTGCAAATGAGTGTGTTTATTGAATTTCGTCCAATCAGGATTCAAGTGGAACAGAAAGTTGACGGAAACTTCGGAACTACGTCTGCCTGATGAGCCAAAGAAGGACAAAACTAGTCGTGGGGTTTTGAATGGTTTTCAGCAACCTTGTGAGTAGCTTCCTTTAAGAGGCTACACTCCTATCACTTAACAAAAGTAGATTCGTAGCCTAATCTAACGGTATGCGTGTTGAAGTCAACACTAATGTAGTCAAATCGCTTGACCGTTATGTGTACCTATATAACCCCGTTTGAACACGTTGCTTTTTATTCTCCAAATACTACACGGCCTATGTTATTGTGATCAAACGATTCAAAAGACTGCTAGATCTCAACGCAGTTTGATGTGCAACGGTAGAATAGCAACCAAACAGTTGATTAGAGTAAGCAGCTGCTGACGTTGAAATAAACCACGCCTGTGCACACTAATGTTCAATCGCATCAACAAGATTATCACCTTCAATCGGTGCGTATGATGAGTGGTGGATTCTCACAGATATACTGTCGAAGGATATGTATGAAACTTCGAAGTAAACTGTGCGACACGAGAACAAAAGCTTTCCCGATTAATGTATATTATTCGGCTTCCTAGATACGACACTAAATCACCTGGGCTCATGTACGCGTGGACAGGAAGTTTTTCGGCTGTTTTCAGTTTCCTGAAACGCCTACTTCTTCAGTTTATACAGTACCATAGCGTTTTACAACAACGATATAAACGACACTGACTGCTTACTTTTTCCGTGCAGCAGGT
Source organism: Clonorchis sinensis (assembly GCA_003604175.2). Taxonomy (NCBI): domain Eukaryota; kingdom Metazoa; phylum Platyhelminthes; class Trematoda; order Opisthorchiida; family Opisthorchiidae; genus Clonorchis; species Clonorchis sinensis. Next base: position 42,149,873 of record CM030370.1, read on the forward strand.
GATGGCACTGAAAGTCAGCGAAATTCGCTTTTGAAGAAGTGGATAAGAAAGCGGTTGAGAAGCACAGGTTCGAAATGGTGTTAGGTCTGAGAACAAGTCTGAACCAACAGCAACAGCTGGCGAGCTTTGACGGACCAAGCTGCATCCCAAGCGAACAGACATTCCACTGAGGTCAATCGCAAGACTTTTTCCTGTTTCTATCCATATTTGGCACCTAACTAGATGCACCTCTATTACAGTTGTTATTGAATTTTCAAGAACTCGTGATATAACCATTAGCTCTGATCTGTCTGAAGTTTTTCAGGTATAGCCATAGAATCCTAGGCATGGCAACGGTTTTCTGGTGCAGTGCAATTATCAGCAAACTGGCTGTGACGTTGTGCATGCAACTGGGGTTTTGCGGCTGGACGGGAGAAAGATGTCCAGTTGCCTACTTTGATCAACAACCTAGTCCCGAAAGCCGACATCGATCGCCTCATACGTCGAAGTTGCTTGAATTTGTCCTCCTGTAAGAAACCTGCCATGAGTTTCGCATGCAAACCGGTCAAAGTTATGGACTTAGTTAGCGCATGCTACCCACAAAATTATTCATAATGTCCGTAGGTTACTTGTAATCAGATTTCGAGCTTGGTAAAACAGTAGAACTTTACTGGTTGCCCGGATTGCCATCTTTTGGACTCAAAGTATTTCGATTTTAGCAGATGGATGAACATCGTTCCTACCTACTTACCGACGTCAGGCATTCTTCGTTTAAATATGCTTATGCATACAAGTCCGGCATTATGGAAGGAACGTTCGCCAAGTTGTCTACGCAGTTTCCTTTAGAATTTTAATCACCGGACGACAGGTCTAAAACGCTATACTTTTACTCGGTAGGGATCGGTAAAAGACCCCACTTGTTTATGAAGAGTCTTATTCGACAGTTACATAGATCTTGTTACGTCCACATTTTTCGATATTAGCCCGAGCTGTATCTGTAGACTGGCAAAACCGTGTGACGAAATAAAATCTTCATTATAGGAGAACGGGTCGGTTGGCTTCGAAATCATTACACAAACGGACACAATAGCGCGTCGGTCTTCAGTTTGTACGCCGAGCTGTCACATGACGAGAAGTGTCTTGGATAGGAGGTTTTGGGAATCCCCAGATTAGGGAGAATTCAGGAGACCACAGTTTCTGCTACTGTTACCACGAGATATCAGTCACAGAATTAATGAAGAATTAAAATAAAGAATCCACCCAAGATTGTGTTCAGGCTGATTTCGAATATCACCTGAAGTTTGCCGCGTAAACTGGTCCACCAAAGAGCGCACGAGAACAAACAGGGCTTTTAAAGACTGGTGATGTTCAGACACGGAAATCTGAAAAGCGGCAAAAGTAGCTGCGTTAACATTTAACTAAATTATGGTAATCTCTAGATGGAGCCTCTGAATATCATTACTGATTTGCTGGTTTTTCAGTATTCACGAGCACTATATAATCTCCATTGTCAACTAATCCGCTGGTCGTGAACGCTTAAAACACATCCTACAAGACAAGTCAAACTTCGTTTGTGCTTGATAGTGAACAAGGTGAACAATATTCAGTTAGGATAAAGCTGGCGCGAGTAATATATGGTGCAGCTAACAGTAGCTCCCTTAACATCACCACATTTCAGTTGAAGGCCTGTGGAATTCGACAAGCCTATTGAAGATCAGTTAAATGCTACCGCACGATGCTGTGCGGTCTTGAGCGTTTCTGCATTCTGTCGAAAGGACGTGTTGAGACAACTGGTTGAGTTAGTCCACTTTGCTCTATATACGGGTTTCGCTCTACAATAATTCACACTCTATAATAATTCATATATGTCATTTGGTTCATAATCCTAAAATATTCTTCTACCATCCTGGTAGCACGAACCCAGCAGTTAGTATTACGGCGAACGACGAAATTTGAACGAACAAGCGGTATCAACGAACAAGCCTACGGTTTCTATAGCTGTAAATAGAATGAACGCAGTGGACAAATCACTTGATTACAGAAGACATGTAATACAACATTCTGTACATTCATTTATTCACCAAAAATTTGTAGGTCTCCAACTGCTTCGTTTGTTTCAGCTAGCTCTTTATCAGCCTTTCACACACCAAACTAGGCTTAAGTGTGAAGCGCTTAAAAAGGCTTAATGCTCTGCTTGCAGCATCAAGCCCTCCTTGTTGTCTTCATCCTCTTCTTCACCGTCAGGAGAAAAATGTTTTTCACGTGAACTACTGCAGGTAGTTCTTTTTCGCATTCCTAAAAAACGAGCAAAGTAAGGTTATTCTTTTCCAAACCACACCAGTGGTGCCAAAGCCAGTCTGTGTAGTGCCATCAAGTTCGAGGCGATTCTGACAATTTTTGATTCCCAGTGATCCTCACGATCACTGTCCTTACATGACACAACTTTCCCCAAGGCAGAATGAGCTGCATCCTAGTCTTTTCGGGCCAGTAAACCGTTCGAAGCACATTCAACTGGCGCAACAAATCAATATCAACGTTGATTCTTCCACTGTCCACTACAACAAGCAGGATTTGTCAAGACTTGCCACGGAAGAGTTGAAGTACGCCCTGATCAATCGATTGAAGAACGTACACGTCATTTTCATGCTATTATTTTAATTAGGCCTTAGAAAAACAATACCACATCCGCTGCGAAGGAGCACTTTCAACGAACATGAGCGTCCATTTTTGCATTAATCACCGAGCATAACCACGTTCTCAGCTGACAAATTAATTGCATTAGGCTTCACGATTTTTACGGTTTATAGTAAATCGACAAGTGCTCGCGCAAGTAAGAAATGGGGCTTTCACAAATTAAACTGAACTAGCTCAGTCATGTTGTTAAGTATTTATTTAGTTTTATTTCGCGGTGAAGGTTTAAAATACATTCACGTTTCCTACAACACAACTTAGAGAATACTGCCTCTCAGTAAAAATCGCACTTTATACCTGGCACGCGGGATGCGAACTATGAAAGACTTGAGTGTATATAAAGTAAACTGATGTAATGTGTTGTATGAAACACAGAACATCTTAAGAAAATTTTGTGAATGATGATATGTTCTGAATACTCTTACCTCATCAGTGCACCAACCCCATCAGAAGTGTTACGATGTGGTACGGTGCCATACGAAGATTGCGTTTTCTACTGAGTTGAAGTGAACCATAACACTTTCTATAGCCACCCTGATTTCTTCTGCTCCACAGAGTGTGCTCCTTATGACATCCGATGCCACTGTCTTATCTCTCACTGACCTTCGTTTACCACGTTTTTTTCTTCATTACCTCATTGTTGTCTAGCTATTCATAATGTTCTTAAATCTTCGATTACCCTAGCCCATTCCGTAGGACGCTCTTTGTGTCTGACTCTGTGAATGGGCTACGTCTCTGGCATGACTAGACCAGAACCTACCACTGGGCAATCGGGGTAAGGTTGCTGGTATGTTGCAGCTAACGGTATCCGAAAACAGCAGTGGTCCTTCGAAACCGATGGAGAAGAATATTTATGGGTTACCTGGAACTGTGCTCCACCCGGAGTACATCTTTTCTAATGTACATGAGAACAAACTACTTCGGCAATTCCTGAGTGATGCTGTATAATGCCATTTGATGTATCCCGCATCAACAAAGACTGCTACTGACGAAGCACTCAGCTTTTGGCGAGTGTGACAACAAACTTGTGCCATATCAACATTCGGAAGAAGGTAAGAACTTCGTTACAAGGCTGCGGCTAGCAGTGTCAGACAGCTGGAGAATTCCAATCGTTTATACACAATTGATTACAATACCAACATTCAGCTACTTACCAAGGGAAATGAAAGGATTATAAAAGTAATGGAAAATGCAGAATAAGCCGGACAGATGGTTGATTAGGTTGCTGTTGATCTGTTCGCTGAGGTCAGGAATTAGCTTGCAACCGCTTTGCCACCAATCTGGATGACATCACAGTTGCGTGGTTAGAAGGGCGATTCCTACTGACTTGCTTGAGTCTATATAGTTTTGAAAAACTAGCTGATATCTATTATGATTGGTTAACTGAAAGGCGCCTTTTTTGGAATCCCATTGCTCCGTTTCCAATTGTGTTGAGTAGTGATCTGTATTACTTACACTCGATTAGTGCGTCGTGCGGCCTCTGCTCGAAGGCTTTTGTTCTTTTTGTGATTGGTCCGGTGATTTCATTATGGTGGATTTCTAAGCCGTGTATGTCGCTGTTTGCCTGCTTTACGACCACGATAGAATCCATTGGGAGATCATCAGCAGAAGTACTATTCGGCCGAAGCCTTCTCACAAGATTACACTTTCCCCTCTCATATTTCAAAGCGGTCAGGTAACATTGAAGACTGACAACTTTTGTCTAGTAACCCCCTGAACAGTGACTTCACGATTAACTTTCACGGGTACTTAATTGTTTGGCGCCACTCGGGGGTGATTCGGTACTCTGAACCTCCAAATAACACCCGATTTCGGTCATAAATCTGGGACCATAATGTTATCTTGGTCATTGATTGACCCAGTGCCAGATGAATCACCATGATTAGAACAGAAACAATTTTCTACCTGCACCCGTTTACTTACTTTCTTTCACTTTTCAACAATACAGATCGGCGTCCCACTAACGAGGCCCGTCACTGCTCACGTGAACACCACAGACACACATAAGAACTTGGTTGTTGGTCTGTTCGCCGAGCTCGGCGAACAGGAGCAACTAAGCATCTGAACATCAAGCTGAACAATGCTCGAAGATGAAAGTCTGGCTATTAACTGTAGAAAATTCCGCATTTATCTACAAACGAGGTTGAAATTAATGTCTAGAGAACAATGTTGATTGGTGAATCGACTGCTTACCTAGATCTTCATTATTAGGACTGGCTGAATGAGATCAACTCCATCAGTAAGCTAGACTCGCGTTGTGGCTGAAATACGTTGGAACTACAGCTGCAGCGTCCAGCTTTCATTAGGTCATCGACTTGCGATCAAGAAGCGCTCCAGTCGGTTAGATTCACGACAAAGCAGTCACTCCCTCTCCTTAGCTGTAATCTTCCAATTGTCATAGGATGTTCTGGGGAATTTCGTTCACGTCATTGCGTGAGTCAGATGGTTAAACTGGCATTCGCAACTGACTTCGCAATCGACTTATGCTTAAAACCGCTTCATTAAAATGAATAACCAGAGAACCTTTTGATAAAGCATTGTTCCACAATGTTTTCCAATGTGAGTCAACCTAAATTCATAATGGATCGTCAACTTTCCTGTTAATAGTCCAAAAACACGTTAGACACTCACACAAAAACACTCAAAACCGACAACGCACCAAAAGTAAAAGTATTTGCCTTTCAAAAGGGAATGATGGAACACAACCAGCCAGTCACATCCAATTCACTGAGTTCAGGGCTGTGGAGGAAGTGGAACACAAACACGGACGTCCTGCGCGCCGTCAGTGTGCAAGCTGAAACGTGGTGTTGCGCGTCCATCTTTATAGGTCCGTGAACGAGGCTAGCGAAGTGCAACAAAACCATTGTTGCATGCCCGTTGAAGCTCCATCGAGCGCCAAAGAGTGTTGTCTGTATATTTTTCAAATTAAGGTGATTCCAGCTCATGAAAACGTGTTTCGGCATCAGTTATAATACGTCTGGGCAGAAGATAGCGGGGTCTTGAATACAACTTTGAAAGTAAACTGTGATCAAGTGGCGGGTGTCACCATGTCCATTTACGGTGACCCAAGTAGTTTACTGCCTCAGCGCACGCATCCCTACATGTTCTCTTGAATTATTCCGAACATTCGTCTGCGCGAGCGGGTGGTCATCCGCACATCCAGCGGTGTTAAACAGTGGTTGGAACGGTAAGGCGATAAACAATGAGAAGAGATATGACCAACAAGCGACGATTGACAAGTGCTAGACAAAAAGTGCGCCATATCCCTCGCTCTATTAGACGGTGTAGTAGACTGTCAGCCCGAAATGTCCGACCTGCTGCGGTGTTGCGATCACTTAGTCCTTAGTTAAGTAGCCAACCTTGACAGCGCCACCTATCCGAATATGGCTACCCTGTCTTGTGAGCAGTACGCCACTTTATGAAAATTCACTGAGAATTTACGTCTTCAACGAATGACCTTGAATTATTTTTTCCTCATTTTCATTACATTGTCATGTCTTGCGAGGTGATTTTACGTATTAGGCCAAGATTACGCTCGTGATGTGAACCTTACGCAACCGAGCTTCTGTGTTTGGCTTCGGACTCCATATTCCTACTAGAAGACTAACAAATGCATATTTACCGTCGGAAGATCCAAGTAAACTTGCACTGATTCCTTTGCTAAAATTTTAAACAGTCTAGCTAATACAGAAGCGCCACTAGCAAACCACAAACTCAAGTCGTCCTAAAGAATTACATCGTCACCTATCTGTGTAATGTAGTGGAGGCTTCACACCTGCTTGAGGCGTTTCCGAAGAAACAAACATATGACAACCCGAAATATCATCCTAGAACTGTGCTCCTCTCTGTAAGTTAGCCTCGAATTCTGGGCGGACCGGTTTCTTCGCGAGATCAGCAACTGCGTGACGTTAAAGTAGTAAAAGAAAACTGGTCAAAAGCTTCCTCTACTTAAGGTAACTCGAATTCATAAAAACACGCCTGCACATCAGTCATAAGGAGTCCTGGTGCTTTTTTCAAAATAATTCTGGATCAAAACGTATCTTTATGTCAAAGCTGGATGGCCAAAAGGATTTACGGCGTTAGTTCGTACACTCCCACGCGCTCCCTGTGGGCAACTACACCTCACGATAGGAGACTATACTGGCAAGTCGGCTAATCGATAAGCGCTGCTCGTTGTTAGTAGAACAAACGAGTGATGCAAACTTCGGTGCCTAGCTGCCATGCCAACGGAGGGAGGTACGAGGGCTGGGATCCTTCCAGCTTGCCCAAGCCTAGGCAGGAGTAGTCGAGATGTTGAAGTTGGGTTCGAACCAAGGACCTTCCGGTCCGTAAGCTAGCGCCTTAACCACTGAGCTATTGCAAGTTCTGGTGCAAACTTGGTGGACAGTCAAGAGCAGCATCTACCTGGCTAGGCCGGATTTCAAGTGACGATAGTTGCTGCCGATAGCCAGTGAGACGACCGGGCAGAATCGGAAACGCTGGTCAGTCGTTTGGTTTTCCAGGGCGGACAATCCATAGCAGGCAAAGTAACAGCACGTAGCGATAACTGAACTGTGGAAAGATCACGTGCACACAGTGCCTCACTCAGTGAGCCAGCAGACGAACGGTCTTCGTCCTGAATTAGCTGTTTGCTCGATATCATCAGGATCGTGAGCATGACACAAGTGACTTCTAACATACACAACTCCTGTACACTCAAAAACGACTAAAGATATGAGAAATAACAGCAGATGCGGCAACAAAAAATTAGGTCTTCGTTTTCGTGCAGTACACATTTGTGCACTTCGTGCGAGCACAAATGTAATCCTCATCTACACAGTGGCACAAAAAGTACGAAAATGGTTCGAGGGTGGATAGGTTGTTTCATGATGGGATTCTGACAAACGAGTGGTCTCGCATTAGGAAGACTACAAGCTCCGCTTACTTAGGGCAACAGATATAGCCGTTGCACGTCAACGGTTTTGATGTTTACGTAAGATATTACTGAAATTCAGAAGGGCGAGCAGGTTTTTCTAGCACAACAGATTAGGAAATACCTCAAACGCATGGTTAAACGACCGAGGGTAGATTTTTCTTCTAGCTTCACTCACCTATCTGTCTGCGCATCCGCAAGAAACGTGATGAGTTGGCATACATGTTGCAACTGGTCGTTAATTAAAGGCGCCGACAACGAGAAGTGACAGAACGGATCAAAGATATACATACGTTGTCTTATAACTCGCAATACTAGCGCTTACTTCGACACTGTTTTCTGAACCCACCCTATGGCTTTTTAAATGTAAACAATGCGTACCATTTTCTTCGGTCTGTCCCAAGTTTTCATGCATGATCAGATGAATGTCGCTTCCGACAAGTGGCTGTGCGTCTGACGAGACACATGACACAAAGCGCAAAAATATACAAGCCTACACGTCATAGCAGATACAATCAAAACCTTCATGGTATACCTGGTAGCGATATGATACCCAGTATACCGCTTCCTATGCTTAAATTCACTGTCCCCAGGTGGATTTCACAATCATACCAGGTATCAGATACGACGCAAAGAAAGATGATGAATCGCAGAAGCCTTGGTCTCGAATCACCAGCAAACAAGCAGAATGCGAAAACCTAATAAGATATCCAAAAAAACTAAAATAGGATTATAAAGTGTTTTTTATGACTACGGTTCAATAACCGATGGCCTATTTCTCTTCGTTCCATTTGATAAAAACCAATCAGTCATCAGGGTATGAGCATTGACCATCCTGTTAAAATTCATAAAACCACGGTTCACCGTATACTCGGATGGTTCAGTCATAGGTTGGACAAAAATAATATCACGATTTACCTTTCAAACGTTCAGGGGATCAAAAATATACAAGAACAAAATAATTTCGTTTGACCGACGCCTAGATCGGGTGGACGGAATCAAAAATATGGTTTTCGGACATGACATAATCGTTCGACGGTCTGCGTAACTTGTTCAGTTACTGAGTTAGCTGGCTCAAAGTACGACCGAGGTTGGTCAATTACTATCACTTGTAAACGAATTTCGCTTTGACGGGAGACTCAACTGAATACAGTGGAATTCCTTGTTTATAATGGCCTTCTTCAAATGAATGCGCTGCACCAGTCTACCACATGTTTTAGTGCGATATCCGAAATATCACAATGCATTGTCCAGGCGTAAGACACTACTCGTAAAGTTGATAAAAAGTCTTCGACAGCCCACGACCTGTTTCGCCGTTCCTGAAAAAGACCGTCATAAACGAGATGCGGTTGGATTCAACCGAGTCTTTTGTCAAAATTCGTAGGTAAATGAGAGTATTGGGCGAATACCATCAAAACTGTTCCGGGGATGATCCATTGGAGGGTATATGAAGGCAGTCGCATTTTCAGGCGATCCAGTAACTGAATACCAAAAACTGGGAGTGATAAAAATTGGATCCAAGATTCCAATGAGATATCATAGGACAGTGACAAGACATTGTGTCCAAACACCCAAGGAAAACGGACGTTTTTCATCGTCTGTTGAAGTAGCCAGTTCTACAGTCTGGGAAGTGCTCCGCATGTATTTCTTTCGGTTCATGCATCTGGTCGCAGTTCAGTGACTACCTGGGCAAGGTTATCTTGTTTAAAGCTGGAGAATCTCAACCTGGGTACCAGCAGACAACTGCGCGGTAGCTTATCGTTTCCATTTCCGGTCTGCGCTTTTGATTACAGCATTTAAGCTGGCTAACTTTCACGCATTGTTTGACGTAGTCACCGTTCGGTTCCTGTCAACACACGCGAAGAGAGTGCAGGATTCCTAAGTTGTAACATAAAGGATCGGTGGGTAAAACAGACCTATTAGTAAACTTTGCATATGATTACTGTCAACTGACCAGTTAAAAGTTAAATGAGGTTCGGGAATTTTTACTTCCGTCTGAGAGTTTGACGTACCTAATTGTGGTCCGAAATCTTGAGATTTGCACGAAATTCCGTTTATTTACCAGTCCAAGTCATTACTGAAGCAATACTGATCAACCACGTGCAGCCACATTCAACCGAAACATGCTATCTAGAGTAATTAGTTCGGATGGTCATCGGCAAGCCTTTATTTTACTTTGCAACATGGAAAAAACTGACTGGTGATCAACCAGTGGACAGCAGAGTTTTCTCGAGAGGTCGCGAAGTGTTTGGTATAACGGAAAGGCCTTCCTTATCTTGTATAAATCAGAACAGTCTCATCGAAGCTAATCTGAATCTCATTCGGGTCCATTATTGAAATTCCAAAGTGTGTTCCAATATTTGACCAGTATGGAAATTCCGTACATACAGGAGTGCCGAAAGTGTGGTTCTTCTTGGCGCATGACGAAGGTGAGTGTCAAACACGATGGCATCCTAATTGCAAAGTGATGTCAATTTGTACCTAGAAGTGAGTGCATGTCTCAATAGAGGCGTGTTATCCCGAGCTCGAGTTCAATTACCTATATCAGAACAATGGAAGTAGGGGACTATAGCTGAAATTATAGGTGAGATCACTGAATCAACGGTACGAGAAGCGCGGAAACTTAAAGTGACTCAGTTTCTCTCTTGAAATGGAATGGTTCATTCTAAACCATACCGAAATAGTTACCATGATGGACTATTCACATCCTCACTTTTATTGTGGACGGCATTACACCATCAGTAATTAACTGTGGCTTGTTGTCGTACACGAGATTAATCGGTACACGGGGCGAGAGGGAACGTGATATGTGCCAGTGGAGTTGTAGGCGTCAACAGTGACACAGATTGGTTTAGTTATTCCGTTTTTGCAGCGAATAGGGTGGTGATGTCACGACGTGCCGGAAAATGGGTATGGGTATGGGCTATTACCTAGAATGCTACGAGGATACCCTAACCTGGATCGACGACCAAGGAATTAAGCTAAAATGCAACAGTAGCCGGCGGTCTGTAGGGTATGGGAATGTGCTCACTAAGATGAGGCTGCCCGAATACACTCTATAATGGGCAACAGTACATCCCCTCTCCACCAATCCAGATGATGGTCAAAGCATTTCCGGCAGCACCACATAAGACAGCGTTAATTGGGTCACATGTTTGATTACTAGAAAGTGGCATTGGACATGTGGCCAAGTAACAAGCGTGCTTTAAGTGACACTACATGGGTCTCTCGAACTGCGAAATCCATAAATTCTCACGTCAAGTAGATCCGAAGCTGAAACACTGGCAAACTTCACCGACTGACGAACTAACAGAGTGGCGAATTATCTGAAGAAGTTGCCGATTACCGATGTTCGCAGCGCGATTTGAGAAAGGTTGGGAACCACTGGTGTAGTCCGATCGTGATGGCTATATGAACTCGTTTCATTTTATTCCGTCACCTATATGAGTATCCGCCTAATGGGTATAACATGAATCCGTCTAAAACGACACATTTTTGAAGAGTATATAGTGGTCACATTAGTCTCCTGTGGTCCACAATGGCAGTCACCATCAACCGTGAAGTGGCCCATCCTAGAGGGCAGTTCATCACTGAAGGGGGATAAAAAGCCCTTTTTCCCTTATGGGCTATTAGGATGGTTAAATGATTGCGAACTAAGATCTAAAAATAGTGGACGCATTCAAATGTTTTCGAACCAACTCCACCCAGGCTGCAGCCTTCCCAATAAAAAATAACAGCAATGAGTGATATCATTTCTACTAACAGGGCAACCTCTGTAGCAAGAAGGACCGCATAATCACATTGAGAAATTTCACGTATTGAAAACCTACAATGCTACCCCCCCTCCTGGGAAGCGAACATTCGCAGCGAAAGCCCCGCTATGACTTCCCAATAAAGTAGCGGGTTTCCCCACGGAACCAGATAATATTCTTGTGAATTTCAATGTCAAATTCTTATTTACAAATGCAGCGAAACGGGACAAGAAATACCTAGGCAATTGCTACTAGCAGATACTGCCCTTTCAGAACGGACACAGTCAACAGTAGGTGATATACGATAAGGCATAAGAGCATGCCTAAATTTCACTAATTTCGCTTTTCACTCTGTCGCTCAAGATCTAGCAATAGGATCTCCGATATCCCAATATCTGCAGACCTGGACGATAACCAGTGTTTATTTACTCGAGTCAGATGGTTTGGACAAACAGTTCTGAAACCTGGGATGATCAGAGTCAAGCTGCGTACCCCATAAAAAACGACAACCCCTAATTGAGTCTCTCCATCGGTTACTGTTAGTCAGGTCGTCCAAATGAGTCCACGACTGTCTTGCGGTAGGTGGCGTCCAGGCAACTCGATGCGAGCGTTTGTGTTGGAAGTTCGTACTGGTCAGGAACAGATGATGATCTGAGGGAAAGTGAAACAGCCGCTTCTCATTATCCGTACGCTGAGCATCGACGCCAAATATACCACCTAACTGTGCTTCTCCCAAATTTAGTCGTCCAACTGGGACATTTATATCACCCACCGGGATTACAATATCCGTCCTTGCTGACCGAAGCAGTCGGGACAGAACTTGATAAAACTCGTCCTTCTGTCTCAGAACTGCAGTCTGTTGAGGCGTATGCTGATACGACAAATGAGCATCTTAAATGAGCCAGACAACCGCACAGTACAAAGATGACTGTTTACTTGGATCCAGTCCAGTAAGACGTTTTCAGCCTTGGGGCTGAGTGCGACTCCCACACCGTACATACGAGTCATTGCATCAGCATCACCACATAGTGAAATGTGGAATATCTGAGCTTGTCCTAACCGGTCTTACATACACTACCGAAGTGGGGTCTTTTATGCGTGTTTCAGAGACACAACATACATTGACAGATAGGGGAAGCAAGGTTTCATTATGAGACGCCTGTTGCCCAATTCGACAGAGTACGAACACCAAAGACTGTAACGTGGATCAGATCTTTTGAGGTTTGTAAATAAGTATTTTCGTTTACTTTTCCGGGCGACATTTTCAACAAGGAACATTGGCCGTGGGACTAGCAGATCGCACTGCATCATTCGATGAGTGGAGAGAGTGGGGGGAAGCCCGATGATTAAAGATCTGCAAGGGCGAGTGATACTTCCCAGTTGCCCAAGCAGAACAGGGTTTGATTGAATCACCCCACCTTGAGCTTTTAACTCAAAAGTCTGACCCACAAGACAGTGGGAGGACGTAGGGTTTTGTTCGGGGACCCTGTCCCTAGCCCATGACTCAAGAGTCTGAACCGCGAGACATCGGTTGTTAGGGTTTTCTTGGGGAACCCTACCCGGAGCCAAGGACTCAACAGTCTGACCCGCTTGGATGTAGGGGGCCGGTCTGGCCCGATGGCGCAGGGATTAGGGCATTACTGTCTCACTAGTAGTGCAGCTGCGCACAGCAGGTGCCTTTTGAGCAGCACCGGACTCTTTGGTTTTAAAAGTATTTCGACTGTATTGAATAATGCACCGGCGGTCACGGTCAACCGTTGGACGATCGGAGTGTGCGGTTTTTGGAGCCGAACTTTTCTAACCCGTCCTCCCTCGGGGGAAGGCAGCATCGCTGCTTCCATAAATATGGACATACTGGTCGCCTGGGTGAAAAGCTTTACTGCCATCACATTCCTGTCGCATAAGACAGTACAACCTTAGCTCCAGACCACGATTACAAGCAGTACGGGGACTCGCTATACTTCGTCGGGCTGCTACCCGCTGGACTTCATGAAATGGCTGAACCTTTAGGAACTAGATCCCAGTCAGTATAGTCCGCAGCATCATTGCAACAAAGCCTGACCACCATGACAAGTTGAGAGCTTCAGGTGGGGCAACGACATACAATGCGATAGGAGAACGAAAAGTCAAATGAGAGGAACAGACGTATATATCATACGAACATACAACCTGGACCAGCTACGAATGATATCACACAGATAGCTAGAGGGACGTGACCGTAGGGTGCGTGTTAACGCCGAAATTCACGGGTTCCCGTGGCAGTGGTCCGGAAAGTTTGACTCAACCAAACCAGCACCACCAGCTTCTGAAAGGCAAAAGCGTACACCCCGATGCCTACATTGTGTGCAGAAGGCTGATGTAATTGCTTACGAAGTGGTGCAACACATGCCGGCTGAAGCAAGGCAACCATCCATAAGAACTCGAGAAGACTAACTCCCTTTGGAGGTGGGGTTGCGGCCGTTAACAATGCCAGTGCACCTTATCCACTTAAGTCATACAGCCGATCAGCCGGAAGCACTTAGGATCGTTTGCCAAATCTCGATTATCCCATCCAAAGCCGATCGCTTAGGCATATAACCCGCAGCAGAAGCTACCTTGATGTGTTTATTTCTCACTCGTGTGTACACCAACGAACTGTCCACGTTTCGCACCTTCCTCAGCCTCCTCGATCTGTTTGACTTGCACTTCCGGAAGGTCCTATCTTCCGAATCCCTTTGGAATGGCTCATATATTGGCACAGGACTCTTCAACCTGCCGTCGTTACTTCAGGCTTCATCCGTTGTTCCGTCCTCACATATAATATGCAGAGGTCACAGAAAATTAATGAAACCGTTTGGGCACCTCAAACGTGCTTCTAATGTACAGATGCGATGTGCGACCATGGATAATATTGGAGACTGAATCAGGTGGTCTAGAAACGACCCTCAAATTCTTGTTTGTATTCTCCACGAGAGCAGAAAACTGAATCGCTGGCAGAACAGAGGCGACCGAGTCAGCGATAAGACGGACCCGTTCACCGATCGACACACTTCAGTACACAACATTGAGCACAGCTGGGGACCAACCGTGTAAACACGTGCATAAACTGCTACTGCCAAGCAGGACGCTACTGAACATATAAAATCAAGACCCTTCCCTCCTAATCTCCCCAGTGAAGTCTAATGACAACCCTGTATTTACGCACCAATTATATCAGCTGCCGCCTCCAATGAGCGGCTATCTATCCCACCTCCCCAAATTGTTAGTGAACGAAACTGCGACAGCTAGAACCAGGATTTTTACAACTGATGATGGTGATCAATACCCGAAACTACCTATTACGAACAGATCACCGGGAACTCTTTACACCCGTTACTTGGTAGGAGAGGAACTAGCGTAAATTCTGGTGGAGTTAGTTAAGGTCACCCGGAAAGTTAAGCTCTCAAATCAACAGAATGCTGCAGTGGTTAGCCCTATGCTTAATTCTGGCTGTTGATGTCTTCCGGTGAACAGCTCACTGGCCGATAAAAATTCGTGAAGTCATGGACAGGATCAGCTCTAGTCGTGTAGAACGTCACTTGGTGAAGCTATTGCTCAGGCAGTCTGATGGTAGCCAGAGAAGGCTGCACTTCGGCTATGGCTTTGGGGTACCACATTAATGTAACGTGGGAGGTTTCCAGTTAGGTGCCTAGGAGAGTGATGATATTTTGCACTGGGGGCGAGATGGCCCAAGTGGTTAGAGCGCAAATTTACTGACCGGAAGGTCCGTGGTTCGAACCCGACCTCTGCCTCTCGACTTCCCCTGTCTAGGCTTGGGCAACCTGGCAGTATCCCAGCCCTCGTGCTTCCTTCGGGTGGCATGGCAGTTAGGCACCGAAAAAGTGCTACAGCTGAACGACCAGCACTTACACTGGATATAGGGATTTATGAGCAAAGCCAGTCCGTCAGTGAGGGCAAGTGAAGGCAAAGGCCTGTTCCGCATAGATGTGCCCCCGATCCTACACTGTCATCACTCCACAATAACCGATGATGACAGCGATTCAGCCTCCATGCCTGGTCTTCAAGAAAGAATGAAGGTATGGATGAAAATCACGAAAATACGACGTCACAAACCTTAAAACAGTGGTCGAGAACCTGGAATCCGGCCGCAGTTGCCTTAGTGTAGAGCCGCTGTTATTCTACCTCTCGCGGTTTCTCTAGATATACATACATACATACATATATACAGAGCATGAACAAATGCTCGAGGACAGAACCACACCGGTGACCTCCCAATTCAGGTGCGATAGGGTCCAGAATACGGATGCACGGAAAACCCATGTAAGTTGAAGAAAGAATAACGATTGGAGCGTCCTGAAATAAGCTGAGCGTCTGAGAGGAGGAACAAGGAACTTAAAGTAGGAAGGTCAGGACAGATACCATAGTCCCTCCCATTAATACTACCGATCTGACCGATCTGACAGTAATAATACGTATGATAAGAAGAGACGCTGAGTTCGAAATGCTAACCGATCTTCCATTGTGGGACGAAAATCAACGAGGTCACCTGTCTACCCTTCAGGGGCACAGTATTTATAAGCCGTCAATCAATTTTAGGTTATCAGCTTCTGGAAATTTTACCCTGCCGTCATGATGCGTGAAAACAAGCAATACCTTATTGCGCAAAGCTCGGAAGAACATCTGAAAGGCACCCGGTACCGACTATCAGCCCTGGCAACCAGTCGAAGTCAATGCGAAGACATACAAACAGCTTAGCACTGGACAAAACTGACACAAAAACCAGTGTGCTAGTTGCAAGAGATAATTACTAAATATGAAGATACACCGCACGATCAACCGCTACAGCGTATAATCGCCCAGACGGGTGTACATGGGTCCCCGTCACACTGCATTCATGCAGAATTACCATCCAACTCAACAAATGCAAAGCGGTTGTCGACGACCCCATCATGGTAGCTTGATACAACAGAATTCCCATTTAGTAATTTATTGAAGAAAACCTGGCACAGGGCCGATAGAAATATAGACAAATAATTGAGAAGACCATGGACAGTGAACATTATATTACCTTCAAATTACATCACGAAAGCTGTGTAAGACCTAATGTTGTTTATTTTCCCTCTGGCGGTGCGACAACCACGGGCATGCGGAAGCTCTCTCTTATTCGTTCTCTCTGTTCCTCAGATTTCACAAACCTAATTGATAATAACAATGAACGTGCAACATACCAATAATCTACGAAACGTCCCATTTGTACGCACTGAGCCGTCTCATTCGTTATATGACATGCAAAAAGTAGCAAATTGCGCGGTTGCACAACTATGGCAAACCTCATGAAGAGGAGAGAATAGAACATCAGTGCTAGGGCACGTCACCCAAAAAGTGAACATACCAGTCGTCATGTTACCACTGATCAGCTCTGGATTCTTCTTTAAGTCACCAATAGCGGCTAAAGGCAACCCCCAGTTCGCAACAGGTCCCCAAAAATGCTGAAACATAGTCACATGGAATCAATCTTTCCAATAAAATCCATATCAAATTGAACAAATAGAAAGCCATTTACTCACAGTGCTGTAGGGGGAAGGTAAAGCATAAAATTAACGCAAACCTCATCAGATAATCCCTGAACTCCTTATTGGTGAAGTAATTTGTCAGCCTTCGAAGGGCCATGTCGCGCGTAATAAATCTTCGAACGCAGTTTGAAAATCACCCTATTGTCAAGGTTGATTGAACGACCAGACAATAGCTGGGATAGTTGGGAGCACGATGCCACTAACTGAAAGTAAAGACAAATATTTTAGGTGAAACCAAGATGTTTTCGAAGTTGCGACTTTTGAGGGAAATTAGTCTAATCCGTTCGCACGTTTTGGTGATATGTTGCTCATAGCATTTGTTTAAGTGAGCGAAATTTCAAGGCCATTGACCACCGATTTTTTGCAGGTGAGCTAACATCAACGGAATACCCGTTGCAAAATCAACCCAGTAAAGTAGTGGAATAACGTTGGCATGAGTAAAAGTCCACAAGCGTAGCAAATTAAATGAATTTGGTTGGCGAATTCCGACACAACAAACTTTTTAGGAAGCTGGTCCCAAGCCCGGTATATAAATGAAAAATAATTTGATGCACTGTGCAGCGTTGATGATAGTGTGCACCTATGTGGATTTTCTCCATTATCAGATAAGCACAAAAAACTAGTAGATAGTGCGGCGCTGTGAAATAACCACACGTTAGATGACGTCACAACAATATTTTCCCATTGGAAATAATTATTCTCCTTAGAGAGAATATGCCATTAAGCCCAGCTATACTGGCGGAAAATGAGGCCAATCATTGCCAGTCATCATGATAACTGCACGCGCCGTCCTAACTGCTAGGTGCGCGTCTATGTGCGTTGCTGATTTTGAGGCATCGGTTGTGCATGGTAGCCTAATCCGTTGGCCAGAGGTGGCCCCTCATACTAATAACTACACACTATAGCTTATGTTTGCTGCTCATAATAATCACCAGGTCAGTGCCAATGCGGGGGCACGAACATGAGGCCCAAACTCTTCATGTCAGCTGACTCTGACAGCCAACGACCGGCTTCACCTTTGTTGGAGCTCGTCACGTAGGCACTGTCGCAAAACTAAATTGGTGTCCAAACTCCGTGTAATTTGGGATCAAGTAGAACATAGGGTTGACTGAAACTTAGGGACAGCGCTTACTTGATAAACCCGCTGATAATGAGGACTCGGCTAAACACAGTAACTCAATCCGCTGGCTAACAACTACCCGTCATACTCGTACTTGTTCGCGTTTTCGCTCAAGCTGGCGATTTATAGTGACTGCCGGGTCCGTACCCATGCACCGAGGTGATTGTAAGGCCGCAACAGTACCTACTCACCCGATCCAACGACCGACGACGATCCTTCGTATCTATACATGTCGTCCGCCCGCCAAGCGCATGCCTGAAAAATACACAACCACCCTTGGCGAATTATGCATCTATTTATTGGTTGCATCGGCACATTCCAGTTCACGTTTTCATGAAGCCTCTTACACTCGACAACATTCCCAAAAGAAAAAATGTACATCTTCCGCAATGTCACTGAAATCACAATTAAACAAAGTTTCATTTGTCAACTCGCCAAGTGCCTAATTAATTCCGCTGTCCACACTTCCTACCAGTGTCCATGCCGAAGCTGGAGTCTTGCTGCTACAAAGGTAAACTCGCGACCTATTAACGATAAGGAGGGAGCCATGTGTACACCGATGTTTCAATAGCGGGACTCCGCGGTCATATGCATTCTGGGACGTGGCGAAGTTAGCGCCGAAGTGGAGTTTATATTAGCCAGTCATGAGAGCAGGTGGTACAGACATGAGACCTAAGATACAATGACTGCACGCATTCACAAAATTCGCCCGTAGATGCAGCCGTAGCGAAGACCTAGTGATTGGGCGGGTCTTTGGTGCTACGTCTTCTCGTTTAAGACACTAAATCCCAACTTCTCTCTACTTCTGCTTCTCGATACTGACACCATATGGCTTAATAGAATCAACGGCTCTAGCGTCCTCACCGTAACTTGTAAACATCCCAAACTCCACCGCAGTAGCAGTCACAAATCCAGGGGCTACTCTCCGGGAAACCAATCAACTGACATGGTCGCTTTTGAAAGCCGATATTTTTGTCATCTTTCGCAATCCGATTATAGATATAAAGCTTCCACATCTCTGACACACATAACATGTTGGAAGCTGCTTGCTATTTCAGGTCATCCTGATGCTTTATTCATGTCTGTCATATAGGCTTGAGCCTTATCGAACTCCCCCCCAAGAGAGCCATTCAGATCACCTGGGAAGAAACTGACAAGCAAAAAGCCATTGGCATCAATTAGCGGCGTTTCCAACCGGACGCAGTGGGGGCCTCGCGGTTCTAATCCTGGAAGGCGAGTGACATCGTCAGTACCCAAACCTTTCGTTAACTCTTTCATGCTCATTTGCCGGCTCAAATGATAGCCAGCTCTCTGCTCCCGCCATTGTGTCCACCTCATCTGTCACACTACGGTTGCAACTAGTACAGCTTCCAACATAAGTAAAGCCCTCCACACATTCATTTGGCTCTCCCTGGGTTATCAGCAGAGCGTTCAGTGACTGCACAACCTTAAACTTTGTGGGTGCAAAATGCACGCTTTGTCACGTTCATCCAAAAACGCCTGCGCCTTTTCCCATTTGAATATGACATCAATATCACCTGCATATTCAAGAGCGACAAGGTTTTCTCCAGGGGCTAGTTGATACACACAACACTGTGCGGGTGATTTTTAAGAGCTCTCCGTACACTCTCACACGTGCAGAAGTCTAAGAATACAGACAACTTTTCACAGTTGCATCCGCTAAATTTTTCAGTTCCGCGTCTTCTTCCTCTCTCTCTCAGAATGTGAATGACTGCGCGGATGAGAACTCCACTTCAACTGCATGCTCTCTCCACAAAGACATCCCTACCCTATGTTGAACTTCGCACTCCGCCTTCCGCAATGAACGAATGAAAATACAATATGGAAGCAACACTTGTCGGACGGCTATGCCGCTTATCTGGGCTTGCCATGGTTGCTGCATGTGTCCGGAACAATCCCCCTATGAATCCAAAAACCCGTTGACAGCAGGGCAAGAAATGCTAACATAGTAAATACACGCTGAGAGGTAACTCGTTTTTCAAAGCCTCCACGTTTTTTGTGTTGTGACTGCACCATTTTGGGGTTGTCTCATCTTACAAACAGACAGCCCTACCAGACATCTCACATTTTTCTCTCATCTGTCGTCAGTGCACTCCCAGATTTTTATTATTTGCGCACCATTTAGCCAATAAAATACCTCATAATCACATATGCCCACATCCGTTCGCATCGACCTGAATATCGAGCACCGTTCTTGAATCGGCCAGCGTCGCCTCACTGCAGTAGTTGGAAAGGGTGACCACATTTGGCTGCCAACTATTTTGGGCCGCAGTCAAACTCATGCCATCGTGCAGTCTAGCAGACCTTCTGACACTTTTTCCTACCTAGTGTCCCCAATATTCACACGGATTTACATCGCCTCGTTTGAATAACACTAATGAACCACCGTGAACTCGCGATTGTCCCAAGAATATCCCTGATGCAGGTTTGTCCCTATTTGTCACCATTTCTCGGCCAAGTCTAAATTCCATGACAACCCAGACTTACTCCTCAAGATGTTCTTGTACGAGGCTGTCCACTAACCAAAGTACAGTGTCGCGATGACGGTACCGTTACTGCCATTCCCAGTCTGATTGCTTGCCAGTAGTTCATATCCCTAATATTTCCCGACCGACCGTGTCACATGCTAACACAGGACCTTTCCAGTCCGTTAAATTTGTGCCTGAACGTAGGAGCACTGGCAACCATATTGTGCTGTCTGTTCGTCTACCGTTTAACGGCACTACCGAGATGTATAATCAGGAAAATAAGACCTTGCCACGCGCCCAATAAAACGTATCCTGACCATCTCAAAGCAAAACTTATTAGTTGTGATTAAATCATATGTAGTTTTCGACCGGCTGTTGCGTTTTGAGTTTGCGCGGACATTGAAAGCGCAATTATTTTTCGTGTGGTCGTGAGATTATTTTAAAATCAAGTACAGTAAAAACGTGAAGAAACCAGCTTTTCCGCAAAGGTTCCCACCTTTACGGGGCCACCATGCGAAGCCATTGACAGCCTTTGAAATGTAGATTCGGTGCTCGCAGTTGACCTCGAGTACATTAAAACAAGGTCCAAAAATGTGCGGCTGCATATGGAGATTTTAAGGCTGTGAATAAAGATTCTTTCGTTTAATTCACGGCCCCAGAAAAATTTGAGGCATTCGTCCGAGGAATGGCGAATTCGACTAAGGAAACATTTGATAGCACTTGACGTTCTCGGGGAACCAGATCAAGTTAAAGTTTGGGTGAACTTAGCACATGATACCTCGGCGGCTAAATCCTTGCCTTCCAAAAATTAGACACCTACTCTTGCCCTGGCCATACGCCTTCTGATCGACTGAGGCTCAGTACAACAGCGAGACACAGCTCTTACCACTAATGACAATCTCGTGCATCACATCCGAAAGTACCCTACGCATGCTGAGTGAAATCTCACAAATAATGATTTGTCGTACTCTAATAATACATCGTCAACCTCGGCTAGTCCTTGTTTGCTATGTCGGCCAACAAACGTCCACCCTTTCCCAGATTCCTTTAGCTTGCTGTCATCCCATTTTAGATTTCTCTATTGGACACCGTTTTATCTGATGCCTAGCGGAACTCGCCAGACGCTAATGCCTTCATCCTATTCGTTCCTCACTCACCCCTCTTAAAAAGCTTCAATCTTCAGCCGTGGTTGCTCCAAACTCCCGTATAGCCGTCATTCATTCAATCTGACCGGTCCCGGCCTACACTCACATAGTCCCCCACTGACTCTACATTGGCTTGAATCACACCTGTCAATCTCCTCATCTAACCGAGACCCAGCTGCCACCTTAATGCATATCCCTTGTCAGATTGCAGCAACCTTGACGACCGTTACGGTGCTGTCCAGAAACTGAAGTAGGTCAGTGCAATTATGGCATGGCACTGCCATACCCGGTCCGATGGCACTCACACAACTGTTTTCTTCCTACCCTTGACCATCAACTGTCCTTTCACTGGAGCCTGAACGTTTTCACCCAGCCCCAACCGCTTCTGAGACCAGTTCGTTTTAACCCGCTGAAACTTTCGTTCGGATTTAACCTACCCAGTTTTCTCCTGAAATTTCTGTTTGTTCCTCCACCAATTCGGTTTCATTTACGATGTTCGTTTGACCCCAAGCATTAACATTACCCCCAATCGAAACCATCCCTTCACCTGACTACCCTACAACAGTGACACCAGCGAGTCTACATGGCTTTGATGTAAACCATATTTTGAGATGAAACCTGCCATTTATCTCCATTGAGAATTCTTCCATCTTCATCTCCAGTTTGGCTTTTGTGTGGCCCTGGTCATTTAGTCAACCACCAAAGGTCACTCATGGCCAGCAATGATTGTCAGTTTTAGTTCGTACCAAACGCCATCATCATCAAACTAGTCGTACCTCGTGTCCGTTGTCCTTGTTTTTTGCTTCTCACAGCCGCGCCGTCGTTTCACATAATAAGCCTATCTCGTTGATTTACCGTCCTCCCCATTGTGTTGCTACCGGCCGCGTTCAGGCCAAAACGACTCAAACGTGCCTCAATTATTATGTTTCTCACAAGCTGGAAATAAACCCATTATTATAAACTTTTCGCCCACCACAAATATCAACAACGTCGCCCTTGTCTGCTACTGGAACTTGCTTTCACAGTGCTTTCCGTTCCATCGTTTATGGTGCGTTGACTTCTTCCTTCCCGACGGACTCAGTTTGTCCTCTAATGGGTGACTTAAGAAAACGATGCCGGAAGCTTATAGAATGGCACATTTTGACTCGTAGGTTCGTCTTTATCCCACTTTTTGTGGTAAGGCCTTGGCATTCTCGCACCTTTTTATTATCAAAATATTCCCGTGAGATTTGGACGTGCCGGGCGGTCTTTGAGCTGAACCATTCGCGGGTGCTTTTCCGTTTACAACCGCATGCTGAAGTAAGGAAACAGTTTCTTCATGTTGCGCGGTTGGCTGATCTAACCATGGAGGTTTACGTATGTGCTCGCACTGAGCTCTAGGTAATCCTGATGCAGCGTGATTTTCTCGGCTGTTGTCAAATATTCAGACACCGTTTTGACTCCGGCTACAGAGTTTACAAGTGACAAGTGCATCCAGAATTAGTCTGACAACTAAAACGTGCCAAATACCGATTCCGGGTAGAAACTTTAGCATCAGGTGCAGTTTCCAGTAGCTGCATCGCTCGCAATGCAAACTACCATGGCAATTTGCTTTGTGATAGAGGTATTTTACCGATGCTGTGTGTGTTTGCTTACACAGTCTGCTTTTAATCCGGATATGTGTGTAAAATCAGAATCGCTTTACGTGTACAATGCTACATGCTACTGAATATATTTGGTAATGAGAATTTCAGTTTCTTCGGATGCGCGTAGAAAACATGGTTTGAATGCTCAACAGTGTTGGCTTTCCCGGTGCTAGACTCGGAGTCATTCGAAGGGTTGACGATCTCAAATATTAAAAGTACGACTTGGGTTCGAAATTCTACGGTACTGTTGACGCGGACGTAGGCAAAATTATGCAGCAAACCTCGTTAATCCACATTCATGGAGCCAACGAATGCACAAGTCTGTCATCGACCGACACAGTGCAGCGTAAAAGCTCACATACTAAAGATCGGTGAACGGAGTACTGTGAGTTGTACTGTGGCACTGCACTGTGAGTTGCGGTCGTTATTTCCGAAAGCATTCACGTGAGTTTGATTGGCAGTGCAGTTACAAAGGATTCAAGAGAAAACAATTCGGAATATGCACAGCAAACGGAGTACGAACACGCTTGGGAAAGTAGGTCAAATACGCACATTCAAACACAGACGCACATCCTAATGTACGTGTGTCAGACCAGATGGAATTGTCTGCAAGGTGGATGGCGGGTACAGATGAGTTAAACAAGCGGAGACCAAAAGCATATGGGCGGGTCATGCAACCTGACGGAGGAATTATTATAAAATCAAGTTAAATTCAGTCAACCGGCTTAGTTCTGTCTAATATACTGGTTACAAAGAAAATGGATACACTCGATTGGCCTCTCCTTCGTTGTTGTTCATTGACGAATAATATCACAGCCAGTGTGACTCGGACAAACTGTAGCGCGCATGCCCAAACGACGCGCCAGTCTTAGAGAAAGGTAAGGTATAGCCGTTGATACTGGTAAAGGTCACATGTCAATTGGTTTACTGTTTAAAAACAATTTTTATTCGTATCTAGAGGCAAGCGGTTGATTAAATTTTGAAAATGTTAAAGAAAATTATTTTTGTTAGTGCGTGTAAGAAGCCCCTTCTTGGTTTTAGATCTCTGGAGGAACACCTCCCACCGTTTATTGATAACCCACATAATCGGCTTCATCGCGCAACTGGCAAATCCCTTAGGCAACTGCTATTAGACAGAACCAAACACGTATTTTGCGTCTCTGCTTTGCAACATATAAAAATGGTTTATTAGCCCACATAGTGAACTCAGTTGCAAAGTCTCATAGCCATACTTTGAGAAGAAACAGCGCAAAACCAGATACATGTCAGCAGGGTAACAAAAATTAGAATTGCGACCAGTTATACTGCGCATGCGACATACCATGTTTTATGGTGGGCGGAAACGTGGTTGCGGTGTGTTTTTCCTACTTATTCTGCTCGCAACCTGAGGACCAGCAATACTTACCAGACGAAGCAGTGAGCTGTGGGTGTCGACCACCATTTCACAGCCTTCGCCACCTTGCATCTACGAAGAAGTTTTTCGGTGAAGATACCATTCCGCTCTTCAGTAAATCGCGATGTGAAAACGGCCCAAAGTTTAGCTTCAAATTCTCAAATCTCTACTCACAACCAAAAACCTATGAGCAACTCAGAAGAATAACTTTCCAATACGAGTAAAGCCTTCTTATGGGAAGCCCTCCACTCGATCATCCGACCGACACAAGACAGCAAATGACTGATTAGTGGTGAACTGTCTGGATGCGAGTTATTCGCAAAGCTGCTCAAAAGTTCGCCGCTGGGTGGTTCACAGTCTCAAACGCCACCTGGAATGACCTGCATTTTTGGGAGACACGTTGCTGAGCAGTCCAGGCATTCCAGGGTTCATTGGTTTCACTCAAAGGGCACCACTCTAGCTTGCCTATTAGGCGGGTTTCATACGTTTTATTGTATATCACAGCCAGCACCCCCTATACCTTAACTCATAAACTGATGGTCTGCTTGACCAATCCATCCCAGACTACCGGAGTATAATAACACCAATGCGTATTCTCAGCTAGTGGGCGGCTTACTCTAAGGCATGATCATAATGTTGCAGTTAGAATAAAGGCACGATTGGTGGGGTTTGTGGGCATTATGAATTTCGCGGAAAAAAGACAATGACACAAACAGTCGGATTTATCCGATGCGTGAGCCGGCGGGGGTACGAAACCAAAGTACAAGGCTCGTTCTTTCAGTTGGGGAACATATCAGATGTGACAAGATAAGATCGTTAAGATTTGAAATTGGCGGGCAAAAACAATACGAGGGGGCACAACAAGGGGCTTGCTGCCTGGTACGCGATAAAAAATTCAAACTGCAGAAAATGTGGAACCAGAAAAACGGATCTTGAGAAGCAGCACAGCTGCCATGATCTGAACTAAGACCCAAAACAGTCACTGAGGTTTCGTGGCCTTGGGCTGTTAGGCGTATAGCCGGGGTCACGAAAAGCGTAAGTGAGGATGGTGAAGGGAGGGAACTTAGAATCACAATGTGCAGTGAAACTGAAGACACTCGCTAGTGTTGCTGTTGGAGCGGAGCCGGGTGTAAAAGTTCCTTGCGAGAAGGAGATAATGCAATCGCACAAGATGGAAAGTGAACTACACGAAGAATGAGTGACTTGGTCAGGAGTACATAACAAAAAGTCACTGAGATGTTTAAATCCAACGGAAGGTTCAGCAGGTTGGAATAAACGCCTCCCGGAGACTACTAGGTCCAGATGAAGGCTTTGTTCGTGGTTGCAGGTAAGGGAACGAGTGGTCGAGATGGCACAGTCAAAGTAGAATGCTAACGGTTGCGGGTATGCTGCCAAACGAGGTATGGCTATGCTGTGCCGTCACTGGGGTTACTTCAGTTTCTGGACGGCCCCGTGACGGGCGTCGCAATGGAGGCAGTTGGGCTGGGATATGCATTTCTGCGAGTAGCGGGATGTTGTGGGCTTGTCAGGAAAATCCGCAGGGAGAGCAAAACCAATGTAATGTCGCGTTATTTTTTATCCGGTCGAAGATCCGTTCAGGTGTAATACGTAGATCGGGTAGAGTGGATAGAGAGGCAAGCAGGACGTCAATAGCACGTATTACCGCAGACGAAATCTTGGGAAGATGAAGTGTGATTAGATCAATAAGGTTTGGATAGTTGTAGGCGTGATTAGACAGGATATATTCCTTTAATAGAGCAAAAACTTAACGTTTCCCACAGTCAGGTTAACGACATCAAGTGGTCAAACGAGACGGGATAAGGAGTAATTTACATACACTAGCCTAGCCATCAAAGTCAAGCCAAGGTTGCTACTATATGCTTCTATACTGAGACATCGGACGGTTTGATTTAAATAGGCAGAGAGGCGGCATGGTAAGGGGAACCATACATGTAAGGACTGGTGGCATTGGAACTTCTGCGGTGGTGGACTAGATTTTCTGGAGATTATTAGTGAGTTCGACAATATTAGGACGATCTACGAGGAAAGTTAAATGTGAGAGGGATGGTCACCAATCTCCGAGACACTAATATCAGCTTTATCTACAAGTGGTGTATGGTGAAGAAGAGTGTCGGCACTAGCCTCGCATGCCGGTAGTGGAGAGTTTGGAGCCGCACTATATACACATATATATGTATATCTTACGTGTCCACTCCTGAGAGTAGCAGGTAGGTGTGTACTTTGTTTGGTTGATAAGATGGGTTTGGTGCTTTGTGGCTTCGATTATGACGAAAGCAGGTACAGCTATGCATGTTGAGGTAAGCGGCGGGCATCGCACAGTATCTTAAGACTATCCCGGGTATGGATTTTAATAAGAATTATTATTATTTTTTGAGAGACGAAAGGTCATTTTTTCATCTGTAGTTTATGGCGTTGCCAGATGAATAACTCAACCAAGACGAGTCCAACACCAGCAGCAACAAACAGAAAACAACGGCGCACTTTTCTGAACTTTCTGAATTGTAGGCCAGGCTCAGGGCCGCCGGCGATGGGCGATGAACACATGCTACTGGAGGGAAGGCGGATATACGAACGCACTATGGTGCAACGCAACAAGGCGATATTCCCTGCAGGGCTCGCCCGTCCATACGAGAAGTTTTCACCCCTCTCGCATGCTAACAGGCCTGCAAGGTAGAAAACCATTCTAGCAGTCAAAATTTTGCCTGTGAACTAATGAAATACTCCAGCTACCAGTTATTTTTTCTGGTCGGGAGAAAAGCCGGGCCAGGAAAACAGTTCATTTCATTCGAACAAGCAAACAGCAAGCACATGCTGATAGAGGCAAGGCGCAGGTGAGGCAAGTGAACCCACGGTTACCAAAGAAAAAGTGGGAATGGAATGGTAATATTCAGGGCGAGTACACTATGGCTGAACGGCGAATGAGCATTGGTTGAGCTACCACATCAAGCATGAGCGTACCGCGATGTTGTGTCTGTGAGTGTTTTTTAAACTGTGGTGGACATCATCAAATGGATTTGATATATATATATATATATCTATATAGGTGTATGATGCGCTCTAGTACGTAATCTAAAGGCTGACCTTGGTTTGATTTTCGTCAGGTAGAGTTAGACCGAGAGCACCAGTCACTAGACAGAGCTAATAGAGTAATCTGGGTTAGGGACTTGACTAGAACGAGGCATGAGTTGGCTGGAGAAAACAACCGGCCATCCCGACAATTTTCAGCACAAATTTCATTAGTATAGGTTTTTCTGGGTGCTGTTAGTTATAATCCTAATCAAACTGTCTGCTTACCTGAAACGGACGACCGGCCGATTACCGCTTTAAAAGACCGCTCGCTGGGGCTGCCACAAGAACTGTTGTGTCTAAAACAACATTACACTGCTCACGAGACGAAGAAAGCCAACGCATACACTGTGTTTGCCGCACATTTGGCATCAGTTGGCTGAACTTTAATAGCACTCCTATAATTTTCGGTGCTTCAGGTGTCCAAACTGATCGCAACTGCGGTGAGTTCCGTGATACTGAAAAAAGCCCATATTTTGGACAATTACCTAGACAGAAGTACTCGTAGCTGTTTTCTCAAAATTTCTTTTCCGAACATGATGTTCTCATGACATGACTTCAAGCTACCTCACCACTATTCAAGTGTAGCTACTACAGCCCCAGCATCCGCGGCGTATTCAAAGCCGCCGTATGCAACGTTGTCGAACCAAGACGAAAAACGCCTCAAAGCAGGAATTTAGCCCGTCAAGTTTCTGTAACACTTGTTTCGTGGACATCAGATCAGTGAAATTTGGACGGCTCATCTATCCAGCTGTCTTCTCAGTCGTGGCTTGAAACACCAACTTCACGACCGCGTTTGCCATCTACTACCACAATTAACCATCCGGGACTGTAGATATGAAGGACTGCAAACAGCCGTATGTCGCAAACATAGCAACGCATGGCATTATCAGGGACCTCTAGAATAACTGAGCATCAACCACGGTTGTTTCACTCGCGATTCTTCTGTAGCACCTTGGTGCGGTGGGCCCTTCAAGGCCCAGAGCAAGAGAGCCTATCAGCAATCCTTGGGCTCCTGTCGACTTTTCGACTTTTCCTCTCTCAAAGCTAGGGATTTCAATGCCTTCAGTTTAATTCTTCAGTTGAGCTAGTTTTTGATGTTGCATACTGCCGACAAGCCCCGCAACACCGCCTTGAGTTGGGTTCAAACTCCCGTCCCACTAATCAGCAAAAGTACAATTGCAATTAAAATTGAGTGCAGTACGGATTTCACCTTTATAGACATAATATCTTTCAACTGGCCCGGTAATGCTGTTATTTTAATTTTGAGCTTAAATGCGTATTAACGGCGCATGAAACAATACGAAATCACTTGATTCCGCATACTTTGCGCTGGTGCTTTCTGTAATTCCAGCAACATAACTAATGAGGATATTTTGCACGAAGCTTGAAACAATAAAATTGTATGCACTTGGCCCATTGCAAGGTGGCTTGTATAGAAATCCACTGTTATTCTTCGAAGACAATATATAAATCAATATATTATCAGCATCAGTCCTTGTGTACCAGTTAACAGTAGTGAGTCACATCATAGTTTTTTGTTCACTTGCATTTTCCCAATCTGCACTACTCCGCAACTTTTACCTCGCTCTATATATTTTATGCGATAGACTTTTGAGTACGTGTTTGTTCTCGCTGTTTCGTTATCATAAAGTCAGGCCACCGCCAATCGGGCCCGTCCAGCATCAATCCGAAACTATTCTGCGCACGCCATTTCGCTATGCGGTTGCAGAAATCCGGCGGAGCACCCTCAAACTGAGGGTATATGCGACTTAGCTTGAATATCAGGGTGTTCAGGATGTTCAACAATTTTTTTATGCGAGGAAGTATTTTTCCCAAAAACTCAGGTATGCATATCTCTTAATATTCTCACGGCATTAGCATTGTCGGTCAAATTATCTTACAGCTAAGGCTGTGTTCCATATAAAAGAAAATCTTTGCTTGTTTAGTCACTATTGTCATCAAACCGATTTTACTACATGTTGCACATCGTGATTCAACTTGCATAAGTCTATCGTTTTGTCGGACAGGGCTACAACTCCGTCTTCATCCAAGACAAGTATGTCACATTTCAGCAAATTTCTCTAACTGGTGGAAAACTTACGGCTCGCTAACACAGTGGAGGCTGGGAATATGATATGGAATATTATTCTGCGAGCTACCCTTGGGATTTTGTGGAATGTTTCCATGTTGGGTAGAGGGAGTTCAACAGAGATATCTTGCCTTTTCTGATTAGGGATAGTGATCTTGGTTGTCACACTATTTGTGGAATACCTCTTCAACCGCCTACTTGAAAACTTTCGAAAATGGACGACGTATGGATATCCCATCATATCTTATAAACCATGTCAATAAGCGTCCATCGCCGGTCGGATAGCCTTGGTTCGAGGCTGGAATTACGCATTGAACACGGCGAGTTGCCTGTAGCACCGCCAGCGTTAATCATCACATTATATTTGTAAAACTGCAATGTTTTCAAGGTCATGACTCTTATGTGCGCCAGGGAAAAGGTACAAATCACGACGATGTTACTTGCCAAACAACTCAAATGGGCAAACGTTTGGTAAAATTGCCAATTTTTAAAGTATATTCGAAAATCCTTGAAAATCGCAAATTCAAATAAAATCAAATTTTTTGCGAAAATATGCCCAATCCAAATACCTTTAAAAGCCCAACATTGTCTTAGGTTATTGCCATTTTTATTAAATTCGATTAACTCGCTTTCGTGACATGCACTTCAATTTTACTTACGCCAGTTTGTGTCTACTTCCTCGCTGACCGATAGATTCCATAACAGATTTCTATCTCTGTGTTATTTTTGTAATGACTGAGAACGACTTCTGCGAAAGAGAAACAAAACTACTTGGTTTACGCATATATGTTGCCTATCTCCAAGAACTTTTTTCAGCCTATTATCAACCTCGTTCACTGCTCATATCTTATTTCGGTGAATGGTGTGTAACTTTGGATGTTGGCTGGTTTTTTGTGGAAGTTGTAATGTACAACAGTCTGAAAAACTGCACAGCGCCTCTTGACGGTTCCAAGACCAGGTGTGTAAATCTATTCTCGTAATGACTTGGTGAAACTTACCTCAAAAGTAAATGCAGAAATCACTGGAATCAAGGGTCGATTCGTTTCGACGCAGAGCGTCGGGCACGTCCTCGGTATCAAAGTACCGAATGAATCGGTCACAAACCACATAGGTATTTCAGTAGCGGTAACTGTTAATTCACTGCCTCATATGCATTTTCATTTTGCGGTGCTTCCCATATTTTAGGTTAGCGCTAACGATTATCCAACAAACTGTTTATCCCAAAATCGCGGTGGAAATGCGGTCGCTGGTTATCAGCAACAGTGATCAAACGTTGCGCTTTTTGTCTGGGTTTTCGAGTTAAAAACTCGTCGTTCTTATTGTTTGGACGAAAGTGTTTAGACATGCTTGTCCGTCGAATAAGCAAAAACTAAAATTCCAGTCTTCCAAAATAATTTGGCGGCATCCTGAACCGGCTGCTGTTGCGTCAGGTTCGAGCATCAAAAGAGGTCTGTATAGTTATCTTGCTCTGGTCCAACAATTAGCGGGAAGGGTGAAATCGTGAGAATTATGCTGGGTTTTTCTTGGCTAGCGATTCATGGCCTATATCCTCACACACCGAATTGAAATGTCGTTCCTTTTTTAACTTGAAGATGTCCATAAATCTGTGGATTTTTATGAACGATCATATACCTGGTAGTAACAGTTGTCCATCAAACCTTTTCGCCTTTTGCCAAGGCACAGCATAGCAACTCCTGTGGCTGCTCATGCGTTCACCGGACGGCATCCCCTGAGTTCACCAAGCTGCGTTGTGAAGAATGGCTGCCCTCCGTCACGAGTCCCGTGGGACTTTTCCATTTATGAATATTTCTTTTCTTTCCCCAGAATTAACCAAATTAATTGCTGAACATCCGTGCCACCGGATATCCGACGGGAACCTGGGAACATGTGAATACACGCCAGATCTTTCTAAGATGGTAGACTCTCCTGGAAAACGAGGGGCTCATGTTGCCCAGCTCAGGCTTGTACAAGGATCGTCGTCGGTATAGCCCTGAGAGGGGTGAAAACCGGCGTGAGGCAAACAACCGTGACCTAGCATTAAGACATCAAGGCACTTACAACTGATCTCTGTTGATTCGAGATCGGTCGCCGTCCCAGTGCCACGCCCCATTAGTGATTGCTGACATTTACAGGCGGGATTCGGTGGCAATCCTGCACCGAGCCTACGAAGCTCAGCAAGTTGCTGTTCGTTATATATGAAAACTAGGCTGAGTTGACGTAACAATAACTGTTTATTCCTAGCTTTTGGGTGGTATGCCGTCAAGTATGACCGCAAAGTTACACTCAGAACAAAGGCATGACTGGCGGGGCCTGTGGGTACAGCGGGTGTTGGGAAAAGCGGCGGCGTCACACGCGGTGGGCTTTATCCGATGTAGGCGTGGTCACCACTAAACCGGCACAAGCAGGGAAGCACAGTTACTATGCTTTTTTGTTGGAGGGAGCATTGAGCAAAATCAGGTCATTAGGATTTGAAAATGGCGGGCAAAAAACGAGGGAGAGCAAAACAAGAGGCCTCCTGCCTGACATATGACAAGAGACATGTAACCTGCCGAAAATAAGGAACCAGAACATAAGATCTGATGAAGTAGCAGAGTTGGCGTCATCCAGCCGGTCGAACTGAACTAAAACCTAAAACAACCGCTGAGGCTCCGTGGCCTGGGACTGTTGGGCTCATGGCCAGAGGCACAAAACGCGTAGGTGGGGATGATGAAGTAAACGGGTTAGCGAAGCGGATAAATGATAACAGGAATTTCAGAAACATGGTATACAGTGAAACTGTGGAGACTCACTGGTGTTGCTATTGTGGAGTCTGGCATAATACTTCCCTGGAAGAGTGAGAAGGGGGCAACAAACGAATCTAAACGCGAGCAGTATAGAAAATTATTGATTTTTTGTGGGGAGCACAGACTGAAAGTCCGCCGAAACGGCTAAATTCGAACGACAGGTTCAGCAGTTTGGAATAAACATAACATGAAGGTAGCTGGTACCAGGTGAGGAATTTGTTAGTGTTTTCTGTTGATGGAACGAGTGGGCGAGAGAGTACGGTGGGGAGTTGAACATGAACAATTGCGGGTGTGCTATCAAACTGGGTATGGCAGTGCTGTGCCATCAGTGGCTTGCATACTTCGGTTTTCGGACAGACCCGTTACAGACGTCACATTTGAGGTCATCTGGCTAAGATGTGCAATCCTCTGAGCGTGGATAACAGCCGACCAGGTCGTCCATATCCGATAGTGCCGGAGTTCAAAGCTTGGGAAGACGATGGATTGGGATGAAAATAAAGCATGGTGAGTGTGAGGAGACATCAGATGAAAAAATGTGTATCATATATGTATATATCTGCCCAAACATCAATTTCCGGTGAACAAAACTGTCAGAAGCCAGATATTCTTGGCATGCGATTTACAGAAGACAGACTAAACGCAATGTAACTGCGCCGAAAAATTCTCAGCCAGGTAGTTGAAAAAAGCGTGTTCTTCTGTGTTGCAGATAACTTGATCCCAGAAAGCATCCATCTTATCTGCCTTGATAGCTCGGCCGCATACTAGGTCTGCCTGTTAACTGTCTACAGAGATCAGCATTTTTTTCGCACCTACACCAGCTCAACGCAGTCTTCTGCGCGGACAACTTACGACCTGGCGAAGGGTGTGATTTATGTTCTGAGGTACTTGGGTGTTGCTGATACCGTTCACATTCTGAAACGAAGTCAGCTTGACGCCACCAGTACTAGGCTGCAGACACTGCAAGAAGTGGCTCCCACAAGAAGCCACTGATGTTTGTATTGATCTGTCGTTTGAAGCCGGAAGTAACGCAGAATACAAGCGGTAGGCTGGCACCGAGTACCATCCTCACCGAAAATTACTTTCAAGGCAGGAGTTTTCGTGGAATTAAATACGCTTTGCGGTTTCAAGACAGCTAAAAAAAATTTTGTGATAACGCTGTTGTCCCTCTTGATTTTGATGAGGTTATTCCGCGGAAAAGACCTTCATCAAAATGTATGTGACCCATTATTACGGTTTGTGAGAGATAAACCTATGTCTTCCTTTTGCTTGCCAATCTGCCCTCAAGGTGCGTCAAAGAGCACGATGGTTTAAGGCAAAAATTTTGGAGACAATTTCGAATCAGTACAACAGACTTAAAGAGCTATCATGATATTTCTCAATAGATCACGCAAAAATCTCTGTGAGGAAGCGAGACATGCCGAGGTACAAGTCCTCAATCCTCACTGCTTGACATTCTCGCCAATCAGAGTATACCTTCATATGTCCCGTCGTCCCGGAACACCCGTCCAGTTGGTGTAGAAGAGCACCGTCTAGCGCGGCTTGACTCAGGACATTTCCACATTAACTACACTTTCCTTTCAATCGATACCCAACTGGGACTATAACGGCCCAGGGCGTTGCAAACCGATACCGGCCCATCACGTCGTCAGCGATAACGGAGACCTGGTATCAGGTGCAAATAATTATGGCTGTGTCATCTGTTATGGAGGTATGTGAAGTGTGTCCTGTGCTCCATGCAAAGCGTTCCTATTGTAAAGCCACAACCTGTCGCCCGAAGTTTCATTTGAATAATAGGGCCGCTCGTGCGTCTCACTTGCACCGCTTGCGTGATGTTTAATGCGGCTTTGCACCACGCGTGGAGAGCGGATATAATCTTCCGGAATCAGCATTCATTATTCAGTTAAGTACAATGGCATCCTTATAACCAATATACCCCTCTCGGCTTTCTGGACTACGGTGGAAAGATCTGTCTGATAATAGGACTGGGTTGAATGGTGGAGACGGCTGGCACAGGATTGCGGCAGGCTGGCTGGATTCTGCAAGACGGACGGACGTGAGAAACCTACCATTGTTGGTCGTCACGAGCTTAAAACCTCCTTTCTGGCTGCCATCTGACGACAAAAATGCTTCCCTAACAATGTTTCATCGTAAGCAAATTGCCAACACATTCAGTCATTTTTGGAATTGGTATCAAAGGGTTGTTCTGAGAGTGGAAGCACATCAAACCAACTTAACTCATAAGAGATCGAGGCCTGTGTAGTTGGCGAGGTGATACCGCTGAATAAAACTCTATTGAAAGTGAAGAATAGTCAATCTTTACGTTGGTTTTATGCTCTCATCCGACGCTTTTCATGCGATTGCGGTCAGAACTTACGGCACGTGGTAGAGTAACCGGCGTACCACTGGTACATACTAAGATGAGCCTTCGTTGACCGGGAGATTTATTCGTGGTTGAAGAGTCACTGCATCCGTTGAAGTTTTGGCAGGCATTGCTGGCCCAAGCTGCTGAGTTTTCTCTGCAACACCAACCTGTGACCTCTTTGAACACACTTGCTGTGCCCGTGGTTCCTGTGGGGACAGTGGCAATGAAGGTACCAGAAGTCAAAACCCAACATTTAGCAGATGGACTTTTTGGGATCCATCTGGATTGCATGCTTCTTGAAAGTTTACATACCATGTCGGACTGAAAGGGCTGAGTGTCTCCAATCATTGCAACACCAGATATGAGATTGATAAAGTGCTGCCACTCAGTGATAATCTTCTGAAGTGACAGCTCCGGGTCCTGTTTAATTCGATTTTGAGGCGGATGTTTGTTTCATGTGGTGATTGAAGACTAGCAACCTTAGCTGGTCCTAGGTTATTATTCTGAGCATGAAGCGCTCACGTTCTTTGTCGACCAAATCAACATTAATAACAAAATCCTCAGTGAACATCTTGATTGTCTTGAGGCAGTGACAAAAACCACCGAAGCTTTGCTTACAGAATACTCGAGCAAGAATCTTGATGATATCTGCAACGGCAAGGTCGGGGAAGGCTCGGTTTGCATAAATCTCGTGAACACTTCATTTTCAGCAGTTCTCGGATAACATAACGAATCCGAACCCCCATGAATCAAAAGAACAAACCAAGTGGGCTTGAAACAGGCTACTATATTTTTGAAGCTATTTTTGAAAGCACGTCCAGCTTTAGCACTGAGCTGGCAGAGATATTTTGGAAGAAGACGGAAGCCCTATTAGTTTGTTTGTATCAAATGGTGTGCTGCACACTGAAGCTTCAAGAAAGCCCAAGCCTGATTGCTTCGAACAAATTCTGTTGCTGTCTTAAAAACGATTGGATTTGCTTCGCCGATATTCATATATGGCACTTGAGCTGTCTCTAGTCACTGCATCTTGAGAGCTGTGTCGCGAATATTATGCCGTCTCTTCCGCTCACTAGAAGTAAACCGAAATTACGTCCGCCAAACCTATAGGGGCTATTGAAGTTGAGAGTTTTAAGGGAAGTTAGTTTAATCCGGTCGCACGCTTCGATGATGTGTTCCTTATAGCCTCTTGCTTAAATGGGCAAACATTCAAGGTCATCGCATGGTCATCACGCTACGCGACAAGGCACATAATCAAGTCCAAGCCAAACTTGTCCTTCCGCGGTGTTCTTCAAAGGGGAGATAACGTCTGCATAATATGCAGTGTAAATTACACCAGTGTGAGTGGCTGAATAGCGTTTGCATACGTTATACTCGTCGGTCGTAACAAATCGGATGCGTTTTTTCACCGAACTTTGGCGCAACCGTTTTTTGGAAAGCTCGTTTTATGTTGAGTATAACAACAGAGGCCAGCCTAATGCACCGTACAATGCTGGTGGAATCATCCGTTTGTGTGAACAAACACCATCCTCTGATATGCGCAACTGGTCAGAAGATAGTGCATCGTTTTCAGATATCTGTGCGTGAATTACCAAATCCTGACAGGAGGTACTTCCCAGTGGAAACAATGACGTGGCTGAACTGGATTAGTTCATGAAGCGCAAACCTACTGCCGAAAAATAGAGCTAAACGTTGCCCTTCATTATGATAATCGTACGCGTCTTCGTTCACCCCGGCTACTTATAGTGACCGCTAAGACCGTGCCCATGTGCGAGTCTGATTTAGGCCTGAGCTGCGCCTCATTTCAACGGTCAGTGATGGTCCTTCATATTAATGTACACTTTGTAACTCACTTTGGCTTCTTATAGTGACCGCTTGACACGTACACATGCAGCAACTGATTATAAGGCGTCCAGTATACACGAAGTCCTAATCCAACAGTCAACGACGGACCCTCATACGCGTACGCGTCAACCGTCTGTTAAGCCCATGCCTGAAAAATATACAGCCACCCTTGGCAAATCATGCCTCTATTAATTGGTTGCATCGGTACAAACGTAATATGTAGTCAATCCAGGTCTCTTTTCAGGAAGGCACTTTCATTCGGCATTTTGAATAGAACAATGTAAAATCAGTTACAACTCGTCCACTTCTTCGGCAACATCACTGGAAACACAAGCTAACAAAGTTTCAGAGACTAACTCGGCAAGTGCTTAATGAGCCCTGTAGTCAGCAGTACCTTATTTGTGCCTACTACGAAGCTGGAGTCTCACTGCCATGAAGGTAAACATACGAACTGCTCAGGTAGTTCCATTGTCAATAATGAAGGATGCGTGTGTGTACCGATAATGTGATTGTGAGATTCAGTAATCATATTCAATATTGGACGCAAGGAACTTAAAGACAAAGGTAAGGGTATACAATTCCGTCGTAAGATCGAGCGGTATAGACTTGAGTGCTGGGAAAAAGGACCTGATGCACCAACGGCGACGATCTAGTAAGTGAGAAGGTGCTTGCTTTCAAAGCTGTTTATTTGGTGCACCAAATCTTAACTTCACTCTAATTCTTCCTGAGACCGAGGACATGTGGCTTGATAAAACAAACAGCTCCCTCGCTCTCATCATAACTCGTAACCGTTGGAGAATACTCAACAACAGGAGCATCCTCACCGGCTAGGGGCTTCTTTTTGGGAAACCGATCAACTCCCACTCGTGCGTTTGTAAACATATAGTATTGTGACCAGGAGCACCCGGCTATAATTGAATAGCTTTCACATCTTAGGCACACGTAACATGTTGAAAGTTGCCTACTAGTTCAGGCCACACTGGGGCTCTCTTCCATGTCTCTCATATAGGTTTGGGCTTTACGCAACTCATCGCTCATGCCGAAGCATTGCGGCTCATCTTCACTTCCACAATCATGCGCTGACTTCAACAGATATACTCCCGTACAGGCTAATACAACTAGCGAGGTGAAATCCTCCACAAACGTAAACGATTCTCCTTAAATACATTATCGACGATACCATTACATGGAATAACCAACGCAGCTTCTGGTTCTTGACATCTCCTTCTTTGGAAGCCTCTTTTGGACAAGTAAAACTCCCTTTCTTATTGCCTCGTTGCGGATTCGGCGACACTAACTCAAACGAGCTGCGGTACTGAGATAACCACTTTTGAACACATGAAAACATCTAAGTTCAGCTTCTCGAAATGGATTAGTCAGGTTTTTTTCCGCGCGGCATGGAATGGCAGGAAGTCATACATATCCAGTGTTGATACGCCGCTGTTCACTGGTAACATTTCTTCCTTTGCCGACTTAGCGATCTCCAACAAATAACAATAATACCAAAATAAATATTTGCCAGCTAACAATCACTTTTACGCAAGCTAACTGAGAAATCACATACGTCTCAACCACGGTTTTGGGGCCCATTCACCCACGTCCCTGCCAGGCCTCATGAACAACGTTGCAACTAACCATGATTTTACTATTGCACCACTTAGCTAATACACGTCGCCCATATCCACATATGGACACACGCGTTCCCAACGGTCACATGCCGCCATTCCCTAATATGTCAGCCTGAACTTTGATAATCGTTTTTGAAAACGGTCAGTGTGCCCTCACCACTGGAGCTGCAAAATTTAGCAACTGTTAGCTATCTACCATTTCGAGCCGGAGTCTACATTATACGCGTGCCCTCTAGCAGACACTCTTGAAACTTTCCCAATCTTTGAGTCCACAATCTACATACGGCGGTCTTATTGCCTTGGTTGAATGGCAGCATCAAACCACCCTGTGCCCTTGATAGACACAAGGATGTCCGGGCAGCCCCTCATACACCCAGTTGGCCACGCTGATCGCGGGTGACTCGGATGTCCACACACGCGCGAAAGAAAGGCGACTGCAGCCAACCAAGCCATATACAATTCGCCAAATCAGAAAACTGCTGGCTGGCTTCAAGCTGCAATCCTCTGAGAAAACCAGCCTCTTGGGAGCACCACCAAAAGAAATACTCGGTGCTGCAACCCAGCGCTCAAAGCCTCACAGAAACACCATTCCGAACAAACCGCGCCAACATGCCCAAGAAACCAAACAAACGCAAGATTGCCCTTTGAGCAAGGGCAAATCTGGTCATCCAAAAGACGTTAAAGAAAGGGCTACAAGTAGCAGTGGTCGAAATTTTCGCCCATGGGGGAAAAACTTCGTCCATCAAAGGCAATGGGCCCGCGCAAACCGGGCTCCCACAGGGCGAATAAAACCCTGCAAATGAAAAGCAACCCACGAAACCACCAATCAAGGGGTAGACACGTATGCCTCAGAGTCCCTTCGAGCCCTTGACTCAAACTCGACGTACAGCTATTAGGTCTGCTAACCACCCTGGTTACACAACTCCTCCCTTCATCTTCAAAGGCAGCAGGGACAGTGTTGAAATTCTTGTCCACAAACTGCCTTAGCTTTTCAACAAACTTTGTGATATTAAACAGTCAGTTTGTCTCGAAGTCATCCAGTATCGCACTCACAGAGAACTGGCTCACACCAGATGTCTCTAACGCGAAGATCTCAATAGACGGCTACCCTGTTTTTCGACCTGACTCAAAAAGAAGGGAGGGCTGGTGTGGTTGCTTCGTACTACATGCGGCCCTGCCCCCGATTGTCCTCTCTGATACCACTCCTGCACCTTTTTGATGCACCGTGACTTCAAGTCCCGCTGCGCGGTCCGATTCTCTCCTTCTCGGTGTGGTCTACAGTAGCCCTCGAGTCCTACGGAAGATGATCAGCCCCTCACACGAACCCTTGGGCAACTCCCTCCAGCTACCACTTCACTCATCTCCTGCTGGTAGGTGACTTCAACGCTCCAGAGGCCCCTGGACGGAGTTCCAGTGCGTCGGATCAAGTGGACCTTTTAGCTGCGCTGACCGAAGTCGTTCAACAGAGCGCTTGGACTCAACATGTCGTTGCGCCCACCAGATACCGCGCCAGCCAACAACGGCCCCTCCTGGATTTGGTCATCACCAACGAAAGACATTTCGTTGATCAGGTGATAATTAACGCTCCACTGGGACATAGCGACCACTGTGTGCTCACCTTTGATTTCATCTGCTATTGGGCCAGAAATCCCGAACGAACGTGGATTCGAAACTCCTGCCGTGCAGACTTTTCGGGAATGCGCATCTTTCTTAACAAGTTAAACTGGGACCAGCCTCAGTGGAAGACTTATATAGGACTATTGTCCAGAAAGTTCACGAGGCTGACGCGATGTTCGTCCCAAAAACCAGCACGCAGTCGGATGAGCCGTAAACTACCCAAAAGGATCCGGCGTCTTCTGGAAAAATGCCTCAACTATTTCTCAAAAGTTGACTAAAGGTGACACAGAAGAAGATGAACTGGCATTTCGTAAAATGCGGAACCACTGTAAATCGGAAATACGCCAATGGAACATACGAAAACAAGCCATTCTGGACCTCGCCGGAAGAACAGAAATATGCTGTTCAAATACATGAGACATCGCCGAAGAAACAAGCTATCCGCGTTCTCCTTGAGGACAGGAACGGAGAACCCACGAGTGACCCAACAGTGGTATCTGAGTTCTACAGAGATTACCATGCAGGTCTATATTCAGTCCCAGCGTCCTCGTCACATCCAACCTTGTCAAGGCGTGTACATACGAACGGCCTCTAACCGACTTGGTCTTCACGGTGGAGGACATTTGTCAACTCCTGCACAAGATCAACCCATTCTGTGCGTTGGGGCTGACGAAGTCCACTCAAGGATCCTGGAAAAACGTCGTATACACTGGCAACTCATTTCCATCTGCTGTTTCGTCAGTCGCTTGACGAAGGCCACCTTCCCTCTGTTTGGAAGGAAGCGATTGTCACGCCAATCTACAAAACTGGTGACCGACTATCGCCTGGCAGCTACAGGCCTATAAGCCTCACTAGCGTGCCATGCAAGGTGGATGGCACGCATTCTGAAGCGAGCCATTCTAGATCACCTTACTTCCAACAACTTGATTTCTCAAACTCAACACGGATTTCTCCCAAACCGTTCCTGCGTGTGACGAACATGTCGTATTTATGGACAGCTTAACCCAAGCCAAGGACGAGGGACTCATATCGGATGCCATATTCTTCGACTTCTCAAAAGCATTTGATCGAGTCCCACACGTCCCGCTGCTCCACAAACTCGAGTCTCACGGGATTCAAGGGAAAATCCTACACTGGATCAAGGCATTCCTATCAGACAGATCATTCCAGTGAAAGTAGGCTCGACCTACTCTTCTGCGCCGGTCTCCATTGGAGTTCCTCAGGGCTCCGTTTTGGGACCTTTGCTGTTTCTGATATACGTCAATGATCTTCCAGATGTTCTTCCAAGTCCATGTCTACTTTTGTGGACGACGAAACCGTGGAGTTCCAATACCAGTGCTCTCCAAATGGATGTAGACGCCGCAAAGCAGTGGTCGTTGGACTGGTACCTTCCTCTGAATGACGAAAGTGTGCTCATATTTCATTCGGTGGAGACTCATCGAACTCCTTGCAATGCATGGTGAGAAAACAGAAGACATCACGAGGATAGATACAAAAAGGATTTGGTTTCTGGCTCTTGTGCGTTTTGTACTTTATTTTGCTTTCATTATAACACCACGTATCTCATCAGTTGCATAAGCGTTTTTGTTCGAATAGGAAAGACTACAAAAAGCGCA
Organism: Clonorchis sinensis; assembly: GCA_003604175.2. Taxonomy (NCBI): domain Eukaryota; kingdom Metazoa; phylum Platyhelminthes; class Trematoda; order Opisthorchiida; family Opisthorchiidae; genus Clonorchis; species Clonorchis sinensis. Next base: position 42,191,558 of record CM030370.1, read on the forward strand.
CTTGGACAATTTCAAGCAATACAAACGTGGTCACGAGCTTCGTCTCTCTCTTTGATTTTCTCTCGCGCTTGCGCGGACATTTGCGAGTCCACCTGTGCTAACTCTGGTATTAAAACACTTCAGACCTTCGGAATCTCTATATGGGAACTGTTCAGAAGAAGACCCTGGTACACCACAATTGGATTATGGTTTATTCACTGACCTGGGCCAACGACGAACTATTTTACGGAGAACAATTATAATGAGTCTGTTCCATCTGACCTCTTTATCATTGTATATCCAACCTAGCGTTATTATTTTTATTTCATTTGCCACACACTCTGGTGAAGTAACTTATTATAGCCAGACCACTACACTCTTCAAACCTGTCCTTCTCAGTGCACCTTGAGAAATCGTTGAAGATTTGCTGTTCTACGGATGATTCAGCGCAACTTCGCTCGTATTACCACGGACTTCAAATACTCTATGGGGCCTATGTCAGACCGCTCCTTCAATATGCCAACGGTTGTCTACCTCAGGACGCACGAACGACGTAATCCTCATTGAGCGTGTCCAACGAGTTGCTACGAAGATGGTTGCCGGTAATAATAATGTTTATTCCCAACTTGTGGGGGCATGCCGTCAGGCATGATCATAAGGTTACAGTCAGAATAAAGTTGACTGGTGGGACTGTGAGTACAGGGGTTTGGGTGGGAAAGAGGACAGCGCCATAGGCGGTGAGCTGTATCAATGTAAACGTGGTCGTCACTAAACCGGCACGAGCAGGAAGCTCTTTTGTCGAAGAGAACATCAAGCAAGGTCAGATCGTTAGGATTTGAAGGTGGCGGGCAAAAACAAAGCGAGGAGGGCAAAACAAGAGGCTTCTTGCCTGAAATATGACAAGAGAAATGTAAGCTGTGGAAAATCAGAAACCAGAACATCAGATCTGGTGAAGCAGCAAAGTTGGCATCATCCAGCCGATCAAATTGAACTGAAGCCAAAAACAACCGCTGAGGCCTCGCGGCCTTGGACTATTGGGCTCGTGGCCAGGGTCACAAAAGCGTAAGTGGGGATGATGAAATGGAGGGACCAGCAAAGCGGGTAAATGGTAGCAGGGATCTCAGAAACATGGTATACAGTTAAACTGTAGTGACTCACTGGTGTCGCTGTTGTGGAGGCGGGCATAATAGTTCCTTTGGAAGAGAGAGATGGTGGCAACACACGAGCCGGAACGCGAACTGTATAGAAAGTTATTGGATTTGGTGGGAAGCACAGTAACACAGAGATGGTTAAATTTCAACCAACAGTTCAGCAGGTTGGAATGAATGTGTCATGGAGTCAGCTGGGGTCGATTGGGGAGTTCGTCGTATTTGCAGTTAATGGAACAGTGGGCGAGGGCACGGTCGAGAGAAGGAATGGAATAGTTGCGGTGTGCTATCGAACTGGGTATGGCAGTGCCGTGCCATCATTGGCCTGACATGCTTCAGTTTTTGGACAGCCCCGTAAACGTCACATTTTAAGGTGAGTGGGCTGGGGTGTGCAGTTCTTTGGGCAGCGGGATTCATTTCAGGCTGGCCGAGGAAACAAGGTGGAGCAGCCGATATGGAATCGCAGGGTTTTTGGTCCGTTTGGGGATCCTGTGGTTGAAGATCACCGGCCAGGTGGAGTGGGTAACAGCCAACCAGGTCCTCCAAACCAGGCATTGCCGAAGTTCGAAGCTTGGGAAGATGAGGGGGGGATGAAATTAGTAAAGCATGGTGAGTTTGAAAAGACAACAAATGGGACAATGTGCATTAATATACATTGAAAGAAAAACTTGACGTCTGCAGCGATTAGGGTGATGACAAGTGATTGTATGGAATAGGATATAGATGAATTTGTACTTAATAGACTAGCGACCAGGGGTGGGTTTGCTAACATACGATATTAAATTACAAGGGATCTAGTAAAGGCCGATATAAGCATGCAAAGTGGTGGTGTGGAAATCAGATGTATAAGGGCGGACGGGAGTGAACTTCCGAGATAACTGGTTAATCTGTTATTTATTACATGGGTTGGACAGTACCAGGAGAAAGCATGTACAAGAGAAATAGTCACCAGTCCCCGAAGCACTGCTAACAGCTTTAATCTGAAAGTGCAATGATGAAGAATTTCATGTCTACCGCTGGGAGCGGGTAAATGTGTTCTTTGTTTGGTTGACGGAGTGGGCTTTGGTGCGGTGTAGCCTCTGTTCTGATGAAAGCAGATACAGCTATGCTCGTCGATGTAAGCCATGGGCATTGCAAAGTATCTTCAGGCTATTCCAGGTGTATTTTTTTCTTTTATTGTTTTTCACAGATGAGGGCCAGTTCTTTCTTCATCTGTGGTTGTCGAATACAAAACTCAACCGAGGTGAGCCCAGCACCAACAGCAACAAACAGAAGTCAGCGGTACGATTTCCTGAATTTAAAGGCCAGGCTCAGAACCACCGGCGTTGGGCGTCTCGCGATGCTTGACCTCTTTCCCTTGGGTATCGTCGCCCCCGAGGGGACTTAGTGCCCCGCTTGCCTGTTTAACAAGGCTTGGCCAACAGGTCTTTCACCGTCGACACAGCAAACACACGGCGGGGATATGGTAAGAAGTTTTTAAACTCAGAGCGCAACTTCATTGGGCAAACTTTTTCTCATTTCGGGTAGCTGTTGAGTGCAATAACCTTCCTCAGACGGTTGTCACACTCCCTCTGGAACAAAACACTATTAGACACTTATTTACGCGAGTCCTCGCGCTGGCAAACATACTGCCCCGCGCTGAGAACTTAAAGAGCAGTGCTGCACCCTATTTTCACTGGTGCCTTTCAGGTGAACGACAGCCGCTTAACGGCAAGAACAAAACCGACCCGGGAAACTTGGGCGAAAGCCTCGATCCTGCGTATCAATCCGTGAATCCGTGAATGTTGGTTAGCCTATTGTACTGTTCATGCCGCCCGCGAACCTGCTACTTCTCACTATCCCGGTGAAGAAAAGACCTCATGTTGCGCCCGATACAGGGTGCACTGGTTATGCTGGAGAAATCCACCCAAATTGCTATTTGTCACGGAATCCTTGGCTTTGCGTGGCGGGACAGCTGTTGCCAAATGGGAAAACTTTCTCTGCACAAGTCCCTACTGGCTGCTCCACCATGAGTTTGAGCAGACAAGGACAGCACCATTATTGTTTGGGTACACATTCAAAATATTTTCAAATCCATTAAATAAGAAACCACGTGGCGAAACCAGCTTCTCCACAAGATTCTCCGCCATCGTAACGGAGCCACCGTGCAGCCATTAAAAATATGAATTCAATTATCAAAGCAGACCTTGAGTAGGCCCAAACAAACTTCGACGAAACTGCGACTCTCTGAGGAGATTTTAAGGTACCAAAGGAATACCGTGAGATGCTAAAAAGTTATTTTAAAGTTCCTTTGGTTCCAACTATAGTTTCATAGAAGTTTGGGATGTGTGTCTAATGATTGGCGTCGTCAATTGGCTTGCAGTTTTGGCCTCTACGGTATGTCAGAAGGCATAGTTGCTTGAGGTGGCCTTTATTGGAAACAAAGGTAGTCCATGCCAATTGGATTTGTGAGGTTTTCACGGAATTTCTCACAGGGTCACGTGAGATTCTCCGCGAGGAATCCAGATGGGGTCGAGCTACAAATCCTCGATTTTGATTGGTCGCAATTTTGGCCATACATCCATGTCAGCTCCCGCATCTTCCGTGGGACTTCGCGAGTGTGCAGCCGGAACACATGAAAATTAAAATCAAAGGCATTGGAAAAGTAAAGAAGGCAGTATCATGCGCTGCTTGTGCGCGTCTGCTAGCCTAACAAAGATAATGGAAAAGTCCTAACGTGTTACCTATTCAAGCGGCGCATTTGTTTTGATTCCATGTTGAGCTGTGTCCGCGGACTCACGGATTGGTGCACAGGATCGAGGCTTTCGCGCAAGCTTCTCGGGTCGGGTATGTTTTTGCCGTTCAGTGGCTTCCGTTCACCCGTAAGGCACAAGCGAAAAGATGATGTAGCACTGTTCTTTAAATTCTCAGCGCGGGGCAGTAATCTTACCAGCGCTAGGACACAACTAAAAAGGCGTCTAAAAATGTTTTGAACCGGGTGCTAGATGCAGTGTGAACAACCGTCGGAGGAGGGTACTCCACGCACCAACTACCCGAAATAAGGAAAATTGTTGCCTGAAAATCGATGGTAAGATCTTACCATGTCCCCGCCGAGTGTTTGGTCGACAGTGGAAAATCTGTTGACCAAACCTTGTTCAAACCGGGTATAAGTAAGTAGTATGTCTCATCTGAGGTGACGAGATCTCAGGGGAAGGAGGTCAAGCACAGCGAGACGCGTTTCATAGTCCACGTATTTAAGACCGGCAACCATTCTCGTAGCAACTCGTTGGACACGCTCAATGAGAATTACGTCCTGAGTAGACAACTTGGTTGGCATATTCAAGGAGCGGTCTCACGTAGTCCCCCTTAGTACCTGGTAGTCGATGCGAGTAATACGGGAGAAGGCGCTCCAAATGGTCCCTAGAATTGCGAATGCCTTTTGGGCCGATTTCTCAGGGTGCAATGTGAAAATCATGTCTGAAAAGAGCCAGATAACTAAATCCTTTTTGGTATCTATTATCGTGATGTCTTCTGGTCCAAACTCACCATGCGTGACAAAGGCGTTCGCTGAGTCTCTCCTTAATGGCCTATGGATGCACTTTTCGTCGTTCAGGGGAGGGTGCCAGTCCAACGACCACTGCTTTGCAGCGTCTACATCCATTTGGCTGGTACTGGAAGTTGAACCTCAGGATTTCAAGTCGCCCGCAAAAAGCACACATGGACTTGAGAGAACATCTGGAAGGTCTTTGACATAGATCAGAAACAGAAGTGGTCCCAGAACAGAGCGTTGAGGAACTCCAATGGTGACTGGTGCCGAAGAAGAGCAGATCAAGTCTACTTTCACTCAGAGTGTTCTATCTGATAGGAAGGCCTTAGTCTAGTGTAGAATTTCCCCTTAAATCCCGTTAGACTCGAGTTCGTGGAGCACCGTTACGTGTGAGACTCGATCGAATGCTTTTGAGAAGTCGGAAAATATGGAGTCTGGTATGAGTCCTTCTTCCTTGGCTTGGGTTAAGCTGTCCATAAATACAAGCATGTTCATCGCACACGGACGGTTCGGGAGAAGTCTGTGTTGCATTGGAGGTATCAAGTTGTCGTTGGTGAGGTAGCCCGACTCAGAATGCGTTCCATCACCTTACATGGCGCTCTAGCGAGACTAATATGGATGTAACTGCCGGGCGATAGTCGGTCACCAGTTTTGTAGATTGGCGTGACAGTAGCTTTCTTCCAAGCAGGGGGAAGGTTACCTTCGTCGAGCGACTGACGAAACACCAGGTAGAAATGCTTTGCCAGTGTGAACGATGTTTCCTTCAGGATCTTTGGATGGAATTCGTCTGGCCCGAACGCACAGGACGCGTTTATCCTATGCAAGAGTTGTGGGTAAGCACTCCAACACTATCTTTGCTGCGTCCGAAAGTGGGGAGCCGAGAGGTGTGATATCAGAGATTAAGCATAGTCTGTTTTGCGCTGGGCTTTTGCCCCTGGAGCAGGTAGTTTTTCCCCTGATGGTTGAGAATTTTGATGCCTTCTACTTGTAGCTTTTGCACTACCCCTTTTTCTGCGTCTCGATTTGTAGTTGTTCATAGATTTGCGGTGAACAGCCTCGGAGGTTTACGACTGCACTTGTTCTCTCAAACGCTACCGGGCTTCTGGTCCGGATGACCTCCCACCTGCATTGTTCAGTCAGCGCTTGTCTGATCTGTTTGCTCGCATTTGTGAAAAGGAGATTCTCCCAGACAACTGGGGAGAGTCTGTGATAGTGCCCATTTTCGGAAAGGGGCTCGTAGTGAGTGTGGTAACAACAGGGGGATCAGCTTGATCCCGGTCGTAACGAGACTATTGAAAGAAACCGTTCAGCTATAGCACCCCTTCGGTGCCTATCTGCCACGCCACCAGAAGGAAGCACGAGGGCTCGGATACTACCAGGTTGCCTAAGCTTAGACAGGCGAAGTCGAGAGGCAGAGGTCGGGTTCGAACCATGGACTTTCCGGTCAGTAAATTCGCTTTCTAACCACCGAACCATCTCGCTTCACTGGTGATTCGTCGTCTTACGGTGGCTCGTGAAACATTGACTAGTGAGCAGCAATCGGGATTCCGGCCTAGTAAGGGTTGCGTTGACCAAACCTTCACACTGTCGAGTGCTAGAACAACGCCAAAAGCGACCCACAATTCCAGTGTTCCTGGACTCCCAAGGCGCATTAGACTTGGTTGATTGGGTTGAATGGCTCAGTAGTTAGAGCGCGAATATACTGACTGGAAGGTCAATTTCGAACGACCTCTGCCTCTTGACTTCCCCCTGTCTAGGCTTCGGCAATCCAGTGTCACCTTCTGGTGGCACCTTGGTAGTTGACTCCTGTTGTCACAAGGCTTTTGGCGTCACCGATTCTACTTCGTCTTACGGTGGCACGCGAAACATTAACTCGTGAGAATCAAGCGGGATTTCGACCCGATAGAGGTTGCGTTGACCACATCTTCACACTTCGTCAGGTTTTAGAGAAACGCCACATGTACAGACGATCCACAATCTTGGTATCTCTTGACTACAAGGGTGCGTTTGATTCGGTGGGTCGGTTAATGCTGTTAACCACACTTGCTGAACAGGGTATGCCGAAGCTTGCAAACATAATCCGATCCCTATATTCACATACTTCTGGGGGAGGGTGAGAGTATATGATGGGCTCTCCAAAAGCTTCCCTACAAAAGTGGTGTCCGACAAGGATGTCCACTCTCTCCATTCTTGTTCAACTTCACCATTGAAATAATGAGGCGAACGCTGGAGGGTCTTCAAAAAACATGGTGTTCAAATTGCTGCTGGTGAGAGACTTGTCGATCTGGAGTACGCGGATGACATCGCCCTCATCTCAAAGGCGAAGCACAAGCTCTGTTGAATAGACTGACCATCATACCATCTTTTGCAATGCGCCTTGCACCTTCAAAGTGCAGAGTGGCTTCAGGAAGTGCAGTCCCGACCTAAAGCTGCGACCTTGACGTGGTGGTCGGGCTTGAGTGCTGCAATGATCTCGCGGGCTACACTGGCTGGAACGTCGTTCCACAAGGTGCAACCATGCCAGGAAGGCCAAAGGGGAGCAGTCAGACGAACAGCGAGACCCCGTACTACGAGTAATCGTGCTACGAGGCGGTCTGGGGGTAAAGTCGTACTGTCCTCTGCGACAGGAGTGTGAAGGCAGTAAGGTGTTTCCTCCAGGTGACCAGCATGTCCATATTTATGGAAGCAGCGATGCTGCCTTCCCCCGAGGAAGGACGGGTTAGAAAAGGTCGGCCCTAAAACCGCACACTCCGATCGCCCAACGGTTGACCGTGACCGCCGGCGCATTATCCGCTACGGTCGAAATACTTTTAAACCAAAGAGTCCGGTGCTGCTCAAAAGGCACCTGCTATGCGCAGCCGCATCAGGAATGAGACAGTAATGCCTTATTCCCTGCGCCCTCGGGTTAGGCCAACCCCCTGCAGCCGAGCAGGTCAGACTATTGAGTCATCGGCTCCGGCAGGGTCCCCGAAGAAAACCCTACTGTCCATTGCCTCGTGGGTCAGACTTTTAAGTCAGAGGCTAGGGGCAGGATCCCTGAACAAACCCTACATCCCCCACTGCCTTGTGGGTCAGACTTTTGAGTCAAAGGCTCAAGGTGGGGTACCTCAACCAAACCCCTTCTTCGGCCTGGGCAACCGGGAAGTATCATTTGCCCGCGCAGTTCTGTGTCCACCGATGTCCTCCCCCCCCTTCCCACCACACAAGCAAACGTCACTGGGTCACTTGACTGTCAGTTATCTGACCGAAAGGCCCTATGCCCCTTGCTGCCTATTAACAGTAAACCAAATAACACCCTTCTAAATCCACGAGATCCTTTCTATATAGGAGCGTTTAACGTCCGTACTCTATGTCAAATTGGCAAACAGGCAGAGCTTGCTGAAACTTTATACTCCTTAAAATTGATGTATGCTGTGTCTCCGAAACACGCATACAAGACCCAAGCGTAGTTATGCATCTCAGAACGCCAAGGATGAACTCAGCTCTTTCACATTTCTCCCTCCGTGTCCGGTGACCCAGAAGCGATGACTCGTGGACTATATGGCGTGGGAGTTGCACTCAGCCCCAGAGCTGAACGCGCTTTGCTTGATTGGATCCCAGTGAACAGTCGGCTTTGCGCCGTCCGGTTATCCAGTTCAATCAAGCTCAATGCCTCTCGGCATAAAAAGCGCTGCCTGTTTGTAGTGTCGGCTTATGCCCCAACGGACTGCAGTTCTGATGTTGAGAAGGATACCTTTTATCGAGAACTATCCGGGCTCATTCGTCAGGCAAAAAGCACTGATATTGTGATCCTTGCAGGCGATCTGAATGCTCAAGTGGGTCGTCTGAGCTCCTTGGAATCACATTTGGGAGGTCGATTCGGAGTCGATGCTCGCCGCACAGACAACGGAGATCGACTCCTTCAGTTGTGTGCTGACCATGAACTGTTTCTGGCAAGTACGAACTTTCAACATAAGCGTTCGCATCCTTAAGGCGTTGTACGCCAACTCCGCAACCGTGTGAAGGTCTACGGGAAGCTCTCGCCTGAGTTCACCCGATCAAGTGGTGTCAGGCAGGGCTGTCCTCTTTCACCTTTCCTGTTCAACTTCGTCATTGATGCGATCATGGAAGACTCACTATCAGCCTCTAATGCCTGTGGAGTCGAAGTGCTCCCAGGGCGTCCGCTCACAGATATCAGTATGCAGACGACATAGCTCTTCTTGGATCTGACTCCGTGGTAATGCAAAATATTAAATAATCTAACTAATTCCGCCTCACGGTTCGGCATGCACACCTGCAAAGTGTAAAGTGCTAGTGCAAGACTGGGTGGGCCCGAACCCTAGCCTCTTGCTTGCGGGTGAACCAATTGAGGTAGTAGACAAATTTGTCTACCTGGGCAGCTATCAGTCGGTGGTCTCGCGAAAGATGATATTTCCATCCAATTGGGAAGGCCCGAGCAGCTTTTGTGAAGCTGCGTCACCTGTGGCGTTGGCGTGACATCAGCCTATCCGTCAAGGGTCGAGTTTATAATGCTGGTGCGCTCCGTATTACTATACGGATCAGAACCTGGCCGCTGCGCGCGAGAACGTCAAGGACTTTCAGTGTTTGACCACCGACTCTCCGGAGCATTGCCCGAATCTGGTGGGAACACCGGATCAGCAATGCTGAAGTACGTCGAATGCTATTCGGGAGAAACAACTCACCCTCGATAGATGAACTGATCACACTGCATAGGCTGCGCTGGCTTGGCCACGTGCTGCGCATGCCAGTCGACCGACTTCCTCGAAGGGTTCTTTTCGCACAACCACGTGAAGGGTGGAAACGAGCCAGAGGCGGTCAAACAATGACTTGGCAGCGAAGTATAAAGCCACTACCAGAAAACTCAGCTGCGCTGGTCACTGCCGTCTTCCTGGATGGGGACTCCGAGACGGGCCACATCAATGGTTAGAGACATTGTCATCGACATGGCCCAATCGCGCCCTCAGTGGCGCTCATGCATCAAGCTATTGCCTTCAATGCATAGCCCCTTCCCAATTCCTCGACAACAGCCCATTGACAGTGGTGCATTTACGCAGCTCGCGCCTCAATGCGCAGCTAACTACCTCACCTCCCCAAATCATCGGCGGACGAAACTGTGGCAGCTACAACCACTGTACGACAAGCACATGGTTTCTTACAGCTGATGATGATGATGATGATGATGATGACATATCCCTTACAATTCAAGGAGAATCACTGGAGATTGTGGAAAAGGAAATTTGCATACCTCGGTAGTTGTATTGGCTGAAAGTGTCAGTGTCTGACGATGAAGTAAACAAGAATTTCAAGGCCCCAATCACGTTTGCTGATTTACGTCAATTGTGGCGTCAAAAGGCATCTCACTAGATCTTAAGGGTCGTGTGCCACAGTAAGGGCTGTGTTGTTGTATGGATGTGAGACATGGTCTCTGCGGACAGATGATGTGAGCATCTTCAGGTTTTGGCCACCGATGCCTCAGAAACGTGGCTGGTTTTGGATGGCGTCAGCGTATTAGTAAGGAGGTAATTAGAAAGCCGGTATTTGGTTGTACGGCAGGTAATTCAATCGGAGAAAACATCTATGACCACCGACTTTGATGACTTGGTCATGTGCTATGCATACCGAAACACCGTCTATCGAGACGAATGTTGTTCTCCGTGCCTCCTTCAGAATGGCGCAAACTGCGAGGTGCACAACGCATGATTTGGTGGAAGGGCGTGAAAGAGATCACGAAGGGTTTGGGTGTTGTTGGTATTGTACGGCTTCCAGGATGCGGTCCCCGTGACCCCACCTGTGCTTGGCTAGGGATGTTGCAAGAAATGGCGGCTAATCAACGTTAGTGGCGTTCGTGCTGTCAGTTTCCTTTCAGATTGATTGAGCGCTTGGAGGTGTAGGTATCCTCAAAGTGCTTGATATAAGCCAGCAACAGGTCCCCTCGCTCATCCACTCTTTCTCTTCTTTTCACTCTAGGGCTTTAAATATAATTAGACGAACCTTATAGTTGTACGGCAGTGAAGCATCAGTGTCAGCACTGATGTTGCTGTCTTTGATGGTGATGATCTTGATGACATCTGTTGTGATCCACCGATAGCTGTAGGTAAGAGCAGCCTGTAATGATCTGGCTCGTGATTGACAGTGGGTGAACCGCAGAAATGGAGTGCAATCTGACAGAGATCTTCAAGCACATGTAATGTTGGAGTGAAAATTTTTTTAAAAATGACACGTGTCAACTCTGTAAAAAAGTTAAACAGCGAAAGAATTGTTTCACAAATTTGCACGAGCAAAAAACGCGTGAGAATCGAGCTAGGAGTTGCCGTTGCGGGTCGCACCGATCAGATTTTCACTTTGCGACACGATTGGGCTGCGCCACTCATTCCAACGAACAAATATGATCGTTTTTCTTGATCCGAAAGCTACTTCTGACTCTGTTGATCGTTATAAACTGTGGTATTCTAGCGATGATGGGTAAAGTTTCTAGATTCTGGTTTCTTATCAAGACTGTAAAAGTTCTCTCCCATGGATGTGTTTGCTGTAAACTCCTGAGCTCACCACATACGATGGTGTCAAGCAAAAATACTCTATATAGCCTTTTTCCTTCAACTTCTTAACGGATGTGTTGCTTCAACCCTCTGTTCTTTTCCGCAACAACTTGAAGATCAAAATAATCCTGGGACGTTCACCCACAAACATTGAGTACGCTGACGATGTCGCTCTTGGATCAGACCCCTTGGACCCAAGCCATTCTAAATAACCCAGATAATTTCGCCGCACGGTTCGGCTTACGTTTCACACCTGGAAAATGTAAAATGTTACTGCATATCTGGGTGGGATTAAACCCAAACTTCATGCTTGCAGGTGAACAGATCACCGTAGTAGATAGGTTCGTCAAACTGCGCAGTTGAAGTGGAAGTCTGTGGAAGCGTTTGCCATCCTCCTGCATTTGTGGCGCCGATGTGACAAAAGTTTGACTGCCAAGGATACAGTGCACATTGCTTCAGTTCGATCTGTCCTGCTTTATGGATCAGAAACATACTCCGTTACGTGTAAATCTTCGAAAATTCTCTGTGTTTGACCATCGGCGCCTCCGAAGCATTGTCCGGGTTTGGCGGGAACATCGGAATAACAGCACTGAGATACCTCACATGGCTACCCCATTCAGCTGTAACACCCTTCCGGTGCCCAGCTGCCATGCCACCTGAGGGAAGCACGAGGGCTGAGATACTGCCAGGTTGCCCAAGCCTAGACAGGGGCTAGACTACACATGGCTACATTAGGAAGGAACTCTCCTACGGTGGGCGAGCTAGCCGCGCATCACAAGTTTTTCTGGTTAGGACGTGTACTTCGTGTAATCTTTCGGTGCCTAGCTGCCATGCCACCTGAAGGAAGCACGAAGGCCAAGATGCTGCCAGGTGCATCAAACCTATAGACTTCAAGAAGCATCGGCCAACTGGACTGATTCGGCGTCGACTAACTGGCTATTCTCTTATGATTGCCTTTACCGATCCTCAGCTATTCCAGAGTCTAACCTATGGTAGATGTAGCTTGCGTACCCTTGGTAATGGCTTTCAGCTGGTAAAACGAAATTTTTTATACGGTTTCCAACACCAAGACATCGTTGTGAGGTAGGATTCACCCCGTATTGTGTGTAATAATCGACTAATGTGCCAACATTGGTCCACCAGTGATTTTGTTTTTATTCTTTGTGATGGTGCGTATAAAAATCATCAGTCAGCTTGCTCACAGTCAGGCAGGACGCTGAGGACAAGTGACGACCTCGAGATAGCTCAGCGGTAAGGCGCTAAAGTACTGATCGGAAGGCCTGTGGTTCAACCCCAACCCTTGCTTTTCGACTGTACATGTTTAGGCTTGGGTAACCCGCCATTATCCCAACCCTTGTGCTCTCTTCGAGTAGTGTAGCAGCTATGTACTTGAAGGGTGTCGCTTCTGACAGCGGTGACAAGCAACATCAGACCGGTTTAGAAAACCATTGGAATTTCGATCAGCGAGGTTCGCAAGCAAATTGGGCGTTTCGGTCCACACTAGCATCATATGTTTATTTCCCTTTGTGCGAGAAGTACATTTCAAACAGGATCAACTAGAGAGCAGCATAAAATACAGAAACGGACTTTCGAAAAAGTTGGACATTTAGCTCAAAGTTCTTTCGGTTGTCATTTAAAATCATGGATATGGCTATCCTTCCCGAATAAAGTTATTCCTCCAGAGTGAACCAACCTTACCAGGTCCTGTTGGTTGCCCCTTTTTGGGGCACTACTGTTTTCTATTAGTAGTCATCAGGCATCGTCAAAGACGATATTTAGCAAGCCATGTACTTGGAATTTTACCGGATATTTGCAGCAAATATGTGGTCGGTTTATAAAAAGCTCAGCCGCGTGACGCTTTCTTTCTCAGGGGGACTGATCCAATGGGTGTAGAGGGAGCGCACACAACTTTTCATTAACGGTTTGAGGCTGGTACTCCCGAACTACGCGTTTGTCAAACAGCTTGTTCAGCTGGAAAAAGTGATTCAGTGTGTAAAATTTCTTAGAGACAAATGTTTGCGTCTGTTCGCATTTATTCTTTGCTAAGATCCATCTGAAGCCCTCACCTTGAGAACATAGTTACGTAGCAGAATAGTGCTGCTTTAGGGCCCTTCTCTAGCACCGTCCACTAAGTGATCGAAATGGCCGTAGGAGGTGATTTGTTCTCGACGTGTTTATTTTTATTACTACCATTATTGCTAATATTGGTATTATTATTACTACTTTTTTTGTGCTCTCTTTCTAGTGTACAAATGAGCAATATCTATGTGACGGAACCTGCCACAAACGGTAAAGTCATTCTTAAGACTACCGTAGGTGAGATCGAAATTGAGCTATGGTCAAAGGAAGCTCCGAAGGCATGTCGGAATTTTGTGCAGTTGTGTATGGAAGGATACTATGACGATACATCCTTCCACCGGCTAGTTCGTGGATTCATTGTTCAAGGTGGTGACCCTACTGGCACTGGCGAGGGCGGCGAAAGTGTCTACGGCAAACCGTTCAAGGTAATTGTTGCCCTCGCTTTCATGGGTTTTATTCCCCACTTATTTTCTTAGCCACAGGTATAGTTGTCACCATCATCGGAGACGGCAACATCAATGTTGACACTGATGCCATACTGCCGTACAACCAAAACGTCCAATTATATTTGAGGTTTTAGAGTGAAAAGGAGAGAAAAAGTGGGCGAGACAGGTCCTGGCGCTGGCCTATCGCAAGCATTCTGAGGTGCCTACACCTCCAAAAGTTCAATCAGACAATCGGGAAAGAAACTGACAGCACGAACGCCGCTGACATCGACCAACCACCATTTTTGCGATGTCTCGAACCCACCGCCAGATGGGTCACGGGGATTCCATCCTGGAAGGTGGGCCGCACACCGACATCAAAAATCTTCGTAATCTATTTCACGACCTTCTGCCTAGTCATATGTTGCCTACCTTGCGGTCTGCCCATTCTCAAGGAGGCACAGAGAACAACACTCTCGGTAGACGGTGTTTCGGCGTGCGTAGCACATGACCGAGCCACCGCAGTTGATGTTTTCGGCGATTGAGGTACCTGCCGCACAACCAAATACCCGTTGTTTAATCATTCCGTTACTAATCCGCTGGCGACATCTAAAACGAGCAACGCTTCCGAGGCATCAGTGGTCGAAAACCTGAAAATACCTCACGTCATCTGTCCACAGAGGCCTTGTTTTGCATTCATATAACAAAACAACCCTTACTGTAGGCTGATACACGCGACCCTTAAGATCTAGTGATATGTCTTTTTGCCGCCACAAGTGACGCAAATTAGCAGACGTTATTCGGACCTTTGAGTTTTGTGCGCTCACTTCATGAGACATACTCCCGTCAGAGCTAATATAACTACCAAGGTATGTAAAATTCTCCCATGATTCTCCTTGAAGTGTAATGGGTATGTTCAGAGACTACGTTCTGAAGCATGTCTTTCACTTTGAAGGTCCTAGACACATGCCGAAAGATGGTATGACGGTGGTCACTTCTTTCAACAGAGCGTGTGCTTCGCCTTCAAAGACGAGGACGATGTTGTTTATGTACTCCAGATCGACATGGTTCTCAACAGCAGTTATCTGTGCACCGTGGATTTGAAGACCTTCCAGCGTTCGCCTCATTACTTAATCGACATCCAAGTTGAACAAGAACGGAGAAAGTGGATATCCTTGTCGGACACCACTTTACTAGTGAAGCTCTAGAGAGCTAGCTGTACACTGTGTGTGAATTTAGGGACTGGAGTATGTTTATAAACGTCCGGGGCATACCCTGTTGGACAATCGTGGTTGACAGAATCGGATGCACCATTGAAGTCTAGGAACACCAATACTGTGGGTCGTCTGTCCATATGGCGTTGCTCTAACACCTGGTTGAGTGTGCAGTTGTGATCGACGTATCCTCTACCCGGTTGAAACCCCGCTTGATGTTCACTGGTCAAACATTCGCCTGCTGCTGTAAGATGATGAAGAACCAGGGACGCCAGAAGCCTTGTTACATCGGAGATGGCTCAAGTGGTTAGATCGCGAATTTACTGGCCGGAAGGTCCGCGGTTCGAACCCGGCCTCTGCCTCTCAACTTCCCCTGTCTAGTCTTGGGCAACCTGACAGTAACCCAGATTCCTGCTTCCTTCGGGTAGCATGGCAGCTAGGCACCGGAAGGGTATTATAGCTGAATGCTGTTTTTGCATCAAACGAACATCCATGTGGTTACTACACTTACTGGGAGTACCCTTTTTGTTACTGTTTGTTACTACTGGGTAGAGCAAGTAGGCTAGTCGGGCACTGACTGAAAAATTCACCGCCATCCTTGAACATAGCAGGTGGAAGGTCGTTTGAGTAGAGATATACACTCGGACACTTCTGAGACCGAGGAGGTTCCATATTCGCAGTCTACCTTTCTGGTGAACGCTAGAATCCCGGATTTGAAATAGCAACTGTCCCACTGAATCTTTGTTTGACCTGCTGTGCCCACCAGTCCAAATGTTCTGTCTTGCTAGCTATCAGAGATCCATTTTAGTCCCTGATAGTTTTGCTGACAAGAGGCTTCCGAGTGCCAGTCGAGCGAATCAAGTGAAACAGCCTGCGGTAGTCTGCAGCACTTTTCGCACCTTATGTTTCTTCATCCTTTTGGGCCCACCAAACCTCTCGGTTTGCACGAACACTCAGTTCCACCCGGTGTTGAATGATGCGTCGGGTTGAGTTTTGGTTGTGGCCAGGAGGTGTCTGTCACCGGACCCCCAGCAAAGTCACGATTTTATCAGATACCCAATGTTTGGATCAGGTTGCCTGGGTTATACCGCAGACAGAAGTTCCGGCTATGAGTAGTGCTTTGGATTTATGTTCCTAGTAGCCGTTAATATCCGACATCGTAACATCCGGCAAGCGTTCGAGGAATCGGTTCTGATAGGTTCTTTTGATTTCTGGGTCCAATCGCTTTCTACTAGCCAAGCGAGGTACGCACATTTTGTGTAGGCCTGTTAAGCACAGGCGCATGATCGGAGTCCGCGCTAGTGTTCCAGGAGCGACTGGCAGTGACGCACCCTTTCCAACGATAACTGATGGCGATGTGGTTTTTTGGATTCGGATCTGGTTCTTTGGTGGGCACGAGGTTTTCAGGCGATTTTGGCTGTTCCGGAAAGCGGTACTGCAAAGTAACAACCTATGATCGGCACACATCTGAAGCAGGTGCCTTCCATTCTCCGTGCGTCCTATGTCCAATCCAGGACGACCCCCGATCGGACTTCGGCCGCAGTTAGTCTTCCTACCAAAGCGTTCATGTCACCAGCAAATACAACGATGTATGGGCTTTTAAACTGTTGTAAGAGAGCAACTGGAGCATGATAGAAACTATGTTTGGCGGATCCAGAGATACAGTCATTTGGGGCGTAAGCAGATACAATAAATGGAGCGATGGCTTCAACTTCTCGGGATTCTTTCACGGACGTTACCAAACGAACCACGCAGAGGCGATTATCAACTTGCATCCAATTAACTAGAGGGGTTCGAGATAGCTCAGTGGTTAAAGGACTAGATTATGGACCGGAAGGTCCGTGGTTCGAACCAAACCTCAGCATCTTGACTGCTCCTGTCTAGGCTTGAGTAACCTGGCCGTACCCTAGCCCTGGTGCCTCCTGTCGGCATGGCAGCTAGGCACCGAAAGGTTGCTGCAGCTGAACGAATCAATCAAAGGCGCTTCTGCTCGATCGCGCTATACAGTACATACTCCGGTATATCCTGCTGCAGCGTCCCCTGCATCACCAGAGGTGCGTGGCCAGAACCTGGGAACACCGAGTGGACGATCAGCTCAATTACAGTACTTGTGTCCTGTATCATTGTTTCGTACAAACAACGTACATGAATGTAGAGGAGATCCAGCTTATGAGCAAGATCTGCTTCTTATCTTGTTTGCTTCGGTATGCGAACATTAAAGGCAGCAAAGTAAACCGACTTTCGGTACGTTAAAACGGACTGTACAATGTTAAGTGTGTTACTGAAGTCGGATGCATAGAACCCGTACCTTAGTATGACGCACGCCGAGCAAAGCGGTCGGTCCTATTTCTGGGACCTGCGGAGAGAGTATTCAAACTGGTGGGATGGGGTAGAAGAGGAAAAACTTGAAAATGTAAGAAGAGGGGCGTCGGAAGTATCCTATTTCTGTTCATCCGTCTTGCTGCATGCAGCAAGTAAGGCGACCCAGTTGGTGGCGCTGCGCAACGACTGATGTGGCATGAGGTTATTGTTAGTTGTACGTATTATGGTTGTACGTGGACTGGGAAATTGTCCGGGTCCCCACACATGGGAAGGATGACGATTAGAGTCCCCAACCGAAGCCGTTGACTCAAAAGCGTGGCCACTAGGTTGCGGTGTTTGGCGGGAAATGCAAGTGCACTACCATTTTTACAGGGCAAGTCGCCACACCTGTTCCAACCTGGAAGACCAGGAGATTGTGTTCGTCAGACCTCTAACCGTTAGCCAATCTGGTATGAGAGACCCCGTCGCTTATCCCCCCAGTATAGCTCAATGGATCACAGCGACACAGGTATAGGATAAGCGCAAGAGGAGTACTCGTGACTTGATTGGGATTAGAATATTGGCTTCATCATTGTCATGATAGATTGTTGATTTTCGTCCTTTGTGCTGCCTTACGTTAATCATTTGACATTAATTTACCAAAATATTGAACCGCGCAAGACTTGAGCAACCATACTGACCGTACTTCGAGGCACTGCGTTATTTGATTACGGTGGAGTAAATTACGATTTGCAGTTGTTATTATGAAAGTCTGTTTATGAAATTACCCAAACACCTTGAATCACACAGTCATTGATGCGATGTTCAATGCAACGGAAACTGTGTGCGAATGTTCCCGTCCGACTTAGTTCTGGCGATGGAAGCATCTAGTATGTTCATGGTAGGATAGCCTTAGGTCCCTTTTTCTGTCCTACTTTTTCTTCTTTCCATCATAAGAGACTTTACCCCTGTAAGCAGGCATGATTTTACGACAGTAACGCATCGGCGTTCTCCTCTGATGTTACTGCCAATGATGATGACGAAGGATATAGCACTTTCTTGTTCAGATGAGGACTTATTTTGTTTTCATCGTTAGTTATCGGTTAGTTCCTGTACAGTGTTTCACCTATTTCACCCTTTGAGTCGCAACTGTAACAATCTGGTGGTGATCAATGCTATCCTCTGCAACCTTACCAATTTCGGTTATGTCTTTACGCGGGGTCGGTTCTGGTACTTCCCTACCGGTATATTTTCGAGTTGGAGAGTGCCTTGCGTTAATGTGTGCAAGCGGCCTGGGTGTGTTTATCCTATAAATTGAGATTTATTTTCATCCGTATGGATTTACCGGTGCTGGGAACATGGTTTGTATCGCAAGCAGCCTATAGTTGAGAATAATGCATAGACCGATTGGTGGGCTTCGATGAACAATGAGTCATAGAGCAATACAATGGATATAATTGAAACAAACATATCGGTATACTAACAGAAGAGGTGGATGAAAAACAGTAACATAGATTAGGCTACAGGTCGTATGTCGTCCCCTCTAAGATGGATAGGTTAACATTAAATGAAGTCAGAAGACCCTTTTAATCAATTTTAGGTACAGCCTTGAGTTCAAAAACGGTTGGCAAAATACTCTCAAGGTACGGATGGAGAACTGTTGACTGGGAGTTTGATTCTTGATTATTTTGATATACCGGCCTAATGAGGTTTTAGGACAGCGTCTGTTTGAGAAGGACGAGTGATGTAATCGCTGAAATCGTTTTTGATCCAGTGTAGAGTTAAATTTTGAATCGAAAGATAAAAGGGTTTGGATGCTGTACTTGAACAACCACAATTTTGACTTGGGCACATTCGTTTTTCTACACATCATAACAGAATCAATACATAGCATTAATTTTGGAGCGGTGGGACGTGAACACTGGAAGGCTCAGTTCTCGAAGTCACGGAAGTAAAAACCATTTCGTGAAAGGAGGTATGAGGTGAATAGCTGATGGCTCGTGCAGATCTAGAAAGGGATTCAACCTTCCTTTCCTTTTAGTTGAGGACTCAAAAGCACACAACAAAGGTGTGCCTATCGTTGACTGTTAAAACGAGAGTAACCAACATATTTCAATACTTATGTTGCTCGCCTTAATGAAGACGCTTCTATACAGCCTTTGCGCACACCCTAGAACAAATGAGCAGAAGGTAAGCACTTGTCAGTCAGCCCTGTCAAGTTACCATTACATACCGCTGTTGACAATTACTTGTCGTGTACTGAAGAGTTTGGGATTACGTTCAAGTAAAATAGACATTCGGTTTGTAATAACCTAGGGACCAAAAGGTGGAACAAGGGCTGCGACTGACTGCTTGCCAAATGCTGAAACGGTCGGATGAGTCTTTCAACCAAAGGACAAACTTCCTTCCTTATCGACTGTGGTATCACAGGGGTTACTGATGTTTGCCTTTTGTCGGGAAACAAACTACGTCATCCTGAGGTTTATTGCACAATCGTTCTCGTACCCGCAGGATGTAGGAACACTCCAAGTAGCATGATCCAACTTTACTAAGGTCAAAGCCCTTAGGTCTGGTCCCTCTTCTCATCAACAGTTCTTATGCAACCGAAAGGATATGGTTATTCAGATTTGGACGGGAGCATTCGAATCGTCAGTAACTCCCGACCTGAAACGGACCTGAAACATCTCCGTCGTAGCTGCCTACCTGATGTGGGCACTATTCGGTCAGTATGTCTATACCGCAATTGATACTGAACTTGTTTGACACCGATTCCGATAATGTTGTGACCAAACAAATAACAAGGGTGTGAAAAACATCCATAAACAATTGCTTTTCATGTGACATCAATGTAAGTGTGGTACTCCTCACTGAAGTGAATGACTTGTTGGAGTTCGCAAATTGGTTCGGTGTTAACGGGAGACTGAACTGAACCTAGATCGAACAAGTCGTTTATAAGTAGCGTTGTGTTCCTTACCAGCGTACACTGAATTGCCTAATACGATTTACTTACATATATTTATGCTACGCACTCTTTTCGACTCCACACATCAATGCAGACCGAAATACATTCACGCCTGTCGTTCAATCGTCGAGGACTTGTGGGAATGGCCTGTCTGGCTGAGAACATGAATACCAGTCAATTCTTCTTCACTCTAGGCCCAGCTACTGAGTTGACCGGTAAACATACATTGTTTGGCAAGGTGGCAGGTGACACACTTTTCAACATGCTTCGCCTTGGAGAGGGAGATGTTGGCCCAGATGAGAGACCTTATCGATTACATCGCATTGTAAATACCACAGTAAGTATTGTTATTTCCTTCATATTTCACCGGAAAATGCTCCTTTTTTATCCTAATGGTTATTCTATTTCAATGCAGTAGTCTCATAGGGGTGAATTTCTCATAGCTAATGAATTTCTGTATCCGCAAAAAAGTGCTCGTGATAAGTCAGGGGTTAATGCGCGAAGGTCTGTGCTTCGAACCCAGCCTTATCTACTCGACTGGTCCTGCCCAGCCTTGGGCAACCCTGGCATTACCTCAGCCCTAATGCTTCCTTCGAGTTGCACGGAATCTATGCACCGAAACGGTATCGCAATTGAACGATTCTATTCCTGTCAGAAAAATGACCGCTGGTGCCTCTAGGGATGAACATCCCCCGCAGCGAATGATCTTTCTTCAGGGCCTTCTTTTAACTGATAACGCTCACATGCATGACCGTCATAACTAGCACCTTGAATTTGGTCCGTAAGTCAATTGTTCCGAAATCCTTGCAACCCGTTACTCTAGGCTTTATTAACACGTGGTTTGTTGTTCGAATTTAAACGATGAATGCCCGTGTGTAAAATCCCCATTTGCCACTGGGCTAGCTGTTAGTGACAGATCCACCATGCTAGGGGAGGTTAGAGATACTCCCAATAGCATATTTGCCAAAATAAAATGAAGGGCTTGATATAACGCATGCGGAGTTACCGCCTGCCGAGACGATCGCTGTTTTCCGTGCCTACTTCTTGGCGGCGGAAACCTAGAGGTAGACAGACTATTATCTGGTAGAATGGAATGAAAAATGTCACGAAAAGTTTGGGTGCTTTTCGTGCTGTTCGCCTTCCAGGATGGGGTCCACATGACTTTACCTGTGCTTGGCTGGAGATACTGAATGTATTGGCCGCTAACCGATGTCAGTAACATCTGTGCTGTCACTTTCTATCCAGATTGGTTAACTGAGTGTTGGTGGTGTACGTACTTCAGATGTTTATGGTAGGCTAATCCTAGGCACCCTCTTTGTCCCATTTTTATTCTCTCCACTTTAGAGTGTATTGAAACACGCATTAACATGCAGTAGTGGGATATTAGTATTCTTCTCCGATGTTGTTGTCAGTGATGGTGATGCTTACGTGTTACGCTGTTCATATCTGGGTCAGGGGATATAGAACTGAATGATGGCGTTTCGGATGTCATGGTAGAAGTAATGGTCAGTTGTGACTTCCTACAGAGTCATCGGTGGGGATGCCACTAACACGCTGCGCACCATGGGACATCAGGCTGATTGCTAATGGCATGGTTTCCGACACGGGATAAACTGCTGTTCTACGCATCTTTATTACACCCATTGGGCTAGGGAAGTTTAAACCAACTCACCGAGGAAAACGAACTACGTATAATGACGCCACTCCATGTCACTTGTTTTTTGAAGAAGAATGTAGCTTTCTTTTTATACTCTATTTTGATGAGCAGACAGAAGGTGTGGATGTCTGCCTTCTGATGCTGCTGCATTGGAGTCACACCTGGTTCCTGGTAAAATCCATTTTCCCGACTGTCGGATAATGCGTCTGCTGTCAGGGTCAACTGTTGACCGATCCGACGACACGTTTTTATAGATCGATCTTTTCTAACCCGCCCTTCGGACGGGTCTGTCGCTGTTACAAGAAGTGTGCGAATGTTAGTCGCGTGGAGGATACACTTTCACACTCGTAGGGCAGAGGGCAGTACGATTTCACTGACAGCCTTATTCGTAACACGATTTCTCGTATTACAGGACTGCTACCCTTAGGGTTTCTGATGTGGTTGAACCTTTAGGGTCGAGTTATCAACTAGTATAACCCCTCGGATCATTGCAACGTTCAAGTCCGACCACCACGCAAGGGTAGTAGCTGCTGATCGTGCGGATCATGAGCACGTGGGACAATTTTCCAAAGCGACACTCAACGGGTGTTTCCTTAGGAGTCGCCTCGAGCAACTCACGGAGCTCGGCAGTCCAAACACTGTCTGAGTAAATACTAAATTTGAGGCTGCTGATTTACAACCATGTTTGATGGGCCTAGGGTTTTAAGAATGCGTAGTCAGCGGTAGGTTTTTAAGATCACCAAACGTCTCTCGCTAGTTGGCAGTTTTGAATTCAATGGAGCTCTAGAAAGGGTGCGAAAATAATGCAAAGGTTGTTAACAAACCGGATACAATATTGAGTGATTCAGTGTTCCTGTGGACAAGAAAAAATTTCAAAAAAGTAGAACTCCTTGACAGACGAGGCGAAAAAAACAGCTTTTCGAGTATCCTTAAATAATTGCTTTACTTCAAGTGCTTTTGCAGAACGGTTGACTGGGGGTTTCCCCCGGAAGGGCGAATCTCCCCTCGAAGCGAGTACTTTTTTCAAATTCTCCGGACGTTTCTGCCCCGTGGAGGTACAAGTGTATTTGGTACCTATGAGCTCATTTGAATAGACAGTATCAGCATACGTCTCACTGGTAGTCCGTCTAGTTCGCGTAGTCCTGACCCCATACCAAAACTGCAGTAATACAGATCGACTCCGGCAGACTGGGCCAATAAGCTTAACTTCGGAATCCAAAGACCATACGGGTGTCGTTGTTCCATCGTTGTCGACACCTTCCCTGCCACCTTGCAAGTCGCACTTTACTGTGCACATACGTAGGACACACCCTAAGTGATGCTGGGCGGCGTTGGAATGTCCACATCAGTCAAATCACACGGTGCTACGGCGTCCCCAGGAAGCGATTTACGTTGTGCGATCAGGGTGGCAGTGAGCTGGTGCACTCAGCACAAAGGACCCACTGTACTCTGGCCGCCGGAATTCCTGCAATCTGCAGTGTGGTTGTAGTCAGCGAATAATCGCTGACTGTCTTCACGACCACTGGCTAGATAGCACACATCTGTCAGGTAGCAGATTGTCGAACTCAGGCATCACGCAAATTTCTGTAGCCGGAATAGATGCCTGCTACTGATTCCGCCTCAGATGCCCAACGGGAAGTCTTCCTGCAGGACACACCTCCCCTGTGTGACCTTGCCCGCCGTTACTGACGTAATCACTGTAGTTAACGCACTAAGAAGGACGAAGCACAGAGTTCTCGTTCCGCGTTTGGTAGAGCTAATCAGCAATGCATATCGCCGGCTGTACCGGGGAGTGAATTGCGGCCATCTGATGCACGAGGTGAACTTCAGAACACAACGAACGTTTTTTCCGGTTTATCTAAATCAGCACCTTGTTTTTTTATATCATGGAAGGATGCAGTCGGTGATAACCATTATGAGACCGTAAACAGCCATGAGTCAGCAGACGATCTTATTGGCCCTTTTACCGATTGGTTATGAGCACTTGCGATATTTTCGGAAACTGTGCCAGCGTTACCCTCGTTTGCATAGTTCTGCTTCATCGGCGCGATTGTTTGATGTTAGCTCAAACTGAAGCGAAAGCACTGAACTCGGATTCCGGTTTTATCAGTTTTGATCATGCAATGCGAGCATCACATTGGTACGTCCGAGCAGGCCAACATGCTCAGGCTTGGTCAATGTCCAGGACCACAGTATCCACTAAAATGTTGCCGTAGTGATCTCTCCCAGCTTATGAATATCAATTCGATCAACCTATGGCGCCGGCGTGACGTTTACCTCTCACATGTAGAGTGTACACTGTAACTGTTTGCTCCATACTGCTTCGTGGATCAGAATCGTTGCCTCTATGCGCTGAGGATGTACGAAAACTTCTCAGTGTCTACCCATAGACATCTCCGACGTATCATCCAAGTTTGTAGGAACATCTGACTAGCAGAACTGGTGTATGCTATATGGTCTTAGGAAGAAGGATCTCTCCAGAGACGGGTAAGCTAATCGTGCTCTAAATGTTACGCTGGCTAGGAAATGTCGTTCGCATGTCAGGGAACCATATCCCTCGCAGAGCTCTTTTTGCCGAGCCCTTCGCTGATTGGAAACGACCGGGAGTAGACAGTCATTGACCTGTCAATGAAATACGAAAACTCTAACCAGAAACTTGGTCGAGCTCGACACGGCAGCGAAGCATCAGTGTTGAACACTGGTGTCATGCTGTCGATGACGATGTTGATGACTTGAGCTCGAAATAACTCGGAGGCTATGGCCCAAAACTGCTGACGGGAAGGTCCGTCGTCCGATCATAACTCCGGCTTTTCGATTGCCCTCATCTAGGCTTGGGCAACTTGGCTGTATCTTGACCCTCGTGTCCCATCCTGTCGCACGATCCCTATGCACCGAAGAGGTGCAAAAGCTGAACTATTATTGTTATTTTATTGGTAAGCTCAGTCAGCTTAAGAACTGTCACCTCCGTGGATGGACATCCCTTGGCTCGACTCATGAACGGTTGTTAATTCTGACAGACCGCTCAAACACGCAGCCTCTGGCGCCCCGGCATCAAGGCTATCGACTTCAATGTATAGCTGTCGTCATGGGGAAACCGGAATGATTCAACGTCAACTAACTGTTTGGACCATCGCCCCCGATGTTATACTTTCTTTGTTGTCGGATTTTTTTCAGTTTAAAGCTGACTAATTGTACCGGACTGAATTGACTTAGTTGCCTTAAACTCTCCCGTCCAGCTCAAGTACGGTGACACATATGGATTATTGCGTATATATGTCCCTTATTTGGAAAATTGAGTCTTCTTCTTGTCCCTATATTTCCTAGGTTGTTCTCAATCCGTATGACGATATCGTTCCGAGGCAACTTCCATCACGTACTAAACCAAAGGAACCCGAAAGCGACGCAGCGCAAGTCACAGCTAAAGCAACAAAGTGAGTGCTGTTTGGTCCATCTGTTTTGCTTCTGTTTATGTGTGTATGTGCTTGTGAACTGGACCCTTCGTTCTCTTATTGTCTAGCTTAGGTACTTCTATCCACCTCTGGTTTACTGTACAGCTGCACTCAGATACTGTGACGCATTTTACTTCCCAAGCTTTCCAATGACGTTTTATTCATAGTAGCCTGTTTTCTCAACGCAGCCTTGCTCACGATCATTCTATTTTGTGTTCCTTTGGGAACAGCGTATACTGTATCACAGTTCTTCATTAAACTTTCTATCTCCGTGTGTAGACAAGTTTCCGGTTGTTATTACACTGTTCGAAGTGTTTTCCTCTTGGGTTAAGTTTAATCGTCTTGGTCGTACCATCAAAATTAGGTTAGAAAAGTTATATGATTGTGGTGCGTTCATATAGATGCTCAATTCTCACCTATCCTCGTGTTCCATCGTAGACAATATCGTTTTTGGCATTGTCGCTCCCAGAAGTTAACGATGACGTTCACACATCTATGAGCATCCAAGGGGCAGCTGGATGCTAGCTGCATACCTATGCACATGTACGTGTTTAGACGTATTTACATTGGTTTCCAGCTAATGTTCTCCTTATACATGTGGGTGAAATTAGCGGTGATAGTGTTGACAATTATGGCCCAGAAGTGGGGTATGGTGATGATCTTAGAACAGCTTTCATCTGCCCACCCTCTGGTGCTATTCCTTCGAGTCTATACACTGTGCGGGGTGTTCAGCTGGCTGCACACATGGCTGAGCGCAGGTTACATGTTGCATTATCTGTTGATTGCTGGGGTTCATCGACATGCTTCGGTATCACAGGAAAGTCCGGGAACGAATACCGACTCGCCATAGGCCATTCTTCTACTCACACCAATCTGTCAATGTTTGGACACGTATTTGTACTATCGTTTGTTCCTGCTTCTGCTTTTTAACTGCTCCACTCTGCCGATACGCTATCTCAGCTAGCGACCTCTTGTAGCTGGCATCTCAGAAAGATCAGCTGGTGTAGGTTGGCTTCACTGAATTCGCCTGAAGCGACTGAAGACGGGCTTTCGGCAACGTAACAGGTGGTTCATTTAAAGCCGTACCTAAATGGCTACACCACCCAGCGACTCGAGTGGTTTAATTTCGAACTGTCTAATTACTGCCACAGAATGTCCCTGTTTCGGTGGTACGCATCGTGCTAAAAGCTTGTTCGATGCATCAGCTATTAAACAAAGTGACACGGATAATGGTAACCGCTGTTTGTTTATCTAGGGTGTCTTTTTTGTGGCCTAAAACCCACCTCACTGTCTGTCGCGATTATTTGGTACCAACTGAACGAATTGTGCATTCTCTCTTATCACGTTCCCTTAGAAATTTTTCTTTGCTCTCATTTGGAGAAGAGGCGGAAGAGGAGGAACATGTAACGTCTGTTGTGTCTGAGGTACGTCATCAACCTTTTCCGAAGCAGCGCTTTTCTCTCCTTGCATTCGCTTATCTCCCTCATTAATTCTTAAGCCTTAGATACGCTCTGTTAGTCAACTGTACATCTGCTTTCAGTTATGATCCTTTGATTCGTTTTTTTTTGCTTTTTGAGAAAATGTTTCTAGCCCAGATAGCATAGGTTTAGTTTCGTGAATTGGGGTTACCGAATGTGTGATCAGGTTGAAATTGCTGGCTATGGGGCCTGTATTCCTAAGTAGTCACATACATAGAATGTACACGATCCTCTCATAGGTTCCAACAATAATGGGAAATCGCCCGTTACATAGACCCAACGTTATCTGACGAAGGTGTGCAAGTTCCTCTTTCTCTGTATCTCGTAGGTCGTAAGCCGATCCAGATGACTAGTCCTTCGGGACGACGCATAGCGGTTGTGCATCAGATCCATATACCGCTTTACCAACCCGTGATGGTTTCTCTCATCAGATTCGTTTCTGTACTTCAGTTTCAATCGGCCCTCAAACAATCTCCGGTTCTATGTTTCTACACCTCTAGAAATTGCGCAAGAAAGGGAAGAGTGCTCATGACCTCCTTTCTGATCCTCGTCTCAGTTCCCAACCAGTCACAATCAGCGATAAAGACACGGAACTTGTCAGTCAGGCCACAGCCGAAGCCGATAAAGAGGCACAAGAGCGGCGGCGGCGGCGACAGTTGGCGATGGCAGAAAGCCTCGAAACTGAGGAAGAGAAGCAAAAGCGAATGTAAGTTGACCGGCTTCTTAAAGTTGAAGTTGTTTTCTCAATAGCGCTGTTTATTTTCATATTTCAGTGACCTTTCTGCCTCCAAACCCGTTTTTGTGCTTAACTGTTGACTAAGGCTTCCTCCGTTGTGCCTTGATATCGCGTTCAAGTCTCGAAGAAGTGGCACCGAACTTTTCTTCATAAGGGCTTGCTGGACCCAAGTTTCACGCTACGGACTTTTAATTTCCGGCTTTCTGCCTGGATTACAATGACACGAGCAAATTAAATACCCTGCCATGGAAATCCGCCTCAGGCAAATAATATGAAAAACCACAGTGCTGTTTCACTCCGATCCTACGGTATTTTTCGCTGCATCTCTAAACCATCTGGATCTTAGGATAACCATTCATTTTGTCTCCTTTCTTAGTTTGGCTCTACAGCAGGAAGCTGAGGAGCTACGTCGTGCAATTCTCCAGTCAAAGCGTCTTGAAATGGAATTGAAGAACAAGGAACTCGCTGATGCTGAACGTCGGAAACGGGAAGCCCAAGAGCGGGAAGAAGCAGAAGCAGAAGCCTTGGCCCGATGGGAGGAGAAAGAATTGCTTGGTGAGGAAAACTCGCTAGCGAAGGAGGTCGTAATTGATCCCGAAACGTTTTCTGCGGACTTTGCCGGCTACAAGGCCAAAGCAAAGAAAGCTAAGAAGGTATGTCTGCGTTTGGCTACTGTTGTGTTATCTAGCATCCACGTTTGTTTGACCAGTCATCCATCGCAGTCACCCTGTCCTGGCGCAACCATTCTGGTTGGTTCACCCCGTAGGAGGGGAACCACGAAATTCGGATTCCACTCACGCCATCGGCAGTGGATAACGTTTGCCCTAGCGAGATTTCGACCTCGGAACTATGATGTGCAAAGCGAACATGTTACCACTACTCCACCGGCACACGCTGGACGCAGTTGAACAACCATCTGAGTAGGCGAACACACTTGCACTTCGAGTGATGTGATTAGCTTAGATGGCATGTCGAACGACAGTGCCAGAGGCTCTTCCACCTCAAAGGCGTCCAGTCAGAACTCGTTCTCTATTAGTTGAAGCCAGCATTCATCATTATCTGTTGGCTGTATGCATTATCTTCATTTAGGAAACGAGCGTTGCAAATTACATCACACTTCACTTCAAGACCTCATTGTCCGACTGATGAATATAGTTCTTTTCTTTCCAACAAGAAATTTCCAGTTTAATTGGGAGACTATCGGGGAACGCGAACCTTACACCATTTCGCTCTTTAACTCGCTGGGTTTCATGTGTCTTCGTGGCACTAGGTCTATCGGCCCTGTGCAGTGGCACTCCGGTCCTCCCTGAACTGCATACGGATCTCTTCAATCCTTTCTCCAGTACATTATGAATTGCAGATGGCTAATGGACTACAGTGATGTGGAGCGGTAGTATACATCAAGAAATGACAAGCACCAGAGAGCGATAACGGCTGTTTAAGTTCTAGATGGAATTGGAGCTTTATACTCTGCCACGTTTTAAGCAGATTGTGAGCAACTGTTATTTCCGATAACCAGAAACTGCCTTCGAGATAGGCTTCTTTTGTGTGCGGGTGTATTACAGGAGCTCCCATCACGCGCCACATCGTCTTGACATTCTGTTGGAACAACCATTTGTCCGCTGTCGACATTGGCAGCAATACAGTCCTGATTTCACTGTATGCTATAAACTCCGAGGTATTACGCTTCCCTAGAATACCAGCTTTCTCCAGTTCAGCATTTGTTGGCTGTCGCATGCTGGTCGGTATTCAGCTTAATCCCACTGGTCTACTCATTTGCTCACAATA
Source organism: Clonorchis sinensis (assembly GCA_003604175.2). Lineage (NCBI taxonomy): Eukaryota > Metazoa > Platyhelminthes > Trematoda > Opisthorchiida > Opisthorchiidae > Clonorchis > Clonorchis sinensis. Next base: position 42,220,836 of record CM030370.1, read on the forward strand.
CGATTTACGTATGACTTTTGCAACGGTCTCCGCAGCCATGTGGGGGACACAAACTGCCATAAGGTCGAGAACTATTGTAGTGCGACCTAGCCGAAGGGAGCAAACGGATGCCGATGGTTGCAGAAAAATTGGCTCTTCCGGCTGAAGGTCCACAAGGGAACAGATGCTGTCTTGGTGTCTCTGCCGTCAGTCCCATAGTGCATATGGGGAAGGTCGGGGATAGTCAAATGAATACTCATGCACAGCGATCCAACAATTTCACTGCGCACCAGGACCCGGCGACAAATCAGACACTAATTTGAGATACGGAGAACGGAAAGAAGATTGAAAACGAGACAGTAGTGTTCATTACGGTGACGGGAAATCCGCCCATATCTCTATCGATTTGTTGATTGTTTGACTAATCGTGGTAAATAACGGATCGCGTTACAATTCTACCGTTTCAGTGCACTTAGTTCGTCGGATAACATGTCAGGAAGACAGAAGTTAAAAACGTAGCTTAAACTAATATCGTTTCAACTTTTCGCTGTCCTTGCTGAGCTACATCGATAAAACATTCTAGAATTCAGAATTCTGCACTATTTGGTGAAAAATTTGTGGATTAAACTTCGCCTTGGTCTTATCACCTTCATCATGTAAGTGTGGTATTCGACCTATTCTGTAGGTATGCTAACTAATCTGCATCTTATAAACGACTTACGACAATAGGTGGGGACTGTTGGTTTAGCGTCCGCACCAACGCAAACCTGAGACCAAAATGATAACCCCTATTTCTCTTTGCAGCCCCTGCTTTTCTCTAATCTTGAGTTCATCTGAACAAGGCAAAGGGAGCTGGCAATCTAGTCTTCATTAGTATTGGTAATGCAATAGGCTCCATCCTGAAAGATAAAATTCGCTGTTGGACCCTTTTATATTTTTCTTGCTAGTTGGTTGCCCCCACGCTTCTTGTTGTGAATCATTTAAACTAAGGGCTCTGATGGTTGAAATAGGGTTCAAGTAGGGTATGGAATGAAGACATTCATAGACGAATGTTGCTGTTCGTCTCGTCCACCCGAGAGGCATACCACATCGTTCAACTTACACGTCGTTTGTGTGCATTTGTGTTATGGTACCCATGCATTCCCAAGATTTGTGTACCGACGGGCTCAAGTGCGACCGAAATTCAGCCGATATCTTCGAACCATAGACAGAACTCGCTATCTGATTTTCGTGCTCATTAACTCGAGGATATTGTTCTCCAAATGTGGTTTTAATCTATCGGTCACTCCTATTAGCATCTTCCTATCGGGTCAGTCGACTTTGCTCTCCGCTAGTCTGCTGGACAGACTACGACTACTTCGTGGAACACCAAACAACACTACTCTTAAGTTAGTGGCTAAATTCTGACCTTCGTTTCCTTACTGTCACAGTCTTTGTATGGGCATGAAAAACTCTAGGTGCTTGAAATTCCGAGCACTTAAGTGGGTTGTGGGCCGCAGCCGTTCGGACCCGATTGGCTCGATAGTATGGAAATTACTGTCAGCAATGGGACTATGTGCGCGTTGGTCTGCTGTCAAAAGTTCAAACAACGTAAACGGATTGTCAATTACTGGTCTGCACATGAAGCTGAATAAAAAGTTCTTTTGGGGATTTGAGCCTGGCTGTAAACTTTTCACTGAGTCCACTGCCGTCTTATCCCACCAGACAATAAATAGAAATAAATGAATTAAAACAAATAAATGACACCAGGACGGGTCCAACATGTGTTCCAACCGGCCGTTTCAACTGGGCTTACCGTGCACTTTGTGTCGTGTCACCTGGCTGTTTTTCAACGAAGATCAAATCATTGCAAGACTCACACCAACTCAGTGTAAAGTGAAACTGAACTATAGATGTTATCGAGCGAAGCAGTTGCATTCTCATCCCCTGAGCTCCGATACGACTTGAGTCCGGATATGTGGAAATCCTGGCTGGCTCCCTTCACTGAACTGAACTTGGCGTCATCCCACCCGGCAGCATAGCCAACTGCATTTCCGTGCTGTTAGAATATTCGTTCCAATAGATTAAAGCCGAGTTTGGGGTAGGGATGTGAATCGAAAACTAAGGTGACTTCTTCCACAGACAAAGGCCAGAACATTCAAAACACGAAAAACATATGTATTTGGGAGAATACGGGTGAAAGAAAGATGACGTTTAGGCGGGTTTTGTTATCATGAAAGACAACCTCGGAACTGAACACTTCGAAAGAGGACGTTCTGGACGGTATATATATATATATATAGTGTACGGGTCTCGTCAACTTAGCTTAAGTTTTCGATGTATCCAAGCTCAGTTCGTATTACTGCTCAGGGTGTCAATGAGCACAACTATTACATATGATCATGTCGGTAGCCAGGTATGGCCTTCCATCTTGTCGGTTTCGCTTGGCGCTGCCATTTGAAAAAAGTACAGTTAGTTGGTACAGCAGCTTTGGTTGTAACGGGCGACTGAAGCATATGTTGGGTCTGCTTTAGTGTGCATCGCGAGTCGTGGTAACTTTACTGAAAAGTTCGTGTAGACTACTCAGGCGTATAACAGCCCAATCCCCTAGAAGTGTATCCAACCTTATTTCCATCTGCAATTCGGTCATCTATATATGGTGTGAATATGAACAAAATACCTATCCTGCAAAACCCCAAATGCAACCAAAATATCGCCCATTGGGTTTCAAGTGTGTGTCACGCTACCTGACTGGGAAGTCCTGACTGGCGGGTCAATCGATCGTCACAACCAGGACAGTTACTGGGTCGTCGTTCGATGGGTCGGGCACACCAATCACATCGCTCAAGTGTGAGCACGTTCGCCTGACGTGAAAATTCAGATGCGTCCAACGTGCGTTGGTGGGGTAGTGGTAACACGCTCGCCTCGCATGTCAGATGTCCGGGGTTCAAATCCCGGCACGGCCACTGGATATGCACTGCTGATGAGCTCTAATAAGAGCGAAACTCGAGTCCAGTGCTTCCCTTTGGTGTGGACTCACCAGAATAATTACGCCAGAACAGGAGGATGACCGTTCAAACGAGAGTGGTGTGAATATGAACAAAATATCTATATATACTTTCGGCAAGTAGTGTGAGACGCGGAGTGTCTCAGGTCTGTTGAAAGCTAACCTCCATACGCATTGAGCACGGCGTGAAACTTCGACTTCACTTTCATTGGTCGGTTCCCCGAACTAAATAAGCTGATATAGCTGTGGTTGTTTTGTAAGTGGTTTCCCCCCTCACTGCTTTGTTTAAAGGAAGGACTTTTCATGTTCTGTGCATTTATTTGCTGTCACTTGGCATTATTTGTCCAGGCTAACTTTGTGTTTTACCATCTTCATACCAGGGCGCAGATCGTGAAGCATCCACAATGGCACTGTTGGAAAGGTTTACTTCTCGGCTTCATTCTGTTGTCCACGCAGATAGTCAGTCTATGCCAGACGATGAGAAGCAGAAAAAGGTGGCGATGATGGATAGTTGGTGAGTTTGTCAGGTGGATTTTTCGACGTATTTATCTGACGTAAGAGCTCCTGTTTCCGAAGCTTTTGGACGGCATAAAATGAACCTGCTCTTTCTATCTTATTTTGCACAGAATTTTTTAATGCATCTCGCTCACTAGGTAACTGGCGTTGCGTTGATCTCATCAGCCTGACAGTTCCTCATGCAGAGCGCAGTTTGCAGCAAATCTGCTTGTTTCCTTAGCTTTCTACAACAAAAATTTATACACCAGCTTGAAGCCTATGGGAAAAAGTGTTTTCTGCATGTTTTTTTTGCGCGTAAGGATCTTCATTAGGCTGTAGTTCGAACGAAATCCGTGCAGGTCTTCCAGGTGCTCGAACGGTGATTAGAGCTGGATTGTTGGGGACAGTAAAATTTAACTGGTCGTTCTGGTTATTGGTGACTCGTTCTTGAAGCTGTGGTCGAAATCGATTTGACCCGAATAGTGCTAAGCTTTCCCGCATACCGAAGGTATAAGCACTCCCGGACAGAAAATGATGGTTTGTATCTGCTCCTATTTTGATAGCCCCTATGGACAGCACCGAAATCTAGTCAAGGGATATGACAAGTTGATAGCAGGCCGTGACTGGGAGTAGCCGTTGGGATACCACAGGGGTAACTTTGTCGTGTTTTTATTAAAATACCTATACACGTTTTCATATCGTTTTCTTCCAGGATGGTGTGAACACTGAACGTTCGGGTGGATGTAGGAGAGCTTGTGGAAGAAAAAAATCCCAGACATTCCAGACCGCTATGACTTGTACGACCCACGAAACCCATTAAATGTGCGCAAGCGTGGAGGAGACATTTCTTTGGACGGTAACGCAGATCACACGAAACGGAAGCACAAACATTGATGACATGTCCTTGATGCCTGTACATAGATTTTTCATCCAATATTTAATACTCCCCCGATCTATCTAACTACGAATTTTCGGCGGTTTCTATATGGGTCTTGGATGGTGAACTACTGGATCAGGCTGTTACACTAATCCCTCAAAGCCTTTTCAAAAGATCTAAGTCCTTCACTTTAGCTTTTGTCGTTACATCACTATAAGAGAATGTTCTTTTATGTGACAGTGTGAATCGGTACAGAACAGGATAGTGATCTGAAATGTACGACCACGAACTTTGCATGAATGTCCTTCGTGGACAGACTGAAACTTTATGTGAACAATACTGGAGAACATTAGGAAGGTGTGCGACCCAGTGTTGTGGTCACAACCGTGTTAGATGGATAATTATCGAGTTAATCGAGTTATGCTTCATGATACTGATCAGATGAGCGAGGGCCAGTGTGCCAGATTTCATTCAAAGCGACTAAGATCCGGGTAATACTTTGATTACGTCCACTTTGTTATTGTGCTTTGGCCACGCCAGCTCACAACCACTCAAACAGCACCTATGAAAAGGGGCACATGTGTATAGTAATCTTGTGTTTGTAGTGAGAAGTGAGGGAGCCTGTCAGTTGTAGATTGGCAGATCACAACTATGCTCGTGAATTGCTCTTCGATTCTTCTTTTGTACTTCATAACCGTCAATTAGTTTTTTTAACTGAGCGAACTTTTGTCCCGGTCGGTACCGAGATAAATATCAACAGGTGTGCAGATGGAATGTTGTAGGTTGTAGATAAACCTAGATGACTAATACAATCGGTTGCTTTCACAGACTCTGGGGCCGGCTTTGTTCTCTTTCAGTTGTGGAAGCCCACGATAAGAAACGGCTATACTCTCTGCGCTGGAAACTGGCTGTCTGGCTATGAAAGGTCGATGTTTTACCCCGATTTTGATGTGATCTGAAACGCGAAAGGCTCATCAATTGTTCAACATGTCTAGGTTATGGCTTATCTCCGGAACTGAATTCTAAACAGCCTATTATTTGATCCAACAGATAATAACTGAAGAGTCCAGACTATCGGAACTCGCCTGTGATCCGTAGAATTCGTCCGATTTCCGCTGCTGATCCGAGTTCATGCGCCCAAAGTAGTTACTTCAGGGTTTCTTTTGAGGAACTGAGTTGTCTGATTGTGACTTTTGGTCTTCCGAATATGTTGTGGCGGCTTATTAGCGGTGCAAAAGCAAATACTTTAGCTTGTACACCACGGATTAAGTGGCTCAAGCCGGGGTTCGCGTCAACCTTCGATATCAGACAAACAGCGTATGAAAGCGGTCATCATGGGCTTTCGTTTACCGTCAACTCAAACGAAAAATCTTAACTTCTGAAGTTGCCCCGCGATAAATCAGATTTCCGTCGGCAGAAGTAAACTTACATGATCACGTTCGGCTCATATTTAGCCGATTGTTCGTCTGCGCCAAACAGTTTTGAACCCACACATACGGCGTCAGGCGAGAGATGCACTTCAGACCATGCTTAGCAAGGTTGAATTTAATTCATTTTCGACACGTCTATTGACCTGCTTAAATGAAGTGTTGGCTATCTGACTTTGTGGATAAATAAGTGGCTGTACAAAATGAATATTGTATTACATATCCACAGCATACAGTGGGTTTGTCCATTACATTCGCCATATTTACGAAGATGCCAGGCTTATTCGTTGATACCGTTTACTCGCCCAAATTTCGTCGTCCATCTCGTTCAACATCATTAACAGAAAAACTAAATGAGAACCCTGGTGCTTCACTGCCACTAGCTATGTTAAAGGAAACAAAACTGGGGAGGGAGATGACCTAGGAGTAGCCTACCACAAAGACCCAAGGTACCTACATCTCCGGCACTGTCAGATAATTTGAATAGAAAGTGACAGCATGAATGCCACTGACATCGGTTAGCTACACTCGTTCAGTGTATCGAGTCAAGCACACGGAGGGCCACGTAGACCCCTTTCTGTAAGGCGAACAGCACCCGAATGTAATAACACATTTCATTCCCTTCTGCCATGTCCAATTCTGTCGACCCCTAGGTTCCTGCCACTCCCAGTGAGGCACGGAAAACAACACTTCTCGGCAGGCGGTAACTCAGCGTGGATAACAGAGGGCCCAGCCACCTTTGCTTGCCTTAGCCTAACCGCTGGACTCACACTGTAACGACGGTCAGAATAGATTTTAGGAATACAAACCAAATGGTGTGATAATGGCGGTCGGAGAAGTATAATGAAACTGGAACAGTTTGAGACAAGCGGACTGTCCCCACCGGTCACGATACGAGCCTAGTATGTTTCCTCGGTGGCGTGCAGCAAAACGCAAGCCGGGGACCACAGCAGCCTGGGTCAGTTCGACCCCTAAGAGGTGTATCCACCTCCTCAGGCTTTCAGCCAGTGTAATGATATTGAGTGAGCCAGTAAGTGAACAGTCAACGCAACCTGTCCGCGTTAGCTATTACTCAGCATGTGGAATATAAGTCACATTTATGAGATGTGGTTCACTTAACGGTGGTCACGAGTGGCACGCTCACTTGTCCGATCAGGTGTGATTAAGGGATTTCCGTGATAACTATGCATACTTGAACAACCAGGAAATCAGATATTGCCTTCGCGGATTATCACAATTTAGCCAAAAGTTACGATGGATATTCTGATCACTTCGTTAGGTTCCGATTTCGTTTTTTTCTGTATTTTTCTGCAAGCCAGTTAAGTTAATCGATCAAATGATGTATCTATGGATAACCGCGTTTGATAACACCTTACCATAGAAACTAGTTTTATGGAAGCAGGGATACCATCAGAAAGTTAGTGCGTGGTGGATTATGCCTTCAACCTAGTCAGTTCAAATCAAAGGTCATGTGACCAGTTGGTTGTTGTGGATGCAAGGCACCAGGTGATTGGTATCCTTTTTTGGGGAATTGCTTGTTGTATCAGGTCAAGCTGGGTAGTTAATGACGCCATTTCGTGCAGTAGTGTGGAACAGCATGGGCGCACTTTCGGTCGTGCAAACCGGACGGAATAAGACTGGAGAGAGCATGCGTTACCGGTAGACAATAATGACCGGGCCGGACAGGGAGGTGCAAGTGTGGTGTACGCACGCAGTGTCTGCTCACCACTCGCGAGCCATACCATTTGTCTCACTCATCGGGAGTTGGCCCTATGTGCGTACTTTGAAAGTGGCACAGCAATAGCCAATTCACACGAGCTTCACTTGATAAGAGACGCCAACGATTTGGCGTAGGAACAAATTCCTTCATTCGTCCTCAGGTTTCGTCCAGTGTTCAAGATTACCCATCAACGACGAATGAAGTACCGCAGTTGTGGCAATATAATTTTTCCTGTGAAAACGGAGGTATGCGCAAGTCTAACGTAAAAATTTCAACCGAATCCACTCAAACACACGTTTTGTTTCCGACTGTTGTCCACTGATGATTGAAATGCGACTTTGAGAACCTCGATTAGTATGGGTAAAACATGCTCAAATCCCTGCGCCAAACGATTCTTGGTTTCAGCAAGCTGAGTTTCCCCACCCAAAACGTTAAAGTGTGCTTTTGACGCTGTGTGAATTAAGGTAGCTCATGATGTATTACAGTCAAAGCCATGTTATGCAGGTAGCTGAAGAAAACACATTCACCGGCCTTCATGGCAATCTGTATAGAAGAGAGCTCGAAATTTCTTGATGTACAACAGTGAATAAAAGGAGGATAAAGGCGTGAAGGTATAAAATTATTCAAAGCGGCTTTCCGAAAATTGTCGGCTTTTTTTTAGGAAAACGCATGACAGAAATTAATCAAGAAATAGAGTATTGGAAAAAAAATACGGACTGAAGCAACAGGAAAATCAAAGTGAGGCGTGCAGCAGCAATGAATGCGCAGTGGATGATTGTCCAATCTTGTACTGTCTGAAACGCCGAAAAATATCACAAAAATCCTTTTTGGCAAAATGGATTGTCGATTTCAGCTTTGCCCCCTCATGCTCGCAAGGCACGATATGTTGAAATCTTCTCTCCACATACGGGGCAGAAATGCGCAACGTCTTTACAGGTGTCGAACAAGCAAGCCAGGAGAGCAAACGGGCCGCTGGAATGAAAAACAATAGGAATGAGCAGGCGTAATTGGGCAGATGATACTGCACAGATAGAAATTTGAAGAGAAGGAAAACTACCGAAAGTCTCTGTCATACGGCAGCGAAATATCGGTGCTGAAAACTAATGTACCGTCGATGACGTTTCAGGCTCCAACGGTGACGACTATGTGACACATTTCTAATTCAAAGGAGCTACCGATAAACCTATTCCGAGAGCATACCTCGCTACTGAATAGTCTTTATGATCATTACTAAAATAAGCAGATCTCAAAGCTCAAAGATTCAAAATAAATCCAGCCCTGCATACTAACCATGGAAAGATATCGCGCAGATAATGCCGCTCTAAGTTGTTTTGGCTGTCGTATGACGATGTATACTACTGATGAAACAAAGGTGTCTGGCCAAATGTCACAGTACCGTCACTGCATCTAACGGAAGATTGATGTGGGAATTATTGAACCGTTTTGCAGTGTTAGTTCATTATTGTTTAATTATCAAATATCGTTAGGAAAGTTCAAGATGACGCCTGAGAATGCTCACACTCAGTGTAAAGGAAGCTTTTACTTTCCTGTCCAATAGCTTGGTTCGTGTTGGTCAGTAAACAGTTCCGCGCTCCAGGGCACGCTTCCTTTCAGTGGTAGCGCCTCGAATCCTCCAAGCATTTTGCATGACAGTCCTACAAGTTTACGAACGTAACCTCAGAAGTTCCTCAGTATTCAATCAGTGTGCGTTTGGGTAGACTCACTTCAATTCCGAATATCTTGGGGTGAGAAAGGGTGGAAGTTTTCCAAAACAACGCGCCGCCACATCATGGCGCTCAAAGTATACGTTTCCGACGAGTCGTTAATATCGTTCCTATGAAAACTTAAACAAAAGGGCGTGAGTGGCAATTCTTACACACGGTTGATTCATTCAAATAAGCTGTTTCTAAGCTTTTCCATAATATGTTTGTTGTTTACGGAAGAATCCACTGAAGCTCTCGTTGATAATATTTTACAACTAACTCTCCTACAGAAAGGCTGACTTATGTTTGTGTTGGGAAGAGTTCCGAAGAATTTCTTTTGGCATAATACTACTTAAAAGGTAGCCTTTGTGCAACACATTCAGTTAAATACCACCAACTAAGGATCCACCTGATATTCAATTGAGTCTCAGGTTAATTTTCAAATGAGTATATGACTCTGCTTACGTAAAATTTGGTTTCAAGTGCGACATGAGATAGATGAGAACTTGGAGACTAGACTGCCTGGTGATCTTCAAGAAGGGCGAAACGGGTAGTGGGCTATCTAAGAAGTTTCATCAACCTTCTAGGCACACAAAACCACCAGTAAAACGTGTAGTGCAGTCCGCGTCCTATTAAAGCAGACAGTCCTGACAAGACAAAAAATTAAGCATATATCCCATCCAAGCTAGGAACTGAGTGAAAAAAGAAGCGGCACACAATGCCATTTGCAATGAAATGCACCGCAAAAGTTGACTTCTCTAAAGCTTTCTTGACCAGAATCAGAAACGAGCCACACGAACCAATAGGGTCCAAACCAGTCAACAGTGCTCTGTCGGAGCCACCTATAAGCTGCCAGATATAGATCAATATATTCAGCAATTCACTTTGTTGTTCGCGTTCGTGTAGTGCAGCCAGCCAACTAGGTGTAAGCGTTAAAATCCCTTCAAAAAGGGCATCATGCAATAGGAGACAATTTGGATGCCTCATGAACTCATCGCTGAATTCACCCATCGAACAAAAAGAAGTTAAATAAATGAATAAATAAATAAATGAAAGCCTCTTATACGTGACAGAAAATGCCAAGTGGCAAATCTTTCTAGCAAAATACACCATTATTGGGTTCAGGTTGACAACATTCCATTGACGAAATATGTGAAGACGGAACACCGAGTAAACACCAATCATGCTTCAAAATATTTACTTTTTCTCCGGCCAAAGTCGTCAGGTTCCCCCACAAGGCAATTGTCTGTGAACGATTGTCCGTGGACCGAGGTACAGTGTCTGAGTTGGTATCTGTGCGAATGTAATACTCATGAAGTTGTTGGAAACTCCTCCACCGCCCACGACCAGTTTCGCCTTTCTTCAGGCTCATCAGGTAGGCACAGTTACCGAGTTTTCGTTTCCACTAGAACTCAATCTGTATGCAGTTCGTCGAATACACTAACTTACAAACTAGACAACGAAGTGTGATATCTCAAATGCCGTCCGAATTGAACGGGTCGGTCGTTGAGCAGCAAACTGAGTTAAAGAATATTATAAAGGAGAGATTCAACTCGGATTTAGTTTAGCCCTCAGTTAAATCCCAATTAGTTCGTAAATGAGTTTTTTCGTGAACGAATGTAATAAGTTCAGCGGGACCTCGTAGGCATTGATAGGCACAATAGGTAGAATACCGAAGAAACTAATCTGATTTCGCGAACGACACTAAGCATGAGTCTTGCGCTGAAGGAAGCAGACTCTGGGAAGCATTCTGCTGGGTATCGTGGGGCTCTTGAATCGCTTGGAGACAAAAAAGCTATTTTATTTCGTCCGATGGTGTTTGCGACACGCAGAATACAAGATATGTGGACAGAGAAAATGTGCAATTCTCTCGGAGAAAGCGATACACAGAAAGTAAGGGTGAACTTACATAAAGCATAGTAAGAAGATGAAACAAATGAAGGTAAGTTCTCCCGCCTGTGAGTCGGTGCGCGTGAGGACCATCTGGAAGCACTGAGGACAATAGGTCACATATGGGTCCCGTCCTACAACCTCACGTTCTGGGTAGGAAACGGGTTCCGCGGTAATCACAACGGCTAAATTGGAGAGAAACCAGAAAAGGACTCAATCGATTAGAAAAGGAACAGATGAAAACTCTGGAAAAGCGAACGACATGGAGAATCGAACAGATATTCCCACAGACTCTCATTCACAACATGTTTTCAGTGCTGATGTAGCAACCATCATAAAAAATAACGCCGAATGTCTCATTGCCTCGGTAAGTGTACCTCAACACTCATCGACAAAACATTACTGAACCATCACACAAATTGGGGGCCTTGGTTCACAGATATAGAAACCAAGACCCCGTCGGAAACCAACATGACACCCCAATACTCGAACACACAAACGCCTACACCAGGATAGATTCCAACTTGCACCTGGTGAATACAGTATCTTCCCAAGTAACGATAGCTCCTTCCCAGGAAACGACTTTGGCGAAGCAAATAGTTCTAGATGTGGCTTTCGAAACGCAGCAACAAGCGTTATCCAACGGGCACCTATCCTTTAAAATGAACTGCGTGTTGATTACCCAGGTAGATGATTTTACCTTACCACGCCGTGGACATGCAGCAAGCAATGACTAGCCATATTGTTCGGGTTCCGTTCGACCGACCAATAGAATGCGCGTACTTCCATAACTACGACTGAGCAGCCAACATGTTCAGCCGACTACTGAATCACATAATAACATGTATGCAACTTATCGAGATGGAGCTTGACAGCCGATTTCAAGGTACCCTAGGATAGTCGAAAACTGGTTCTGACTAAAAGGATGACTGACTATTCATCTGTCGTTTTCAAATCTTCCTCTTCAGGGTGCCCGTCAGTATAAAGCCTGTGCTGACCAGGGTACAGGCTGTCTCCAGCTCACCCTAGATGATACATACGGATATCGGGTTGTTCCATCTGTCGCATGCAAAATTCTGTGCCAATACAAAATAGTTGGCAAAAAAACAAACAGTGGTCCTCATCTAACAAGCGAAAAGTTTCGGGTGCCACAAGTTTGTATCTTGTTGGGCGAAGTGATTTTAGTACTTCCTCTAAACTGCTAATCACTTATGTCTAGTGAAGTAGGACGGGAACGTTCAAACTTTATTGGCATAAACTATGACGGAGGGCGCACTATGCCCTGAAAATGGCAATCAAAAGACAACCGTACAAACAAGTTCTAGGCTTAGAGAAAAATAGTCGTACAATTAATTTGTGAGATAAGTATGGCTTGAGGGTTGCTTGTTTTTTCCATCCCCGAACTGCACGGTATCCGCCAAACATTGTGGTTGATTCACCTGCAAGGACTAGGGAATCTGACCGACGTTGACGTTAGTGTAAATAATGTACACAACGAACATCACACTCTCATGTGTTTTCGATGTGCCGGACAATCGCCAGTAGTGCACCAACAAAAATCCGCATTTTTATTAGATCCCAACTCATCTACCCCGGGGTACTCTGATAATGAGATTTCCAGACATCCGTTATATTCACTAACTACTCAGTTACACTACTTTTTCCCGATACCTAAAAACGACAGCCACGTCTCAATAGTTGTATACGTGAAATCAGTGATCCGTCGCCCACTGTAAGACACACCACTTCCGACTACTATGTGGGCAGACATTTGAATTTGTCTTCCTGGGAATAAAGTTAAATCCGAATGCTCATTGTATACGTTAGCCCTATCCGTTAGCATGCAGCGAACCCGTAAACATTTAATCCTGGGAAATCGTGCCCGAATCTTGCTCCTCCTTCACCTTCTGGTCGGCGTTGTGATTTGCTGGTCGTGTGAGTTGGACAAGCGCGCAATCGATTGTGATATCTAGGCTTAGTGGAAAAAATGAAACACTTCTTAATCCGTGTGACAAAACATAATTTGTAAACTGCATTTTTCTACAGTAAATAACCATGATAACATAACACTGCATGAGTAGAGGTCTTTTAGGCTTCCGGATTCAGCGTTTGTTGCCACCTAATGGTCCGTATCCATTATAATTCTGAAAGATTCGGATCGAGACAGCACACAACAGTAAGTGCGCTACCAGCAGAATTTAATCCGGTTTACACGCGCCATGACATGCAATGCAGCTCAATGAATTGGGATTATCAGGAAGTGTCAAACCAAAACACATAAATCACCATCAGATGCCCTGGTGAGCAACAGGACCAGGAGACAACGAACGGAAAGTGTGTGCCACTAACACATCAACAACGAATGTTACGTGGGTGGGAATTCTGTCCATAGTTGAACCGACTTATCGGTTGACTGCTAGACAAGTCACAATAAGCAGCTGGTCTGGTGGTCAGTCTTTTCGATAGAGTAGTACGGCTACTACATCCCCTTATATCGCGACGCCTTACCCTCTGAAACACATCTGAGGTCATCAGCCAGGACTTCGACCAGGTATGGATTGCAGTTAGTACGCCTCCACATTATGCCAGCCAACAATAGCTGAGTTCCTCGAGTTCAGTGGGGGCTTTGACTGTGTAGGTGAATTAACTCCCCTACATGTAACTGGAGAAAGAGGAATTCCCTTAGTGTTTGTAGATAGACTTAGTACTCCAGTCCAACAGTCCTGATTACGTTGAAGCTGACACGATTTTCCCACAATTAGTGGGGGTATCAGTGCTGTCTTGTCTGCTTTTTAGTTCAATTATGTCGCTAATATAGTCATGCAATGCACGCTTCAAGATACTACAAATAATGGGGCCAAGATGGCACCTGGGGAAAGGTTAGTTCACCAAGACCAAACCAGGACAATAAATTCTGCTATTTGGCAGTATACTCTAAAAGAAATGTTGTAAGTGGTCCCATGTTTCGGATTCCGCTCTGCACTTTCTAAGTCAACAATAGTGCCTCAGGGTTTTCAACCACCTCGTCCCTCCCCCTAAAACTTTGAATCGAAGAGCTTGAGTTAGTTGATCGGTTAATGTACCTTCACACATGCACAAAAGGCGAATGCATTGCGATCGATTACCTCAATAAACTTTCTAGCAAACCGTAGGTGATTTTTGCAAAAGTCCGTAGTTTGCAGTATCATTAACGAAGTTCGCTGAAGTTAAAGGGTTGAGCATACATGTAAGAACAGGTCTTTATGGTTCCGAAGCTTAGTGCCTTAGTCCTAGAAACCCTAAAGACCATCCAACATTCTACAGTCACTGCTTTCATGACGTAATGCCAGTTGGCTGATTGCAGCATGTAAACAGGAAGTAGTTCGTTAGAGAGCAGTCTGTGAGGAACCAAAATAATAAAAAACAGGCAATTAAGTATATCAAGTATCTTGATGATGCTCAGACATGCACAAAGACGTAATCAACCCATTCTTCAACCTATTCCATTTCGCACAAAGTCACCATACTCCGTTTTCTTTGCAATATTTACTAGGGTGTTCTTACTCATCGTTGTATAACAGTTAAGCAGCATTAGTCGCCAGAAGTTGATTGCCATCCATGAGAGAATATAGGCATGAGAATATAGGCAGTGACTCATAGTGAAGTTAAGTTGACAGCTGAAGAAATCCGCTATTTCTAGCACCATTTCTCCTGGACGAGATGCTAAAAACCTCCTTAAAGCACATGCATATTACAACAAGCTTGTTTCCCACTGACGACCTAGAGAATCTCACCAACAAACTATCGATCTTTTACATCGTGTACAAGGGCACTTGCAGCTAGAACAACGGTTATGTGGGCGGGACAAAAAGTTACTTGCGTATCATATGGGCGAACGTTTTCTAATAGTCAATGAGGCCACACATCACAAGTGATCCGGAAAACAGCCAGTGCCTCCCATCTTAAGCAATCGCAAGTCACATGATCCAGATGGGTTGCATATCTAATCCGCAAGGTTCGTCCTGTTACGTGGCACTAACTCCTTTTCTCCAGGCATTTTCGACTGAGTCGTTCGGAAATTTGCGAGTCACAAGATCAACTTGCCTTGAGAAGTGGATGGATACATACACTGTTTTTAATTCTCATATCGCCTTCAGATGGTTGACTGTTTTCACTAAACACCTCTGAATCCACAGAGCTCGAGACATTTCAGTAGTTAAGGCGTAAACTCGCAGACCGAAGGGTATGGTTCGAACCAAGCCTCTGCATCTCAGTTGTTCCTGTCCAGGCTTGCGCAACATAGCAGTATCCCAGCCCTCGTGCTTTCTTCGGGTGGCATGGCAGATATGCACCGAAATGGTGTTATAGTTGAACGATTATTATACGTTGAATCCACAATGTGCATTGGAATAAGGAATGGCTGAAAACATCATCACTACTATTACCATCAGCAATATTTGTCCTCTTGCTATTATGAACAATTCAGATTCAATCAGTAACTCCACTTCTGAGTAGAATGTGAATGGAGAAGCACCGGTAAGCACAACTGTCTGCATAAGTACCCGAAATAAATGCTTGCATGAATGCGATAAAATTTTCAGGTCAAAGGATGTGGCCATAGCGTCACTCTAATAACTACGAACCAACAAACCTTCGCTCGGACGGTGCTGTGGATTCGGCAGAACTACCGTAGACTCTGGATGCAAGAGTGTCGTCACTAATAATTTGAACTATGTTCCTATTTTGCATACAAAAACTAGACAACCCAACTAAGTGCAAGCAGTTCATATGAGCAACGACAGTAGGTACTCATCGGGACTCTTCCAACATGTGCTTTTTCAGACCGTCCTCCTAATACTTTCCCGCATACAGTCTACATAAAGGTAGCGACACCAAGAACAAGCAACACATAATTGGGTCTTTGAATTCGTTGAATTATTTTGAACTGGAACTCTCTTCCAAGTGCCATATTGCCATCTGTATTGTTAAGTTGCCTGCAGACACGCGAGTACTGCAAGATGGTGGTTTTTAGACGGACCTATTTGACAACCTAAAATCAAACAAGGCCGGTACGATCCAGATGATGTCCCCAATGTGGACCAAGCAGCTTACTGCGATATATTTGTATGAACCTTGCGAGTGCAAACTGGAATTCTGATCATTTATTTAAAATCGATCTCTCGGAGTGACTCACACTTCTCTAGTGCAATAAGGTGGTGAAAAGGAACTTCACAAAACTCGCAGTGCATACTCGAACAGTTGTGCTGGAGATTTGTCGAAAATGTGTGACCCGGTAAGTCTTCATGGAGACCCGAGTTTCATCAGTATCCTGTGATTTAAGTACAGTGGACAGATCCGCTGCAACCCCATAGCTACACGACTGCCTGCTCGGAAACGCAGCGTCTGAAATAACACGTACACTAAATTGCAACCACACTGTTCTAGGTCATGTCTAGCAACAAAACACCCAACAAACGGAACCTGACCAAACTGCACAAATTACAGTTAAGTGCCCCTGACTTCGTACTGAGACCCTCTTAATCAGTTTGACTGGCCGAAATACACAGCTGTAAATAATAATAAAAAGTGGATAGGTTAAGTTTCCTGGCTACTTGATGGGCTCAGCAGAGACGGGAGTTTCCAACAAAAATCCATCCGACGAAACTCTCAGGGGTCCATGGAGAAGAACGGCAACTCATTCAAGAATTGCTTGATGTAAAATGACACATACTACACAATTTCCCTCTCATGCAGACCACAGACAGGCTGCCGTGAATTGTAGTCGCAGAGTAGCAGAGAGGATTCGAAATGGTCTGGATCCACCTACTATGCATAGAACAGAATCGAAACACACACGAATCCTACAGAAAGCCAACGGCTTTCGACTTTGACAAAAGGGAGCAAATGTAACACAAAAGTAAGAGGTGAAGCCAGGAACGCATAATTAGAGTCCAAAGTAATATAACGTTACACCACCTAGCTAAGTGTGTTTAACAAGCCTAGGAGATTCAACTCGGAGAATGTCCCTTGAAAATGAATCAAGTCCAAACCCGTTCCCATGGACTGAGGAACAGCAGTTTCTGTAAGATGCTCCTCATAGGGAGCCTTGTATTCAGAGCATTGTCAGGGGAAAAATGGTGCTGAAATTGACAGAAGCATCAACTGGTCCCACAAGTGAACTTAGGTGGAAAAACTCGTCGTGACCCAGATGCGTATACTCCGCAGTTATCTTAGATTTTGGCTGAATTCGTATGACTTTGTCAGTGGATGCAGGCACCTAACGTCATAAAACGTCAATTGTTACCTACTGGTCGATAAATCAAACCACGAATCGACCGTATGCGTGATGCGTTTTCACCTTCTACACCTCATGCCAAACAGTCAATTCAAAAAAACAAGTTCAAACTTGAGTTCGTCGGATACCTGAAGATGTGGTGCGTTTCCACCTTCTACACCTCATGGCAAACAGTCAATTCAAAAAAACAAGCTCAAACTTGAGTTCGTCGGATACCTGAAGATACACAGCGTCATTAGAATAGACTACAGGGGTGACAGTGAAATGCACACTGAATATTACTAGCTTCTACAACTTTTGTCCAAATTGTTTGTTTCAGTGCGTGTGTCCTTGTGTTTCAAAGTGCACTGATTCCGTGTGTTCATTCTCCGATCCCAAGAGACGGACTCAGAATCTACGTTCCCAGTTTCGAATTTCCATGCTGGAACTGAAATGCCATCCGAAAGTGTCGAGGTAAACGCGAGCACACCCAAACTCGGTAAAAATTCTTGCGCTGAAAATGGACAGGAGGCGATTCATGGCAACAAAGACTTTCCAAGTTGCGAATTCCTCTTGGGTGGAACTCCGCGAAAACCGAGTCAACGGCGCCAAATTTCCTATGGCTCGTCGATTACGACATTATAACTCGGTATGCTCAATGGGATCCCCCAAAGAGCCGAAAATCCCACGGATTCACTTCGAGTTTGAATAAGTTTTGGGTGGAAACTACTGCCCAAATTGCCACATGTAAACAAAGATGGGGTGAAGAAGGATAAAGTTGACCGCGATCAAGTACCTAAATCCAATAAAGGCACACAGCATGTCAGAAACGGAAACTCACGGGGTAAAACGGAGCCATAACAGGCACTAGTGTTTGGGAGCGTTGATGTCGCGAAGAGTGGTAAGCCCGGTGCCTCGGATGAGCGCTCCATAGCGGCATCACTGAAGCACTCTGATGATGTAACAGGGACTGGTCTGCCAGGGAGGCGTACGTTCTCAGGTACTCTGAGGTTAGGATCAATAACGGAATATGGAGGAGCTGCAGAATAATGTAGATAGACATAATGAACTCACGGTCGTCTGATGGAATCTGTTCAGTAATGGACGTTGTGGTAGGCATAACATCGGTAGGTATCAATTTGTGGTAAGGCATGAGTTCTGGTCGCATCAATCACGCCACTTACGGCAGTTGCGTTACGGATGTCTATCACTCCGGAATAATATGTAAGTTATCCGACGGTAACCTGAAATCGGACGAGGAATTAGTGCAGACTGAAGTCGTTTTTGGGAATAAGTCGCAGAAGTCGTTCTAATGCTGAATACCGGAACAGAGTATTGTAGTGTTTCCTAAGTCCGGACCTACTTCATTTTAGGTGTGCACTATGAGATGGATGAAATAAGCTTGCAAAGTTAACAGGCTTGTCGTTAAAAATTACCGAGAGAATGATTTGAAAACGGCTTCTTGTTCTTCGCGCCACTGTCCTGCTACTTTGGAGACAATACAACCGAATACGGAAGAGGGTGAATCATGCAGTGCAGCTGACGGCTAAGTTGTCAGCCAGGCTCGGTGACTTTTTGCAAACGTTCCTCCACTGATCGAGATGACATCATCAGCGTGTAGTGTGTTTGGCAACAGTGCATGGTTCATCATCATCATCAGCAGCAGCAGCAGCATCATCGTCATCACCATCGACATCAGTGTTCAACACCGATGCTTCGCTGCCGTACAACCATGTTTTATTTGAAAGCCCTATTGTGAAGAATAAAGTTGGACGGAGAAGGGACTTAGTGCCAGCTTACTACAACCACTCCGAGGTGCCTACACCTCCAGACACTCATTCAGGCAATCTAGATAGAAACTGACAACAAGATCGCCACTGACATCAATCGGAAGCCATATCTTCCAGCGTCTTTAACCAGGCGCAGTGGGGATCACGCGGTCCCCATCCTGGAAGGCGAGGAGAACCAACAGCACCCAAACGTCTCGTGATCTTTCTCGTATCCCCTGCTAGGTCAAGAGTTGCCCACCTCTCTGCTTCCTCCACTCTCAGAACTCTCTTCGGCTAACGATGGTTGGGCATACGCAACACATGTCCCAACCAAGGCAGCTTTTGGTGCCGGACACATTCTTCAATTGAAGCACCTGTTGAACAACCGAAAACTCACTCTCTAATTGCCTCGTTACGGATCCGTCAATACCGATGCACACGAGCTATGGTTCTGAGAAAACACCTGAAGACGTCTCAGCTCTGCTGCTCGAACAGGCCGAGTCTCACAGCCATACGACAAAACAGCCCGCACTGCATCTTGATACACACGTTACTTGATATTCAGGAATACAGCACTTTGACGCCATGGGTGTCTCAAATTAACAAAGGCGACCCGGGCCTTGGAGATTCGTACATTAACCTCATCTGTCACACTACAATCAGAACTGATACAACTTCCAAGGTACGTAAAACGCTCCGCAATTTCTAGTGCCTCTCCCTGTTTTGTAAATTGTGTTCAGTGACTGTATGTCCAGGAGCATGACCTTACATTTTTTGGGTGCAAAGTGCATACCAAAGGATACCAAACGTCAGTTCATCCAAAAACACCTGCGCCTTCTCCTCCTCTACGAAGACGAGAACGATGTCATCTGCATATTCCAGATCGACAAGGTTTTCGTCACAGGCTATTTGAACACCGGGGTTTTGGAGACCTTCCAACGTTCGTCTCATGATTTCGCCGATCACGAAGTTAAACAAGAATGGGGAGAGTGGGCATCCCTGACGGACACCGCTTTCTATACGGAAGCTTTTGGAGGGCTCGCCGTACACTCTAACACGTCCGGAAGTCCGAGCTTATTATGCTCACGAACTCCCGGGGCATTCCTTGGTAGGCAAGCGCATCATGGAGAACAGGCCGGCCAACCGTGTCGAATGCGCCCTGAAAATCCAGGAATTGTGGGTCATTTATACGTAAGTACATCGCTTATACGTTGTTCTAACACTTGACGGAGTGTGGAGATTCGGTCAACGCAAACCCTACAAGGCCGAAATCCCACGTGTTGCTCTCGCGTCAGTGTTTCACGAGCCACCGTACGGCGACGAAGCACCAGTGACGCCAAAAGTCTCGATACGACCTGGGTCAAGTTGATCCCCCTGTGGTTACCACACTCACTACGAGTCACTTTTTCGAAAATAGGCACTATCAAAGACTCTCCCCAGTTGTCTGGGAGAGTCACTTTTTCTCACCTGCAAGCAGATGGATCAGATAAGCGCTGACTGAAGACTACCTCATTTTCGAACAATGCGGGTGGGAGGCCATCCGGACCAGAAGCTCGATGAGAACAAATGTAGCCGTAAACCTCCGAGGCCATAGGTGGTTCTGCGTGCACCGTCCAGGGTTCTGTGTCAACTGGGAGCTTCAAGCGATTTCCGCTGTTCGGAAAATTGGCACAGCACAGGAACAGTCTGTGATCGGCACACATCTGAAGTAGACGACTTTCGTTGTCCCTGTGTTTCGTATCCGACCCAAGGTGACCACCCAATTGGGCCTCAGCAGCGCTTAATCTATCTACCTGGGCGTTCATGTCACTACCGACCACAACAATGTCAGAGCTTTTAGCCCGTGGTAAAAGAGCATGTAGAGTGTCATAAAAACTGTTTTTGGCAGATTCAGAGAAACAGTCCGTTGGGGCGTTAGCAGACACAATAAGACACGCACAGCTCACTTAGCCACTGAGAAGTTAGTGGACCCATAAGTCAAACGAAACTATCAGAACCAGCTCCTCGAATGCCTGCCGTGCGGTGTCCGATATAAACGGCCACTTGGAAAAGATATTCAAAGCGCCACCCAAAGCCGGAACACCTGTTTGTAGTGCAACCTCGCCAACCTCATCCAAACATTGGACCTCTGATAGGACCGTGTCTTTGCTGGAGACCCGGCGGGAGATTACTCCTTGCCGCCACCACAACTCCATCCGACGCCATATGAATCTGAATATCCGTGCAGACCGAGAAGCTTGGTGGACCTGAAAGGCCTAAGAAATGGAAGATGCAAAGAATGGCGGAAACGTCCGCAAGCTGTTCCACTTGATTTGTTCGACTGGTCCTCGTAAACCTCTTGTCAGCGAAATAATCAGGGACTAAAATGGTTCCCTGATATACAGCAAATCAGAACGGTTGGACCGTTGGGCACCGTACTCCGAGCAGTAATTCAGCGGGACATCTGCTACCTCCAATCCAGAATCCTGGCCTTCAACAGGAAGGTGGACTGTGATTATGGAGCTGCCTTCGGCCTCAGAGGTGTCTAAGTGTTTTCCCTACTCAAGCGCCATCGTGCAGCTGGTCCTGACGACATTCCACCCGCTCTTCTCAAGGGTGGCGGTGGACTTCCCAAACAGTGCCTGTCTAGCCTGTTTGGGTCCATCTTGGAAAGACCGTCCCAGACAACTGGGGTGAATCGATAGTAGTGCACATTTTCAAATGTGGTAACCGCAGAGGTGTTATTTTGACTCCTGTTGTGACAAGGCTTCTGGCGTCACCGATTCTACTTCGTCTTACGGTGGCACGCGAAACATTAACTCGTGAGAATCAAGCGGGATTTCGACCCGATAAAGGCTGTGTTGACCACAGCTTCACCAGGTGGTAGAGAAACGCCGTATGTACTGACGATCCAAAATCTTGGCATATGCCCCAGAAGTTTGTGAACATAATCCGATCCCTATATTCACATACTTCTGGGGGGGAGGGTGAGAGTATATGATGGGCTCTCCAAAAGCTTCCCTACAAAAAGTGGTGTCCGACAAGGATGTCCACTCTCTCCATTCTTGTTCAACTTCACCATTGAAATAATGAGGCGAACGCTGGAGGGTCTTCAAAAAACCATGGTGTTCAAATTGCTGCTGGTGAGAGACTTGTCGATCTGGAGTACGCGGATGACATCGCCCTCATCTCAAAGCGAAGCACAAGCTCTGTTGAACAGACTGACCAACATCATACCATCTTTTGCAATGCGCCTTGCACCTCCAAAGTGCTAATTCATGCTTCAGAACGTGCAGTGTGCAAAAATATCCTTTACAATTCAAGGAGAATCACTGGGTATTGTAGAAAATTTCACACACATCCGTAGTTGCATTAGCTCTGACGGAAATGTGCACGATGAAGTCAGTGCGAGAAACTCGAAGGCTCGAACAATGTTTGCTAATTTGCGTCACTTGTGGTGTCAAAAACGCATAGCACTAAGTCTTGGGGGTCGCGTGTACCCGTCTACAGCAAGGGCTGCGTTGTTGTATGGATGTGAGAAATGGCCTCTGCGGACAGGTGTGAGTCGTCTTCAGGTTTTTTGGCCCGCGATGCCTCAGATGCCCCGCGTCGTGCTTACGACAACATGCTGCATGGTCAAAGGATAACGAAATACGTGCAAAAATATGAATGTATTAGTAATGTTATAACATTCAGCAATAAACTGCGGTTTATTGCTGGACCCAATACTCTGCACTGTGACCATAAATGATTCACCCGCTACCTTATCATCGCCAAGCAAAATATTTTCAGATGACACCAAGAGATGGATGGGCCACAAACCCAATAAACGCGCCATCGGTGGCAAATAGGGATGGCACTTTACGCTTGTCACCTGGGGCTACGGGTAGTCGATTGATGCACAAGCCAGACTGAAGCAAATGATTGGCTGCTTCGAATCGCGTGATCCACATCGAAACACACAAGGCCTAGCTGCTTAGCAAAGGTAAGCACCAATACTTGCCCGTGGCTCGATGGCCTGGTGTTTTAAGCTTGGTCAAACGGTCCAGATGGTTCGCGGCTCAAACCCCGGGCAACTTAAAGTTCAGAGTGCGAAAAGTCTAGGATACGTGTATATACCCATGACTATTGTTAAGTTTGAGTCGAGATTTCCGGCAACAAAAATGTCGAGTTCCTGACACACTTTTATTGGAAGAAGTGATGTGGATAGTCAGAAACAAGTTGTATGAAGAAAGGCAGGTCGATGGAGGGCATTTTAAGGTACGTGGATACGTTTTGTGATGTTAAGTTCACTTATTCATTCTAAAAATTTTAAATTGTACATATTTCACGCGGAGAAATAGGGACCTGAAATAAAATCTTTACCTTGTTTCGTGCTATTTTCTCGCTTTCATCGACAGCCCATCTTTCCTTAGCTTACGCGCTCTAACCATTTTACACGCTTTTTCTTAACCTGTGCACCAGAGTCAGCGTCTTGCGGTCTGGACCGGGCTACTAGTGTCTCAAGGCCATAGGGACCCAATGTTAGGATATTATTCAAAACGCTGCGGAACTACAAATGGGTATTCCTCGCTTGTTGCGCTTGCGGTTCGTTTGTACACGGCATGCCGAAGGCGACTAGTACGGTATTGACCACGGTACGGCCGGTGCCTATTCTACCGAATCCGAGTACCTCCTTTAGTGGATTGGTGACAGGTAGGATGGTTTTGTGATATATTGTCTTGTAGGTTCACGGAATATGTTGTCGGACTCACGGATTGATACACTGGATCGAGGCTTCCGCCCAAGTTTTCCGGGTCGGTTTTGTTCATGTCGTTCAGCGGCTGTCGTTCACCTGGAAGGCGCAAGTGAAAAAAGTGTGTAGCACTGCTCTTTAAGTTCTCAGAGCGGGGTAGTATGTTTTCCAGCGCGAGGACTCGCGTAAATAAATGTCCAATTGTGTTCTGAACTGAGTTCGAGAGGGACCGTGGACAACCGTCTGAGGAAGGTTATTACACACAGCAACTACCCGAAGTGAGAAAAAAGTTTGCCTAATGAGGGTGTGCGCCCTGAGCTTAAAAATCTTCCTGTCATGTCTCCGCCGCGTGTTTCTGGGTCAACGCAACATAACTAGACAGCTGTCAGAGTACTTCCCAGGTCGTGAGTGTGGTTCCTTCGCAGCATTCGAGTGCAAACTGTGAGAACTCCAACAGGGTACAGGCACGTGTTATGCCAGCCGGAGCAGTTTGTCAGCGGCGAAATATGAACAGAATGTGGGCGAAGTACTCGCACCGTCTGTCTGTTATGCGTCTATAGTATACAGGTGCCTGCATGCGCGTGTTCTTTTACGAGCTCATGGTTGTTCCCATGTCGCCATATGGCCTTTGCTGATGAATATCATGGTCAGTCGCTGCTTCCCTTGTTTGAATCTAGTAGGTGGCCGTTGCCACTGAACGACATTCAAACATCAGCTACCGCTGCTGGGACTAGTGCATTATTACAGGATGCCCCCAAAGGCAAGCCATCTAAGCTAAGTGTTGCTCGAAACATCTCATTGGATATTTGCGGGGCATTTATCCGCCTGGGTTCGTCCGACTTCGATGCTTGCTGTCGCTTCTTGCGAATGTTTGCCGACCGGGTGTGCGCAGGTCGTGTGCCTAGGTGCTTGTTACCCACAGAAGGTGTCACAGGCACATCAAAAGTGGAAATGCCGACAGCAACATCCACATTTTGGCGGCCTCTGGTGACGGGGTATCCTCGCCAGCCGTAGAAACGCCTGTGAGTTGCATTTCCACTGGATTGCCTTTTACAAATTCCTTTCCCATTTATTTTCCAGGCACAACTGCGGAACACATATTTTATGATCCTGTAAACTGCTTGCAATCGGTCACAATAAAGTTATGTTTCCAAACAAATAGCTTCATATTTCCTGACCATGCATGCGTCGCGGCAACCGAGGGATCCAGGCCTTGCTTTGGAGGCAAGCCTGCAAAGGTGAGAGATGGGAATGTAATTTTCCAGTTTCGTATCTACCTTCAGCGTGGTCCCGAAACATAGTGCCTCCAGGTTAATGCAGAATCGCCTCTAGCAGCAAATGTCTAGTAATGCGTGCAGGAACCGCGCAGCCTACGTGCGGCTGAGGCACTTTCTACGCTTCTCGGGTGCTTCATTTCAAAAGCTTTACTGGTACACCGAAACTTCGTTACGCACGCATCAACAGTAAACGCTATTAATGTTATTCTATGATACAGGTGCACAGTAGACTTGGGATCTCGTCCGCTGTTACTTATATGGCATGTAGAATCGCCAATGCATGCAAGCCAACCTCTTCTAACGCGTAACAATCACGTCTTGCAGGCAAGAGAGATCGTTGATTCTCTTGAGGCAGGGGTTCACGGCATTCTATGTGGACGACAACGGGAAAGAATACTTTCCAGCCAAAATTTAGTTACCAACGTTCCACACCAACAATCGTGACATAAAAAAACAAGTGTAGCGGGCAATGCTCGCTGAATAACTCAACAACTGCTCTCATTCTTCTGGGTTTTAAAATGATCGGTAAATCTTTCTTT
Organism: Clonorchis sinensis; assembly: GCA_003604175.2. Lineage (NCBI taxonomy): Eukaryota > Metazoa > Platyhelminthes > Trematoda > Opisthorchiida > Opisthorchiidae > Clonorchis > Clonorchis sinensis. The sequence goes on from CM030370.1 coordinate 42,246,465, forward strand.
ATGTCTACGAAATCCTTTGTGTTAAAGGGTCAACTACCAGAAATGGAAAATCGGTGAAAAGCTCTGGCGTAACCGCAGACGATATCGCTGCGAAGGGTGCACCGATAGTTCCGCTGGTATAAACCAGAGTTAGGTCAGTCAATGAAGATGTTGGTTCCTGTACCTACTGAACATGATACCTGGCCTTCGAGTGTGCATTTATGCTTACCTCTGCAATTACAGGTATGCTAATCGTTTCCATCGAACAACTAGCTGTATCATAACGGGTGATCGATGCTGAGTGGAAGCAGTGAACACAACAGCAATGTGGGCTATTTTAACTAAGCACTTTTTTGTTGCCGACATTAAGCACAAGTATCATCGTCCTTTTGTAATACCGATAATATTTAGGAACAACATGGAGAACTACACTTGTCACAAGCAAGCAATTTTAAACGGCTGGGAATCGCATATTATCCGCCTTCATTACATTTAGAAACCTGTTCACAATGTAAATTTATATCTGATACCATCCTGTTTTATTTCTATGCTTTGTTCAGGAGGGTCATTGATGAACCTCAAATCCGCCATGTAGCCATTTTTAAATGTTCCCGCCACAGATATTTCAGCCCATCCGAATGGGGATGACGCCACAAGACACTTGATCGCCTGGCTCACAAATGCAGTTTGAACGCACGCACTCCCTGGCTTGTGCACAACTAACGGATCAGAATGCTGGCTTGTGCATGAATCGCATGCTGTGGCTGCGGCCAGCGAAAAGTGGAAACCCAAAATAGCACGATACACTTGGTCGGTGGTGCACTCAAACAAATCCGTTTTAAAAATGACTTTTAAAATAGGGCTCCAACATCCAACATATCCCGTGGTAATCGTTTTCAGAATGCTCGTATGCAAAAAATAGCATTGTTGTTTTTTATTCATAAAAGAATCAGTATTTATAACGCAGCAGACAATAAAGGCTCAGCAGTAAGCTCCACGCACAAGCCACAACTTCTGAGCTGGACTGGGTCGGATGTGAGGAGACAAGCGGCGAAGCCTACCAACAAATCAACTACAAGAGTTGACCTAAACGCCATGGAATGCTGCGAGAACTCTACAGCTAATGCGAATGAGAAACTGGCAGTCTCTAGCTCCACTCCGTCAAAAGTGGCCTCCTCGATTGTGAACACAGTCATCGCCTATGGCCCCGACATCCAAAGCCAAAACCTGATAATAACAAACCGAAAATCTTTCGAACATCCATTTGGCCACGCTGTTCGCGGAATCCACACAAACACGAAAGAATAACGACTGCATTCAAAAACCACATAAACTTCGCCAACCCAGGAACCCGTTACCTAGCTCCAAGGCGAAGTCCTTTGGGAAATCGGGCCTCCTGGGAGCGCCTCCAAAAGAATACTTCTTGATGCTGCCACCCAACGCACAGGGCCTCACAGAGATGCTATATCGATCAAACTGCACCAAAATACCCAAGAAACCAAATAGAAGTATGTTTGCTCTGAATCATTGAACGACAGCAAACCTAGTCGTCCAAAAGGCAATGCTGAACGAGCTGTAAATAGCAGTGTCGAAATATTCGCTCTCGTAGAGCAAAATTCTTCATTCAAAAGTAAAGGCCCCGTTCAAACCGGACTACCCCGAGGCGAAAAATAACTGCAAATGAGAAGCAGCCCTCAAAACCACAATTAAAGGAAGCAGATAAACATGAAGCAGAGGCTCTTTCGCTGCCTTGGACTCAAACCCGACGTACAGTTATTAAATCTACTAACCACTCTATCAGCACACCTCTCATTCCACCACCTTCGGAGGCGGCAGAGACAGTGTTCAGATGCTTCTTCACAAACTATCTAAGTCTTCACGACAAACTTCGCGATATTAAACAGTCAGTTTTTCTTGACCAGTCGCCCATAATCGCACTTTCTGACCCCTGGCTCACGCCATATGTCATTGTCGCGGAGATCTCGATAGACGTCCACTCTGTTTCTCGAGCTGACTCAAAACGCGGTAGGGAGGGCGGGGTTGATATATATTTACATGCGGCCATGCCCATCCCCATTTTCCTCTCCAATAACATTCCTGCACCTTTTTCTGCTGCACTGTGGGTTCAAATCCATCGGCGAGGGACCGATTGTCTTCTTCTCGGCGTGGTCTGTCGTTGCCTCTCAAGTCCTCCGGGAGATAACGAATTCCTCGTACAAACCCTTGAGCAACTCTCTTCCGGCTACCACTTCACACATCTCTTATTGTTAGGTGACTTCAACTCTCCGAAGGCCTCCTGGAGGGAGCTCCAACGCATCGAGTCTAGTGGGAATTTCGCAGCGGCGCTGACCAAAGTCGTTCAACAGAGAGTTAGAACTGAACATGTCGTCGCACCCACCAGATACCGTGCAAGCCAACTGTCACGTCAATCTACAAAACTGGTGCCCGACTATTGCCCGGTAGCTACACGCCTATTAGCATCACTACTGTAGGCGTGGTGGTGCAAGGTACGAGAACGAATTCTGAAGCCGTCCATCCTAGATCACCTTACTACTAACTGCTTGGTATTCTCAGTGCAACACGGACTCCTCCGGAACCGTACGTGCGTGACGAGCATGCTCGTGATTTTGGATAGGTAAACCCAAACTAAGGGCAAATGACTCATACCACAGGCCGTATTCTTTGACTTCTCAAAAGCACTCGAGCGAGTCCCACACGTCCTGCTCCTCCATAAACCCGAGTCTCGCGGGTTTCGAGGATTAATTCTACGCTAGATCATAGCCTTTCTATGAGACAGAACATTTTGAGTGAAAGTAGACTCCACCTACTTTAATCCGGAGCCCGTCTAAGTAGGAGTTCCTCAAAGTCCCTTTTGTGTAGCACTGCTCTCTCTGCTCTACATCGACGACCTTCCAGTTGTTCTTGCAGGTCCATGCCTACTTTTTCCGGACGACCTGAAATCCAAGGTTTCTGATATCAGTGCCCTCCAAATGGGTGTAGACGCTGCAGCGCAGTTGTCGTTGGACTAGTACCTTCCTCTGAATCATGAAAAGTGCGTCCATATGTCATTTGGAGGAGACTCAGCATGACTCAGCAGACTCGTGCGTGGTGAGAATGGACCGGTAGACATCACGAGGATAGATGCCAAAAAGGGCTTGGGTATCTGGCTCCCTTTAAGCATGTCCTTCTAACTGAACTATGGGAAATCGGCCCAAAAGGCATTCGGCGTTCTACGCATGACGAGGCAAACCTCCTCCCGTATTACACGCATAGACTTCCAAGTACCCTATGTGGTCTACGTCAGACCGCTTCTTGAATATACCGACCAAGTTGTCTATTCTGGGCGCAGGAAGGACATGACACTCATTAAGCATGCCCAGCAAGCTGGTACGAACATGGTTGCCGTTCTTAACTCCGTGGACTATGAAACGCGTCTCCCGGTGCTTGGCCTCATTCGCCTCCGAGGAGATCTAATTCTTACTTATGCCCTGTTTGAACAAGGTTTGGTCAACAGGCTTTTCACCATTGACCCAGCTAACAAACTGCGTGGCATGGTAAAAAGGTTTTCAAGCTCAGATCGCGTACTTGTATAAGGCGAATACGTTTCTCATTTCGGGTAGTTGCTGCGGGGAATACCCTTCTTCCGACAGTTGCGCACGATCCATCTAAAACCCAGTGCAAATCACTATTGGGCACTAGCTTATGTGTGCCCTCGCGCCGGCAAGCTTACTGCCCCACGCTGAGAACTTGAAGAGCAGTGCTTGTGCCTTTCAGATAAATGGCAGTCGCTGAACGACAAGAACAAAACCGACGTGGGGATCTTGGGCACATGCCGAACCGACCGGAGAAAATTGGGCGAAAGCTTAGACCCACAGTAGCGATTCGTGAATCCGGCCTCCATGGTGCATCAAAAAATGCAAGAACTTGAGAAAACATTTACTGCAAACAAGTGGGTTTAAAAAGCTGTATATATAGAGGGAACATAAATTTTTACGCCCATCCTGATACCAGAAGCCGCTCGCTAGAAGCACACCCAAATTTTTTTCGCCGGAACTATAGGGTTTTCGGGGGTGCGACTTTTACGGGGAGTTAGTCTAATCCATTTACACTCGTAGGCGATATGTTGCTTATAGCATTTTGCTTAAGTAAGCGAAATTTCAAGGTAGCGGACCATCACCGATTCGCATTTTGCTACCGGTTACGAGAGGTAAAACACGAAATCGCACTTTGCCATATTTTGGCATTCTTTAAGAATAAAATAACATCCACAGAATATACAATGCAAATTACACCCAGGAAAATCTGTCAGCAAGGTTTGCTTTCTACTCCCCAGATTTAACGGCTGAGATAATTTTGTTCAGCGAACTTCATCACAACACTTTTTATTATGGAGCTCAGCTTTCATTAAGTATAACGTTGTCAAAAAAGCAGCATGAATGGTGCAATCGAGATGCGAGGTCCATCTCTGTGGAGGATTGCCTTTCCCAGCTACGTATAACTAGCCCGTGGACAATACAGCGTCAGGAGTTAACCCTCGGTAAATTGCCAACCCAATGGTATCACTTCTATTGGGAATATGACTCACCATAGGTGAAATACGTCATAAAGCGGTCATCACGATAACGGTAATCGTTGTCACTCACCTCGACTACTTATCGTCACTGCAGCATGCTAGCCCCGTGTCAGTGTACGGCGCTGAGTATGAGGCCTCACCTATATACGATAACCTAATTCAACGGCTAATGACGACCCGTCATACTCATAACTGTATTCAATATCGCCTACCTTTGCTACGTATCATAACGGCTAGGCCCATGTCCATGTGCGACTCTGAGTATGAGGCCTCACCTGTACACGGCAACCCAATTTAATGGCCAATGACGGTCTTCCATAATCCTAACTGTACGCATTTTCAATCATCTCGAATATTTGTTGTAACTGCCAGGCCCACTTTTATGTGCGACGCTGCTTATGAGGCCTCACCTATGTACAATAACCTAATCCAATGACCAACGACTGTCTCTCACGCACGTCTGTACACGATGTCGCTTATCCCTGTTACCTATAGTAAACACCAGGCCAGAATCTATGTGGGCCGTTGAAAATAAGGCCTCAACTATGCGTGGTATCCCAATCTAACGCCCAACGTGGGTCTCTCATACTCATAACTGCAGTCGATATCGCCTACCTTGGCTACTTATGGCAATTGCTAGGCCTGTGTCTATGCGCAACGCCGAATGTGATGCCTGAAGTAGGCTCAGCAGCCTAACCCGATGGCCAACGACGGCCCGTCACGCTTATAACCGTACTGGACGTCGCCTATCGCGGCTACTTATAGTAAATGCAGGGCCCGTACACATAGTCGTAACTGACTAGTGCCCCAAATATACATAATAGACCAATCCAACGACCAACGGCGGTCCTTCATATCTACACATGTCATCCGTGTGCCAACCCCATGCCTTAAAATACACAACCACCTTTACAAATCATGTTTCCATTGATTGGTTGTATCGGCACAAACGTAATATGTGGTCAATCCAGTTCCCAGTCTCAGGAAGCCGCTTTTACTCTACAGAATTTCTGAAAGGAAAAATGTATAATCAATTACGACTCGTACACACTCCGTACACATCCTTTAAACAAAATTGTAGTGGCTAACTCACCAAGTCCTTACTAAATCCCTTTGTCCACAATTCCAAATGGGTATCCACGCTGAAGCTTGAGTCTTACTGTTATAAGGGTAAACCCAACACTTGCTCAATTAGTCCCGTGTGTACATCGATTATTCAATAGCGGTATTCAGCAACCATATGCATTATTGGGCGCAGCAACGTTAAAGCTAAAGAGGGGTACATATATGTCAGCCATAGACCGGATGGTATAAACTAGAGCCCTGGGATCTAAGGAACACGTACGTCATCATACGTGCACCCATGGATGCAGGGGTTACGAAGACCTATTGAGTGGGCGGGTACTTGGTGTCAAGTCTGCTCAATACCCGGCAATACCCGGTTTGGACGCCCTGCTTGCTGTGTTCCATCCCACCTGGTCAGGGACTTGCATCCCCAGAAATCCCCAAACGGACCAGAAAAATACCTACGATCTTACACTGGCTTCGACCTTCCTCTGCAAATTCCCTTGGCCAACTCAAAAACCCGCTGCTCACAGAATTGCACTTCCCAGCCCAATCATCTCAAACGTGACGTCCGTTACGGGCTGTCCAGAAACCGAAGTACGGCAGCGCAATGATGGCACGGCACTGCCATACCCAGTTTGATAGCACACCCGCAACTAATCCCTTCCTACTCTCGACTGTACCCTTTACCCCACTCGGTCCATTACGTGCAACTACGAAGAAACTCATACTTAATTCTGAATGTAATCTGATGATCATGACTGCATGCTGGTCTCAATTTGACAATTCCTTGGCGAATCGTAGCTACAATAGCAACCCTGAGCGACTCACCCAAGATGTTCATGTACGGGCTGACCACTGACCCAAGTACGGCTTTGCGATGACGGTACCGCGACTGCCATACCCGGTTTGATGGACTGCCCGTAGTTCACCATATCCACAATATTTACCGGATGAGGGTGTTACGTGCACCCACAAGATGGTTTTATTCCTTCTAACTTGTGCCAGGACTTGAAAGCACTGGCCACCTTATTGTGCTGTATGCTTGTTCTGCCCATAAACACACTAATTCTACCAATATCACTATTGATGGTTCGGTATAGCCTTGCGCCTGATATAGCATGTACTGACCACCATAAAAGAAACTTACTAGCTGTGACGAGTTCCTTGGCTTGGTTTCGCAGGACACCTGTCACAATGATAGGAGACTTTTTCATACACAGGTCGTGAAAAGCTGCTCAATTTTGAGTTTGCTGCGACACAGAGGGCGAAATTATTGTCGTTGTCGTTTCGAGATAATTTCCAAACGCAATGCAAAATAAAACACGTGAAGAAACCGGCTTTTCCACAAATTTATCACCGTCATCAGGTGTAAATCACGCTAAGCCGTTGACCGCCATTGAAATATAAATTCCGCGCCGATGGTGGACCTGGAGTACGTTTAAACAACTTTCAACAAAACTGCGCCCGCATGGAATGATCTTAAGGGACCGAATAAATGCCATCAAATGCTGAAACTTAGTGTCAAAGTTTTACTCCTCCGAACTATGGTTTGAGGGACATTTTGGGTGTGCATCTAAGGCTCGGCATACCAGAAGGGGACTGATATGCAAATACTCGACCCTAATTGGCCCATATTCTGACGAATCATGGCACTAAGTTGTTTTCGATCTGTGGCAGCCGGCCAGTAGTGGTAATAGTACGTTGTCTCGAGCCCCTCTTCTCCGGGCAATTCCTCTTTTGAGGATACTTTTTGTTCTACTGCTATTTGTGGTGGACTCGTTGTCGCTCGATAGATCGCTACCGTCTGTCGGTCCACTCCCAGGCACAGGGGGATGTTGATCTGAGGTGGTTTCAGATGGCCCTGGCTGTGACCTCGACATCGGAATTGGGTCAAATTTTTCCGGGGCTGCCTGCCGTGAAACCATTGCTTGTTCTGCCTAGTGATTATTATCTACCGTTACAAGTTGATTTAACGCGTACGCCCACACTTGAGACGCGCCTAGCACCACGTTCTCGACGGGTATTCGACCAGTGTTCCACTACGGATAACGTTCACCACATGTCCTCCAAACAGCACTTTCTCAATTTCACGTGACTTTTGCAATCGCCCTTCTGTCCGCGCCTCCCTCCGATCTCATGGACAGCAGCGGAACGCTGCTCATAACTGTGAGCACAAGCAACACTGAATTAAACACCATTGACATTCACGGTGATGTTTAGCTTCCCGATTAGCTGTGGATGTACTGGAGGCCGTGCTCCTTTTGTGTTCAAGCGATAGCCTCCCAGTCAGGTTCCAGGTTTTCTCCGAAATCACGGTGACGTGCTGTGACTGACCAAGATTCGTCGACCGCGAGCATCTTATTGGGATCGCCAAATACCTGAAATATGAAAGATGGACCATCTCAGATCCTCCTAAAATATCGGAATTGTTGTAGTCTCTTGCAGAATTCTTTTCTTAGAGTATTGCGCTGATTTGGGATTACCGAGGCAGACAACCGGGGACCTGGCAACGAAGTATAAAAGCTCTAACCGGTCGGGTTGATAATTGAATGGAAACCCTGGGGCTAGTCAATAGTCAATGACACTGTCCGACAGTGCTCCATTACGCACTCAGTGGTGCTCCTGGATCAAAGCCATTGCCGTATTTTCAGCCTCATTGGACGAATACAGTAACTAAACTGCAATTTTGGCGATCGCCTTTGATGCCTTCGATGCATTAAATGAGGGACGTACACTCTGCTTCATTAAAAGCCGTCTCCTGATAATAATCATCATCCGCTGCATGACACCAGTGTTTAGCGCTGATGCTTCGCTGCCGTACAAACATGATTTATTTGAAAGCCTTATTATGAATAAAAGAATAAAGGTGGATAGGGAAGGGACTTGGTGCTAGCTTACTGCAGTTATTATGAGTTGCCTACTCCTCCAGACACTCATTCACGCAATGTGGATGGAAACGAACTAAAACAGTCGTATCTTGCAGTGTCTCCAACCAGGCGCAGTGGGGATCACGCGAAGTGGTGTCAGACAGGGCTGTCCTCTTTCACCTTTTCAACTTCGTCATCGATACGATCATGGAAGATTCGCTATCAGCCTCTAGTGCCTCTGGTTTCGAAGTTCTCCCGGGGCGTCCGCTCGACAACGCAGACGACATAGCTCTTCTTGGATCTGACTCCGTGGTAATGCAAACAATATTAAGTAATCTGAGTAGTTCCGCCCCACGGTTCGGCATGCGCTTCACACGTGCAATGTGTAAAGAGCAAATACAAGACTGGGCGGGCTCGGAACCTAACCGCGTGCTTGCGGATGAACCGATTGAGGTAGTAGACAAATTTGTTTACCTGGGCAGCTGTATCAGTCCCGGTGGTCTCGCGAAAGATGATATTTCCATCCGAATATGGAAGGCCGGAGCAGCTTTTGTGAACCTGCGTCACGTGTGGTGTAGGCGTGACATCAGCTTATCCGTTAAGGGTTGCGTTTACAATGCTGCGGTGTGCTCTGTGTTACAATACGGATGAGAAAACTGGCCGCTGCGCGCTGAGGACGTCAAAAGACTTTCAGTGTTTGACCATCGATCTCTTCGGAGCATTGCTCGAATCTGGTGGGAACACCGGGTCAGCAATGTTGAAGTAAGTCGAATGGTATTCGGAAGAAATAACTCACCCACAATAGATGAACTGATCACACTGCATAGGTTGCGCTGGCTTGGTCACGTGCTGCGCATGCCGGTCGACCGACTTCCTCGAAGATCTCTTTTTGTACAACCACTTGAAGGGTGGAAACTAGCCAGAGGAGGTCAAATAATGACTTGGTAGCGAATTAATAAAGCCATTACCAGCAAACTCAGCTGCGCTGGTCATTGCTATCTTCCTGGATGGGAACCCCGAGACGGGCCACATGAATGATTAGAGACATGGTCAGACATGGCTCAGTCGCGCACTCAATGGCGCTCATGAATACAAGCTATTACCTTCGATGCATGCCTCCCTTCCCAATCCCTCCACTTATCAGTCCATTGACAGTCCTGTATTTACGCACCAATTTATCAGCTCCCAGCTTCAATGTGCAGCTACCACCCCCACCTCCCCAAATCATCGGTAAACGAAATTGTGGCAGCTACAACCACTATGCGACAAGTACGCAGTTCTTACAGCTGATTATGATGATGTATTTGAGCGATGTGGAGTGAATAGGGAGTCCCTGCAGAATCGATCAACTAGAGTTATTTCTGTATTTAAAAAAGGGAAGGCGGGCGCTTTGTGAATGCCACAGTTATCTGGTTATTGCATCTGTCCTCAACGGGTAGCAAGCCTTTCTGTCCGTCATTAAGAATTGGTCTATGCAGATGCTGCTGGCAACGGAACAGGAATAAGAAGAACATCAACTAAATGAAAAAGAAGAATGGAAGACTTCAGTAATGGCCTGTTTTCACTTATCCACCGTACTGTATGCAGCAATTAAGGCGACCCGGCTGATTGCGCCAGCTGACGGTCGATTTTGCATGAGGTTATTCGTTAATATACAGTTGATGGTTGTATGTTGACTGGGATACATCTAATGCATCCAGACCAAGACAGAGCAACGGCTCGGGTGCTCGGCCAAAGCCTTTAGCTCAAAAACCTAACTGTAAGGAGGTGATTGGCCACCTACGTTTTTATGGAGCGGATCGCCACACTTGCCACCCACAACCTGAAGGATCAGGAGACTGTTAGTCGGACTAGTACTTATTGACCAACCTAATATTAGAGGCAGCGAAGCGATGTTATGCCGTCGATGATGATGATGCTTTGTGAGTGTGAGACGTACACTTCCTAGTATAGCTCAGTAGTTTATAGAGGTGCACAAACCGCCACACTATAGTAAGGTTCAGTCTCCTTTTGTTCGCTTTATGATCTATTAGGGCTACCAGCTGCACCAGTGTCATTTACAAGATCTACGTATGTAACTGTAGTCGCCACAGCCGCTGTACCACTTTGCAGCCAATTGTCGTAACGAACTACTAAGATGTTGAACAGAATCAAGCCTACCCAATTCACGCTTTATCATCGTTGAGCTGTAGAATCCAAGTATTGTAGTTTCAGTCTATCGCCAGTGTTCGTCCTGTTCAAAGAGAAATTGCTTTGAATTCCGTCATTTGTCACTATATTTGTTCTTGATGGACTATTTTCGGAGTCACATCTGTGTGTCAGCGCTGCTTCACCTGAGGATCCAGTTTTATTACTTTTTTATTGCTTCACTTTTGCTAAAAAAATAGCAGCGCAGCTGGTTGCAACCAGATGATAACGGTCCTCAGTTCGAGTTAGCTCAGTGGTTAAGGTGCGAGCCTACTGACCGGAAGGTCCTTGGTTCGAACAAAACCTCATCATCTCGACTGCTCCTGTATAATTTTTGGCAACCTGACAGTATCTCAGCCCTTGTGTTTCCTTCAGATGGCATGGCAGCTAGGCATCGAAAGGATGTTGCAGCTGAACGGCATCCGGGGAACTGTTTTTGTATTCACACTCCTGAGCGACCCGTGAGACCACTGGCCTATATGATTATCAAATGGTTTGTAACGATATTTTTGAACCCCAGCTCGGTGTTGCTCCGTTTCTGCACCTCGTATTATTTTCTTTTCAGGGGAACCATGGTCGAAGACCCAGGCACTCAGGATCTAGCCAGGCAACTGGTAGTCGAACAAGAACGAGTTTCCAAACTCAAACAACTGATCCTTCGTGAAAAAAGAAATACTGCTCAGTTGAAAAATGAGATAGATCGCCTCACGACAGAACTTACAGAACTGCGATGGAGGAATTGTGCGTTGGAGTCTGACTTAAGCCAATCAAAAAATAACCTAGAACATTCACCGACGAACGGATGTCCAAACGCTGAAACCGAGCCTTCAGCAACACTTCAGAATGATGACGAACCCAATCTCCGATACCAGCTACGTGACTGTTTGCTGCAACTTGAACAGCTGAATGCCGTCTTGCGTCAGAAAGACGCTACGATGGTCGAGCTGCAAGCCAAGTGCGATGGTGAACTGCACGAGCATGTTCATCGTATCACGGAGTTAGAAGCAGAGCTTGAGTCGTCAAGGCACACGAAATCCCAGACTGATGACCTACTTGCTCAAATTGCTCTCTGCCAAAAACGAGAGTGCCAGTTACGTAATGAGCTGGATGACTGTCAGCTAAAGCTCTCTTTAGAGCTGGAGAAGACCGGTCAGCTTCGAAAAGTTATTGAGACTATGGACAGTGGAAACGGCGCAGGCGAACAGCTAGAAAATTACAAGCGGGAAAATGAACGGCTATCCTTGGAGTTGCTGAGCCTCCAAGAACGGTGCAAGATTCATAACTGCCTTCTTGCTGGATCTCAGCAGGAAGTAAAAACCCTATCACTCTCACAGGATGCATTACGTGATCAACTGCATACTTCAACTATAAAAGATAAAGGTGATAAAGACCCGGTACCCAGTTCCGAAGAAACCGATGACCATAATCCAGGTACACGTTTTGAACAACTGCGCCGTCTTCTAACGAATGTGGATTGTGAAAGTCCCTATACCGTGAATGATGACCAGCTTTTGCGCAACTTTGTCTGTCTTCTGCTGCATGATGATTCTTCTTACCCAATATTCGTGAATAACGTTTGTTTTTCTTCTAAATGCCCCGTCTGTGGTGAACGTCTTACTTCGTTAGACACCGGTAAAGAAAACATATCCACACCACCTCATCAACAGCCGACTGTATCAACGGAGTGCGTTCAGCCCAATCAACCACATATATCCATTGCCATGGACAGCAAGGCCCTTATTACAGGAAACATGGAAGTCGTTTATGACTGCACACAAAATAGTGAATTTAACGAGGATGCTAATGAAAGACTTCTGGCCCTGGAAACTAAAGTTCGTGAGCTGGAACTTTATACAGTTGAACTCGTGGAGCGTGCCAAGCTGCAGACTGTTGAACTAATGCAAAAGGTTGAAATCCAAAGCGCTGACTACGACCACTTGATTCGAGACAAAGAGGCAGAAATCTCAGAGCTCCGTGAAACGTGCGACCGTTTGATGGATGAGACAAGTGCCTACTGCAACTTTTGCTACTCAATTATGACTTTCTACTGCGCCACCTGTGTAGCCTCTTCTCCCAAAGAAAACCTCACCGACTGGTCTATGGCTGCGAATACACTGAAGGCGAATGATGGCACCCTTGGAAATCACAGGCTGACAAAACTCTTAGACTTGTTTGCGCAGGAACTAATAAACCATTTGGATCGAAATGTTAGTCACGCAGATTCTGACATCCAACATTTTCAAGAATCGACTAAAGCGGAATACAATGGCTTGAAAATTAGTCTCAGCGATGCACTAGTCCTGTTGGAGCGGGAAAAAGAACGAGCTTTCAAAGCAGAAGACGTAGTTCGCGAGGTTACAGAACAACTTCAGAAGCAGGAAAGTAAAATTAGTCGTATGAAGTCGTTGTTATTGCGGTTGAAACAGGATGAACAGCAACATAGCAAGACTTGCTCCGCCCTGGCGCAGACGGAACTCACTGTAAACACATTGAAGGCTAATTTGGAAGGAAAGCAACAAGAGTTGGAACATGTCAGATCTGCTAAAGACCAATTAGATTGCCTTTTAAATTCATTACGTGATGATCTTGCGCGGTCTCAGGCGGTGATCGAAGATTTGACAGGAGAGCGTGATTTCGCCGTGGATCGGTTGAACAAGCTACAAAATGAATTTAATGCTTATAAAGTGAAGGTAAGCCTTTTCACCTATGTTATTTTTCGTGTAGAGCGTGTTTTTTCCCGTTCGCTTGAGTAGTGAAACGTAATCAACGAGGTCTAACTTTTGTGCGTTTCGCTTCGTTGAGTCAGCTTCGTCTGTACGTTTGTCTCCTGAGCTGCTTGTTTAAGCTTCGTCTCTGTAAGGTGCGTACGACTTGTCTCACCGGAGAGCTTATGGGCGCACTTTAGCGGATTATGGGCAACAGAGCATGAACCACCGAGTTAGCTGTTGTATTTTGCCTTTCGCTCTGGGGCACCGTGCCGATTTATTCTTTTTGTTGTTAGGACCCTGTTAGTTTAGGGAGCACACCATAAGTGAATACTGCACTTTCCCACCAAGGAGTGACTCCCTCAGTTTATGATTGTGGAATCTCTTCACATCGCAGTTCGTTTTCGAGTATGCCTTTTTGGTAACCAATATGAAGGGCACTTTCTGAACCCCCCACTGGTGATTGTACTCCCCTCCTCCGCAACACCATTGCTGTCCGTCAGATTTATTAGCAAGCTACCAAGTGAAACGCCTTTCCTAAGCACAGCCAATCTAGCTAGACCGAAACCCTGCTGGTTGGACTTACCTAATAATCCAGTCGTCGATGTACCCATTCTTTATGACATTTCATGGTTACACTGCCGATTGATGCTAATGAAACCAAAATGGAATGAAACAGTAATTCTGAAATTTCTAATAATCCTTGTTACTTTGTTATGTATGAATGCGTCGTCCTAATGATGGTTCTCGCCCGAGTTTTAGTTGGTGGCGGAACACTCGTCCATGATGACCTAGATCACGAGGATTAACGATCACACAGGCTAATCGTTTCGCACTAGTAAGTATCGACCACGAGTGCTTAGAAGTATCGAGTATCTGTAACATTCACTTCAGACGAAATGGAAAATTTCAGCCATCCTAACGAAGGTACGTGGATGGAATTCAAATGTCGTCACTTTAGTGAGGTACTTATGCGGTACGGATCTTATAGGTCGCCGTACCACTATGAGACACTTCCTTCGAGGTAGTCAAACAGCTGACTCCAGCTTTCATCAGCTGCCCTTCTAACATTTTTGGGACTCATTTTTGGTGTTATAGCTTGTGGTTTATATTGTGTTCTAACTAGCTTTTCCGTAAACAGGTTAGATCTGAACCCAGACCAAGTCGAACTGTAGAGAAGAGGTTGCGTAAAACGTTGTTCGTGAAGCATATTTGGTGTTATTTGTACGAAGGCAACTTCCCTAATCCGTTGTTACGGAACATGTGTCGTTATCCAGGTATTTTGTGTAATTCCTGTGTATTTCGCCTTCTCTCCATCTCCAATCTTCCGTATTAAAGGCGTTGCACGCGTTACGCGGTGTGCAACCGACAGAGGATACGGTACTGTTACCGTCTGACAGCTCAATATCTACCCCGATAAACTGTACCACACATCCAAACGAGCTGGATCAACTAAACGAACAGATGACTACAATGAAGCAGCTTGCTGAGGAGGAATCGCTCCGTGCCTCTCTCGCACGAACAGAGTGCGACCTACTGCGAGAGGAACTGGTCGAACTCAAACGCAAGTAGGTCCTGGTATCTTCATGCTCCAGACATTTTAAATCTCCCGGCCTTAGTTCAGGGATATTGTATTTATCTACACAATTAAACCAGACAAGTTTGAAAACTGTAGTGTCTCCGTTTAGGTCACTGGCTCATGATTCTCTAGTCAATACGATACTGCGTGTCCGAAGAGAATTGAACAGAGAGAATTGAAGATCACCTGATATATCGGACGAAAGCATGAAGGACGAAAGTAGTTCAGATAAAAATAAGTTTACATAGTAGGTCAAGTGCTAAGAAGTTGAACTCAAGTGGTGGTGCACCGCATTTTAAAACCGGCCTCTACGCTGGTTGACTTTTCAGCCTAACAGACTAGTCGGTCGGCCAGTTATTTGCTTCTCGTCAGCCACTTGCGCCTTCATTCTTGTCCGTTGAAACACCCTACTTGATCTCCGCCGATTTCTGAGTGTGCGCTCCTGTCGTTACCCGATGGCCTCACGTTCCAAGGTGGACTTCTGATACTGTCGGCAGGGGGAAGTGCTAAGCCACAACCATAATAATAATAATAATAATAATAATGTAACACCCTTTCAGTGCCTAGCTGCCATGCGAGGTACGGGGGCTGGGATACCGCCAGGTTGTCCAAGTCTGGACAGGTGCAGTCGACATGCTGAGGTTGGGTTCGAACCACGGACCTTCCGGTCCGTAGGCTGGCGCTTTAACCACTCAGTCATCTCGATTCACAACCATGGTTTCATCATTATCCACCGGTTATTAACAAGTGGATCGACTGACTCGATCAATCGTTTGACCATGCATGCTAGAACGTGTGTATTTATCCTGATCAACCAAATGCATTTCCCTCCTTAGGGGAGACTGCTCTTTGGAAAGGTCGTTCCCAGATCACGTTTGCGAGATCGTCTGAAGTTTCTATTAGGAGGGTCCGCATCTCGATTTGGGTCATTTTCAGAGGAAATCGCGCATGTATCAGAAGTCCGATGTAAACTCTTATTGAGAGGTTTGAACGACACCGATAAAAGACGGACATTGATGTATGGAAGCATTTCGTACCGGATCCTCGGTGCCAAATAACCAATAACAGGAAGGATTTTTATCATCTACTACATCCATAGCGGCCCAACTGTCACGAACGGCTGTTTCTGAGTGTACACTCTTACCAGTGACAATTTTTCGCAAGCTTTAACACGACTATATGACGAATTAAGATGGTGCAAGATGACGATCAGTCGACGGGGTGACTTCCTATATCAGGTGATTGATGATGCCGGAAACTTTTGCTGTTAGTGAGTGTTAGGTTGAGGTTTAAAGCGCAGCTTTGCACCCAAATTAAAATACGTTTCTTCTGCCCGGAGATGAGGCATCTCTTTGTTCCGGTGATGTAAATTCCTCCACGGTTGTGAAATGATGTGTACAGTGTGAACAGCAGTCGTTGGGTTTCCCGCTCTGATGAACCACAACGGGTGTCCCTTCTCTCCGATGGTCTTAGTTACTGGTTCTCGATTATTGTCACTGCGGTTCGACGTGTAGATTCTTCGTGCTGATTGGTGTTCACATATGGTTGCGCTCGCAATTCCGTGAGCTAAGGCTACGAAAATGCATGTATTGTCCAGACACGCGCTATCCCAATAGCCACGCGTTTAATCGACTCATATCCCTTGTCCTAAGCAAAATTTCCGGAAAAGTATACAGCCATGGATTGGTTACGACATTTGACGTCGGTTAGTTTTAGGTGATTACCTCAAATGAACCGGTGCTCAGGTAGATTTGCTCCATAACAATGTGAAGATTGACTGATACGTTGGATATCAGTGTGGCAAAGTCGCTCTTTGTTACCACCGGAAATTTTTAGCATTACAGACGTTGGAGTTGTATTGGCGCCGAAGTTCTGTCATCGCCGACAACTCTTGCATCTAACTGCGCGATTGCTTTCCTATACATATGACTGGGAGAAATATTATCCTAATTTATGTAGAATATCACCAGGTACCTGAGATACTGAATACTCGGTTCAGTGCAGTCAGGCACGAAAAGGTGTTACAGATGAACGATTTATTCTATTATGTTGAGAAAATGCGCTTGGGTTGATGGTAGACTGGATTTCAATTTTACAGTGGTCTGAAAAATGCTTAATTATGCTTGGGTACAATTTCTCCATCCCATTCGGGCTGTTTGCTGACAATTTTTCTCCAACCAGGTTGACAAACTGGATCAGCCGCGACGTCTGAGACACTCAGTAGAGACATATACTGTATGTTCGAGACAAGACCACAAGGTCAAAACGCGGCGATCGTTCTGTTTTGGCTACCTTCTCTCACTAATCGCGTTCACGGGAATATGAACAATCCTCTGATGAGTGATGTAGGACCCACGTTTGCATTAATCCATTGGTGATTATCGTTAAATCTGGTTTTGGCCCGAATGAAGTGTGGTAGGTTTCACTGAGCGGGCTTTAATGGGTCTCGTTGGCTGATCATTCTCTTCGCACTGTAGCTTCCACATTTATTCCGAAACTCCACTATAAAGTTGCTGGCGGACTTTAGGAAGAAATTCAAGGGTATGCGAATTCTTTGCTCTGAGATGCTCGCTTTTTGAAAGAGGACAAAGAGGAACACATTCCACGTAAATGACTGACCAAATGCAACCACATTAATGTGGTGGTCAGGCTGTAGTACTGCAACAAGTACACAAGCCCTACCGGTCGGAACTTGTTCAATCATACTGTGGGAGCTAAAGAGGACAGGCAGACAAGAAGCATTGAGGCTGCACACTGCGGGTTGTTGATTCAGAAGGCGGTGTGTAGGTGAAGCAATCCTACCTCATGCAGAATCATGCACTCCTCTTTTCCAACTACGTCAGTATTCCAACATGGATGGCATTTGGAGCCAGGCAATATAAACTCAGGGTGGTGGTTAGACTTGATAACTAACCGGCTGTATCTCACTTACTTTATTCTGTCCGCAACAATATAAATTTATACGTTCGTAGCGTCGTAACAGCTTTTGGGAAAGGACTTGATTGGAGGCTCGGGGGAAATCAGCAGCAGCCTGAATACATGGGATCAGACGTGTGCACCAAAACCGAGTACTTGTTCTTCAGCAACATTTTATAAAGTGCTGGCAGCCAGTGAGTTGTTAGCAATTAGGGTCAATTGAATAATAGATGAGCCTAACACGCTTCACAATCAATAAGTTAGGTCACCAAGTTTGCTCTGGTAAGGTGAAAGCGTGGTACAGGTAAGTACTCCTGGACTCGTAGCGTTTTTACACAACTAATACTTGGGGTTACATGCAACGATGAAGTACATATGAAACTAGCGGCTCCATAAAAAGACTGCTTAAAACACTGTGCACCACTTCTGGAATCAGGAAAGTGACACTATGTCTGGAAGTACCATTTACATTAACACTACCGTTTTTGCTTAGAATTTAAAGTGCGTTTAAGAGATGCTTCACAACCTGATTCCCGTTCATTCTTTGATGGCTAGGCCACGGTCGACCGTCATCGTGATTAATAGCAACAACATGATGACCTGGTGTGAAGAGAAGGATGAAAGAATCACTGACGACACTCTCACCGTCTCACACAACCGGCCAATTAACTTTATCCTCTCTTACATTTCTTTTCCGTCTTTCTCTGGCTCAGTGGTTAGAGCGCGAATTTACTAACCGGAAGGTCCGTGGTTCGAACCCAACCTCGACTTCTCCTGTCTAGGCTTGGGCAACCTGGAAGTATCCAAGCCCTCGTGCTTCCTTCGGATGACATGGCAGCTAGGCACCGAAAGGGTGTTACAGCTGAACAGTTATTATTATTCCCCACTTTAGACGCTTCTAACGCACGCTTCTAACTTTGCAGTGTTCGAAGTGCTGCAACAGCATTCAGTCACAGACATTTGGTAACGCAGCAATATCGCTGTTGTTGGTTTGGGTCCTTGAGGAGTACAAGCTAATATGATAATAATAATACTAGTGATAATAATAATAATAGTTCAGCCGTAACACCCTTTTTTCTGCCTACCTGCCGTGTCATCCGAAGGAAGCACGATTGCTGAGATACTACCAGATTGCTCATGCATAGACGTGAGCATTCGGGATGCCGAGGTTCGGTTCGAACCATGGAGCTTCCGGTCAGTGAGCTCGCATCCTAACCACTGAACATTCTCAAGCTCAACCTATACTAGAGTTCCTGATAGGTAAACTCAAGCCCAGCCTTGGTTCGCATAGTTGGTTCGTTGTGACACACTGACCACGACTCTCCCCAGTGCAGTCTTAGGGAAGGCTTGTCGGCATCTTATTGCGAACAATTCCTTGAAATGCTTGTATGAATTCTGACCACAAACTTGTCCGGAATCGCTCGTTTTCGTCGTCCAGGTTCGTGGAAGGGGCGGACACCTCGCTTTGCAACTTAGAGGCTGCCAGATCGCGAACTTCAACGAATTTATCAGAACCCTCTTCTGGATTCTTTTCCAATTACTTCATCATCGAATGTCATTTCGCAGTGGACGGAATCACTACATCACCAAACTGTGCTGGAAGTTTCGCCTGTAGCGTGGTACACCCAGGTCCGCTCAAAAACTGGGATTCATCTTGTGCGGTAGTTATTGTCTGAGATTTAAATTCACCAAAGAAATAAACTGCGAATGGCATGACTGGCTGTTGATCAACCGTCATCTGACTAACGGCCTGTAAGTGCACCCGACACACTAGTATTTGGACATTCTCAACGGGTGACATTAGGTAGATGATGCCACAACCAATAACGCTGATGGATGCATTCCAGTACTAATCACATCCGCAACTGTTAGGGCTGGCATGTAAGCGGGAACTCGGAAATTTAGGTGAAGTGAACTAGCATCGAGAACAGCAGCACAGGTTTCCTGAAAGGGTTATTTCCCCGTGTATTCATTGGTTTCCCCTCGGGTAAGACATTTGCACCTTTCAATTAGTGGCTCTGTTTAGGTGAGACAAGAGTAATTCATCTTTTTGGGTAAGTTTTTAGAATGGCGCATAGAATGCCAACTAATTTGTTGAGGTTTCGGTTATCACATCCTCTTTGGGCTCACAAAACTGTCACTCCCCCCCCCCATAAAAAGACTGCTTTACTGCCACGTGTTTTAATTCGGAGATGAAAGAAATCTGGCCCATGGTGAGTCAGACGGACACAATGAGGATCAGTGGGACTCGTCACCTCTGTTGACCATCCCTATACGGCCACAGAAAACGCAGAAAGTTCAGTTTTCTGGACTGTGCAACACACTTTCTTCTGATACGTTTACCAATTTCCAAAATTTCTGTCCATACATATGTTCCTTCCACGAAATTCACTGACCTGATTGTGATTTCGTCTGAGATCAGCAACATCAGCTTGATTTCCATGCATTTTTCAGATATGGAGATTTGCTGAAAGAATTCAACGATCAGCGTCAACGTTGGGAATCTCAGTTAGCTACATTCACAAGTGAACGTTGGCGGTCTGCAAAAATTCGGGAAAAAGAGCTAGAAGAAAGGCTGGAGAGCGAGCGACAACGATTTGAATCACAATTACATTCCGAAAAATTGGAACACCAACAAGCTTTCAAGTTAGTTTTGCCAGATACGAAAAGGGATGAATAACCTCCTCTCTGTTACTCCGCGCTGTTCAGTGATGCTCTTTCTGTTGCTATTTATTTTATGCGACATCGATAGTTTTTCGTAAAACCTTGAATTTTTACTTAGGTAACTTCGTTCCGGTACCGAATATTGTGATTAAAAAACCATCCTCGAACAGCGCAGCGAGATTCAATTACGAACTTCCGGATCCTTAGGTAATAATAGCAAGACAATGGCACCTGGGTCTGGCAACCTAGAGTTTTATCTCCTCACATGCGCTTATAGTTCTTAGCAGCTGTCAGCTGGTGATGAGATCGTACTGACGTTTCTCAACAGGTTGGCGTGACAAAAATTTATTTACCAACCGACTCATCGCTCCCAATACATTTGATTGTGTAAAAGCCGGCGTTTCACTGCCGTCTTATTTGGAGCAGTTTAGCGCAAAAGTTTCCCATGAAACCCCGTGGATGATTTTCTAAATAGGACATGTCATGGATCCTAGTCTTGAAAAAGTGTTGACCACAATAAAGTAACAAAATAGCGAGAATCCATAGTCGTTTTGGATTTTACGATGATGGGTTGTGTTTTGACGTATTCACTTTTGCATCGTTCACTCTCATCTGTTTTGCGCTGACTTGCACGGACCACTAGCAGGAATTCACTGGATCACAGTAAGCTTCCCATTTTATCGATTCTGCGTAGGTCGACTTCCAACATGCACTTCAACTGTGGTCAGTATTAAAATATGTGGATATTTTTTTCAGATTACAAGGCGAGCGGGCAATTTTCCGTGGGAAAACTTTTTTGGATGGGAAAATGAAAATTTGAAATTTCAGTTCTTAAATAATGTTTGATTTTGGGGAGTGAGTTCGTCATTTTGCAGTCATAACCCAACTTTCTGTTCGATCCTTTCAGTAATGAACGCTCCCTATGGGCTGAACGCTTAGAACAGGCCAATACACGTATCCAGTCCTTAGAAGAACATTTAGAAGGACTCCAGAGAAGGGATTATCACAACGGACCGTATCGTCATGACTCAGTTGTTACCCCGACTCCTGACTCATACTTACCTCACTCAGTGAGTTTCCTTCCCCTGCATAAATATGATCTCTAGACCGGTTAGTGTTCATTCTTCCTTAGTATTACATCAGTTAAGTTACTAGGACCGCCAGAATCCCTGATACTGATGACCAATCGGTATTGGATTTCTAACAAACTTCTTATCTTGGGCCGTCTCTATTCTCCTTCGGCTGTAATAAGACGCGTGACTTGTGCCGGATTGTTTTTCGCTGTTCACATTGCTTGCCGCCTCTTGATGTCAATGAGGTGACTAGAGCGAGCAGACATGTCACAAGCTATCAGGTGTCATTCTCACCGTCTGACGTTTTTACAGGCTACCTTTCAATAAATATGAAATCCCGGTAGCTCCACGTTTAAGGTGTCCACTGTTCGAACCCAATTCTGGCTTTCTTGCCTAGAATGGCGTAGCGTATCCCAGTCCTTGTGTTTGGTTCGGGTTCGATCGCAGCTGTAAACCGCAAGACTGCAACCGAATGACTTATTACTTTCTTAACAGAACATTACCCATAAGGTTGCTGAAAACTCTTCGACATCCCACCACCGGTTTCTTCCTTCTTAAGCTTCATCAGGTAGGTGCCATCCTCGAGTTTCCCTCAATCCGGATTGGACGAAATTCGCGAAATACACCCAACTGAATTCTGTAATATTCCCCCGTTAAAACTGAACTAATGTGCAAATTGGTTCGAGAACACGCTGCAATCTCTCGGACATCGTACTAACTGAAAAGTGAAGCGGTCTTTGTGCAGCTCATTCAGTTGGAGAATATTCTAAACGGGAGATTCAGCTGGGATTCGTTGGTGCATCCCATTGGAACCAAATAGGTGTGCAATCGAATGTGTTTCATGACTCAATACTTTTTTTTCCATTGTTTGTGACCCTCAACAAATTGGCAGTGACATATGCTTCTCCTTCATGTGCTGATACAGGGGTCGAATATTTCCGAAAAGTCGGTATGTTCGCATCGGCTTACAGATCTAAGCTTTGGAGGGTTCGTTTGATTTTGTAAAGTAGCAAGGTCCACGGTAGTCCAAGAACTATTGTTGCTTCGATGATTATTGATGATACCGAAGTCCATCCATCATTACTGCCTGGCCAACATGATCAGAACTGGCAGTTTCTAGGTACTGGTGTCAACGTAGCAACTGAACTAGCTGAAGAAACCGTCACTAGAATGAATAATGAGGGCGACGAAACACTTGAAAATTACGCAACCAATCCACGTAACATGTTGGGAAGCAGCGGCCGATTTTTTGAGTACATTTCGTTTTGTTTTATGTCTGGTGGAGGCAGCCTGAGGGCAGGCTCACAAATAAAAGCGGCCAATAGTCCTTCCGTTAAATGAAATGGATGACTTTGATATTCTGCACACGTCAACCGTCCACGGACTTCCAGCCCTTTGGTCGCGGCTAACTAAAGAATCCATATGATTGACAAATAAGTCCCTGCAATGACACTGCACCAGAGTAAGAGTACACAGAAATCGCAATCACACTGAGTTTTTATGGTGAATTGGTGTAGCTTATTTTAGCCCTGTCGTGTCACCTAATTTGGCCTCTATGTTCCATCTCCCGTTATTGGGGAAGATGGTTAGTTATCAAACCACTTTATGCTGCCTGTATGCTAAGGAGATTTTTTCTGTTTGCTCCGATTTTGTTACCATCATGTATTGGAATAGGCCAACTCCTGACTCATAGGCCATATAACTTAACATGCCATCTTAAAGCGGACTGGAGAGATGCCGTCATGTCCAAGAGGTTTCAGCCATACAAGTTCTTCCATACTTATCGGGATTCAGTTAGCGAGCGCAGACAATATCCGCCATATGTCCTGCTTTTGATTTTCTGGCCAGTTTTCCGTCTACCATCATCAGGCAGTCGGTGATTTCGCCAGAGGTGTTTGAACTTTGTTAACGTGTAGCTAAAATTCGCGGGGCCGACCCTGTCTTTCTCGAAACTATCCGGTTGGATTTCCAGCCCCTGACCCTGTAATTATGTGGTCTTTCTTGAGGATCCGTGGTCATTCAACAGGAGGCAGATGGTTCTGGCTTTGCAAGCAGCTGTTCAGAACGGAGCATGCCTCGTTACCTTGGTTCCTGGCTTCCGTTCTCCGTGAATTTTGATGCTCACGTTTACCTACCTACTTTTTGATGATCTGTTCTACATTGTTTTTGGGTGAATAGTCGCTTGACAGTTCTTGCATAGTCAATACTTTGGTTGAACTGGTATTGTAACAGAGCACCCTGTTGTTTGCGAACCACCTTTTGATATCTTCGAAAGGCCGTTCCTGCTTCGAAGACTATCTCCTAGGCAGCATGTGAAAACGAAGTCTTCACTTTCATTTTGTTATGTGTTTATCTACCTACATGAGATAACTACTTGCTACAGTCCGTCAACTCGGTCAAAACTACGTTGAATAAGCTGCTCTGTCAACAGTTGAAGGGTGTGCCCAATCAAGTCCGACGTCCACTTCGGCGGTTTTACTCACTTAGTGACATTCAGTGTGCTCCTGTGCACCAGTTGTTGGTTGAACTCAATCGCTCAAGCGTTAACGATTAATCTGCTCGCTTTTGGGTAGGCCTAGGCTACTGGGTCGCAAGCATTTCATCAGCCGAGATGACATCACTGGTGCGTTGTTGTGTAATGGGGCGTAGCGTTGCATCAGCGGCTGCGTGCAACCACACCCCACTTCACATTGACGCACTGATGCTGTCACCCTGGTGCTGGTGAAACCCAGCCCGACTAACAGACTAACGATCAACTACCTTGTTTTCACTGCTAATCGCGATCACGAAGTCACTTGTGCTCTATTTCTTACGTTTTTTCCCGACAAATTGACCCAGCAAAAACTGTTCACTAATCACTCATCCACGGCCCCGAGTAATCAAGGGTTGAGATCAGCCTACTTCTGCGAACGAGTTAGTCATTACTTTCACTTTGAAACGACGGTTTCTGGTTGGATTTAGTAAGTTGAGTTCTGGTGATAACTGGAGTAGTACTTTTCTAGTATTCTTATGAATAGAGGAAAAAGGAATTTATGGCTGGAAAACTGACCTCGGTACGGTAGCTTAGCTATGAAACAATGTATGGGGAAAGTAAAAGTCAACAGTGTGTGAATGGTGCACAACAATTTTAACGTTGACCGGATTCTTGTAACGTTGAAAGGTGCGAAAGTTTGGAAAACTCGAAAATGCAAAGAATATCGGCGGACGGACATTCCTTGCGGAAAATGGAGAGAACAAGTGTTCTGCTCAACAGCGGAGGAATGAAACTTAATGAGGATGACTAGAGGATCATAGGCGTGTTGGGCGACTGAACGGCTGTGAAATAAGCAAGGAAAGGACAAGGTCAACAGGGCATTTGCAGGCCTTAACAGTAATAGTCAGGTCGTTCGCACAAGGGAGAAAGGTACACGCCCAGACGATGAGAGGCTTTGAGATCGTTTGTCAAGAATGATTTGTCAGTGAAAACACCGTCTAGAAGTGGGTGACTTATAGATGGAGCGTTTTGCCACATATCATAACAGTGGGGCGAATGTGAGACTTGCACAACCTTTACTGTGGCTAGCATACTGTCTCCTACCCAAAGTGACATACGCCTACTGCTGGCTAACTCCTTCCAGGAAATAACTACATTAATACACTTCACAGGTACCATAGCCTGGTGCATTCGTTTGACAGCAGGTCGGTCTAAGTGGGATGTACGCTGATATGGTCTCAGACATTTCAAACTGCCCCGTTCTTCCCAAAGAAACTCCCACGTGCACAAACATGTGAAATTCCATTTTACGGTTCAGGCTGAATCAATACCTCAGCGACAACTATTCTCGGTCACATGTAAATTGTTGTTTATCATAAAGAAGCACAATACTTGGAACCGGAAACTTTTTCGGTCTATTGTTTCCGAAGTCCCTCAATAATGGTCACCCACTTCGTAAGAGTCCCCTTCTACAGTCTTGTTAATATACCTATAAATATCCAAAATGAGCTGATCTGTTTAGCCCATGCTACGCCATGGGAATGTCAGATGAGGTTTACAGAAACGGTTATTAATCTTCAGACTTACGAGTCAGGACTATCTTGTACCCAATCACTGTATGCCGTTTTTCTACGGTTGTAGCCGAAATTCCTTCACAATCGTGTCCAAGGTGATGGGGCAGATAATGTAGTTGCTTCAGGCCACATCAGTCCATCAGAAGAAAACGAATTCCGCTCACCTTCGCATTCTCCGACTAACTCCTCGGATTCACAGTCCCGTGGATGGCCTGTGAAGAGGAAGTCGAGCGGAATCCGAGTAAGTGTGTACTGAACAACTCAAGAGTTATTGCGGTTGTGTCTACCTCGACTCATTATTTTCCTAATCAACGTCTCCAGAATTTTCCCCATCTATTTGAGAAATCTTATGGTAACAGCCTTAGTGGAAAGATGAATCATTTGTGAGGTTAAAACAGTGCTTTGGTATGATAGGTTGCGCCGTTTTCCCGGCAAAAATGCTATGTGGCCATATTTTCTGATAGACCAAGGCCTGGTCGATAAGACGGATGTACGGTCATCCGTTCTCGGCTCTTCAGCTTATGGACATTCCATTCATAGTCAGCTGATAGAGGATGGAGTATACGGGACCTTTCGTGGGTGACAAGCCCAAAAGAAAATGTTGGGAATGTGAGGAGATTTGAGAATTTCTAATTGAGGTCTCACTCCCTAAGTGGAGCCGATTCATGTTTTTGGAAAAACCGTAAGCATTGTACAACTGTTTCATCCTTTGAACGTGTAACCATAGAGCGCCATCCGGCTGTATTTAGCAGACCCACGGTGATGCATAAATCATTACTTATTGTAACTTCTACTGACAGCACACGTCATTCCTGAGCCAGAGTTTCCCTACTGTTGTGAATTTTTACCGTAGATCGTAGCTGATTCAACGACACTATAAGGTTGTTAGTCGCTAGGCGGCTTGTGTTGTTCAAGCCCCTCTATGTTACGACGCTAAAGGTTAACGTAAAAACAAACCATAGAGTAGTGGCTGCTCGAACAGTTAACAGTGGTGTGTGAAATTGTTGGATTCCTAGTCATATGTATTGTTCCTGCACGGGTTCGAATCGGTGCAGATCACTTTCACGTGAATAACACTCCGTTTTGTTCTTTGTTAATTAGGTAAATCCTCTCAGTATGGATTTTTTTTTCGTAGCTCGTCGTTTACCAGTCGTTTTCCTATCAGTAGTCTTCGTGCACAGCCTTCCTGTTGGATCTCATGGTTACCACATGCTATGATAGTTATTATCTTATACTTTCATTATTTGTCTGCATCATTTTATTGTGAGGTTATCTGACACCTATAGTGTCACCACATGAAATTCAAGTTTGCTTTTAATGACGACGCCTTCCGTAATGAAGCCAAATGCTTTACTTTACAGACTGCTTTCCTAGCCTCGTGAATCCAGTTAATTTGGTTGTTTTGCTTTTCCAGCCCTTCCTTCCATTGGATCAACTCCTAAGCAGTACCAACTGTGCTTCCCATGATCCTATATCCCCCTCCAGTGTGAGCAGCCCAAGCTCAACTCGGACTTTTAATGTGGAATTCGCAAGTAATTCGACCACCAACCTGAACGATCCGACCACCGCTTTACAGATATCTGGGTTGCGCAACGCTCTGCATAACCAACAGCGCCGGGTAGAACATCTCTCTGAACTTTTACACGAAAGCGAGGCTACCGTAGGCCGTTTGGAAGAACAAGCGAAGGTAGGTTTGTACTTTTATTTGTGCACTACTCATCTTCATTTCCACTGTAATGAATACAGCAAAGACGCATAGAAACATGCACAAGCGATCTCTACCGTATCCACTTCATACACATCTGTGTGAAAGCTCAACCCAAACAGAAATGTCAGTCAAACAGGCTGAGCGTTGGACAGACATACACACCTGTATCGATGGCTTCTCCCCATTCAACTGCCACATGGCAACCCAGTTGTTATCAATAAACTTGTTCTCCGATTAGTACTCCCCTGTTGTAGTGCACCAAGGAAAGAGAGGGCAATATGCAGCATTCAAAATCAGGCCGTGCAAAGCTGTCACAAAAATATTAATGTTTCTACTCGAAACCTCCAGCTGTCCTCACTGAATATGTCATCTGACGCGAATCGCACATACTACATTACATTGCAGTCGTATGATTTCGACCTTTGGCCAAGCATTTCGGTTGTCGCTTTCGTTTCAAAGTAAAGCTTGTATTTCTTGGTGTCCCGAATAGCCGCTTGCCCGTTTCGAGGTAGTTTTTCAAGGCATATCTGTGGAAACCTCTGAAACCTTCAGAATGAGGAGCCTGAGTTTGTTGGTCGGTTTTCGTATCTTGGCAGCTACATAAGCAATGATTAATGCGCGCAGTGGATATTAAAGGCACGGGCGGCGTTCGCGCATCAAGCAATCGCATTCAATACATAGCTGTCCGGAGACAAATTGTGGAACAACTTGACGTCTTTGAACTCATACCACAGTCTGCAATAGGCAGCTGCCCTACAGCCATTCCATATTCGGTAGACGAAACTGTAGCAGGTTGGGTAATTGTTTTGTTAGACAGTTTAGAACTGGCAAACTGAACTGTGTTGTGCATAATGAAGACGACCGGCCCCCATGATGGGACAACGCACGTAATGGCTAGTGTTACTGATAAGCGTAATCCAGTCTTGTTGCGCTCCTACATCCAAACTTTCATCTTTGATGCAAACTTTTACCCATTCGCACCTGCTCAACTAAGGGTTCAATGTCAATCAATTGGTCGAAAATGAAAATGAAAATCGTTCAGCTTTAACACCCATCCCGTGCTTAGCTGCCACGCCACCAGAAAGGATCACCATGGCTGAGATACTGCCAGGTTACGCAAGCCTAGACGTGAGCAGTCAAGATCCTGAGGTTGAGTTTGAAGCACGGACCTCCTAGTCAGTAAGTTTGCGCCTTGACCACCAAGCTATCTCGGTTGGACCACTCTCAATGCGTGTCCGTCTCCTTCCTACTCTTCCTGTCATGGGTGAACGAAACCGAAACATCTGAGACCACTCCTTATACACGATTTACGGCCGATTTCCTGAACTCAGACATTGCATTGCATTCCTTCATCACAGGAATACCTACCATCCTCATGTGACGGAACGTGGTGTTTATTGTTTAGTCATGGGTGGTTGTGGGGTTTGTAGAATGCATGCTCACATCACTCTCGTTTGAACAGTGGTCATCCTGTCCTGGCGCAATCATTCTTTAGTGTTGTTTTTTAGAGACTCGATATGCATTCGCGAATTTTTGTTTCTTTTTTGTGGCGCTAACTTCTGGTCTTCTGCTAGCCAATGTAGAAAACAGTTGTAGGAAGTCAATACGAGGAGCGATCGCATGAAAATGAACTCTGTAATCCATTGAAGGCCTCTTGTTAAAATTGCACACCACATGACACTGCCTGCCATGCAAATCATTGAGTGGAATTATGGTTTCATGAAGGCAGACCATGAACTTTAGTTAAAATCGACTTGCAAAATCATGTTCCGTTTCCAATCAGAAAATTTACTGTGAGTGATTGGAAGCACTTTCAGCTAACATTCAAGTCTCAGAAATTTGCCTTGACATTAGGAAACTAAAGAGAAAAACCCGCTCAACGACATGTACGATCAGTTCAATAAAAAAACAAGACTGAATACGCACAAATTCTCCAAAAGGTCAGCTGTGCAATGAAGAGCCCAGAGAAGCCTGCTGGGTGGAAATTGTTTGGGGATAACGGAACTTGACATCGTGGCTTGAAATTAATATAATTTGTGATCTATTCTCCGGTAAAATAACCACTGGCCTACAAGCACAAGAAAGCCTTTGCTTTGGATGTGTGGGAAGATGTGCCAAGAACAGCGTGACTAAAATTCTCAAGACGAAATCAGCTGTTTCCTTACTCTTTGAACACCGATGTTTTGCTGTTGGTGATGATGCTGATTGATGTTCCATAATGCTTTTCAAATGGTGGATATACTGTGATACTTTTCAGCACTCGTAAAACCCACAGTATCCGAAGTTTTCAAGAATCGACAGCTTTTGCGGGAGTTAGAATCAGACATCCTGTTACATGAAAAATTCCCACGGCTGTTAGCGGAATTTCCTATCAATAGAAGTCCATGCTTACTCTGTAAGGAGTATATTTATTCATCGAATGTTGTATTCATCGGTGACTCCTTAATTTTCTTGGTGTTATTCTATATTTCCCTTGAATTATCTTGCACAGATGAATTCCCAGACGTTTTCAGTATAGGCCTACTTAGTATATCATCGAACCGTAAATGCGTTATATCTGTCACCTGTCATCGCATGTTCTGAATCATCATCCGAGACCGATTGACCCAAGTATGCAGTTCTCTCGGACCAACGGACACACCGAACATTTCCTAAGTACCGTCTTTTATGGTTAGACTCCGCTGGTATCAGATGACTCTTCCCACGGGCTTATCTGCTGATGCCAGATAGCCGGTAACTCAACTACCGCGTGCAGCGTGGCCGCTACATTCAATTTACGCGCCACATGCACTGTTCAATCCATCATATAGACCGTAGTAACCCAGTTGTGTAGCTGCTTCCGACAGGCATGTGATTCGAATCACTCATGTTCAGGTCAACACCCACGCAGGAGCGTCATGCTATCAATCCACCGTTGACGTATTGTGTGGTATGTGGAAAGTGTTCGCATTCCATTCGTCTGCCTCGAAAAATATAAAGTTGGCACTCTGATTTGGAAAAAGTACATTTTTAGTTCAGCGGGTATGGATACCACAAGATAACCGATAGATAAGTTGATCATATGGCTCGCTCAAATGGTGCTTGTAGATGTTTTTATATCCATGGGACTGGGGGTTGTTTTGAGGATGCAAACTTGAGAGTAAACCACCATGGCTTATAAAATACAAATACATGAAGTTGATGGCTTACCTTTAGTTTGTGTACTGGCCATGTGTGGGCCATAGCGCTCAAAGTAAACGAATGTTGTCCTTCAAAGCCCTAACTTAGAGTTTCTTAAGCTCACTCTTTGTAACTAGTTAAACAGTCCAAAATACACAGCGCTGTTCTTTTTTTCACCAAATTATCAGCAATGCTGCGTGGTATTTTAACCGAGTTTTCTATCGTATCGTCGTATTTGCCAGATGAGACAGGATTCAAGACGACCGTCCGCAAACTTGTGTTTATTACAATGAGAATATCCAATAGACACAGCGTTGCGTTGCTATTTCGTCGTTTGTCCTCCGCTGGTTATGTAAAATCCTATCCATAGCGACCAACTCTTTATAATAAACTAAAAAACTAAAAACTGTTCAGCTGTAACACCCTTTCGGTGCCTAGCTGCCGTGCCACCCGAGGGAAGCACGAGGGCTGGGATACTGCCAGGTTGCCCAAGCCTAGACAGGGGAAGTCGAGAGGCAGAGGTCGGGTTCGAACCACGGACCTTTCGGTCAGTAAATTCGCGCTCTAACCACTTGAGCTATCTTCATAATGGTCGCCACTTGTCACTTTTCACAAGTTCCATTGATACCTTTATATAGAAACAGCGAACACAAGTTTGTATCCATGTCAGGTTTCTGTACTGTCGAGTTACACTGTTCTGCCTCGTGCAATAAGAGGGAGCATTTAATTTTTGGAATGTCATGCATTCTCACTCATGGACAGGCTTTAGCATCGTCAATAGCGCGTACTCTGCTGGAGCTATTTATTCTTTTGGACCAGTTACCTTAGTGACCATCGCAGAGGGGCTTTGCTCTATTTGTCTCTCTCCTACGGTAACACACAACCCAGCACAAACACTCAAGCATCTAAACGTTATCACTGAAGTATGCATCGTATAAATGCCATTGAATGACTCACTGGCTCTATGTTTTACTTTGCGCATCAGGTTTTGAAAGACGAAATACGTCGCCTAGAGAAACTGGTCCACCTTGGTTCACAATTCCCACTTTCAAGTCAGACACCACAGCCAACCGCTTCATCGATGAAGGATACTGACCATGGCGAGGTTTCACAGCCGACCATTTCCGGGGATGCCATCGTACGAACCGAGTACCTGAAGAACGTTATTTTAAAGGTAGTTAGTTTACCGAGTGATTCATCTGAAAGGGCACAACTAGCTACTGTCTTATCCACCATGCTAATGTTGACTCCAGCAGAGACCCAGCTCCTACAGCAACATCAGCAGCAGTCTACAGAAACCAATTCCGGTGCATCTTGGTCCAGTTACTTACTGGGCTGGGAACGATAATTGTATGTCATACATGCTCTTTCTACTATGAATTTCCAGATACGAAAACCACAGTTTCTCTGATTGATAACCTCTGTCCTGTTTACGGAATCCGGAATGAATGCATACTTTTGTTTATTGGACCAGTTTCCCTTCAGTGTTGTCTTTCATCCCTCACTTCCAGTTTTTCATCAGTTATCCTCTGTCTGTTTTATTCCCACCGGCTGTTGCCTTTGCCTTGTATCAGTTGCTCGTACCGTTTCGAAGCTGTTCTGTCAACGCGTGTTCTCCCTTCCGTTGGTGACCACTATTGGATCGGAAGTTCGCTCACTGCTCTACTCTGTTGGAAGAGTTTTCAAATATCTTAACAACCACTGATAAATCGTGTGGTGGCAAACCTTCACTGATTTTCTGGATTGTTGCAGTCATCCTCAGCGCGGTATACTGCCAGGATGTATGTGCACTAGGAACTGTATTTATAAACCTCCTGTAGAGTGGAAGATACGGCAATTTCCGGTTAAGTAGCCATTAAAATCGTAACTTCTCAATTGTTATGAACGGCATATTGGAAAAAAACAGCTGTAAGACAACGTTTTGTTTATCAATTTGATCAATCAACCGCCCTCCGTTTTACCAGCTTTTGTCAGGCTGTTATGCAGGTCGGTTGAGGCGTTTCTCTGGGTGCTCTGCGTCCAGACCTGCTGAGCGTTATTCATACGTCAACTGGTATTATTTGTGCACTTTCTCATGATGCCTCGAGAAGGCTAATGTGAACGCAAACACAGTTTTATCGTATTCGAATCACCGCGAATTTTCATTCATTTATGGTGAGTGATCGGTCTTACTCACAAAATGATGAATTTCGTTTCCGTTCCGATAGCGACCCCTTTTCAGTAGGATCATGTAAGTAGAAAGTAATTATGGTGAATTAACCGCCACACGATTTGAGTGACACACACTAGAGCCCGGGATTCAATTCACTGCAAAAGCCTTCCTCCATGTACGATCGACGAACGGAAGTGGATGCATTCCAAATTGCATTTGCAAACAGCCAGGTGCTGTTGGGTGGTTGGTCCTCTTTTAAACGTAGTGCGGGAACCACCAGCGAACGCATCATTATTCATTTACAAGGACGTTGTAGATGTGCGTTAATATCTAGGTTTGGAATATCGTAATTCTTCAACCAAAAGTGAGGTGGTATTCGGTAAGCGTCATGACACGTCATAGCGAGATGGCTCAATTGGTTAGAACGCGAATTTACTGACCGAAAGGTCCGTGATTCGAACCCTGCCTCTGGCTCTCGACTTCCCCTGTCTAGGCTTGGGCAACCTGGCAGTATCTTAGCCCTCGTGCTTCTTTCGGGCGGCATGGCAGTTAGGCACCGAAAGGGTGCTACGGCTGAACGATAGCATCTTACACGGGCGCTAACGATTGATTGCTTATATTTAAACCACAGGACGCCTAAACCTGATCCACTGAAGTGACACAAATCCGCCCATCGATTAAAGGGTAATTTACGATGCGATCACGACGTTTACTCCGGCTCGGGGAACTGATGAGGTTACCAACGTTGCATGCGGGCTGTCAACCACTGGTTTGTGCCTTCTTATGAGGGTGTAGACCAGTAGCTAGCCTTACACCCCACATGATCGTGACCTTTTCACGCCAGACGTTTGGTCCCAGTTCACAGATTCATGCAACTCAAAGCGAAAACATCAGGAAACTGTAGGGCAATTAAAAAAACCTTAAACGATAGTGTCCATAGGAAACCGATTTTGTCCGGACAATAGATGGATGTCCGTATTTTTTCGGTTTGAATTACAAGCGAAATTTGGTTGGCTGCGTAGCGTACGGAGCCAAAAACATCATGGAAAACAACCGGCTACATTTTGCGGGGCCAACGTCGTCTGGGTTTGTAATCGCCTTTAGTTGGTGCGGTATTATTCATGTCTCATCCAGGACTGTCACATGTAATGTAACTAGGTATGCTTGGCGAGGCCAGTGTTAATGTCGATTACGCAGTTACATATTGGAGAAGCGCACAGTTTGTTGGCCGTTGATTCGTTCGCTTCAGTGGCACAGCAGATGACATGGTTCATCTAACACCGATGCACTGATAGCGCTGCCTCGGTGGTTGGCGGAAGGTTTATGGCCAAACTGTCCCATTTAAACGAACAAATCAGCAGTCACATTTGAAAGCTACAGTCCGAGTATCGTTGAATTCCGTATGACCAACTCAGCGGAACAACTCAGTACCGGTGTCCACCTCACCTTCATTAGGGTACACTAAGGCGGGTTTGATGTTTACTGTTCCCCAAAAAACACATGGGCTGCCGCATATTTCCACAGGGGGTTGAACATGTAGTTGATCGTTTTTGCTTGGTTTGGCGCGCGCGTCGAACTTTGTCAGGAGTCTGAATGCTGGTATGTCAGGAGTTTTGCGAACAGTTTACAACCTTCATGGTCTTGGAGTTAACGAAGCCATGGGCTCGGAACACCAGGCGAGCGAACCCACCCATATCTTTTTGGTAAGTGTCAGTCAGGAAGAGACGCATAGCTGATTGCCTTTTCGGTATTCACTACTTAAGCTCCGTATTTATGATCGTTCAACTTAACGTGCTGCTTCACCGAAGGCCCTTCACGAACTTCACTCCAGACGGTCTATACTTCTACATTACAGCGCCTAAAGCCTATCAAATTGTGCTCATCAGTTGTTTCGATCGATCGTAGCAATCCAAGTTTTTACGTGGTGTACTGCGCAGCTTGACTTTTCTGTTCGAGATGGTGGTGTAACGAGACGGCAGACACGGCATGAAGTAAAGTCTATTCACGTGGACTGCCGGGTGTTTAGATCATCCGAATAATGGCTAAACCAGTAACAAGGGGGGCATTTATATTTACTAGTTCCGTTGCTGTGTTGACACCACAGAAATTGAGTACAAAAATCGAAATCCATCATATTGAACTTTAATTTCTCACGGCCTTGTACTCCCAAGCTGTCTTGACTGAGCACTCGTCACTGTGGAAGTTTTATAGGCGGTGCACTCTATCCTGATGGGCAAACTTTGGCAGCAGTTAGAACACTTGCACACCATATGGATGAACCGGCCGTATTTTGTTCGATACCGTTTCACTTTGGTATCTAGAAGCGGTGTGTCCCTAAATTGTAACAACATTCAGGCTACACGTCGAACAAGCTTTATTTAACACCTAGAATACCAAAAATTTTCGCACCACAGTGGCTTTGATTGCAATCTCAATAGTTCCGAAACCAAAAAAGAACTAAACTACAGTTTGTAAGAACTTCTTAATTTAAAGTATTATGGCGAACATGAGCCAGAGAGATAAACGATGTAGCTTGAAATACGGTGATACGGATCTGGAGCAAATAAGCTTGCTAACGCCATGGCGGCCGAACCTCCGGGGTCAGCTGGTTGTAATTCGAGAAGCGTAGATTGTACGTCGTAGAAGGAGGGTCGTAATCTGATGACCTACACGAGGAAAACTTGGATGTAACGAAAAAATGCATATGAAGAAAGCATACAACCAGCGTGAAATAGTCCTAGAATACCTTACCGCAAGCCGTCAAATAAAAGGAACAACCTGCAACCCACTTTCGTGTGTTTTCTTATGACGAGCGGTCTATGTGCACTTGTGGAGAGTCGCGCACACGTTATGCGCATAGTGAACCTTTTACGCCTCGCTCAACGTAAGTTGAATGTAACGTGCTAGGCATGATGATTTCGCATTAAGTTTTCAGATGCAAAAATAAATAATCAGACACTGTACAACTCATTCATACACATACCAGTGGACTAATGATCGATATTGATTTTCCAGTAGGTAGTGGAGGGCGAATTGACTGTAAACGTGCTGACATTGAATTGGTCCTATGCAGGCGTAAACTACCTAGCCGACTAGGAATTTACCACAATTCACATAAAAGCGAATACTGAGATCAAGATGATCACAGTAAAAACACTGAACAGGTACAGATAAATTCGGTGGGCGAAAGTGAGGTACGCAAGTACATCGCTTGTCTGTCATCTCTGCTTCGTTGTAGCAAGTTCGAGTTGTACTTCCTGGATCGTCGGGTGCTTTTCATGAAAACCTAGCTAGAAATGTGTCGTTTCCCGAACCGAAATCGGAGCATCACATATAGAGGGTGACTTCGGTTCAGGGACCTCTCCTTCAGCTGGACATATCCTAGACCCTGTACCATATTGAATAGGAGAATGACGATGAGCTGACTTCGAAGGAACTTCTTGCAGCACGTACCTTCAGCTTGAACCATTCGACCCCAGCTTGAAGAAGTCAGATAAAATCCCGTATGTTGTAATGTAGTCGGACACTACATACTTACTCCCAAAATGACGCAAACTTCGGGTTGACTTCAGTCAAACGGAACTGGAGTCGTCTAATCGAGCAAGTTTCGCCTGGGGACACAGATGAATTTTTTAGATTTCATAAACTGTCAGTTCGGTAAATTGTTTTACTTTAAGGTGAGCAACATCCTCGTAAGGCTGAGCCGGCTTCATGTGAGTCCCGGGTCGCTTCCGTCGACAACTGATCGGTGGTGTCAGCAGGCTTTGGTTCCGTCGATAGAGCTAAACGATAAGTTAAACCAGGCGACCAACATTGGCCATCACGTTAATACCTACATTTTCAGCTGCCTACAGCACCATCCTGAACAAGGCGAGGGAACAGAGGATTCTCCGTTCGTTTGCTGTCTGCATCTTGCAGCACTTGCCCGTGATAAAACAAACTCAGGTCAAAGGATATTTTGGTAGTGTCGCATGGCATACTTTTACGGAAGAGTAGCACAGTGCCCATCGTAAAATGTGTACGGCATGGAAACCGTTCAAATAAATCAGAAAAACATGTCTCGGGGCCCATCGGATTTCATTCATTCCCTGTGCATGTGCTTAGCAAAAGTGGCACCTACTGAGCAGCTGTCAAACCCTATAAATTGAAAAACAACGTATATCCCCCCTCATGTTGGTGATGGTAATCGCTGATCATGGTATACAAATAATACGGACCTTTATTCATTATCGATGTAGTAGTTAAGTTCGGCGTGAGCTCTCTTCGAGTCGAACTTCAAATAATATTCCAGGGGGTTACCATATAAGCGGGAACGAACAAGTAGCCTACTCATAAGCTTGCTGAAACGCCTTCGAGAGCCCACGACCAGCTTCACCCTTCTTGGGGTTGATCAGGTAGGCGCCGAGTTTCCATCAACCTTATGTCCTACTTGAACCCAAAGTGGACCTGTTTGGAAAAATACTCCCATTTGCACACGAACTTGGTTTTGACAGCAGGCAAGTGAATCCAGCTTATTCGTTTATGATGGTCCGCCGCAACCGAGTCACCAGGTCGTCTCATAATTCAGTCAGTAGGATATTTGAGATGTCACAGTTGGTTTTTGTCGAGATTTTATCAATTTATGTTCGAGTTGACGGGCATTGTGGGATTTCGCCTACCTGATTAGCCCCAAGACGGACAAAGCCCGTCTTGTGACTTCGAGGAGTTTTCAGTAACTTTGTGAGTAGTGTGTGACTTTTAGACAAACAAGCATTGCGGTTCACGAATATCGTACCAACTGAAACATGAGATGGCCTGATGTAGCACATTCAGTTGAAGCGGACCATCATAAACGAGAGAATCAGCTGGATTCCGTTGAGTCTCCTGTCAAAACCAAATTCGCTCGGAGCAGGCTATAAACGTTCACGAAATTAGGCAGCAGGGGAAAATTGGGTAAGACAGGAACAGTATGGCGGAAGCAGTGATAACTTTAACGGACGGGGATTTGCATGGTCTGTCATGGACGTAGTTAGAAAAAAGCTACTCAAAAGAATCAGAATCATGGCTGATCATCGGTCGTACAGTTTAGATGTTAGTTGGATGAAGAAGGAAAAAAAACCATGAAGGTCCTATTAGCATAGCAAGTTCCATAGTAGCAAAAACAAAATCTTCAAATATTGTTCACCAGACTAGCGAAATACACTCATTCGCAAACAAATTTAGGCTTGCGTGAGACTCACCTGGAACCCAGCTGAATCTCCCGTTTGTGATGTTTTCAGGCAACTGAATGTGCTGCACCAGGCCGCCTCATGTTACGGGGATTTGCATGGTCTGTCATGGACGTAGTTAGAAAAAAGCTACTCAAAAGAATCAGAATCATGGCTGATCATCGGTCGTACAGTTTAGATGTTAGTTGGATGAAGAAGGAAAAAAAACCATGAAGGTCCTATTAGCATAGCAAGTTCCATAGTAGCAAAAACAAAATCTTCAAATATTGTTCACCAGACTAGCGAAATACACTCATTTGCAAGCAAATTTGGTTTTGACAGAAGACTCACCCGGAACCCAGCTGAATCGAACGTAGTTTACGACCAATTCGAGAACCATTCGAAGTAGTGTGTTTTCATTCGAGCTTCGTCGACAATGATTTGCTCGATGCGCTTATTAATGATTTCAGAATGCCGTAAACTGTGTGAAGGTGGCATTTTGGATGGCTGGTTTTGAAAACTGAACAAACAATAAAAAATACTACCGATTCGTCTAACACTTTCAGATGCCGTTTTTCGGTGTAGTTTAAGTCACATGTATCAATCAAATTCACTCCCGCACGAATGTCCAAAGGTCGCTCCAATCTCTAATTTTGTCCACGGTCAATTTAAAGACAGAAAAAGAAAACATTACGAGGTCTGTTGCACATAAGCACTGACCGGCTCCCTACTGATGTCTCTTACAGTTTCTCTCTGTTTGATACTGATGAGGCGAATTGGCTGCCCTATGAAATGACTTCATAGCAGATGAGACAGTTGAGAAGCCCTCTCAGTTCTTGTCCAATCGTTCACCTATGGAGTCGGACACAAACAATGGTCTTTTCCACACTGGCGTCCTATGAATGAGATTTTCCTCAGTAACCAGAGATATTTTATGTTATGTTGCACAAAACGAAGACGTTCCCGCTTAAAGTCATAGATAATACACTCGGTTCCTCAGTCCGCTTTCTAAATTTGAACAAATCTGCATTTCAGTCTACCAACTTTTACATTATTTTAGCGACAACTTCCTGAAGTAATACTTACGTAGTCCACAGTCTGCTTTACCTTGAAATAAGCCATACTTTTCAGCAAGAGATAATGTTCTCTCCATCAATCAAAGTGCTTTGTGAAGCTCATGTACGTATTTGGATTCGGAGTGCCTCAAAAGCAAGAACGCTAACCTTCCATTTGTTTTTTCTGGGCATTTGGAGCATCGAAGATCTTCTGAAAGGAAAATTTCCGTTTTCATTAATTTTTTACTGAAGAGGTAACTACAGTGATCGAAGTCGCTCGCATTCAAACTATGCTTCGATCTGGTTGATTATTTGCAATGCAATCAGTTCGCTGTGGAATGTGTTGGGTTCAATGCAGTCTGAAAGTGAAAAAAGTCGTTCATTTACCATTCTCCGTTCGATGGAGTCTCCAGCTTAGTGTGCGGTACTTCAATTTTACACAGAGCAGT
Organism: Clonorchis sinensis; assembly: GCA_003604175.2. NCBI lineage: Eukaryota > Metazoa > Platyhelminthes > Trematoda > Opisthorchiida > Opisthorchiidae > Clonorchis > Clonorchis sinensis. The sequence goes on from CM030370.1 coordinate 42,285,832, forward strand.
ATTTCTAGTTTAGATGGACCCAAAGAAAATACCAGGCTGTGAAAGTGAAAGTGCTCGCACAGCATTCATCTAACTTCTTATGGCTGAGTAATTCATCGTGACCAGGGGTCCTTTGAACGCACCACTTCACCTTCGCTGTCGTCATTGCAATGATCGAAAGTGATATCTGTTCATTGCTGTGCGTTCCGTCAAATTTGGGTGATTTTTTCATACAAAAATGGACAATAATAAGATGCCAAAATAAAGTGATGCTGAACTGCAGGCTAGTCCTCAGAAAGTGTTGAAACGGTTCCCGTTATGGCTAAATACATGTTCCGAGATTAATCGGTGGAAAAGGCTAGAGTAGGGGAGTGCGAAGGGAAGTTAAATTACCAGGCCGACTTAGTAATTGCTTCGGTTTTCTCTTCAAAACATGAAAGTCCTGTTGGCTGGGCCACTGAAAGCAAAGTTGTTTGTCTGAGTACTTTTGGGCTGGTTATCATTATCTCCCTATTGACATAAGCGTAGTATGTTTTGTCAGTAAAATATGCAGCGATATACTGAATATCGTGTAAATTGAAAGTAACGTTTGCGCAGCACACTGAGTTAAGAATATAGACGAGAGACTCGGCTGAGTCTATCATTAGCACCAACTTAGTTTGCAACTGCCAACGTCAGTGGCTCTTCGAATCACCAACGACTGCATTGCGGGAAGTTCATCAACTGGAACAATTGGCAAAGGCCATACCCAGCCCTAATGTCTTGCTGGTGGACACTGCAACGGATGAACACACTCTTGCTAAAGTACACTTTCAAAGCGCCGCGCGAAGAATGCATCTTCACCAAAAGGAACAAAACTACAAGGCTCACGTATGCAACTGGCTAGTGGTTCAACGGTTAAACCCGTCCATGTACCTGATAATACGCAAATCATAGGTACTCGGCTTGGTAGTGACTGTACGTTACTTTCAGCACTTTAGGCATTCTCTAGACCGAAAACTAACCGAGGCTTCCCTGATTTTACCTGTCACACTCAACCGCGACTTTTGTCGGGGCACTAACCAGTGAAATAACAAACAAACGTACTATGGTCTTCTCCTTAAGTTCAGTGATTACGGAACCCCCACCAGTAGCAGCCTTCTGTTTCGCTGTGCTAGTTGCATAAATTTTCGCTTGGACTTTTGTAGGAGGATTGGCTAAATTCCCCTTTATTGAGATCTAATTGTGTGGTCATTTTGAACGGTGATCAAACGGACTTTTATGTTAGGAGGCTAGATGCTCCTCATAGGATGTAAGCATTCAAGCTCCAGGAAACCGTTGAAAAGGTTCTACACCAAACAACTTTCAGCTGCAAGTGTCGAAAGGTACACACCTTCCAGAAAGAATGCTCACGTATAAAAGTCCAATTTCAAGGAGGCGAGTTTATTGAGCCAATTACAAGGTGGCTAAGGTATCTTGCTGGTGTGAATTACATGGCTGATCGTCTTTGCTTGGATCTCGGTTTCATCACCTATTTTACATATTTTTTGAAAGACAAATAGAACTACTCTGTATCAAGCTCCATCCTGTATAGTACCACTGCCATTTATCAACTGTGGGTCACCAAAATTGTAACCGAGTCCATCCGAGGTAGCAAATACTGAGATAAAAAAAACAAGCAACCCAGTAAAATTATCCCACAGTGGATTGTCACCAGAACTAGTTTATCTGATATTGTGGACGATTAATCGTCACATTAGTAATGCGAATTGAGGATTTCTCTTGAAAGCCAAATTTTGGATCTCAAGGTCCTGACTATCATATAATTACTTCTTACCGCATGTGTTTCCCGAGATGAATCGATCGATAGCTGAAGAGCAACAGGTCATGGGAACGTCGTGGTCAAATTAAATACAACTCTTGCCAAACCATCAAGATACTGTTTGAGGAGGAATCAAGAGGGAATGTGGCTAGAAAAGCGAAGAGACGATTATGCAGCGGCACATGTTATCAGGTAAGTGGAGCGTCGAATTAGAAAAGAGTTGTCATTCATACCATGGGCTCTTCAGTTACATCACATTGCCACTCATTCATAAAACAGGACGATAAGGAAGGTCCCGTGTGTGAATTGACCCAAATGTGGAAGACAATGAACTGGACACAGACTCACACCGCTTTGGAACAGGAATGTGAGGGTGACACTCACATTAAATCCCGATTATTCATGTAGTTCGTAATCCTACATTCATGACCAATGTAAACAGGGAAGAATCTGCAAAGACTGAATTTATCATAGCCGCTGTGCGATGACATGAGAAGCAATTTTTACAATGACGGGCGGAAATCAGATGGGAGATTTGGACCTGAAGATATTGAATGATTAACTGTTCCCATGAATTCTTGGCACAGGACAGGATTTTCCAACACGAATGCACGTCAATACACACCACCTAACTCACAAAATCTTTGTTGTGGTGTATCAAGCTAATGGTGCATTTTACAAGTGATAAACTAGGAAAGTTGATGAAAAAAGATTGGGACTCTGCCATAAAATTCATGAAATATGTGCCAAAACGATGATTCCTTATAATCCCAGGCAAAGAAAACAAGATTCTACGAAAGCCTTTTTTCCAGCACGCTGACCAGAGCAACCTAAATGATGCTGATACTCGGTTGTTTCGATCAAACGACATACCAGCGCCTGACACAGAAGCTACCATTGCCCTAAATTCTCAAAACATGGTTCTAGATTCTACATGGGATATCGTTTCAACGTATTTGAGGGGTCTTACAACACATTGTTCAATTTTCTGGATGAATGGAGCTGGATTTTTGCGTGACTTTTCATTCACGTGCAAACTTTTTATTTGTATATTCACTCAATTAAACCACTTTCCCTAATGTGCAATCCATACGGGGAACGTTCGTCGTTGTGCACCACATATCAAATTCAACGGACCCCGATTGAATCAATTCCAACTTGTCCAGAAATTGAGCCCCAAAATTTACCCAGGCATTCCGAAAGTTATTACGTGGTTCAGTGTCATCAAACATTTTACGGTTAGGCATTAACGCCGATCTTTGCACAACTGAATGGTCGATCGTGCACAGTAAGATAGAATTCCATATGTGAATCGAAGCTTAGCCCCATCAAGACATCCTGAACAGGACCAGAAGGACAACTACAAAGAAATTAAGTATAGAATTACCTCACATTAGCTTCATAAACAATTTTTTCAACAATGTGATATATCCGATTCTAAACAGATACCCAAGAAGTCATGCAATAGAAAAAGCGCGAAATCTGACGAACGTACAAGCTCTCAAGAACCAGATAGTTTCTGCTCACCCATTTTCGGATATGTATGGTCCAAGAATGCAGCACCAGACGGGCGCATCATTAGACAGCTGTGTGACAATTCGAAGCAAAGGTTAAGCAAACCTGACTTAAATACAGCATCTCGAAGTGCAATCCGTATGACCCTTGTCTTTCTCTTATTATTTAAAATGTCTACTCCAGCTACTTCAATCAAAACAAGTACGCTATGTGATGGGTTGTGCTTATTTTCGATCTGATGCTCACCGACCGTCACAAACGGGAGCGTGAATTTTCGTGCTAACGTTTTGTACGTTTTTCTAGGCACACTAATGTGACAAAATGTTTAACTTTCTCCGTTCTCCACACCACTACTACTAGGGTCCCAAGGACTGTCCCAAGGTTAAAACTGCTTATTGTTTGGCTTGACAAAGACGCAGCATGTCTTGAGTCAAGAGACCGAGTGAAGCTGATGACCTGATTTCAGATAAAAATCCCATGGAAAAGTGCCTACATTCATATACACATCGACGACCGACATCTTATGTGAATTTTTTTGCCAAATGGCGTTTTTTGCGTCTAGGGCAGGACGGTTCAACTACAGAGTGAACGTGATGCCAAGTCAGTTTAACGACGACCGTGAGTAGTACAGCAGCTAGTGACAACACCATGTCTCATTCTTCTTCCATCCGCGCTAAAGCGAGTCAACTGAAAAATTCTTGGCTATTTTGATGCACTTCTGTGTCAATCTGCTATCATCAGTGGGTATTCGAAACCAGACAACCAACCAAATATATTGTTGACCTGTTGCATTACCCTATCAGTTCGAGCAGGAAACTGGAAAAGCATTGGAAGAGCGATTGGTCTGAAAATCTGAATGGCATCAGTCCAGGCTGTCATCAGTTTAAGGTAGGTGGGAGTTAGTGCACGATTTCAACAGCCCTTGAATTTCAAATGTACTGTAATTCCTGACTGGGGTGTGGCCAAAATGTGTATACTTCACCATGAACTGAGCAAGAAGAACCGATTTTCGACCGGAACTTTGTTAAACAGTGGAAAATTGTTTTTCTGAAGGCAAACAGCTTTCCATGTGAACTTTCTTCGATTTCCCGAAGCTGTCTAAGACTAGAAGACAGACGGTAGCGTTGAGCAATATCCAACTAAAAGGAAGGAATCGCTTGATGTATACAACATATACCGTGTTGAATATACCTAGTCGTTGGTGACAGATGAGGTCAATGGGCGAATCTCCAAGGCTCGGGTCGCGTTTTCAAATTTGAGACACCTAAGGCGTCAAAGTGGTGTGTCCCTGAATATCAAGGGACGTGTGTATCAAGCTACAGTTCGGGCTGTTTTGTTGTATGGCTGTGAGACTTGGCCTGTTCGAGCAGCGGAACTGAGACGTCTTCAGGTGTTCGACAATCGTTGTCTCAGAACCATAGCTCGTGTGGGATGGTGTCGGCGAATCCGTAACGAGGCAGTTAGAAAGCGAGTTTTGGGTTGTGCAACGGGTACTTCCATTGAAGAATGTGTCCAGCACCAGAAGCTGCGTTGGTTGGGACATGTGTTGCGCATGCCTAATCATCGTTTGCCGAAGAGAGTGCTATTTTCCGTGCCCAATTCAGAGTGGCGTAAGCAGAGAGGTGGCCAACCCTTGACCTGGCAGAAGGGTATGAAAGAAATTACGAAACGCTTGGGTGCTGTCGGTGCTACTCGCCTTCCAGGATGGGGACCGCGTGATCCCCAGTGCGCCTGGTTGGAGACGCTGCAAGATATGGCTGCCAACCGATGTCAGCGGCGATCTTGTTGTCAGTTTCTATCCAGATTGCCTGAATGAGTGTTTGGAAGTGTAGGCACCTCGGGATGATTGTAGCACTAAGTACCTTCCCCGTCACTCTTTATTCTTTTCTTCAAATAAATCATGGTTGTACGGCAGCGAAGCACCGGTTTTGAACACTGATGTCTTGCTGTCGATGATGATAAGTTATCTCTGACGTACTCTGAGACAAAACGGTGAGGATTGGCGTTGATGCTAATGTGGAAAGATTCGGAAGAAATCATGAGTTAATACATACGGACTTACTACATAAAACTTCATACTTTTTATTTTACTGCGGAATGCTCCACTTACTGATTTAGGTGATAGGAAACGACGGACGTTTGTGCTCAAGTATGGTGTCAGACCTGATTGCACCAGTCGCAAAAGTGTAGAATTTTCCAGTCATTGTACTGGTAAAATGAATAAAAAAAGTTAGGAACACAGAGGGAAAAGAGCTGAGCGCTGACGCCAACAGCGGACTGAAGATGTCTCCTCGAATGGTGACGAAACGTTTGCAAATCAATTGCCAAGCTCGGCGAGCAGATCAACAGCCACCTGATCAAATACCGATTTCATTATGAAAATCATTAGGTTGAATTGGGGTAAATGAAAAGTGGGTTTGAATAGTCCTCAACGGAACAACATTCACGGTTGCTCAGCCGGAGAATCGGTAGAGAGGAAGTCTTGGTTTTGACTCTCCTCTGTGGTCTATCTTTTTGACGGATGTGCCTCATGCTTCCTAACAGAAACCCATATTTTTAGTAGTAACAAAAAACTACTATATGGAATACTCAACCGTGCTTATCTTACTGTTGAAGTTCGACTTCACAACAACAAAAGCCAATAGGATAAGAAAAGACTGAAATAGCAAACAACACTTACATTCAACATAATCAAAGTCTACAGGCTGTGTGGGCTTCCAAGAAGCAATATGCGACTGACGTATCTCTTGCGTGTGAACTTGATACGAAGAGTACTACTGAGTACAACTCAGTCCAAGATCCAACACTATCAGTCAGGAAGATGATCCCATAAGCACAATTCACACAAAGATTGATAAGAGCGAAACTCGAGTCCAGTGCTTTGCTGTGGACTCACCAGAATAATTACGCCAGGACAGGAGGACTACTGTTCAAACGAAAGTGGTGTGACTATGAACAATACACATCGCGCAACCCTCCACAAAAAAATTAATACATACAGATGGACGGGTGATAAAAATAAGCTGACAGAAGAAGTGAACCACCAAAAGACACTGCAGGAGGTTCGACTACATTCCGTTCCAACAGTAACAGGACTATTACTTAAAACAACCGTGGCTAGAAACCACACCACTGAAAACGGGGATGGCAGTAATTAGAAAGGTGGATGAAGCTGTAATGCAGCAGTTCACAATTAGAAAAAACTTCCTCCACGGGGAAGTCCGAGGGTTCCACGGAATAGAAACTGCCCAGAGCAGTTGGTGGTAGAGTGATTGCTGATCCGATTCAAATGAAGTTTGGACCATTTGACACTTGTCCTCAGTCATTTGGAACTTTGCTTTTGTGATGCAGTAACAGCACTCGTGTCTGAGTTGCTTTGGAAAACTTTCCCGAAACAACACACGTGGAATCCTTTAGAGGTAAATATGACGAGTCTGTTGGCATATGGCAGAGTAGAACACTTAACAGATTCTTTGTTATTAGTACCGCAAGATTAGGTCTTTTTTCCCGAAAGGGGGCCAGGAATCGACACGGGATGTATACAGCTACAAATAGACCGGGTATTATTCGCATGGATATTAAGAAGACTATCCGCCACTACTAAGCTTGACAAGTAGATGCTTCTTCCCGGTTGCCCAGGCTGAATAATGGGATTTGTTTGACATACTACACTTTGAGCCTTTGACTCAAAATTTTGACCCACACGCAGTGGGAGGAAGTAGGGTTTTGGTCCAAAGCCCTGTCCTTAGACTCTGACTTAAAGATCTAACCAGCGAGATGACAGATAGGAGTTTCTTGGGGGACCCTGCATGAAGCTAGTGACTCCGACGCGCTTAGTTGTGGGAGGCTTGACTAGCAAGGATAAGGCATTACTCTCTGACTCCTAATGCGACTAGGCAGAGCAGGTGCCCTCAGAGCGGCACCACACACTAGTTTTGAAAGCACTTTAAGCGTGGAAGCACAAGTGTTTACCGTTTACGATCTGGTGGTCGGTTTTTGGGGCCGGTCTTTTCTAACCTGGCCTTCTTCGGGGAAGTTAGCATCGCTACATCCACAACTATGAACATGCTAGTCTCTGGAGCAAACATCCTACAGCCATCCAGATTACCACATATTGCTTCATATCGTATTGGTTCTCCGTACTTCTACGGCATAGTGTTGCGCATTGTACCATCATAACGCGGGATGGCAACCTGGACTAGAACCAGACCAGCCTTAGTATGTCCCAATGATCCCCATTTGAAAGTGAGCAATGTGAGGCGTGAAATAGGTTCCCAGCCGAAGATTCCGGTGCTGACTCTCAAAAAAGCGTGCAGACTAGTGTAAGCACTAGCGGTTTACGGACATTTTGCATTTTCGAATAGTGAAAACAGGCGTCTGCACCCTCGGCCTATTTGAACTGTGGACAATGTGGCCAATCGCACTGATGTCTCTGCTGCTGAGTAGCTACCGGTACAATTCATGTGACAGTTGTGCAAATTACTATCAATGAGTTGACCAAGTATGAGCAATGTGAGTAAGAAATGGCCTCTGAACGACTCAGTGAGATGTGCACTTGAGGAAACGACTACCGGATGACCCGACGGTGGTATACCTACAGGCTCAAACAGAATGAGTGTAATACACGAGTGAACAGTCCTGCGACGTCAGCCAAGCGATTGAGGTGCGTGGTACAAAGTATGGCCTTCAGAAACACCTGTTTTTTCTTGGCTCCTTCTGCTTGTCACGGCTCTCCCAGAACTAAAGCTCTGTGCGTAACAAAACATTTTCTTCAGGAGGCGCTACAAGACGGATGTGCCTGCCTACCTATTGTATTTTCGGTATACTCGCCTGCAATACAGTAAAGCGTTCCATGGGAGGCGGGAACTTAGAAGCCCATATGTACATTCCAGCTCAATGTTAAGCTGTAAGCCATAGAACGAAGGTACACCTAGACTTTACCATACACCGCACTAGTGGTAGCGAAAAATGAGAAAAATCTTCGTTCAACATATATCATATCGGTCAAGATATGCTCCTCATGGGTCCCGGGTATTACAAATTTGGACACCTCTGTCGGAACAGGACGAGGACGAAACAGTCAAAAACACTGTCGGTGACGCGAATGATGTGACCTCACGGTCTCACACGACAATGCTTTAAAGAGCCGAGAAGAAAGCGGGTGGGTGAAATAGAAGAGAAAGATGTGCTAGAGACCGACCTCGCTGGAGGACAACGTTGGCGAGAACAAGCTGGTATGCAGCGAACACGAAGACAGACATGGACAATGCGAAGCGACTACAATGTTTATCTTGTATTTGATGATCGGACATGATGATGTACGCTTGAGAGTTATCCGTGCTGCAAGTTAAATATCACAGTCCAGGGACGGGACGGGCAAAACAGGGCTGATTGAACGCCTTTGAATACAGGAAATCAACAAAGATCAGAGATTTGACATGCTCCAGTCTCCGCACAGGCCGTTGTCAAATCAAGTGTTTATTGTGGATTGTTAACTGTCCCACTGAGTTGCAGGGAGGCCAACTGACGCTGCACCTAGATAGAAACAAAAAGAGGCATATCAGCAGACATTAGTGTTACTAAGCCGTGAATTCCGAATAGTGCGTGACCTCTGGATCCCAACAACCTGACAACTGTGATACACAACACAATCGGCAGCTCATTTACCAGGAAAATATGAAAATTCTGAGTCTGGATGACTCTGGAAATTGCAGTCAAAGAAGTGGTCTAATAAAGCGTTTATCCGGATGAAAAAAAACACTAATCCATTGCTGAAGCAGGTGTTCTAGTCAGTGCTGAGAGCACTGGTATACTGAACTGCATGATGACCGCCCAATGGTGTGGCTGATAGTTTAGATAAAAAAACGGCCCAAGTCCGTAGATAAAAAATTCATGAAGAAACAAATGCCCCAATAATCCAGACTGTTCAATTTACTGAAAGGTTTTTCACCTAACAATGTTATCTATTAAAGCTGAACGGTTGTGGAAAAACGATTAAACCATAGAATGTTTTGCCTATCTTGGTCAACGAATGTAAATGCGAAAATTGCATAAATATATGAATATGTATATTGCCGTTGCAGACCACAACGAGTTTGGTAACACAACTTTGACGCCAGTAACAGCTGGCTGCTCAAATCCGAAAGACAAGATAGGCTCACTCCATCGTGATCTTGAAGAAAAGCACGCTACTACGGTCTCGGTATAGTGGTTAATAAGGAGCATCGGCTGCGATAAAATCGAAGATGGCCGCTCAAAAAAGAACAAGCAAAAGATGTGGACATTCAAAACAGGTCACAATCCTGTTCTACAGTGTAACGGAAAGCTAGTTTGCAGTTGGAGTGCCCGTTTGACAGACTATCCAACGTACGATCGCTCGGTCGAGGAGTCTGGTATGAGACAAAGTCCCGTATTCTCCAATTCGCCGAAGACTACGTCTGCATGAACGTATAATTAGCCGAAACACCAAGCAGATGAATTCGCGACTGAAATAGCAGAGGTTCACCTGTTAATTAACATGAGGAAAACGTGGAACCTCCAACAAACCCGCGCAGGTTTCATCGAATACTGTATTTATTTCTGTTGCCTTAGTAGCACACTGACTGGTGATCCTGAGTTGAGATACCGTGTTCCAAAGGCTTGAGAAAGGGTTATGGAAAAAGTGGGGCTCGAGGTCAGATCATGTCTACAAAGCAATGACGGTCAGCCGCTTCTCTGGGACTCTGACATCGGTCCTCTCGGATAATTGAGCAGACTTTACACGCAATTCCTGAGCCAGACACCATGTACCGAATGCAATGAAAAGAGAGCAAGACAGTCTCTGGCCGGGACGGAGTAGAGGAGATAGTCCGCCTACGGTCAAGTTCGAAAGTTAAAAAAAACGTCATGGAACGAAAAGTGAAGGGATATTATATGACCTATTACCTCATACTTCAAAGATTGACAACTTCGCAGTGGAGATGAGGCTGCGAATATCTCTTGAAATATACTGGACTTGGTGACAGAACTAGCCGAATATGTAGTGACTGTGACCGATTGTTTTACGGGTTGTGACTAGCAACCATCAGCTTCGGTTTGCAAACGATCCATCTCTGCAGATTTCGCACTATCAAGTCATCATAAGTTGTCTGTCAGTAATGATGTTCCATACACAATTTTTTTGCGCTGTAAACCACAGTATGGTGCATGATAAATGTGTGACAAGGAAGGTGTCCCGGAGACAGACTAGCCTTGTAAAACGGTTACTGTACACGGATCAGCTGTTCGTAAGATAAACCAAGGTCGCCGCGACGCGTTAGCAATAAATAACGTGCTTTTGTTTGCCATAGGGAAGAATTTTCTCATCATCTTAACACAGGCGAATTTCAGGGAACAGGAAAACTGTCCTGATGATTAAGGAGTCATCGTTGGAGCAGGTCTACATTTTCGGAGGAGGGAGCTCATGAAAAGTTCGGCAAACGAATAAAGCCAAATGGGGACTCTGCCAAATCCGTGAGACTGATCGATTAACAACCTACTGATTCAACCGGCTTCAGTTCCTTCACCCTATCAACTGACACAATCATACGGCGAAGATGCTGTCAAAAACGTTACGTATCGTGCACAGTGAGAGAGTCCATATTTCATAAAACATGTTGAGAATTTCACCTGTAACAAATAGGCTTGATGTGCAGCAGATGCGGAGCCAACCAGTCCAGAACCATACGATGTGGGTGCTGGAAACTCGGAATGAACTTGTCCGGAGAGTACTGCAGGTTGAATAAGAGGTGGAGAGTTCCACGCAGTGTTGATTGGAAATTGAGTCCGTGATGTAGGGTTGGGATTGTGTTCTACTGAGGATTTGTCATGTCCAGAGTGTGAATACGTTTTGCTCGCATCAGGCCATACAGCGAATCCGGGTGACATAGGGACATTGGTCTATTAGGTAAGAAATGAAGGCCAGCACAATAAGAAATGTAAGGACAGAAGACAAACCATCCAGCACGTTGGGAAAGCGACCGAAGTGTGGAAGTCGCGTGGCAACCCTATAGGTGTTCTACTGTGGTTTTGTCATCCTTGAAATCAGAGGTATCGGCTTAGCGGTCGCACAGTCAGCTTAGTCACACGCCACAGCTCACCAAGTACAGCAGAAACAAGACACACGATAAGAGTGGCAGTTTCAATCAACTCAGTGAATAGATACAGAAATGCTAAGTTCATTCAGCGGTCCAATCTATTTGTTATTCGATTTAATCGACTGGTGTCAGTGCAGGCCGAAAAGCAAATGGGGTTTGTATTGAGATGAACAAATGTGATAGGTGAGGAATTTCTAAGTCCAATGCAGTGTTTTGGAAGTAGGTCAGTAACGATTTAACAGCAGTAAGGTATATAACAAAAGATCCCTTATGCTCCCGTTGATGGTGATCTGATCTCGCGGTTTTAGATGTACCTCACGGAAACAAGATGGCATAACAGGCAGTGCACTGGAGGCCTCTAAAGGGCTGTTATGAAAACTAATATAAACAGTCGACCGGAGAGTTTGCTTTAAAGAACGACGGGCGCAGTTAACGGAGGCAACCTGTGACTCAATGGATGCTCACGAGCAGAAAGCAGGAGTATCATGGGGAGAGATATCGACCATTACACGCACGCATGTAAGTAACAAAAATGAGTACGGAGTGGATTTAACATGTAGGTAAAACAATATGTCACCCTGTTTGTTATGAAGCGTAGATAAGTGAATTATTGGGCATCACGGTGTGAAGTGTCTGGAAGTTTTGACTCACTAGTAAGTCTAATTATACTTTAGGTCCATGAATTAGGTAGCTCTCACCGATACCGAGCTGGACAAACAACGCAATGAAAATGGTATCGTAAGCAGAAAAAGAAATAATGGATTAGAGGAAATTGTAAAATCAGATTTACGAACGGAAAGAAAACGCGGGACTTCCTAGGGTATGCGTATCATCGGATCAAGACCACACCAGTGGGATCCAGCCAACGTCCTCTACGAACCTCAACAAAACCCCACGCACAACGGGCAAACTTGAGCTGGGCAGTGTGGCCAGTAGGCGACAGCTTCTTTAAAGACGCGCACCGATTGTAATACTACCCACGCTTTTTCTAGACAAAATAATACTCATACGGTTGCTGATAACCCTTCTTCCGGTAATCAATGTTTTATGCCAAGAAAATATGCTGCGATATCTCAGATACGGTGTAAACAGAAAAATGAGGCAGCATTTGTGTAACACAACCAGTTGAAGAATATCACGTGCGAGAGATTCAGTTGAGTTCCTTGTTAACATAAGTGTAGTCTGCGAGTAAGTGTACTTCGACACTGTATAGGTACCTGACAACTGCACGCATGATTTCCAGAAATGACCAGCTGGTTATATACAATGAAATCAGATAGAGTTCTGCCGGTGGAGATTTCAATGGGCAAGTAGAACGCCTCAGTTCATCTGTGGCGAGTTTGGTTGAGATTCAAGGCTGAGTGACAACGATGAACTTCATTTACAACTCCGCGTTGACCATCAATTGTTTCCCGGCAGTACTGAGTTTAGCTTCGGCGGATGCCGTTGCGCTGTCTGACCTTCCCCACTACCAAACAACCGTATAGCCAAACTGAACACGTAGCGTTAACTACTGGTGGTGGGGTTCAATAATCGATGCAGACCATGCTCTCGTCCAATGTAGATTTCCAATCAATTACGCTGGTATACTTAAGAAAACTTCCTATTTAGCGGTCCAAAAGCTTTCCGGGCCACGAGTTAATCAAACATACCAAAACCTTCTGTAACGCTTTTTAAGCGTCGTCTTCAGAAGACATCAACTGTGACTTAAAAAAGGTAGCAGTTGCTGAAAACCGGGTATTTGGTGTTCCCGAGCGCGCTTATAAAAATCACTGAATCTCAGAACGGCCGCTATCAATTAGTTACACAAGTTCGGTTTTCTTACAATGGAAAATGCCCCAGCGTGGATTGTTGTCATATTCCCCAGCTCCAATATGGCTAAATTCCAAAAATTGAGGCACAGGAGTGTCCTAAAAAGACGGACTGTACACATCCGATTTGCCACCGCCTAACGGTATGCACTATATAAAATCTACGATCGATAGGTAAAAACTAATTTGTGTGCAACAAAGCTGCAGGCGTATGTGTGGAAATGAGTGCGCAGTTTAAAGATAGAAATACCAGATGAGAACCAGCACAGGAGCGAACAGTACATTATTCGCCGCCCATACACCATCAACCACTCACTGGTAGGCACATGGAAGTGAACCAAACAATGAACCGCGTGGTTTACATGAGGGCTATTACCTCGGCACGACAGCCGTGGTACTCGATGGACACATAGGAACGTCAACTAATCGTTCCAATCCAGGTTGCTGCGCGCTTTCTAGCCGTACCACGTAGCTCCTTTTTCCCACATGGTAGCCAGAAACCAACAACCAAAATGAAGGTATTGACATTAGCGAGAATTAAGGTTGTATAATTTGGTCTATACAAGCAGGACTCGGATGTTCGAAAATCTGATCAGCTGCACAGAGTTGAGCAGCCTACATTGAACATTGTCATTTCGACTTTTGACTCTCCTAAGCCCTTAGTCAAGGCAACCGGAACTACAGTTGTGCATTGATTACAAAATATTTATCGACAGAATGGAGACAAGGTTCATACAGAGCTTAACAAAGTTATTGCGACATACCTACCTTCACAGCGAACTGAATGACAGATAACTTACTTGAGAAAATGCGGGGATCGTTGAACTCGGGTTCTGAGTTGTAGGAGCCTGTGTGAAATTCGACTGTGTAAAGCATGGAAATTCATTTGATTTCGATGTGTTTTTCACTGAACATAGATCACCTATATGTGCGGGGTGAGGGTCAATAAATGGGCGAAATAATTGTTAGATCACACTCACCAATGAGACGCTCATGTGGAACAAAGATGCATGAGGTGAACCGCATTGCGGACTACTGAAATTCGGTCATCAATCAGGAAGTAGATACGCTCCGTATGAGGATAGCGTAAATATATTTACAGTACAAATCTGCAACAACTGAAGCATCTTCACCGCGAACACAGCCCTGAACCTGAGAAACTGTATGAGAAGGCAGTCATAGGTGTCTCAAATAAGTGAAACAGACCCGTCAATGCCGCCAATAACGAGATGAAATCGCGCCTGTTACTCTCGAGTCACTACGTTATTGGTCACCATAGGGCAACGAAGCACAACTGACGCCAAAATTCTTGCTGCAACTGGAGTCAAGCTGATCCCTGACATTACTGCATGCTTTTGAAAACGGGCACTATTACCGATTCCTCCGATATGTCTGTGACAGTCTCCGTTTCCCAAATGGAAGCAAACAGAGTACACGAATGCTGACTGAAGGCTCCAACCCCATTCTTGAACAATGGGGGTGGGAGGTATTTCGGACCGGGGCGCAGTTACAGACCTCCGAGGTTCACCGTCTACGGTTCTAGTGCAGTTAAACAAACCGACTGTGTAGACGGAGGTGGCCACGAGAACTGCTGCTCGAAGTGCTCCACCCAGCGGTCGAGGCGTCCCCCCTTACTAGCGACGGTCGAACCAGCTTGATACTTGATGTTTTTCGTCACAACTGGCTTCAGAGGACAAATCAGACAGATTAAGCAGAATAATCTTCGGACATCCAGGGCAATCTGCGCCTATACCATTTTGTCTTCGGTGTCCACCTGGCTTCATGGTTGGTGCGCACATTGAGTTTCACTTGACGTCTGATAATTCGTCGGGCTGAATTACTTTCGGGTCTGGGGAAAAAATTTCTCCGAGATTCAAGCAGTGGAGGAGGCGTCAGCGATAACCTGTTTTCGTCCACTCACCCTGCTGTGTACAGCAAGGAACGTGATCCGAGTGATGACACACCGCAACCGTCGGTGTAGCATGGCAGTATTTTTAATTGTATGAACCATGTTTGTACGCGGGCTGGGATACTGCTAGGGCGTCTAATTCTTGACAGGAGGAACACTGAAGTTCTCAAACAAAGACTTTGACCCAAAAACCTAGCTGCAAGGTAGCGGCGGGAGATGCCGACCGCCACAAATGTTCGAACACCCAACCGGGAGGATCAGGAGACTGGGTTGGTCAAACCTATAACCACTGACCAATCTTGCATGAGAGACTTCGTGAGTGTCGCACGGACATCGCAAGTATAGCTCAGTGCGTCAAAGAGGTACATAAACCGCCACACCCCGATAAGGTCCAGTCTCGTCATAGCAGAGCATAATGCAAAAATACTGAGTTCACTTTACACCGGAAAGTCAAACTGAAGCCATAACACTACCGGATCCAGTATGGTGGGCTAGGATAAGATGCACGTTGCAAAATACGCTATTGCTGATTGTTCCTTCCTCTTATAGAGCCATATACAGCCCATATTCGAATACGTATGAAAGAACCATCTTCTTCAACGAACTAGAAGAAATACTTGAACTACTCGTTAAAAGACTGAAAAACAAGGTAAATTTACTTTTGGGCAGCGTTTCTTTGACAAATCTTTCTTTAACATGATGAAAAGAGTTAAGGAATGATTGAGCTTAAGATAGGTGAAAAACCAATCACACATGTTCATTTCCAAAATTAGGCCGGATCGGTGTTGGGTATCGGTTAGAAGTTTTCATTGTAAAGAGCTGTCAGCTAAAGGGTTGAGGTACAGCGGATTCCAATTAACACAATGGGGATGGTGAGTTCTTGTGGAGAAGTGTCCAAACTTAGAAGAAGTACCTTTGGAGGCTAAAGAAGAATCGTCAAACACCTTAGATGCTCAGATTTTTTTATAGAAATAGTTTTCCCACGCCTGCATCCAAAGACACAATTGAACCTATGCCAGATCTTGCACAAAACACCCATTCATATAAGCGAACAACGGATTACTGCTTGTCACCCGAGCATCGGATAAGTTGGTGCACGGTCCGATGCTACAGTAAGCGCACACTTCCACAGCCTGATGTGTGAGTTAAACTCACGTTATCTGTGGCAGTAAAAAACAAGCCACAACCTACTGTGTCCAGCATAAGTATTAAAATAGTTAAAGTGATGGACATCTTGTTTCCTTATGTATGCAGGACGGATTTGAAATAGGATAGCCTATCATGAGCAGACCAAATCAGTTCCAAGTCAGACCACACAAACAAGACATGAGACACCTTAACGAAGCGGTTATCATCTTACGTGGGAAACTCATAATGCTTGGCAATGAAAACCCACCTGAAAAAGAGGCGAAAACAAGGAAAAAGATAGTGTATAGAAAACATACCGAACAGTTCTCCGGCAGACTTATCAGGAAAACCAACAGACGAGTTACCAAGGGGCCACCCGGAGTCAGGTTTCCCACCTAAAACGCATTGGCCGAACGCATTCCCTGGAATTCCTGTAACAGCAGGGAAGGATACGGATGGTGTGCTAGACTGCTGGTTCTGCTGGTACAAAGCGAGGATGGCGTCCTTTGACGTTTTGACGCCAGAGGCATCGTTTGTCCGGATAGTCGGTGAAATTGGACCACTGGTAGTAATAGCGTGAACGGGAGCATTGGTCACATCCAGTCCCATAAGGTCGTTGGAAAAACTTCCTTGCAAATTGGTAGCATTCGTTTGCTTGAAAGATTGCATACAAACCAATAGTACATGAGATAAAGCAAAGCCTTATCGGGAAACCAACCTACCATAAAACCCAGCGTTTAATTCAATAGACGGTGTAAAATACCAAAACGATCTTCCAGACGACAACAATATTTCGTCATCAAATTTCAATTTTACGTTGATATAGGCAGCCAAACGCTTTTTGGGAGATAGGTGCCAGCCCTTTTTAGTGTGTATACTGAGGAAGACAAACGTCCAGTACTATAAGTTGAGTTCCAGTAAATCCACTTAAGATTTGTAAAAAAATACCAATAATCTTGAACAAGAAATTTTCTCCATAAATACCGACACGCAAAAACAAGGCAGAGACATCTAAACCAAACAAATGGCCAAGTGTGGCGACAATGTTTCCCGATTGCACAACTGAACAATAAGCTGGTGCGTGATTTGCACGCACCTTCGTACAGTCAAAGCACTGTTGTGGGTGGTGGTTGCTGAGGTAACAGGGCAACTGATGGGCGTTGCCCTACAGTTATTCTAGCCCGCTCTAACTAAAAGCGGAACAATCCATCCACCAAGTCAAATCTCATCAGCCGAGTAATCTGCCGACAACAGGTGCACTCGTTCTCGAAGACATCAGTGGAGCCAAATATGTTACCGGTGTAACTTTCGACTAAACTAGTCACGACGATATGCTTAGATTCAGGGTACCAAAAGTGACAAGACCGGTTTACGCCCCCTTGGTTGAGATATACTTCTGGATCTCCAGACGAAGAATGTGGTTTTTGCAAAATCTCAGTTCAACTCAATGGAAAATGTTTCTTAAGCCAGAGACCATTCTTAAATGGTGAACTATTCCTGCACATTTTCTGTCTTGAATATCTTGATTGGATCGCCAAAGCAAGGCAGAGGGTTTCGGTCCAAACAT
Organism: Clonorchis sinensis; assembly: GCA_003604175.2. NCBI lineage: Eukaryota > Metazoa > Platyhelminthes > Trematoda > Opisthorchiida > Opisthorchiidae > Clonorchis > Clonorchis sinensis. The sequence continues at coordinate 42,303,656 of CM030370.1, forward strand.
CCAAAACATGTTCGCTTTGTTATGTGTTCTGGAAGACCGGTAGCTGATGAAACTGAAAATCAGTTATTGGGTTTGGGAGCGGTCAGATCTGACCTTATAAGCCTACTGAAGTAGAAGCAAGTAGTTAGTATCTGAGGGCACTTTTTCTCGCCGAAATTGTGAATCAGAAGTCTCTGCAGCACGCAAACTCAACCTCGAGCGTTTTTGTTGCGGGACTGAACACAGAATTGCTTAACGATATGTAGCTCACAAAGATTAACAGAAAGATTTGTCTTCTTGTTTGCATCTGTACTACTTCTAATAGTAGCTGCGCACATACTTCCAACAATCACGTAAACCGAGTAGGCTGGAAGTAGGCGATACTGAACCACGAGCCTGGCGTGCGCCAATGGATCTCGTTTTTAATCTTAAGTATTCCAATCGTAGAGAAGACCTCTCATTTGACTGAGAACACTACCTTGTCTTAGGATGTATGTGTAAGGGCACTACACTTTTGATTGTATCCTTTAGATATTATCCTTGGTTAATTGGCCCATAGTTGGAACAATTCTCGAGAGCGATTAGTCCTGCAGTTGGGGGTCAAACCCGAAGCAAACCCGAAGAACAAAAAATTAAACCTATTGGTTCGTATTCATCCACAGTTTTCTCCCTACACGGACGGAACAGGGGGATGGGATTCTAGGAGAGCGTTCGTCGCTGTGGCAACGGCCCAACACAAAAAAAATTGTTGACTTTCGAGTCCTGTCATAGCATGCCTATAATGCATGTGTCTGTTAGCGCGCGTTTGCGTCTGCATCGCCCTGTCCTGTGAGCATAGATGCGCCCGATTCCTAGTTGAATCATTATGTGATCACGTGACCACTAATGTTCGCGCGCCTGAACTCCGTCCACGCAGCAATGAACGCCAGCTTTGCAAACACTTGTTCCATACGTACATACAGATTTCAGACATAGAATGTCGCACTTGCTAGTGAACTGTGTATAAGTGAACGCAACAATAGACATGTCTATATGGTGTGCGTCTGAATCCGAAATTGTGATATTTCCGAGCTAAGCCAGGTAAACAGAAAGGGTTTGATAGATCCGAAGAGTGAGAAAGATTCACCTGGTAGAGTGTAGCTTAGGCAACTGTCTGTCAGATGAATCGGGCTTATGACTCCACCATGGAAAACTATTGACATTTTCAACACAAACGATGGAAGCATGATAGCCACAACGAAAAGCATGCGTGCGGCCCGAGAAGGACGGATGAATGGAAAATAAAAGGCGAATAATAACGTACACTACAAACGAACACTTTGACGAAAATATCAAACACAGTGCTCTTTCCCCCAGACCGGTCCCGTCCAACAGCGAATATTACTCTGGAAGTGACATTTCTGGCGTAGGTTTGTAGATGCAATTGAAGATGCAGTGCAGAAACTCTCCCCTGCAACCCTTACGGCGACTAAATTTTCGTACCGTTGTGGACGCGACCTGTCCCCGTACAATGATCATGACAAATGTATGGTCGTATCGGTGATTTGTTCGACGTGTTACATTGAGCAACTACATTCACAACCAACGTGAGAAATAAAAGTTGTGTGACCAAAAAAGTGCTGAACAAACTTGAAACGTCATTCAGCACGTATTGATACCACCTACTGCCTAGCGCTGCTAGTTTCGTCAGGGCTAGCTTTTGGATCATGTGGAACTAACCGATTGTTAAGACAAAGTAGCGGTCATATTCGGTCTCTTTACGCACTTCGTGTGAACACACAATGGCAAGGGGGCAAACGACACAGAAACAAAAAAGCATCACGCAAACATATTTTCTTAAAATGGATGAACTTTTGAAAAAAAGGAGAATGACTCAAGAACCAAACATGGAACAAAGTAAACGACCAAAGTAAACCGAAAACCCGGGAGGAATACAATGGTACAATGAAACTTACAATGGGTTGTGAAGCAGATGAGATGGAGGTGGACATGGAATCCGGAGCTATATTACCTATCATGTTTTCAGGACCCAAAGACCCGAATATATCGTCCGTCGAATTGACGTGATTGGATGTGGATGTATCGGCTTCCAGGCCAAGTAAATCAACCACCTGTCTCTGAGTTTCCGGTGCTGTGGGTGGGAGCTTTCCACCATACAATGAAATAGGTTAGGCAGGGAAATAGAAAAGTCGTCAATAAATAAAAAAGCGGCGCGAGCATGACATAGTTCTGATAAAAGGAAAGGTAGCTATTGTGAATTCAGGAAACTCAGTCATAATAAAGAATAGAGTCGTCCACTGTCCACGTGTCCGTTGCACGTGATCGCTCAGTACTAACCTCAGCTGAAATGTCACAGTGAGGGCTTGTTTAATGCCTCCGAATGGATGAGTGAATAACTGGAAGTATCAAGATAACTGATGTTTGTTGAATTAATTAGTCATGAACCTAACAAGTTCACGGTCACAAACAAGACCACCATGATTGGGCTGACGCCTGTTGTTATGCACTTTTGTTATTGCACCGTAGCTGAGGACAGAGATAACGATTAAGACTATTGTGTGATGCGTCCTACAGATACAAATCCACTTATCTGTTCTGTTTCATTCAAGCGATGAACTGTCAGTCAGTAGGGTGGATGAAGATATCAAAAACTAAAGAAACAGAAAGATGTGGCGTATGGCCAAAGCCTGTCTCTGACATCGGGATCCAAGATCTGATAAAATTCTATTAGCGTTACTTGAACAGAGCGCTAATTCTCCGTGACCTTACTGTTTGGCGTCCCGATTTACTTGAGAATAATAGACAGTTTTCGCCAAATCAAGAGAGCCAATTATTCTGACCCAAACGAGCGCTGCAACCCCAAGAGCCTATATTCGATCACAATTGCAATACGGTTGTTAGTGACGATGGCACAGCAAAGTCCGGACTTGCCACGTGACGCGCACACTTGATAGAGCCTAGCAGAAGGCCAACGCTCGCAGGCTTGTCAATTCTACTGTAATCATATTCGATGCTATCTGCAAGAGAAAAGTAATCGTATAAACCAGTGGTTCCCGACCTTTTTTATCCAATCCATCATCTCGTGTGAGCATGTGCTAAAATATCGTTTCTTCAATCATCAGCTCATTACGCAATAATGTCTCTACTCGAATAACCCTTCCACACTATGAAGAAGTTGGCCTGGGAAGAGGACTACTACATGAGCGAATGCTTCTCAGAAAACCCGAAATTATTGCTCAGATGGGTGCATACAGGCACATGCACACACAATCTGAGTTCTATATCACCACAGTATGACCGCTTTGGATTGCGATGGGTAGTTTGACGGCGAGACCTGTCGATATCTGTTTTTCAAACTCATTAGGACAATCAGTGTACGTTGGATAGCAGGTTCATAGGGTGCGTGCATTTGAGTAAGATGTAAGAAGCTATGCAAACCAATCAATAAAAGGACTCGACTATTGAATGCGGCGAATCGTCTAACGAACACGCATGAGCCTCCCTAGAAGGTAGCGAGACAAAGAAGCACATAGTCGGCTAAATGGTTCCGGTTTTTTGATACAACGCGAACTCAAGGCAGTCTAGAAGTGGTTTCCGACTTTTCGTGGACAGATCATTCGTCGTGGTTGATGAAAGTCGAAATAACAAGGTCGTTGATACAGGCATTTTTATTAGACGGACGGGCTTTTCAAAAAATGTCTTCAGGAGTACATTGGAAGCGCTTGTATCAACTTTTGGTGTAATTATGTGATTATTGTCCTTTTTACTCATTCCAGTTCCTGCGAAGACGCAGGCGATCAATCTCTTCTGGGTACTGCCTACTTTGGCCAGGGGTGCTTGACTGCTGGCACAAGAGTAAGACACACGACAGGATCTCAACATTAACGGCCACTTCAGATGAATCACTCAATGGGATAAAAATGTGGAGTTAAGCAGTCATCAACTGGACAATAGAAAACCATGAAGAACATCTAGACATTTGTTTGGAAGGTGTAAACTGATGCTTATTTTGTTGGAAGGAATGCCTTGAGCCATGATTCGTTTTAATAAGCCTACATAGAACACCATCATGATCATAGGACAAGCAAGCATTAGCGCAAGCGAAACTCCGCGATTGCCTCAGTTAGTGCCTTAGTTAACGTTAAACTAAGCCCTAGATAGCTCAGCCGTTCAGGCGCGAAATTATGACCCATCTAGGCTTGGACAACCCGACAGGATCTCAGCCCTCGTGCTTTCCTCAAGTTGTACATCAACTAAACATATAAAAGATGCCACACTTCCGATTATGAATCTCTTAAACCAATTACTTATCGTGCAATTAAGATTCGGTAGAATTCGCAGATTTTAGGGTGAACAGACCGGGAGAACATACTCCGAATTTGTGCGCAAGAGAATCACTGGCGTCAGAACAGCGACCGTCGAAAACCTCATAATTGAATAGGGGAACATTACACGTTAGCTCACCTGAGAGGCAGCTTGTTTGCACGGAGCAGCGGTCGACTGACCAAGTGAAACAGTGTTGGGAACATGACGCTTTTTGTTTGCTTGCTCAAGCCGCTGAATCTCCTGCGAAAGCATGAAAGTAAGAACCTCTGAATTTAGATAGACAGAAAAGTGTTCCGGAGTTAACAACCCTAGAAGCATGAAAACCAGTAGGTCATTAAGGGATAAAGGTCGCCTTCCGGGCAGATATATCACCAAATCCATCCCCGAATAAAAAATACAATGTGCTTTTGATCGCAATAAATCAGAACACATAGGGAGTATGTACGGAGCGAGATAAAAATAGATTGTACAGAGACTACAGCCCGAGATTTTAAAGTGACAGAAGGGCAAACATGGTTTACTTCCAGTGTGTCTAGGGACGAGATGGCTCAAGTGGTTAGAGCGCGAATTTACTGACCGAAAGGTCCGTGGTTCGAAGCCGACCTCTGCCTCTCGACTTCCCCTGTCTAGGCTTGGGCAACTTGGCAGTATCCCAGCCCTCGTGCTTCCCCCGGGTGGCATGACAGCTAGGCACCGAAAGGGTGTTACAGCTGAACCGTTTTTTCCAGTGTCTGTTTATCGGTTAATTGAAAGAAAAAACAGAATTATTTCTGAAAGCGAGGATCATAATTAACCAAAACATGCACCCCGAAGGAAAATCTTGCTTGTGGGTAGGCAGCTTATGCTTCTGCACTTATTTTCTGTCAGAGTTTTTAACTAGCTTTCATATGGAAAAACGAGCATCTTCCAACGCTTAACAACAATTCTGCACGGGTCGTCATATACCGTAGTTCAGTTTTACCATGTTATGCCCAGTCATACCCAAGGAAAGACGAATCAAGCAATATACCGGAATAGAAAGAGAAAATGCATAAATTAGTAGTGTTGGAGCCAAGAAGGCTACACTGACACTATTAGGTATGAAAACAGCATCAAAGGAGAGCTGGTGATCACTCACGAAAGATATCAGAGTGTAAAAACATTTCATGAGCTACAAAGTAAACTTTTTTTACCTCATGTTCAACGCTGCCAACAGCCTTACTTGGATAATCACGTTTCTGGAACCCTGCATGTAATATATTCCCACCAATTCTATCATGTTCCCCAGAATTCATATTTCAACCCATCGAGTTCACATATCCCGAAATATTGCCAAAGTGAACAATTTTGGTCTCATTTAAAGACATGACTCTCGTCCCTGACACTGAACGGTACCGTTGTCAGCATTGATTCATGAAAATGGTTAATTCACTGAGCAAAAATAGGCCAATGCTTATGTCCTATTGACAAAACGGGATTCTTTCGTACGATGTGCAGATGCGAGAATACGGTAACCTCTCTATTCGTCAGTGTAGCACTTCCTCTCACCATAAATTGAGTCCAATGGTGATACGTCCGTTCGTCTCACATACCTCATCATCATCTTCAGATGTGAAAACCTCGTACTTGCCGTACAGTGGTTATAACTGCCACAGTTTCGTTCGCCGAAGATTTGGGAAGGTGGGGTAGATAACTACTCACTGGTGGCTGTAGCCAATATAATTGATCTGTCAACATTGGGTTTCAGTGAATTTTTCATTGGGGAGATCGGAAGGGAAGCTATGCAGTAAAGGCGACAGGTTGAAGACATGCACACCGTTAAGCGCGCAACTAGGACATGTCTGGCAATGTCTCTCACAAGTGGTGGGTCCCGTTTCGGGGTCCCCATCCAGGGAGACGGAAATGACCAGCGCAACTGAGTTTGCTGGCAATGGCTCTCATACTTCGTTGTCAATTCACTGTTTGACATCCCTTAGTTCATTTCCACTCTTCACGTGATTGTACGAAAAGGGCTCTCTCAGGATGTCGGTCAAATGGCATTCAGATCACGTGACATAACAACAAGCGCAATCTATGGACTGTGATCAGTTCATATATCACGGGCGAGCTATCTCTTCCGAAAACCATTCGACATACTTCAGCATTAGTGATTCGGTGTTCCCACCAGACTCGAGCAATGCTTCGAAAATAACGATGGTCCGACGTGCTCAACGCGTAGCGGCAAAATTCCTGACCCATATAACTACATGGAACGTACCGGATCATTGTACAATCGACATTGCTAGATAAGCGGATGTCACGCCCATGCCACAGGCGATGCGGAGTCACAAAAGCTGATCTGGCCATCTCAAACCGGATGGAAATATCGTCCTTGGCTAGACAACCGCGATTAACACGGCTGATCAAGTAGACAGATTTGTCTACTACTTCGATCGGCTTATCCACAGGCATGCGGTTATGGTTCGAACCTACCCAGCCCTGAAGCAGCACTTTACACTTTGCAGGTCTGAAGCGTATACCGAACCGTGGGTCAGAATTACTCAGATTATCTAATGTTGTCTGCATCACAATGACGTCAGATCCACGAACAGTTATGTTTTCTGTATACCCGATATCTGTGAGTGAACGCCCTGGGGGCATTTCGACCCCATAGGCACTAGAGGCTGGGAATGAGTATATGATTATCATAACCATAACGAAGTTAAACAGGAAAAGTGAAAGATGACATTCTCTCCTGACACCACTTGACGTGGTGAACCAAACCGAAAGACCTCCGTGGAACTTCACGCGTCCGCGGGAGTCGGCACATAGCGGCTTAAGCAGGGTCAAGAATTAATGGTGGATATCCTTGCTCCATAGACACTGCCATAGTGTCTGACGGTCTTCAGAGTTAGATGAAGCTTACTTTGAAGCCTACTTTGACTTAAAGTAGGCAACCATTGTTGGCTTCTGGGAGTACTGTCGCTGTTCCAGAATCTGGCGAGGGTGAACATGTGATACTTCCTCTTGCATGACGGAACCCAGCTTGGCTTTCAAGGATCCGCCTCTCTTTCTGTTCAGTCATTATTTGAAGACCAGAGAGCACCTTCGATGCCACAGCCACGAGTGTCGCGTGGCCTTTTGAATAACCGTCGATGCGCGTCATTCTGCACACTCTCTTCACTCCATATAGCACCAATGATCTTTGTTGGATAGGTCATCAGGGATTCTCCGCCTTCTGCGAAGAGGAATGGATACAGACCGTTCGGTCCTGGTGTCGTTTCAGGTTTCAGTAGGGGTATTTCGTACTTGACGGACGATAAAGGTTGACATTGCATTCGCCCTTATGCACTGTATCTAGAAGCTGTGTTGCAGGAGACCAACTAAGCTGTTCTTCAAAATGTCTGGCCCATCTTTCCAGTCGATGATTTGTGAGGGAATTATTGGACCAGGTTATTTACTAAGCGTTTCAGTGACCGTTATTTTCATATGGTAAGTCGGTAGTAGTACCCAATTGGTATAGAGTACGGCTGCTTCCAGTGGCACAAGCCCTTTCCATCTCCCGAGCTTACAATATCCACTAAGTCTCTCGGTCTTTCTTCAGGTTGTTCACTATTTGGCGTCTGAGGGACTTGTGTGCACCGTCGTGCCCGTTGCCCACTGGTATGGCGTTGTTGGCATCAGTCGAATCAAGCCATCCCAACGATATCCAGCGGTCATTTGACCGTATCGGATAATTCGGAGAGATAGCAGTTAACGCCGCTAACACAGTTCCTTTGAGACTTTGCCATGCTTGATCAACGTGCTTGCAATCAGCATACTCTTGGTTTACCGTAGAGAGTAGCCGAGCTAGCTCAGATCGATACTACTGTGTTATGGTAGCTCTTCGAAAATATTGGACTGACGATTTTTGGCTGAATTGTAAGTGTCCAAAGGGGAGCGAATTGTCAGGCGTTCTGGCACCATGGGACGATCGGAATCAAGTGGTGTGCCCAATAATGAATAGAAGTCTTCAATTATAGCTCCGCATCAGTGGCTGTTAGCCAAGTGATCCAATTTAGTCCACGGATTTGTCTTCGGTGGCCTCCAAGTTATTCGATGGGAACATTTATTTTAGAAGTTCGTACTAGCCAGAAACAGTTCATGATCAGCACATAACTGGAGGAGTCGCTCCCCGTCGTATGTCTGACGAGCATCGACTCTAAATCAACTGCCCAAATGTGATTCCAAAGAACTTAGACAGACTTTGGCATTTATATCATCCACAATGGTCAGTGCCAGTGCCCCTTACTTGACGAATGAGCCCGGATAACTCTCAGCGTCAGAAATGCACTCCGTTCTGATAAACCCCATTGGTAATAATCGGCCCACTTTAGTGGTTATCAACAACGGACCCGTTTCCTATACTTAGGGACTTGTGATACTGGGAGAATAAAGATTGGAAATCGAATGAGGGATATATCATACACCACAGTGAATAGGTGCCGTGGGTGCCCGATTTTGTTCAGGTAAACTAAAACTTGGCGAGCACATTTTGTGTTCCCAGACGGCTCTCCAATAGTAAACCGAAATTCTGGATGAATCGAACGTCTCGAAGTTAAGTAACGTTACCAAGGAAACTTTGGAGATGGATAAAAGTATAAGAGCAGTGTTGGTGGCTCACCTTTAGAAGCGACTCCACATCCGGTTGTGCAGGAACGTATTCCTGGGCAATGTAGCGCTTCTGCTCATATTTTGAGCGTATGAAGATTTCGAGTGCAGAATCCGTTTGCGGCCTTCGAAAATTATCAGGTAAACGAGCTTCATAGATTGCTCGGGCGCGACTATTACCCATATCACGCATTGTCTAGTTTGAAGTAGGTCATCGGTACCTGAGGACTTACTGCAAGCTGTGAAACTGTCCATGTATCCAGGTTAACAGATTTCACTTTGGAAATGTGAACCCCCAAATTGCGGTGGATTCCAGCACATCTTATGCAAAGGAAAACACCTATATTCCAAGACGCCCATCTGGGACCTAGCACACTAGGCGCGACCAAATATAGTTATCTACCTTTGGCATCGCAATCAACACAATACTTGTTATCTTCATCGCGCAAAAGCTCCTGAATAATGAGCTGATGACGTTCAGACTGCAGCTTTTCCTGGTCCCTCTTCGCACCCGTCATCACACGCGAAGATGCCGCGTTCAAACTCGACCTTCAGATTGGTTTAATAAATTCAATAGATTGGAAGGCTTCCGCGGGTGTATGTGTTGCTTTTCTCCTATTTTTATACAGTTACGTTCATAAGATGAACTGTATTTTATTCTGCAAATAATGAAAATAATGCTGGGTTGCAAACGAACAGATTAAGTTGGTTACGGTTTCACGGATTCGCGGACTGATACACGGAATCGGGGCTTTCGCCCATGTTTCCCGAGTCGGTTTTGTTCTTGTCGTTCAGTAGCTGCCGTTCACCTGAAAGGCCTTTGAACTGGATGGTACAGCACTGCTCTTTAAAATCTCAACGCGGGACAGTAAGCTTACCAGAGCAAGGTCTCGCATAAAGGGCCTACAATAGTGCTTTGAACTGGATACTGAATCGAACGTGGACTATCGTCGGAGAATGGTTATTCCAAGCAGCAGCTACCCGATATGCGAAAAAAATTGCCTGATAAAATGTCCAGTCTGAGCTGGAAAATATTACCGTGTACTCACTTTGTGTTAGCTAGTTAACGGTGAAAAATCTGTTGGCCAAACTCTGTTCAAGCAGGGCATAAGTAAGAATCAAGTCCCCTCGGAGGCGACGATACTTCAGGGGAAAGAGGTCAAGCATCGTGAGACGCGTTTCATAGCCCACGGATTTAAGGGCGGTAACCATTTTCGTAGCAGCTCGTTGGACACGCTCAATGAGGTTACGTCAGAAGTGGTCCATAAAAGGGACTTTGAGGAACTCCGATGAAGACAAGCGCCGGAGAAATATATGCCGAAACTACTTCGACTCGTAATGTCCTGTCTAACAGGAACGCCCTAATCTTGCGTAGAATTTTCCCTTGGATCCCTTGAGACTCAAGTTTGTGGAGCAGCGCACGTGTGGTACCCAATCGAGTGCTTTTGAGAAGACGAACACCCTGGCCTCAGATATGGGTCCTTCACCCTTAGTTTGGGTTAGGCTATCCAAAAATATGATCATGCTCTTCGTGCACGGACGGCTTTGGAGGAATACGTGTTGAACTGAGAATATCAAGTAGTTGGTAGTCAGGTGATATAGGATGGGCCACTTCAGAACGCATTCCATTACCTTGTCGATGATGCTAATGGTCCGGTAGCTGTCGCCAATCGGCCGTCACCAATTTTGTGGATCGGCTTGACAATCGCTCCTCGGCAAGCAGAAGAGAGGTTGCCTTTGTCGAGCAACTAGTGAACCACCAGATAGAAGTCCTTCGTCAATGTGAGTACCGGCCCTTTCGGGACACTTGTTTGGATCTCATCTGGCCCCAACGCGCAGAACGGACTTGCCTCGTACAATAGTTGACGGACGTACCCCTGCTTGAAGGGTAAATCAGTTAGAGGCCGCTCGTGGTCACGCAGTGTTAAGATTGGTTGTAACAAGGACGATGAGGCAGAATGCAGGCCTCTACGGTATTTTCTGTCGACCTCACATACCACTATTTGTTCACACGTGGGTCCTACTTTTCTTTCCCTCATGGAGGACACGGATTGCTCATTTCTGCAGCATGTACTAAAACAGCACGTTTTTGTCCTTCCGGGCTAGGTCTGTTATGGTGGCTTGTTTTTGTATGTTCCATTGGCGGATTTCTGCCTTACACCGGTTCCGCGTTTTATGAACGTTCGCTTATCTTCTGTGTCAAATGTAGTCAACTTTTTGGCAAATAGCTGTGACATCTTTTCCAGAAGACGCCGAATCCCTTTGAGTAGCTTGCAGTCCATCCAACTGCGTGCTGAGTTTTTGTGGAGAGCATCACGCTAGCTTCGCGAACTTTCTGAACAGTGATCCTATATGAGTCTTCCACTGAATCAGGTTGCAGTTTAAACTGATTATTGGAGAGGTTCACAACCCGTCACCCGACGATAAGTTCCAGTCTCCTTGTGACAGCTACTCGACGTTTCAGTGGAATCTGAACACGTCTTTTGGCGAGCTTGTGGGCTGGTAGGGGAGGGCTGGGAATTTCACTGTATATGTATATACCTTTGCATGTGTCCACTCCCGGGAGCGGTAGCTAGGTGCGTGTGTTTGGTCTGGTTGACGAAGTGGGCTTTGGTACGATACAACCCAGGTTATGAGGAAGGCGCCTACAGCTCCGCACGTCGATGTAAGTAATGGGCATCATAGTGTCTTCAGGTTATTCTATCTGCTCTTTACGAATTTCTTTTTTTTAACGCACGAAACACCAGGTTTTTCTTTTTTCATCGTCTGTAGTTTATAGTCTTACCAGTTAACTGAGTCAACCGGGTCGAGTCCGGACCAGCAGCAACAAACAGAAAACAGCAGTGCTCTTCTATCGATTTCTTGAAATAAAGGCCATGCTCAAAAGCACCGGCGATGAGCGAGACACCCGTGCTACTGGAGGGGGCGGATATGGGGATGCAGCATGGCGCAGCGCAACAAGGTGACCCTCCCTGCAGGGCGTACCGACCACCACACGAGTTTTGCATCCCTTATGTGTGCTTCCAGATCTACAAGGTGGCATTCCACCACTCGGTCGTAATTGCGGCTTGTACATTGATGAAGAGCTCCAGCTATCAGAGATTTTACCCGGTCAGGGGAAAGCCAGGCCGGTAAAAGAGCTCAGTCATTTCGGACAAACAAATGGCAACTAGTCGCTGGAAAAGACAGGTCGCGGCGGAGGCAAATGAGGCGCGGCTGCCACTGGGACAGTGGGAACAGAACGGCGTTGCCCAAGGCGTGTGAACCATGGCTAAACGATGATGGAATGTGAGTTACCAAACCAATCAGAGGCGTACCGCAGGGTTAGGTGTGCGTGTGCCTAATGGGTTTTGTGACGTATAAGACGTTCTCAGGTATGAGGAACTTTGACTTTTTGGATTATGCTGGTTAGGACTAGGCAAGTGAAATTGCCACTCAGTAAATACAGCGGATATAGTAGTCCAGGGCAGGGACCAAGCTGGAAGTAACCTGGTGTGAGTTATCTCAGGAAGAAGCCGGGCTAGTGATAGGGCACACTGGTTAAGCAGACACTGCGTTGAACTGTTGCTTCAGGCAATTCGGAGGTGCCAGGGTATAGTTAGGCTGTGGTTTTATTTCTTCGTTCACTAACTGTACCCTCGTCTAATTCAGAGGTGATTTGGACCTGCTTCATAAAGACTAGAGGGTAGCTGGATATTAATTAGGACGGCTGCGGCTTCACACGTAAAGAAGCTATCTACAGACTGCAAAAACGTATATTGTTATGTGATATTCCAAAGCCGATCAGCGAGACTGTTTTAGATGCGAGTATGGTGTACTGGAAAGACGTGGTAGCGTAGGCCTGTACGCGCTTCAGGGCACACTAAGAGATTTCTGGATTTACGCAATTTATAGGGAGTATATGATTCTACGCTTGGCCTAGCCTCTGCTATAAAAGCATTTCGGTGGAGTAGACGGTGTTGGATTTAACTGTAACTGTCCGAGCCACAGTGGCTCAAGTTCCAAGGTTATGTAGCACGAGCGGTAAGAGAGAGGGATGGACTGTGAGGATAAATTTTTAGGCTTTCCCAAGTGCTAGTCTACAATTTTTGGTATAAGGGGAGGAGAAAGCAGGATAGATTTCTACAATTGGGCGCACGCATAGTTCGAAACTAGCGATCTTAGGGTTTCGAAGATGAAAGAGCGTAATATGAGAAAGTAGAGCCCACATGTCCGGGAGACCTGGTACCGGACTTGGTGAAAAAATTAAAGGTGAAAGAGTATCTGGGGCCAAGGTCTACGATCTCTGTGGAATTAGTGACAGAGTTCCCATTAATTATGAACGTATCATCTGGAACGGAGCAGCGGCAGGAAGTTAGAAGAGGAAAAGCTTAGGCTATAGGCACTTGACCAGCGAGTCAAAAAGTCCAAGTCTTACTGGATCTGGCGAAATGCAAAAGCTTTAGCAGAGAAAGGGAATGTGCAAGCAATTTTTATATCGTCCGCAAAAAGGAAGGAATTACCATGAGATACAGCGTCGAAGACGTCGTTGATGTACAGCAGGAAGAGAATGGGGTCTAACACCCTCCTTTGAATGACTTTACTAGTGATCAATAGTGGGGATGAGTGTTTGTCACTAATTTGTGTTGTCTGTGCCCTATCAGAAATGTAAACGGTAAACCACTGAAATAAGGATTCAGTGATTGCAACAGAACTATGTTTCTTCAGCATGAATGCATAAGGGACCTGGTCAAAGGCTTGTTGTATATCCAAATAGACTGTCACACCAGGGTGCCCGGCATCGTGGGCTGCTGTGACGGTCTCAAAGTGAGGCTGGCAGCCATTGATGGATCTCTGGGACAGGAACCCGTGCTGTTGGCATTTGTAGCTAGGATGGACCTGGTTACCGAACCTTTGACCAGAAGCTCAAGTTCCGCATTGAAAAAGGGGTATGATGGATCACTCGGTAGTTGGGAGTAGTTGGCCTAGGTCCGGATTTCAAATGAGGGCGGACGGCAGATTTTTCCCACTGGGAGATTTGACTGATTAATTAAAAATTTAGGACAAGGATTTTGACACCTTGACCGCCATACCTCAGGACACGGGATGGTATGCAATCGCCCCCGGCACAACGGAGACCTTGAGGGTTTGAAGAAGGGCTGACACGTCAGCTAGGGGGGTGGTTACGTTGATAAGAGACGGAAGGTTACTCTGTTATGGAGGTATGAATTGTGCGGCAGGGATGATGGGCTTGATTTTGGGAGGGAGTTAGTAGCAGCTGGTAAAATAAGCGTTCAGTTGGTCGGCTATATCAACAAGGCCGGTGACAAATCTACCGTCGGTGGAACGCAGAATGGTAGCAGAGTGACCGCTTGGGGTATAGCCCCCACAGAATGGGCGGCCGAGTAATTTATGGCAAGAAGGGGCCTGAAGAGTGGAGTTCAATTCACGGCATTCTAGGGCTACCTGTGAGGACTCTCGATCATCTGAGAGGTTGCTGATGAGGAGTAACAGTGAAAAATCCCAAGATTTCCCATATTTCCCACCAGCTCGGTGTATCTTAGTATCCAAAGTCTTTAGTAACTCTCCATGTTCATAGATAACGGGGTGAAAACTTTCATGAGGAGCCATGTAGAAAGAACTCAGTAGGTTTTAGCAGATGTTACCAATGCGTTGTGTTTGTTGGGAGAAAAAGAAGTCGCTCCAGTCCGGGGAGGCCAGCAAGGATAAAAAGGCCAGCAAAATGTATGGAGACAAGAGGCGAAAGAGGGAATGACTCGGGGGAGAAATTACACCATAGCTAACTGCGTTGCACGGAACGATACAGTGGTCGCTTCCTGGGAAGGATGGGCCAACTGCGGCCGTAGCCAGACGAGCCTCGTTTGAGAACTTTAGATCTAACGTATGTAGGCCACGAGTGGGGATACATACAATCTGGGTCAAACTCTCTATGCTAAGTTGGGCAAGCAGCGAGGCGTAAGGAGTAAGGCCCAACTTAGGAAACCAGGGAATATCCGGTAGGTTGAAGTCACCCAGCACGAATTTAGACGAACGAGGAAGGGCATGTGCAGTGGAAATTATACAAGACAAGTCTGCAATAGAGACGGGAGATGGATCCAGTGGTAGATAGATGCAACCTACCAGCACATGTCGTTTGGTTTGTTCTATGGGAATCCAGGTGGTCTCTGGAATCCCTTCTTGGCTAGAAGCTTCAAATGGGGGTGCACGAAGTTCCGATTTGGAATAGATGGCACAGCCTCCACCCCTTGAGTTTCTCCTGTCAGAGAGGTGGATACTGTAACCAGGGATTAAAACAATCGTGTCTGGAGTTTTAACTGGGAGCCACGCTACACTAATACAAATCAGACGTGGTCGTGCAATGGCGGTAATGGCTCGGAGATTATGGACTTTGGCAGCAGTGAGCGAGTACTAAACAACCTCATTGATGGCTTCATTAACGAGCAACCCGTACCAATTAGGAATTTACTAACCTTGCTTGCAGTGGTGTTCGGTACTAGAGGGAAAGGGGTGGGTGAGTGGGGGTACACGAAGTAGAGTTGACTAGACGTGTGGTCAGAGTCGGTCGAAGTCTACTCAGCATTGGTGATCTGGGTTGAAAAGTGGGTAAAGTAGGTGTGAATCCACCGTCGAAGGTAGAGTATAAGGTGCATTAAGAGGTAGGAACTGTCTCTAAATCTGTGGCGTGCAGTTGGAAGAAAAGTTTTGGCATGTGCAGTCGTTTTCGTCGTCAAGGAGTGTGAGGGAAACATGGCGCAAAAAGAGACGGTGGATGTCGAGGGAGCCCGATCTACCAAGCATGTATTACTTAATTGAATCATCTTGGTCAGTTTCTGATATCCGATTCATGGCCTCATAGGAGTCAAAATTTAGCTGAGTTTAGTTGGACAGAACTGCATACAAACCCATGGATGGTAGGTGTTTCTCAGCAAAGCATTTTCAGTTTATATAGGACAAACAATTATTAGCCTAATGAAGGGGTTGTAGTGACCCCAGCGGAACCCGTTAATGAACCCGAAATCTTTGAGTCACGCCACAAGCAAGCAAAACTGCTTTCTTTTCAACTCGCTGGTTATCTGTTAGAAATATGCACGTAAAAACTGTGTGACGCTGTGCTGTACCTGGTTGCCTCAGAGACAAGTTGAAGTGGTTCATATTGAGACAGTGAACATGGAGACAACGATTTAACCGATTCATATTGAGACCAAGCCGATGTAACACAGTGAACATGGAGACAACGATTTAGCCGTGGAGAATATGACAAACGCCAGTCCTAATCTCCAGAGGGTTTTTTGAAAAGGGGAGAACATCCGTGTGTGGTTATACAGGAATTCATGGCATTCAACTGAGGTGGACAGCGTGAGCTCTGCTTTCAGAGGACAGATCCACTAACGGATTGTCCACTGACATTAGCTTCCTACATCCTTTGAGCGGACAGATGTGTACATATTGATATAGGTGTTATCCCTAGATAAAGTGGCCTTTCCCATACTGAGGCCTAGCACGGAAGTTAATATGTAGGAAGTATGGCACAGCTGCCAGAGCACAAAATGCCAGCCTTCATAATGATAATTCATCCAGTGTAAGATAAACCAGTTTCTCCGTTCATTACGTAGCTGTTGAATTGATATGATGGTAAAATCCGAATGAGCACACCTGCTGAGAAGCCAGTGCAATCTTTTCAGTGCTTCCGACTACGAGCCACGGTGACTGTCTCGCCTGGAAGCCGGAACAGGTTATTGTACTTGGCATCCAATTCACAGCGTTGCAGATTGAATAAAGTAGATGAATAAAACCGTCTTCAAAGTTAGGTGAAGACGCGCCGCAAGAGTAGTGTGCGATGGGATTGAAGGTGAAGTCGGCGTGTCCATGGATCGTAACCCACTTTGTAGCCAGCTAATCGGGCCATTCACAGAACGCCAAGAACTATGCTACTCTGAAGACAGCTGTGTGATAAGGATGCGGCTTGAGTCTCCTTCATTGTTGTGAGCACCGGTTATCTGTGCAAAAACTTAAAGTTCCAATAACTTCACCTGGCCCAGTCGCCTTCAAGAAGCGCCAGATCTAAGTGACCGGACGTTTCGTTCGGATTTGATTAACTTGGTGGACTTTCGTTTCGATTTCCCGACAAAGTCGCTTATTTTCTGTACAGTTCGCGTTATGACTTGTGTGTTCTAACCAACTCACTCTTCCAGCGAACTTTAACACCCGACTCCAATACAACAGCGACACCAGTGAGTCTCTACAGTTTCACTGTACACCATGATTCTGAGATTCCCGCTATCGATTATCCACCTTGCGAATCCCTCCACTCCATCATCCACACTTATGCTTTTTATAACCCTGGCCATAAGCCCAACAGTCCAAGTCCGAATAGGCCCCATCAGTGGTTTTAGACTTTAGCTCAAATGGACAAGCCAACTCGTGACGATCCAGCTACCGCATCAGGTTCGGTGGTTTCTCATTTTCCGCAATTTGCAGTTTTATTGTCATGTATCAGGTAGGATGCTCCTAGTTTAGTCTTCTAGTTTTGTTTTTGTCCGCGATTCGCAACTTGTGAAGTCCAAGACGGATAATGCCCACTATTCATGAAACTGTCTTCCTTCCCCCCATTCCCTTGTACCCAGGAATCCCGCCAGTCGTGCTTTTATTCTGCAGTAAATAAGTAATCGTGCCTGGGAGTATTCCACCTATTAGTTTGGAATAAACATTAGTCGTATTATCATCCTGCGCTTTGTACGTCGGACTTACACTCTGCGCTCTTATGAGTTGCCTTTACGGCACATCAGTGAAATCAGAGTTTGCATCTCTGTGAACTTTACGCACATTTTCTCAGCGTGTGGTCCTTTCCCTTTGTTTCAGTGAAGCGCGCCATATAAAACTCATTGTCATTTTGATGACAAACGGGTCAGCTCATCCATGATTTCAAGTGCACTCTCTAAAAATCGACGACATTCCTGATAATTACGGGTAGCTCTACTGCTGATAATATTTGCTTTCTCGTTACTCTTGGGTTCCAAATTTGGCGAATTTCCCACTGTGCATACAAGATAGACAGCGACGATCTAGTACTGTGTTTTACATTTATACCGCGCAGACACACCTCAAAACTGATCCGTGTTTTTTATTCGCGCCCTTATTTTGGTTACCTAGATCACATGTCATTATTGGGACTGCTCGTCATTCAGTGATCGTTCTCAGTAATATTAAGTTACCGTTACACCAACTTATTGCTCCGCGCACCAGCGCTACCTAAGCGAATTACACAAACATTAGCAGTGCTTGTAAATTCCATTTGCTCACACCCGCAGCCTTTGATACAAACTCAATTGGTGCGTTAAATGTTAAATTCCAGTGTAAGAAGCCTGCTATGTGTGCAGTTGGCGTCCGGGCTGTGTGCTTAGGTTAAGTGAAAAATGTGGCTAAAAATCAGTCACTTTTGACCTTCCTGCAGTCTCTAAGGCGAATGGTTTGCGATGAGTGGGATGAGTTAACCATGTATACCTCTCGCATAAATTTCCCTGAGAGCGTCCAAAGTGAGAGCTTTGAGACGAGCTTCAACTATCAAACTGTTTTTTACATGAACAGGAGATATCATGGACAGGCTTTTTTCGGTTAGCAAAATAAAAAGTTTCGCCAAGCATGCCGCCATCAGGAAAATACACAGAGCCAAAAAACAGTACTGTCTGGGAGGTACTTTTGTTGAAATCTGCGGTACCGCTTGCTTGAGTAGATATTACCTGTCGTTAGCCTTGATGCCAAAGAGGTGAAATATAAACCAGAGAATCTCAATGATGCCAAAGACAAGACTCCAAAATGGAGCTGATCGAGTAGAGTTAGTTCCACCGGCCGCCCATTAGAAAAGCGTCAGTGGAAAGTTTCGTTGTAAAATCTATTAAGGCAGCGGCAAAAAGGCCTCCAAATCGAGGTCGTGGCATGAAAATGCCGTGCACTGCAAACTATCCGAAACAGAGCCTTAATAATAACTTGTGGCAACAGGGGCTTTGGATCATTGAACGAAGCACTCAAGGCACCAGCAACTCGCCAAGCCGCTGACTTATACTTATTCCTGCTGGATCCACATTACCCCTGTAGTAGTTTAAAGAAAGGGTGCATTCAATGAAAGTCAACGAGATGAAACCTCCAGCGAATTACAGTTTCAATTCAGGACACAGCTAACTTGGTCATTACTTTTAACTGTCGATAAGGCGGATGCGCTTTCCGTTGATCTCACTTGACCTCTAAAGGAATGAGCCTAATGAACCATAAACAGATCCAACCTTCATGACCACCAAAAAGCTTATGGGTTTCTAATTTCTGGGTACCAGAAAAAGAGTGCAAGTCCAAACCACGCAAAAGAGTTTCCTAATGACATATTAACTTGCATTTTATACTCAGGCCAAAACTGAACCCCAAAAGCCGTATGGTTTAAACGAGTACACGTGGGCAATTCAAATTTGGCTTTGAGACTCCATCGGCTCTTCTCACCTAGAAAAATACATTACGCTGTTGGGAATCGCCGAGCAAAAAGCCACCAGTCGTGGCTGGTGGCTTTCGTGTCAGTTTCGTTTGAAGTTGTTAACCAAATGAGGGGACTTGCTAACTACTGAAACCATTTCCTCAGTCAGTGATGTTACTTGTCTTCTTTTTGTTGTGTGCACATTTTAAGGTTTCCAGCACACACAATGGCCTAAACACCGTCTGTCATACACGCACGCAGACCTACAGCTATGCACAGGAACGGGATTACTGCATTTGCACACAGTATTGTGGCTGCTCAAGTATGAACCGAGCTATCAATGATGGTAAGCAAAAAGCGCCTTACCGGCTGTCGTCAGTATGCTTACCGCACCTGCTGCGGCTTGCTGGCTTTCTGAGGAATCAAAATTCAGGAGGTGAAACGCAAGATGGGCTGGGCACACATTACAACCGTTGTTCACCATTATGTGGGCAAAGGCATTTTAGCATTAATCCCTAATTAAAGTTTATATCTTGGTTAATGTCACACGCAACGTTGATGACTTCACCTAATTTCAAACACGACGCAATCTTTTCACTTGTCCCATTTGCACCGACAGGACAGAGGACGCAAACTGACAAGTAATAGGGTTTTTACCGCAAAAACGAGTGATCCTGAAGTGTAGTGTTCTTTTGTCCGTTACAGCTCTTGAAACCTGGTATCAAATGGAGGTGGACCAACCCTGGAGACGACACCGATACGCGAAAACTGACAGATAAAGTGAGGGCTTGTCATGTTGCCAACTAATCTCTGAAAGCCAGCAGGACTCAAACCGTCTCTACGGAGGGTGTGATAAAGATCTAACAGCCTTTAACTTTGCAAGCGGCTGATGATAACACAAAGATGGGCGGACAGGGTTGGAAACAAGATATGCATGCCGTCATCCCAAAGGTTGGTTGAAAAATCATTGCAACACATTGGCCAACCTGGAGTAATTTGAAGGGAATAAATGTCTTGCGAGGGTTGGAAAAAAAGTAAGGCAACTGTATTTATCAAGGCAGGTTTATTCAGAGATACTAGAGCATGTGGCTAAAAAGCACACTGAAGCAGCAGGTCGGCACAAGCATCCAGAAAATCGACGTTGAACTGTGAATCCCTTGCAACAGCTGTTAGAAATTCTTAATCCGGGGGAGGACAGCCTCAAGTAAGTCGAGCAGGAAGTAACGGAGCCCCGTGGGACAAGCCTCTCTTCCTCCAACCCGTTACTGACTGACCGGTCAAGTGCTGTAAGGACTCGCGTTCAAGAGTGAACTGAAGGCTCCATCTTCTACGGCGAATCTTGTTCGTTTGCATCCGCGGTCTTTTAAGTTTGACCAACTGTTATCGTGATCACGAGAAATGTTGCACCAGCTTCAGTGTGAATTAGAGGAAATTAATACACGATTCATGCAATATACTGAAAAGGCCAAGAGACTCTTCGGCCATCAAGATTACCTTCCTCTGAACAGTGTCATCGAAGCACTCAAGGAGGACATGCACTCACTAAAACTGTCATACGAAAAACAATTACACAATTTGATTTGCTCAGTAGAGGAACTTAAGAATAAAATAAAGGATTTAGAAAGAGAAGTTTGTAACAAAACTAACGAAAACGCCAGGTTGGCTGATAGGTATGTATTTTCAACTTGACTTCTTGAAGATTCTTATAGAATATCACTGGAAGCATCGAAAAACGCAAAGCTCTTGTTGGAAATCAGTGAACTGAAAACAGTTTTACTGCGAAAAGATCAGCAGCTTTTGTCCTTCAATTCTTCACTATCCACTGGGTTTTGTGAACGTGACAAGTATGTGACTATTCGCTTGCTCTTTATGTTAGTTGAACTTGTTAGTATTTCAAACCACGATATGAAGGTGAGTTTGTGTCATCAATGGCGCGAGAGGGAAAAGTGAAATGATGGAGACCCTGCAGCCGAAATTTGAAGCGAATTCTGAAGCTGGTGTTCTATTTGGATCTAGTCCCCAATAAAAACCTGGCCGGTGTTGGTCAGTAAGTTAGAAATAGCAACACCCAATTTACAGAGGACCAAACTTCCGATAGTCTCGGAGGTTCCCACGCGGATGTCCTGAAAGTTGGAAGGAGGCATCAGCGTTGTTGGTTTTTTATATAAACCTGCACATGTTATGTCAGTATTTCATTTCTATGAATCACTGCCAGCACAATCGGTGCGTGTGTCTAGTAGCTATCCAGCATAGTCTGTTGGTGGTCATCTGCGCTGTCAAACCTACCAAATAAGAGTATTTCAATATCTTGATATTGGAAAAAGCAACTTCCAACAGCGGTTTCCTGTCAAATAATCAAGGAATAACCGTCGAGTAACTGTCAAACAACCGCGTATGACAGCTAGTCGACAGGAAATAGCCATTATTCGGCCGCATTTAATGCTTAATAGCAGCCATATAGCCATCGGCTAACCGTAATTAACTGTTACTGATAACGACATTCCACCATTTACTGGACCACCAATGAATAATGGCCTGGTCATCAAATGGTTACACAGCTACGTTCAGATCGCATACGAAAACTGAGAGTCAATGATACAGTATATATATATATATATATTGCACGCTACCGATTCCACCGCAACCTTAATCAGTTTGGCCCTTTGCTCGTGCAGTTATTCGCAGTAGGCTACCCGATTAAGAGTATAAATCCCGATGTAATTATGGGTAAAACCTAGTTAGCTGCGGGTAAGATAACTGGTCCAGTGCCACTCCTCACGGATAGCACGGACGGAACGGAAAATTATTACACAAGAGCTACTCATAAAAACTACCAAATGTAGTTCTTCAAGACAGGGAATTTCAGTCTGACAGGGGCAGACCCAGTATGACCGGCCTGGTTGTAGAGTTCATGCACACGTCTGAAACACCAACAAAACACCATAGTAAGCAAGTTATGCGTCACATATGATAGTTTCGAAACTGTTGCGTGTGTAAACACACAACTTACTACCACTGATCCGCACACATCTTCTGAGCCAGCTATTGCTGCACATTGTCAAACGGATTGCAAAAATCACAGCCTCACATGAGATGGATAGAACCGAAAAATCTCACCTACGTTTCAGCCAGCGAACTTACCAGGAAAAGGAAACATTTTTGTATTACAGGGTGTAAAAAGGACTCGGGATGTGTGCAATTCCGGTAATAACTCTAAAAGTGTTTACAGATCCAGAGCACAAAAGATGAGTCGCCCCGAGTAATCACCTTCATGTTCCAAAGGTCCAGGATAGTGGATAAGTTGCAGACATCAACGAGCAAAGCAGTTTAAGTAGTGAAAGACACTCTGGAGTTTTTTTCAGTGCACGTGTACGTAAGATCATGTTCACACCCACTGAAACAATTTGAGAGCCGCTTAAAAACGTGGCTAAATGTATGTGGGTTTCTGGTTCGTCAACTCCGTGCACCATATATCATGTACTTAGGTTTACTTGGCTGAAATTTCTGTATACAACTTTCTGAGGCATCCTACGTCTTCGTCTATTGAGTCGTTTGTGGACAAACAGTGCTTCTGAATACTGCGTATAAGTAGTTTGTTTGAGACCAGTACCGGTGCCGGTACTGGCCCGTTAGTGGAAGAAGGTATGGTACCAGCAACATCGAAAATAATCATTACTGAGCTTCTCTACAAAACTGGCGGAGTTCAAAACTCGGCAAATTGTGAGCGAGTTATTCTGATGTCGGCGATTAGGAAGGTAGTTAAAAGATGGGTGAGGTGGCTTTTGCAGCAGAACCTTGAGACTATATATGTACAAACATCCAAGAGACATGATTTTATAGCCGATCCTAGAACATAAACGCTGAACAAGTTCAGCTGGTCAATGAAAACAGGTAGATGCAATATTCTTGCACTTTCATAAAACAACAGAGTTCACCAAACACTTTTTGGATCTCCAAGGAGGCACTTTCCAGCCATTTTCTATGTACTCAAAAGCCAACTTCCTGCCAGTTTGAAGCTACGAGATTGTAACCGGGCAACTTTTCAGATGAAAACCTAGTGAGAACTAAAGTGTACTAATGATTTTTACTGTGCCCTACACTGTTCATCATTTAATTAAACATCCCATTAAGTTGGACAAAGTAAAAAATAGAGGTGTTGGTGAACACTTTGAAGGTTAGGTGCAGCACCCGGAGAGATGAGGATAGGAAATCTTTTCAGGATACCTTGGTAGGGCAGGATACTTGATGGCAGAGGTCAAACAACTAATTAGTCTAAACAAATTTCGTCACTCAATCACGAGGAGAAACCGAGAAAATCATCGTACTTCTTGACTGATCGATTGATACCACAAGATGCTAGTGTTTTTGTCCTGGAGAACGTTATTCTAAACACCCCCTAAACAGAAGCTTACACCTCGAAGGGAAATGGTACCACGCTTTATGAACATTACGATGATTATTCGAAATCTAAACTAGACAGGCTGCCAGAATAGCTAGCTACTTTTATCTGGCTTGTCATGGAGTATAGTACACCGGCTTATTCTCCATGTTAAGAAGGCGAAATCTATAACCGATACAAGAGAGGGATTAGTTATGAGAATGATACTGAAATTGAAACATCTCAGCTACACTGTCTGCTGCCGAAAACTTATCTCTTTTGCTCTTAAATATATGATATATATAATATATATGCGAAATGCAAATGATTTTACATAACCTAAATAACTCTGCCGCACGGTTTGGCATGCGCTTCACACCCGCAAAGCGTAAAGTGCTGCTACAAGACTGGGTGGGATCAAACCCGCACCTCATGCCTGCAGGTGAGCCAATCGACGTGGTAGATAAATTTGTTTACCTGGGCAGCTGTATAAGTTCCGGTGGACTGGCTGGAGATGAGATCATTTCTCGAATCGGAAAGGCCAGGGCAGCTTTTGCCAACCTCCGACACCTGTGGCGCCGACGTGACTTGAGCTTGTCTGTCAAGGGAAGAGTTTACAGTGCGGTGGTGCGATCCATACTGCTTTATGGATCAGAGACGTGGCCCCTACGCGCAGAGGACATACGGGAGATGTCAGTGTTTGAGCATCGATGTCTCCGCAGCATTGGTCAGGTCTGGTGGGAACATCAGATTAGTAATGCTGAGGTACGTCAGTTGGTCTTAGGAAGAAGGAACTCTCCCGCGATAGATGAATTACTCACACTTCATAGGTTGCGCTGGTTGGGACATGTACTCCGCATGACAGAAGACCGTGCGCCTCGCAGAGCTCTTTCGCCTAGCCCTGTGCTGAGTGGAAGCGACCGAGAGGTGGACAGTGTATGACCTGGCAACGAAGTACGAAAGCGCTAACCAGTAAACTTAGTCGGGCGGGCAACTGCCGCTTCCCTGGATGGGGACCCCGGGACTCAAATCACCAGTGGTTAACGACACTGGCAGAAATAGCCCAATCGCGCAGTCAGTGGCGCTCATGCATCAAAGCTATCACCTTCAATGCGTAGCCACTCAATTTCCGAACCAACCGAACATACCTTCGCCTCCAAGGCTCCGTTGTACGTTCCACATTCCCGTTTCCCGGTGATCGAAACTGTAGCAGCTGGAACCAATGTGCCTATGGTATACGGTTTATAGCTGAGAAATTAAATTTAATTAATTAAATATATGCGAAAGCTTCCGCAAGCTTCATCCGCTTATTGACCGGGTGAAGATGACAACTACTCCTGGACAGAAGTATAAGACTAAAAGTCTAAGTTAAGGAGGATAACATCGGTGTTTTTCCTTTTTTCATGGCCAAGAATTTGTGAAACAGTTTTCCAAATAAAGCTGCAACGCTACCTTTTGCTGAGGATTTAGACCCCTCCTTGACCACTAGTTGTGACTTACTCTCAGACCTGAAATCGCCAGACGGAACTGGGGGTGCGTACCCTGGACATTCTCCACAGTTACCAGCTATTCAATACATGATCCCGTGTAAGCATAAGATGGGTCTAACACAAACCTCTGGCTTTTCGACCTAATCTGTATGAATTTAAATGTGATAGAGTACAGGTTCTATAGGACTGCACCCGAAAATATTTATACCCGATGCTTACTTGTCTTACCTAGGCTTCGACGCTTGATTTATGCTGATGGTTCGGAAACCTATGAAAATATCAAGAATCCTGACGGAACCCACACTTGGTACAGTGATTGGTTTTTGATAGGTCATCATGATTCCATCTCCCTCTACTCCACCTTAGTTCCTCGCGGTGGGGAAGTTTTGGTGGAACGCTTTGTGCCGCAGAATGCCGTTGGGCAGGTCTTTGATTCTCGGTCCTTTCGGACGTGGAGGGAGCATAAAGAGTGAAGTTTTATCTAATGCTATGGGCACCGTAGCAACTGTTCACTTACTTGGCTTTTTAGAAGTGTGTTCTAGAGCTTGTTGAACCTATTCTTGAATAAAGAATACCATTTCTTTCCCTACGGTTAGGGTAAAATTTAACAAGTCGGACGGAGTTTGACTTTTCCTGGTACGTTTGACTGCGAAACTGCACAACTCTTCATATACTGAAAGTTCCCCGAGGATAAATACGCTTACTTTGAAATATCACCGGGAGCGGCTGGACTTTGGTTTCGCCTCCTCTCTATGGCGGTTGTTCCAAAGTCTGAAGAACAGACACCTGCCGGAATGCATCAATCCAACCTAAAGAATGTACCACGCTGCTTTCATAGTTATCACCTTATCCACTAGAGTAACCATTGTTGTTACACAGCGATTATTATCGACTTTATTAATCTGGCACTAGCTTCCTAGTTATCGATAAGCAGAAAAACCTGAGAGTTCGAAAGGGCTCTTAAAACGTAGTTACATAAGCTTCAGAGAAATGCACCCGGAACAACGGCTGGAGAGCTGTGAATTTTATAGAACGGTGCCAATAGGTGCCGTCGCTCTTCCTGTTTCATGCAACAGAATCTGAGATTAAACTGTTTTTATTTTGGCGAAGCTTAGTAACTTCCACATGGCTGATGCTTTCAAGACTCAGTTGGAGAGGATTATTGTTGGATTCACATACATGTACGATTTTGTATCAAATTTTGGTTGCAACAGGTTGTCACAAATCGTCAGCAGGTTTTTTAAAATTCGACTCCTAATGCCTGCAAGCTAAGGCAGGGCATTTATGTTGGTTAATTTCTGAATAGGTTGGGTAGACTGGCGTTGGCAGGACGGGACTTAATATCTGAAGATGAGCTCACTAATGGCAGTTTTACGCGGTTGCTAAGTACTTTTAGTGCTGGCCATTCTCGCTAGCGTAACTTCTGTTTTTTCTCATGCGTAATTTGTTTAAGACATCCGTCGGCACAAGCCAAAGGGACGGAAAAATGCGAGAAATATACCTAAAAGTCAGAAATGAGTGTTCCACAATAAGTCATTTGGTTGCTCTTATGATGGAGCGACTGAAAAATGTAGTCACAATGACTTATGGAGGCACGGGCATCATGGATTTGGGACAAGTTATACTATGTACCGTGAGCTCAGAACGGACGAGTTTGCCGCATTTGAGTCCAGCACTTTTATATTTTATTTTCATGGAATGCGGCTAGAGCTATTAGCACTTTGACGGTTGAATACGCGAGTGAAAGAAATGTTGTTTCAAGAGAGGACCCAAAACCATTAAGGAGAACATCTTTTAGACACTTACTAGCAATCGAATGAAGCTGAGGAGAAATAAAGGGAAATACATGTCTGACTTGAGAAACCATATGTTAAATTGCGACCGTTACTTGGAGAAGCATAAGCAATTTTCAGTAGTACTGAAACCCAGATTGCTGGATTTGATCTAATGCAGGTCGCATATGGTCTAGAAATAAAAGAAGTTTGATGTTTTATAGGACATCCTTTTGATAATCCAATCTAAGGAATGACCTTTATTGCCTTTAAAAAGTTTGAAGAACACCGTACGCAATGTTACATGACCGTTTGAAAACCGCTTGTGGTTACGCCATCCGTAATGAGATTAAATGCCCAGTATTAAATAGTGTGTTTCATGGGTCGCAGAGGTCGTTTGTCTATTTTAAGCATAAAGTGTTTATTTCGTGACCATTTTTTGATCTAGTTGGGGTAGGTCAAGGGTCAAACCATGTTTCCTCTGATCACACCGGTTGCTTATTTTTTACGTCGTCTGCGTAAAGCATGAGACTTAGTTTGATGTGTGCAAAGTGGTAGACACAGTGACACCGTCTTTGTTTCTCAAAAAGGCTCAAAATAATCTGTTCAATTTTATCATCTTTGGACTTATAAAATAAACAGCTAAATGTTTCACGTTCATATTTTTCACGTTTCTACAGGTTTCGCAGGTTTTTACCCAAGCAAGGGCAAGCGCTCAGTTCATATAATTTGTTCAATAAGTGATTTTGAGTGCCCGAATAAGGAATGATCAGAAAAGTTTGAGGTGTTTATTATAGAATTTCCTGATGCCAATGAGCAGGTCTAAGTGGTTTCCTGCATTCAGTTTTGCACGACAAAATGCTGACTGTGTTAGTAACCTGAGTATGACAAAGCTTACGATTAAAACTGGATCGTATCACACGTCGAGTTGAGTAAAATAGAGAGTAAATGAGACTAAGAGAGGTAATCAGGGGATATATATATCCAAAAATAGCATTTTTGCGGCTGAAGAGTTCTGTGCATATACTGGAAACAGGGTTAAACGATCAACGCTGATACCGGTAGAGGAAGCTGCTCGTGAGCCTGAACTACTGAAATATAAATATGAGAATAAAACGAAAAGTGAAAAATGCGCATACTAGTCGTTTATTTCAAAGCAAACATTCTCTATTTGCACAGCCTACATAGATTTTGGGCGAAATCATTCCATCAAAGTGGTGATTTATTAGTGCCTCTTAAAATATGCCGTACAAAACGGTATGGGCATGAGCTTTCAAAAGGGAGACACTTTATTTTTGGTGACAAAAACATTGGGATCCAAAATTCTGAGATACGATTGTGCATTCATCCTCTCATAATAAGTTTCTGAATTATGTGAGAGTATATTTCCAAAACACAGCTGTTTGTTTAGGGTTCCTGATTTTGAGTTTGCTGGATAAATAACAAGGATGGTGAATTACTGGTGCATTTTTCTGACGGTGTTGCAATTAAACCGCTTAGGTGAACATTCGGAATACTCATTTCTTGTAAAGTTGTAAGTTAAAACTACAGAAATCGGAGTCTTGAATTACTATAGACGAGTAGTTAGACTTGAATAGAGAGTTTTCTTCCAGTACATATTATCTGTCCTTCTCAAAAGTGGTTTGTGTTTTTGACCAAAGCGTTTACTAAAGAGCTCATCGCAAAAGCACACCCTATGCGCTTTTATTTCGACGCATTTTCCAGAAAGATATCAGGAATTTCCCACAACGTAATTTTTCACATTGTTGACAGTTGTACACGTCAGTGGACCGAACTCAAAGAAAAAGGCGAAGCGCAGAATTTCTGCGACATTCGATCTCCCATAAATCAACTCACGCAGAAACCATCATAGAGCTTCTCGGACCTCTGGTTGAGAAATTTATCACTTCCGAGGAGAGTTGCACGGACATAATATCTGTGCAGAATGAGATAAGAAAGCTGCAGAGCCTTCTCGAAAACGAAGAGTATCGGCTGAATTCAATAGAAAATTTTCACCAAGGTATGATACAGCAGTGAATTTTTAATATCAGACAATATGTTCAGTCGTAGCAAATGAAAACCACGACACGCTAAGCGGGAACAGAAAAAGAAAGCAAAATTTTATGGCAAGGGACTTTTATCGGTGAGTTTTACAAGTTTGGTTCATCCTTGGTGTTCTACTTAGCGTTTTCTGAGTTTCCGACAACAAAAATGAAATTAACTGCTTGGAGGCTTATCATTGCAATCACATCCTAAGAGAAATTTTGACTGAAACGCTTGGCTCAAGGTGCGAGTAACTTATTTGCCACATCGTATCACACCAGCATTACAACTAACGTTCCGTTGTGTTGGAACCTCAAAGGCGTTCGTTAGAAAAATTCGTGAAGAAAATATTACATAATGAGGAGACTTTAACGTAATTAACTCGGATATGCCTTTTGCTGTAGCCAGCTCGGTTATTATGCTGGAAGAGCTTCATTACCGTAAGCAAATCTTCTCAGTCTTATACTTGACTGTTCTAGAGGCTAGAGGTTCCAGACTCTATGCTGGGAGCATCCATACATTTAAACTCACAGTTTTTCGGTCAGTAGACTAAATAACCATCTCCATTTTTCAGCGGCGTTTCAAAAACCATAGAAAGGATAGGCTGACGCGGATGTGGCTGGTGAATTTGGTTGCCGGCTACTTTAGCCACATCGCGTGGCATTACGTTTGACAGTGTGGTGCGGATGATGTTCACGTCTGACAGTGACATGAGAACTTCGGTTGGAGTGATCAAATTAAAATTACCGCGATGGGCCAGGAAAAGCGTTGATAAATCTCTCAACAGTGAAGACGAACGATGTAGCTTTGAGTGAAATGGGCCCATCCAAATGAAAGTACCCCGGCCAGCAGTGTCCTCAAACGAACAAGTGTTAATTCAGTACTCCTAGGGTGTAATACTATGCAGTTTTATGCTACTATGTAGAGGGTGAAGAATTTGCGTGAACAGTCTAAAAACACAAATATACCACACTCTAACGTCCCAAAGAGTTGCAGGGTCAGACAAAAAGTCAGTGATTCAGTCGTCAGATCCAAGCTGTAAGACATTTTTACTATCTTCTAGTCTACTGTATCTCATTAAAACTATGGAACCATTTTTAAGGCTTCGTCCAAGCTTTTTGCTCCACAGTATATTTAAGGAGAGTGGTTTGAAGCAAAGGCCTGTTGAATCATCATCGAATACGATGCGTCTTCTTCATACAAACGGTTTCTTCACCGACAAATATCATTTCGCCACCGACGTTTGAAAAGTAGCGCCATGCCGTTTTTCTAGCAAGCGTTTTGGTGCTTAGTAGGTGTAAAGCTCAATTTCACCAGGAACCTTTAATTCATTTTCTTGGGTCAAATTACCTGTGGCGAGGTAGTGCTTTGATTGGAGCGTACAGAGCTATGACTACACAACCTCCCATTTATTCATTTTTACTAGCACTTTCTAATTTATTAGGTTATGCATTTTTTATCACTTAAGGTGGACTGAATTTAAACTTTTTCAGTCGCAGGTGCCTGCTGAGTCTTCTTAATGTCTCTTTCACTGCCCTTTACTCTATCATCTGAGGAAATAACTTGTGTTTTCCGTGGATTCTCCACTGCATCTGTCATAAGGATTCACAGAACTGGCGGAACTGTGGGCTGAATTGACCAAATCACGTGTTACCTGGATATTATATATATATATATATATATAATTTATCATTATTCATCAGCCAAATCGACGGTGAAATGATTCTACTCGGCTCAACCGATGGTATCTGAGGAACGCACTTAGGTGCGCATTATTACAGGCGTACCAAATAAACGATACACACTAGCTTGTCGAAATTCAAGTGTGCCATGCGACTGCAGATATACTCATGGGAGACACTTCCCCGGTGGTAGTTGAAGTGATTACTAGGACAATTGATAGGAGGCACGCACCAATGCGCGCTGTTTATCTGTTTGCTGCCAGTCTATGCGTATCATTACGTATATGCTTTCTGTTTTGAGTTTGGCCAGAGAGTTTTATTTGGCTATAAAATAGACGTTAGTTAAATTTCACTTATAAGACAGAAGTTGCATTAGCATAAGAAGATGCTTATCTGTCTGATTAGTGAGGGGTCAAATTTCAGAGATAAACAGGAGCTCCCATCTGGAATACAGAGGTTGACGGAAGAATCGTCACAGTCATCGTGGGAGTAGGGTGGGTGTACTGGGCGCAAACGCACTCAAATCTAAGAAATATGGATAAGTTTTTCATCTCCAAGAACAGCTCCCATTTCTGAAACTCAAAATTTTCCTGCCTCTTGCGTTATTCTAGTTTTAATTTAACCTCTCCGACTTTTGTCTTAGTACTGCAGTAGCACTGCAAATTTCTGAAATCAATCCTCAGGGGCGATTCGTGAAAATTCACAACGCCGATAGCGAGGTAAGAAAATATTCCCATCATTTTAGCATTTCTTCAGTAGTGACCGTTGAGAATGCAAAGTTTGGAAACAGTAATTTGAAACGACTTCATAATTTGCAGTCTACAGGCTCCCACCTAATTCTTAAATTTGCACTTGCTGGGTTTTATTTTTTTATATACAGTAATCTCACAAAAATCAATCAGTCAAAAAATCCATCAGTCAATTTTAGAATCTTACACTTGTGATATACTGGAGAACCCAGTACAGAGGGCGACCGTCTGATGATGTGAACGACACATATTAATTTACCACGAGTGTTGGGTTCCATTCTGTTTTCGTATTCCAGTCAGTTACTGCGTATACGTTATACGTGACTGCATTTCCAAATCAGAACAGTTCGACCCGTTCTCATAGCTGGGGGAATTAAATCAGGCAAGAAACCTCACCTAACAAGCTACGGCTTCAGTCAAAGTTTCCCGCCACTGAAGAAAAATGAATGCCTTTTATCTGAATAATCACTGAGCTGAAAATTACCTAACAGCTAGTTTGGAATTCGGCCTGCGCGTTCACTTTATAAACCTGATTACAAGATAAATGGCTAGTCTAGTCGAACTACTCTGAATTCCACCACCTTTAGTCGAATCTTAAACTTAGATTTCAACAGTTACAGAATTGGTTGAATTCTCCACTAAATAGGGAGCCTGTTTTATTTACTTCCGTGAGGAATATACTTAATAGATAGATTTACACTTAGTCTATGCAAGTTGCACAGTAGTTTTACACCAAACGGTTGCAGTTGCTGACGAAATGGAGACCTGACATTACATCAGACGGCGTTATATCTCTCTCGCAGAAAAATATAGTTGAGTTGTATTTTTAAAGAATTTCTAACTAGTGCATAAAACAAATGCTCTGCTCAGCCACGAAAGAATGCTCTTTTCGTGAGTCAGGCCGGTCTATGGCAGGAGTGAGAGAGTTTGAACAGTTTGCTGTACGCCTTACTTATCCATAATTGAAAAGATAAGCTCAACTAGTATGGAAAAATCGTCCTTCTAGGGGTTGCTCTCATCTGAGACAGATGTTAGAAAGAACTAACTTTATCATGTAATACATCCAAAATAGATAACGTGCGATCACTGTTTTCAAACAAAGAGATGAATCACCAAAGGCAAAATGGTGGAGGGTTTATTCCTTCAAGAAATATGTGATGCCCCTCCGAGATCATTCTTGAGCAAAACCGTTTTGCGCAGTTCCTAAAGACACTCTTTAACTTAATAAGAGCGAAGTTAGAAACTGTAAGCTCCTTGATGTTTTTGGGTACCAAATTATCACTCCCTGAAGCTGTAACTCAGGTTTTTTCAGTCTTTTGGTGAAAAATGACGCGTAGCAAATGTACCATAAAGAAACAGCATTATTGCGGAAGTTTAAAGTGAAGTACGATCACGCGGTTAATTTGCAGGGATATATTGCACTTCCCACTGCGGATATGGGGTATATTTGTTTCAAAAAAATCTTATCGAGTCGTTTGTCTTTCACTCCTCTTTAACTTAAATAAGCCTGCACGGTTTATGTGACCGGTCTCGATATTGGCAAGCACCAGCTTTCCCTTAGAACAGTGTGGCTTCTTAGTACTTCCAGCACGTTTCTCCCAGTTGACGCTGCTCCAACGAGTGCTAAATTTTGTGAGCTGGTGATTTTGCTCATAGTCACTACTTAGGCCAAGTAATTTGAACAAAACTACCTCGTTTAGATATCCACGATGAAATTAACTGCGATCGCCGCTGCGCGTAGAGACACACTTAGTCCAGTACAGCGTGACGAAACGTCAGCATTAAGAGCTCAAAAGAATCGGAGTGGCCAAAATAACGCAGAGCCAGAAAACAGGTACATTTGGGCCTGTTTTGCCTCACGGTCTCCCAATGGGGTTGTGTAGTGCCACTTGACAAGTAGGAAACCAAAATCTGCGTCAGCCGTCCCAACCATTCTTGTTCCATAAAACATTATACACGTCCTTTTATACTATGTGGTGTCATATCTACCGGGTTTCAAGCAGTGCAACATTATCCAGGGCCCATAGAAGGGAGTTCAGACTGTCATCGGTCAAGTACTCTTAGCATCACCATCAGAGATGTATTGGCCTTGTGAACATTACTATTTAGTTATCAATTATACACCGCAAGTGTATCTTAATCTGTCCCCATAAAACATATAAAAGTGCAGAAAAACGGCTTAAATTCATCCGTTTAATTTTGTTTTTGGAAAATTTACACTGCACTCCGTAGACCTAGTTTTCATGCTTTACCAGCTGTGGAAACAACCCTGTATTTTTCGTACAATAATAAATAGACTGGAAAAGGGACTTTTCGGTTTGAGGTGATAGGGAGTTGCGATGAGTACAGTTGGTTATAATTGATTTTTCGGCCCAGTATCAGTACTTCCCCGCTGTATAACCACAGTTTCACCGAAAACCGTATTTGGAAAAATAACAGAAATGTGGTGGGAAGAAGCCGAAGTCTAGGTCTCTGAAAGCACAGGTAGTGTGGATACCAAGTGATGCTGTCAACCTCGATTATCTCTCGTATCTTCTAGGGTCCCCAGACAAGCACATGGATGATCACGCGTACCTTATACTGAAAGGCGAGTACCACTGACAGACACTTTGCGATCGATTTTATACCATTTTGGCAGGCTAAAATTGGAGCGGAAAACAGCATCATTTTTAACAGCTGCTTAGTTAACATGCGCAGTACACAGGTAATCCACTGCGGCTTTTGGTGCAGGACATATTCTTTGATTTTAGTCTATAATGCACAAACAAAAACCCGTTTTTAATTGTCTCGTCGCAGGTTCGTTGGCGCCAGCCCATATCAGCTATGGTCCTGAGGCGACAGTCATATAGAACTTGGAAATGTTTTAGTCTCACCTCTCGGTGTAGAAACGTATCACAACCATATAACGAAACAGACCCTATTGCGTCATGCCATGCACGTCCTCTCAGATGCACCAGCCAATCGAAGCTTACTAGAAACGCTAAAAGTTGTGAATATGCCATGCATCTGTTTTACCATTGCTGAGGACGATTTTGGATACTTCCCTCATGAATTATAAAGATAATTATCGTCTATCTGTAAATAGGTTTACTATGAGTTAATTGACTGTCGTTGAGTGTTTTTTTTGACGTGCATCCACAAAAGTCGTAGCTAATGATATTTTCGTCCTTGTTGGTGATTTTTAGTGCGGGGATCCGCGGGGTTTATGTTTATCTAACAAACTCTAATGAGACGTTCATGTCCCGACGTCTTCTTTCTTCAGTTATCTTTCTGACCAATAAAACTGTGGAATTGGTATTTAGCAACTTGGCTGAAAATTTGAGTACAGTGGCGTGGTAAGTTCAAAATGTCTTAGAGAAATTAAGCAGTCGTTTACATTCTTCGGGATGGACAATCACTAGAACTGGCGAAATCCGTTACCTTAGCGTTGTCGAGGCGTAAGAACTACGGGATGGGGTTCCTGTTGCAGTAAAAATGAAACCTGCGGTAGAACGACGAAATTATGCCATAAGCAATTAAAATCTCCATTTGCAACCTCACAGCTGATAAACGGAAACGATGGATTTATGATGGAGAACCCCTACATAAAGTAGTTTCAGTGAATTGTAGGTTCACCACATTCAGGTGTTTTGAGAGACGGACATTTAGGCGACTACGTCATTGCTTAATTCCAGGTTTGAATCTCTGCGCTTCAAAGTTCAGCTATTCATATGCCATCGTGATAATTTATAATATCTCAACAGGGGTACAATTTGAGTGCATGTAAGCTCATGCAAACTGTCGATGGAGACCTGCTTAATGAATATGAATTCGATCAACCGATATATCTTCCTTCCAAAACATCAATCACTCTCTGGACGAATGACATAAACAATAAATTGTCACAACAGAATCATTCTGCATCAATCCGCTGCCAAAATGTCCCATGCTGGGGATCAGGGCCTAACTGTACCACAAGTCTATACAGCCCTTCCGGTCAGGTGAGACAATAATTTTCACAATGCTGTATGTACTCGTACAACATTTCTTACCTTAGAGCCAAACAGATTCATCTAGAAAAAATAAGGAACTACAGCCTTCGAGTCCAGAGCCTCACGAAAAACGGGTTAGTGTTCCAAGATAGAAATTTTTGTTTCTTCCCCCTTACTCAGATCGGAGAAGACTACAACGAAAACAGGCAAAACACTGCTCTTCAGTTTACTTTGTTTGGACAATGACTTTCAACCTACAAGGACAACATTACCTCAGCACTGATAGCGTTAGCATTGGACTGATTTGTTAAATACCCCTCCAGTTTAAACGGGGGAAATGGTTTCAGCAAACTTCTACTTAATAAATCAGGAAAGAAAAACGCTGTTCTATGTCGCCATGGTCGATCAGGCCGTCTGTCCAGCTCTGCTGATTAAGTCCGGTGCACTAATCTGTTACTAACCAAAAAATAATTATGGCCACTGTGCGGTTAGATACAACGCAGCTTACGTCTCATTGTAGTATGACATACCGGTGATTTCAGTGGTAGCCTCGTTAGCGTGATCTGTCCTTCCCCAGAAAAAAGATGCCTGTGATTTCGAAGGAGTAAGAGGGAAATACTGAAAGATTGTGAACACTATTGATTCAAGTGAATTTCAGGTAGCCCTGGCCGTTGGAAACAATGGTATCAAGGTGAAGTGAAATAGAGGCTCATTTGTACACAGCAAGATGGCTTCTGCCAGAAGAGGTTGCCATCCGGATGTCTAGATGTTCTACCAAAAGGAAATCCAAGTCAACCTTTTCATCTGCCACTCGAGAAAACTGCTCCCAACTAATGCCAGCTGCTGGTTTTGTCTGTGAGTACATGAATGAGTTGGGAGGTAGTGAAGTAAAACAAATGGATCGAAGACGTTCCGTCGTATAACTATAAAATGATACACATACTTTTTAGCAGTCAAAAGCGCACACTTCAGTCGTAGCGACAAATGTCGAATGGACCATTCGACCCCAAACTCCAGTCAAAGCTGCAAGACTCCACGCTTGTATCACCTGTTTTATAAAAGCTGACTACCAGCTTATCTTTCTTGACCATACCGTAACGTCATTTAAAAACTGTGAATCACGTAGATTACCCATTCACGATAAATTCCATTCAGTACTTCTGATCCAAAGATGCAAATACTAACTATATGGATTAGCTTTCCCCAATTTTGAATTCCATTTGCAGTCCACAAGAATGGGGGACTACAAGGTAAATGATAATTGTCAAAATTTAGGATTGCACTGGACCTTGGGAGGATATGAAAAATGATGAATTAGGCAATTTTAATGAGTCCAAAAACTTATTTTCAATGTTATACCGAAGATGATGCCGTCCGCCTGATGGAGAAAGCTGAGAAGGCATAAACAACCCCCGAAGAAGATGGAACAGCAATTACCACACAGTCGCCGATTTATTATACGATCACGGGGAAAGTTGCACCGTAACTGCTCTAAATGACAAATTTCCCAGAAGAAAGCGGCGATTAGTCTCTAATTATTACCCAGTGGTTATTTTCTATCATATGGAAACCATACCCACAAGGGATCTAGTAAAAATAGCATACCTGGAATTACACACAAACTCAATGGATTTTTTAAATTAACGGCATGACTTTCAGCGTCTTTCAGTTGTTACGTACATATCTAGATTTAGTCAGTTTCACCGAGCATGAGCGCCCGCCATTCATAAAGGCGATTTTTCTGGAGTACACGAGTAGTTCTTAGTTACGTGGAACTAGTCGCACAACGAAGAACTACCAATCTAACCCCTGAGATGCACTAAATTCACATCTGAACCACCTCTTTGACTCACCAGAAGTGCCCATTATTTAGAACTAGTTATTGTGGCCAATGACTTCGTTTTTTGGTTAGAAACTGAAGGCAGCGGAACTGCAGGTTAGTTATCAGCAAACTGTCTCCCCTATGGTAAACTTCGGGACCCAAAGGAAAAACAGCGCAGCAAGCAAGATAAACAGAACATGCTGACCACATACAGTACATTTTCCAACGATGGTACGCCAGGGGTGCCCTTATTTATGTGGAACTAGTCGCACAACGAAGAAGTACCAATCTAACCCCTGAGATGCACTAAATTCACATCTGAACCACCTCTTTGACTCACCAGAAGTGCCCATTATTTAGAACTAGTTATTGTGGCCAATGACTTCGTTTTTTGGTTAGAAACTGAAGGCAGCGGAACTGCAGGTTAGTTATCAGCAAACTGTCTCCCCTATGGTAAACTTCGGGACCCAAAGGAAAAACAGCGCAGCAAGCAAGATAAACAGAACATGTTGACCACATACAGTGCATTTTCCAACGATGGTACGCCAGGGGTGCCCTGTAAAGTGCCAGATCTTACCAGATGAGCATCATTTTTGGTTCTCGCCTGGTGTGACGTATGCAAATATGTTACCTTAGTTCCTAAGAAAGTACGTGGTAGCACCATGCTGTTTTTCCTGGCGTGAACTGAACACATAAGCCTACTCCTACTTTCTTATTTCAAGCTTCTAGCTCAACTCTGTGGTCTCAGTGAAACCAAAGATGATGGTGTAGTCCGCTCATATAAAGTGACTTCTGAGGAATGCAGCTGCACCACCATTGGTCTTCCCACAACTATTCCGTGAGTTACTGTTCTGCCTAAATGTTTAAATGCCTCGTGCCACTTGTCACCTGATCATAGAGTTCTTATTCCAATTAGCTGTGTTTTCGATGTACTTAGAGTACATAGCACGCCAATGTGACGAAAAACTACCGTACTTTTAGAATTTACATGTCACAATCAACAAACAAGTGATTGCAAATCATGAGTGTAACAATACTCTTTTCTCACGTTGAACCAATTAGAGCTATTGTTGATATATGAATGATTTCCCATCCCAGTATAAGAAAAATTATTTTGGACTAATGTACATCTTTGGAACCAGAGTACTCACAATGCCGTAGTGGCTCCATCGAAAACGTTCACAATTGTCGGCTATAGATTGTTCATTGTTCGATATTAAAGAGCTTCTGAAAGAATCATAAATCCAAATAAAAGAAATATAGGTCCGTTGAGAACGGTTTTATGAGTGCTTGGTAGCATCATTAGCTTGGGACCATTGCGTTTATTAGCCCCGTCAACTAAGCACAAATTACACCTATTAGGAACCAGTGACAGTGCAAAAAAATCCATTGCATAACACCCATGAACTTCTGCACCGATAAACCCATCAAGGTTCATCAGCGCTGGCGTAAGCTGGGTGCTGAGAATGTCGTCTAGGTACCGTTATCTCTAGAATGATTATGATGTTATTGGTGCTTATGGTTGAGCTATATTGAATTATGTTTGACTTCAACAACGTGTACTGTCGGTATTGATCTGCCAAGCTAAAGAGTAGTGATCCTGCAGATGTTTCTTCAGACACAGAAGGCTACAGTAAAGTGAAGTTCATTTGTGCGGGGTGTTGTTTGCTACTGTACGTAGGAGACAACGGATTCGAGGCCCCTATGAAGTGCAGAATTATTTTGCATAAAATCACCCCAAGCGGATTGTTTATTTTTCGTTTGTTATCTACTAGAGTTAAAAACTCCTCATGAACAAATGTAAATTTACTGCGACGCAAAATTCAAAAAACTATAACAGTACATTGAGAATTACAACCCCCTTCGTTGACAAGCAGATGAAAACCCAAGAAGGGCGAAACAGGTCGTAGGCTGTCGAAGAGTTTTCAGCAGCCTTATTAGTAGTGTGTTACGTCTATACAATATATCGCGATATCTCGAGTATCATGCTAACTGAGGTGGTCTGGTTGCTTGAAAATATTGTAAACGAAAGATTCAACTAGGTTACAGGTGAGGCTTTCGTCAAAATCAAATTGATATGCAAATTAGTGCATTTTGCTAAAGCCGTGTACAGAGAGCATGAACAATGCTGGTGCACTAACTCGTGTATACGCAACAGCTGTTTGAAGCCTTCCTGGTCACGGTGATGGAAGTATATACTTTTAACGTAGCCAGGAAATATTCTTGTTTGATTGGTGTGTAAAATTCACATGTTTACGTGCTGGAAACTTATGGCAGTTTTGTGCACATCCGTGGCGTAATTTACTGCCCAACCTAATGAGCTAGTGATACTGATAGACAGTCAGTCTGCTTGGAAGTGGCTGTAGAAATAGTCTGACATATCAAATGGACAGTGTGTCGAAGGACATACGTCGAAGGTAGTTTACATTGTCAAGCCGTTCAGCAACTGTTGTGTGTACACCAAAACAACGTGAAAGCTCACAGTGTTCCTGAGTACAAAAAATCTGTTTCTCCAAGGAGTTTGTGGACATACTTCAAACTAGCCAGCCATCGTTAGGTGGTTCTCATTCTATGCTTATTGAACATGATTAGGCCCAGGGCTACGAGGAAGGACCAACGTTCTTTGACCACTCAGGTAGGGAATGTTGTTTTCAGAGTGATCGATTAATATCCAGACTGCTTTACGTTCAGTTTACGTTTGACGACAGGTCTGTGTCATATTGCAGGATTCCTTCTTGAAACCTAATAGCTGAGTTAAGTGTCGGGGGAACTCTATAAAAACTCTGCATGGGACACGTGTACAGCATCCAACGAAATTTAAATTGGTTAGATCCGTGCTGTACACATCAATGGGTAATGGATCCCATTGGATGGATAGCAGTCGTTCATTCTGGTAAGGTAGATATCAGAGGTACATCACTAGCTTCACACCGTAACGATTAACGGCCATCGCCAAAAGAGGATATGAGTCCTATAATCAAGCCAGTGATGACTGTAAAAAAGATATATCCCAATTCACTTCCAAACTTGAGGCCTTCCGAAGTAATGTGAAATGTTTATGGTATTTTCGTGAAAAAATCCCTTGCAGGTCCGCGTATCCAAATTTTATCGGCAACTGGGGAGCGATTCCTTTTTTTCTGAAATTGCTTAATTTGATCCTTCTTAGCCTGCACACACTGGATCCGAGATCCAATTACCCAGAACAGTTCCACAGTGACAAGAATATCTTTTCAACCTCAGTGTCCTGTCACGAGACAAGGGGCTCATAGTTCCTTTCGGATTTCATTTCTGGAATTCTTCTTTTAACGTAGTAACTGGATGTGACAAGAATAATGATTACCCCAACAACATGGTCATTGTTCCTCATCTCATGAAATGGATATACCTCGACTGGCTTTATCGCACTGCAAACCCACACTGGACAGAAGCGGCACGCATGAACAATTGACAAAGGTTGACACACCATAAGCAGAACAAAGCGACGAACAGCAGTGTATGGGTCGTTTTTGGTTGCATAATTAGAATTCATATTCACGTCACGATCTTTTGAACAGTCCTCCTGCTATCAAGGCGAATATAGGCTGATGAGTCCACATCAATGGGGGAGTAATTGATTCGAGTTTCATCAGCGGTATATATCTTTGGCAGTGCTCGGTCTGAACTTCGAACATGTAATAGGGAAGCGAGTGTGTTGCCACTACTCCATCAGCGCATGCCGAACGCACTTGAATTATCACGCCTGAAAGGTTGCAGCAGTTGGCGCTTGAGCGATGTGATTGTTTTGTCCGACGCCCCGAATGATGACGCTGCAAATGTTCTGGTCATGTCGATCACTTTAACCGTCTATCAAGACTTTCAGGTCGGAGAGCCGTCAGATAGTCATCCTAAAACGGACGACTTTTTATTGACTTTTGGTGACTGCCGGATTTGTATTGGGCGGGGACAACTGCTGGTAGTCGCCAGACGCCGGCAAATATGAGTACGCACACATCCACAAGCTTTTTGCAAGCTTAGCCGTCTGCTACAGACGGGACATTAGTCAACCAGAATTTCGAACTGCTCCCCAACATCGTCATTCATGAAAACCGACTTTATAACTGCGTTAGATGCAGTCAGAAGAGAGTAGTAACAAGGACACACCCTCTCTTCATGCCAGAAGGATTTGAAAACCATCTAAAGTCATAAGAAATGATCTTGATCTGCATGTACCTTGAAGTGTCCCGGCAAGAATAACTGATCAAAAAGGGAGCAGTGTCTTCGTTTAAAGTTTGTTTTATACAGAACAAGGCGTTGGAACATAAGTGTTGATCACGGTCACGTAAATCCCCAGGAGCATTGAGGTAAGATGTAGGCTGAATAATTGGAATTCTGGATGGATTTTCACTAGAAGCAGTCGGATGGGACAAAAACAACACTGTGATCCCGTCTTCCTTCTGATCGATAACCAACTCCTTGAAAGTGTATTTAGAAGTAGATGACACGAAATGGACTTATTTTGTGTATAGATGCAATTTTGCGCCGATTGAAACAAAACGGGTTAACAAGCAAACTGCTAAACCAGCAATTCAGGTCAGATGGGGGTACTGGTGAACCACATGACGCCCAAGATGGGATTGTACTGCCTCTTCCAATGACAGTAAAAGTTTCGACGAATACACTTATTTGCAAATCAATTTGGTTTTCACGGGAGACTCAAGTGAGTCTCTCGTTTATGATGTTCTGAAGCTGAATGTGCTGCACAAAAACCGCCTCATGTTTCAGTTGGTACGATATTTGAGATAGCGCAGTTTTTCATGAACAAAACTATTCACAAGGCTACTGAAAACTCTTCGACAGCCCACGACCGGTTTCGCC
Organism: Clonorchis sinensis; assembly: GCA_003604175.2. Classification (NCBI taxonomy): domain Eukaryota; kingdom Metazoa; phylum Platyhelminthes; class Trematoda; order Opisthorchiida; family Opisthorchiidae; genus Clonorchis; species Clonorchis sinensis. The sequence goes on from CM030370.1 coordinate 42,345,786, forward strand.
CTTCTTGGGGCTCATCGGGTAGACGCAGTCCACGAGTTTTCATCAACCTCATGTTCTGCTTGAACACAAAGGTTGTCTGTCACCTTTGCAGTCTAGCTAACAGGCAGATATACAGGTAAATTAACAGTATATTTAGGTTTAGCTAGTGATGAGTCAAGGCCATTAGCCCGGATTGTATCGCCTGTTAACACTAGACTGAGACAAAATGAATCTGCTGGAAACATGATTTGTTGTCAAAGTTCAACATTCCAGCAGTGCGTTCCCAACGTGAACTGTTTGACCGACGAACCCATGAACCGGATTAGAGACATGGGAGGAGTATTAGGCAGACGAAATCCGCCATTTAGCAAGGCCGTGACTCTTTGCAAAGAGGCTTTCAGTACCACAGTCCTATCCCCTCTCTGGTCTACGGGATTGGCCCTTCTTTACGTAAGAACTTCAAGGATTTCCCTGGTGAGTTCTAAAGCAGTAAAATTTCCACTATTGAAGAACCGTTGTTGAGTGGTCTTACTGAAATTATTTCACCTTGAATCGAAACAGACTGAAGGGGAATCCTAACGTGAGCTGTTGTGATACTGTTTCTGCTATTGGAATAGTCCGACTTTTTATTGTTTCAACCTGTTGGTTGCCCGCTGTGAGACAAAGAGCAAGCGACACAGCTAAAAAGGTCAGAAAAAGACCCATGCTTTTATTGCAATTCAGATGAATCTATTGTTGGTGGTTAACATCTGCACAAACATCCAAAAACATACGACCAGTTGCATTCCAGGAATCCCGTCACAGGGTGGAAACATTCCTAACTTTGTCTACGCTGCTCAGCTTAGCTTAGCCCATTTTAACCGCATCCCAGACACTAACAATAGCCGACAGTTTAATAAAATCTTAAAAATGAAGCTCCCTTTGAAATGATGATTTGCCTGTGTTTCATCTCTAACCCTTAACTTATGAAACCGATGTACTGTAAAGAGTTGGGACCACACGATGTAGATGCACATCAACAACCAGCTTTCTTAGTGTGAAGAAGACTTCTTGCCTTAGTGTGAAATTTCAGAAATCTGAGCAGAATATGTTTATATATATTGTCCCTCGTCAGTGCATCAATCAGCATGTACTCTTCTCGACCAATCAGCCCTTCATCGGAGGTCATTATCGGTTGTATCAGCGTCCAAGATTTCACAGCGTCAGAAATTTTTTAGCAATTTTAAACGTTGTGGAGCCCATTCAATAAAACAGTCGAAGATCCTAGATTCTAGTTGAATATCGTATGTGATCTCTACTTCAATCATATTAGTTTTCTGCTCCTCACAATCGAGAATGACACTTGGCGGTCATTAGGCGCCGACGCTTATTGCATACAGGGGGTGTAATGCATGGCACACACGCTAATCTAAAATGATTTGCAATTCGAAACCAAAGTTTGATATTGTAAATCCGAAACAATAAACATCGAATCAACATAGTGTGGAGTTTTTGTCGTGTGACTTTTGCCCACTTTTCCAACGTGTTGTACAAGTAAACCGATGACAATTCACGAAGTTAATATTGATTTTTTGCACCTAACCCTTTTTGACCCTACGAACACATTACCTTGTTTTCAGGAAGAAGTCTGGAGACAGTCAAACAGGTTCAAGAGAAATACCTGATCTTTTTCACAAGATAAAAAAGAATTCACTTACGCAACAAGTTCCGAAATTTAAATCTGCATATTATTCCACAAATCAGGCCAGAAACTAAACAATACCGAAATACCCTACTTCAGTTGAGCACGCTTGCGGCAAATTCCGATCATGAATATCTGTAGAGGTTGGTTTCTTGTAACTCACTGAGTCGGTTTTGCTTTGAATATGCAAATGAGATGATTACCATTTGAAGTCAGTTGTGAGGCGCGTACGGATAATAACCGGTACAGTTAGTTGTGGGCTACAAAACCGAAGAATAATCAGCACAGTCTTCCATATTACGAGGCATCCGGTATGGCTAGGGATATTTAGTGCGAAATTCTTAATCGTAGCCTGGCAAAGTAATTAATGTCTTCAACAGACGGGAAACAACAAATACCGAGAAGGATAGGATATGAAAACTAAAGAATCGCAAACAAGAAGAGAGGAGCTACTAGCCCAACCGCCTACTGACTGTGCCTGGCTGACTGGCTTTATTCTCCTCAGTTGAAGTGATCATCGCACTCAGATTCTGTGTATACGTCCGATGCACCTGAATTATACGATAGTTACGAAGAGTGTACTCAGCCCTCCCATATATTGCACATAAAGCTTCTACCAGTATTTGTAACCATCTCACCCCTTAAGTGAGAACTTTGTAACTTGGAATAAGTCTATCCAAACCCACATGATTACTGAATACTTATGATACGTTGCACTAACCCGTAGCAACATGACACAAAATACCATAGGGTAGGAAACTCTACTGTGGGAAAAAAGGCTGAATGTGCCTCGGACTACTTCGGCAGCAACCAATAAATCTTTTAGTGTTTATTGATGAACAGTTTTGTTTTGGCATACTTTTTATCAAAAAGATACGGCCGCATTCTCTTGATGTTCGTCACTGCTCTGTAATTTTCACATTTAATTCCCTAATCAGCCAAAAGGGGCTAGTATTTTCATACGTATGTATTGTTAAGACTCCAAAGATATTTTGAATGAGATTAGGTTACCGAATATGGTCTGATCAACCCAACAGATAGACTTTGTGACATAATAATGGTGATTTTAAGAATTCTACTGGATGAGTTATCCTGTCAAGAAATTGGAATCCTTTTAGAGTCGCAGACAATGATTAAGAGGTATATTGCGTCCAAAAATAGGCTTTGTTCACCCTCGCACATTTTGAAAGAGTGGTTGTTCAGATAGCCGGAAGACTGTACTGGGGTGCAAATGCTTTGTAAGCTTCCAGCTTCCCATTATCCGCTTAGATGCAGGTCTCAGCAGTCGCTGATGCGCCTTATTAAACGTGATCCCGGTTGCTCTCGTTTATTTAGACGAACTCCAGAGGGGTTAGCAAAAACGCAACAGCTAACTTTTTCGACCTATTTAACTTGGTGAAAGTCCGTTTGCTAATTCGCCAGGTTTCACTGGATCGATATTTAGCCTCACTCACCTTCCAGTTGAGATGAACCATAAGTTAGTGGCTAATTGCTTGAAAGAAACTCATTCCAAGACATAACTCGCCACTGAACATCATTCACGCCCCAAGAGAAGATGCGCAACCACGAAGCAAACAGTTTGGATTCACTACACCATATTCGTACTGGTCTTGATACTTCATTTCCATGGATTTCTAATCTAGCTAGCAAATTCTGCTCATGTTCACAACACAACAGATTTAGGGAACGGTGATTACGGATTTGGATGTTAATTCTAACATTCTATAACTTTAAATATTGACCTGATCAAATGTATCCGATTGCTTGCCAGCTGATCTCCATCTTGCTCCCTGTTTTCTAGGAGTTCGGGTCCGCTGATTACAGTGTCGGAGTCTGCGTGTGTCCGTCTGAGACCGTGTCCACTGGCATCTCCCAATATACACTTGATCTAGTGCCCCAAAACCTTCCTGCTTTCTTCGGCCTAAGCAGTACATAAAATCCTTTTGGACATATTCTGTATTTACAGAAAACACCTACTAACACTATTGCCGTCTGGATTAAATGTGACTGTTCATAGTGTATTTTTGTGGCATTCATTCCTTAGGTCAGAAGTGTATTCTGATAATTGTTTTTGCTTGCTTTTTAAAATGAAGTGTTCTTCAAGGGACAACATTGTAGCTGTGATTTAATTATACTGGTCAACCATCAGAACTTTGTTCTTTTTTGAAGAAGATGCAAGATCTTCCAGTACGATTTTTCTGCAGTGTCCATCTACCTCTACAGTTGTTCGAAAGTAAAGCCATTCAATGACTTTAGCTGTTTTAACTAAGACATAAAGAGAAAGCACATCTAATTTCTTCGTGAACCATAGAAGTTCCGATGTAATTTTTCATTCTGCATTACTCAGCTGAGTTAAAATACTCCTTACCGCACTTTTCCTTAGTGTACAAACTAACAAGATCGAGACCGTACCTGGTTCTTCGAATCTGAACATCACACCTTGTTTGGTTTCCGCGGGGTCCACAAGACTAACAACTAACGCATCTTTGTCTTTCACTCCCACCTTTCTATGGTTTTTCTGCCATCAGGTTACTTTTTTTACTCAATGCCAGTTGCGCTATTTCAACATCTGAATATTCTTCCGTAGACCAGTATCAGATAATATAGATAATACCCACGACGAACTCGAAAATCATTCCTCTCTGCTAGGTTGACGACTGATACACAATTATTCTGCCGTACAAATCGACACTAACGAGAATCTTGTTCGTCATAAAACGTGTAATAATTCCTCCGTCTAAACCATTTAAACTTCGACTGCAGGAATTATGACATGAAGAACAAACATGAGGCATAGTCGCGCTACTCCCACATACTGTCCATTGACTGTTCCTCATCATGAGAAACAGAGCACAAGAATGAATTTCAGGTGCATTCCTCCGCAAGTGTGGAACGGAAGGAGCACTCGCATGAGACCAGGGAGCCATTGGGACCGACAAACAAAGCGGATGTGGTTGTACGGTCGCGCTGGTCGAGCTTGACTACATGGATGCGTCTGAATACTACTTGAAAGTCGTCCATGATTCAGGAATGTTCAGCGGGTGGTTAGACTTGTGCTTTATTTCTCATGATGGGGAACAATCAATGGAACAGTGTGTGGGAGTAGCTCGACTGCCCTTCATGCCTGTCCTTGAAATCATATTGCCTGCAGTCAAGCTCGTGACTCCACTTTGATGACGTTTATCTGATGCTTGGTAAATCCCCTCCTGTCCCGCTCATCACTCTTCTGCAACCGAATTTGCGCGGTTTTCTCACATTTGCAGCACACGCATAACAGTTTAACGGTAATTCATCCTGCCGCTATGACGAAAACTCTGCTAAGCAGTGTTTCGAAGACGTTAAAACATCATTGAACAATTCATGCAGAAACTTTTCAAAATATGGGGGACTGGAATGGATTTTGGGATAACTCGACCCCGATAGATGGTTACTTTTTTCAGTTTTACTTCACCGAGATCTGTTTGACGTAACTTACAACTGACTGGTCAGTGAGCACTCAGTTTTACTTCACAGAGATCTGTTTGATGTAACTTACAACTGACTGGTCAGTGAGCACTGATGTGAGAACCAGCTGCAACTTCCGGTCACACAGACCCTAAGAGGCTTTGCGCGCTTTGGCATAGAAAATTCCAGTGAGCCCCGATGATTAACCCAGCTTAAAAGAGATCTTTACGATAACTTATACGTCATGAAGTCAGTCGGATGGTGAGGCATTCGTTGTCGGACACGAACAAAACTGGTGCATTGAGGTTTCAGTAGAGGAAAACTCATTTACCTCAAATTACTCGATGTGCTCAAGCGCATATTCGGATGTCGTGTGAACGTCTAGCATTGACAAGGAGATGCGGTTGGATAAATCGATAAGTGACCGACCACCAGCGCGATGTTTCAAGTCATTTATAGCAGTTGCTACTGACAATATTATCAGTTGCACGCGTCTGGCATAAATTCTTGCGCTTAAAGTCAATGGTGTTCGTTTTCCTACGCTTCGCTCGATTTATTATCATGTGGAGTTATCGTGCGACTTCCGGAGGTGGTTTCCTCGCCTATCTGGCATCCTTTAAAAGTTCTCTTGACGAGCAACACGATATGTGGATATGGCTGGAGCGCTAATTAACTGACCGGAAGGTACGTGGTTCGGATCCGACTTCTGTACTTCGACTTCCCCTGTCGATACTTCGGCAACCTGGGAGTATCCCAGCCCTCGTGCTTCCTTCGGGTGGCATAGCAGCAAGGCACCAAAAGGGAGTTACAGCTAAACGATTTTTCTAACATTGAACAAAGTACCTTGTCACTGTGTACCTAACCTCCGTGACTTCAACCTACCCTTTCCAGTTCAGTGGAGTTTTCCCACTTGACTTTAGCTCCTATGAAAATGACCAACCCTTCATGTATACCCTCGACATTGTCGTAGCCTCCTCCAAGATTTACATATTTCCTTGTGAGTCTATCCTTCCATCGCGTGGTACACGTGGAATAAAATGCATCGTTAGCCGTATTCCGATTTCCTGGTGAACAGGGAGAGGTTCACGCCATCGATTCACTCACACGAGCAGGGTCTAGTCTGTACTAAAATCAAACAGGCTAGCAACAACACTGGCAAATTTCACCCCACCAGCCATTTTCTGCCACCAATATCCTTATGGTTTGACTGTCGCTTTTCGTGGGACTGTTTGGCTTATCCGTTTCATGCTCAGTTCTTGCAGACAGCTCTTGAGCCGTTTATTCTTAGGACACTGTGTTTTATCGGTTTGAATCATTTTCAGTATCCCTCGGCCGGCCATAACATAGCGTACGTCAATCAGACTTATCTTGCTTGCCTGCTGGTTCCGTATAGAGACGAAGCACCAGTGTTGAACGTTTATGTTGTGTTGTCGATGACGGCTCTGATGATGGCTTTATAAGGCCATCCTCTCGAACAACCGCGAGCGGAGTTTCATCGTTTGCATCATGAAACGATCGCCGTAAATCGTCAAAATAACCTCATGACTTTCATGAACAAGAAAGCTCTGACCTACGGCATCGTGATAAATTTCACACGGCGGATGGCTTCTACTGTTCGCCTCATCTCCTGGAACTGTATAGAATGAGAGTAATCAGTCATCCTCTGTATAAAGTCCACTCTTGGGAACGCGAAAAGTGGTCCTTGTCTGGGAGGGTAACTTGTGCACGTGGCAACGGATTTTCTCAGAAAGTGAGAGTTTCTCTTACTTCATGCTGTTGTTCTTGTGCCCATAATAGGCCGCTAACATATTTCGCCGCAACTAAATAAATACAACATTTTCTCTGCAAACCAACCACATGACTCTAATATCCCTCCCGAGAACCTTTGGGATGAATATGACTTCTCTGCAAAGGACGATTTATTTAAGCAGAAATTATTCGTTGGTGATGTTCCAGACATCTCAGTTAAGTTGCGAACTGATCAGCGATTGAAATGCCGCATATCTAAGTTTTCCGGTCAGTTCAACTAGAACCAAAGGAACTCAGCCGGAAGACTGAAAGAATAACTGATTATTCCATCAACGGGACTTTCTTTGTAGGCGTTCGTGCGCTAGAACCGTCATTCCATTAGGTTATGATGAGATCCTCTATCTTGCCAGTATATGAGATTCATATTTTGCTGCTTTTTAACAGAGATTAGATAACCTTAACCCACTCGTCTTTTCCATCCACCTGAGTGAAGGGTACTCAGGTTTCTAGTGAAAGAGAAGGTCGTTTTTTTAGGAAGTTGTCAGATAACCGCAGTTCGCAAACTTTTAATAGGAATTTGTCGAATAACTGCAGTGCGTAAAGTAACCAAATGTTCAAGCTCTGACTGATAATCCCAGAGCCAATATGGTGTCACTTCATGTGACCTTCAGGTTATTCGACCTGTAATTTTGCCATCGAGGGCAATTTCAACTACAGTGTAGTGTGGAAATCAGAGCAACTCGGTTTCCCAAATGTCGCAGGCACTGAGTGACAACCGGTCTCGACGTGAGAGTTTATCAGTGTTAAAACAAATTGCGTCGCATGAAGGACGTAAATTTTATAGGCTCTCCGTGGACACAACGAGGTAGGTGTCAAGTCGCCGAACCGCAGCGTATGTCAGATGTCTTAGTCCAGCAAATGTAGAATTAACAGAAACTCGATTGCTTGATACCTTCGTTGCGCACAGGTTTCCTTTCCCCTTCCCATTTCTCCCCAACATACATCTGAAAACCTATTGTTCCTTTAAAAACATTGAACCAGATCCTGTGCAGCTATGACTGACTACACAATTTCTAGTGGCATGCCCTTAAAATGTGGTAAAAATATTATATAGATAATTGAGTTTGTATCTATCACAGGAACCGTATGAACAGCCTCATCGTAATGACCAACTTCGTGAGTAGTGGATACAGACGCTAGGGTAATCCGCTTTCCATACAGAGTATGTGGTACTATAAAACCCACATTTTGCAGGTAGTCTACGGAAACGTGCAGAATTCAATTATGGAAACATGAAGAAGGAAATTCAGTATATTGAACCAGAGCAACAGAGTTGTGTGAGTACTAGTAGATGTGTTACTTTTTCCAGAAGAATGGTGCCTCCCACACAGTTTGGTAATCTTTGTTTGGTGGTGGTGCCTGTAGGAAAACACATGCATATTCAGAAAGAAAAAATTTTGGGAAACTAAAAAACGGTCCCTATACGGACAGTTTTCCCGCGATGGGGGGATTATAGTAAACACCACTGAGTGGTATGGAAAAGACTATTATGCTTAACCGCAAGTATTATTTGGATCGTTCAAGCAATGCTAGCTGATAAAATACATTCACTAAGGGCTGCTTACACTCGTTAAACCGGAAATTTCGGTTCTGCCATTGAGATTGTGTTCGAAATGTCCTTAGTCGTGACAGTGTAAAAAAGCGTAACGACATTTAAACCGAATCATCTTCCTCGCTAGCGACAGCGATGACAGTGTGAATTTATCTAAATAAGACACTGTAGTGACGAGAAAAAACAGCGGAAACGGGATTCGTACTAGCCTAACAGAGATGGTCGAGGTACACTCATCACAAAACACAAATCAGAAGGGTCTGAATGAAGAATGGAAACTAAGTCTGTTGACAACCACCTAGATCCGCATACGGGCGGAAAGGTTTTTAATTAATGTCTCATCCGGCTTCCTCCAAAAATCATCGTATTCATGATATGCACCAAGCAACCAATAAGATATTTGGTTTCATGGTTAGTTTTCCAGAGGAAAGCAATCAACTTGTGTTATCATGTAGTCCATGCCTCGGTTGTGCGAAATGCCTGGATTAGAAAAATTTTGTAAGTATATCCTACCGAAGCGGATTGTCCCCATCCAGACAAACATAATAAATGTACAAATGTCCAGAGACGAATACTGGTGTATTGCGCTCAGCTTCATGTTATAAGAGACCTATTGCAACCCCATTTCTTTTAAGGAAGCCATCTACAACAGACCTAGGTGGTGGAGAGTGGAACGTCGATGTATTGGAAACCAGTTGTGCATTCCGAACGCTTCGTTTACGCTGATGACTGAACGTATCCGTGCTCTGAAGCTTATCACGTTTCTTTATGCCCTCTGAACGGTGCCGTCGAGGACAGATGAATTACACCTTGGAGATAACCGCAACTGTCTTCCTCTGTGAATCTCGGGTGGCTGATACTGACTGAGATTTCGGAATAACGGAAATTCCTTCGGGACCGCTCTATAGATTCTTGCAAATCACCAAAAGCGAGATCACTGATTTGTCCATCAGTTTTAAGGTTGTGACAACCGCGAGCGAAATACTTCCGAGGGCCATGTTCGAGTGAAATTTTTCACAATATATATTGTACATGAAGAACTGGCTAATGAAAGGGAAGCGGGAAAATTAAAACGTTCTTTATGCTTCTTAATTCCGATAAATAAGAAAAGTAGATTTTAGTGTCGCTTTGTGTACACTGTTCACCTTCCCCAAGCAAAGCTGCAGTACCAATGAACTACTTATAAGTAGTATAAACTTTATACGAATGTTCGGCTACAGATCAGCATTACCGATGGTGGGTGTGAGCTGACTCTGATTAACATAAGCGCCAGAAAGTTTTCGCCAGTACAGCAAAGCTCTAGTCAATAAGCCCTCATGAAGTCCGTTAAGGGCGAGTTGAAGTCCACTACAACGCGAACAAAAGGGCCGACCCTGCCAGGATTCGAACCTGGAATCTTCTGATCCGTAGTCAGACGCGTTATCCATTGCGCCACAGGGCCACAACGACGTTGGTGAAATTTAATAATATAATGGTATTTCTACATCAAATACCTCCACCGTGCAGGATGTCTGATGTACTGTGATGTGGGGATGGAAAACTGGCTAGGCCAAATCGGTTCATCCCAAGATGAATTTCCGGCAGCGGTTTCACACGTCCACGATATAATAATACCCTTCATAAGCGAATCACACTCATTTGCATACCAATTCGGTTTTGACGGGAAACTCACCTGGAATCCAACTGAATCTCTTGTTTATGATGCTGTTTAAAATAATTGTCTAATCTACCACCAACGAACGCTTTACACAAGTAGGTACTTGTTCGGAAAAGATATCAGCACTGGGACGCATTGCTTTCTATACAAATCAGGTAATTCGGAATAGCCCAAACGAATCACCAACGGCTATTTATGGTACACTCTCAACTGTCACTTGCCTGTGCGAAGTTAAAATGGAATCAAAAGTTTTCACCAGATAAGTAGTGTCTTATTATATCAAACTAATCAAGTCATGAAATCCAATAAAAACTGCTAGACACAGAAACAGTCCACTAATAAATTTTGAGTTGACCAAGCTAACTTTAACGACTGTATATATAGTTGTAGTCTGCTTCTGGAACTTACAACCGTTTTTGTTGTACAGAGCGTTCAGTACCTGGTGTTTTGTGACAGTTTCAGTCTGGCGCAGTAGTTTCTTAGGTAAAAAAGATACAAGTACAGGAGCACAGCGCCAAAAAAAGATTCACAAGGTAATGAGTTAATGTTGGTTTGGCATGTGTTAAAAACAATAACAGAGAGCATGACCAGTATGCGTCATACAGAAATGCAGGATTGTTTGATTCCAGATGTCAGGTGCTACGGAGGTGGAGAAATGTGTGGTGACTACCTAGTTTAGGATTTGAAGAGATAAGCATGACGCCTGTACAACTGTAGCTGCAACTTACTTGAGAATATAGACATATAAAGTGGACAAATCTGTCCTGCAGTTAATGTGACCCTATGGGTATTTTTAGAAGGTAATCACGAAATTCTGTCGAAGTAGGGAGAATAAGTAGATATCCACCGTGGAGACTGGACGTGATGAGAATTTCGCAAGCCACACTTGAATCACAGCAAATCCTCCGGTGGTCAATGGGATATGGTCGAAATTCCATAAGTTTGTGTTGGTAAAGTCCAGCACACAGTGCGGGAAAGTTTGGTCGCTAAACTTCGGGGACTTCCGGCAAGCACCGTTCATGGACAGGCCAAGTATTTCTGGTTTATGTGACATACTCGAGGTGGGATCTTATGTACAGACATAGGAAAAAGTAGCAGCACCAAAAAGCCGAATTCATGTCACAGGAGGCCGATCGAACCCTTGTCAACCGGACACAAACGCAAGGACAGACAGATGAATCAGTCAACAACCGCAGCTTCGCATTGCTGTAACGTGTTCTCGCTTGTGTGCTTCCATATGATAGCGGTCTGAATAATGCTGACGTGTGGTATGTATCGGGGCTCAACTAGTGAGCGCCAACTCCGTGTAGATACCGGAACCATCTCAGAAGGATATGTTTGTCTTCTGGGTGTCTGATCATCCAACATGATTCTATGTCATGAGTGTGGTAAAGCTATGAGGATTCGACTTGAGTGTCCAAATCAATGATGAGGAAATGAAAGGGGATTGGCTACCACAGATTTGCTATACAGGAGAATGTTGGTAGCACAGGTAGCATAGACGGCCGTTGGTTTGTTCGCTGAGGTGGGCAATTTGATTGCAAACGTTTCATCACCAGTCGAGGTGACATCATCAGTGCGTTGGTAGGGAGTGTGGTGGAGCGTAGCGATGGGTTGGTGGTTGTGCGTTGAGCAATCTTGTGTGTGTGTTAATATACATGCTATTAGCCGGGGTTGACCTTCGGTCACGGTTGGTTGTTCGGTCGGTCAACCCCGGCTAATAGCATGTATATTAACACACACACAAGATTGCTCAACGCACAACCACCAACCCATCGCTACGCTCCACCACACTCCCTACCAACGCACTGATGATGTCACCTCGACTGGTGATGAAACGTTTGCAATCAAATTGCCCACCTCAGCGAACAAACCAACGGCCGTCTATGCTACCTGTGCTACCAACATTCTCCTGTATAGCAAATCTGTGGTAGCCAATCCCCTTTCATTTCCTCATCATTGATTTGGACACTCAAGTCGAATCCTCATAGCTTCCACAGATTTCATAGGCACTGAACTCTGAATGGAGAGAACAGTGGCATCGGGTCATCTAGATCAACAGTCGCCGAGATTTCCAAACGCATCCGAAAAAACCTAAGCCTTGTCGGCTGTCTTGATCCACCTATCCGCATAGATACAGTCTGGTCCAGGAGATGTAGCGTTACGACAACTAATTTCGCTGAGCATCATACGAGCGATAAGTTCAACACTCTCTGGAGGCGTTCCATGAAAGTTTGATGGGAAGGAAAGATGGACATTTTGAAAGAAGGATAAAAAAGATTCATTTTTCGCTCTCATCGCCTCAGCAGTCTCAGAAGAAGTCGATGAAATGTCATCTCATGACCTGGGAGCTGTTGCACCGAGTCTGATTTCCCCAGATTTGTTCACATATTTGTAGAGATTTGGAGTTGCAACAAAAGCACTCAATGAGGCGATGTTAGTCTTCGCTTGTCCTGGTATGGGATTCTTTGTGGTGGCTGAGGAGGACCTGCATATCAGGTTCTAACCAGATGCGATGAATGTTGTAGTCTTTACAGTATAATGAACTCTTTGAAGGATCAACCCTTGAACATATTACTGTAATTGGTTGCCGATCATCTCGGAGAATCTTATAATTAACAAACCGTTTAACTCAGAATTCCGTATGTAGCATCGCGAAATTTGATGTTCCTACGTTCATCTCCAGACAGGAGAATGATCAAGGCATGGTTGTTTCCAGAGCAAATAACAGTTTTACTATGGAAGTTGGCTCTGGTCACTCAACAACTTCGTCAAGAGTTTGTCCCATAGCATAGATTAACAGGTGAATGCGCATTTTTGAGTGATCCATCGTTCTTGCATCCCAGAATGAAAAAAACGTTGCGAACTAAGCTGTAGGCCTAATGCGCTACTCATAAGGTGGCGGAAAATTTTTCGACAGCCCACGACCGGTTTCGCCTTTTTGGGGGCTCACCAGATTGGCGCAGTCCCCGAGTTTCTATCAACATTATGTTCTACTTGAACCCAAATTGCAAGAAATTAGCGAAATACACTCATTTGCAAAGAAATTTGGTTTTGCGGCAGACTCACCTGGAACCCAGCTGAATCTCTCGTTTATGATGTTCTCGTGCAATTTGGGTCAAGTAGAACGTAAGGCAGAAGAAAAAATTGAGGATTACGCCTACATGATGAGCCCCGAGAAGGACGAAACCGGTCGCGGGCTGTCGGAGAATTTCCAGCAACCTCATGAGTAGCGTATTCCGTCGATACATGTATCGCGATATCTCGAATGTTGTACCAACTCAAACATGAGGCGGCCTCGTGTAGTACATTCAGTGGCTTGAAAATATCATAAACGGGAGACTCAACTGGGTTCCAGGTAAATCTCCCGTCCAAACCAAATTGGTATGCAAATGGGTGTATTTCGTTAATTTCGTGCAACTTGGGTTCAAGTGAAGCATAAGGTTGACGGACGCAAGGTCAAAAGTGCGCTTCAAATACCGCGACACCGACCGTAACCTTTGCACTCGCTTGTTCGCAAAAAGGCTGTTGCGTTGCTAATCTTCTTCCGTCACTAAGGCAGTGGAGCGGGGACAGCAGTTAGTTACAACAGCAGCGGCAGTTATCACAACTGATCATGACCAGATTGGGGGTTTTCATGCACCATCTGCATGTTGAACCCTAATTTGACCAGTAACATAAGGTGGAAACGTGCCATTATCGGGCGGATAGTTGACACCAGAACTCCGAGAACAAGTACATCATATATATATATATACATATATATATATATATAAACATTACTGAGGATGACATAACTGAAACTGTTGAATAAAACGGTGGCTTGATCTCAACTGCCTAAGCATGAGTTATTTTAGCGCACCGTCCGAGATGCTTGGGGGAAACCATCAGAATCATATCAGTTCGTGGCACTACCTAGGCCACGGAAACTACTCTTTCTGCTGCGTACGAGAAAGTGTCCGTGATGAAATTGTACAAAACTCGGTCCTATTCCACAAGAATATTCCCACTTGACCAAGTCTATTGCAATAGAACGGTGGGTAACTTGAACATGAATCGACCAATTTCAAAGGCCTCTTGCCACTCCTCAGCTAATAATACCAAACTTGTAGGTGGTTGCGGAGTTAGCAGGATTCACATTCACATCACTCTCGTTTGAACACCGGTCCTGGTGCAACTGTTCTGAAGAGTCCACACCAAAAGGGGGGAAGCAGTAGACTCGAGCGTTGCTCTTATTAATGTTCGTCAGATGTGCATATCTTTCGGTGTGCCTGAGTTTGAACTCTGGATATCTAACAAGCATGTCTCGCTCTCTCGGTAGGCTCGTCCATGCATCACGAAAGCAAGATGAGGACAGCCACACAAAGGACCGGACCGTAACGAATAGGCTGCTGTTCAGCGTAGGCAAATCAATGAACCATCTATGCACAGGTTTGATGGCTTTTATGGCCGGTCCCCAGAAATCAGTTAGAAATTTCACGATGTGACGACAAAGTCGCTTCACATAAAACATAAACGTAAACACAAAATCATTGAAGTGAACGGGGATGTGCACATCAAAACCAGATCTTCAGAAATTCACGAGAATGGAAGTACTATCGAAGAAACCAACAGCCATCACTACAACCTGAGTTAGCAATAATCTCAACTGCAATACAAAGGTTCAACTGAAGCACCACAATTCCGGCAGCAGTATAGGAGTTCTAACGTATATAGAGTCGCGCATGTTGGCGCGAGGAATTTAAGACAAGCCCATTAAGGCTGTTTCTAAGCTAGTCCGTATCAGGTAAATAAGCAAACACCAAAATTGACGAGCAAAAATCACAATCAGTGTGGCATTTGACCAACTTGGTAGGTTGAAAGTAGCATTCTTCTTATACTCAAACTGACTCGCCAAGTTCCTAAAAAATATATCGTAGGGCACATCGAGCTCTCAGGACAGCACTTGGATGGTTACATGAACTGTGTAAACCGCGCTTCACTTGACGGAAAGTGCGACTCTCACCCGCTTCCCATAATGCATGCGACCAACAGATTGTTTAGCACTTAGTCCACCAATCACTTGTTTGAGTGTGGCTTCGTAACTTAGCCTGATGTTCTGAAGAGTGGCTCCCTCGCCGCTGCATGTAACGAGTTTTTACTGGTGGGGGCAGGTTTGAGCTGTCACCTGGTTTGTGCACGACTTCAACGCGCTAATTCAGTCGGCAAAAGTGAATTTCCCGTAACAAGCTCATGGGTTTTCGGGCAGTGTGGCTAAAATAACCACCTATTTGCGTATTAATTGGCATGAAAAGAGAATATGATGAAAACTCCAACGAATCTACTCTATGGATGACACACTATGCGTGAAGTGCAGAAGCCCCACCTGAGTTAAATTAAAGTACAGAAGAACCTGCCTTTTATAAGCAAAACTGTACAGATGACCGTTCTTAGATTATCTTACGGCGGATGTACGGAACCCGATTTCCTTGACAAGTCCGCTATAGCGATCATTCACTGATCAGCCATCATAATTATAGATAACATTCAGATGCTTGGTTGACTCGTGAAAGTGGTTTCAAAGAGGCGAACCAGATGGAAACACTTGAAGTTCGGTCAGCACACAATACTTCCAGAAAGCAACCGAACAAACGGTTCAAAAGGCATTGGTTACTCCTGAAAACTGTTGTATTGTACGGTCAATTCCGTTATCAAGCATGCAGAAGAAACGATGTTGTTGAGTGTGCAACTGGTTTTCACTATTTGATTTCACTGGTTGACTTTATTCTACCAAAATTAATTCAAAAACTATTGTGCATGCGCCACGGGAGCTTTTACTCATCGCTCAGCTGTAGCAACATTTCGGTGCTTAGCTGCCCTGCTACCTGAAGAAAGCACGAGGGCTGGGATACTGCCAGGTTGCCCAAGCTTAGACAGGGAAAGTCGGGATGCAGAGTTCGGGTTCGAACCACAGACCTTTCGGTCAGCAAATTTGCACTCTATCTACGGAGCAATCTCGTGACTCAGTTTCTCATACTTTGTCTGCCTGTAACTCTATGCGTTTTGGGGTTCGATCGAACATATCTTGATGCACCGTACAGATCAAGCAGTTGCTCTTGCGTCATCCGAGTACTAGGGGTCCAGGAAGAAAGTTATATGGGACGACAAGAAGCCATTCACGTGTCATATTGGAGTGGTGGCTACCTTTCGGAAGCAAAGTCGGTGCTGGGACACACCAGTACATAAAATTTTTGGTCAGGGACAGTCGTTTGTGATATAGTCTGCGTTAAACAGTTGAAAACGTCATTGTCCTTAGTAAGCGTGGATGTGGGCCAACTGCCAGCAATATTATGAAGTTGAAGCGGAGAGTCACTCCTATAACACGCAAGCCACATAAGTGACTCTCAAAAAGTCAAATCCGGTGGTTCAACCGTGGGGTTATGCTTTCGGTACACAGCTGCCACCCAGCCTACACAAAAACATCAGGACTGAGACAGCGCCGGGTGACACAAGTCTGTGGTTAAATGGAAGCAAAATTCTCGAACGAGAACTCCAGCCTCAGCCCTTGATCTCTATCATAGGTCGACAAAGAACCGATCGTTTTCTGACAGACAGGTTGCTTCGAGAACCGTCGCAGTATAGAATTGTTCGTTTCAATTTGGTGAAAATCATTGTGGCCATGGATTGACGCAACAGCTAACTTGCCAGAAATCAACTTTGCATTTGGTCTTTCGGCTTCATCCAGTCTTGTGGCTTCGTTGTAATTATTTGCTGGGTATTTGTGAGAAGCCAACCAGACTAGTAACGAACCCTGGACAACCTTACATATTAAATAAGGTTGACAATATTCTGCATACAGAATTTGCGCTTTCTCCTTAACGGTCCGTTGTTCAGGAGACGCTTCAAGGTTTCGCATACTCTACTACCAGATTCACACATCAGCTCCCGGTCAACATAGTTTTCGATATAGGGCTGAAGAAGGGGAGAAGACTGGAGAGGATTTCCCAACCAAACTGCGGAAATCAAGTGTGCGCAGATACGAAAACCAGTACGCAGTCAAGGATCAAACCAATAAATACACCTGCGTATTGATGTTTTCCACCGACATTCCGAAACATATATTCCAAACAAAATGAGCCATGTATCTACGAGTGAAATACCTGTATCGGCGAAAAGGGTGCATGCTCACACTGAGACGATCGGCATGCACAGGACCTCAAGAAGCACCGGCATTGCTGTCGTCAGTGACGAACATCGGGACCAGGGCAGCGATGAAAGTTTTGTTCGCTGTGATGAACATTAAGGGATATGAAAAGATGGACTTGCCACTGAAAGAGATTTATCCCAACCTATGTTTTAACCCCGCCTCCTACTTCTGAAAAAAATCACCATCAACACCATGGGCAACACTACACCAATAGTGCGAACTGGTGCTTAACTGCCGTACAATCATGGAGGAAGGTCCTAGTAAAAGATGAAAGGAAAAGGGTGGGTGTGGACGTATTGCAAAAAGCCGCGTATCTCTAGACAAAGCGGCCATGACCAAGGTGCCAACCGGTGAAAATCACTGAAATAAACACATCTGAGTATCAACCTGAAGACGCTATTAGCGGGATTGGTCCTTTGGGAGCCTCGTCTAACACAACCCCGGCACTAAACAATAGAGAGGCTGGGAAGTTAGAGTAAGCCCCGTCAGTGCTGTCCTGTAGGATTTGCAAACTCGTGCAAAGAGAATCACGGAGACCCTGGTCAGAAAGGTCCTATAGCGCTTAAATTGGCAGCAGCCGTTTTCAATTCGTGTCGCCGCATCATGTTCTGTTCATGAAACTCTCATCGACAAGGTCTTTTACAACCTAACAAGCCCTTTTTGCTGCTCGAATGAATTTCACTCAGGAATTGGAATATTTCTGGCATAGACATGAAAAAAACATTTATGGAACTTTAATCTCACGAGTGAGAACCATTCTTGTATTTCACTGAGATACAGTTTCCCGAATTTACACTTCCTAGAAAGTAATTACGGATACGGAATTTAATCATAAGTAGCCGCTTGGCACTGTTGCCCGCTGATCAAGCACTTGTTTTCATTGGGAAAGTATACCATTCAAAAAGAGGATCGATGCGATCCGGGTTTCATTTCACGGAATCCGCTGTCTATCCAATAATAAGTCGAATCGAGATTGTTGATAGCTCCCACATACCTACTCCAAGGAATTACAGTGCAGCAGTAGCCTTCGTTAGATTGTGGACACCCCAATAAACAGATCTCAGCTCAATAGGAGAATTGGTAACTTGGGCTAGGGATGGGTAGTATGTATCACTACTCACAAGGATCAAATAGAAAAATCAGCACACACGGGAGTTCTGGCCTGTGGGAATGCACCCGTGTAGAACGAATTTTGGTTTAGCGGATGACTGATCAATGAAACGAGCGCTGACATGAAAACTGCACAGCAAGAAATGGATCGGTTCAAAGGGTGATTACTTTCTACCGGTCTTCATGCTTTGTGGTCAAAATGCAGCGTCGAACCAGTGCATTGTGAACCTGCATTCGTCTGTTTACAGCCAGTCGAGTTGGGATGAATATGGGAAGTAAATAGTGAAAAATACACCACTCATCAACACAATATCCGTTTAGGGGAGGCATACTGCCCCGCGAGACCGCCTCTAGTGTTCCTTGTCCAGTCCAATAGGCCACACCCAATTCTCCTTGGGCTTTTAACGACAAACTTACCGGAAGTAAACAAAAGAAGGACCCTAAAAAACAGCGTCCCTAATCTTAGACCTTTACTGAAAAGGTAAATATAGTGAGGAGCTGAGGTATTGCTACTGGCAAACATTTGTAGTATCCCGCACGCTGTAAATGCAGTGTTGGACAATGATTCTCCGGAATCGGGAGTTGGCGACAACTTTTATGAAGGAAAACGAAAACCTCATGAGCAAAGGATCGGCAAACGAAGCAACAGATATCACCCACGGCTGCGCAGAAACTAGTCCAAACAAAACGCACCATCCGTAAAGAATTTTTGTGAATGATCATAGATACGGATTTCGCTGTTAGAGACAACCAGAATTAATTCATTTTATGGTGTCTAAACATCGGTATTAGGGGGAAAACCATCCAAACTTGTGTCCACTCCGTCTTTTCAAAAATCATCACACAGCTCATTTGCATCCGTAGTCGGTCTCTGCGACGTTGTCCCACTTTGAAACGGATGTGCTTACTGGATCACAAGCGAATAATCTGCCCTCATTCTTTCAAAAATTCAGATTGCGAGATGCTTTATTTAGATGGAATTGTGTATGCGGAGGCGTCCTACTGGCCAGTCAGATGACAATGCTAGTCAGCCCACTGCTGCATCCCAGATACGTTGCTCAACTATTCGTATTTTGGAAACAACTTCAGTATTTATCATAGTGCAATAAAAGCTCGAAACCAACATAACGTTCCCACGATATCCAGGGAAACGATGAGTCTTGAAGAAAAGAATCAACATTACTTAGAACATGTATCAAGTACCCCCGACCATCGTCTACTAAAGATGGCCTTGTTATTGAAGGTTTCACTGAAGACAGGATATGAAGGCAACGAAACGAAAGCTGCTACTCGCGGGAACATTACCGAGCTAAATCGGTCAAGAGTGCATGGGAGTGGCCACACTTTTATGAGGTCAGGGTTGTCAGTATGACATCTTCAATCGTTTTAAACAAGAAACTGCTGGTTCACTACTTTATGAATAATTCCAGTGGTTATATCTAATTGGACAATATTTATTTTACGACTCCGAGGTTATTTATTATTAAGATAATAACTACGTGGTAGTCTTCCAAGAAGAGAACAACGCATCGCCAGAATGGATTATTTTAGCGAGCTTCCACGGTGATGGGCAACGTTATCTCACTGTGGCAAGATCATATCTCTAGGATATAGTTTATTACAAGGTTGATTTTCCAAACAATGCCAGGTAGCCGTTTCCCACAAATTGCAGCAAATGAACCTCATCATTGATTCCAATGCGATTTTTACAATGTTCTTAGAACGACTTGAAAAAACTATCTCCACCAAAAGTCCCAATAACAGGTAGCTGTTCAGCAAACGACTGTGACAACACAAAGATCGATCACGTTCACTATTCGCGTGACGGTATTTACTGGTTCCATACATCACCAGAAGCACACAAGATGAAAAATTTTACTGTACAAAAATCTGAGAGTTGGGAGTACAAAAATATTAAAGTTAGTCATAAGGCCATGGAGGGATAAGGGAATCTACCACATTCCACCAGAAATTCACAGAAAAGCTGGTAGTCAGTGAGCGAATGTAGTGCCAACACCGAGGTGGGATGAACACCATTTCTCCAGGACTCAGAATCCCGTGAAAACCTTGAGCCAATGCAAACTGTGGAAATTTAGCCAGATCTGGATGTTCGACGTCCACCTGGGAAGTATTGGATAACATTTTCTCCGGGTGTGGATATACGAGAGGCGTTTCGGAAGCTGTGAACAGAACCACATATTTATATCCGCTTACCTGGGTCAGTAAATTTGCTCGATCACTGTCATGATGTAGCGGAGAAATGGTGTTCGCTGGACCAAACCATACATTGATGTCAACATCAGACACATCTGAGCTTTCTTCACCGCTAACCATACAGTAGTCTGGGGTGTGTACGTCATAACCCAGTTCAGGGATCTGAAGAAAAAGCTGATGCTGAGCCAAGTAGCCGATTGGTCGACTAGGAGTTTCGCTTTTCATGTCACATGAATCGGAACTCGGGAACACAAACTGGTCAATAAATCGAGTGATAGACATCAGCTCTTGACCCCATGATTCATCCGTGTATTTGCGGCCAATTTCGACAGGTACGATTCGGTAGCCAAAACATCGTCGCCAATAATTCACAGTCCAAGCATGCGGGTTACCCGACTGACAAGCCGGCCAGTGGGTCATAGCACCAGTAAGAATAAATGGTTGGCCGATCCGCATTAAATCAAGAAATTTTTCTATACTCGGACGGAAAATACGATCCAAAGGACGTAAATTGGGATTATCCGAAGGAGAACCAGCCACAGGACAAGCGATCACTGGGCTGTCCTCGTTTGGAGGACTATGAACTCCATGCAAATCCGACAATCTTCTGTGCACAGCTGCAGCCAATTCAGCTGCCACACCCTCAAAAATGGGGTGGCCCATGAGCAGACTGTAATCCAAATCTTCGAGAGCACGCTGTAGATACATAGACTGCATATCGGACGGAAAAGATAGCTTCAGCTGGGCGATGACATAAAGGGCACGTAGCAAACGGATCGCAGCATACACAGTTCGCCAGCATAGAGGGACATCTTTCCAGTGCCCGGTGTGCAATTTTTCCCATACATATTCTAGGATAAAACGGCTCTGTTCACGGAATTCATCCACAGAGCGTTCTTGGAATTCGTACTGAGCCAAAAGTTTACTAAAGTCCTCAAACACGAGGGGTCCAAGATCTGATTCGTATGGTGATAAGAGCTGGAGGAAGTCAGTGGGGGTGGGCGCTGTTTGGCTGACGTCTGAAGATGACTGAAGAGAGAGGAAAAGGAAAGAATTATTGCATATATAGTACAACGTACTGATCTAAGACAAACAATCAGGTAACAAATTAACTTTGAAGGAAACCTCTAATAGAGATTTTGCGCCCAGAAAACACGTCAGTTGCCAGATACAAAAAAACGGGCGCATAAGACCCACTGAGAACAGACAAGGATGCCAACAGCTATCGAACAGCTAGGTGTTCAGTGCCGTGAGGAATTTCATGATTAGTAACAAAGGTTCGTTGCCAGAAAGCATATGGATCATAGGAAGAAAACTCAATCAGTTTCTGTCTAGGTTTATAAGCCACCTCCTATGAATTTTTCGGAAAGCACAAACATCCCTCAGTTGTGAACACTAGAAATCTAGAGAAAAACTCTGTGAACAATGCAGATTACTGCGTTAATGAAAGATATCTCACCTCCAGAGTCTATAAGATATCGACAAGAAACAAACCCAATAATGAATAGTGTAAAGAGGTCCACTCATGCATTCGTTCAGCTGTAGCACCCTTTCGGTGCCTAACTACCATGTCACCTGAAGGAATCACGAGGGCTGGAATACTGCCAGGTTGCCCAAGCTTAGACAGGAGAAGTTGAGAGGCAGAGGTCGGGTTCGAACCACGGACCTTCTGGTCAGTAAATTCGCGCTCTAACCACCGAGCCATCTCACCCCAGTTCATGTATTACAAACAACTGGTGTTTTATTTGGAGTGAGAAAAACGAGGCTGGGAAGTGGAACTCACAAACTGTTCTTCAAGTGAGCATTCACAGAATAGTTCACATAATCCTACTATAACCCTCGACGCACAAAATCTGGTGGACTATGACATTGACTGCCGGCACAGAAGGGGAATCAGTCAAGAAGAAATGGAGCCACCATTTTGATGAAAACCCTGTAAATTTAGAATTTATACTAAAATAGGCGGTTTCAGTGAGACTCTATGGAGCAAAACAGAATAGGGCTATACCTGTGATTGAAATAGCAGACCCACAGTTCTCGAACCTTTCAATATATAATTTAGAAGTTCTCCAGGAAAACCAAAAAGTTGAATCACATAAAGAGTTGGGAAACGAAACGTCTGACTGAAGGAAACCAATGCAAATATTCAGTAAGAATCATGAGCAATCATCGAATGCTAGAGATAACCATAACTTGCCGGCTTGAACGCATCTGGCCAAGAAACACACACACACACAAAATACCCGACTTCGGTCATGCACCTCAAGCATGCACCTGGCATCTGGTGATCCTGACGCAATGGACCGTGGTATCTACGGTGTAGAATTTGCAGTCAGCCCCAAAGCTGAAAGCACCCTACTGGATTGGATCCCAGTAAACAGTTATCTTCGTGCTATGCAGTTGTCTGGTTCGATTAAGATTAATAAATGTCGACGAGGCAAACGGTGTTTATTTGTCGAATCAGCATACGCCCCCGACAGACTGGAGTTCTGAGAGTAGGAATAACGGGTTTTATCAAGATCTGTCATGATTGCTTCCGTCAGCAAGGACGGTTACAGTAATTCTGATGGATGATATGAATGCCCAAGTTGGACACCCAAGTCCGGAAGACGCCATTACGTGGTAGCTTTGGAGTTGAATGTAGGGCGTACGGAAACTGAGGAGCGACAGTTTCAGTTATGTGCTCATCATCGTGTTCCCAGCCAGTACAAATCTCCGACACAAACGCTCACATCGAGTTACTTGGAGGCCACCAACTACAAGATAGTTATGGACTCGATTGGATCATGTGGCTGTCAGTAACCGATGGAGAGCGTCAATTAGAGATTGTCGTTCCCTCTGCGGTACGCAGCTTGACTTTGCGAACCTGGTTGTCACTTCGCTTTTCATCTGCATTACGAGTGCCGAAGCAGAAAAGTTCCATTCATCAACTTCGACAAGCTTCATTAGCCCAGGCGTATCGAGCTAACCTGGCTAGAAAGCTACTGGAACCACAGTCACGCGGATTACGAAAATTGTTTGGAGGTGGAATGAAAGCGAGTGAGAGAAGCTATGCTCTCATCTTCTAGGACTGTCTGTCGAAGCCATTGGACTGGACTAAATGAACAATGGATATTGTGGAGATCAGATCTCATTGCTGCCAGAAAGGCCATACCAGCAACGAGCGACTGCGATGGCGCACGCAGATCCCTCAAACACCGGATAATCAGGGGCCTGATAATGAGAGAGAACGTTCCTGGATTTCGAAGGTCCAAGGGATGGAGAAGGCTTTCACTGATTCCATCAATCGGTCAAAATAAGACAAGTGTCAGCAAAACGATATGCGAAAAAGACGGAACGGCAATTCATTCACAAGACCGTCGTCTTAATCTATGGGCTGAACACTTCGGTAAAAAAAACTCAACACATCCACCGGAAGAACCAAGCGAAACTGAATGGACACCAGCCGGCCATCAACAAGTATTCTGTGTAAAATTTACGTGTGATATTAAATCTCCAACGCGACAAGGCACCTGGCCCGTATGGTCCGCACCCCGCACTCTTCAGAGGGGGTGACGAGGTCCTGTCAGCAGTTTGACATCCATACTTCATCCCGGCGCGGAAGCAGCTTGGAGGTAGATGGCTCATTAGTTGGAGCGCGGATTTACTGACCGGAAGGCTTGGTTCGAACCTGACCCCTGCATCTCGACTTCCCCTGTCTAGGCTTGGGCAACCTGGCAGTATCCCAGGCCTCGTGCTTTCTTCTGGTGGTATGGCAGTTAGGCACCGAAAGGGTTCTACAACTGAAAAGTTTCACGGCAGCAAAGCATCGATGTTGAACCTTTATGACATGCCATTGATAATGATGATGCATACTGCAAAAGATTTGGAAGGAAAACAAAATGGCAGTCGAATGGAGCTGCTCGACAGTCATCCCAGTTTTCAAAAAGGACGCAAGAACGCCATGCGAAAACAATCGTGGAATCAGCCCGGTATGCATCGCATCTAAGATGGTCTCTGGCATTATTTTGCATATGTTAATCGATTGTTGGGAGAAGCGGATTCGTGAGAATCAAGCTGGGTTTCACCTTGACCGAGGATGCATTGACTATCCCTTTACCTTGAGACAACTTCTTGAACTCAGTTTTGGTCTTCTTCTCGACCTGAGACCTGCTTCTGACTGTCAATCGTCAGACGCTTTGGCGTTGTCTGATGATCAAGGAAGCCCCTTCCAAATTTATGTCACTTTTAAGGGCACTGTATGGGAACGACTGAGGCCTTGTACGAGTATACGGCAAGCTTTCGCCTGAATTCACGTCCAGTGGGGTAAGACGAGGATACTCTCTCTAGCCTTTCCCCTTCAACTTAGTTATTGTTGTTACTCGAAATTTCTCTACCTGCCTCCGAAACATATGGGGTTGAAATACTCCAGGAACGTTTGTTCCCAGACAATGAGTATGGAACGATATTGTTCTCCTTGGTTCATATCCTTCAAAAATACAGACCATTTTAACACAAACGACTCTGCCGAACAGTTTGGCATATCCCAAACTAGGCAAATATATATTTGCCTATAGACTCCATAACTGTAGTGTAAAGTGCTGTCACAAGACTGGGTGTGGTCAAACCCAAACCCCAGGCTTGCAAGTGAGCCAATCGGCGTTTGCTGACCTGGGCAGTTGTACAAGTTCCAGTGGACGGGCTGGAGATGAGATTACTTCTTGAAACGGGAATCCTAGGCCAGCTTTCGCCATCCTCAGACACCTACGATGCCTACGTGATGTCAGTTTGTCTGTCAAGGGTAGATTTTACATTGCGGTCATGAATTGATACACAGAGTCGAGGCTTTCGCCCAAGTTTCCCGGGTCGGTTTTGTTCTTGTCATTCAGCGACCGTCGTCTATCTGAAAGACATAAGTGAAAAAAGGGTGTAGCACTGCTCTTTAAGTTCTCAGCGCGGGGCAGTATGTTTGCCAGCGCGAGGACTCGCGTAAATAAGTGTCTAATAGTGTTTTGAACTGAGTTCTAGACGGAGCGTGGACAACCGACTGAGAATGGTTATTCCACGCAGCAACTACCCGAAATAAAAAAATTTGCCTATTGGAAGTGTGGGCTCTGAGCTTGGAAACCTTTTTACCATATCCCCGCCGTGTGTTTGCTGGGTCAATGGTGAAAAACTTGTTGGCCAAGCCTTGTTCAAACAGGGCATAAATAAGAATTAGGTACCATTGGAGACGACGATACTCCAGGGGGAAGAGGTCAAGCACCGCGAGACGCGTTTCCTAGTCCACGGATTTGAGGCCAGCAACCATTTTCGTAGCAACTCGTCGGATACGCTCATAAGGGTTATATCTTTCGTAGAGAACTTGAGAGAGAACTTGGTTGGCATATACAAGGAGCGGTCTGACATAGGCCCAATAGAGTATTTGGAAGTCCGTGCAAGTAATACGGGAGAAGGAGCGCTGAATCATCCGTAGAACGGCGAATGCCTTTTGGACCAATTTCTCATGCTGCATTGGGAAGGACATGTTTGAAGGGAGCCAGGTACCCAAATCCCTTGAGGCATCCATTCTCGTGGTGTCTTCTGGTCTTTTCTCACCATGCACTACAAAGGCGCTTGCTAAGTCCCCTCCAAATGACATATGGACGCACTTTTCGTCATTCAGAGGAAGGTGCCAGTCCAACGACCACTGCTTTGCGGCGTCCACATCAATTTGGAGGGCACTGGCATTGGAACTCCACGATTTCAAGTCGTCTGCAAAAAGTAGACATGGGCTTGAAATAACATCTGGAAGGTCAGAAACAGCAGTGGCCCTAAAACGGACCCTTTTGGAACTTCAATGGAGACCGGCGCTGGAGAAAGCAGATTGAGCCTACGTTCATTTGAAATGATCCTTCTGATAGGAACGCCTTGATCTAGTGTATGATTTTCCATTGAATCCCGCAAGACTCGAGTTTGTGGAGCAGCGGGATGTGTGGGACTCGATCAAATGCTTTTGAAAAGTCGAAAAATATGACATCCGATATGAGTCCCTCGTCCTTGGCTTGGGTTAAGCTGTCCATATATACGAGCCAGTTCGTCACGCAGGAACGGTTTGGGGGAAATCTGTGTCGAACTGGAGAAATCAAGTTGTTGGAAGTAAGGTGATCTAGAATGGCTCGCTTCAGAATGCGTTCCATCACGTTGCATGGCACGCTAGTGAGGCTTATAGGCCTGTAGCTGCCAGGCGATAGTCGGCCACCAGTTTTGTAGATTGGCGTGATAATCGCTTCCTTCCAAGCAGAGGGAAGTCGGCCTTCGTCAGGCGATTGACGAAACAGCAGATGGAAATGAGTTGCTAGTGTATACATCGTTTCTTTCAGAATCCTTGGGTGGCGTTCGTCGGGCCCCAACGCGCAGAATGAGTTTATCTTGTGCAGGAGTTGACGAATGCCCCCCACCGTAAAGACCAAGTCGGTTTGAGGCCGTTCGTAGTTACGATTGGATGTGACGAGGACACTGGGGCTGAATAAAGGCCTGCATAATGTTTTCAGAAACTATCACTATTGGGTCACTCGTGGGTTCCCCGTACCTGTCCCTCAAAGAGAACATGGGTGGCTTGTTTCTGCGGCGATGTCTCCTGTGTTCGAAAAGCACCTTTCTATTTTTTCTGAGCAGGGTCCAGAATGGAGGCTAGTTTTCGTATGTTCCATTGGCGGATTTCCGATTTACAGCGGTTCCGCATTTTACGAAATGCCAGCTCATCTGTGTCTCCTGTAGCCAACTTTTTGAGAAATAGTTGTGACCTCTTTTCCAGAAGACGCCGGATCCTTTTGGGTAGTTTACGGCTCATCCGACTGCGTGCTGGTGTTTTTGGGACGAACATCACGTCAGCCTCGTGAACTTTCTGGACAATAGTCCTATATAAGTCTTCCACTGAGGCTGGCCCCAGTTTAACTTGGTTAAGAAACATGCGCATTCCCGAAAAGTCTGCACGGCAGAAGTTTCGAATCCACGTTTGGAGTTCGGGATTTCTGGCCCAATAGCAGATGAAATCAAAGGTCAGCACACAGTGGTCGCTATGTCCCAGTGAAGCGTTACTTATCACCTGATCAACGAAATGGCTTTTGTTGGTGTTGACCAAATCCAGGAGGGACGGTTGTTGGCCCGCGCGGTATCTGGTGGGTGCAACGACATGTTGAGTCCAAGCGCTCTGTTAAACGACTTCGGTCAACGCTGCTCAATCAGACAACCTGCAAAGAAACTGGCTTCACAGACGCCACTTACATCGCTTAGCCGCCATTTCTTGCCACGTCTCCAGCCAAGCGCAGACAGGGTCACCGGGCCCCATCCTGGAATGCGTACGACATCGAAAGCACCCAAACTCTTCGCGATCTCTTTCACGTTTTTTGTTAAGTCATGAGCTGTCCACTTCGCGGTTTGCGCCATCCTGAAAGAGGTACGGAAACAACACTCATCTCGAGAGACGGTGCTTCGGCAAGCGTGGCACATGACCGAACCATCGTAGTCGGTGGTGCTGGAGGTTTTCCCCGGAGCCTCTACGTGCAGAGGACACGTCACTGTTTAACCATATGCCTCTCCGCAGCACTGGACGTGTCTGGTGTCAATGATGAGGTACGCTAAACAGTCTTAGGAAGAAGGAACTCTTCCGAGATAGATGAATTGCACATGCCTCATGGGTTACGCTTGTAAGGACAACTAATCCGCATGCCAGAACACCGTATTGCCTCGCAGACCTCTTTTTGCATAGCCTTGCGCTGAGTGGAAGCGACCGAGAGGTGGGGGTGTATGACCTAGCAACGGAGTGGGAAAGCGCTAACCAGCGAACTGAAACCGGCCGACAACTTCCGGCTACGTGGATGGTGACCCCGGGACTGAAATCGCCAATGGCTAATTACAATGGCTGAAGTGGCGCAATAGCACATTCACTGGTGCTCATGCGCCAAAGCCATGGCCTGCAATACTACCCAGTTGCCGAACTAATAGAACATGCATCCCAGGCTTTGCTGTGTATCTCATACCCTCCCAGTTTACGATGGTCGAAACTGTAGCAAGTGAAACCATAGTGCCTCTGGTGCACAGTTGGTAGCGGTTAACTTGGTTGAGTGGTTGAATATGTCGAGGAATAAAGGGTCCCGAAACTCCGGCGCGCATTTGTTACATTTATTCCGGTTCTTGGATAGCGATAGTTTGGTGAAAAACTCACGCAACCAATCCAAAACCGCTTACAACCCGTCCAGATCCTCAGTGCCTGAGGTTTCTAACCATAATTAAAGAGCATTCGCATAAATCAAGTGGTCCAACTGAAAGGTTTTGGCGATATCGCTGACAGATATTCTGAAGAGCTTCCAACCTAAAACAGAACCTCATGTTACAACACTGGCCACTGAGTTCCCCGAAGGGTGATTACTACTCACCCTCACTCGCGCTGTACGACCATGCAGGAAACCAGCAACCCAAGGGTGTATCTTCCGGTCGCACCAAGATTCGGAAGCCCGGGAAGCCTTGTCGAAGGCACTACCAAAGTCAAAGAGAAACACGCCAAGATTGCCAACATGTAAGCAGTTCGGTCATTTTTCTCCAGCTACAAGCAAGCCGCGCAACTATGGTGGTATAACCGTGTAATCTTTTACCACACAAATGTACATAAAATTGACGTAGGGCAAGCGGCTCAATGTTTAACTGAGTCATGTTGGTCACCTCTTCTAAAGATTATTCACAATTCAATTTTTCAGCAGGACAGCACGCAGCCTCCAGGAAAAGTCTAAACACATGGCGGGTTGGTAGTGCGATGCATTTGGTGAGTTTTTACAGGAACGACGGGCGTAGATGTATGGTCCTTGACAGCCCACGAGCAATTTCGCCCTTCAGTTGAGGAATATCATAAGCTAGGGATTCAGTTGAGTCACTCATTAAAACTAACTTGTGTGGCGAACAACTGGCGCACCTCATCAATACCCGAGACAATTTTGAGGTGTTATTTGTAAAATGCTTTCATACTGTGTTGTTTTCAGTGCAAAATGCATACAACTGAAGAGTCATCACTGAATTCTATACTGCCTATACCGTCGCACCTACTGCGGCATGTTGCAAAAGGAGAAGAGTTGAATTGGCATCGCCTGCAAGAAGGCAGGAAACCTGATAAAATGGGAGTGCAGGTCACCGTTGCCCGCCTTATGGTTCTTTTGTTTTGGGGAGAGCTTGATAAGCTCATAGAGTTGTAGTTCAATGGACCGTTTTTGTTCATCCTTTTCGTGCGGGGAATTCGAGCAGACTTGTTATTTAATTCGTTGCCGGAAGATTATGAAGTTCGGAATCTAATACGGACCGTTTATCTGCAGTTCACTGAGGAGCTTAAGTGCTGTTACTAACTGCCTTCCGCACCTCGGAACCTTAGTATCGCAAAAAGGCTCGCAAACAAGGAACAAAACAGCTTTAGTGCGAATAAGCGAGTGCGGCAGTTACAAGGCAGGCTCACGCCATTTAGAGGGCGCTTTTGCCGTTGATCCAGGTTATCTGATCGGCGTTTGGTGAAAATCCACCACCACCAAGCGTGCATTTGTGAAATGCTCGAATGTTCATGCTCGTTGGTTGTTACTGAACTGACTGATTGCTCGAACTTCCGAGTGGAAAGTGGCGTTTCTGTCCTGGATGCCCGACGTTTCCCGTACTGCGACGAAGATGACTGGAAGCCTTGGAAGAGATTCTGAGGCCACAAAGAAGATGTGCGTTTGAGGGCGCTTATAACCGACATATATGATGGATGAGACACTGGGTGGATGCAGGGGATCCTGCTCTTAGTCACTGACTCAAAAGTTTGAACCATAGAGCAGCAGTTGTGAGGGTTTTTTGAGAGACCCTCCCCGGAGCTGATGGCCAAATAATCTGACCTGCTAAGCTGCAAGGGGTTGCGGTTATTCGAGTCAACAATTTCCATTCCGTCCTTCCTTGGAAGAAGGTAGCGTAGACGCTTCCGTAAGCATATAAATACTGATCGCCTTTGCCCCATCCTAGGTGAACGAGTTAGTGTTCACCGGCTGGTCTAATATCGAGATTTGGTTTTACCCCCCACGCGAATATTGCAAGTACGGAGCACATGTCAAGACAAGCAGAAGAAACTTCACTCTCTTGTGACAGATGCATCCCTGAGATATCAAATCATCTAAGCGCCATACCTTCTCGTATTTGCTCTCTGCTTGTGGATACTCCGGGACAACTTCAGCTGACTTAGTGAGGCCTTTTCTTGAGAAAACCATAGCCATCGACCAGTTGTTTCCAGCACTACTTTCTATTAGTATGGTCCTGCATCAAAATGGCTAAACAGTTCCTCGCCACTTCCGATCAAACTAACTGCCAAAAGCGACGTTTTATTCTCTGACAGTCTACGATCTCTTCCCAAGCTTCATACTCCTGTGATATCTCCTCAATTTTTAAAAATATGCTATCAAGCGTGCAACTGGTATATCCAAATTTCAGATCTCTCAAGGCTTGTGCATTTCTCGCTGAATGAAAAACCCTTCACTTTTGAGTTTACAGCAAGATGGTACAAACAATTCTAATGCATGTATATCGCAGGCTCAACCCGGTTCACAAAACACAATGAGGAAACGCAGCCACTGCTAATTCTCGAAAACGGATATTCAGTACAAAATTACACATCGAACGTCCAGTAGCCTACTTTGTAGCTATTTTGGTGAAGCCAAAGGTCTCCAGCTGGGCGCATTGACATTTGTGTCCTCCAGCTTCTGCCACTGGCTGCATGGGTCATTTTTGAGCGCATCGTGAATCAGAAGAAAATTTGACTGGATTGTGCTTGTTTGAGTTTATCTTTATGCGACCCTGAAAAATTGTTTTCGTGAATACGGGGCAGTATACCTTATGCAGGGTGTCAGAGCTTAGCCTAGATTTTTTCAATCTTCCGTGCAGTCCGCGTATGAGATTCCTTGCACAAATTCTGCCGGCCTGCTGATTAAATATGTTGTGTTTAGACGCGCCGATATGATGGTCGTCGGTGATTAGGTATGCTCAAGTCTTATTGTATCCGGGAAACGCCGTCCTTGGAGCCGCCATAGATGTGACATATACAATGTAATTGTGCAGAACCACAGGAGCTGTTTACAAGTTGCTTTTCTAAATGACAGTGACACACTGCGCAGGTAACAAGACAAAATAGAAAGCTATCGATCGGGTTTTTATGCCCCAAAGAGACGCCTAATAAACCCAGCGGCAATTATAACGCGGCAGTTGGTGTTTACGTAGGGAGAGCCCGGTTTCGGTTGTTTCTTGACTGGCTGCAGTTTCAGTTGCTTGGTACTATTCAAGTGGACCTTTTGCTTCTTGTTCTAATATGAAAAAGTACCTATATCTTAACACGGAACTCGCAAATAGTGCATTCCAAACTGCATTCCTGACGACTATAGAACGAACTGATAGAATACTAGTGAAGGACTGTAGCGGCGACCCATTCTAGAATCGCATGGAAGAAGACGGATCAAACCAGTTCGTAAATCAATAGCAGCGAGTTTAGTAAGCACGGAATGCCTTCTTTACGGGCTGATTTTATGGTCTGGCTTAAGATGATAGGTACTGACGATTTCATGTGGACGCGGCGTTCAACGTATGTGGAATTATCGCCGCTTAATTCTTTGGCGGAAGACAAAAGCAAAGCGATGAACTCGTCACCCAATTCATAAATTCTTAGCTAAATCGGGTCATCTTTGCAAAGACAGGCGGCACAAGCATCGACCTCGACGTTGTGCACCGCTGCAAGAACCCACAACCATTGAAAATGCGAAACTGTCGGCCTCCAGCTTCACTCCGTGAACGGCCGTCTGAGCGATTGTACACTTAGTCATCACTCATGACTCCGATAGCCAAATCCACAAACCAGACAACGATATACCGGAAATTCTTACGTACACTGATTTGGCCACGCTGAGCGCGGACGACCTGGGAGCCCGTAGATACAGAAAAGGAAAACGACCAAGTTCAAATAGGTCACGTAAACTTCGCCACACTGAAAAGCTTCTGGCTGTGCTCTGCGAAAATGAACCTCTCGGGTGTGCCAACAAGAATCATACTCCTTGATGGTGCCATCCAAGGCACAAGCGAACTGATAGGGTATCACAGAGACACCTTGTTGGTCAAAATGCGTCAAAACTTGCCAGAAACCATACGCAAACATGTTGAAGGCGAAACCTTGAACAACAAATCAAGTCGCCCAAAAGGTGGTATCGCCCAAGATGCAAGTGCCGTCCATTGAAATTCCTAATCACGGGGCGGAAAACCCTGTCCACCATAGACAAAGGTGTCCGCAGATAGGACTCTTAGGACTCCGTGAAAGAATATCAGCCCTTGGAAGCGCGAAGACAACAAGCGGGCATGTACGCGGAAGAGGCTCAGTCAGAGTCCTGGACGACAACCAAGTACACAGTTATTAAATCTGTTTAGCGTTCTGGTAGCACACTCATTGGCTGTCCAACTAAGAACACAGTAGTAATAGTGTTGAAGTGCTTATTCATGAAGTACCTAAGTTTTTCAACAACATTCGCGATATTAGAAAGTCGGCTTGGCTTGAGCAACCTTTCATAATTGAAATCAAAGAAACGTGGCTCCAGAGGCTGAAGGAATGTTTGTTTCAAAAAACCAGCGCACAGTCGGGTGGTCCAAGGGCCACTCAGAAGAACCCGGCGCCTTCTAGAAAAGGAGCCAAAGATTTTCTTCGAGAAAATAAAGGAGACGCAATATGAGCCGACATTTCGTAAAATGCGGAACCGCTGTAAATCAGAAATCTGCCAATATAACGTACAAAAACAAGCCACCTCGCCGAGAAGAACAAAAATAGGACATTGATGAAGAAATAAGCCAATGGCCTCCTCCTTGAGAGACAAAACCGGGAGACCCACGTGTGACCAAACTGTAAAATCTGAAGCCTACAGCGAACAATATGCTGGCCTAT
Organism: Clonorchis sinensis; assembly: GCA_003604175.2. Lineage (NCBI taxonomy): Eukaryota > Metazoa > Platyhelminthes > Trematoda > Opisthorchiida > Opisthorchiidae > Clonorchis > Clonorchis sinensis. The sequence continues at coordinate 42,379,355 of CM030370.1, forward strand.
ATTCTGCCGCAGCAACCTACGAATGGCCTCTCACCAACTTGGTCTTCGCGGAGGACATTAGACAACTCTTTCAGAAGACAGACTTCCTCAGCGCGTTGAGGTCATATTAGGTCCATTCAAGGATCCTGAAGGAAACCTCGCCCGCACTGGCAAAGCATTTCCACCTTGTGTTCCGTTGGTCGCTCGACGAATGCAACCTACCCTCTGCCTGTGTTATTGTTGTCTTTGTTATGCTAATCCGAAGCAATGGTCGTTGGACTGGTACCTTCGTCAGAATGCTGAAAAGTTCGTTCATATGTTAGTCGGAGGAGACTCAGCGTGCTCAACGAGCTGCTTCGAAAATAATTGCCGGCCTTAAATACGTGGACTCCGGGGAGGCCTTATATCTACTTACGCAAGCAGGTTAATAAACGTTGACCCATACGACAACGAGAGGCCAGTCTTTGGTGCGATTAGCTCTTTCTCGGTGGGCATGAGGTTTCATTTATTCTTCAGTCACTACCTTCACATCATTGGGTTGTTATCATCGGCTCCATAAGGAATGACTTCCTAAGTGGAAGTTTCAACGTAAATTGTAATTTCCTCACACTTGCGTATTCCCTATTGATAGCCTCAGTAGATTTGAATGTGCTTGCACCGTGAGTTCAAGTTTGCGCAATGGGCTCACCCACTTCGAGGACAAAGTCCCTAAGGTATTCTGCCTTGTATGAGGATCGACGCGAGCCGATGGCGCTAGGAGCTCCGGTGAGGAAGCTTGACACTGGTCAGAGTTGCAAGTGATTATAGCCCACCGAGTGTGCAGGGTTTAGATCGCAACTCGATCATGTATTTGGCGGAAACTCGAGGACCTTTTCCATGCGACGAGCCGGAATAAAAACGAAACTTACTTTCGGATGTTGCAGACTACACAATACAACTGAAGGGCAGTTGCCGTAAACGTTTTGAGCTCGACGTGGAAGCTACACTGCGATAATTCACGTGTTGGACTGGTTCTCAGTAATTTATATTTTCTTTGGTCAACAGTATCCCTTTGATCACATCATCGTTGAACTGGGCTACTTGGATTTAATTTCAAGGTCTAGGCCACCTGCGCGCTTTTGATTTTCGCGCTACGTCTGACGGTGTTCGTCACCTTCCGATAGGTTCCCGGGCTTGTTCGTCCTTCCTGCGAGTTCGAGATGTTTTATATTCACAGGAACTTAGCGATCAATACACTGAGACAGTCTGACAAAGAAACCAGTCACTGAGGTGTTGTTCGTTATCTTTTAGTAAGGTAGCTGTGGTTCATTTTTTACCAAAGGGTATATAGTATGTAGACAGGCCACGAGAGCGGATGGTCGTTGTAGAAAAATGAGTTCAGTTTTCTGTCTAATAGATGATCTCCCCGTGGACTTCTACGATTTTGTTACCTTGTGTGGCGTCAGACGTGACTATTGTGATGGGGAGCGTCCTCTGCTTATGTCGTTAGGAGTGATTTTATCGCATTGTGTTCCTGATGAATTCATCCGCTAGAGCCGAGCTATTGCCTCCAAATCTGCGCCCTGAATGCCTCGCGATTTCCTATAGGGTACAGACACTAATCTGACAAGTTGCTACTTCTCAGTCCGTATGTTTACTCCCTGTTTTGAAACCCTGCCATAACCTCATCACCTCTCTGCTTGTTCCTACATCATCCGTTTTTTCTGGCTTCAAAACCACCGAATGTTCATGTGCATAATTGGTCCCTCGCGGAGACTCAAAAATGCTTAGCTCTCCCGGACTTAGTTGGGCAGATGATTTTCTGGTTGACCGCGCAAGCCTGGTTGAAGCAGTCTTCCCCTTCTGTAGTCTATTACAAAGGTATACCACTTTCAACTCCTCAAACATGCGTTTGAGGATGTTTTTGTTGGCCGATTGCAAGTACAGCCTGGAAAATGAACTCGGTCAGGTAGATCAGTACGCCCCGTTTACCGGTTTCTAAATTTACATAAATACTTGTTGGTCCCGACCTGGTGGTTACGTTGTACATAACACCAATCGATCGCGCGTTCATATTCACATACCTTAACTCGTACATTTCCCCAAGTGTCCCGGCTGGTATTGAAGGAAGAACTCTCCTCAGTGGCACTCCACTTGGAAAATACCCAGGAGCGTAGAGCTGAGGTAGGCCAGAGAGAAAAAAATCTAGACATATCAGGCTGCCTCTTGTCTTGTTCTTTATGTATACAGGACCCAGCTACCTGCGGTGCGAGAACATCCGAAGTCTGAAACGTACGATGCTCTGTCTGGGGATTATTGTGAAAACGAGATGAACCGACAGGGTTCCCGCAACGACAGCTCATTAACATTTTCGGCGTTCAACAACTGAGCTTACGTACCCAGCAGCTTGTCCAAGTGGTTCTATCACATCCTTCCAAAACCAGGAAGTGAAGAGCAAGGAAAATAAAGTCCTTGTCTTAATTGACATTGCCGTTGTGACGTTCAAATAAAAAGTTACCTCAACACGGCTGAAGTCAGACTTTGAACTCTTTGGTCTATCTTCTTTCCCTTCCCTTGGAAGCAACACTGGATTGACATCTGTGCCAATGTTGCTACAGATTGTCAGGCGTGGAAAGTTGCGATCCGGGACACTCATGGATTCGGTTCATTCTGTGATGGTCAGCCGAAAAAGAACTTGCTGATGAAACTTACGTATCGTGGATTTTAGGATGGTTCGGAAGCCATCGCAGATGAGGTGAAAACCAGTCTTGTCGGTAACACATCAATGGCATCAGTTTGGGGTTCGATAGTGTTCTACTTACCAAACTCGTGTGGTTTCAGATGATGTCCGAAAATATTGACCCCGGCATTCTTCGCTTTGCCAAAACTTGACTGCTAACATATACTGAAGCCCAATTTCTGGATAGAAGATGCTGTCCGCTGACAGGATTGTGCAGTTTTTTGCACGCTATTCCCTATGACAATTGACCTGACAAATTTCTGCACCGGTGAGGCAACGTAGATTCTTCTGCCGTCTCAATCCGACAACTCTGCTTTTGTCCACGATGATGCGATGAAAATAGCAGGTGTGTCCAATTGGACGTTATCAACCTCTCAAGAACCAGGTCCAAGACATTTCATTTTTACAGGTTTAATGAATTCACTGCCATTTCCAAACGGTAAAGTCAGCATTTCATTGGAATTTCCTCTTTTTAGGACGTTCCAGTTAAAGACATTCTTGATTTTAATTTCGTGATCGGTGGTATTCTTTGACTCACTTCTGGGCTATTGTTCTTCCTAAATGGTCAGCCGTACCTCGGTTTTGTTCGCAGACAGGTCAGGCCGAATAACGACAGAACAAAACATCCTTCAACGCAACCTGGATACTTTTGGGAACTGACCTGTATGATACTGTGACCCATCTAGGTATCGTTGCGGGCTTATTTTCCGTTATCCTTCTCCTGGATATGAATGCACAGCAGGAAAAACTGCTCTTCTGAGGCTCAAATGGAATTGAGACGCTTGTTGCACCTGTTTGTAGCACTGACATCCGAAGTAACGAGACAACTGAGCCACGCATTTCCTTCCACATGCGAGCGAGTTTTAAGCGCATTGGCTACAAAAGCACACATCAGTTACCGATTATCCTTCACTTTGAAACAGCTTCGTGAATATTGATAACGCGCTTGTCTATCAGCACTTTTATTTGTGCCTTTCGGGAGCTCACGGGTTGTGCCTACCTCTCCTCAGACTCCGGTGTGAAGCGCAGTTATCAGAGGCACATATTTCAGTTCATTTTGGACAATCCAACTTCTGAACTATATTTTTGTTGATAACACTGCTAAACCCATAGGAGCTTTCAAAGTCCGCACACTGTCGAATTAGCAAACAGGCGATGCTCGCTGACATATCCCCTTAGAATTGACGTATACTGTACCTCTGAAACATGCATACAAGACCTAAACGTGCTTATGCCTCCCAAAACATCAAAGACGGATTCATCTCTTTCAAACTTCTCCCTCCGTGTGTCAGGTGATCCAGAAGCGATGACTCGTGGAACATATAACGTGGGAGTTGTGCTCAAGTGCCCGAGTAACGCTCGCTGATTCGCGTCAATGGTGACGTCAAAAAGGTGCATCAGTTGGTCTCAGGGGTCGCGTGTACCAGACTACCTTAAAGGCTGTATTGTTGTATAATTGCGAATAATGGCCTCTGAGGTCGGATGATGTGAGGCGTCTTCAGGTTTTTGACCCCCGATGCCTCAGAAGCTTTGCTCATGTCGGATGGCGTCGACGAATTCGTAACCAGGTAATTAGATTATGCAGCAGGTACTTCATTTGCGGAAAACATCCAGCACCATCAATCGCGGTGGTTTGGCCATATGCTGCGCAAACCGAAACACCGCCTATCGAGACCAGTGCTGTTTTACGTGCTTCCTTCAGAATGGTACCAAACACGAGGTGGACCACGTGTGACTTTGCAGAAGGGTGTTGTTGGTGCAGTACGTCTTCCAGGATGTGTCCCCATGACCCCTCGCGCTTGGCTGGAAACATTGCAAGAAATAGCGGCTGATCGATGTCAGTAGCGTTCGTGCTGTCAATTTCTTTCCAGAATGTCTGATTGAGCGCTTGTAGTTGTAGGCGCCTCAGAATGCTTGACATAGGCCAGCACCAGGTCCCCTCCCTAACCCTAACTCTTTTCTTTTCATTCTAAGTCTTTAAATATAATTGGACAAACTTCTGATTGCGTGGCGGTGAAGTATCGGTGTCAATATTGATGTTGCTGTCTCTAACGATGATGATGATGAGCTGTGCTCAGCTCCAGAGCTGAGTGCGCTTTGCTGGATTGCATCCCAGTGAACAGTCATCTTTGCACCGTCCGGTTATGTGTGTGTGCGTTAACGGACTGGTGAGAAGAATGTAATCTGTCGAGACTTATCAGGGATCATTTTTAGAGCAAGAAGCACTGACACTGTGCTCCATGTGGGCGATATCAATGCGATGTCAATGTGGGGCGAGATGATTAGAGCGCGAATTTACTGACCGGAAGGTCCTTAATTCGAACCCCACCTCTGCCTCTCGACTTCCCCTGTTTAGACTTGGGCAACCTGGCAGTATCCCAGCTCTCGTGCTTCCTTCGGATAGCATACCAGCTAGGCACCGGAAGGGTCTTACAGCTGAACGACTTACTATATCAATGCCAAACTAGGTCGTCTGAGCTTCTTGAGATCACATTTGGGTGGCCTATTTGGAGCTGATGATCCTCGCACAGACAACGTATGGAGCTTCCTCCAGTTGTGTGCTGATCGTCAACTGTTTCTGGCCAGTACGAAAATTGAGCATTAACGTCCGCATCGCGTAACCTGGCGGCCACCAGCTGCAAGTCAGCCATGGACTCAACCGGACCACCTGGCCATCATCCACCGGTTGAGGACCACAGTTCAGGACTGCCGTTCCTTCTTGGACACAACTTGATTCCAATCACACCATGGTGTGAGCACACCCGACAGTTCGCTTCCGTTCAGCAAGCAACATGGCAATCCACCGTCTGAGCTAGCTCAACTACTCTATACAACAAATCCAACACTATACTTGCAACGAGCACGTAGATGAAGCGTGGCAAAATGCGAAAGAAACTATGCCAGTGACCTTCAGTACTGCCTGTCCGACTTCTTTGATAAGATAAAATGACCATTGGATGTCATCGAGATCTCCAGCAATGATTGTTGCCAGGACATTCATACCACCCATACCAGCAGGCAGCGAGTACGACGGCATACGCAAATCCCACAAACAGCAAATAGTGAAGAGCCTTAGGAAAAACCGAGAGCTTTGGTAGACACAGAAAGCTCAGGAGATGGAGGAAGCTTTTCTTGTCGGAAACAGCTGTGATACGATGGATTGGCCATAGGAAAGTAACGGTCAATAAGACTATAAGCGAAAAAAAGCGGCTAATTAATTCACTCGCAAAAACCTCGATCGAATAGATGGGATAAACACTCTGAAAAACAGTTTAACTGTCTTCCTGCCACACCGCTTCTGGAGATAGTGTAAACGATCAAATGGAATTCAAACCCTAATCGTCCGTCAGGAGAATAAATAAAATAGAGAGTATCCTCAATGAGACGTGAGAATGCTTAAACACCGGACGGTATGTATCCAACGCCCTTCAAAGAAGGGGGAGAAATTCTGAGTATGCATGTGACAAATCTTATTGATGCTATTTGGAGTGAAGAGTAAGTACCTACAGAATGGGGAGTTTCGAGCGTTATTCCTGTCTTCAAAGGAGTACACGAAGACTGTGGAAACCAGCATGGCATTAGCCCGGTATCTGCGGCATCGAAGGTACTCTGTGTTCTTATCATCTGAATGCTGACCGAACACAACGAGAGACTGACCCGTGAAAGATAATATTGGTTCCGTTATAGACATTGTCATGGTCCACTCACGCGCTCATTGACGCAAATACCTCCAAGCTGTTATCTCCCTTGCTTAGCTTTCTCGATCTACAAGAAACATACCTACTGACACTCCTGTATTAAAGCATAATTTATATCGCCTACACCTCCAGCCAGTAACCAACTATGCCCACTTCCCAAGATCATCGGCGAATAAAACTGATAGCTATAACCACTGAACCTTCAGTTCTAACACCCTTTCGGTGTCTAGCTGTCGTTCCATCCTAAGTAAGCATGAGGGCTGAGATACTGTCATCTTGCCCAAGTATAGACAGAAGCAGTCGATGCGCAGAGGCTGGGTTCGAACCACAGACCTTCCGGTTGGTAAGTTGGTGCTATCTGGAGCCTAAAATCGTTCAGCTCTTAACCACTGTACAGCAGATACGCGTCCTTCATAGCTGAAAATAGTGAGAGGATGATTTGCTGATACTATCCGTAACCCCGCAAGACAGTTTGCGCCGTGCTCGGCGCTGCGCAACCTGAGATATTGATGTGTTGGATCCTCGAAAACTTAAACATGTATTCCTGCTAGTCGGGACTGTAACCATTTGGCTAGTTATCAGATGCCAACAGTATTCGTGTTGGCCGGGAAGCTTTTGGGGCCCAGAAGGCTGGGATAGACGAGGCGAGGAACTTTAAGAATGTGCGACAGCTTTTCCAAATGATACACTCACCATACTAAAAGGACGACGTCAGCGAGACGATGGATGGTAAATGTGGGTCGCTCATCGCCATAGGCTCGAAACTTCTGGATCGTTGGCCTGAGCGCCTACAAGGACGGTTTCATTTGTCATGTGCTGTTGTTCGGTCCGAGGTCCGACCTGTAAGGACTGCGCTGAAGGTTCTATCATCGGATCAGTTCAATTCAATTTAACAACTGTGAACCATTGACATATGTGCAGTGGGTCGGGTGTCCACAGTTTATGATAGCGAGGAGAGAAAGGGAAGCAGAGAATAGAAAGGAAAGAGAACGGCAGGCCAATGGTCAAGAACAAGAAAACAGGCACAACACCGCCACTGGTTGTGTGACGTCGCCATTTTGATAATCAAGACCCTTTGTTATATTTTTCTCGCTCCGTCTATAGGTCATCCGCTGTCCGTCCTGTAGTGTCTTCCAGTCGGAAACTGGTCCAGCAAACAGGACACGGCGAGACGGTCGGCCGCCTGGCATACGCAGCGTATGACGGAACCAACGTCGTTGATGCGTAGCTCAATCAACTCATCAATTGGGCAGGCCGCTGATTTGTCTCAAAAAAGCATTCGCCGCACTTCAGCATTACAAATTCGATACCCCAATGATACATGTGCAATGTTTCGAAGATGTTGGCGGCCAAAGGCTGACATTCTTCTGCCTTCAGTACAGAGCGACAGTTCTTCACAACCGTAAAACAAACCTGGATACCCTACTATGTTGTAAACCTGCCTTTCGCCAGTCGGCTGAATTCATGGTTCCAGGTGGGCTTAATTTGAAGAAGAGTGGAACGGCATTTTGCAGTACTAACGTTTATTTTGTCAGCAATCGCGCCATTCTAACGTGGTTCGATTACTCAGATAAGTAAATCTGCCAATTACGTCTAGTGGTTCTGATGTCATGACCAGTTTCGGTGGTCCACGCGCCTAGTCTTGTGGTATCACTCTGCACTTGGAAGGTGCAAAGCGCATGCTCAAACACATGGCAACATTAGTTAGATTATCTAATGTATTCTGTGGATCGATGGAATCCGAACCGAGTAGCATATTATTGTCCGCATGCTCCAACTCTTCAAGGTGTTGCTACTAAAGGAAGCTGTACGCCGGAGACAGAAGATATAGCGAATGTTTATTCGATAAGTAATTCAATTGCGAAGTTGAAAAGGAAAGGTGAAAAAGGACAGCCCTGATGAGCACCGCTTATCTTGATAAGCGCAGGAGAGTACTCTCCGTAGAATTTCACTCGCCCAAAGGCTTTGGGGTGTGCTGACTGGGAATTTTCAGCACTTCTTTTGAAGGAGAGCCATGGACAAAGCAGTGCGATCGACCAAGTCGGAAACTAACTTTAGGTCCAAGAAAAGATGGGTAACAGACTAAATTGATACCCTGGTGATTTTCACATCCAAATCCAACACTTTTTGTGGAGCTAGGAACGATACCAGACATCTGCCGTTCCTCTGGTACTTTATCCCTTAAATGCTGCAAGTTGGTTTTGTCAGACTGTGAACGGGTCTTTCTCCTCTATCTTTGAATAAGACAGGGGGAAAATCGTTGGGACTAGGCGCTTTGTTCCACTTTGGGAGTTTAATTTTCTTTTCGACTTCATCTTGTGTTGGGGCCTGAGAGCTTACGTCTCACTGTGAAGCTGTTGGTGCGTTAATCGTTATGCTGAACACGTTAGGTCAGCGAAATTATTCTTCGAACTTTTCCGTCCACCGAAGTAAGCGGTAAGCCGTTTCTGTGAATGAATTGGGATCTTTTCCTGTTCGAAGATCGTTTCGCTAACACTCGCCTTCGTCGGGTTACTCTGAATAAGGTTTCCGGTTGCAAAAACGTTTCCCATTTTCTGGGCCTTCGCCATTCATTGAATTCTGGGGGCTTTTTAACTCAACTATGTATTATTGGGCTGCGGAAACGCTTTACTTGTGGCGGATTGTTCTAGGGAATAAACGAATTAATACGCTCGTCTTCACAATACCGCGTTCGGAGTCAAGTTCTATACCCCAAAGTGAACGTCACTCTTGTATCGGATTTCTCCACGGACAGCTGATTGCTAATTGTTCCAATTCATTCGGGGGCTGGTTTGGAGTTAGTGGTTTCGATTTAAAGGGCGTGAGCGCTTGTGCTAAATTTTTGTGCTGGCTGGAGACAATTAATGTTCAGAACTCAGTCGCTGTCTTTTGCCCGTGTAGTAAACACCCACCACGAATTCGCTGCCATGGTGAGTTTCTTCAGAAACTGGCCGGCCGACCTGGCTATGGATATCATTTGCTAAAATCGCGGTTTTATATGCACTTCTCACTAACCGAATTGGCCTTGACTAGTCTCGAAGGAAACTCTCATTCCAAGGGCTGGTGCTTTTCGAGGTGTATACCAAGACAACTAATAAACGCAGTTCACCGCACCGAGATGTATTAGTCTCTTTTGAGCTAGTCAACCGAACAGCGCAAAGACAACTTACTGCGATCTAGTCTGGTGAATCGCATTCGGTCCTGGGGCTAAGCACAACTTCCACGCCTTAGGTACCAATAGCCATTGCATCAGGATCACTAGACACTCGAAGAGTAAAGTGCGTGCAATCCACATTCATCCTGATGTGTAACCGAACTGAGGTCTTCTATCTGTTTCGGAGACAACATACATCGATCGAAAAAAACTAACGCCCGTGCAAAAGATGCTTTTTGTCCAACTTGACATAGAGTATGGACGTTGAAATCCGCAATGTGAAGTAGACTTTTCGACGCAATTGGGTGTTCTATTTCTGTCCAATTCACTGATAAGGAGTCAAGTTACTGAGCAACAGTTAAATATGGAGAAAGATCGTTGAGCGAAGAGCTGTATGGGAGGATGGTACCTGCCGGTTACACAGACTGAAGAAGGGGATAAGGCTCAGGGTCTTTGACTCAATAGTCTGCTTCACATGGAAGTGGGAGTATAAAGTTTTTTCTGGGACCCTTGCCCTAAACTCTCGCTCAAAAGTCCGAACCGTGTGGTAGTCGTTGGTAGGTTTTATTGATGAACTCTCCCCGGGGTCAATGTCCCTTTGGTCTGACTAACTTTCGTGCAAGAGACCGACCTAGTCTAGGGCGTAGACAATAAGTTGAAAATGTCGTACACGTACTGCTGCTATGCGGCAGATGCGTTAGGAGCCCTATTCGGCTCTTTATGGGCCTTAATTGTACTTTGGTTGTGTGCGATAATTCACCGGCGGTTACGGTCAAGCTTTCGGATAGTCAGAATGTGCGGCTTTTAGGTCTGACCTTTTCCAACCCGTCATTCTTTGCGGAAACGCATCGCTGGTTTCACAACTTTGAGCATGTTTGTTGCCTTGAGAAAACGCTTGTCCTCTCTTACTCAAATCGCCAGACTACATAATAATGGGGCTTATCACAGCACGGGAACCTGCTGTTCTTCATCAGACTGCGCCTCGTTGGTACGCTTGAACCCTAAGGAATCGAATTTCAGGCACTGTAGCCAGAAGAATCGTCGCAACACCTAAGTCTGTTTCCCACAATAAGACTGGCTGATGATCACTCCGATTATTTTTTCTGTCTTTACTATCCTCTGAATCCGTTTTAACCAGTGCGCCTTTGTACACTGCATCTTTCTGACTGAATCATTCAGGAGCCCATATGCGGAAGTTCTTTGGTGTCGCATTGAACACAAATGAGGTAGGCGAATAATACGAAGATCCGAACCCCTGGGGGAATTACAGCGGAGATCGGGGAATTATCAGCTGGTATCATCGATGAAATGGACCATTTAGCTTTCATACAGTTTTGGTGCACCGCTGCCTTGCAACCCGAAGGAAGTGCAAACGCACTTGTTGCAACATCATCCGAGTTTAGTCAGGAGCAATCAAAAGGTTAGGGTTAGTCTCGAACCACTGAATTTCGGTCAATAGCTTCTTTTCTCAACCGTCAAGATAGCTCCATATTACAACCCGGCTAAGAATGCATCATTTCAAAACTGTTGCCAACCTTTATACCTCCATTTATTCTCGTAAGCACCTTGGGCCCAACTTCAAGTTAGATCCCGTCACTCCCCAGAAGAGTCCGCAAAGACCACTACCAGCCAGAGTCCCGTAAGATTTTGCGAACCTTTCCCACCTCTCCAGTTCCTGATTTCGTCTCCAGAAGGGCGATTTTACCCTGATTGGAGCGATCCTCTTAACAGTCCTTCGAAAAATACCTTGATGCTGGTAGGTCCCCGTGATAATTTTGGTGAACCCCAGTTATGGAATGCTAGCTTTTATATCCGAAAAAGAGGTAGATGCTTGAGCACTGACCTCAAATATAGAGTGATAAGCGTATTCATACCAAACGATAAAGAAAGATCATCCCCTTATTCCAGTGGACAAAACCAAGCTAGGGCGACTTCTTCCCAGTGCTTTGGCCTCTTAGTAGATATTAGTTAAAATATGCGTACATTTATTTTTGGTTGCAATGAACGAAGCCCATACTAACATGGAGCAGGAGAATCCAATTAAGGGGTATTTCGAATCTAAACCTACTTCACTTGAGCCTGCTTACCCTTGTTTGATCGAAGTATGTCTAAGATGGCGCACCTCAAGAAGCTTCTAAGGCTTGCACTGCAAAAAACCGCATTGTAATTGTGCCAGTTGGACTAACTTAACCTAAGACTGAAACTGATACGTAAGTGATGGCCTCTTTCAGCGCTGATGTTTAGGATGATCACGTAAATATAGTCCAGAAGGGGCGGTATCAAACTTCACCTGTATTGCGCAATCCCTTCGTTTGAACAGCGGTAGGCACAGTTTACCAAGGCCATTTGTAAGCTGAACCGAAAGTACATCGGTGGATTGATTACAAGGTAATCTTCAAGTCCAACTTTGACCAACACTGCCGAATGCTCTTGACGATGAATGTTTAATTACAACAATTAATCGAGTGCAAGTTTTTCATTACACGCATTCCAAATCTGCAAAATCGGCTGATTTTTGCAGCGGAAGTGCTTGATCGAACGGACAGCCTGTTATCGTCTTACTCATACTGGCTCGGTTCGACCAACTGGCCTTGTGTAAGAGTCTACTGAATTCGTGACCATCCTCTGGGTACCAGATCGCGAATTCTATGGCTGTGTACGAGCTTAGAAGACGTCACCTTTGTTTAACAGTGTTCACCGAAGTGCGCCGATTATGCTCGATTTATATTTCAAACCACCGGACCCACCATGTGGACCGCTGCGGACCCTTGCTTGGATCTCATCAGCAGGTCGATGGCCAGGGACGGTCGACTTCAAGTCAGTTTTCTCGCTAGAAAGTTTAGAGTACTGGTTAAAGATTGATCATTTTGCTATTTTGCTCTTTTCAGGACGCACCCGGTCATGTAAGAAACCAGTGGTGTATTTAACTCGCCGGTGGTGGCAAACAGGTTTTACCACACCCAGGTTTCAATCGATTCCCAATACTACGTGCGCCTTCCCTATTGCCTCGGAACTCGGACAAAGTGCGCCGTTTACTCTGTCACCTGTGTAGCGATTGTCGTGGGTCCACGATGCGACGAACGCTGCCAAGCGACAATAACTCCAGCAGATCGGGTCGCTCTCGCAACAGTGAGTTTTGTTAAATTCCTTCCAGTTTTGATAGAATTTAGAAAGTGATTTGGTAAATCTCGAAACACGAAACCTAACAATTCGTGGCACGGACGAGAAGATAAGCCTAGAGATACACATGGACCTTGGACTTTTTGCTTACCGCATTGGTAACCCAATAGCTGAACTCCCGAATCACCCGGAAATTTCCACTGAAACACTTGATTTCGTACCGAGCCATCTTTAGAAGTTCATGACGATATCTCATCGAAAATTCCAAAACATCCTAACGCTAGAGAGGCTCGATGGACAGAGCTACTTTGTTCCCCGGTGAAAACATAATAAGTGATTTTCTCACTAGGCTCTTAGTTTGTCAGAGTGAGAACCGCGTTATTACGTAAACTGTGACTCGTATGTGCCTCAACGAAGCCATGTGGCAGGTTCTATTTACCCATTGACTCTTCCTGACTAGCATTCGGAGCAGTTGTCCTCCTTGTGTCTTTATGCAGCTACACTGGGCGTAAAAATTCAGGTTGCCAATGAAAGCTAACATTTTCAGAACTCAGGGAAATTAACAGCAATGCACTCTTTTACTATGCTTATAGTTTTGTTCTCCTACTTTTGGTCGGTTGACCTTGCCCTGGTAATACTGGTCAGTCTTTCAGGATGAACATTTGCTGGCACACAATACGACTATATGGCAATATTTCGCCTGAGTTCACAACCTCCGGTGGTGTAAGACAAGGCTACCCTCTCTCGCCATTCTCCTTCAACTTTGTTATTGATCTGCTACTTGAAATTTTTCTGCCTGCTTCTGAAGCCTCAGGGGGTCGAAATACTCCCGGAACGTTTGCTCCCCGACATCTAGTATTGAACGATATTGCTCTCCTTGGTCCAAATCCTTCAAAAATGCAAACCGTTTTAAATAACCTAGACAACTCCGCCGCATGGTTTGGCATGCGGTTCACACTTGCAGTGCAAAGTGCTGCTACAAGACTGGGTTGGGTCAAACCCAAACCTAATGCTTGAGGATATGCCAATCGATATGGGAGATAAACCTATTTAACTGGGCAGTTATATAGGTTCCGGTGGACGGACTGAAGGTGAGATAACTTCTCGAATTGGGAAGGCCAGTGCAGCTGTCGCCAACCTCGAACACTTACGGTGCCTATATGACGTCAGTTTATCTGTCTTGGGCAGATTTTACACTGCGGCCGTGCGATCCATACTGCTTTATGGATCAGAGACGTGGCCTGTACGCGCAGATGGCATACGAAGTATGTCACTGTGTGACAATTGATGTCTCCGAAGCATTGGTCGGTTTTAGTGGGAACATCAGATTAGCAATGCTGAGGTACACGAGTTGGTTTTAGGAAGAAGGAGCTCTCCCGCGATGGGTGAATTACTCTTGCTTCATAGGTTACACTAGTCGGGGCATGTATTCCGCATTCCAGAAGACCGTCTACCTCACAGAGCTCTTTTTCCCCAGCCCTGGTCTGAGTGGAAGTGACTGCGAGGTGGGCAGAGTATGGTCTGGAAACGAATAATGAAAAAAAGTAAGCAGTAAACTGAGTCTAGTCAACAACTATCGCACGGGGAACTCGGGGTTCAACTCACCAATGATTACTGACACTGGCAGAAATGGCCCAATCGCGCAGTCACTGGGTTTCATGCATCGAGGCTTTCGCCTTCAATTCGTAGCTACCCAGCTCCAAAAACAAACTATACTTGCCGTCGCATGCAATGCCTGGCTGTGTCCCACACTCTTTCACTTTCCGGTGATCGAAACTGTAGCATACAGTACATTGAAAATTTCGCCAGTTCAGGGGTTTCTGCTACTATTCGTTTCATCGCAGCATTGAAAACCAGCCAAAGACAACCCTGCTTGTTTTCAATTGATGTCTTTTGCTCCGCCTTCAGGCTTGCTTTCAATTTACCTTTTTTGAATACCGCTGTCCTGCTGTAGCACCTTGCTCCTAACTTGCTCCTCTTCGCCGTGAGTGAACCCCAAAAACGAAGTTTCCAGTATCTGGTTTCAGGCCACACCCTCTGTTCGGTACTTGTTGATTGAGCTGAACTGATTGTTGGATAACATGCGCGCGAGCGCTTGTTTGTGTGCATATTTATGTGCTTTCATAGCGCAAATTGTACCTAAAAGTTCATGGAGGACTGACTGAACCAGTTCAGTTGGTGTATCCATCTCTACATGGGTGCAATCCTTCCCTGCGTGTTCTTATTGTTGCTCCTTTTGTGATGGATATAGATGTTAATAAACCACGTTTACCTATTGATCATCACTGGTCCATCAATCTTCATTTGTATTGCGCTTTTGTTTGTTACCTAATGACGGCTTCGAGTTGGATTGGTTTTTGTTCATTTGCAGTGGATACCCAGCTACTGCGTGGAGTTTGTTTCCAACTCAGACTGACATGTAGAAGTCATCCGACGGGTTCTTGGTATACGAATCAGTTACAGATTTCGCAAAGATCACCCGTACGTTCGTCCAAAGATATCTGTCGCGATCTTGCGCTTGGTTCACATAACAGAACCCTGTTACAACAAACCCGTTTGGATCGGGATAAAGTTTAGTCATAATCTAGAGATACTTGTTGAAGGATATACAGCAACCTTTTAAGAACAACCACCAATCACGGGGAACGGCCCAGTTATTTTCATTTGAAGGAACCGCGGAACCTTATACCGACTGTACGAGAGTATATCAATAGTAATAATATAGTAACAGTACAATAATAGTGCTACTATAATAGTACTATAATAGTAATACGTGGCTCAAATGTTGATAGAATCAATGAAACACGAGTTGAATTATTGATTTTGTGGGTCTCTGTACAGCAGCTAGCAAAATTATAAACATTCAGCTTAAAGGCTATCTTTGTTGACTGCGAGCGTCTCCATTTTGATGAAAGTGGGAACAACTCGGCTAAGAAACTGTCAGTTTACAAACTCCAACTCGTGTGACAGCAGCCTCTCTTTTATGTCAAGGTTGTGCGGAACCCGTTGTAAATATTCTTGCTTTCTCAAGCACCAGAGGTACAAAAATTATTCGCGCAGGTGTTTCCACCAAAGAGCTTGTCTTGTTGACACAACACCATTACGATGTTTTGTTACTCTAGACCATGGCAGGCTGTAGGGTGTGAGCTAGGCGCACATACTCCGACGGCAAGCTGGTCTGTGACAGCATGACCCGTCCCTATGATCATAAGGTTGCTTGCTGCGTTTTACATCTAGTCAAGCCTACTTATCGACCATGGAAATCAGCTTGAAAATGTGACATTTTTTGTTTGCTAAAAGTGTTTCATAGGGCGAAGGATTGACGTTTTGTCTCTTGTTCGAGACGATCTATCCTGAAAGACCATTAGCTAAAGCTGCGTGAGACCAAACAAGGATAGTCTCCATCGAGACGTGGTCTCTTGGGAAATGAACAATTGTATTGTCTAGGCTGCGTAAAGCCGCGTCAACGCTACACAATTATATTTAACGCTTGAAAAGTGATATCATTGCTACGCACTGTTTGGCATCACCAGGCGAAATTCTAGTTTAACTTTCTGTGGTCTATTCAGCCGGGACAACCATGTGTGCAGGATCTTAGCTACGGACTAAACCACTAGAGTTTGAAAGGGCCTAACCACAAGTGGTATCATCTTCTGTTGGTCTCCGCAGAGCGGATAAATTATTTGGTTATGTGCTGTATGGATCAAAATGGTTTCTTAGGACCTTCATCACTGAGGATGACAATAATGCCTTTACACTGTTGCTCGTATACCTACAACTCCAGTGCACAAATTTGAAGCACTGAAAGCGGTCTGTGGCCCCAAAACTTAGTATCTTCAACTAACACAGAATCCCCGGGTTAGTCAGGAACGTATGAAATCGCAATTTATATCATCTCTGTACACACTACTTAATCGTCGACCCGAAATCGAATAGGCTCACCTAAATCGAACCTCGCACCATGTAGAGAAAGTCCATATGAATTGCTGTTTTCAAAGACCACGAGCAACGGCTTTCTAGATATCAAAACTAAACCCACCATTAAAATGAGTACTGTGTCACCAAGCTGTTCTAGCTTGGTGGGCAAGCATTGCAAGGTAAATTCCGTTGAATATGAGAAGTCGAGGATGCCCTACTGGGCTACGCTGTTGCCTTTATTGATTGGGAAAGGAAGCTGACAAAAAGCATACAAGTCCCGGGAAATCAGTCTGTTTTGTAATGCCGCCAAAATCCTGGCTCGTATTCTAGGGAAATCTTTCGAATGCGGGCCTGTTGGCGAAATCGATCCGGAAAAACGCGGTGGCTTCCAGATTGGAAGAAGTACCGTTGTTTTGCTTTCTGCAACTACAAAGGGAAGTGGCACGAACGAAACCACCCGTTGTACAGGTCATTCGTTGTCTTCACAATTGTCTTTGGTTCGGCAAAAACTGTGAATCATTGTTTGAATTGTTAGTTTCCAGCTTGTGAAATTGCATCGGCAGATATTGTTATCGACACATGGTGAAACAAGACTGCGTTACTTTGCCCACAATATTCACCTTGTATCCAAACGCCATATGCATGAAGGTGTTCCTAAATTCACCTGATGCAGCTGTTTAGCGCCACTTAGTTGCTCATCCCCATGCAACTCAAACCAAGCCAAAAAGAAGCTACGTGATTTTCAGTAGTGACCATGCATTATTAGCACAGGACTGTAGCATCCAATGACGACAGGGGTGTTTGTAGCACCCAGCTCTAAATATATGTATGACGCTCGTTTTCCGCTAACCTAATTATGTTGGACTAACACATGAATCTACCAAACATAAGAGTGAATGGTAGTGGGAAGGCGTTCCTCTCGGATCTCTGCCATCTCAGTAGCGTTTCAATCAGCGATCCAACAACTGATCAGGATGTGTACTCACGAATATCCAAGGCCAGCCTGGCTTTTGCGAAGACTTGAAAGTACGCTTGAAACAAACACCAACTTCGAGTGGACACGAGATTGCAGTTTGTCGTACCATCGTATCGTCCGGTTTTCGAGGTTTAGTTCACTTGGATTCTTACGATAGACACGCCTCTTTGTTCCGTCTTCCGGCTGTACTATGTAGGGATGCAAGGCAGTGCGTTCCTTGAAGGCGTTGCTGTCAGTGAAGACGATGATATACGACACCGAGACGTGTGCTGTATACTGGCATCAAATCCGACTTCACGAATTTCGTCTGTACTATCCACATTCATGACTGATCAAATACTGGACACGGGTTCTTGTGAAAGCGAAGTGTACAAATAGCTGGTTTGTTCGAAAATATGCGGCGTATGGCACCGGATCACATCTGGAAAGTTGAAGAGTGATCTACGAATCCGAGGAAGATAAAAACTGTGCTACAGGGAAAGACTTTAGTGAGTTAAAAAAAACTAAATATTGATTTTGAATCTTGAATAACCTTTGCCTCGGACAGAGGCGTGTGCCGAAAGGTCATACACATTTCAAAAAGTAGCCTCTCTCGTCACTCGCAGCGAGCGTACTAGCGTAAGTAACCTGGAACTGGTCATTATCTGGAATTATCTTTGGCCTCTAGGTGCCAACGAGGAAGTTGAAGCGATTTCATCCCAATTCCCAACAATGGAAATATTTCGGTACTGCATCTTTACCATCTCTGTCCATTACAACCGAAAGCGTGGTCCACGACTGGTATGATCGCATGGTGTGCGGAAGAAGTGCCGTGAAGTGTCAAGTATTTGACAGACTCCGTCAGTAACTCATTCTTAGATGTGGTGCGATTGTTCGCCGTAAGCTATCATGTTCAACCTAGCAGATGGCGCGAGATATTTGTGTTTGTCCACAGATCTTACTGCTTTTGGTTCACGTTGGATTTACGGGCTCTCTTGCAGTAGAACATCAAGCTCCCTACAGGCCTTTTAAGTCATCAAATATACGCGAAGGCGTCCACTGGTCCACCTACTGTTGGTAGGTCAATCTGTGTCGGACGGTACTCCCCCCTAGAGCGACCGCTTTTAGGGAAAAAGAAGTGGTTGCTATGGTTGTGCTACGTTTGTCCCCATTCTGTCATCAGGTGGTTGTTTCTGTTGTTTCAATAGGAAAGATTAACTCTCTAGTTCAAATCAAGTCTTGAGTTGTCACCTTTTAAAACTACTGTTTGGCTCCATATCTTTTGATAACGCTGCCAGACCATACTAAACATCGGTAATTTTTACTGTTAAGTCATTATCTTCTTCAGTGCGAATTCTTCAGCTTACTGGTTTATTGAAGTGCCACTGAAAGTTCTTCTAAGTTTTGTTCATTCTGGTTCCTACTAGAAATCATCCAAACACCTAGCATCCACCTCTAAGTACTGACATAAGTAATGACATCAACTAAATATATTTAGAGGTTTTACGTGGTTATCAGTAGTACAGAAAATGCCATGCAATCACTTCTGTCTACATCATAAGAAGCATAACTTACTTGGATGTCTGAAGGAATAGGTGAAGAGATCTATTAAAGGAAAGCCTGGTGGTTGGTGTCCGCTGCATTCCAAGATATAAATATCCAGCATCCTGTGTGAAGCAGATAAAACTAGCAATTCGAACTGTCTAAAAATTGCTCGCTCGATCATTTTGGTAGCATGGCGCAACAGGCATTTCCTACTGTTCCATTTCATTGTCTGGATGATGCACGCCTCCCCTGTATCTGACGGTAAAAAAGACCAGCTTTGTATAAGTGAAAATGGAATTATTCTCTCAATTTTGCGAAAATATACCTGGTCACGCACGCCTCTCGGTTGGCTGTCTAGTTCACTTTCTATTTGGCCTAATTTTATTTTCAAAACACCTAGGATTCTCGCTTTTTCCAATCACCAACAGTGTCATCTTTTTGCTTTCTGTATACATGCAGGAAAAACGGTCTTTTCCAGAATATCCAACACTGCTGAATTTATCTTCTCTCCAAGCAAAACCTTGTTTTGAAGTTACACGATCAAGTACACAACCAAGCTTCAGCTTTAAAGGGTATCCTTCACAATTTCGCTCAATACGGTGGAGCCAGTTTTCCGTTGCCCAAGTTTGTGCGCAAGATTTCATGCCTATTCTTGGGTCATTAGAAATGACATTGGTATATTTTGGCTGTGGTTCGATCTGCAACGTTGCTCTCACGTGCTCACCCGAACATGCAGGCGTCAGCTCTGAGCACAAAGCCCGTTTTAACAGCACGTAGGGCTTGGGTCGCAGTATGTGCGTGTACACTCACGTGGTCGAGCAATCACGATAGGGGCATACGAATGACGTTCGTTGTAGAACACTCAGACCATTCTGAGGGAAGTAACTCCGCCATCGCAGGAATCGAATAAATACTGCTTTTGGCGGTCTGCTGTCTGGATGGGTCACGGCACAGCTTCGTACTACAGGTTAATAGGAGTGTTGGGAACAGTCAAACCAACACGCATACGCCACAATCTGATGCTTTAGGGACCAGCGTGACACCAGTCGGACGAGAATTTCAACGTGGATGAGCACATATTTAAGTGACGTTGTTTGTTCATTTTTACCAGTTGCAATAGATGTCTGACCTGCCAGTCAGTCTCCTCGTTACAATGTCACTTTGCACAAAGGTTGATGCAAGGTCATCTATTTCATCTAATCGGTGGTTTGCTGTTGTCCATCATTTGGTCTTACAGGGTAATATTTTATACATCCATCAATTCTGGGGTTGTTGAATGTGACAAACGGAAAATGTGAGGCAACACACTAAATCATAAACTGGTGGTGGCTCTTGCTGAGCAGAGCTTCGTTCGGACTGCGTTAAAATGTGGTTGGTTGGTCCTGGGGGGCAGAAATGGAGGTCGAGTTTTTTTATTAAAGGTATTTCTTGTTGGCGGGGGGGGGGGGGAGCTGTTTGTGACTGCCTTGCACCTATTCTCCGGTTCAAAGCAGTGCGATAGGAGAACTCGTCGACGTATTGAACGTCTGGTTTACACAACCGTTAGCGCCTTAAAAGGGAATCCAGGTTCGAAAAACATCGCAATACAGTCTACACCCTGCTGTTATGAACGGGTGTAATGAATCAATGGATACAACAGATAACTATGAGGTTATTGCTGACCTGAGATACACGGCTGATTTGTCGGTCTTTAGCATACCATCCCTTCACCCACATGGCTTGGTCACACTAACCGTTGGGTCGAATACGGCCATGTAACGAAATCGACAAGTCTGGCGGACAGAACCAGCAACGATGTACACTTTTTGGTCAAGAAAGGAGTCGGCTGCTGTCCATTGATCTATCATTTTCGAAGCACTTTTTGCTTATGCATTATTCTGCAGCAGTTATATTGTTCGGCGTATCACATCGGTCTTTACTGAGGCGTAGAGTCAACCTAGTTCTCCCAACGTTCGGCAGAAACTTGGGGCAGGTGGCAGTCAATACTTAGCACGTATTAACTCCAATTCAGTGTGGTTCTTTCAAACTTGTTGAGTTCCCATCTGCATAACCTCTTAGAGAGGTGAGTAAGAATACCCTTTGCAACGACAGCAAAAGATGCAGGTGACCGAAAATGGCGTTATCATACGCTATTGAGGTTAGTTTAGTACTCAAACTGTTTGCTTCGAAACCACAATCAAATCGTATGCTTAAAAATGCATGTACTCAAAGTCAACTAAGGTCAGCGCTGAGGACAAGCGCTGTGACTTCCCATCCCTCACTACGACGTGTACGTTGCGAAATTCGGCACCGTGAAATGCTTGTGATTAGCACTTTCAGGATATCTATGTTTGTCCCGTGATAACACAGCAATCTTCATCCGGTTAGGTTTTAAAAACCTCGACTTGGGATATGATTTGTACGATGACACCGTATACTGGATTTCACAACGGCATGTATCCTCCCCCTGGACACCTTATACTCCTGTATTTTCCGGATTCCTTGACAAGGACTGCATCAAAATCATTGACAAACATTTCGATGATGGTTGCCCAGCCGTTTCCCTCACAGATTTGTCGAATCCTCAACATCCACTCATTAGAAAATCCACTACTTGCAAGAAAAAATGAAAGAGACAATTTGATAGCCTACTATGAAGCTTCTTCGGGTTGACTTGTAGGCAGAAAGCTAATGGAAAGAAGTATCGTGAAAGTACATCAGAGATTATAGTAGTCGACAGCGCAGCTTCCCCGGGAAAATGATGCACTAGAATATGAATATATCAGCTGCAGGTTGTTTCGTAGTTGGACAAGGATGCTCTGTTTTTCTCTTGCTAGCCGCACTTACCTTCTTGATCACTGTTTAAGTGAAAGCTAGTGCGTTCGGTTTGCGTTAGGGACGGAGTTGGTTGAAGTTCAAATCAACTGGAATTCTCAGAACTGGACTTATCGATAAACTGTACGGTCAGACACAACTCTGGCTATTTTTTATCATAACCAGACTGTGGTTGATCCTTTTCACACATTTCCGCGTTCCGTTACAAGGCTCAGTAACATCTAATTTCCTGTAAGCTGATAGGACATTCTGGTTTCACCTTAGTAACTTTAGTAACGGCAAGCTACGCGGTCCAACTGAACCAATAGATTGCGCTGACTTCGTGAGAACAATACTCTTCTCACGATTCATGTAAACTGTCTAATTTATGTTATCGAATGTTTGATTCGTTTTGTCTAGGGAAATCAAGATGTAAGGCGTGATAAACGGTACTATATGACGCTAGAAAGTACAGTAGGCAGGACCACTGTATTCTCCTATGGGTTTCTTTAGCAGTGTTATATATTAGGATGTCCTTGCTTAATTATTATCGTTGCTGAGCAGCTTCCCGTTGCAAATATCAAATGAGAAACTCGAAAATCTTCCGTGTGCCTCATTCAGTCGTATGTCAGTCCGATGAGAAAGCTTCAAATGGAAATCATTCGGTACAGACAATCACTAATTTAGCCACCATCATGCAACTCTCTTCGAACCAGAGCTGGCAGAAATTCCACAACAAATGTTTGGAGACTCCCAGACGCGCAATTCCTACTGCGGATATCACGAAGTGCAGGCTTTACCGGCAAATAGTGCTATCTTATGACCCTGGAGCTTTCATTTCTCACTATGGGAATCATATGCTGCAATATTGGAGTTGTTCTCGATGTTACAAACATCATCTCCGTTTTCCCTGCGAGTTGTCTTGAATCTATCACGAATGATGCATTTGTATGTCGTTATTTAATATTGACATCTTGCGGCTACCAGTCTACTTGTTCTCCTTGTTTTATTTGGAATTCCAGAAAATCTAACTACACGTTTTTCCCCACTGTTTTAATTGCTCTGTAAACAAGTGATTCCAGCTCATCATTGTATTAACCAGCTGCCCTTAGGATGAATCATTTCCCTGGCCCCAACAGGTGCCTTGCGACCGGGTTCCGGAATGTTTACTTCTGCTTGTCCACTTCTTATAGTTATAATCTCTGCGCACTTTTGTTCACTGCTAGTGAGTAACCGACCTGTGTCCTTTTTTCAATCTTTCACCAGCTACATTTAAGAGGAAACGTCACCCTAGTCGACTTTCTGTCCGTTGGAATTCCATTGGTGCACTCTCCTGCTCACGCGAGGCCTGCTCTGAGGCTACCACCAGATTGTGCTGCACGTACCGTCTTCCGGTGGATGAACCTCCACTTCCCATCGTTGATACACTGCTCAAGCACACAGATGGTCTTTCGCGACCGAAACTGCTGTTCTCTGACTCCCGGCATTCAAGCCTGATCGATCTGCCGACTAGACATGTCAGAGTGAGTGTATTAATCGGCTTTCTAGTACTGGTCCCTTCCCCTTCTGCATTAAGCAAAGTTCCTCGGAACGTAGCCATAAGTTGTTGAGCCATGCCATTTGATTGTAGGTGATATGAGGGCGGTCTGACTTGGTCCACCACAGGGTGCAGCAGTGAGTAATTACGAGCTAGACTGATATATCAGTCTTGGGTAAAAATCGATGTGCTCCGCAGAGAATCAAAGCTTTCGTTGAAACTGATCCCCGTCAATTGGAAAACGCCCAGTCACTGTCGCCGTCGTCAAGCCTCAGCCCGCCGACGGGAAAAATTAACATATTGTTCCAGTCAATGTGTGCATGTTAGACGAATGATAGATAGGCCCTACTAACCTTAGCATGTATTGTCTGGTTTCATAGATGAGATATTGACTGTACAGTCAACCAGCCCACACATATTTGAGACGATTGTCAGCCTGCTGTTATCGGGCTAACGGGGACAGGAAAAGCAACCAGTGAATATATGAATATATATATATATATATATATGAATGTACGTGAAGCTTAGTGTGGTATATCAGAGCTTTCTGATTTTTTTGGGACGGGGGGGGGGAAGGGTGAACGGGCTGTCGATTTTTATGGAAGAAGTGAGACAACCTTTTTGTAGCGAGAGTATGACTGACCTGGTTTGTCACAACGTAATTGAGTCATTCAACGCAGTGTAGACTGACACTTCAGAACTGTCATTGGCAATTTATGATTCTGTAGACTAATTAGATGTGGATTCTGACTATACTGCTAACTGACTGAAAGCTTGAGGCGAAACAGAGGTGCTGGACTCCACAGCAAACCCCGCAACAAAGTTATATGGCCACGTTCATTTTTCGTCCTAAGTCAAGCTGGTCGGTTGTTTTCAAATGGTTATCACTGGGAATTCAGTCGAGACAAAAAGATCGAATTTCGCATCATAAGGCGTCCGTCCTCTGTCTTACCTACGTAGGTACACCTACCTGAACCTCGTCACAATGACAGTATCCTAGTTTTCCTGTTCCGCACATGTTAACTGACAACTCGCGAAGATAGACAGTTAGGAGTTGCCACGTCGCTGTTAACTGTGATAACACCTCGGACATTAACGTGCTTAAATCTGGATAGGCCACATCAAACGCAAATGACTGCGTGGTTTGTATTCCACCCATAGTTCGGCTGAAGCCCTAAAATCGTACAGCATTCGATCCCAGTTGTGGAACACTCTCGGTGCATTAAGTTAACAGCATCATAGCGTTGCCTGAAGGCAAAGCACACGGTAATCACATGACCCTGGTAGCAATGAGGCAGCCAATCGTTTGTTCAGTACTATCGTGCAGGCAGCTGTGTTTGCTAATGTACTGAACGAGGATGTACCTTAGAATGTGTTAATCATAAAATAATAGGGTAATCTTGGAGACAGAAAGCCGGAAAACAAACATGGAATCCAGAACTACGGGTGTGTAGCTCTTTTTTGGGAGGAGAGGTGACTTTTTCTCATCGAACAACATCGGTCATTGCTCTGCTTGACATTAACAAATCAAACGTAATTCAACCTGTTTTCAGTCGAGTTCATATTCTCAAAGTCCGTGGTTTGAATCAAACCGTGGTTTCTCGATTACTCCCGTGTACGCCTTGGAAACCTGGCCGCATCGCAGCCCTCGTGCTCCTTTCGAGTTTCGCGGCACTTGGACACCGAAAGTTTACCACAGCAGATGGACTACTTATCACTCATGTAGTTTCTAGTAGAACGATCCAGAGGAAGCGCACGATCGCGCAGTGACATGACCCAAGATTCAAGAGTAATTGCTATGTAATGTCTGGTCACTAATATTTTATTGTACCATGGTAATTTGTTCATATCGTTTTTTGACGTCGTTGATTGTTTTGTATCCCTTAGGAAACAATAATTCAGTTACTATCGATAGTTGAAGGCCTGCATTGGTGTAGACACGTAGAGTGGTTGGTGGATGACAAAATGCTCCCGAAACTAGATACCATACGTCAAATTTTCAGCCACTCAGACACGGTCGATAAGCATCTGGTCTGAGGTGGAAAATTACAGTTCCGTCGTATGGTTATGTTGCTGTCACTTTTGGATTTTTATCCAACTGTGCCACCTCTTGGAGATTTTGAAAACCATAATTTGGTGTCTGTCTTTCCTTATCGCGTGTCTTGCATTTCATTGCAAAGTTTCATCCCCAATAAGTCGAATTTCTTTAGCGGTACCTAAAATCTAGTTTTTGTGTTGTGAGTAGCGTCACACTAATGAGCTACTCACACGACAGTGGTTTTCTATCCCAAAGCTGCGCTTCCTAACAACTACTATAAACTGGATCTCAGGCGAATGTTTGTCGCATGGGTCTACACGCAACAACACATTTCCGTCCTACCGTTCTCTCGCTAACGAACTTTCGACTGGCCACCCACAGGAAACTATGATTACCTTTGAGTGGGACATCATGCTAATGGCGAAAGATATGCTGTGCGTATGCACAAATGAATTTTTCTAAGGAATTTCTATAACCAGTCAGGGGACAACTCCTAGGTTGCCTGTCTATCCTTCCTTCTATCGTTTTTTCTTCGAAACCTATCCTTTTTATCAGGTACATCATGATACGGTTATTCACGCCACAGTTAATATGAAGTAATTATCTGAACACAGTCTATCGGCGAAAGACCTTGGGCACTGGACTGAAATGGGAGCAAAATGAAACCTGTTTGAAGGACACCTTGTTTGTGGCCTGGAGCAACAAAGGAGTTTAAATTTTCCACACAGATGCACACACACACACACACACACATACACTAGCGGTTGGGCATAGTTTATCTTGGAGATTTGAACTGTTTGTTTGCTGTCGCACTTTGCTTCATTCGCTTGGCTACGGTCATGTTTTGATAGTCGCTTTGTATGCTTGCGTTGTTCTTGAGTTCTCCCTTCACTCACCCTTTTTCTTCGTCTTCTGCTCTTCCGGTACCCTTTCCTTTGTCAGTCAACCATCTAATACCCAGGTTTGTGAATTCTATTCTATCTTAGGTTTGCGGCGCCAATCTCTGGAAGTTTGATGTGTTTTCCCTCAAACGACAATCATCAGGTTAGTTACTACCTCAGTCAGTTTTTTGTTGAATGACAAAATTGACACAGGAATGCTCTTTTCGGACGCTCATCGCCCGAAACTGGTCAGGGAATATGCTAACTGCCGCTGCTTCTGCACCCGACATTTTGACCCACTCTGTCCAGCATACTGGTGCCAGGAGATGTGTGTGTGTGTGTGTGTGTGTGTGTGTGTGTGTACATGACCTACCCTTAGTGACTCTGATTATCATTTTGATCGATCAATACAGTATGATTCTTCATATTATGCACTAGCGAAATTGGTCAGATATATATTTTTCCCACCTTTTGACCCGTTTGTCGAGGGGTTATTGGGGATTATGGTTTTGGTTTTCGTGTTTCGTGCCCAAACAGTATCGATGATCCTGTCTATGAATGATTGGGTAAGTTCTGAAGAAATTCCGGCCAATTTGTGGTGTTACCTTTCCTCACCACCTAACAATACGCGTGATTGCAACGATAGCCATGGTCTTGATGAGCCTTATTTGTACGAGCCTCCGGAACATCAGTACAATATTAACACCGATCGTCGTGGTGATTCCGGAAGTGTAGCAATCTTCGACAGGTCGAAGAGTTTTCAGAAACCTTGTGAGGAGCCAACTAATTTTATTTGCAACCTCACACGAGCAGCACCCGGAGGTGCCCTCGAACCAACTCATATTGCGAAGCGTTCACTTGAGGACCTCCTACAACGCTATGCATCTATATTCGCCGACGAGCTTGGGCGGTGTACAAAAGCAAAAGCCAGACTGTGCCTCCTCCCCGGTGCCAAACCAGTTTTCAGACCAAAACGCCCAGTACCGTATGCAGCCTTACCTATCGTTGACCAGGAACCCGACCGACTGCAGAAGGCTGGTGTTCTCCAACCGGCCAACTACTCTGCATGGGCTGCACCGATCGTGTTGGTGAAGAAGGCTAACGGGACTATCCGGTTGTTTGCAGATTTCCCCACCGGTCTCCATGCTGCACTGGATACCCATCAATACCCTCTGCCTCTTCTGACGAATAATACGCACCGCAGTCTTTTCCAGTATACTCGACTGTCATTCGGTGTCAAAACAACGCCAGCCATATTCCAACAGATCATGGATACGATGCTGAAGGATGCCCCCTGCGTTGCTGCCTACTTAGAAGATCTCATTGTCATGGGTTCCAACCCTCGCGAATTGTGGCAGCGCCTTGATTACGTGTTTGGTCGCATTCAAAAATATGGCTTCAGAGTGCGCCGGGAGAAATGCATCTTCCTCATACGCTCGATTAATTTCCTTTGTTTCATCATTGACCAACATGGCCGCCGACCAGACCCGGAAAACACTGACGCTATCAAACGTATGCCAGCACTCACAGACGTGACGTCCCCAAGGTTTTTTCTCGGTTTCATCAGTCACTACAGTTCGTTTCTGCCTGCCATTCATCGCCTCCGAGGCCCACTAAACCAGCTACTTATCAAAGACCACAAGTGGGCATGGTCAGAAGAATGCCAACGCGCCTTTGACTCTGTCAAATCCATGCTGAGTTCCGATTTGCTACTTACTCACTACGATCCATCTCTGGAAATCGTGGTGTCGGATGCCTCGAACTATGGGGTTGGCACAGTGATTTCACATGTATTTCCCGACAGAAGCCAGAAAGCCATTGGACACGCGGCCGGAGTCCTGACATCAGTCGAACGCAACTACAGTCAGATAGATAAGAAAGCTTCGACGATCGTGTTTGCTGTCAAAAGGTTTCGTAAAATGCTCTACGACCGTCAGTTCACTCTACTGACCGATCACAAGCCACTGTGTGTGGCTCGAAGAAAGGAATTCCATCATATACTGCCAACCGCCTCCAGCGATGGGCCACTCTGCTTCTGGGATATGATTTTAGGATCAAGTACCAGTCCACCACCAGCCTCAGACAAGCCGACGCAACGCACTGTCGCGACTCACTGATTCAAGCAGGCCGGAACCAGAGGATACCGTATTCGCAACAATTGCACTGGAACCGGAGGTTAACCACGTAGTAGCCGAAGCTGTTCGCATTCTTCCAGTGACTTCCGACATGGTCCGCCAGGCTACCGACCAAGACCCTGTGCTGCAGCAAGTCATTGAGTACCATTGCGATCAGTGGCCGCGTACCTGCTCAAAGAACCTTACTTCAACCGGCGTGACGCACTATCACTAGCCGACGGATGCCTTTTGTTTTCAAAACGTGTTGTCATCCCAAAGAAGTTACAACCAGCTCTCCTGAATCAGTTTCATGAAGGGCACCGGGGAACAAACAGGATGAAGACCCTTGCTTGGAGTTACGTCTACTGGCCCTTGATGGACTCCCAGATCGAGCAAGTCTCAAGTTTTTGCCTGCGGTGTGCTGAAGCATCCAAGTCGCCCGTGAAAACCTATATACGGTCGAGGCCACAACCCACCGAACCCTGATTTCGTTCTCACATCGAATATGCACGTCCAGTTGGTGGCCAACACTTTCTGGTCGTGGTACGGCATAACACATGTCCGCTCGCCACCGTCTCATCCACAGTCGAACGGCAAGGCGGAACGCTTCGTTGACACTCTGAAGCGTGCACTTCAGAAGTTCAGAAGGAAGGGACCAACGGAAGAGATTTTGCAAAGGTTTCTGGTGGCATATCGAGCGAGGCCAAACTCCAACTCATCTGGAGTGTCACCAGCATAGGCACTGCTCCGAAAGAGACTTCGAACACCGCACGACACTATCCGGCTACAGAAAATGCAGGTCAGTTACCACAACACCAGAATGGAGGAACAGTTCAACCGGCATCATGGAGCAACTACGCACTCTTTCAGCGAAGACCAGAGAGTGTTGGTCCGTGACTACAGCGGCAGACACCCTGAGCGGCAAAATGCTCTACGAGATTTAATTTGGCCCAGCCATGTGGATATGGCACGCAAACCAAATCCGGCCGACAAATGCGCAGCTCCTGTCCACGGGACCGAGTAATCTGAGTCTAACGACGTTTCTGGACACTATTAATCTCGGCGCCATCCCAGAAGACCCATCAGTCGCTTCCTGGGAGGCCCTGCCCGAGCACGGTTATCGACCGCGACGCTGGAGGGACAAGACGCGCAAGCAAGTGAGGCCACTGCAAGTGAATCCTCAGCCTCCAACTTACGTCAACAAACTTCAAGGGGGAGGTGTTGAGCAGAATTCCACACGGGTCCCGCTTTACCGCTCGCAGTCAGGTGATGCTACGGCCGAGAAGCCTATCCCGCGCACGACTGGCCAAAAGTTCGGGATGCTTGCCGGTCCAACATCAAGCCGAGATCTGATTGGTCGACTGTCTGGAACCAACAGCCAATCATGCTCCAGTATTGGCCGGATGCCGGTTGCCAATGCCGAAGGTTGCCAGAAGGCGTCAGAATTTCCAGGAGGTTGCGGCCGCTTACACTATATACATGAATGGCTATACAAGTGCTTTTGACTTCGTTTTTGGGCGTTATTATACCTTGTGCACCTTTGGTGGTTGTTTTGACGTGAATGGTTGCTTTGGAGTGCTGGAAATTTTCCCAGTGAACAGCCCCAGGATCGCCACTACAGTCCTGGAACTCCGATGATTGTTCAGTCGCTTTGGAACACCGGAGACTATTGTATCCGACAACGGCAGTCATTTCACGTCGTCAGCGTTCGCAAACTTTTGTCGGGAGTATAGCATAACGCATGTCCGCTCGGCGCCGTTTCATCCACAGTCGAACGGCCAGGCGGAACGCTTCATTGACACTGTGAAGCGGACACTTGAGAAGACCAGAGGAGATGGACCAACGGAAGAGATTTTCAAAGGTTTCTGCTTTCATATCGAGCGACTCCAAACCCCAAGTCGCCCGATGGAGCGTCACTAGCAGGGACACTGCTCCGAAGGAAGGTTCGAACGCCACATGATACTATCCGGCCACAGAAAAGACAGTCTAGTCACCGCAACAGCAGAATGGAGGAACAGTTTAACCGGCATCATGGAGCAACTGCGCGCTTCTTCAGCAAAGGCCAGAAAGTGTTGATTCGTGACTACAGCGGTAGACACCCTACGTGGATCCCAGGACTCATCCTTCGTCGGCGCGGCAAAGTGCTCCGCAAGATTCATGTTGGCCCAGTAAGGTGGATACGGCATACGAACCAAATCCGGCCGACAAATGCGCATATCCTGCCCACAGGACCGATTGAGTTGAGTCTAGAGATGGTTCTGGACACTTTTGATCTCGGCACTATCCCAGAAAACCCATTAACTGCTTTGTCGGAGGCCCAGTTCGAGCATGGATTACGACCGCGACACTGGACAGACAGGATCCGTAAGCCAGTGAGGCCACTGTAAGTGGATCCTTGGCTTCCAAGCTGCGTCAACAAACATCAAGGGGAGGGGGTGTTAGGCGGAATTCCACACGGATCCCGCTTTACCGCTCACAGTCAGGTGCTGCTACGGCCGAGAAGCCTATCCAGCGCAAGATTAGCCAAAAGTTCGAGATGCTTGCCGGTCCGGCATCAGGCCGAGATCTGATTGGTCGAAAGTCTGGACCCAACGGCCAATCATGACCCAGTACTGGCCGATTGCCGGTTGCCAGTGACGCATCCAGAAGGCATCAGAATTTCCAGAAAGTTGTCGCCGCTTACACTATATGCATGAAGCGCTGCACAAGTGTTCTTGACTTCGTTTTGGGTGTTAATATAACTTGTGCACCTTTGGTGGTTGTTTTGACCTTAACACCAGCTTAAGAGGCTCAGACTGATAACTAAGCTGAGGAAAATACCGTTACTACAGTTAGTTTTGGTTATAGGAAATTTCCCTTGTGGTCTTTGCTACGTCGAATTGAACCATCGTTTTAGGATTGAGGAGTCCTGTCTTTGGTTGTGGGTGCTTGTCTGCTTGAGGTGGGTTGCGGTGGGAAACATCCCACACCTCCAAAGTCATCTCCTTGATGGACGTGTTTCCTCCTGAGGCATTTTCTCGAGGGGATAAGGTAGGCCGATAACTAGAGTGTATTCTGAATTTTGCGCCGAATAGTGTGGCCTAATGACGTCAGGCAAGCTTGACGTCATTTCAACTGTTAGATACTTTTACAAATGCTTCGATTGCGTACGTGTATGTGATTTTTCGAGCAACTCTTCCACATTCTCTATTTTCTGTGACTTGGTAAGCAGTAACCGCGAGCTCTTACCATACTTTTGCACCACCGGGTTCCAGGTGTCGTGTGCTGATCACGGCGACTGGGGATTATATCGTTACAAAGGGCTGACCGTCGGAAAATATCTAAACCATTTTTATCGTTTTCCCATCCTGACAAGACTGGTTTGAAACAGCGGTTTCTGAAATCCATTGGCTTATCAGTGTGTGATCCCAATCAAATTTTTCCAGTGCAATGTCATTCGGAGGTATAGAACTCTCAGTAATACGATTCCGTTTTGAAACACAGTACGCCCCTAGATTTAACGTTTATACATTATTTTGCCAAATTCGTGGGGATTAGTGTTGATCTGTTCAAGCGGTCGACTACGCGCCTTCCTTGGTTAAGATAATCATCACCGGTGTTATAGGTACATCATCACTCAATAGGAGTTTCCAGAAGCCATATAAACACAAAGGAATAACTTCCAAGCTACGATTTAAGAAGGGACAAGTGAGGGCTTCAGACAAAATCCTCAAGTCCTTTGTGGATAGAAAGATGATCATGCTCTATAAAGCAAGATGGGATTAATAGGACAGTTTGCATGAACTTGAACTGGTGGTTTCATTCCGGATGCCACACGACACAAGACTAAGGACACAAGGAACGGCAAGTCCGGAATTCTGGCAGTTTGCCAACATATCCCATTGGATTGCCAGCTACATGGATACGGAGTTGGGTGGATGCCGAATGAAATGTCACAATGGGTCTCCCGTAGTCAGTTTACTGGGCCCGGGTTGCCGTGTGGGTGACATCACGGGGTTTCATGTAGATAGCTTGGATTGGGATTCCTGCACAGGGGCCTTGAAACCAGCTGTCAGCCCCGTCCTCAAAATCGTGCACACATATTACATTTTAAAAAGAGACCTTTAAAGTGACATTTACTAGCTGTCGGTTGGCTTTCGTGTTGATTCAGTATGACCCGTTTGTCTTGTCTGCCGGAGTTAATGTGGACTGGGGACAGCCATTTTGTTAGCGGTTGAGGCTCCAAACCGTAGAAAAATGATAGTTTGACTCTGTCTTATCGTGGCTTTTTCGATAAACTAGCCTTGTCTCTTCTAATTGTTTTATAGGTCAGGTAGTATGTGATTTGGGTATGCATCTAATTGAAGTCCACGGTCTGTTCCGTCGTCTCCGTCTCAACCGTCTGGTTGTCATGCGCACTTTGAGTAAGTTCTATGGTCGTTAGCACAGTTCACGCTTCCCTGATATATATACACATGTATAATATATATACATATATATATATATATATGTAATATATATATATATATACGCACACAAACTACACTATATTTATCGTTTAGTTTTGAAGAACATGGTCACAGACATAAAAAGTGACGTGTCAGAAATCTAGTAATGTTTGTGGTGCATGATACTAGGTCCTCGTTCGAGGTGTCGGGCTTTCCGCGCACATCACCCAAGCGCGAACATGTTCGCCTGTTCAGACATGAAAACTCAGATACGTCCAGTCTGCGCTGGTGGTAACACGCCTCGCATGTGAGATGTGTGGAGTCGCCTTCACGGCCAACGATATGCTTTGCTGATTAGCTCTAATAAGAGCGAAACTTGAGTCTAGTGCTCCTCCCCCTTTGGTGTGAACTCACCAGAATGTCTCGGGACAAGGGGCCGACTGTTCAGACAAGCATGATGTGAGCGTGCATTCTACAAATCCCATATCCCATCCCACCACTAACATTTTCGCCTACTAGCTGAGACTTATCTTTTTTCTGTTCGTCATGGAGTTTCTATCCAAATTCGGGACATCCTGTTAGCGGCGACTTTACGTCTCACCCTTACTGTGGACATGCATCAATTTTGCATCGGATCTGAACAGTCTGCTTTTGGGAGATTAAATTAGCTTCATATCTTGTTTGTAAAGGATACTTAGGTTTATGTCCACCTTCGGCACAACCGGGAGATTTATCTTGTCTTTTATCCTGTTCTCTCGTGTTTTAGCTGCTCTGGAATCAGCTTACTGGGAGCACAATCCTTATCACACGGCAGTCCATGCTGCCGACGTCATGCAAGCCCTGCATTGTTTCATCTCTCAACCGAAGGTGAGTTGTCTTTATGTCGTCTTTTTTATCGCTTCTTCTTCGCATGTTACAGGGTTACAGTTTGTCGTGTGTGCTTTGATTGGTTGGGATTTTCCCGGGGTTTCCCACGGACCCCACCCAAACACCCTTTTTGGCGGCAACTCTCTTCCAGATGTCGCGCCACAGGCTAGCTAGCCTCTGGGTTGTTGCGAAACTCGTCGTGGATAATGGGACACTGGTTTGCCACCTCCAAATTTGAAGTCATTTATCTCCAACTGAGATTAATATAGCGTAATCAACGAACCTCCGTAGAATTCAGCGATGAGGAAAGGTTATTCTGGAAGAGCCCGATGCTTTTAAAGAGGATAGTCTTTCGTCGAACCAATCATTCACTTGCAATCTGGAGGGGTCTCGCTATCAGTTTTGACTGAGTCGTTTCTGTTGTTCCTCACCTGTGTTATTTTGTAATAGAGGCTGGATCTGGGTTCATTGAGGATGACATTTCTTCCGCCAGTTTTTCTTCCGAGCTTACAAACTGCATGCAAATCCACCAACGTACTGCTGCTTTAGTCCTTTTCGGGGCTAATTAATCTCACGTAGTTACTGGGCTTCAAGCACCAAATAACTTATGTCGAAATCTTGAGGTTCTTCCGAGTATAACATTAGTACCAATTAAGTTTGAAACTGAGTAATTTATACAACTACAGCATGCGTTTTACTGCGCCTACCCGATGAATCTCAAACTCGTGAAAAGTTTTTCATTCACCTAATGAGCTGTAGAACTTTTGTGTGTGATAACAAAGTGGCTTTTTGCGTGCGCAGCTGCAAATGTTTGAGTATCATCGCATCCCTTTCTCCTGTTCAGTAGACTGCTTTCCGCTGGATTTGTTGTGCTTGACACAACTGCTGAGAGGTTGGATTTTAATCTAATTTACCTTTATTTGTTGCTTGTCCCGGTGACCTTACAAGGGCAAGTGAACGACTGTCCCTTACCAAGCCGAGTACGCATCTCCACTTCCTGTCAGGCCGCCCACTTTATGAATCTTACTGCGCCGGGAACAACTTGGCGGATAGTTTCGTCACAGCCACTTGATTTTTTGAGCGTTTTGCCTGACACCACCACCGGAGACGAAACGGAACGTTCGCCTGAAGACGTTAACCACGTGTACGCGAAACTTTACTAATAATATCAGGTTCGTACTCCCCCATGGACAAAGGGGAATCGTAATTTTGTTGTCTTCTAGTAGCTGCCGCGAAAGATAGCTTTTAAGGCAAACCGAGACTAAGCCTACCGCGCTGTGTACATCGGTCTATGTGATGTTGCAATGACGGTTCCACTCTATTTGGAAGTGTTTACGCGAGTGTCGTCCGTTCGAATTTGTCCTATCGCACAGCGCTTTTGGGATAATGGCGTGTATAGGAGTTTGTTTGCTAACCCGTGGAACAGTTTTGTTTGCCCTTCCACTGCAGGAGTCTTTCGGTGTGATCAGCGGATAGAATACCATGAGATATTAACCTTGCAAAGGAACGTGCTTGAAATTTTTACCGGCTTAGACTGAACTCAGTTATCCTAAACCTGTTCACTCTCCAGCAGCCGTTTGCTCTGACGTAAATTTCTCACTGAATGTTTTGTAAACTATGTTTGTAGAACCCGTACCATGTTTTGTACAGGAGGGAAAATTTTCAACTCTCGGTGCATTTCCTGTAGTCAAACCGACAAAAGAAACGCATAGAACAGCAAAACAGTCCGATATTCTAACGTCTTACAAGGGGACAAGAGAATACATATGAAACACACTAACCAATCACGGAACACAACACACGAAAAATCAATAATATACATAAGCGGTGTCAGTTATTCGTGAGGTACGGGACGATAAACTAGTCGAGTCTGCCGTCTGAACATGCACACCTAAGGCCAACCTGGTTCAGTAAGGAGTTTCTGTTTGCATTACCAAATGTTTCCTTATTCAGTGCTTCTCTTTGCTATCCATTTAAACAGTTCCCTGCAAGAAATACGGTTTTTGTACTTCTATTTGCACATTTTACCAAACCTAAGTGGGCCTCATCGCTTACATCAGCACATTCTGCTAGACTTTCGATCCGTTCCCGAATGCTGCTCCCCTAAAACATCATTCGCAGCTTAGTTAGCAATGGGCTTCTTTGTGTGGCCAGATGAACAGAAGCACACTGACAATATCTATGCGTTCTTCAGGTTATTCAGCAATGCTTTCAATGACGATTTGTGCTGAAGGCTACATTGCGTGGGAACAATTGGTTGCCGGTGCAGAAGAGGTATAGCACATGTTTGCTTGCTTAGTCTGACTTCTATAGCTCGGTTGTTTGATTCTGTAGACTATGGGTTGGTTCCACTTTGCACCAAGAGAGGGTTCTACACTCCTGATGTTGTGGTAAGTTATTAGAGACTCTAGTTCGTTGAAATCAGCCGGGTAACTTAGATTCCATTTGTAAGTTCATTCAGTCAGTCCAGGCTTTCCTATTTTTTTTTCTTGGCGAAAGTCAAACCTCGCGCATCACCAGATGGTGACTTTTCAGCGTTCGTACTGCAAGCGGATGTAACACAGGAATAGCACACATAATGAATCACCATAGTTGAAAATACTTCATTCCTACCACATCTTGCACATACCACCGCGGTCACAACTCTGACTGCATTGATGGACAAAATGCATATGTGTCCCAGTTTTCAAACTGGATAACAGCAATAATACACTGTTTTCCAACCATATACGTGTGCTTTATGCGGCAGTCAAGCGAATGCCTGCAAAAATCCATTTGCTATTATAACTCAGTTATTATCCTCACACAAAAAAAGTTCGTTCATGTTATCCTAACCCGTAATCTATAATCCCTCTTTTCCTTCGTCATCATTCCTGTCCGGATGGGAAATGAGAACACACTAGAAATGGATCCTAGTTCGTAACCGCGGCGCAACAGTTGGGTAAACAACGCTGTATTAGGTAGCGGATGGAAATATGGCAGATGTTAACTGAATAGAAAAACGTTTTGTCGTGGTGCCTACAACTGATCGTTTGGAGACAAGGGGTCTAACGACCGTTTCAGCATCCTTACTGCCATTGTTCAACACAAGCCCCATCCCACGACGACAGATAATCCATAGTGTCGTATGCATACAATGGAGGCATCAGGGGACAGTGATTCTCTGAAGGTAGGTGTTCACGACAAGTTATGTGGATGGAAAACAGAAACAAAGCTCATGAGCCGAAGCCCAGTAAGCAAGGTTGTACATCATCAATCGTTTAGCTGTGGCACCCCTTCGATGTCTAACTGCTGTGCAACCAGAAGGAAGCACGAGGGCTGGGATACTGCCAGGTTGCCCAAGCCCAGACAGGGGAAGTCTAGAGGCAGAGACCGGGTTCGAACCGCGGAACTTCCGGTCAGTAAATTCGCGCTCTAACCACTGAGCCATCCGGCCCCGACATTATCGCCAATACATTATCAACACTTACATATAAATCAACCCGAATGGCAGACACTGTGTACTAGACAGTTCTGCTAAGATCTGACATGTTTTCGTGTCTTGTGGGGCTTGTAACCAAACCAAGGAGGCATAAGGTTTGAACAGTTTTCAAGCAGGCGTCTTCATGGTACTTTTCATTTTGTAGGTTGCCAATTGTGATCAGTTTTTCAGTTACGGCTAATTAGGTGTGAAGGATAGGACTCACTTTGTAAGATATTCGATGGTCGTGCGTAGCACTAACTTGATTATCCTAACATGGTACACTCTATTCATCACTCCATGGAAGTGGATTTACTATGCACGACTTCTTTGTGGGCTCATTGCTGTTGATAATTCCTACAACATCCTGCAGAGGGCGATGATTAGATACTTGAAAATATATCATATCGAGATAGTTTTGAATGCATTTGTCTCACGTTTCGAGGAAATCCAATTCTGATGTCACAGACGATAGTTGGCTAAACTATCACAAAACATGTCTCTGAAGATGAAATGCCCGAAAGCATCATCGAAAACTTTGTGGATTACTCGATGTCCCGGGATGGTCGTAGCACGTTCGCACGTTCGTCGTACCCACTTTAGACTCGCAGTCTGTGGAACAACTTAGATGGCTTTTGACGCTAGTCAAAATTCAGTAGAGTAACAAGCCTTGGATGTGGAGCAATCAACCTGTATCGCTTTCCCTAAGCTACCGCACACTTTCAATGCAGTCGCCCCTAATTGAAGGCAGCTTGATCCGTACCTGATCTGGAGACGTCAGACGCGAACTCTGTCTC
This sequence comes from Clonorchis sinensis, assembly GCA_003604175.2. Classification (NCBI taxonomy): domain Eukaryota; kingdom Metazoa; phylum Platyhelminthes; class Trematoda; order Opisthorchiida; family Opisthorchiidae; genus Clonorchis; species Clonorchis sinensis. The sequence goes on from CM030370.1 coordinate 42,417,357, forward strand.
GGTTGTTTGGGTGCCAGTTTACTCCGAAGTGTCCTTCTGGATCGGTTAATTTTCGACTGACATCGGTACAAATGTAACTGGTTGAATGGTGCGAAGTTTTGGTTATGTTGCAATGTCACAAAGCTGAATGCAAATATCAACCATGTAGGTGGACTCACGGGAAGTTTTGTCAATCAGAATATCGATAAACAGAATATCTGTGTTACATTTTCAATCCAAAGGTTTATAATGGCGTGTAGAAATCCAGCGAGCGAATCACTGCCTCTACAGTTTCAGGCCTATGAAGAATGTATACGCCACAACTGGCTTTGGCATTCTGTCCATGGTGGTCATTTCAATTTTTTTTCTTTCGAATAAACGATTTCGAAGCAAAAGATTATGCTTTTTGTCCGTGGTCATATCAATGGTTTGATCTCCCGAAGTGTTGTATACAAATACGGATATTTTCGATGTATGCTGCAATCACAGTAAGGTCCAACATTCGTTGACCCGTAAAAGTGTTGAGGAATGACATACTACTGTAGATATGCAACTTTTAAATCGGTCGTGTGTGTGACTGTTCGGAAATTCAGTACGCAGTGGACAAAACGAAATTTCAGAGATAGTATTACTACCTTTTTTATTTGGTGCCAGACTTGGGCAAGATTGGTTTCTGGGGGACATCCAGTGTGTGCACCTTCTGAAGTCAATGGATCCATGAGTTATATACTTTTATGTTCCTCTGTCCGGCAGCTAATTCATTTCTGGAGTTGGCGTTGTATATCGGAATTGTCTTGCAAATTTTTATTGCTCTTTTTTGGAGTTCGTCACGAAAAATATTGCCTGAATGAGTTATTCATCTGGGTATGAACAGTTTGCATTTACTCTTCGTGGGCTTAGTTACTGGACAGGGTTCGGTTAACGACCTGTCTAACTTATCACCATCGATCTGTCTGTCCTTCAAACTTGTCACCGGTTAACTGGAGTGGAAAATCGCATTCTAACCACTACCCAATTCCGTTTTCCCCCAATCTTTTGTCACACTTCAGTTGCTGTGTTTACTGAGTCCTGTCGAGATTCTTGCCAGTCTACTGGCCGCTGCATGTCATGATGCAGATCACCCGGGAGTGAATCAGATGTACCTGGAAAGGACCGAAAACTTTTTGGTAAACCTATACAACGTATGTTTCAATTTTTCCTTTTATGCATACATATTTGGTTTGTTCTGGTACCTGCACCTGTTCTGTCTATCTGCCCTGGTAAATATCGGAGTTGCTGATCTACATATTTTTGACCGTTCAACGCGGTTGGACTAATTTTCCATTGGCTGCTCGCCTCTCGTAGTCATCCAATCCCTGTCCGCTTGTGCTTGGTTCCACCAAAGACATTGCATATGAATATATTTTGATATTTAATACCAGTTGTAGGGAATGTAGCAACTTGTTAGGATCGTAGTGTGCGCATTTGGCAATGCTAATACCTGCCTTCGTTTTGACACTGGCCTACTTACTTGGGTCAGGTGGAAGCGAACTCAGTTCTACTGCATAAACTTGGAAAGATTTGTGTCCGCATTCACTGGAGGCGATAGCACCACATGTGAACCAAAGCAAGTATACTAAACGAATTCTACGAGTTACTCATCGAGGGTACTAGTTTTTGATCGCTTCTGTCAGTTTCCAATTGTGGTGTGAAGAGGCCTCTAATAATAACAGAAACCGCTCATTTATGGGGCAGTTGATACCTCTGCGACAACCCCCATCATTCCCTATTGTTTGCCTGCAGGATTTTTCTACTTAGGTCATGCGGCCTCCACGACAGTCACGTGCCACGGGATGGAGGTCTCACATGAATTGTTAAATTTCAGTGAGGAGATGCGGGTGTTGGTGGAATGACATTAGTGTTCTGCACAGTTCGTGAACGCAATTTGATTCGCAACTAATGATTTTTCCAAGTAATTACTCTTTACAAGCCCGTATCATTAGCATGGGCTTGAAACAGGCCTGGCTGCATAAAACAGACAGCTATCTACAGTCCACGTGCGTTACCCGTGGAGAATAACGGTATAGTCAACGCTGGAACCCTTTGTTGTTGTTATGAGCCATACTGTACTGAACGAAGGACTCTGCTGCTCTCAGGCAACCGTGTGTAAACCTTTTGACACCTAGAGGTATCATGCATTCAATCTTCAGACGCTGAAACCACCAAAGTCATAAAACTGCCTTATCGGGAAGGCTTCGTCCTACAGATGCACCTGACGATCTCAACGAGCGCACCGGTGGAACTAACCAGAGCAGTCGGCAAATTGGTTGCCTATTATCATTGTTATTGGGAATACTGGCAGCATTGTTGTTTTAGGTGGTCGTGTTTAATGCATGTGAATTTCTGACTTCCGAAAGCGGATCTCTGGATGATGAAATTCTTTATAGAAGAGAAAAAAATGATCCAACGCTAAGTTTTTCAGTTTAAGAGATACCGTTACGGCAGCTTACTTTATCTTACCTCGGTTATCTTTTGCGTGAGGATGACAGCTTCTTGAATGTCTCGAATAGCAGCTTCCGAGACGCGGTTGATGGCACGGCCACGGATCTAGCGTTGGTTCCACTATCGCAGGCCATAGATAACCTATGTAATTATACGTTCAGCGTCGAAATTAACAGCGTCATTCTAGGTTTTCACCTGACTACCTCAACGGCAGTGCCATTCTTGATACAGTTAAGGGGAAGAAAATCTATGACGCTGTCCTTATATGGCGGACGAAGGACATTCCCAGACCATCGGGGTCGACGTTGTTAGATAATCTGTTCGAGTCGTGCAACACCAAAATGTCGATAGCGGGCCTCTTCATTGGATGCACAGTCTTAAGGACATGCTCCTATTATATTAGTATATTATTATTATTATTATTATTATTATTATATCTTTATCTTACACATATCTGCGGCGCAAGCATTAAGTAAGCCAGGAAGGATGGCAGCTTATTGATTCGAACCTTAGTCTTCACATTAATTTCTGTTTTGTGCCACAGTACATGCTTCACTTGGACGAATTCCAGGTTGGCATTATCCAAGCGAGTTGTGACTTTGTTCATAGCCTGGCTGTTCAGAAGAACGGCCGAGCTGAGTTGTGTAAGCTCTCAAACCTTCTCTCGAGACTGGCTCTTTACCGAACCAAACAGTGTGTCTTATTTTCACTGTTATGTAGCAGTACTAAACGTTATTATTATAGCAAGGGGGATAAATATTCGTTGGAGAGAGGAATTTGAGAGCATAGGAGCGATAGATTCGCTCTCCGGAGGCACAAATGTATGTAATTCCTGAAAGTGGAAGTCGAGATCCCGCATTCACGGTTTGCTCTGCTTCACGTGCCGATCCGAATGCTCAGCGCATATCGCCGCACACCGGTTCGGTACATGGCAAAGGCATCTGCACCATGAAATAATTCGAAGTTCTGAAGCGATAAAGGAGACAGAAGCATTTCACTGGAACTACGCTTCCTGTTGTGTTGTGCGTGCTGCGTTTGCTGCCACTTGAAATCGTCAGAAATGTGCAATTCTGAGCGCAGCTGAACATCTGTCCATTATCGCTAAGGCTATTTAACAATAATTGTCAACGACTTTCTATAACAATGATTATCATCTAACAAGTAAACTGCTCTGCCTCCGATGTGATGTCTGCACCAGTTTTTAGTTTTTCTCACGGATGTCAACGACTGGCCTGGGACTATCGATCTCTCTTCTAAAAAATCCACCCTTAACGTACTGGAATTAACTGGACTGACTTGCGCGAAACCAATTTAAGTTTAGCGCTTTATACAACCGGCGCGGTAGTCGCAACTAGCTAAACGGAAATTTGGACGAGACAAGTACGGTGTGCCGTGCATCGTATAAAAATTTTGAAACAAATTCGCACTCAACGGCGTAATGAAACCTTTCGGTAAGACAACCAAAGTGAGGCGTTGCACGGATCGGACGATATGCGCAGCGAGTTTCCCTGTCACCAACTGGGTACGGATTTAAACCTCTAGAGCGACTACTCATCCAAAGCATGTGTCAGCAAGTCGTTTGAGTTATCCTTACGCGGTTGTCAATCGCTCCTGCTCTCCTGCGGGAATCGCAACCCTAAGAAATTGTACATAATTAGATACTCTAGATTCGCTCATCAGTCATGGTGCGCTTGCAGTTTCGGACAGCTGCCCCTGTGGAAGCTTCCAAACATCCCAACACGATCAGCAGGATTCTTACGTAATTCACTTTGTACTCCGCAGTTCCCGTTTCTCTGTCACCTCACTGGCTTGTGTCAACATGGCCAGTTCTGTCGTCGGAATTCGGTTGTTTTGTTGAATCGTTTACACAACAGACGGTTGCCCTTCTTCTGAACTGAGCACCACAGACGAATTATGTAAATAGAAACATTCGTTCTTCTCACATTGGATAGTACGATGATCCCCTTGGAATAGAAGTCGCCCTTCGGGTTAAGCAATATTTTCCTTCTGTCCCCAGTGGCTCTTTACATATACTCGTATTGCCGTAATAAATCTAGACTTCTCAACATTTTAATTAGTTCACTGTCATCAGTGTTTGAACGCTGCCCACACTCTAGTATGGTTTTATTACTTCTAAATCAACCGCGCATTTTCACTTACGTCTGCTCCAGTTTCCCCAATAGACAGTCCTGGTAGATAAACGAGTCTGTAGAACCACAGTGTCTATAGATATACGATACATTTTAAATTCAGTAGCTTTTTTTCAGATGAAATAACGCTCGCACAATAAGTTAAACTCAGTTACGGTTGATATCAATAGTAGCAGATTACCTGTTTCGCGCACCAACTCTTTTTGGCAAGGAACACAAAAGCAACTACAGCCTCATTGGCCACTCGGACAGCGTCTGCATGATTGCGTCACCACTTATTGAGAGGTACTAGAGCATACCTTCGTTAACACAAGCTTTACCCACAATTGATTTTGGTAAAATCCCCTCCGGCGGTACGGTTGTTTCCTATTTTGGAACACTTGTGGTTGGCCCTTTGGAACTCACTGTCGAAAAAAAAACACTAATCAAATGGGAGCGCTTTTATTCCGTCCCTATATATGTTCTCTCTAGACGGGACAACAGCAGAAATAAATACACTGTAGTTTCAAATCGGCCTTAGGTTTCTCTTGAAGAAGTTCATGATAAAATAGACACTCTTGTATACTTTTTGTATGGTCACTGGCAGAAACTTGTATGTATTACGGAGACTGATTCTAGGTGACGATGATTGGTGGTTGGGTGATCAGCACCTCACGTTGAACGACAGCTTGATTTAGCTGCAGTGTAAAACCGATCCGGTGGTTCACTGTCGCCCAAATGGCGTGCTCCACCTTGCCGACTTGAGTGTATCGATCTTTTGAAATGGACCCTCAATCTTACGATCCCCAAACGTGACTGAACATACGGCGGGAGATATCAGGCTGACGACCTCTCTTTTAGTTTACATTGAATGTAACTGAATTTACCGGTGTTGAAATATTCTTTTTTCATTGCCTCTTACAGTCCCGTGGGTGGGCTTCTTTTGGTAGCCATTTTAACCATGCAATTAAATTGAGTTAACAACATCCTAAGTAGAACAAAAAAGTTGATTTTGTTGACGTAGCACTGTTCATAGGATTGCTGAAAACTGGTCGACAGCCCACGAAATCTGTTACATGCAGTCCTTCGTCAACTAAGATGGCGCATTGCCACGTGGTTAAAGGTCCATTCACCTAATCAAGCCTCCAGATTATATATATTCGAACCCAGGATTTGCTTATACAAAATGCACATCCAAGACTTATATCTAATTTAATAGACTTTCATTTTGTCTCCAAACTTCTAATGCTTCTTTCTTCCTAACATAGTGCGAGAAAGTCCAGTGTTACAAACCTATACCTTATGGTTTCAATTCTGGACAAAAATCACAGACGTAGACCTTCCAGAGTCGATCAGACTCTTTGTTGAGCAGGTGTTGTCCGTTTTGTTTGTCGTGGCACTCGGGTCCTACTTACAAACTAGTTCACATTAGCACGAGTGGCTAGTAGGGTCTTTTTGTGCCGAAGAGCGAATTGAGACTGGAATGTTTGCTAGACACTCATAGGCAGTGTATGCGACAACCATGTTACTTTCATCTCGTCTGCCAGTCACGTGTTCTGTCTGCCTGTCTGTCTGTCTGGATTTTCCTTGTTTTGTACAAACGGTACTCTCATAACTCAAAGTGAGTGAATGGATGGGAAAAAACAAATTCTTGAAGCCTCTTGGTGAGATCGGATACTTTTCATGAGTGATATGAAATGGCTCCTAAAAGTATGTAGATTTCTCCTGATTGGTTTCATCCGCTTGACTTGCCACTGAGAACATGGAGACTTCAAGGACCAGACGCAGAATGCCTTCTTGCTGTAACTAGCTTAGAAGAAGCACCGGTACCTACTCGGATTACTCGATTACTCGGATTATTCGCACACTTGTGCTGGATCTGGGTGCGTTTTAAACACCTTATTTAGTTCGATTTAACAGACAATGCGCACCAATAGTCACCAGATACGTGTATCTGACGAAGACGCCTAGCTCTGTTTGCAGAACCCGTCATTCCTCATTGGTGCTGAGTGTTAACGCTTGTCTGAGCATCTACGTTTGCTGCAATAAACGTTTCAGTTGTGTCCCTTCAAGGAAGAAGCATTTTGGTCCAGACTACACACTGCTAGTTTCCGAGCACGTATATTTATCTCGAGGATTCTACCCTGAATTGTTGTAGTCTGACACTCTCAATGCAGCTCCTGATGTGTCTTAAAGAAAAATTGAAGTTGTCTTTTCAAAAACGCTTGTGTTCACATGATCCCTGTAAAATTCCGCCAGCCAATGGTGGACGTTGATAGATCAAGGTGGTTTGGACCAATGTAGCGCATGCTGCCTGGCCAGCTGAAACCGACGATTAAACCCAACCCTCCAAAATTGTGTACATTGCAAGTTCCGTTGACAAGTTTGGTGGAACAATGTTGCTGATATCTTTACGTGGAATATGAGTCCGAGTTAATCTCAAAATGAGCTCCAATCATTCCGTAAAACTTGCAATGAAGGATTGCTGAGAAAGACCCAAGATGGTCCTAGTTAGTCGTTACTTGTTACATACCAATTTGCCGTACTTTCATCCAGGAAATTTGTAACATGTCACTTACGCGTTTGGTGTTCGAATTCTGCACTTTGTGTGGATCTCTTATTTATTCCGTTTTTTGTGTCATTGACGTTTTTGACTGAAAGTTTTTCTCCCGCGCCTCAGTTTGTTGAACACCATAATCTACTGCTCACCCAATGTCCCACGTGTTTCGATATCATTCAAGACGCGAACCACCACCAACTGCTCTTGGATCAAGGCACGTCTTCATCATCATCACGGTCACCATCATCGTCATACTACATTGTTCCAGCTGGTACTAGAGAGATTCGTCTTCGTAGCGCACGTTTAGTGCAATAAAGCAGGTGGCCGAGAACCCGTTCTCCTTAGTGTCAAAAATAGTCAACTGCTGCATTTTGCAACACCTATGAATACACTCGGCTTGCGGGTTTTCAAAATGAACTAAATTCAGTGAAGTTGTATAGCCTTAGAGATGGATTTACATGCGACCCGACGATAGGGTTCTGGCTCTTCGTGTGTGCATCTATGCTCTTTGTTGCCAAAAGAGTATTCTATCAGTGCTTCTTTACGTAACTTGTACTCCTGGATTAATATGTAATCAATAAGCTTAGTGAAATAATAGACTAATTGAGCAACAACCTAGTCGGAAATACACACTTCAAGTGCCTGTTTTTTATGTAGGCCACTATCGTCATTTCGATGCAAAGCGTCCCTGTCCATAACGGAATTGCTTTACTTTCAGGTGAAAGGCGATCGACCAAGTTAGAGACTACACAAGGCATATCCGTTGGTACTGTTGCTTTGCCTCGATATTTCATTCCTCATCATCATCAATTTTCAAATTATTTCAAATTATTTCACTGACAAACAACTTTTTCTGCTTTTAACTCCCTGGTTTGTACAGTCCACTTCAGTTTTGGAACAGCACCATGCTCGATATGGATTGAGTATTCTGCATCAGAGTGGGTTGGTGGGCGAACTGAGTGCACAAGACTGGTAGGTTGTCCTTTAGTTCTCTTGTTTGACCTCGGAGACCAACAGCCCAAATGGTTTTGTCCTTCCCCTCTACTGTTCTTGCCCATCCTGTCCTGATAAGGCCTCGAGTTTACCGTTTCACGCTACTCTCATTTGGTGCTCGGACACCGTGTGGCCTTATGCACACGGTTTATGACTGGACTTGCATGGTCTCAAAATTTAATGTAGGCATTGCCGTTCTTGCGTAATTCTTTCACGGATCTGTCTAACATCATAGTGTTCCTGAGATCTCCACCGTCCCTCGTATCATGTCAACCTTTGTAGATGGTGAACCCTGTACTATATTTCGACTTTACAGAAGTAATTTCAATACTGTTCAGGTTTAGGTCTGAACCAAGCTACAACACAGAAAACAGAACCTGACTGTACAGAGGCAACGCCATTTTTTAAAGCATTTTATGGTTGAGAAAAGCCTGCTTATAACTGTGAACACCCCAGTTGGTATGGTATTTTGAGGAAATCGCTTGTTTGCAATCAGCTGTAAAAGCTGACGCCTCGTACGGCAGTTCAGTGTAATTCATTTACTTTTCACCCAGCGTTGTACGTTTTCCAGTTAGGACGAAATATCAGGCTCATCATTCCAACCGCATTTTGTGCGGTTTGCTCGCACTCCTTATTGTTGCATCCATTTCATCATCATGTGGATTTGCGTTACATTATTTCAGAATTCTCTGAAGCTAGATATGCCTATTGTGTTGAACGACTACAAACCCTGCGAGCAGAGAGTTGAACTACTTCAAGACACAAGTACCAACGTACACTTGAGCGTGTTAAGCACAGGATTATCCATAACCGCTACAACTAGGAGTGCAGCCATCGACCCTCTCATTAGTTCTGTCCAACCAGGTATAGAGAGTTTTGCAAATGTCTAGTCTAACAACCCCGGGGCATTTCGGAAATCATCGACTGGCAGTACGATTCTGAATGGAGTCAAACTTTACCTACTTCCTTGAAACAAGTATATCCTCACATGTAGTCGGCGTTAAAGCTTCATGTGACAAACCCTGTCTCGTTGAGCAGCTGCCTGTGACGCCTTGAGTTTGAAGTACATCCGCATTAGTGCTGAACACTGAGGTTCTGCTGCCGATGATGATGCCGATGAAAGCTTGTAAACACTTTTCTGGCAACACATTATCGAGCGTCCGGTTTGGGTGCTGGTATATTCACAAATCAGATTAAACAAGATTTCACGAAAGTGTCTTGTGACTTGTTCTACAAAGACGGGTGCATCAAATTAATTCTGTGTATTAAAAAAATGAGGAACATGACTGGCCGAAGCCTGCGCAACTGGATAACGAAAAACTGTCCGAGCGGAGCCGATCGTGGTACCGTGTCCTAGACTTTGACGCTTGCGTAGACCGGAGGAAATAAGATCGGCGGATGAACACGCTAAGACTTTTTGCAAGCCACTCTATACAGGTGCTGATCAGAAAATGCAATAAATTTCTTTCATTTAGTGTTATTTTAGTTTAATAGGTGAGCCTGTGTGAGTGTGCTGGTGATCCACGAGGCCGGGCCTACTAAGACATGCACAAGATCGGGATCACAAGAGTTGCTTGATTTCAGTGAAAATATTGTTTCCTGCTCACCATTTGTCGGCAGAGTCGTCAGTGTAGTCTGTCCCGCTTGCGTATGTTACGGGAACATCAAAGTGTTGATTGGTCTCTCAGATCTCTCTGCATTCATGGTTGGCCGTGTCTACAATAATGCCCTCTACAGAGGACTCGAAACAATGACCGCATAGGTGCTGGATGGCACTGCCTATCACACTTTTCTTGCTAAGCCAAGTGTCGACTAACATCCTGTCCAGCCGATCGATTTTGGCTTTTATCTGATCTGCTGGCCACTTGATTTCCGGCCGTCGCCAAATCCCAATTGTCACCGCGTTTTATATACGTTGTTTCAAAACAGTACGGATCAGAAGAGAAGTCCACTTACCTGACAAGATTCTGACAGTGCACTGAAGAACTGAATTAAGAGAACATCGAATAATCTGTGGGAGTAAGCATTTCCCAGCTGATGTTACCGATTGAGCAGCACGTTGTGAACCTGGTGATCAGTCACACGGTAGTTCGATTTCGCGTGGATATTTGGTGAAAGAGTTAGATTTCCAAAAACTAATTTGGGCGCACTTGCGTGTGGCAAATTTATCGTTATTATCCACAACTCTACTCAAGCTGGGCGTCCAGATTTTTGGGGATGCACACAGTCATTTTCAATCCAAAGGAAAGTATAAAGCAATAGTCTTATCTATTCAGATCAGCCGCACGAATAGGCAATATCTCCGGATGAGGAAGAATTAACAGCGTTAGAGAAGCGGTGCGTGTGATATATAGGTTTGCAATTAAGAGTAACTAACACTTGCTTAAGAGGCAGAGTTTGCATTCTACGACTACATAGCTGGTGTATCCTAAAGAAAGCTCAACACGAGTTTTCGGGCAACTATATCATTTCCTGTTAGCGCACGTGACAGCGACAGTGATTCTACCATGCAGTTTAGCTGGGTGGTCAACACGAAATTTACTGCCATCTTCAAATTTGATGATACTGTTATTAAGAGCAGAGTGAAGCTGGATTTCTCGGAACAATCTTACTCCATTGTTGTCCAGACATAACGCACTACGTATCTGCTGAAACCTCCATTGTTTTGGAGTGTTTTGCGACTTAGAAGCTCCGATAAATTTGTGGGTTTGTCTGACAGCGGGCGGACGTCACCGGCTTCAATAGTTGGATGTACATTCAACATTTAGAGCTACCATCCAAACAAGCCGGTGGTTTCTTTACCTTCCATATTGTTGAAGATAGATGTGGTTCCATCCGTTACGGTATCTAAAAGAACTATAACCGCAGCTGTGTCGTAAACATCACCTTGAAACCAAACAGGTCAAGAAAGTACTGACTGGATCCGTGGGTAATTTGTAAAACGAAATCCCAAAAATGGACAGTACAAGTAATTTTGAGGTCCCCTCTAAGAAGGCTGTCGACTTCCATACCATCTACACAAGAGAAATATCGTTTGGTCTCTCCTGGATTATGCAGGTTGAGCGGAACAGTTCTGTGTGTCGTGTTGGTCCCTTCAGCCTGAAGAGAACAGCTCTATAGATATGCTGTATTTATAGGTGTATATTACATCCGACTTGAATGTCACAAAAGGCGGAAGAATGAAGAAAGGAAACCATCTCATGAGATGAAGTTAGCCGCAAGGGCCTCATTGACGGAGGCCTCTGCGGTCCTAGCCCTGGAGTTGGAATGCGAAGTCACAGTCTTCAGTCATTTGCTACATAACATTTTGCGTTGCGGTGGATTTTCCAGCCCCGATTCCACAAATAACATGTTAATGCAAACGACCGGTGGATATACTAGCACATGATTCTAACCATGTAAGCTTTTATCGTGCGGCCATTATGCTCAGGGGTTTACTGAGATATCCATTTTCAGAAATACGTCGCCAGACTTTGTCATCAGTCCACAGACGCTCCCACCACGCTTGCGTGATGCCCGGAAGACCCCAATCATCGAAACGATGAAATGTCAGATATCTCCTGTGCTTGGCTGGAGATATTGCAAGACATGGTGGCTAATCGATGTCAGTGCTGTCAGTTTCTTTCCAGGTTGTCTGTTTGAGCGCTTGGAGGTGTAGGCACCTCAGAATGCTTGACGTAGGCCAACACTAGGTCCCCTCCCTCACCCACACGTTTTCGTCTCTTTTCACTCTAAGGTCTTAAATATGATTAGATGAACTTTATGTTTGTTCGGCAATAAAGCATCAGTGTCAACACTGATGTTGCTGTCTTTGATGATGATGATGATGATGATGATGATGATCTTCAGTGCTAACAGTACGTCCTGCTGCTTTGTAATAGAGTTGCATGAACTGGAACATTGTATACGTGCTTCATGGGCCTCAAATAGCAGTAAGCAAGTCGGGACGAATCACGAAAGCCTATACAGAAACTACCGAGCGACAGTCGTGTCACGCTTAAAATGATCCCTTCTAGACGCCTTATGTTCTCTTCCTTTTCACAACTTCGTTGCCCACTTCAACGCAATAATCTTTTGAGAATGTTATCCTACTTTTACTGACTTCGCGTTTGCTCATGTTTCACACTCCTGTGATTTGGTTACATGATTTCAACTGGACCACAGAAATTGATCATGGAAATTCACTTTCTTCATTTCAGGTTTTCCACCTTCTGTCGCTCAGAATAATATAGACGTGATTGTGCACCTCTTTTCCATTCTTTTTTTTCATTATCCTGTTCTGAAGTTAATTAGCCACCTCGTTTCGGGCAGCTGTTCTTCCTAATGCATAATTATTCTGTTCAGTGAAGACCTTTTTGTTTTTCCTCGTTTCACACTAATCAAGGAGCACGATGCGAGAGTGTATATTGAAAATGGTACACGCCACGGATATGGCCTATCAGGGATTTTATCGAGAGAAATTTACGGTAAGTTGTTGCTTCATTAGCTATTACCCAGCACATTTTGATTAGCCTATACTACACACGGCTACACATGGGAAAACAGACTAAAATATGTACTAGTTGCTCTACAACTGTCATGTTACTTTGTTTCAATAAAATTATCCAAAGTCTCTCTTCCAGTCATGTGTGTGAAGGTCTTGCTTACACCCGTTGTAACCTATCACTGACTTTCCCAGTACTACCCCACGCAAATCTGAGAGCATGAAGTAGGATTTCTACCATGAATACTTGAACAGCTCCACGCATACCGTCTACCATCAGCTTCTGTTTTGCTTGAATTCGACGGGTTCGTTGGTTGCCTTTCTATAACTGAACAAAGAGGAATGCCCCTTAATTTTATGATTACAGTGCACATTCTTTGGGTGTTTAAGGCGAATAGTGAATGGTTGAGAAGTTTTGCCTTATTAAGTAGGTGGGTTTTGCCAGGGTTGCCATGCTCCTCCCTCTTTGTCGGATTTCGACGATGATGAAGCTTTGGAACGTTCAATTTAAAGGAGGAGAAATCTAAGTATCGAAATGGCCCCTGGAGAAGGAAATGTACAGATGACATTGCTTTGTTGTTCGGCGGCTATCAATACACACACCATATTCTTACCAGGATATTCGCAGTGGTTTCTCGTTTTGACGTGTCTTTTGCATGTTCGAGTTACAAATTATGGCTTGTCAATGCCTTTGTACCCCTTTGGAACTTCAAGGTAGAGAAAATTCGGTTTATCTATTTGTTTAATCATCTTGGCAGTGATACAAGCATCGATTCTTCCGTAACAAATGAAGTAAATGCATGCATTAGCAAGGCATGCTTAACGTTTGCGAAATTTCGCAACTTAGGACTCAGAAACATGTAAAATGAAACTGTGAGAACAGTCTTCCTGTATGGTTATGAGATTTGACGACTTGAACTGGATCGCCTCCAACGCTTCCAAACGCTTGATCACAACAGCCTTCTTAACATTCAATAGCTGCAACCTATCCGCGTAACCGAGTACTTGTTAATAAGTCAGAACCATCAGGACAACTAAGAAATTTTATTACGCTTAAATGGTTTCGACATATACTGTTACACACTACTACCAAACAGAAAACCGTTTTTTTTTCAAAGAAAGACTGGAGGGAAAGTCGAGGAAGGCAGGCCCTGCCAAGGAAAAGCAAATATAGCCAAACTTTTTTGGTCCTCGTACCTTCCTGACCTAGGTCCTCTTGAACTTCGTTGGAGGTCCCACAGTACATGGCACACAACCGATCCCAGTGGTGATCTTGCTATCATTTTTGTCCAGACCGTCTAGCTGGAGCGTATGTGTCGTTGTGTTCTAAGTTTACGTTGGACAAGGTTCTCAAAAGGTAGATCGCAGGTCACTTCGGTTGATAGCCTCTTATTCCGGCGTGATGCTCAGGTGTTCTCATCTCGTTCCTGTTCAATGGCGTGGATGCCTTGTACTTGATGGTTCTCCTCTTGGTACCTACTCCGTTCAGTCTGTTACTGGAGTGCCTTCTCCTTTTTGTGGAAGTTAAATACCATTAGTTGGTAGCGTTTTTACAGAATCTGGCTAACTCGGATATGTCCATTCGCTGTTGATCTGTTCGCGGACCCTGACGGTCGCTTTTTAAACGTTTCACCACCAATCAGCTTATCGTATTTAACATATCACATACCGTAGGTAAACTATATAAAAGCAAACCAGCAACGCACGGATGATGTCGAAGGTGGCCGAAGACCAGCGACTAAGATGGGTCAGCTACAAAAGCTGAAATAGGACCGAGCGAAGTGCTAGTTGATGCTCCATCACTCTTTCATGGGCTGTCGAATTGAAAAAATAATTGTAGTAAGTGCACGGCATACGTTGCCATGGACGACCCTCAAAAAATTTTTATGAGCACCCTGGTACTCGACTCTGTTAACATTTGGACCAGAGCGTCGTCACAGTACTACATAATTCATAGAGTGAAAAACGGGCCACGAAATTACATCAACGGCAATCGGTATTTGATCATTCGTTTCCTCTTCAATTCGACGTTGGCGTCATTGACGCTGCAACGTATGCTTCCAAGACAGTAAAGGGTGCTCACAGGTCTTTTGAGGATTACAAACACGTGTCAGACCACCCATTCGACAAGTTCAGTCATGAGATGAGCAATGCAAGATGTTTTTCGGAAGAACATTCATGATTATGTAAGAAGTTTTCGATCGCCCTTCTTGGGGCTCGTCAGGTAGGCGCAATCCCCGAGTTTCCGTCAACCTTATGTTCTACTTGAACCCAGATTGGACAGATTTCGACAAATACACACATTCAGTTGTTTAAGAACAGCATAAACAGGAGATTCACCTGATTCCTTAATGAGTCTCCCGTCAAAAACAAGTTGATATGCAAATGATTGTATTTCACCAGTGAAAAGGTTATTCTCACTGAGTTCTTACTGACTTCGTCCTCTTAGGGACTAGCAAACAGCGTGTACGTCATCATCATCATCATCAGCTGTAAGAAACCATGTACTTGTCGTACAGTGGTTTTAGCTGCCACAGTTTCGTCCGCCGATGATTTGGGGAGGTGAGGTAGGTAGCTGCGCATTGTAGGCGCTAGCTGCGTAAATGCACCACTGTCAATGGGCTGTTAAGTAGGGGAATTGGGAAGGGAGCTATGCATTGAAGGCAATAGCTTGGATGCATGAGCTCCATTGAGGGCGCGATTGGGCCATGTCTGACAATGTCTCTAACCATTGATGTGGCCCGTCTCGGGGTCCCCATCCAGGAAGACGGCAGTGACCAGCACAGCTGAGTTTGCTGGTAATGGCTTTTATACTTCGTTGCCAAGCCATTGTTTGACCGCCTCTGGCTCGTTTCCACCCTTTACGTGGTTGTGCGAAAGGAACCCTCCGAGGAATTCGGTCGACTGGCATGCGCAGCACGTGGCCAAGCCAGCGCAGCCTATGCAGTGTGATCAGTTCATCTATCGGGGGTGAGTTATTTCTCCCGAATACCATTCGACGTACTTCAGCATTCCCTATCCGGTGTTCCCACCAGATTCGGGCAATGCTCCGGAGACATCGGTGGTCAAACACTGAAAGTCGTTTGACGTCCTCGGCGCGCAGCGGCCAGGTTTCTGATCCGTATGGTAATATGGAGCGCACTGCAGAATTGTAAACTCGACCCTTGACAGATAAGCTGATGTCACGCCTACGCCACAGGTGACGCAGGTTCGCAAAAGCTGCTCGGGCCTTCCCAATTCGGATGGAAATATCAAGTTTCGCGAGACCACCGGGACTGGTACAGCTGCCCAGGTAAACAAATTTGTCTACTACCTCAATCGGTTCACCCGCAAACAAGAGGCTAGGGTTCGGGCCCACCCAGTTTTGCAGTAGCACTTTACACTTTGCAAGTGTGAAGCGCATGCCGAACCGTGAGGCGGAATTATTACAGCGTGTATGTTTGTGCGGCCGTTTGATAAACACGGTTATCATTCTAGTGCCATGCTTATCTGCAGTCGCAAAACCGATCACCCGGGGAAGTAAGCTCACTATCGTTATCATCGACAACGACAACAACAACAACGATCAACGACAACAAACTGGGGAAATACCCATGGCTGAAAATCTCTTCTACTCAGTGAGTAGCAGTACCATAGTTTGTAGGTAACGCAGAGTGTTATCCAACTAAGTATCACTGAATGTGTTGAAAAGAATCGCCTAAAACGTTTGCGTTCCAGCCGTAGACAGACGTATCCGCGTATATTATCCTCCTCTAGCTTTAAAACATGGCTCTCAAATGTCCAACCTGTTGATATCAGTTAGAATGGAGCTGCGTTTTCTCCACTGACCAAGAAATCCACAACACTGTGCGTTATTTGCTGGGCTAGGTGAGATCAGTCAAAGCCCAACGTGGCAAGATTTTGATTACCCCCTAACCAGAATCGTTCGTCCTGACGGAATCGGTAACACCTAAGTCCATTTTATCAGCTTCCTCCGCACCCTCATAAATAAATGAAATCCTGTGTTCCATTGTTCATTAAAATTCCGATGGAGACTGACAGTCGGTCGCCTATCTTCTTCTATCTTTTACATACTAAAAGATATCGGTTCTGTTTTTAGGAAATGCTGAATGCTAGTAAAAACGATGCTTCTTACTCCTATACACCGGAGGATCGAATTCTTTTACTTCAGGTGAGTACCAGAATAAAACGCCACAAATAGCTGAGTACTTTGAATAATCTAGTTAGCTAAATCTTCTTTGTTGTCCGTCTCTGCGGTTCCTTCTTTTGTCTGTGGCTTCACGTATCGTGTCTACGCAGCTGACCAAAAGAAAGGAGAGTTTAAATGAGGTTTGAATGTGCTTCACTAGCAACTTAGTGAACCGATAGTTTGCAAACTCGGTTTCCCTCTGAGTGGGACTGTAAGATGTCTCATAACAGGTACGTAACGTAGTTACTCACTGACATTCATTTTTCACTCAGTGCATTTGCATTGTCGTCGATGGCAGCAGACTGGATGAAATGGGCGCGCTGAACGAATGGACCTTTGGACAACTGAAAAGGTTGGGTAGTAAGACTAGACTTTTGGCAACAGAACTCCGTATTGCCACATTTCTATCATGAGGTATTCTAGGAACAAATTGTCCGTTTGCTACCATTTGGAGTGCATTGCGGTACAACAGCAACGCAAGCTTGCTGCTACAGTTCACCAACAGCGCTTACCGTTCCTGGCTCGAATCGGTGATCATTTCAATGCTCGTAGTGGATCAGACTCACTCCCCACAAATAGATGTCTTAATTCCTCAAATCAAAATCGAGTACACCGGCTTCTCATTTACCATGTAGCTGTAAAGATGGGCCGTGAACTCTCAGCAGTGACATGAGTACTGCTCAATGATTCAGTACAATCCACCTAACCAGGTCTTTTCTAATTCAACAACCCAATGAGCAAAATTTGCTGCGTCGGATTTGGTTTAGAGGTAACCACAGTAAGTGTTCGTATGTGAGTTTCAGTCAAGCCATCGTCTTGCTTTATGGACCTCATCTACTCCACTTCCTCGTCTTGAATATCCTCGTCCGTGTGCTGTAGTAACCTGAACTAACGTGCAATTGCACACGGTTCGTGGTTAGAAAACTAAAGTGAAGTCAAACTTCCCAGTAAGTTACTGTAAAACGCTTAGTTGGTGTACTTTAGAACCAGAGGGTGGCTGATTAAAATCCCCTCGACAGACCACTACCGGGTTCGCCCCGCATTGTGTGGACGCAGGTCGACAGGTAGCCTGGCAGGTTGCTGGCTGGTGACGTCAGATGCCATCCTTCGGCTTCCGTTCATAGAAAATCTTTGAGGATTCCTAGTGTCTTTTTCATCGTAGGTTGAAGTGTTACCGCTGATGACATCGAACGGGGACCGAATGGCTAGAAATCATGTTATCGACATTCGGTCATTTCGTTTCTAGATATGTATTCTAAATGGGTGTCTGCTTACCCGAATACAACTCATTCGCCTTCCGTCGAACTCTAAGAACCTTACGCGGATGTTGGGAGAGTTTCACCAATACATCTATTTTTACTTAAATTTACACTGGTAATTAGCTTGCTGGAAATAGGCTACTCGTTGGAATTTGCATTCAGCCGCAGTTTTGAGGTCTAAATACCAGGCATATTTCAAACCACATGCAACTCCTATCCTCTTAGCTCACTACTTCTGAAAAATTTGGTTCTTATTCCCTCTACTCATTGCATGACAATGACAGAGATCGGTGAGCTTACCAGGAATTTTATTGTCGATACAGATGGTGGTTTTTTTATCTGTGTTCACACCCGCATTTCTCTCCCGTTGATCCCGAAGCTGTATAATCACTATTCGTCAGGAGGTCTCTATTCACTTTCCCCCTCTCTTGTCTTGCCATTGCAACTAGTGGTACATAATTCGTGAACAGGGTACCACATTGGTTTTACTGGCGGTTTCATTTATCAGACGAAGGTGCCGTTAGCTGTACCTGAGAATTTCACGGATTCCCTTTATAGCTGTATTTATCTCGTATCCTATTATCTTACGTATCTCACAAAGTCGGAAGGCTACCAATGCTATGGAAATTATGGACATCCATGTCTAAGTATTGTCATCATCCTTAGGAATTTACGCCGATCCTCCGTGGTTTCTCCTCTCTAGTAAACAGCATTCTGAGAGGAAGAATCACGTGGAGGAGCAGTGTGTTACACAGTATGAAATGTACAGTAACATATGAGTAAATTCAACTGTTTTTTTCCGATAACCACATGCAGTCGGCATGCTCCGAATCCCTTTGGTTGTCGATTTTGTTACCAATACGCTCCCTTACTTGATGAACTTGATTGAGTTTCGCGCTAAAAGTGAAATTGCGTACTCGCGAAAGAACGTGAATTATTTTACTTTGTTCGCGTTTCTTATTTCCGATTAATAATTAAGCTGTTTGCACTCAATTCTCTCACATTTTGATTTCCACGGACAATCGTATGACTTGTAAATATGTGTGATAAAATGATTTGCATTGTTTCAGTAACGTTGTAAGTAGTATGACCCCAGTTAAAATTTCACTCCAAAACGCCCAGACACACGGTTGATCTAGTTCACCTTATGACGAAGCCCATATTGTATCCTGCGGTAGGCAGCTATCAGTATGGCTTGGACTGCGAAAAACGGGTGGTCTGTGGCATTTGTTATAGTTCAAAGACATTTGACCTTCGGGGGTTAATAACTCCGAACCATAGAAAATGTTATGAATTCCTAATTTGTCTGACGAGAGTTCCGTTAAAGTGATTTAGTAAAATAACTCATTTTCCGCGTAGGTGCAAGGCATATTACCAAAAGTACTGCAAGAGGAGTGTAAAGTGCTATTCATCTTCTCCTTCAATTGTTTGTCTTTTAATTGCTGAGTTAGTTTGACGAGACTTTGTGGTGAGTAGGAACCTTTCACATCTAGGTACGGTGGTGTAGTAGAGCATATATTTTTCCATTTAATACGGCTAGACATATGGGGCATGCTTTGCGAATTGATGCGTCAGTTATTGTGCTATTTTTACACGAAGTCATGCCACGTCTCCTGTCCGTCAACTTTTGGATAGTCTTTCACTTCTAACAACTTGGCTTTGAGTAAATCATTCGTTGTCTATTGACTAGGGCGCGAGACGGCTCAGTGGTTAGAGTGCGAATGTACTGGCCGGAAGTTCCGTGGTTCGAACCCGACCTCTGCCTCTCTACTTCCCTGGTCTAGGCTTGGGCTACTTGGCAGTATCCCAGCCCTCGTGCTTCCTTTGAGTGGCATGGCAGCTGGCACCGAAAAGGTGTTCCAGCTGAGCGATTTTGTCTGTTGGCTTCAGCACCCTTTCTTACACCTCAGGACGGTCGTTTGATCGCCTCACATTTGCCAAGTCATATGATTATGATCAAGTCCCGACATCCTGTGTGTTTTTCTAAGCCCGGCCTTGATTTGTGCATGTATGGATAGTTGGCTTTGGCGCTGTTTGTCAGAATGCTGTGTGTGACACATCCAGTTACAAATCTGTTGCTCACTCAGTATGGACGACCCCTTTATAGGGCATTTGTTTGGGTTGGAACATTTCAGAACTTTTGATACTTGACTCCAGCCGCTACTAATTTTTGCATTTGTGAAGGTCCGTTTTTTATTCATTATTTTTTAGTCTCTTGTTTCACGACGATAGTTTCTGTGAAAGTATTACTTCTGCTTACCTTACAAGTACTCTCAGTCCAACCTTAATTAGGATTCAGTTTCTCACCCGTCCAATACTCGCTGAAAGCTTCAAAGACTGATGCTTCATATGTCCACTTGTTTATGTTTGTGCTATTTATAGCGCTTACTTTCAGCGACATACATAAGCTGAACTGCGAGATAGCTGATGGAGTGAGGGCGCAGACAGCTACTGGTTAGCTTAGTGACTCTAATGTTGCATATCGGGTCATTAGTCGTCTTTGCCAAAACAGTTTCAAACGCCAGCTACCACACACAGCAGAAGCAGTTGTGGTTTGTTTTCATGTCCCAGACTTACGCACATAGAGATAGTTTATTGCGTTGACCTATTAGGCATTTCGGCAGCCATACACTAGTCATCTGGCTGAACAAAATCCAGTATTCCCCTGTTGCGTTTTACTCGAGTGCCGTAGCCTCTTTACCTAGTAAAGTCTGTCTGGCCACTCTGGCTCTTTCTCGTAATCCTGCGTAGCTCTGCCCTAATCAGTGTTCTGGCTTTCCGTCTGTTTTATGCATGCCATATTGAGAACGTGAGAGCTTGAGACTGAGTAGCACCATCGTTCACTCTACAAATTCCACTATGAATGGAAATTTCCATTAAGTTCATGTGGACAATTGACGGAGGACACCAGTACCTCATTGTGTAATGTGGTGCTTTTGTTCACTGTAATGTCACCTTGCTTAAACCGGCTAGTCGATCTCAACAAGTCCATGCTAGTTCGCTCGCCGATTTTTATTCGTCTACATCAAATTCACAGTCATATCCACAATAGCACGGTCCAGACAAACCCTTTATACTATCGTAACTATGTGCAGGCATCCAGTGGTCCAGACAATGTTATCAGGCTTACCCGTGTCCTATCCCTACCAATCATGTCTGACAACTTACTTACTAACACACGATGTGTTAGTCGGACTAACTCTAGCTGGAATACAATCGAGTTACTTGTTGCCGAGACCACACATCACATCACAGACAGTCAACGCTTCTTCGCAATCAAGTAGTTGCCACCTCTGAACAAGTGTCGGATGGTTTTTAGTGGTGCATCGGTTAGGTAACCCAGAGTTCTCTGCCCGAAGGAAATCCACACGACGTTTGAACCTGTCTAGTTGATTCTGTGACCAGTCGATCGATATACCCTTCTTTTTCCCATTTATATCTGCACCCATGAATTAATTAGTCATGCACATGATTTCTGTCCAGCAATAAAGATTTCCGGCCTGTTAGCCAAAGCTGTACAACCATATCGACCTCCGTTGATGTTATAATATAAATGATTTTCGTCACTTGTTCGTGAAAATGAGATGTAGACTTGGAGACCGAAACCGAAGAGTCGGTACGAAGTGTTTAGTCTCTGACGACACCATCCCTGAACGAGCTGCTTGGTCACGTGTGAATCACTGCTGCAGAATTTTCTGGAATTTCAACCTGTCGTACTTAGCAGGAATTGTCGCACTCGTTTTGATGATGCTCGTCATTAGTTTGGTAGTTTCCGGTCTGTGGTGCTCTGCGTGCTCGTGATTATGGTTGCCGGTGTTTGTCAGCCACATGTTGATGAGCAACACACCACGTATAGGTCGTTAGAGTGGAGGACTACTCCAGAGTAATGCAGTACATTGGCAAACAAATTTGAATCATCTAGAAACGTGTTCGCTTTTTTAGCGAGCTGGCGTATAGAGTGATTTCGCGGTGTGTTAATCCGATTTGCTACTGTCGCCCGCAAGCACCCGTAGACTAAGAAGAGAAATATCTCCTACGATTTTTATCGATCAGATGGCAAGTGTACGTCATCCCAACACGGAGACCAGCTTAGAATCAAACCGTCTCGCACAAACTTATGCCCAGGGTTTTTTCCTCCATTGGGCAGCTCGCATTCAATGTCAAATGTTGCTTCACCTATACGGATTTCGTTTAAGTGGGTTTATCTCTAAAATCCACTAATCGCGTGTTAATCATCTGTTGCGTGTTTGAAACAAACATGCAACAAGCGACAATCTAAACCGATGGAACAATCTGAATTGAGCTGATTGCGGGTATTTGTTGTTGTTGTTGTTTGTTCCATAAGCTGCTCACTGAGGTATGAACTCAAATGAATAGAGTATACCTGCTGTTCTATTTGCGTGTTCCACATTTCTTAGCTTCAACCTTTGTTGCATGTTTGTTTATACTTCGGCTCCAGATAACGTTAAAGTGCGCTGACATCAGCAATCCTTGTCGTCCATGGGAATCCTGCCGTCAATGGGCTTATCGAATATGTTCAGAATTTTTCGGACAGGGCGATCAAGAGCGACTTCGGTGGTCCTTCGCACCAAGTATTGGTTGTGATCGAAATGCAGCTTCTGTTCCGCGCATACAAATGGGTTAGTTGTTCTGCACCGCATCAATAAAATGGCTTTTTCGATTCTTTGGATTTACTTCTGACCTTTTGGCTACGTGTTTGATGCCACTAAGACACCA
Organism: Clonorchis sinensis; assembly: GCA_003604175.2. Lineage (NCBI taxonomy): Eukaryota > Metazoa > Platyhelminthes > Trematoda > Opisthorchiida > Opisthorchiidae > Clonorchis > Clonorchis sinensis. The sequence continues at coordinate 42,440,167 of CM030370.1, forward strand.
GTGGTTTGCTAGCACAGTGGGTCATCCGGACGACATCAATGTCGTGACCATCGCTGTTAGGGGCAGCGTGGTGAATCATATGTAAACTCTAGACTCAATTATATGACGTACGCAGCGCTCTTAGTAGATAATCTGATGCAATACCGGTGAGTTGATGGATTGATCGTTTACGCCATGTGAATTTGGGCCTACGAACCAAGTTTTATCCAGTCTCCTATCTCACATATCTTACGGTGGAAAACCGGTGGGTATTCTCTCTCTCCGGTTTCCATTCCAACGGCCATTATGTTTTGAATCAGTGCGTTTTCTGCCTCACTTTATCACTAACCTACCTTCGTGGGCTTCGCGAACTCAGCTTATTTAGCTGTCAATAGTTTGGTTATGTGATTCCGGTCAAAATTGTTATTTTTAATGGATATTCCTCTCTCTGATTGAAGCTGAAAATCCGAGAAGCACTGTACAGCTCTTTCCCCCGCATCGAGAATCATCAGTAGCCAAGATTGAATTCACTAACTGGACGAGATGGCGAGATGTCTCAAGTGGTAAGAGCGCGAATTTACTGACCGGAAGGTCCGTGGTTCGAACCCGACCTCTGCCACTCGACTTCCCCTGTCTAAGTTTGAGCAACCTGGCAGTATCCTAGCCCTCGCGCTTCCTTCAGGTGGTATGGCAGCTGGGCACCGAAAGGGTGCTACAGCTGAACGCTTTTTTACTGGACGAAATCTCTATTACAAATTTGCAAATCTTGCACTACTAACAAACTTAGAATACTTGAACAAACCTCTACAACATTCGTAATGAACAGGCTGGGCCTCTGTGGTAGCGCAGCGCCGCATAATTAATGATGTGATGTAATCGAATCACCAAAAATACTTCTCATTGTCATCAATTCTTCCATAGGTATATCTGTTACTTTGTCAATGTTTCATACCTGGATTACAAACTGTGAGTCGGTACCCAGTTCTTTCAACGTTTGTTTCCTACCCCTAGCATTCGTCGATAATCTCATTCGGCCGCTGTTCACGAAATGGCACGAATTTTTCCGGTCACATTTGACGTGTGAACTGATCAACAATATGGATAGCAACTACATGTTGTGGAAGCAGGAGCTGATTACTGGAGAATCTATTGTTATAGGGGGTGGTCAGTCGTCCTACTCCAAACCGAAACTGACTAAAGCGACTCCCAATCCAACGCCTACGGGTAACAGGATGCAACGTAAGGGACTAAAGAGCAAACTGGCAATTGGGAAAAAGAAAAAAGAAAATAAGGCAGGCAAGGTAAGTCCTATAATTTGTAACATTTGAACTCGGAGCATCGATTCACTCTGCGAATTCTGATGTCAACTTCTGTTGTCGTCCCCGAACTATTTTTGGTTGTTCTTCACTCACTGCGTTTAGTGTCACGTGCTTTAGCATATCAGTGTTATCCGCCGTGACAGCGTAAAACGATGGGTACTGTGTTGATTGTTTGCGTGTCAGGAAGTAAGGACGAACTGGCCTTCTCGGTGTTTTATACTCTCCTACTAATCGGAGCATATTTCCTGAATCTTTTTCACCGAGATGTGAGCAAGAGCGAACCTGTTCCCTCAACCACGAACCCACCTTCTTTAGTGTTTCCTCGAACATTGTGATCGGTCTACGTGATTGTCTTTGCGCTTCCGATTCGGAACTGCATTTTATCCGTTCCATATGGTCGGAGAGTATCGGTTACCTGTTTGGCTGTTTTGTACAATACTTTACAACCCTTTATTCAACTTACTGATTAGCAAACCTGTAGCAGGATGAAAACGCAAGTTGCTTTTGGATTACAAGTGAGCGAAGATCAAGGGTGACTAAATTGTATAGGCATCCACCTCATAGCTATCTTTCTGATCTCGGACGGAGTTTTTCATCGCTCAAAGTCCAACACCACTTAGGCGTGCTCTTGACTGATACTCGGGTGTCAGGTCCATGGTTGCTTCTTCAACAGAGTTGTACATACTTTCTACCCCACGCTAAAGTTAGTTCACGTTCTCCAGTTCGCTGAAGTCCATACAACCGGAGCCAACGCGTCCCTCGTTTAGATTTGTCAATCCTAAGGTTGGTATTTGTTTCTCTCTGGCCCAAACGTCACACACGCAATGCTGACGGGACCTGGTAAAGGACACTATACTAGCCGAGTAGTCATTTTTGCTCACACCTATGACTCCACCGTCACTCGCAAACGCACTAGAAAATAGTAAGCTCTTGAAACACCTAATGAATAGTTTCGGCGCACCTCTATGGTTCTTTTTTCAGTGATGAGCGTTTTGTATCGTATCATTACGGAAACATATCCCAATAACGATTCCATTACTCTCAACCGCCATGAGACTTAAGACATGTCGTTTATATATAGAACGTGAACAAACGAACCATGTTAAACTGACGGGAAACCGTACAGTACACTCAGTGTCACGTGATGGCAACCAGAGGAATTGTTTCGAAAATTTCTGTACCGGCGATACGGTCCTGTGAACTTTGAATAAAAAGATAAATGGAATTTTCGGATTTTGACAGTCTGAAAGCACTGACAACAGATATTATGGAGCTGACCGGTGACCGAAACGCCCAACCATATTACGCAATGCTGTTTTTTCCACAAATGACTGCAACGTAAAAGGTGAAAAAGCAATATATCCATTTATCCCTACATCCCAAAACAGCTACAAAACAGACCCGAAAGCTTTGTGCACGTTCTTGTTACGTAAGTAGAATCAAAATCTCCAGACATCAGCAGAATCCTGTGTCAAAGTTAAAAAGCCGATATTGTGTGTACAACACGTTTTCCAGCAGTCTTTGGTTATCGTTCCTGTCATCATGTGATACCAGCTTATAGCTATTTTTGCCTGCCCAACACAATATCAACAATTCGCCTCAATCGTGTCGGTGGAAGTAGTAAAGTTAGTCGATTTTGTGGACATCACTGTAGAAGAATGACTGGGAAGAATGGAACCAACTGTCTTAGTCGATCTATAAAAGCCAAAGTTACTCCCGCAACAAGGAGATCGCTTGCTTAAGAGAATCCTGCACGTACAAGGCTGGTGAGCATTGGTCGACTCATATAACTACACCGAATCTGACCAGATTCGGGCTCAGGTTGCCTATCACGATTTGGAACAACGGCATTTGTTCAATCCCGTGGCCTGTGACATCAATGTGTTCTGCGATCGAAGCTATCTTGCGGGTTTGGTAGTTCTGGTTTGATAAACTGATATTCTTATGGTGGGAACCGATCCTTAGTTTGATCGGTCTTTCGGAGCTATATGTTTTCAAACTTTCCCACCTGCGCCGCTTCATGTGGCAGATTGATGAAGGCAGGGCAATGCAGATTCTTCTACTCTGTGTACTTTGCAATTGGAAACGAAAGGACAACAACTGGAGGTTTTAGGCATACCGTCGGTAAAGTTGCTCGTATCGTACTCAGTTCGCCGAATTTTCAACCCAAGGATGATCGTCCACACCCACCGTTCACCATCATCCGGTAAAGCGAACGAAACGCTTGGAAGATTTTAGTTTTCCAAATCAGTAAATCCATCGATCGATACTTGATTGGTCCATTGGTAATGAAGGTATGAGGTATAGCCGCATTCGAGACGGCAGTGCTCCCGAGAGTGACGACGACTGTATTTTGAGAAGTTTGCTGTACTGCCGACAACTGAACCTCTCTTGATGCATCAACATTCACTGCAGTGAAGCAGCTGCAAAAAGCCATACACAGTAGTTAGCAGCAGAGCACCAAAGAGCAAACCTGAACGCTGTGAGAGAACAGGCTGACACAAATACAGATTTGCGGGATTAAACATAAGCCCAGGAAAGAATAATGCTTGGCCTGGTTTAAAGTGTGTGTGAACTGTGAGGAAATGAATTGCTTTGCGCCTCCGTGTCTTCCCACTCCTGTCATATTTGTTTCACAGTGATCATTGCACACTTAGTGGCGTTCCAGATCAAAGGGGTACGAGAGCATCATGGGCCAATTTGGTTATCTGAGTAGTATGGCGCAGATTCCGGGGTTACGTGAACGTACCCCAGTAGACTCTGTGGATGATATGCCCATCAAAGCTTCAACAGCCGGTCTACGAATATGGAATGGAGCAAACACCACGCTGAATATCCGACCACAACTGTTTTTAACCTATCCGGTTGACGCTAGGAGCGGCACTACCGGGTCAGGTCTAGCACGAACCCTGTACATAAGCGGCTGTGTCTACACAAATAAGAAGGACGTTGAACCTCAGCATCATAATCTATCAGGGAGCTGGAAAAGACCAGAAACATGTGCTACAGGCACAACAGGCGGTCTTTCAGCGACCATCCTCAAGGGAATAGTTTGACACCACGGATACGACATAAAAGAAAAGAGCAACACGTCGCACATTCATTTCAGCTATATATATATATATATATATATATATATATATATAGCAGTCAACACTGTGGTCAGATACTTGGAGAGCGTGAGTGCAAAAATACAACTTTCTCAAGCCATTTTATTGGAGGGGCAGTGTCTGACCTTGGTCCAACGCTGTCTTACGCTTTCTGGCTGTCACGCGCTGCATATTGAGGGGACTTTGTCTCTCTGGTCAGCCTCTAGTGGAGTTGAGGGTCTCAGTAGATTTCGGACATTCAGTTGTTATTTTCAGGATTCTGACCTTCATGATATATATATATATATTATACAAATGTATGTATCCTACCTCTACTGAAACGAAGGAAATGAAGCCGTTGTTTTGACTTGATTTTATCGGCTGCTATACCGGAAGAAGTCGTGCGCTGAAGGCATTTTCTGGAATTTCTTAGCCCTTGATTTTCTGATCAGATAACAAGCTTGGAATATTTTTTAGCTTTCCAAGTTTTTAACAGGTTTTTCTTCACTTAACCTGGCCAATGTTTTTGTTTTGACCAATTTTACTATGGAATTCGTTGGAATTCTTTCTGTAGGGTCAGTGCTCCGTAGAAATGACCAAGCTGAAAGCTCGGTAGGATGTTGTTTATCAGTATCCTGGCTATTACGAGCGTTCTTGTTGTTTCAGTGCTGTACATCTTCGTGTGGTTCTCATTTGAGTGCGCCCATGTAGTATACAAACTACTCGTTCGTGTCGATCAGCTTGACATTGGGTGACAGGTGTCTTATAAGTTCACCATGTTGTCCCTCTCACGTTTGTTTACTTCACAAACAATTTCTGAGTAATGTAACTTCCTTCGGACCTCAAAATTCCATCATAATACGTCGTAAACCGTTGAATGTGTCCACGGACCAGTGAATTTTGTATGGTTGCATTCTTTGGAATCAACTTCCGCTAATCATCTGTTTCAAGAAGAAATACCTCATCGAGGAGATGTTTTCGTTCCCGCTTGTTTCATCGTAAACTGCTGTCGTGTTCTTTCAGTTTGAGATTCATCGCAAATAACCTAGCTTTTTTCAAATCCTAACCAATAAGATCCGACTGTTTTCTAGTCTTGAATGTGTGCATTCAGACTGAATGAAGAAATTAGGATCAGACCATCCCATTTGCTTTCCCAGAAGTTATCCCTTGGGGGTACCACCTTAATTTTCAGTAGCGTTATCCATTTAAACACTGAACTGGAGTGTTGTTACGTCCACAAGTGAATATCTGCAACGCTAGGTGAATGTTCAACAGTCTTGTATCCATTCGGTGCCACTTAGTTTCAGATTCACATCGGCCTTGTACGTGCGCCCCGCAGACCATGTCGTGCCTGACCTCTACTCTGTGTAAATCACAGACACCCGTAACTGATAACAGATGTGAATACAAAAATTCAAAAGTGAATAATCATACCTGAGTGTTTCGTGTCTGTCAGCCACCAAAAACATTTTTCACCTGTTTAGACTGTCACTCAAATAGTGTGATCCTATTCGTGCAACCATGACAGGTGTTTTCTCGACTTTCTGTACTATGGAAATCTATCCATCGGCTTTACGACAGTTATCATCAAATTAATGAACTGTGTAGCCAAGCTAATTCTATTTCATGAGCGAGATACACTCATTTTCGAGTTACGTTGTTGTTAATGGAACAAGCTGAAGCTCTCGTCTATGCTACTCTTAAACTGAATGTGCTGCTTTAAAGAATCTCATAAAGGAGAGATTCAGTGGGTATTCATTTGGATCTCCCCTTAACGCCAGCTTAGTTTGCGAATAAGTGTAAGTCGCGAATTGCGTACATTCTGGTGTTTAAGTCGAACATGTGGTTGACAGAAACTTGGGGACTGCGCCTATCTGATAAGCCGTGCGCTGTTCAGCAATCTTATGGGTAGTGTGCTCCGTTAAGTTTACCCTATTTTATTCGTCCCTCTAAACCCGTACAGAGTTCCGTTGTTACTGTTCGCAGCCGGCAGGTAAGGATGTAGTCTGCAACAATATGTAACTGACTGAACGCTAAATTATTCGTTCCCTATGTATTTATGTCCTATTCTGTTCTCCTCACAGCAGCAAACCCACAATGTCACATTTCAACTAGAAGCACCTGTTCAGGGTACATATGACCAACAGGTCTCGCTGGAGACGAACAACGCTCTGAAGACCGGCTTTCAAACATTCTTCATCACAACGCGCGGGATACGCAGACACTCACTCCCAGAAACTCAGGGTGCAATCAAGAAAACGTTTGATTTCGCTTTATTCAAGAAAAGCAATGCTATTCCGGGAACGCCGCCGCAGCAGCAGCCCGAAGGATTTTGTGGAACCACTGTGATCACCAGTCTCCCCAGTTTGCCCAACTTGCACTTCTTCCATGTCAACAAATCGACGATCAAATCACTCCGAACTGCCTCCGGAAACATTCTGCAGACGCTGTGCGAGGAAATCATCAGCCAAGAACCTAAATCGGACTATTGTCGTGCCTTCGATCTTGATCCGTTTCCTCTCCCCGAAGCCTGGAATGTGTTTAGTGGTTCAAATGTAACATCAAGTGTCAATCAACAGTCAACAGTCCACCTCACGGGACTTACTATCAATCTGTCTGTTTCCGATTTTATTGCTCTCGCGCACCGCCGAAGTAGTGTACCACTGCTTGAAAAGTGATCGTCATGTATGTATTTTCATAAACATACCTTACTTTGTACCGCCATTTGTGTTCTTATGTGACGCTTAAGCCAAACACCAAGTGAACTGACAGTCCGGAAAGGAATCCCATGTTGTATGTGTGTACCATTTCTCATAGGCTGCTCAATTTTTCATTCATCTACACAATTTTATTTTTTTGTTTGACCTTATTCCGAGCCCTGACAGCTTGTGTATAGAATATGCTATATCTTTATATACATATATACCTCGATAATGGATCGTATATAATTCAGCTTATTTTGTCCTCTTTTCGTCGCGTCTCGTGTCCACTTTTCCAGGATGAGGCATCATCTATTTACCATGCGCGTTGTCCGCTTTTTAGACCCTTATCTTCATCCACCCCCAGTTTGACTACTTTAAAGTTGCTTTGTATTTTATCCTGTTACTTTGTTTTTCTGTCCCTTAGTTTGGCAAATCCGAATAGGTCAACAAACTATTGGCACATCACGCCCTCAATCGTCTCCAATCAGGCTGATTTGTGAGGGATTGCTCAGTCTATTAAAAGATCTAGAAAAACGGTCCTCACATTGTTCTATGTCAGTAATGTAATCTTGTCAATTTTTGGAAACTAAAAACAGAGTAACTTTGGGGAGAGTAAAGTTGTTTAAATAAATGCAGTTTGGCGCGCATAAGGAGGAAAAAACAAAGACTCAGCAGAATCGTCTCTACGCCCGCCGCTCCATTATTTTCTGCTGACTGTTCTTCACCGTCACCTAGGGTGTAGCAATCACGGCAAAGCGCACTTACCCTTTCGATATAAGCGCAGGGTCTACAGTGTATTGCGGGAACACAGGAACACAGTGAATTTCCATTTAGCTGATGTTAGTTGGCCGATGGAATTTCTAGCACGACTAAGGTTACTGTTTATCGGCTGGTCTGTGGACGGAACCTGTCAAATTAACATACTGTGCTAGATTTCTGGCTCTCTGAATTCGTTCGGCCACAAGCTTGAGAAAAGAAAATGTGACGAGCGGTGGTGATGATGAACAACGTTCAGTGCACGGAGGCGCAACGTCCCGCAGGATTATGCGGGTGTCCTAACTCCCATGGGGATTTCACCATTACGCCCACAGGAGAATTGAGGAACTTTAACGCTTACTTTCTATTGTGTTGGGCATATAACTATTTGATAAGTAATAACCTGAGGACGAGATTCTGAAAAACATTTGTTCGTCAACCATCTTTTAAATGAGATTGGAATGCTTCCACGATTCGGAGAGTTCCCATTATCCATGAGTCCATTAGTAAATCGTTTCTTAGTGCGCAAATACGATGTCCCAAAAGGTGCGCAGCAAGCAAGACAAAGATGTACAGATCCTTTAGAGCAGTTTGTCTTCACATATAAGGCCGCCTTATGTTTTCCATCTGGACAACATAATTCGGAAGAAATGCAGTGGTTTGCGATCACGGAAATAATGTCTGAATATCGGTAGATTTGGTGGGTTGATTAGGTGACAGTTGGTCTGTTTGCCGAGCTCGTCAGTGCACACGCCGTATGCATGCCAATTGCCAGGCTTGGCGAACAGATTAACAGCCAACTTGGGAAGAATATTTTTCACCATTCGCTGAACCCACCAACATGGACTATTCGTGGCACCTTGCGAATTGGCTTCTTCTGGTGAATTAGGTTCCTCCAGGATGAACTGACCGAGTCGCTAGGTTTGTTGGACAACCCGTTATGTGAGGTTAATTTTGTCTTTGCGTCCAAATATCTGCTCTGAATTTCAGGCTGTATATGATGAAACACCTTCACAATAAGTACTCAGCACTGGTTCTTGCTTAAGGCCGAGCTACTTAACTTTTCACGGAATCCCTTCCTTTCGAGCAAAAGAACTGTGATGGCATTTCGATGGTCTCCGTATTACCGCTTTGTTCATTGCTTCTGGCTTTCATCTTCCCGTTTCACGATTGATCGTCCTCAAATTCTTCAACGTGGAATGGACGTATGCGACAAGGTTTAACATCAGTTCCTTGATATATCAAAAGTGGTGTCGTAGTCGGGCATTTGGCAGTCAAATGTAACCCTAACCTCATTGTCCCATATTTTGACCGACTGCATAGTGACTGTCTCACGCTGGATGCAACGTGCTGGGATTTTTCCGTGTTTAACTAGTTGAACTAATCGCGTTCTATTCATCGCAAACAAAAATGACCTTGTTACACGCCAAAGTAAGGTATGAAACTCTTCCTGTCCAATCATGACTCACTTTGTTGTTGTTCTATTCGACTCGTCGACGGTATCGTGAGGGGATATGACCGGTCATACATGTAACACTTATCTTCTGGTCTACCTTCCAAAGAAATACTCCGGTTCCCTTATTTTTCGGCAATGCTGTGGCCTAATCTCTGCTGGCTTCATATTGATTCAGCATTATCTTGACTGATCTGAATGGTCCAAATTCTTGCCCGAAAAAATTCCGTTTCCTCGTAGCACGGCCATCCATGGATACCAATCAAGTCACAGCTGAACAACCTTTGAGAATACCAAATATCTGGAGTGGTTCAGCTCACTTCTTGTGAATTGTTGAAATATATACAAGCCATACGACCACTCCTGAAGGCAGTAAGTTCGTTGTCGGTCTCATAAATCAGTACCAGGAATAGGTGCTGGACATCCTAGCTCTTGCCAACGTCTGTTTGACCCTAAGTTCTATGCTAAAGAGTTTCGTGTTTCCTGATTTATAAACAGGATGGCACTTGTTGTGGGGTCAAAGTTTAAATTTCGGAATTTCGGCGTTTTTCGATTATTCCAATGGTAGGTTTCGGAGGACCGAGACAAACGGTTCGTTTGAGGGCCAATCTCTATTTGAGATAAGCTTATTGAGGGATACTATAAATTTTGTGGCCTATTGGTTGGGCAACGTCCTTTTTAACGTCGTTATATTTTCTAAGGAAGACTAGCGGATCGGTTAATCAACTGCATAATCGTTATTCAGTTTTCTCAGGCATTAGCCCTATTGCCTCATGCTCGAGTACTCAGCCTGACCAATATAGAAGGCTGCAAGTCACACGTATCCATATTCGTTCGTGCGTTCTATACGACCGTGCTGTCGTGCTAAATTGAAGATTCGCTTGGAATGAACTGGTTATTCTCCTGGAACAACGTGGGCAGTTCAACAAATAGACAGACGCACTGAATGTTTCAATTAACTTCGCATTCTCGCGTCTCATGGTCCGCAATTTCCGATATTTTCAGGACTAATATATATTCAGCAAATCTGTCCCATTATCGCTGACATATTCGCACAGTTTCTTACTGAATCTTGGATCTCAGGGAGACCTAGTATAGATTGAGCTTCTTCAGAAGTTCTGCTCGGCAGCCAATTGCCCCTAGTTCGGGAACAGAGTGATCTACGGCCATACACGTTCTAATAGCTGGTTCGCTTTCCAACACGTTCGCAGTGAAGAGTGAAGAGTAAAAACGAACTTTCTGGTACTATTTTATTTCACCGTCCTGAAAAGCAGTGCTTATTAGGGATTGGTCGCTTGATTGTCAGTCATAGTGAAGCGTGATCTGATGCACCATAAACATACGGCGATTTGGTGAGTTCATATCACGATGAACTGTTCCTCCTTGAATGCTCTCATACCCAGGGATTTAACTTGTGGACATACAGGCAAGTATTCAGATAGTACTCGTGAACTACGTCTATCTTCAGTTGCGGCCTGTATCTTTCTCACCTGTATCCTCGGACAGCATTTTGAACTTCTTGTGTCCAAAGAAGGGAGTAGGGACATTGAACTATGTAGTGGCAACACAACGTCACATAAACCTACGAGGACGTGTTGAATTGAGTTTCAAATCTAGTCCTTGGGAGCTTGTTATTGAAAAGAGGAGAAAATGTGGACAATCGAAAGCATTCTGTGATTGAAAGAACGACAAAAAGTTGGATTTGTAAACAATGAGTCCCAACCCTGATGTGAATGGATTGAATAGAGGAGGAGATTAGGGTGGGTTAAAAACAATGAGGCAAACTCAAAAGACTGGCTATGCATGGAAATTGCCATCATTGTGGGACAGAATAAAATGTAACATGTCATAAGTCATTGAAGGTGGACAGGATTTCGAGTTTGGTTATTGCCCAAGAGGGATCTCCAACCGAGGAGATCGTTTTGAGCTGGCCCGGAGAAAAGTTCAAACCTACAACAGAATCCACATAACTGCTATAGAGTTGGAAACACTCAGAGGATTAAGGGTTGCGCAAAATGTTTTCAAGTGAGGAGTCAAAAAGAGAACCTACTTCATCAACGATCCGACCAAGAAAGCCTAATGATGCCGAAAATTAGGAGAAAAGGTAATCCTCCTGAGGTTGAGTGTGGTTTGATGATTCATGAAGGGATTCGGAGCACGTTTTGGACGCACTGTTAGAAGTGGAGTTCAGAGGTTCAAAATTACCTGTGGTGGATCAACTTGCTCTGATCCTGTGGTCTGAGATACTAGGGAAAGCAGCACACTCAAGGTTAGACATCAGCAACAACTTGAAGATTAGGGCAGTTTACAGAAAGTATGAACGTCAGTAAAACACAGTAATATTTCAAAGGAGCATTGTCCCTTATGGATGCTGTTTCCGCATACACTGTCAGCTTAGAAGCCCAATAGCAGCTGCTTATTCATACTCGACAGACGCGCGTCTCACTTATGGTCAGTCGAGTGTGAGTGCTGACACTGTTAGCCATCTATCTATCCAGTGGCTTGTTAAGCAAGCGTTGCTTCAGATCCCCACAAAGATGACAAGTGCTCTGTAGTGCATCTTGATTTTTGAGTGTACTTTGACTTCCGTTGGAAGATAACTTCAAAATATCTCACTAATCTGTCCGGCAAGGGAAGCATCTCGTGGAATCCAAGCTTCACACAGTTCCATCGATCAGAATAATTTCACCTTAGCTTAACAATTTCAATGGCAAATTATCCATCGGATCTTGATGAGCTTAGTTTAAAAACTATCTTGCTTACTAGCTCAGTTCCGACGGATATTTCCGGTTCAAATGATTCCCTGCATACGACGACACGGCTCCTTTAAAGTGGTGGCATCGGAAACTTTGTGCTGGTATCAGGAGTTAGTGGACAATTCTTCAAACGGCGACAACTCTGAGACAGACTGTTGCGGAGATGTCGTACTTATAACTCGACTACTCGAAAACACGAGCTAATGGGCACGTCCCAGCTATGGTGAAGCCTAGAGAGACTAATGTCACCGTTCACTTTACAGATAATTTCTCACGAGGGGAAGAGGTTATTGATGTATATCTAAAGTATAACTTAGTTCTGCATAGGTGTATGGACACTTAAGCCCTTTAAATCAAACGAGGGGAACAGTTCCAGAGGCTAAATTATTGGATTAAATCACATCCCTCTGCTAAAGGTGGTCTAGTTCGTGCTCATCGGCTTTGATGTGCAGCGTGTGAAGTTGAAGGACAACTGGCGCCCCGTCAAAATGTGGGGAATTGGTGGCTTGCATGCAACATTCAAAGCTGTTGGCAAATGTACTATGATGACTTTGTCCGAACAGTTATCCTGTTAGCATTATGCATTCTCTCAACCATGTTCTGTTACATTTAAGATATTTTCTAATCAGAAGGACGTAGTTCCTCAACCTAAGCGAGTCCCCTTCTGATAAAGGTAGCATTGAGCCAGAACCGTCCGTATACAAGCTGGCCTTTAAAGTTGTGTACCAGTTGCGCTTAAGCAAGTAACAAACACTACGATTCAGTCTATCATCAATCGCAAATGTCGTTGAAACCCGGATTCCTAACCCAAAAACCCTGTTGGATTTTCGGACCTATTTTGATCCCTCGAGCAATTTTATTTTCGAGAATTAGAATGACTGTGACGCGATCAGCCTGACCACGTGACCCTTTGACCCACTTCACACACTTGCCCTCGGATATACTCAATCATATGCATGTCTTCGGCCTGGAAATATTATTTTGTGATGAATACAAGGTGGGTTCGCCTACAACTTTCTTTATAATAACTTATGCAGGCGTCTTCAGTTGTTTATACCATGTAGATTAATGTGAGCAGAGCACTGGAGAGTTTTATGATTCAAAAAACTATTAGCCAAATTTCTTTCACCGACCCGCAGAGCGTGGTGTTCACGAAAGAAGCAGCTAATGAAACAAATCTCTCAGAAGACGTGAATCATACACAAAAGTGCATCGAAAATTTTAATTACAGGACGCATGTTTGGGCTAATATTGTGTGGACTTCTTGGCATCAGTATCCATTGTCTTCATATGTAATTTTAGCAAGACCAGTTGCACACAACTATACCCCAGGCTCCATCTTCCAGACCAAAAAAGCTTGCACTCCCGACAGTTTGTCTGCCTACGACCAACTAGTAAGCTAACAACCGGCCTAATTTTATCCAGAATCTCTTCAATATCGTTATACGATAATCTCCTTAAAGCTTAACCAGTATGAGGATGGAAAATCTTCGTCTTGTTCATGGGTTGCCTGTTGTTTGCGTGGATAGCCGTGATCACGAAATAATGTATCATGTCGTGGAAAATACCACAAATATTTGTAGAATTGTAAAATTCGGCTGAGCTTGCTGATTCTCCTGATTGGACAAAAGCAATACAATTTGTTCACATATTCCCCGCCAGACTTATTGATCCCACTACGAACCGTCCGCCTTTCTGGAAAAGCATTTTTACAATTTCTATCTTGCAATGTGGTCGTGTCCTTAGTTTCGTTTAGTTTTTCAAAGTCCACCCGAGCATTCACCTCAGGTGATTATTTATTCGTGCGATTTCGTCATGTTGACCCCAAAAACCGACCAAATCTCGCAGTACTATCCGGCAACTTTACAACTTTCAAAAAAATCTTTACAGACATCATTTTCTTTCCAACATTTCTTGATGGTCCAATAGATTTCGTTTCCACTACTGTGAAACGAGTTCTTAACGGGATTTGAGTAACAGAGACCAGAGAATAGTTCCACCATGCAATGGCGTATGCACGGTATGCACTCAAGTTTACATTAAGCTTTTCGAATAATCGTCCCAGTAACTCGTCAAATAACAATCTACGCTGGACGAAATGATAAATGAAATCTGCTACAGTTCGATAAAGAAAAATGCAAGATCACGTTAACACAAGGATGCTGCCTGTGGTTTTGGGTGATCTCCTAACAACACGTTTGCGTGTGAACCCGTTTGCAATTTTGATAACCAATCAAGCACCCGTTCATTCTTTCACTTACACTCCGTAAAGCGTCGTTTAAATTTATCTCGTAGTCTTTCCCCTAGGGCAGAACACGCCAAACGTGATCTCCTTTGAGGACTAATCACAATGGTCTCTGTGGTCTCACCCGAAGACAAAAACTACACTGTCATCAGGTTTACCACTCTGACTACAAAAAGCCGTAGGACAAATCTTTCTTTTAATTCTCCCGTATGGCTCAGACACACTTACTGTGAAGAGTTTCGTGGCATCACGCATATCGGATGTATTCGGTCTTATTTCGCACTGATAGAATTATCCTGACACAAGTCTCCATGGATGCGTTCCCGCAATCTCTTCGTAGTGCTCACTGGGCCTACTATGAAAGTTTCACAACCTAAGGTTTTGTGACGCATAGGTCTAGGGAGTTCACTGGTCGGACGTATACACACTGACCGGATCGTCCGTGGTTCGAACACGACATCGGTGTACCGACGGCTTCTGTCTTCGCTTGTGGAACTTGACAGTATCTCGGCCCTCGTGCTTCCTCCGGATGACGGCAGCTGGACAACGAAAGGAGGTTACTTCCGAACGATTATTATTTACATTTTACGACCGGACATTTAAACCTGGTCTTGCAGTCCACTTTAGAAATTATGTTGCAGAAATTCGCGGCGGATCTATCAGCTGCTTTCCTGAAGTGGATTCCTGAATTTTGGCGTCTGTTTTAAGGCCATGTCAAACCATATTAAACTGCGAACATCTATCAAGCGCCATATTTTTTCAAAAAAACGCACACAACGCAAATTTCCGCTCCTTCATTGTATCAGTGTTATCCACTTGCAGTTATGGAAGCCTGTCAGACATTCCAAGTGGCTAACATTTCTGAAATAAAGGGGATATTGACTTGATGATGGGAGCACTGTGCTAACTGCCTACGATTTCTTTAGCGTTGATCATCCAGGCAAATTTCGTAGCAGGGAAGGCAGACTCATCACATGGCTTATCAGAAAATGATGCTGATGTACAAGGGTTTATTTCGAACTCTCTTTAGTATGGTTTTGGACAGAATGGCAATAAGTCAAGTATTTCATTCATTTTTGTTAGCTAATAACTCAAAGAGAGCAGTCCGTTGCAGTGAGACGTATAAGAATAGCAGTTCACACAAACGGCGAAATACCTTTACAGACTTTGTGATTCGAGTGAAGTAAGTCAGCTTTGAGTTACCTGAGTCTGTTTCAGTTGTTTCTGTGTGCATGTGATAGCTTATCAGCAATGCCTTACTGGAAGGGAGGAAATTTGGTTATACATTGGATCTCTAGTCAAAGTGCGCAAACTTCGTTTCACAGGCAAAGTGTCCTCAGTGCTAACTGAAACTGTATTCCCGTGTTTGAGCACACTCAGTTTACCTATCTTATTTTACCGAATTAATTAGTTCTTCGGACATTATCCTGTGTGTCGTAGCAAATAACCTTACCTCGAATGAAGTGAAGACTTTTGGGTTTCCACACAAGGCTGAGGGTCCAACTAGACTGCATGTTTGCAAACAATACTGATGTCTCTGTCAACAACCGGGCTACACTTGGCTACTCAAATCATTGCATTCTGCTATTTTTTCCAAAAGAAACATCGAATCATCGAAAAATTACCGTACCCTCAGCCTCAACCACTCAATCACGTAAGCTTACTGGGAACAATTTTCTCTAATGTGGGTTTCTCTTTTTTGTATAGTCTGTTTCTTATAAACACCTTAAACATTCGTAAAATCTACCTATGTAGATCTAAAACCCACCCAATTAGTTTTTTGCTTTGAGTCATCTTCGGCGAAATAATGAAGCAACTTTCGAGAATGGGTATAATCCTCGAATCTTCTCAGCAGCATTCACACCAATACTTTGCTTGGCTGCAATATTGTATAGAGCAATTTTGTGATAACTGGTCCCATTCTTCTGCAGTCACTAATGGTCCAGAGAAGCTCAGCTCACTTATAATACCTGTAGGTGTGGGTGGGTACAATGACACTCACAACAAATCCTGTGAACGGAAAGATGCACATAGTGAAATCGAACAGTGTCTATACACCTCAAGTAGAATCACCCTTGTTGGACCTCAGAAAATTTGTTACAGCCTTGTCCAATCAGCATTTAGCCGGCAAAAAACAACTGATGGCTAAAGATAAGTCCGGTGACTTCCTGCTTGTGTTTTTAAATTTATTTTAAAGCATGCTATAGCTAGGGGTTAATACGAGCCAGTTGGCGGAAAGTACACACCTGTTCTTGTACAAAAACCCGCGCTTTACGCTAGACGCCATCACAGACCTTTTGCCTCCACGCCCTTCAGAATTAAACAGGAAGGCAAAAACTATGAGTTTACTGTCTAGAGTTTGGTGACCACGGGTTTCCGCCGGTAGAAGCAACAAGCAGCACCTGACCAATCATGCAGATTACTGTTTGCTAACCGAAGCCAGTCTATATATCTAGATAACCAAGAGTCCTAACCTATATCAACGCGAACTGGCGTTTCACAGGGCTCTTTCTCTATGCTATTCTTTTACCTGGATTCAACTGACTTATCGGTTTCCGATTTTTTGTATTGATGATCTAGTGGTTCTTCGTGAATGCATGAATGCATTTCTAGGTGGTTTCTCAAACATCCCGTTTAGTGTTTCAAAGTGCTATGAGGTTATTTTTCCTCTTAGTTGGAACAGGAGAACTTGAGATGTTGTTGGCAGATTGCAGCCACTCCCTATCGAGGACCTTTAATTTCCAAGTCCAGCTGATGCGACAAATCATGGTGTTATTATGGCAGTAATCTTAATTGGCTATTGAATGTTCAAAGTAAATTTACCAGATTCCGACTACTTTACTTTCATGTTCTGAGACTGACGGCGCTATATCCCTCTTGCAATTTATCCGCAAATTCACCATATCATGTCCTTTTTTGCCTAGATCCTCTCTTTCCTCTCATATTCCATGGCTTTTTGGAAGGAGATTGCTTTCACAACTTCAGTGTGTCATGGAGAATCTCAAAGTGGTCGGTAGTCGGTTTGTGTTTTGTTTGCTATGTATATAGCTGAACGTCGAAGATTTGTACAGCCTTCCATATCAGCTCAAATCAATGCCTAATATGAATCAGGATTTAGTTGATAACTGAACAAGTTTGCAAACTTTCATGCGGAGTCGGTTAAACCAAAGGTCTCTAACCGTCTCAACGCCAGCCGGCCTACTATTCTGACGTAGCTATCCAGGTCGAAAGTAGGTTAGTTACGTGGAACTATTAAAAAATTATCCAGGGTCGCATGTAGCTGAAGCCAACGTGTGGATAAGATGTTGCGTCGGAACACTCTGAGAGCACGAATCATAAGATAATAGGTATCGGAATGCCGAACTCGTTGATAAGTTGAACAAACAGAATCCTTAGCAGATAGATAAATAATTGATTTCTGTTGACAGCTCTAATCGTACGAGTTACATTCCACTGCCCATAATGCTTCACATTTTCAACCTCGAAAATATCCGCTTACAGCAACAAACCTTTTTCAACGCAGCTGCCTTCCTAGAAATAAATTTTCCGGACAAGCGGAACTTATTCGTGTTCCTGACCATTATTGTTCTTCACATAAGAGATCTACTGCATTTGGAATGCAGTTCTCGAGATCATCTCAATGCCTCCTTAAACTAGCCGGGCATCTTTCCTGCATGTTTCTCAACATGAAATCCCATTCGGATAGTTTCTGAAACTCGTGGATGCTTAGAGATCCTCTAATTCCATGGTAGTTTTCTTGTGTACTTTCTAAAAACACCAAGAAAGGATGACATCTTTAAATCGTGAGTCCATTTAATTTGGTTCACTTCACAGTCTGATAAAGACATGTGTGTACAAGCACTTATTTGCATTAAGATATTGAAACAGCCAGTAGCACCACAACCTCTCATCCGTAAAATAAAACGGCACCAATGCAAAAACACTTGCATATCAAACATATCAACACACTATTATTCATGAATGACTGGATTTCGAATCGGATTTGCGGGTCAGCAATGGACGTTATTCATGAATACATGTGAAATGGGCAAAAACGTTTTGATGTAGCTTGTGCTGAGAAAGTGTGCCAAATACGTTCCGCCTACGGGACAAAATCTAAATGAAAAATTGCAAGTGTGCTGAATTTCATCCTGCTTGACAAAATTCTGTCATTGATTTCTGGCCTACAAATACAGACTATCGTTCCCATCGATTCGAGTGGTACGCATCCAGTATCTAAACAAACCTTTCTTCAAAATAGTCGAAATTCACAGTTACCCCTCCCAGCAGATGAATGGATTTTCTTGAATTTTACACGAACGCATGGGGGCTTCAGCAGCTAACGAGTTGGTGTCTGTTCAAAATGCCGCGTCTTGACAAATGTCAGGAGAAGGAACAAGTCGGTTTGTCCTCTTACTGTGGAATGTCGGACTAATTTGGGGGTGATTTTCACCCTCAACTCGGCCCTAAAACTCGAAACGAAGTGTACTGGTTGACTGCTAGTCACTAAGCTGCGAAAGCAGGTTGCTACCTGAAACGGACAAACTAAGAGTGGCCATTCATAAATGGGGTCACCTTCCTACAGAGTACAAAATAAGCATCCATGTCTGTTTCGAGCGTAGCTGAAATTCCCCAAAAGTCTACCCTCGTCTCCGTATGCTGGCGTCTCTCCTTAACCATGTGCAGCGCGTCTCAAAAGGGCTTCAGGTTTGAAAACTGACAATAAGCATAATATCACCTTCAATGGCGTGGCATGCTGTTGATTTCCGCCCATATAATTCACAGGCAAGCTAAGGTATATCCCACACATAACCCAGAGTGTTGGCTTTGCTGAAAAACTACTGAGTTGCCTAATACGCAGACCCCATCTGCCCCACGTCCAGATTGTTGTTATTACTGGGTAAATGGTGTGCTGCAGGCAAACTTTTTTCGCTAACTCATCAGACCGGCTTAGTCGCTCTCACAGCGAACGGTAATAAAACAACATTGGTTAGCAGGCCAATACACAAATGATTAGGAAATGTTTCACATCGTTGTTGGGGTGGTGATTTAAGGTCTCACTAGAACCGGACATTAATGACAACTGGCCACTCGGGTTGCGAGCCCTTACGTGTTGTACCTGAACACAAAGTGGAGGGTCAAACAGCCGAATTGCAGTTGCTAAAATCCTGGACAAGACAAGCCTTGGTTGCCTATCCATGACCTGATAAACTGGCATGTAACGAGTGATATTTTAATTCCACTGCAAAACTCCAGATGTTCAGCAGACTGCTGAGCCGGTAGTAACACAAGACCTATGTATAATAATGGGGAAAGGAAGCCGTGGGATCCCTCATTTTGTCTCAGCACATTTGTGCAAATGAAGAATAAGCTGCCAACTATGTGACTGGAGATATTGGTAACTTTCCCCAGGAAAATTAGCTACCCTATTGCTCTCGAACTTTAGACACATGTTAACAGGCTTCCGGTCTGTCGCAGCTGGGTTCTGCGTTCTGTCTTTTTCGCAAGCAGACGTTTTAGAAACGATCGTGTTGTGGCTAATATCTATTCACTTCATATGTTGGTTCATCCCTTTCTATTTGGTCGGACACATGGTTTGTAAACACTTTCGCTGTTTAACAAGGACGACGACCCTAATAACCGCACATGCAATAAATAAAAAAGAAGGTACTAACTCTTATCACGTGCTGTCGTGCACCGAGAGATTTGGGTGTTTAGAAGAGAATGTGGTTGACTTCGAAATTCGCCGCGACAATAACAAATAGTCGGCTGACCGGTGTTACCTTTAGATGTATGCTCACCCTCTTGACCGCAGCTGAACCTGAATTCCATCACAAAACTCATTTATGTTAACTGTGCGTGGCGCCATGGCCTTTCATTCTTTCAATGTACAGTCCGTTGAGCTGATTTTCATTCGTGGGACATGCGCATTCACACGCACAACAATCGCCTTCTTTTGTCTGACCGTCACCAAACTAGCCTCAATAACTCCTTCTCAGAAATGCAGTTGGTATTATCGCGCTGATTATCAAAAGAGCAAGCATTCTTTGGCTGAGTGAATAGAAAAGCCACTTAACAGAGTATATGAGACTCTATACAACAAAACCCTTTCTGATACAAACCTGAAATACAAGTGAACGATTTAACTGGCTACCATTTGAATCAACTCATTTGTTCTGATAACTTTCTCATAAATAGCTGCCACACACTCCAAAGAATTCACAAAGGCTGCATTATAAACAGGTTACCCATACTTAAGCAGGAGCAGCCTACCGATAAGAGGTGAACTGTAAACGCCTCAGGCTCAAAGCTTCCTCCATGTAATTCCGTAAATGTGGAGGACACAGTGGATAGCTTATGCTTCCGTTTAAGCGACGAAACCCATGACTAACGACGATACCGTCCGTACTTTTGCAGTAGTTTATTCCACCAAAGCTCTTCTTGATTACTCTGCATGAAGCGTGATTAATGTGCTGTTATGTTGAGATAGCGCTCGAGTGCAAATCTAAAGCCGCACCTTGTTACCCTGTATGCCTCGACAAGAGTTAATCCTGGAGCCACATCAGCCATATCAGTGACTGAATGCACTGAGATGGAGCACAACATGCATTGGACGCACTCACGTACGTCGTTATGCGATAAGTCGAAGTCATCGAATGTGAGAGATCTCCCCTCTCACATAACAGTGCTACCATTCGATACACTGTTTTTCGACCTTTTATTTTCTTCTCCTCCTCAGAGGTGACCTTCAAGTCGATTGGCCAAAAAAGCACCGGGGATTTTTCAGTTTGCCCCTTGAATCCTGACATTCATTATACTTGTAAACCACTTAATAAGCTAAATTTTGCCTCAAGTCATGCAAAGCGTGTAGCAATGACGCATCCCCAATGGACAAATGGGTCGCCAGCGATGCGGTAGTTTTGGTGACTGCTTAAGTGATAAATTCAAATCTCCCTATTTTACAGTCCTACAATTACATTAGTAATCGGCTCTATTTACTTGTGCAAACTGATCCACAAATTTTTCCGAAAAGTACGCACAGACCGTAAGGACGTGAGGGTTGATCGCACGTTTCTGCAGAAGTTCTCACATATATCTCGTCATTTTATAGAACCTACTGGTCACATCATTGAAATTACATGGACTACCTAACTAAGTGCACCAAACACAAGCTTCGATCGAAAGTCTCAAATCGGGTTACATGCGACTTCACGCGATGTTACCAACCCGAATATTTGCATTTGATATTCTGTCGTAGAAGACACAAAAATGGATACCTAAATAACTTGGCTATCTTCGCTGCTGGATTGAGTTGACTAAGCTTGTCACCTATCGTCTAGAACTCCATTTTTCCAAGGTTTCGTGCTACAAGGCTATCCTTCGCGTACACTCGTTCACTGGAACATTAGAATTTCGCATTACATATGGTCATGCGGCATGTTTAGGTTAGATTGGTTTCTGCATTGCAACCAGTAGACCATCCCAAGTTGAATTTTGTACACTATACCCTTGTTATACGGGCAAACTAAACTTCAACGCGTTTGTAATAACTGGTGTTTTCCAAATACATACCACATCAGTTTTCCGGCGTCAGCTCCAGTGATTCACGAACTGACATAATATGTTAGCCCACAACTCAGACTGCACCACTGCACAACACGTAATAGAATGCTCTCTAATTTCGGCTTAAGCAGTGTTACAAACTCGCGGCTGTCGGTTTACTCTTTTCACAGTTGCACTTCATACCACTCTCAATGATGGTCATAATCAAGCAGCCAATTGCCAACGACTGCGCTGTTGAAATCGACGGTGGTGTCAGAAAAAACCTTCACAATCCTGTCGAATTATTATCCACATAAGTTGCTTCTTGGCCGAGCATCCTCTGGTCCGAGAAGTTCTTCCCCAAGAGGACTCAACAAAAGAAATTTTTATCTAGCAGTATTTTTAACCCGTGTGAGGATTTCTTTCTATTGGGAAGCAATATATTCAGGCTACGCTGGCAAACCATATGGATTTGTCTCTGCTCGAACCACTGGACGTTTATACATGGGTACGGTGAAGCGAGTAGCTAACATGTGGGCGGATATGTTATTGGGTGTAAGCCTATGAATTCAGTGTGTCTCCAAAGAATCAACATAGGCGAGTTAATGAACAGAGACCTGTTGACAGCCATCAGCCGACAGAAATATGATGACATTAAAATGAATACCAGTAAGGGATGAAACTTTGGGTTACCGGTGTCATCCATCAATTATTTTACGTTCCAGTATAGTGCTGCGCAGTTCCTCTCAAAATACCGGAGCTGCCCAGGACGAACCATTTAGTTTGTCGTGGTCAAAAAAGAGCCACAGAAACTTCATCATTATCGTTTCATTTGTTAGAGAATAGAAGGAAATTACCTCAACCTGTCCACCGATGTTTTGCAAGGGACAAGTTGTTTCCCATGCACCTTGTACTTCTGGATACTGAGATCCGCACCATACTTTCGTATGTGAATTTTCGACAGCTGTCGCTCTAGGGCCAGTTTACTGTACAGTCTGAAATGAAACAGTGTTTCTTAAACTCAGCTGAAATCCGTTGCTATATCAGCCTTTCAGTCGTCTTCGGCCTTGCGGACCGCTGTTAAACTCTCTGTGTTACTAGTTTTTAGAAATGCAATCTGCAATCCACTTGTTGCACGTGGCCTAACCGACCCAGTTGGCTGAGATTTAAGTTGCCGTCACTTCTGAACAATTTCGCCTTCTGGGATTACGGATCCGGTCTGACCAATATACACATATAATCCTGTGCGGACAAAGTAGACGAAATCGATCAAAGGTTCAGTTATGATAACGTTATATCGTTCAAGTCTCGCTACCGCACAAAAGCATGAACAATACAATAGCATGCTACACCGTGATATTTTGTCCACTCAGGGGTGGTGATTGTTTCAAGCGAGCTTTTAGTCTTCCAAAAGCGGAGCTCGCCTTCCACGTTCCAGAGCTCAAATCGATATTAATCGTTTGGCCGGTGATCATTTAGTTGCTAGGGTAGCGGAAATCTGGGAAGCACGCTATCCCACTACCGCCATGTTTGGTAAACTTTTGTGCCTTTCTGGAGCAAGCTGATAAAAAACAAGGGTTTTTGGATGCTACAGACGGCAATGATGCCGCTTAAAATTACAAATCGCTGCATAGTGTTCAACAAAGCGCAGCACATAAACCTCCAAGTTATGTGGTATCCGTGTGATCTTTTGAAGTGAACAGGTTGACCATCTTTGCTATAACGAATAGCCATACCATCTTCGGAACTTCGGAAATCCAATTTTATACTGTAGTTAGATATAGACTGAATAACAGAATCATGTTTCACCTTGTGTTAATTTCAAATGCTGTAAAGTTAGCTCCTCTATCACGCAGTGCAAAGGCTTGACAAGAGTGGCAAATTGGTTTGTACAACCTAAAACCAAAAATACTTCTCGGTTCATGAAGCCAACAGACGTAAGGCGGTTGACTCCGCCTTTGATTAAACCAAAGGTACTCCGTTTGCTCCGAAATGCATACTGTTCCTCAGGAACAATTTTTGTTTATCCTACTGACCAGAATACAAGTCCGAATTTTGCCAACACTAAAAGCCGACTGAAACCTGGGCAAGTATCTGCTTTCCATTGGCTTCTTTTTCCCTCTGAGTAGCTTTTTTGTGTTCCTGTGGAACATCCTCAGCATACCATACTGAACGGATTAGACGGATGACTTTATATTGTGGTTCTTGGCCACCAACTTTGAACACATTGTTCAGTAATTCGACATTTCTACTATTTCTACATTTCTACTATTTCCCTATATATGGATTTTTTCTGGCGTTGGATGATCGTCTATATCGTTTTTTGAGTCCATTTTTTCCACTCCATTTCTGACAGGCGGTTAAGCAGGTTGGACAAGTGAAGCTTCCACAAACTCAATATATCCTTATTTCTGTGAACTTCTGGCTTCGGGTCCATAAACTCCATTCAAAGCTCTGAACAGCTATCGTTTCAAAAGGTTGTGGTAAACAATCGGTAGTTTTCAACTGGGCAACGATTCGCTTTTAACACAAAAGCCTCATCAGGCCAAGAAGGAGTAGTCATCTGAATTCCAGTTAAACTTGCCCATCTCCACTCCCCCCAACTAAGTTTTCGCAGCATCCACAAGCCCACGAAGACCAACGAAAATCTACCAGTGGCACCCGCGGTGACTCATCAATTGAAGTACCCTGAAGTGGAAGATTATGGAACAAAAACCAGTCGGAACGAATTTGAAAATCCTCCAACCCACCAATACAAGATTTTGGCAACAACACTAACCGACAAGTGCCGTTAACTGACACTCAACACTGATCTAGTGTGATAATCTGAAGAAGTCTTACTGATTGGTTCTCCGTCTGCCTTAAAACCTGGCCAACTTGGTGACCTGCTCACTTGTCCTGATGAAGCCTTTGTGTCAAAAGCGAAACGTTGCCCAGTTGAAAACTACCGATTGTTTACCAAGCTCTTCTGAAACGAGGACTTCTCAATCGGTTTCAAAATTTTCCAACCCTGAAGAACTGGTTACTAAGATGACGATCAGAGTACGACCACTACGTTTTATCCGCCATTCATTCTTCAGCTCATGAAAGAAATCCTTTGGATTGCATATTGCGTTTATGGATCCATTTTTGGAAATATAGCTTGACGGGTTCTTCAGTATTATAGTAAAGGCTAATTCTTCTGCTCAGTCATGAATGAAGTCACCGTGTCATTTGCATCAAACAGATCCTTTGACGCTAATTTCTTTATCACGGTTTTCTTCCATACGGGTTCATGCCTGTTTCCAAAACATTCCAACTGTTGCCAAGTGACTACCAAAGGGCTAGTTTGAACAGTCCCTTATATGACATCCCCTGAAAAATTTTCCGTCTCTTGGTCTTTTGGTTTCCCGATTTCCAGCCTCCTAGATTGTTCTTTTGGTCGGCGACGGAGTAGTTTTCTAAAGATGACACTCAACGTGAGTCGCATGAAAGGATGCATTATTTTACCTTCATCATCATGCTTCGGTAAGCATATTCTCCCTGAGGGCTCCTTGTCGGACAATGATATGGCTAATCAGACGTCCGGGCGCCATTCTCATGTGAGGCTATGCGGATGATATGGTTTCTTTTCGGGACTGAACGATGGGTTGGTAATTATCAACCCGAGAGCTGCACACAATGACAAAACAAGTGGGCATTTATCGTCGGTTGTTCAGACTCCAGAGAACTTCGTCATTTTCTCCTAGCATCTGAATTCTGATTCAATGGCGCATTGGAATCTCACAATAGGAAGAGATAACTGTTGGCGGATACTGAGTGGAGAGAGCTCAAGTTCAAAAATCTTTTTTATCTCCCTAGAAAGTGACATTGTGAGCGCATTAGAGCCCACACAGGCAGCAAAACACCCTCTTGCGAAATAGATACGAATTTTCATCATTTCTAGATTGATGCAGTTTGGTATAGCGACAATTTTTGCAATAAGCTTTTCGTATACCACAAACAAAACTCAGTGTTCTCATCAACTGTCCTATGAGATAACTGACTAGAAGGTTTATCCACTCCAGCTTCAGATAATGTCCACTTTTCTGTCGGCCTTGTCTCACTTAAAGCCGCAATGCTAAAACTATGCCGGTTAAGAGTCCCGGAAAGAAATGCTGTCCGTTTTTCTGGCGTATCACTATGTTTCTTGTCCAGTAGGGTCCTGATCTCTCAGGCTTCATTCCTATATTGCTGAGATCCTCCTCAAACAAATGTCTTCTAATGTTCTTTCATGTTCGGATCTGATTTGGTTAGAAGGACTCCGTCTGGTGCTTTCGTCGTCCTGTTCTGACCAGCAAGATAATGGTTTTCTTGAAGGCACCTGTTAGAAGCTTACAAGCGAAATGTCTGCCCCACTCGGCTGTGCAATGTTGGTCTAGTCCAGACAGCATGGCATAGATGCATCACTGAATCGCCCTGTAGGTACTTTTCGAACTGAACAGAGTTTCTGTTTTTTACTTAGTCCAATCACATACGTTAATACGCTGTTAGTCATGGTCTATTTTTCGGTAACCAGAGTGCATCTCTACATACCCGTCCTCCCGCAGGGCAGGGCAGCATTACCGCTTCCGAAAATCTAACAAAATGATGGACACCTGGACGAGAAAACAATTCTATCACACCGAACACTATGACTTTAAATTTGGCCACATCGTAACTGGGTTACTCATAGTAAGAGGACTCGTTTTCCTCAGTCAGTCCGTTGGATTATGTCTTTATGACAAGTTAAACCTGAAGAAAAAATAGACTAACCAGCATAATGTCCAATTGCACTGCAACGCACACGCCGAACCACCACGAAAAGGTGGTAGCCTTATATGGGGATGTGTATGTAGAACAATACAGACTGGTAAAAGTCTTAGAATTATTTACAGTTAAAGCGAAGTGATATGCTACTGGAGCAAATGCTCTGGTTAGCTACTGTATTTCCGCGTAAGAATAAGCAGTTAAAGTACAGTATTCCTTAAACTTCAGCATACACTTGACACTTGCAGTGGAATGGTTGCTCAAACAGGACCACATCGGTATGCCTCATTGGGAATTATCCAATGCTTTCGTAAAATGAGTGGGTATTTAACCTTGCTCAACCCCGTGTCAATTTCAAAGAGTATAGAGGTGATTCCGTATATATATATATATATATATATTC
Organism: Clonorchis sinensis; assembly: GCA_003604175.2. Classification (NCBI taxonomy): domain Eukaryota; kingdom Metazoa; phylum Platyhelminthes; class Trematoda; order Opisthorchiida; family Opisthorchiidae; genus Clonorchis; species Clonorchis sinensis. Next base: position 42,467,178 of record CM030370.1, read on the forward strand.
CGGTCTTCAAATCTCAGTTAGGCGGCTTGATAACCTAGACAGTATTTTCGGGACAACTGAACATCTCTGTTCTCTCAGTGGCGAGCTTTCATGAAATCCACGAACAAGATGTATGAAAATTTGTTCGGCATTCAGTATCTTCTTGCAGTGAAGCATCAACGCCAATGTCATCGTTGCTGTCTTGTAGCTTAAACAACGCCAAAATGTGGCTGGTCTTGCCGCATTCACTTTCAGACTATCCTTACAGGATATTTTCTTCCACTATGGCATCGTTCAACCGGTTGGCCAGAATAAGCGTCAGAATTTACCGGCAGTGAAAGGAATATCAGTTTCTCTATGGTTGTCCGCCTCCTGCTGGCTTCCCTGCGTTAAAAGGTGATACCATTATGACGTCCTTTGGCAGTTTTGGGGCATTAATGATTCACCAGATTCCGTCATTCAGGCAAAACCCTCGTCTTCCGTTACTGGTCGACTCGCTTCGAACACTTCGGCAGGCACTCTGCTGAGGTGTTCGACCGCAATCTGCAATCCCGGGCAGCCTCTGCAGTTCGATTTCTGTCCTCCGGAGTGTAGACTGCTTGGATCAATTGGACAAGTCCACCTTCGCAGGAGCTTCAGGGAAGCGAGCAACGCAATTCAGATCCTTTTCGGATCGATTGTGAAGTAAGGCTCCGGAGCATGCAGTCCTAGTATCCAAAGCACCTTCGAGCTTACTGAAATTGTGGCCACTCATGAAGGCCCGGACAAAGGAAAGGTGCAAGATTTTTTAGTATGACCTGCATAAGATTATGTCTGTTGGCCCGTTAACTCCCATCATCATTTCCTCATGCTGCCTTAATCGTTCAAAAGACTGGTCCATATATTGAAAGGCTTATCCTGAGTCTGACATATGCTGAGGTTCCATGCTAAAAGCTGCGTTCTCTCCATCAGCCAGAGAAGATATGAATGAATTTTTATAGAACGTCTTAATATCGAGTGCGATATGTGCAATCACAGCACTTCTCACATGGTCCTCTAGCGTTGTGAAGCATTTTATGGCTTCGAAGTACAAAAAATAAAAACTAATAATAATGAACCCGATTTTCATCTAGATTTCCATCCACTTATAAAAGGTTTGAAAGTTTATGTTTCTAGTGATTAGCCTTGAGGCAATATCCATAGCTAATTAAACAACGCCAAGCAAATTCTATCCAGTTCTCCAAACATAGACAAAGACTGCAAATTTTATCCTTTTAACACAAGTATTTCTGTTTTTTTTTAATGCACTGAACTGCTTCCATACGATTGCGAGGGTGTAAAATCTGAAAGCGGCCGTAAGAACGAATTGCACACTTTTAGTCAGTTTATAGTTTTCCCTCCGTAAATCCCCCCCCACGGAAAGAGACCACTGAACAAAGAATCCCACGCTATGAATTTTTTTCCGGGTTTCCAGTTTGGCTAGTCCAAACTAACCTTGTAACAGAGCCTGCGACTGTGTCTTTACCCCATCCCCTCTGATGAAGGTTAGGAACCTGACCAGCCATCGGTGGTTACTTATATCAGAGCCACAGACAAAGTAGGTTATCAAGCACAGACCAAAGCGTACTTGGCTTCTGAGGTGTTAGAAACACGTGTGTAACCAGTTAATCTGGCTAGTTAATGATCTCAAACTGATAAACATATTCACTACTTGGTCAATTTTAGTATTTTACACAGGTACTCTTTTTAGGCTATCGCTGGTTTGCGAATCTATGGCCCATGAATTAGGATGTTGAGTGTGATCCTGAGACTACTTAAGCCTATGAAGAATGAAAGCGTCAGATTAGCAGCCGTTTTTTGGGGCACATGTTTATGATATGTTGTTGTTCTACCACCGACCGACAGGTATATGATTACGAAATCCCGTGTGTTCAGATGATGTTAGAAGTGAAGGGAAATTCCAAATGGCTGTTTGTGGAAACGAGAGAGGAAAGGAGAGCATCAACATGTTTCGAACATCATATATGCAGTTTATTGAGTAACTAAGATGTTTGCTTTGAATTAACAGCCGTAATTACTAGTAATTTGTTAAAAAAAACTCAGTATTGGCTATAATCTGTTGATATTAGGGGACAGTCGTGGTTATCCAATGCACAATAGTACGCCTAAAACCTTGGTTTAGGGTTCCGCAGTTTTTCGCAGATTTTTTAAAGGGGATCCGTCCTAAATACAGACCCAAATTATGATCCTTTCGTAAAAGTCCCTTTTAGTGAAGTCTGTATAGCTATTTGCCACTGATTCTATGTAAGGATATCCGTATAGACGAAAGTGCTCCGGTTAACAGCCATTTGCGGTTGAAAATTGGCGACGAAAAATCAACAATGAAGACGAAACTCCATGACTGCGAACGATAAAAAAGACGTTGAATCTATCACTCCACCGGTTGGGATGTTTGACCAAATCAAGAACAAATTGACGGAAAAGGTATTTGTCCAGCCTTAGTCACGCACATCACAGTGCTTTCGATTGGAACAGTTCAGTTTAGATTCACTAGGGCTGTGTTCCGATCAGTGTGCAACATTCCAGACATAATTTTCCCAACCTAAACAACTTGCATGAATATGATTGATGGATAGGAGGACGTCACTCAAAAAGTTTTAACAGCAGCGACCGAAACATGAGTAAAATTTGGACACTTGAGAATTTCACTGTCTGCTGTGAAAAAATGTTCGTTAATCTTGGCGGTAAATGCAGTGTTTTGAGAAACGTATCTCATTTTTACGAATCGTTCGGCTAGTTCAGATTCAGCTGGATTTATTCGAATCCAAGCTTAGTGCCTTCGTCTTTCAGCAATTGCACTGGGGAGGATAGGTATTCTCACTTAAAGTTCTTCTTAAAAGTGATCTAAGCCTCCGAACAACACTCTGAGCTTCAATTACAGAACGAAGGGACATTTCGAACAAGTTATGTGGCCTTCCTGGATTGCAATGTATGCTGTCAGACAGCATTTTTAGGGAAGCAACATAAACTTATTTTAACCTTCGGAACATGTGTTCGTCAGGAGAGAATTTGAACTATGGTTGTAGTTCAGCTCAATAATTGTGAACTAACCGGAGACCTCTCTTATCACGTAGGATGTAAGGGTGGTGAATGAATTCTAGTTTGGTCTTGGATGACTGTAAGACAGCGTGTAAAATGCATGTCTGAATTTTGTTCCCACACTTTAATCAGGCACCGGGCTCCACAAATTAAAGGAAAACTGTCAGCAACGGTCGAGAACGTTACACTGATGGGACCTTTTGTGGCCTAAATCACTAGGTTTTATGGAGCTGACTAGGGTGATTGGCGTAAGGTATGGCAGCGTAAGTCACAACGTTTTAGCAACACATACTTTCGAAACCGGATAGTTATTTCGCGTAATGTAATCTAGTTCATCTAACTTTGAAGTTCAAAACTAGTCTTCGTTCTATCCATGTTAGAAAAATTGATCTAATCGTTTTACGAGAGATATTCTAATCCCACTTTCAAAGTAGTTAAACTAAATGCTCGTGGCCTTGTAAGTTCTAAGTAAAATGTTCTTAGATCCTTACAAATTGTTAGGGGTAATTGATATCTCTTGACATTAACACGCTTGAATGTAAAAGATTGGATCGACGATAACCAATTTCTTTCTCTTTTGTGAATATCGGCATTCAGCGTCGTTTCTTGCAGTGGAAAACCCCCGTAGTCGTCGTTTTTACGAGGCACTACAGCATCCTTGTTGTCCTGGATTTAGAAACTCAACACACTGATTAAATTGACTAACTAGCACCAACGAGCAAGTATGTTCTCTGAGGCTTATGTTACTTGAGCTTTTATTGAGCTACAGTAACAATTATTGAAGACAGAAGACTAACTGACAAGTTTATTGTTTATTATGACTAGCCAAACGACAAATCGGTTTAAATATAGTTGGAATTTCTACCCACCCAGCAGGCGATATTGGCCTATCCGTTGCGTGCCGTTTCCGCTCGTCGGGACACGCATGCCACTTGTGCATCATGTATTTCCCCATTCTCAGCTTCGCGATGAAGTATCAGATTTTGTTGTTTGCGTATTCTCTCAGCTACTTCTGACGTTCCCCATCAACTGAGTCACTCTAGAGGGCCATGTCACGATAAATGCAGACGGCTGAACACCAGAGCCAGCAATCGTTAGACTCAAGCGTTTCTCAATAGGAACCGTCGTCTGTACTGTTTCGATCCGGATAGATCGCATACTCCTTTTTGGAAGCTAGTCCACACACCTCTATCCCAATTACGCTCGTCCTCCTGTGAATTCCTCCAACCGTGACTATTACCGTCTTGTGTTTTCCCCTTAATCCAGAAGCGCCTTTTCCCTGCTTCACTTTGAAGCGTGTGAACAGTAGATCAAGTACCGTAAATGGATTTGTCTATTCCTTACAGACTTTATTTGCCCACGGGCTGGCAACTTCAGGTTTCGTTGGTATTCCGAGAAGACTTAGGAATTTTCGTTGTGGATTTTGTTCTGTAGTTGAAGTTGTTCTGCGTTGAAAAGCCGGAAAGCATTGTACAGCTCGTTCATCCCTATTGAGAATCATAAACAATGCGTACCTCACAAGGAAATCTATGGAGTTTCCATCCCAAGACCTCCCGGCCAGTAGATGGAACTTCAAACTCTCTGGAATTCTGTGGGATGCGCACTGCTGGTGATTCCCAATATGGCTTCAATTACTGGACGAAATCTCAACTGATCCTTGCTCCACATGGAGTCACCGATTTTGTAGGTCATCCATATCCTCGTGTTGTTAGATGCAGCATGTCGCTGCTAGTTTTTTTGGTGCCAACCTGAAAGGCCTTTTTAGGTCCGCTTAGGTGGTCCGTTTTCTGCATGCACATCAGGCACTCATCTCGACCCTCACAGAACCAGTCAATGATACTAGTTTAGAGAAGTGCCATGTTATTCGATAACTAAAACGTACGTCTGCTTCCATTTTTCAGTCGGAATGTGGACCGCCAACCGAATTGTTTGCTGTGTGGTCTGTTTTCTCTGTTACTCTGTAAGCTTGAGAATGATACGAGTGCTGTAGCATCTCTTGACGACTCAGCCATGCTGACAATTATCTCAGATACGGCAAAGCGACAACATTTTCCACGGAAGCAAGTATTATTGTTTCAGCAGTTCGGCCTCTAATCGTGACCATCCCGATCGATCATTACGATGATGCGGCGCTTTCTGTCTGGGCTTGTTGGCCATCAACCGAACGCATCCACCGTTTGTAATTCTACCGGATGTTTGATTGCATTGGCGATAGTTGGCTGTCAACTGCTCTGTAGTTTTGACAGTGTGGACAGGTACGGACGAACTGTTCAACATGTCGATGTGAGTGCTGCAAAAATACACGCCTTTTCAGCATTCACCAAAGGCGATCTAGGCCGATATACTCTTGGTCGTGCGTCAACTACATCAGCCGCAGCCGGCAATTTCCCACCACATATGGTAAGTTCCTGGCTGATAAACCCAGTGGATATCAATTTGGGCCATCAGGTTACCATGTTTTCTACCCTAAGAAATGCGCTCAGCTCAGGTGACATTGTTTGTGTTTTCGATTTGGTCTTTAAATACTTAACTACTTTACATGGATGGTTCATTAGCGTTTGGCCAAGAAATGTAAACGAAACTGGACGCACAACTCCGCTTGAAAATTCGTTTGCATGTCGATGGAATCGGGAGAGCGCTTCTGGGATATTAGTTTCCCATCCATTAGGACACTGCATCGTAAAATTTGAAGCCTTTGCGGTCAACGGTTAGCCACCACCAAGTGTATTTGACTGTCACCGACCAAGTTAAGGGTTTATGTACCGTCTTGACGGTGAATTTTGTAGCGACAAAATAATTATGCAACTTTATAACTCCCAAATTATCGCTGCTGAATAAGTGCTGTTACTGAATCGCTTTTTTCCACTGCTTGTGTAAGCTATTACCCCGTGCTACTGTGTCAGGACTGTTCCAATTCCAGCATCACTGAAGGCAATGACAAGATCAACATCTCGTTAGACTTTGGTATTGCCAGAATCGCTTTCAGTACCCTGAAAGCGATGTTTAGTTGTGGGGTACAATCAAGCCTTTTAACCGTCTAAAGCAAGTGAAATGGTGCAAAGGCCTTCTAGGAGAACCATGGCAGAAGTCACGCATCAAACTTCACAAGGTCTGCAGATGACCGTCTCCTCAGCTTGGGCTTAAGGAAATTGTATTGTCTTCCAATTTCTCCGGGAGTAAACAGGACGCCCAATTAATGATCGGGCCAGTTCCGACCCGGTTTGCTTCATTCTATTGAACTCTTCTAAGCCTAAATGACTGTCTCTCCTCAATCTTGGTGTACATCACATTATCGTCTTCTCAAAAGGTAAAATACTTTTTAATCCGTCCGTAATCTGTGGGCGAATAATGTTGTTCCCCTTCCAGTCGCGCAAGCATGAGTCCCTTTTATGTCGCGTAGCTAACCATAAATCCAAAAAAATGCTCCTGGAAGTATGCACAGTTTTCTCGTCCGAAGTCCCACTCGAATTAGTCTGTAGCTGAAATTTGCTTCGGAAACCGACAAACAGATGAGTTTCATACATCCTGGACTGCAAGCTCTCGGTTGACCCTAAACATGGATTCTCAGTGGGAATCCACAGAATACCTACACCTATATATTTTCCTGGTGCTACCGACTGGTTGTTAGCAAAGCAATAGCTCAAATACTGGTTTCAACTAAGTTGACAGCAATTACTTTACCTACGGATTTCTGGTTCCAACGCCCTATCAAACTCCAATCTATTCTTTTATGGTAAACTCAGCCGCGTGTTTTAATGAACAGCCTAGTTAGCGAACGGTCTGCCCGGGTGGTCGCTGCAGTGTTTGTTTTTCTAGAAAGAGCTAGTTCCAGGGAGGTCCAAAACGGTCTGAATGAGAAAAGCAAAAAGTTCGAGAAGTCTTAAGGTACGAGATTTGGTTGTTTAATGAGTCGTTTTTGTCTAGGTGATTGTGCTTGTTACAAATTCAGTTCTGTCAATCCTTCAGCAATGTTCCAATGTGCTGACATTCGTACTTATTCGGGTCTATTTTTATCCAAGGGAGAAAACGACGGTTAAGCCTTCCAAATTGGTGTTTTCTTGTCCTTGCAGATGTGTGCTGCGCCAGTGGACAAATTCTCGATATGTTTGTTCAGTTGTTAGACTCAGCTTTTACGTCTGAGTACAAATCGTCTGAAAAAAGCCCATTTTACCCTTCAAAGGAGAAAGAAATTTAGTTCCTGTGGTGAAAAATTTGCGGATTGTAGTTCGAAGCTGAAAACAGATGATTTAACTATCACATTCGCGGTTCATTGATTGTTCTAACTGTAAGACCCTAGAGCTCTTTAGCGAGATGCGCCCAGTAGGAAAAGGAAAGTGTCCCCATCGTTTAAGGATTTTGTGGATTTACATCCGAATACTCAGTAGCATCCATTTCAGTTATGAAATGCCAAAGTGCATAGATGTACTAAGTGAATTTACTGGGTTTTCAAGCAACCAAGCAGGAACATTTGCGTGAACCTTCGATATCCAGACTTTGTTTGATGTTGCTGTTTCCAGTGGCGGGTAAAGGTCGTATTATTTTCCGAAGCCTGATGTCGTTAAACGCTGTTGGAGATGCATTTGTGAAGACTTCTACGGCCATTCATCACAAGACAAGCCGAAAATATAGACGGGGTTCGTTCGTTTCGGTACATATGAACTGAAGTTGCGTGCCTTTTTCCCAGCGACTTACTGTGTCGGCAAGTGGTTCAATCACTGTGTAAGTCTAGAATTTTAAGACGGAAACTTAAACAAGCTTGAAAAGTAGAGCACTTTGCGACAAGACTACACATACTTGTGTAACTCGGTGGCATATTATCCAACTGCCTTCCTCATCAGGTTAACACGAAAGATGGAAAATTGTTCACATGACGATTAGTGCAACCGGACGTAAGATATGAAAACTAAATCAATACTGTACACGTAATGCACTACTCATAAGGTTGCTGAAAATTCCTCGACAGTCCACGACTGGTTTCGCCCTCCTCGGTGTTCATCAGATTGGGCAGTGTCCAAGTGTCCGGCAACCTTATGTTCTTCTTGAAACCAAATTGCATGAAATTAGCGAAATGTACTCATATGCAAACAAATTTGGTTTTTGCTGGAGACTCACCTGGAACTCAGTTCATGATGTTTCTAAGGCATGTGCTGTACCGGGCCGCCTCATGTTTCAGTTTGTACGATATTCGGGATATTTCAGTACACGTATACACGTAATTCATTACCCATAAGGTTGCTAATTTGGCTTGAACAAGAGGCTCAAATGAATCCAACTGAATCGCTCATTTATGGTATTATACTTCAACTGAATGTGTTGCACGAGGCCATCTTTTGTTTCAGCTAGTGGATCACAAAACAGAGATTCACCTGGATTCAATGAACCTTGCGTTACAAATAAATTAGTTTGCAAACTGCTTACAGCTTGGGTCCAAGTGGGACATAAGGTTGACGGAATCTCAATGGCCGTGCCTACATGAGAAGCCTCAAGAAGAGTGGGTGGAACCTGTAATTAGCTGTACAAGATTTTTCAGCAACCTCATGAGTAGCATAGTCCGTCAAGGTAATAGATACAAGATACGTGTGCCAATTAAGTATGCGAGACAAACAAAAGTTATTTCAGGTCAAATGGTATTGGTCATGGGTTGAAATAAAGTTAAAAAGAGAGTGAGAGGAATAGAGAATGAACGGGTGGATCCGTTATCTGTTCACGCTGGTCCCACTAGAGTAAAACCAATGATAGCAATAGTCCTTCCCCTATACGCAGATTTCTTTTACGATATCTAATCGTCACGCTTCCAGCTCCGCACAGGAGAGAGTTGGTGTCCCATCGACAGACGACCTGGAGGTAGTTTGGTTTACTGGAACAAGATATATCCGTTATGTAAGCTGGATGTGCACATTTTCAAACTTGAGTGAAGTACGTAAGCAGAAATGCTACGGAGTCTACCCTCATCTCTCTTTTGGGAACCATCAAAATCATTACTGACGTGTATGTATATAACCTGTCCAATATAACTTTAAATAAAACAAAAAATTGTCACTCTATCAGAAAGCATTCCGTGGTGTGTTCTTAAGAACTAGGTGTAATTTAAAACAAAATAGGAATAGGATATAGCGCCACTTATTTTTCAATCACATAGTTCACGATGCCTTGTTGCGCCTTGACTGACCCCTCGAGTAATGACTTCTCAAATGGAAGGTGAATTGGTCGTGTGGATCATTCCTTCACCCGAGTAACATATAACTACCTACACTACAAATACCTTAGGAGGAACAATAATTCATACAGTGGGTGGAACTTCCACCCGAGAAGTTGTCACTCGAGAAAGTTGGCGATTGACGACCACGTGATGTGGATTCCACGACTGAAGCAAAAGTGATGCTATATCCTAAATGAGTGCGAGTTAAGCGGCTTTCTGGTCAGCTACTCGTGATCTTAAGTTTAGGTATTCAAACTAGTAGCTGGGAGGTTGCGCACTCGAAACTCCTTGGAGTTCCCTGAGGTAAACACTACTGATAATTACCAATATGGACGAAACAACCGCACAGTGCTGCTCATCATAGGTTTGTTTCACTTAAAAGATAAAATCTCTGTTGTGAATTCTAAAATCTTCTTACGACACCAACAAAGTTTGGATACCTAACTAGTCAGACCTAGCACAGCAGTATGACAATGCTTAATGGTGGCTCAGGTATAAGCTAGTCCATTATCGTACCAGGTACATGGATCATCAACGTAACTGCTGGGAGAGTCTTCATCAGAGACCAACCAGTCATTTCGTTTTCGGATAAAAGATTTGCTGCAGTTCTTTTGAACACGATAGACTATATCAGTGAAGCGAACGTAATTCTGCAAGACAGAGCTAGACTCTTAATCGCTTCTGCCATGAAGGACAATTCGACCAAGTCAGAGGATAGCATATAGAATCTGCTAAAAGGGCTCATCTACAAGGCTCATGTTCCGCCCGGTCTCACACTAACAGTTTTCATTCTCTTATATATGATATGATAGGGGTGTGAATTTGGATGACATGTTACAAACTAACACAATCTCATCTTCTTCTTCTCGTATTTGTTACCTAGTTTTATCCTAAAACTCATCAGCTTATGGAATTCAGCTTACGACGCACAGCTTCTCTGCAATGTTCTGCCATGAAGAAACACTGGTTTCCATCCACATAGCTAGCCATCCAAATGAGCGACTGGTCTCTATTCAAGTTTCATAGCCATCAAATTTCCACTTATATAGTAACTGGCGGAGATGAGGATGATGGAGAGCACCCGAAAAATAGTTATTCCTCATCCTAAGAATCGACTGTGCATCGGCTGGGTCTATAACTTCCCGATACTCTTAAAAACTTAGGACAAAGGCATGCCAGGTAGCCTGAGAGTAACGCGTAATCGCGTCTCCTGCCAAGTGGTAAATTCAAGAGAACATAAAGGCTTGCACCTTAGTTATGGCCTGCACACACACATATAGGCAAACGCGAACAGGGATATAATCAGCCCTGAAGCAGTCTACCGCAACACATGCTTCACAGGAGATCGTTTGATTATAAGCATGCCTGGTGATAGCGACTGGTCCAACGTTTTGAATAGACTAAAACACTGCACCAGCTTTTTGACAGCATGCACCCGTCCCTACAAGTGCATGAGTAGAGAAAGAAATTGAGGGAAATCAGAGGGAAAGGACCTACCACCGAACAACTTATAGGCCCTTTCGAAGGTGATTTCAGAGTCACAAGGCTGTGTTACTTATCCATTTTCCTGTTCTGTAAGGCTCAGTACTGAGAAGCAGCTTACCACAACACTCATTGAATTAAAATGAAAATTGTGGGCGTCCTTTGTTAATGGATTGCATTGAATTGGCTCCAAGCCACGTGGTCAATATTCTGTACATAGTTGTCTGAATTTAATTCTTGAAGGTGATATTTAGCTATATGAAAAGAATTACAAAAAATCATTTTACGACAAATATCACCTATGAATTGCAGCTCATGGTTGCACAAGTCCGATTTGCAAAACAACTGTTCATGTTTTCCATATACCCTACTAGTTTTTTTAGAAAGACACTTTTGGCATCTCCCAACCCCAGAGGTATTTCCCAAAAACGATGTCGTTTTCGTGCCACTCAGCCATTTTGGAAATTTTGTTTTTTTTATTTGAATGCCATCACATGTTATTTTACGCAGTGCCAGTGCCCGACATCGTAATGCAGTCAAGCAATAGCTCCTTTGTCATGTATGGTACATTCATTAGAATTCGGAAGCTTGACAGTCGTCCTATGTGCTTCATTCCGAACTTGTATTTTTTTGCCACACGTAGATGCAGGCGTACGTGGGTGACCAAAGGTCATTGCAGTGGGACATTGCTCCTGGTGTTTGTGTTCACAAACAACAGTGAAAGCTTCGTTGTCAACAAATTCATTTTCTAATTCTCGTTCAATATTCTGCAATAGTTTACCTATTCTCCTCTTAATAAGATAACAGAACTAACTAAGGAGACGACCGAATAGGGCTTCTGTAAATGATTACAATAAAAGAACGATGCTGCTTATTTTGAAAGTGAAAAAAAGGCGGCCACTTACATACTGCTTATATGTTGTCTGTAATTTGTGTTCATTGCCGTGCGGCCCCAACCTTCACTTGATCTAACACGTTGTTTGGGTCGGTGCCTCTGCGATTTCTGTTGCAAAAGTATGTGGCCAAATAAACTTTCCGTGCAAGTGGCAAACAGATTATTTCTTATCTATTCCCTCATCAACTTCTTATCAACCAAAATGTCTTCATTGCATGTTATCAACGTTGAATTGGTCAGTGAACCAGTACGTTGTCCCAACTATTCCACTTAAGAATGTCTTGATTGTGAAGGGCAGAATACACTTTTTACCCACCGTTCGATTGCGAACTGGACTAGTTAGGAGCCATTTCTACTAACCAAAGAAACAAACAGTAGGGTGGGAATGAAAGCAAGGGAGAAGACAGGCACATGTCCGGAAAAAGCCGAACGAATATAGACACATAAAAAAGGACTTGTTCCTCATGATTACTTAGACACGAGGGGTCACAACAATTACTATTCATTCTTGAAAGTAAGCGAAATGCTCAATTTTTGTTTTGTTGTTTTCATGTGCCTACTTTTGAAAAAACCATGGGAATAGAAACATACCAATGGAAGCATGTTTCAGCCAATCCAGCTTCCAAATATGTATTTAATGGTCTGAATATCAGTCGCAAGCATGTTTCGATTGCAAAGACTTTTGTACAGCCCTGCCGTATTAATCATTACAAACGTTCGTTCTCCAGTCACGCCCTGGAAACCCCGTAACTTCTGTTGACCCCGTATTCATGGACGAGCCTTATTCTGGTGGGAAAACCATTCGAAGACTTACACATAATACCGCATATCCCCACATTCAAATACCTAGCTTTGGTTCCCGTCCTCTCTGAAAGTTTACCACCAATGAAAAAACTCTGAAGTGGAAATGTTTCCAAAATATCTGATGGGCTATTTTTCAATCCATATTCTTTGGCGCAAGATTTGTTGATGAATTATGGGTCCAGGACTTTATGCGAATCAACGTTTGATCAGCCGATGCAATGGGTAACTGAACAACTAGGCGCCGAGAGAGACGAATATACACGACAGATTATTTTATGGGAAGCATTCTTAAGTGAACTTCTAATCAGTGGTATTCAACGTAATGTTTGAAATCCTGCCCCAATCAACCATTTCCACTGGGTACAGTGGGATCAGGGGGTACGATTTCCTCGCATGCGTTTTCCGATTGTTTTCAACAAAACGAGGTGTTTCCATTTAGAAACTTTAACTAACAAAACCGTCATCCACGGATATTCATTTTCCTAACATCACGACCACTTCCAAGGTGTTATTCTGTTTGTATTTCATCATTTCCGTATGGTACACATTCTGTCGTCGAAAAAGTCCAATACATGTACATGTGTTAGCAAAATGTTTCATGAGCTGTAAACCGTTAGACACAGGGAACTGATGAAACAGTACACGTTTCACAACGCAGGCTGTTGTATTTACATGATTTAACTCCGAAGTAAGATTGAACATCTGTTCCAAGTTTTTTTTAATTGCTACTGTGAGGTGTGGCGTCTAAACCGCTGGCGCGCACGTGATCGCAAGTTTAAGGACAGATATTCAGTGTCATTTGACTGCTGTGTTTTTCTTCTCTCTCGGAATAAGTCAAGTGCCTTTTACTACGTTAGTAATGTTGCATATCCGTTGTTGTAAGTTTGACAACTCGAGGTCAGCCCACCCTGTAACGAGAGTGGTTTTCTGTTAGAACAGGTGTTCCATCTATGAGGTGGGGTATGAAGAATACTTGCAATGGATGCACGTTCTCCAAGTTTCAGATTATCCAAAACTCACAAATAAGCCCCGGAGCATGTGATCGGATTCACTAACATGGAGCACCATCGTGCTTGAAGCAATATTCAATGGAACTGAATTAGTCAAGCAAGTCGAAACCGTGTTTTCTTGATGAGAGTATTAGGCACAACAGACATTGCGTGCGGTGATAATGATAGTACTGACGACTGGTCGGATACTGAAACTGATCCTCGACATTTTTAGGGTTGAGTGTGATTGAAATGCGCTTATAGTTCTTCTAGCCTGCCAAAATTAAGACCCTATTTTTGTGATGGTCTGAGAAAGAGAAAACATTAAAAAGACGAATATGACTCGTTGTGACTATGTATATAACTAGCAGATAGATTTGAGCTCCATGAATAACTATGTTTGCTTCGGGTTCCGGTAAACAAATGTGGAATTATGAACGACATGGGTCTGTAGTTGTCGCAAACCTAATAAGTTTTTTCACATTCATGAAAATATGCTTCTATACTGGGCAACAGCTGGGAAAAGACAAGGCTGTCTCCTCGTTTAGTTCTAAGCTTGCCGTTTGTCATACAGATAAGGTCGAACTGTCATACTTATAAACCCAGCATTGACCGAAAAGCCCAGGCTATGCCCAACGAAGTTGAATTTAACATTCGAGAAGAAAAGAATTCATAACATCAAACCCACATTTAGAGTCAGAGGTGCATGAATCTCCAGCTGCGTGAATCTCGCATCTGCAGCATGGTGCTCTTATTGTTATGGTTCACGGAAAGACAATCCTGCACCCCTTTCCCAGATTGTCCTGCTATCCCAATGATAGTGACCAGCGATAATCAATATAAAAAACAGGAATAGACAATAAGCACTTACATGAAGTGGGAAAGAGCTAACGGAGGACGTGACAAGTCAGACCTCATATCAGCCTAGGCTTTGTAATTTCAGAGCTGTTAGCCCAACAAGTATTGATTTTGCAAGTGGAATGTTGAGAAACTCTGGATGATGTGAAAAAATATCCAAACAAAATGATGCCACATATGTTCGTCTGACGACGTTTGACGTCCCTCTTCGCACACATAACGTATAAAGTGAAGACAATATCACTATAAATACACGACCGACTAGGTTACAGTATCAGATCAGTAATCAACAATCCACCTTCTCTATTGACAGGCACGTCTTCAGTTCAACTTAAATGAAAGACACCTGTTTGGAGTTCATTGACATCAACTCGATTTGACAAACTTACGTATACGTAGTAACGGTGATCCCTGATGGAGTGTGGACATATGGAAGGATGTACTAGTTGGGGTTGTGTAGTGCCAATTTCCGTTCGGCTTTAACTGAGATGTTCGAATGTTATCCAACTCGATCTTTTCTGGCAACCGTCAAACTTGATCATTCCGTCGTTCGGATAAGTATGTGAAGTAATCAGCAGGCCGACGGTCCGCTGGTTACTTCCAAATTTTGTCTTCTTCGTTATTATGTACATACTATAGGATATATCCTGCGAGGCCCCACTAAGTGAAATCGCGACTATTATCAGTAAACCGCCGAAATCCGTACTTAGATGCAGGTATACAAGCTTTTCACAGCAAGCAGGCTATGGTGATAACTGTCTATATGGCTGTCTACGCAAATACGAAGAAAGCCTTAAACTATCACCAAATCGATGTGGAAACAGCATATCCAGAGAAGACGTCAACTTGAAATGGCGTAGCGAAAAACGTCTGACCACCGTACCCAGTCTTCTGCAAGGAGACCGGGGAATGACTGAACAAATTTGCCAAAGTCTAACCCAGAACCCTATCCACGAAGTTAAAACTATTATAGGCCGTGACAAATAAACCTAGAAGAAGTAAAAATGAGCAATTTGCACGATTTCTGGTTTCTTGCTTCTTATCATTTCTCACCCTTTTGCTTTCCGGTTATTTTCAACTTGTTTTTGCCTTCCACTTCCATACATTTGTACACGGAAAAAAGAACCTTTTTAGTTATCGTACTTAAAACATCCAAACAGAGGTCTGTTGAGAGCAGTTAGGCGGTCCAAATAGGATGAGGTCGGCATCAGTTTTTCATATCATAGCGACGGCTTCATTTTTGAATTCCTCCAAGTTTTGGCGGTTAACTGCACTTCTCCCCAGCTAAATTATCGTAACAATGCATTCTGGAGGCTATCCACTATGGCACCATTAACATGGGAGGTTGATAAACAGGGGACAAAACAGTAGTCGCGTTACTTTTAGTAGCGCCGTCTCGTAGCATGATACCAGCTTCGGTCGTATATATATATATATATAGAAAAGATGGGAAAAACGGACAGCTTCCTTATATCTGACCTTGGGCCGTCAGAAGGACACAGATCTGGTCGATTCACATATTTTTCATCCAAAATGGGACTAGTTCTTCGACCACTGCTGCGCTTTTCCCTCTGTTCTGCCCATGTAAATGACCAAGCATACACACGGCTTGGCAAATGGTAGTGTACGCGGTGGACTGTGAGGCAGGCACTTTAACATCCAGCTGCAGGTGCACAAACAAACAAGTCTGTGCTTCGCATCACGGTTAGTTGGCGCCAATCTGTCTGATTCCTTACATCTTCACGTTCCTTTTTGACAAAAAAATACTGTTTCCTGATGGGTAATCATTCGGGCGAGATATCTGTTCCAAGCGTTGAATACACTATTAATCTCACTTTGCCCTGGCCTACACCATCCCTACTGAAATGGGTTTACCACTGGTTGCTAAGAGACTGGCAAAGCGTTAGTGCTTTATCGTCGATGCGTCTTTCCAGACGTGCATATTGTGCCACAATCTTCACTATATGTTTAACTGTCCAGAAATATTCTACTGTTGTATTTTTCGTGTGATGTGCTAAATTCCAGGTTAGGATGTAAGAACGATAATGGAATTTTCGTTCCACTTCCCGGGTTGGATATTACGGGGGTATTTTCCACCTAAAAGACGTAAAGTCACGTATTATGAAGAATGTTTGAGGCTTGCTTTATAAGGCTAGATACGAAGGCATAATTTAGGTCTAGCCACAGTAGACCCTCCATCGAGGAGCCATGTAGTTGCTCAAAATAGTAGCCCTAAAGGTCGAAACTTATATTTTTTGTGGGCAAGATAGCCAGCAGCTCTAGTTCTACAACCAGCCTTGCGGTGCGGATAAATTCAAGTTAGATATAGTTGTTGCACTATATCTGTGTCCAACCCCTCTTGAAACAACCAGCGTGAAAACCCTGATCCAATGAACCGGTTTTATCTTGCTTTCTTTGCTCGAAATCCTAATTTTCTTGGTCACCTTGTTGCGTAACTACAGCACCTTCCAAAAAAGGCGTCCCTAGCCATTTTTTCAACTCACTCCCATAATATTGATTTTTATGTCCATGAAACCGTTCTCCAGAGATTCGTCTTAATTCTTCGCCGTCGTTATGAAGTTTCCCGCAAGAATCCCCAGAGTATGAGCACAACGTCTGATAAACCTTAGAATGAGTGACGGATAAGTGGCCTAAGGTTTCCAGCCCAGGTAAAATGTGTCCACTTGTATGTCTTACTTTAGTTCCATACGATATCAAAATCCACCCAGTTGATCCAGTTCCGTTGTGATCACATTCACACAGCCTCAAACGATCCTGGTATTTGAAGTACCTCCAATCTGAAATTACTTTTTGTGGAGCTTTGGTCCTCAGTTGAACCCTAATGTCATCCTCAATTTCTTCCGTGCCCAGTTATCAACCTCACAATGGTGTCGCTCTGTTTCTCACACAAGAACTTAATGTTCTCTGTTCATTTTTTCAACGCGGGTCTTGCCTTGCATTTTCAAATTCCTTGAGGCTGTTTGTCTACAACGAAGCACGGTCATATTTACACAGTTAATCTCAGTTTTCTACTTTAGGAAGGCCATTTCAATGCAGCCCACTGCCCCATCAAGGTTCCATTTGAAACCATGGTACGGCGCTCAGGTTACAAATTCAAATTGAAAGAACCACTTTTGCTGCATTTCACGCTGCTAGAATATGGTATAGCAGAACTGAAATCTACCCTACATCAAATTCATGTTGTACAAACTCGTAACTCCGATCATGGAGGAAAAACAGAATTCATTCCCGCACAATCCTCAATGTTTTTGATGTCATATCGCCTAAGTGTGTTAAATTCAGTCTGACCGCAGATTCCAGCGATTTCATTGTGATAACTTTCTGTTCAGGACGACCAATTTCCATGACAAAGAAATACCTCAGCACTAAGCCCGATGCGGAAAAAAACGAGAACAAGGGGGATAAGCTGTTGTTCACAAAGCCCAAAAGTCCTCACAGACCCCTTACCGTCTATAACAAACGGGTAATTCAATGCATAAAACCAGTCATGCCTGTACACTAGGGGCCCAAGTACCATCGAAAGCCCTGTTGACAACATCAATACGAAATGAAGACATGCATTTATTTCCCAGCAGCTCAAAAAACACTTCGCATTACTATTGCATTATTGCAAACTAATATAATATGAATTCAGATGATTGACATTAGCGAGCGTCGGTTTCTCGCAGCCGAGAAGCGTCGACAAAAGGTTCATCATCCAGTCATTACCGTCCAAAAGCTTTAAATAACATGGCATTGCCTGTTCGAGACAATACACGTCGTCAGGAAGTGCTCATATGTATCTGTAGTAAAAAAAAAGTCAGGAAAGTGAACAGAAAACTTAATCAATGAACGTTCAATTAACTTGATCCAATGATTTGGCTACTAATGTAGCGAAAGTAGCTTATATTAAGTCCACGCAACATTAACATCACGGCAATTATCTCGAGATCGTCTTTCAAGGCGTCCGAGATTACCGGGGTGCTTTTTGAGTGCACTTGAGACACATTTCACGAAGCTTTCCTCAACCAAAGCTACATATATGATTACGGGAAGACCGAAGTAGAGTATCGGAACGTTTGGGCTTTGCAGCACTGCAATCCTTACTGGTGAGGCTACCCATCACCACACGAAGCGTGCCAAGCAAGCTACCTTGAATAACGCTGGTAGAGATAAGAAGAGGTGAAGAGGAGTAGTGGCCGGTTTTGGTTACTTATAAGCTGCTCGCAAGAAAGGGTCATAAATATTGTATTGCTAGGCCATCAGTGCTTGGGGACTAGAATTTTGACGGGAGATTGCCGTGACTGACAATTTTGAACGACTTGTGAAATTAGGGTAATGATGACACATGAGCTCGCGCTGTTAGTAACCAAATCATTATTAAAGGAAGCACCTAGAGGTGCTATCTAGGGGCCTGATGAAAGCCTTCCTGCTGAATAAAAATGGCCTTGATGAGATGGAAGCCGTCCACGCGATCGGCTTTAACAGAGTGCTTTCGGTACGGAAGAACAACCGGATGCTGTGGATGCCACGCTAGCTAGCAGCAACGTTTCAGGTGCCAGACTGGCAATTCGGGTTGACAGCTGAATGTTGTTCGGGTGCCACTTGCATCACCATTCGCGGGCCAGTGCTCAGACGGATGAAAACTTATTTATTAGCGTCCTGCGTTCTTCCGGTTTGTTTAAGCAGCATTTGATATCGCTTAATACAACCGGTTGGTAGGTATACAGCTCCCTCGTAATTCCATTGTCCACTATTACTTGTGCCCTATGGTACTTTGCATTCCACGCATTTTGTTCGTTCGCTGAACAGTTTGGTTCCGTTAATTTTGGTCGTTTTTCTGATTGACCTGCTTGAATTTTATCATGCTTTGTGAATTTACCCGCCTTTGAAAAGCTGTTTCAGCACCTACGCCTTAGTTTTCTATCTGTGGTTCGATTGGTCCAAATGACGTTGCCTTGCAGTCCAGTTCTCATGGACTTACTTGACCGGTTAGACTTTCCTGGCCAATTTATGGCGGGCGATCTTTCCGCTTTACATGTAAACCAGATGCTTTTCCTTGGTACTGGTTACTTGGTTTAATATTCTCCGTATACTACAGTTCAAGCAATTTGGATCCACCGGTTTTTTGCCTCTCCGCTTCTTTCAATGATTCCTGCAACTGGTACCTTAACTGTCTTCAATTTTCAGGTCTGTGGTTCTCCTCTCCTTGATAAGTGTCGCAGTGGTCAGCTTTAAATTACCGTGTCCCCATTACTTTTCTTCCTTTTTTTTACTGATCACGTTTGTAAGCAAAGATTGCTTCAGACTAACCGATGCTCCTAGTGATTTTTGCACTCAGATGCTGGTTAAATTTCATCATTTCTTTCAGAGGCAAATTTGCGTCAAAAACTCACAGAGACAAACGGCAGGATATGCCTATGGTTAGTCAAGCATCTTTTGAGAATAATTCACCAGGCCACCGGAATCGCAAGTGAAGCCTGTAGATTTAAAGGACGATTACCTACTCTGAAACCTAAAAGCTTTCTGAAAGTCAGTGGGCGGTAGACTAACGCACATTATCCGAGGCGTTAAAACGGGCTTCCTTGAGCAACTTGGCCTCGGTGAGATACGTGCAGTAATGTCGTCTGGTCAAGACGTTTTACCGGAGGGCGTGGGGTGGGCGAGTGCAGTCTGAGACCAGAGCTAAAAAGCTACCAGTTCAGCGCGATTGGAGCGATACGCGTTTGGTAGAATTGTAGACGGTGAAGATGAGGCAGGAAATCCGTCAGCAGAGACAGTGTTGAAATGCTTGTCCACAAACTGCCTTAGCCTTTTCAACAAACTTTGCGATATTAAACAGTCAGTTTGTCTTGAACAGCCGTCCATTATCGTACTCACAGAGACCCGGCTCACACCAGATGTCTCTGGCCGGAGATCTCGATAGACGGCCAATCTGTTTTTCGAGCTGACTCAAAACGATGGAGGGCTGGTGGAGTTGCTTTGTACTTACATGCGGCCCTGCCAATCCCGATTGTCCTCTCTGATACCACTACTGCATCTTTTTGCGATGCACTGTGGATTCAAGCCCCGCTGCGTGGGTACGATTCTCTCCTTCTCGGTGTGGTCTGCCGTAGCCCCTCGGGTCCTCCGGAAGATGACCAATTCCTCATACGAACCCTTGGGCAACTCTCCTCCAGCTACCACTTTACTCATCTCCTGCTGGTAGGTGACTTCAACGCCCCAAAGGCCCCCCGGGCGGAGCTCCAGTGCGTCGGATCAAGTGGACCTTTTGCAGCGGCGATGACCGAAATCGTCCAACAGAGCGCTTGGACCCAACATGTCATTGCACCCACCAGATACCGCGCGGGCCAACAACAGTCTCTGTTGGATTTGTCGTCACCAAGGAAAGACATTTCGTTGATCAGGTGATAAGTAACGCTCCACTGGGACATAGCGACCACTGTGTGCTCACCTTTGATTTCATCTGCTATTGGGCCAGAAATCCCGAACCCCAAACGTGGATTCGAAACTTCTGCCGTGCAGACTTTTCGGGAATGCGCATCTCTCTTAACCAAGTTAAACTGGGGCCAGCCTCAGTGGAAGACTTATATAGGACTATTGTCCAGAAAGTTCACGAGGCTGACGCAATGTTCGTCCCAAAAAAACCAGCACGCAGTCGGATTGCAAGCTACCAAAAAGGATTCGGCATCTTCTGGAAAGGAGGTCTCAACTATTTTTCAAAAGTTGACTGCAGGTGACACAGAAGATGAGCTAGCATTTCGTAGAATGCGGAACCGCTGTAAATCGGAAATCCGCCAATGGAACATACGAAAACAAGCCACCATTCTGGGCCTCGCCCGGAAAAATATAAATGTGTTGTTCAAATACACACGAAAATGGTTGCCGGTCTCAAGTCCATGGACTACGAAACGCGTCTCGTGGTGCTCGATCTCTTTCCCTTGGAATATCGTCACCTCCGAGGGGACCTAATTCTTATTTACACCCTGTTTGAACAAGTCTCAGCCGACAGATTTTTCACTGTTGACCCAGCAAACACAGCGGGGACATGGTAAGAGGATTTTTAAGCTCAAATGGCACAACTTAATACGGCACAATTTCTTCTCATTTCAGGTAGTGCGAGACCATGTCTACCTTTCTCAGATGGTTGTCCACGCTCCCTCTAGAACTCAGTTCAAAACACTATTAGACACTTATTTACGCGAGTTCTCGCGCTGGCAAGTATACTGCTCCGCGCTGAGAAATTAAAGAGCAGCGCTACACCCTTTTTTCACTTGTGCCTTTCAGGTGAACGGCAATCGCTGAACGACAAGAAGAAAACCGACCCGGGCAACTTGGGCGAAAGCCTCGATCCTTTGTATCAATCTGTGAATCCGTGAATCCGTGAAACCTCCTCAGGTCTGCATCGGCTGTGGTTTAGAATCAAAGCGGTATAAAAATTAAACCGGTCCAAGTTGTTGACCAAAAGAAAATTCAATGCCAATTGTAACAATGACGGTACAGCTGGTCTATGTTCAGCAGCATCTGGGCAGGAATACAAAATACAATGAGCGAGTGTTAGTTTTGAAGGAGGTTTTGTGAAAGTGTTTTCAGTATTTATGTCCTCGTTAGGCCAGGTCATTAGGATGCACTTGGGCGTTCTAATTCTTTCGCGCTGTGAGTCACCCGAGTTCATCTACAAAAATACCCCGGCCTTTGGATGCTGGGGGTGAACTTAGGCTATGCCTTAGTAGCTGGGGTGTGTAAACCTGTCGACGACCGTCCAGCTGCGAATGTCAGGAATCATGACCCTACCTTTTTTAGCCGCTCACTAGAAGCACACCCAAATTATTTTCGTCGGAACTATAGGATTTTCGAGGTTTTGACTTTTACGGGGAGTTAGTCTAACCACTTACACTTGTAGGTGATACGTTGCTTATGTCATTTTGTTTAAATGAGCGAAATTTCGAGGTCACGGACCATCACCGATTCGCATTTTGCTACCGGTTTACGAGAGATAAAACACGAAGTCGCACACCACCATATTTTCGCGTTATCTAAGAATGAAATAGATCTACAGAATATCCGATGCAAATTCCACCCTGGAAAATTGGTCATCAAAGTTTGCTTGCTTTATACCCCCCAGATTTAACGGACGAAATAATTTTGTTCGGCGAAATTCATAACATTTTTTCTTATGGTGCTCAGCTTCCAATAAGTATAACATTGTCGAAAAACAGCATGAATTGTGCAATAGAGATGCGAGGGCCATCTCCGTGGATGATTGCCTTTCCCAGTTATGCATAACTAACCCGTGGACAATACAGCGTCAGGAGGCAACCTTCGGTAAATTACCAACACAATGGTATCATTCCTATTAGGAATATGACTCACCATGGGTGGAATACGTCATAAAGCGGTCATCATTATAACGGTAATCGCTGTCACTCACCTCGACTACTTATCGTCACTGCAGCATGCTAGGTCCGTGTCAATGTGCAGCGCTGATTATGAGGCCCCACCTATACACGATAACCTAATCCAACGGCTAATGACGACCCGTCATACTCATACCTGTATTCATTATCGCCTACCTTCGATACTTATCGTAACTGTTAGGCCCGTGTCCATGTGTGACGCTGATTATGAGGCCTCACCTATACACGGCAACCTAATTTAATGGTTAGTGACGGTCTTTCATAATCATAACTATACGCGTTTTCAATCATCTTGAATACTTGTTGTAACTGCTAGGCCCACTTCTATGTGCGACGCTACTTATGAGGACTCACCTATGTACAATAACCTAACCCAATGACCGACGACTGTCTCTCACTCACACTTGTGCGCGATGTCGCTTATCTCTGCTACCTATAGTAAGCACCAGGCCAGAATCCATGAGGGCCGGTGAAAATAAGGCCTCAACCATGCGTGGTATCCTAATCTGACGCTCAACGTGGGTCTCTCACACTCATAACTGCAGTCGATATCGCCTACCTTGGCTACTTACGGTAATTGCTAGGTCTGTGGCCATGTGCAACGTCGAACATGGGGCCTCAACTATGCACAGTAGCCTAACCCGAAGCTGACGACGGCCCGTCACGCTCAGAACCATACTCGATGTCGCCTACTGGGGTTACTTATAGTAATTGAAGGGCACGTACACATGCTCGTAACTGACTAATGCCCAAACTATACATAATAGACCAATCCAACGACCAACGGCTGTCCTTCATATCCATACATGTCATCCGTTGCCAACACCATGCCTAAAAGTACACAGCCACCTTTAAAAAATCATGTTTCTAGTTATTGGTTGTATCGGTACAAAAGTAATGTGAGGTCAATCCAGTTATCAGTTTCAGGAAGCCACTTTTACTCGGCAGGATTTCTGAAATGGAATAATAATAATAATAAATAAATAAATAATCAATTACGACTCGTACACACCCTACACATCCTTTAAAACATAATTAAACAAAATTGTAGTGGCCAACTCACCAAGTGCTTAATAAATCCCTTTGTCCACAATTTCAAATCGGTGTCCACGTAGAAGCTGCAGTCTAACTGTTATAAGGGTAAACCTACCACTTGCTCAATTAGTCCCGTGTGTACATCGATTATTCAATAGCGGTATTCGGCAACCACATGCATTATTTAGCGCAGCGAAATTAAAGCTAAAGAGGAGTGTATATGTGTCAGCCGTAGACCAAGTGGTATAGACTTGAGTCCTGGGATCCAAGGAACATGTGCGTCATCATACATGCACCCATGGATGCAGGGGTAACGAGGACCTATTGAGGGGGTGGGTACTTGGTGTCAAGTTTGCTCAATACCCGGCAATACCCGGTTTGTACTCCTGTTTGCTGTTATCCACCCCACCTGGTCAGTGAGTTACATCCCCAGAGATCCCCAAACGGACCAGAAGAAATACCTACGATCTCACATTGGTTTCGTCCTACCTCTGCAAATCCCTTAGCCCAACTCAAAAACCTGCTGCTCACAGAATTGCACCTCCCAACCCAAACACCTCAAACATGACGTCCGTTACGGGGCTGTCCAGAAACCGAAGCACGGCAGTGCAATCATGGCACGGCATTTCCACACCCAGTTTGGTAGCACACCCGCAACTAAGCCCTTCCTACTCTTGACTATACCTTCTCGCCAACTCGGCCCATTAGCTACAACTACGAACAAACTCACGCTTCATTCTGAATGTAATCTTATGATCACGCTACCCACCAGTTGTGAATACACATTATTATTATTACCTTACACTGGGAGTGCAGGGTTCATACTTTGGTCAGTTTACTCAAAAACAACTGCACCTTTTCCTCCTTTTTGAAGATGAGAACGACGTCTGCATGCCCCAAATCGACAAGGTGTTCGTCAGATATTTGAAAAGCAGGGTCCAGAAGACGTTAGTCAGGAATTGTGACCACTTTTGGCCGCTTGTTATTTCGGGCCGCAGTCTAACTCACATCAATGTGCCTTCCAGAAGTCTTTCTGAGACTTTTCCTATTTTGTGTGCCGATGTGGACACGGCTGTCTTATTGCCTTGTCTGAATGACGGCAATGAACCACCGTGCGCCTTCAACGGACCCAAGAATATCCGTGATCCATACTAGTCCTAATTTGTGAAGATCCCTCGGTGAATCCGAACTACAATGACAACTCTAAACGACTCACCCAAGATGTTCATATACGGGGCTGTCCACGGATCCAAGTACGGCGTTGCGATGACGGTACCGCAACTACCAGTCTGATGGATTGCCTGTAGTTCACCATATCCCCAATATTTACCGGATGAGGGTGTTACGTGCACCCACAAGATGGCCTCAATCCGTTTAGTTTGTGCCAGGGCTTGAAACCACTGGCCACCTTGTTGTGCTGTATGCTTGTCTTGTCCATACACACACTAATTCTACCAACACCACTATCGATAGTTCGGTATAGTCTTGCGCATGATGCAGCATGTACTGACCATCATAAAAAAACACAAAACTCACTAGCTGTGACGAATTCCTTGGCTTGGTTTTGCAGGACGCCTGCCACAATGATAGGAGACTTTTTCATACACAGATAGTTGAAAGCTGTTCAATTTTGAGTTTGCGGCGACACAGAGGACGAACTCATTGTCCTTGTCGTTTCGAGATTATTTCCAAACGCAATGCAAAATAAAACACGCGAAGAAACCGGCTCTTCCACAAAGTTCCCAACGTCATCAGAGGCGAATCGCGCGAAGCCGTTGACAGCCATTATAATATAAATTCCACGCCCATGGTTGACCTCGAGTACGTTAAAACAACTTCCAACAAAACTACGCCCGCATGGGAAGATTTAAAGGGACCAAATAAATGCCATTAAATGCTCAAGCTTTATGCTACAGTTTTCCTCCTCCGAACTATAGTTTCAGAGAAATTTTGGGTGTGCATCTAAGGCTTGGTCCTTTTTTAGTCATTTTGACCTTCGTGGCTTACTACTTACTGAGTTCTTGATCACAGCTACCGCAAGAAAAGATTTGTTCAAGCTACCAGGAGCTGCTGGACCTCATTAGATCTTGAAGAACACGGTTATCCGTGAGCCATGCTGACTTCCAGAGGCGGAGTTGTTGATGGCACCAGGAAGTCCTGCATGGTCAAAGGCTTAAAGGTTGAGACGGAATAGTGAGGACACAAAAATAACCTGGGTAAAGTCCGTAACTCTGGGTAGCTAAACGAGGGATACCGGTAACTAGGACGCAAATTCTCGGATTGCATGCGGTGTTTGCCGACTGACCATCCTGTACCTGAAGGTTAAGCACTCGTCTTCACATATTGGAAACCCCTTCGGTAGGCCATGTAGGAGGTATGTTGGGGAGTTGTAAACGAAGGATTTTTGAAGGATAGACAAGGTTGGTTTTTAAGGGATTCGGGTTAAAAAGGAGGGTTTTGCTCGGATTACTTTTTAGCCTCAAACCGAGGATGAAAATGTGACCTGCCAGAAAATTATAGCTAGAACAAACCAGATGAACCAACCAAATTTAGTATGGAGATAGAGTCAACCTCGGGTACACTGGCATTTTTAGACTGCATGACACACAAGGTCGGGGGGAAACTAAAGACCACCTTATACGGGTAGCAAGCTGACACTGGGGCAGTTTTGAACTACTCGTCTGCCCATCCAAAGTCGGTATTCGCTAGTATTGCCTCATCAATGTTCAGGCGTGTAAGGCCCGTGTGCACAGAGGAGGTTAATCGGACGGCGGCCTAAAATGAACTAATGAACAAACTTCGGGGTAGTGAATATCCGGCTAGCTTGATTAGGCGTCATTTGCGGAGGGTGCTGGTACCGGTGGAGAAACTCAAACGAGAATGACTTGAGACAGCTGTTATTCCATATAAACCAGGGACATCGGAGATCATTCGAAGGATCCTAAACACGGCCAACATAAGAGTAGGTTTCCAGAGGGGAAACACTCTGCGCTCTGCACTGGTGCAATTGAAGCGCCTCCGGCAAACAGTACAAGGGACTGTGTCTACAAAATCAAGTGTAGCGACTGCATTAAGGTCTATGTAGGACAGACGGCCAGAGAACTTCACACCAGAATCGAAGAGCATAAGAGGAAAATAAACAAGCTGCCGAGAAGCGCAGATGAATATTGAGCGTTATTAAAAGACTCGGCAATTGCAGAACATGTACTGGACACGGCGCACAAAAGAGATTTAGATCTTGAGGTTTTGAGGCGAGGACTACGGTCCACAGCACAGAGACTGATGGCCGAGGCGGTAGAAATCGCCAGGCATCCTAGTGTTCATAGAATAGAAGGCGTGGAACTGGCATGCATGTGGAGAACGGTTTTGGATCAGTCAGGCTGACACGTGTTGGTGTGCGGTCATCAGAAGGAGGGGTAGTCATCATCTAAATTCCACTTGACCTTGTAGCGGCCCTTCACCAACATACGTGACTGTAGAGCCCACCGCCACTCACTAGATCACGAGATCTGTCCTTTTTACACTCGCAAACCACGCTACACAATCGTGACTCACTTGACTACACAGTTCAATCGCCCCTAGATCACGAGACTCGCTTTTACCCTACACTTACAAATCGCGACACACAAGGGTGACTCATCTGATATTGACTGTCTCTACCGGCCAGTAAGCGCAGCAACAAGTCATGTGCTGACACCCACGTACACGCAAACGCAGCTACATATAGAAAAGCCGAGCATACTCAAGACACACAAAACTCGCGCGCGCGCAGGGAGCAGGACGTCAACCGCCCTCCACAAGTCCACGGACAATTATGGAACACGTGTAGCAACTATGCTGCGGAGAAAACACGTTACCTCCGTCCGGACTTTCACCACGGGACTCTCAGAACCGATAAGTTCCCCTTTTGTCTTGCTCCACATTCCGCATTGTATTTATTTTTATACGTGTTGCAACTCACCACTGTCAACCATAGTAAAGACTGTTATTAGTGCATATATACCTTCTGGATCATATTATGGCTATCATCAACCGTGCACTAATAACCTCACCCACTCCCCCCAACTAAACTGTCGCAGCACTCACAAGCTCACGAAGACCAAGAGGAATCAACCCGTTGCGCCCAAGGTGAATAATCAATTGAAGCACCCTGAAGTGGAAGATTAAGGAACAAGAACTGATCGGAACTAATTTTAAACTCCTACAAACCATCAAGTCAAGATTTCGGCAACCACAATAGCCGACAAGAGCCATTAATTGACACTCATCACTGACCTAGTGTGATAGATTGTGATAATCTGAAGAGGACTTCCTGATTGCTGCCCCGTCTGCCTTATAACCTGGCCAACTTGGTGACCTGTTTACTTGGCCTGATGAAGGTTTTGTGTCAAAAGCGAAGCGTTGCCCAAATAAAAACTACCGATTGTTTACCAAGCTCTTCTGAAACAGATGAACCTTAGTTTTAAAGGAATTGGCATAATTACAGTTAGATTTAAAAAGGAGACAAAGTTTGATCGGAATGAGCAAAAAAGAATGATTATATCTCCAATTGAAGTAATACCCCTGAAAACCGTCATGATGGTGTTTGAAAACGATATACTACATGACCTCAGGAGTTAAAAGCGCATCCGAAGTCTGGACGCACTGGGTATTCTGAGAACACACTGACAATTTTACCTACTTTTTGGGCAGGATCCCTACCAGTAGAAGTGCCCGTGTTGCTAATAAGACACAAAACTTGGTTACATCGTAATCAGTGACAGAACTAATTTTGTAATAAAGCAACGATAATTTAAAACATAAACAGCATTAATAGGTTTGTTCCCCAGTTGATGGGGAACGTACCGATTGTGGCGTGGTTGGGCTGCAAAAATTCGAAGGTGGCGGCTGTCACATAGCTGAAAGAGGGCAAATTATTGGTACATACCCAGCTTGTCGCTGAACGGCAAGAACAAAACCGACCCAGGAAACTTGGGCGAAAGCCTCGATCCTGTGTAATAATCCGCGAATCCGTGAATCGGTGATAGGGAATTGAAAATTCCGGAAGTAATCAGAACAGCGAGGCCACAGAGGTACGACCATCTCATTGATGAATTCGACCGATTGAAGCTAAAACCGGAAGCCATTGCCACGGCGACCTTCGATAGTTGAGCTAATGGGATCACGAGGGGCACAAATCTGGATGACGATGTGTAAAAATTGGTAGTAAGGATAAGTGACAGCTTGCCTCCCAGAATTATGGTGCGCAGGCAAACCGGATGTACACAATAGAATCTCTGTAGGAGAGGAGTAACTGGTAAAAGTTCTTGGAGAGGGTGAATTAGTGCTAACACATAGGACCGGAAAAGCACCATAAGGCAAATCGTTAAGGGTGAGGATGGGATAGACTGGAAGGGCGGTGAAACACCGAGATGCTTAAACCAAACGAAAGGTTCCGTAGATTTGAGCACATTTTCTTAGGGGAGTTTGGGGTCTGGTTAGTACTTTGTTCACAATTGCGGGTGAGGGTCCGAGAGAAGTTGAGTGTATGAAGAGAATAGTTGAAGATGGATCATCAAACTGCGTCTGGCAGTGCTGTCCCATCATTGATACTACACCCTGGCTTCTAACAAGCTTCGTGAATGCAGGCATTGCTGGGATGATCAGGCAATGCATGGGCATTCCTGCCGTTATCAGGCTTTGAGTAAGTCAAGAGGACCGATAGGGGTTTTATCAGGCAAACTTAGAATTACAAATAACTGTGGTTCAAATGGCAATCCATGCGGATAGACAGCGGAGACCAGGCGAAGTGGATAACGGCTGAACGGGACGTTCGTAACAAATACTGCCGAAGGGGAAATCTTAGGAGGGTAGAGCATAGAACGAGATCAATAAAGCCTGGGTGCTTTCGAAAGAAATTCGATAACATGGAGTACGCCAGAAAAAACTGAAGTTTAACACATTTAGGGAAATGATGGCAAGCCGTTAAGTGTCAAGATATGGGCAGATTTGTATTGTGACCTAGCAATCAGGGACTGGCTTAAGTTTCCAGTGCACTGCTAGTATAGAATGCTCCCCACACGTTGGAAGATACTACTAGTACCGTTATTAAGACGGGCATGAAACAAACCAGCATATGTGTGTGATGAACACGACTCATACTCTATTCATTGCTCCATTCATTATTCTCTTGTTTTAATAGTCCAAGCGCTGTACATATACGCCAATTCGAATACATACATGCTACCTGTTACGGCGTGCTGAATTCTGAATTTCTAGTTCGTCTGGTTATACTGATACACGTGCTGGATTCAATTACTACAGTGTGCTCCTATTTGAAGGGTATGAATCACGATAATATGAATCACAATAATAGGCTGGCATTGCCGCAAAACTAGAATCTCTAAGTCAAGTGGTGTCAAATATTTTCGGATCCTAGCACGTCTACGGCGTTCTACCTAATTCTTGTATGGTATTTAATAACCCATTTAGAGCCCAACACAGTAGCTGCAGTCACCCCAACATTTCGGTCTTCCCCACTTGCTTGTGCTTCCTCAAGTCCCAAGCTTGTCAGTGCCAATAAGGTACTCATAGTGCAGAGCCCGCAAGAAACGACGAAAATTCTACAGTCCCCACCATAACTTGCAACCATCTCATATTTAACCATGCAAGCACCCCCGCGTAAACTAGGTCTTCATACTCAGTCACTGAATTTCAGCTCTCGGGCTTACTTTTGTAATCCGCACAGTATCACATGTTCGCGTGAACTTAATAAGTTAAGACCCGTTGTTCTGTCACATTTTCAACTGTCTGTTGTAGAGGTTTGAACGCCAGCTGCTTGACTTTCGTGCAGACATATTGTCACTAAATTCCACAGTCTTATCCAAACTATCCAATCAACTTAGCGGTCAAGGAAGTAGACGAGTTGCTCCTGATACGGTCGAACCGCGAACGGTAAGAGTTGCTCCTCGCTGCCTCACTAACAAATACATTTTGACCACAGACGAATCCTTTGGTAGTGCTACCACTCACGTAGTCCTCTAAGTAGCTGTTAGACCCTGAATCCCCGTCATCCCTCCCCTATCTTCGTCTAAAGAAGCGCCTTGCAGCCAAGAGGCCTCGCTCCGAACTTCATCACTCTTTAAAGCCGGTCGATAGAGCGTTCTAAACAACTTTAGAGGGTTTGGTAGCACTAAACAACATTTTTCTTCCTGTCCCACTCAAAAGCCCTCCTCCCTCTCCATTATTAGAGGAACATAAGATTTACGAAAACTGGCAAATCTCAGGGTCCGCTCAAGTAGGATGGGAGGCAAACTAGCTTCTTTCCGAAACATACAGTCAATCGCTTACATTCTAAATTCTGAAGCAACATGACATCAATCAGATCCTGCAAAAGCGTCAGTTCTTATTAACACACGCCTTCAGTTTAGCCAGGATATGGAATGCCGTCCACAAGTGATAATTTAACTTTTGTCTAATTGCATCCCGCAACGGTTCACAAGAACAGCTGTTCCGACAGCAAGTAATATGCTCGACGCTACCTATGCAGCCCGGTGGCTCCGAAATTCGAAACCATTTTTGCGTTACCCAGTACTCGTGCGATTCGAGGATGAAAACGATGCAATGCATTTACTGATATCGCCCTTCTATCTTCTTCCCCAACATTCCAAACCGTAAAGATCAACCTGCTCATACTCGGATGCAAAGAGAGCTTAATGAAAACTCAGGCCCCAAATTTTCAAAGTGGGATACTGAAAACAGGCAAAGGGATCCCTTTTTTCGTCACCAGTCTGCACTACTCAATACTCTCGGTGTGACCCAAGTGGTGACTCAGTCACAAACTTCCCATTCGACCAACGTTTTGAAGAAGTACGCAGGCCATAGCGAACTTGATGCATATGTACACGGCAGCCGTGGGACTCCCGCTCCGACAACAGCTTAGGAGTCTGCCAACTGACCCGGCCTCTTATGCGGTCGTATAAAACTGTTGAACACCCAACCGTCCACGGTAGCAATCTAGTCAGTTCTGAGCCGGTCGGAATTCCAGACTTCCCTGACATTGCTGGAGTTGACGTGTTATCGCCATACTCTCGATACTTCAGCACTAGTCCTGTCCCAAATCCTCAATACCCTGGATTTGCTTCCTGTGTACCCTCGCTAAACTGTGGCCCTGAATTGTGACTTGGCGCCAAACAAAACTGCTTGCCGAATTCAAGCCCCACATTTCAAGCTTATATCCATGAGCCCTCTATTTCTATCTTTGGGCATCTACCTGTGATATCTCTGACCCAAGTCGCGCCAAAAAATGCATCACTGATATGAAAGATGCGATATCCAATCAGCTCCTGTTCGAGGCCACAGCTGAAGATGGTAACATAGATTCTGGCTCCAGACCCGCTGATCTAACGAAACCACGCGTCTTCTTCCCAAAGCGCTTCCTGTGGCTCAAACGCCTGCTGCTTGAGCCCGGTATTGTAGAGGTCTCTCCTACGCTAAATCACCGCGCTCCAAATCTTCACCCTTCGTCCAAAAACCCGACCAAGCCCCCACCGGTACCGTTCCGAAGTACACCTGAGGCCTCTCAAACCATGCAGGACAGGTTCTTGACAGGAGCCCTGACCCGAAGGGTCACTCTGCCTGTGATTCCTTTTCAGCAGTTGCTTACCCCTCCGCCTCCGCCCGTTACGAAGCCATGAGCAGCTTTACCTCCAAGACCCTTAACAAGTAAATTAGATCGCACAAAACGTGTTTGTTGAAACCCCGTATCTGCTAGGACCAGCAGCTAGCTCTGATCCCATCTACTTCCACCGTCGAGCTCAACCACTTTTGTCCCGCCTGAACATCATTTTCGGCTGCCATCCATCCCTCTAGATCCATCACCTCTTCCTGCCCCACATTCTCCTCCACACCTCCTGGCGGTGCGGAAGACGACACGACCGACGATTCCCCATTAAGCTGCATGCCCTCCCCCCGAAAACATTTACTATCTCATACTGAGCCTGGCACTCTACCTCCTGCCGTGGTTACATTTCTACCAGCAGTGCTGAATGCGCCTTCTTTGAATCCGAACACACTCCCAGTATTAACACCACGTCCCCATCCAACCTATCTGCTGCAACTGACTTCCCTACAACAGTGAGTTTGCTTAGTTTCAGATTAAGCCACATTTTTGAGACAAAACTCGCCATGTGCTTCCTATTCGAATTATTCCACCTCCATCTCCACTTTTGCTCGTTGTGACTCCAGCCATTTGCCCAACCGCCCAAGGTCACTCATGGCCAGCAATGGTTTTCAGTTTTAGTTCATGCCATGTTCATGTCTTTGAACTAGTCGGACCTCATGACTATTGTTCCCTACAAGTTGGGAAAGCAACCTATTATTATTATTTCATCGGATATTTCCCACTGTTTACGACATTGTCCTCTTTTCGCGCAATCCGCACTACCCGCATATCCCCCAGTCATGCTTCATTCTGGCTGTAAACGTATGATCATGCCAGACGGTATGTCACCCAAAATTTGGGAATAAACATTATAATTAAATAAATAATATAATATAATTAAGCCTAGCTTCCTGTAGCCCAGTCCTTGCCCTTCGATTCCCCTATTACGAAACACCATCGTAAGCGAGTTCACTAACTCCGTACGTAGTACAGTTTGCCCGGCGATAAGCCTGTCAACAATGCTATTCACTATCCGCCCGTTACTGAGAAAAGTCCTTCATCTGCGGGCCATTAGCGCCACTGCACGACCAAGTCTGATTTTTGTGACTGAATCACGGTTCTCATTTGAAAATCCAGACACGGTTGTTTAAATTTGCTGTTATAACGCCCACCATTCTGACAAGGAAACCAAAGAGGTGGTGGCTGTACCACCCATTCCAATTCGGAACCCTCAATGAAGTTCTACCCTGGAAGGGATTCCAGAGGCCATCTGGATCTTTACAGACCAACCGACATGTACTAGCAGGATGCACCCATCTAACACCAACCACCCATCCGACATCTATTTCTGGCTTGTCCCGTATAGCGTCCTATGTGCATGCCTTCTGTCATTCGTCTAAATTTTTGCTGGGTAACTTCAACCTGCCGCATGTCTTCCGGTCTTGCACTACGGGCCGTACCCTTACCCCCCGCTTGTATCGTCAATTACGTTGACGTTTGCAATTCCCCAGGTTTATTCTGCCCCAATTTGTAACCCCCGCTCCATGGACTGGCGTTTTTTGCCCTTACCACTTCACTCATTGGGTCTTGCGGTCATCCAGCTACTTGTGGCCAACTTTGTGCACGTGTGACTGTCTCACGCGGGAGCCTTTTTGCTCCTTTGTTTCGTACTTTTGTAGTCCAAGTGGACCAGTTGTTTTGGACGAGTATCTACTGTCGAGGCTTGTATAATTTGTGGATTTATTTCTTACATTATGGTAACCCAGCTCCGACTTTGTTTAGCTTTCCTGACGGTTCTGATTTCACGTGTCACTCGAAGATGCTGGTTTCCCATTAGACTGCTTGCTCAACTAAGTGTAGAGGGTTGGTCATAATTTGTACGTGGCACGACTGGTAGCCTACACACAACAGACCTATTGTGCTCAAACGGGGGTCAACGAGCTACAGTTGCAGTTGATCCACGCTCCACAGGAAGCGGTCGGTGTGTCGTTTCTTGAAGCGTAGTAAGTTATTGTCTGACAGCCCCTCTGAGTCCTTCCCTGTCTCACCTCCTCTCTCCAGGTTGCTTGTTCTCACTGGCTTCCCGGGACTTGCACGACTTCTTTCTTTCGAAAAATATACAGCGCCTTTGTGACATCTTCCACACAACCCAACGAAAGCTCTCCACCTCGTTTCTTCCATAAAATTTCCCAAACCGGCATCTCTCGCCATGTTATGTTGCTAAAGACCTTAAATACAAAAATTATAGTGCTAGCAGAAAATAATAGAGATCTAACGATTTACCATTAGTACTTCTCATTAATAAGCTGCCAACCAAGCGAGAGCCCTTGCGAGTGTCTCAAAAATGCCATAAAAGAACACTTCCGTCGGAGCTGCTTCTTATTCAAAATCGCTTACTCGACTTCCGCGGGCACTGTATTCCAAACGGTCATGCAATTGCTTGTTTGTGTCCCACCGAACTTTGTGTTGTCACCGACAATGTCAGTATAGAAGACCATCTAGACATCAACTTTGCTACCTGCTACATTCCCCCTCCTCCAAAACCCAAACCCATAATTCCTGCCACACATTCCATAGCTCCTAATAATCAATGTAGCCGCTCGTCTCCTAGCTGCGCAACAGACTCCGCAGCTGATTTTCCTGTTATTCTTCTGTCCCTAAAGGACTTCGTCGCGCAGGATGTCGGTGGCTTTAATCCCGTGTTCTGAGACGTGGCAGTTAAAATGTCGAAATCCTTGTCCTAACTAATTTGCCACTCGAAAGCTTTGGAATCGTCCCCCCCGCACTTGAGATCCGGATCTAGGCTAGAGTGGGATCCATCATACCCCTTCTTAATGAAAGCCCTTGAGTGTCTGGTTCCTTCCAGCTCCAACTGCCATAGATGACCGGCAGTAAGGATGCCTGTCGCTGAGATTCGTTAGTGGTCACCAACTTCACTTCTTTGGGACCATCAAAGGAGCCTGCGATACCGGACACTCCAATGTACTAGGTTATCTGGATATTGAAGAAGCTTTTGACCAGGTCCCCCCTGCATCCCCGCTATAGAAACTTAGTATCCCTGGCATCATCGGGTCATTATTTCACAGGTTTTACTCACACCTGCCTTATAGGATACAAATTGCACAAATTAGCAACGGTCCACTCCACTATCGATCACTAGTGCAGTCATTCAAGAAAACGTGTCAAGCTCCATCCTCTTTTCAACATATAGCAATGACGTCTTCGGCACCGCGTGCAACAGTAAGCCTTCCTTCTTAGCAGACAATATAAAAGTAGCCTACTGCAAAAACTCCTGCCTTTCATCAGCTTCAATGAGACTTAGACCCTCTGGGCCGCTAGTCAAATACCTCTGACCAGAGCTTCTTTCGGTCAGTTGTTGCCACTGCTCCATCCCAGCTGATGCGTTCACAATAGACGGCAAACCGCTAACTCGCTCCACAGAGATCAAAGATTTTGACCCCAGATACTCCTGTACCTTGAGCTTTTCCCCACCAAATCCAGTTTAAGGTCGCCAGAGAACGTGGGCTCTGTTTTCTAATATTATGCTCTTTGAGACGTAAACGCTGCAACTTTTGAATGAGACCATTCATGTTATTCCTTCTTACATTCTTTTCTCCGTATACTCAAAGCTGCAGACCAGCACAAGAAAGCATCCTGCGCTCATTCAGAGTCCGGCCTCCTCAATTACCGCTCCCACTGCGTAATCTTGGGCCTTAAACAAATACGGCTCAGTCGGTTGAAGCTAAATCTAACTCCCCCACACCATCTGATGCACCGGGATACCTTTATAGCACAGGCTAGGCCATACATAAGTTCAGGTTCTCAATATAAGTCCCGTAACTCCAGCAACCTCTTAGTGTGCCCTGCAGCCTCTACTAACGTACACCACTATTCCTTATATCTTACTACGTTTGTATCTGGGTGTTTGCGCCGGGAACTATCGATAAGTTGACGTTGATAGACCTCAACGTGTCTGCTCCAACGCTGCGATAGTGTAGCATTGTGGGGCGCGGTGCCAAGTGCCTCAAAACGAGGGAATATGCACATGTAGTCATTCGACAGACAACGTTCAGAATGTAGCCGTCGCGTTCCAGGATTTCCCGTCTGTCGCACTGGCATGACGTGTGTATCTCATGTTCCTGCATGAGCTACTCGGCGTGCCTGGACACTTCCTGTATGGCATGCTCTAGTGTGTACCCGTTGTTCCATAGAAACAGGATCCTGGTTCCGGCTTAAAAGGCACACCTGTTGCTCGGTAACTAAAGAGAAGAAATATACAGTCGGTTGCTGATTTAAATAAGTGGCTCCACCCCTTAAATTTGGCATCTTTGAATATAGCATTCGTGCTCCACGTCCCATGAGGCTGGACACGATGAACTGGACTAACGGTTTATTACTTCTAATGACTCGAGCAAATAATTATCATCAGTGGCGCGCAGTTTCGTCGCGATGGATCCTGCGATCATCGAGGATGTCGCGAATTCTTTCGCCAAGTTGCGCATGTACCCCTACTTTGATGTGTGTAACTATATACTCATGAGTATGGCAGTCAAGGAAGATACACCACAATCAGGTAATTATGCGCGATCAACCGTTCGGTCATTATTTCGAAGGCTCAACAGCTTTTTCCAGACGTCACCCGTTCTCTTGTTGGCTAGCCACGATGTTGATGTGCTTCGGTGGAGCCATCCTATCAAGCTTTATATGCGGAGCACCCTTGTTTGTGTGTTTTGATGACACACGGGGTGTTCTTACCGCCACAGTCGTATGGTGAGTAGACGATCTTCACGTACACTCACTTCACAGGTATCTTATCAATTACTTCCCGTTCGACTTGGTTTACCGCCTCTGCAAATTTCTGCCTTTTCGGTTGATTATCTGCTCACTGAAGGAGGTACAGCGAGCCAGGAAAATCGCAATAGGCGTCCACCACGGGTTACACCAATTTCCCGAATCGGGCGTGACCTGTGTCTTACTCGGACTTCTCAAAGGTATATATTTTTGCGGAGATTTATTCTGTGCGCATACTCTAGGTAGTGGTAGCATATTTATGCGTCCTGTCTCACAGTTTGTCATTGGCAAATGGGAGCCGACAAAAAATCCACTGTTTGTTATACCATTGTGAGTATTTCGTTTGATTCAATGGTCATGGCATGTGTATGAGTCTTAGGGATATATTCGTCAATCACAATCGCTTGTGTCACTTTCTCGGATAGAACCACCTTGTTGCTTTTCCCTGACATATCTGCTGTTGGGTTTCCTAACACACCGCAACTTTGAGTGCTGCCTTGTTTTGGCTGTCTGGGTGCGCCCTCCGTGTCTGCTGCTGTTT
Organism: Clonorchis sinensis; assembly: GCA_003604175.2. Taxonomy (NCBI): domain Eukaryota; kingdom Metazoa; phylum Platyhelminthes; class Trematoda; order Opisthorchiida; family Opisthorchiidae; genus Clonorchis; species Clonorchis sinensis. The sequence goes on from CM030370.1 coordinate 42,504,887, forward strand.
TTTTGGCTGGAGTTTGTTTTTGAACTGTGGTTGTACTCCTATATGAACTGACCTTACATCCACCCAGTTGTCAATGCTTGCATGCATTGTGCATTTTAAACGATTGGAGGTGTGAGCGTGTTCAACCGCAGATGTATGTGATTTTCCCCTCCTTTTTTGTTTAGCCACCTGGTGGTTTTCCTTGCTGATGTCTAGTTGATAATACGTTTCAGTCACATCTAGCGCCCTATTACCGTAAATCACTTGAATAACTGAAAATCCTCTTTATTTATCAAAAACTGCACCGGTGGACCTATCACAAATGTAATCGCCCATGGGGATATCTGCAAGTAGCGGGTGTCCCAGTTAATGTCGCCTAGGAAAATTCTACTTGACATTCCTAGGCAGCTTCACTCGAAGGCGTGAAAATGAACACTTGTTTTGTCTCTCACTTTCATGACGCTTTCATCGTTTGTTGACTGCACTTCGGTTAAAAGTCACCTGGTGCCTTCCAGTATAAATGCTATAGTCCCAAACTTAGTATGTGTAAGTCCTATAAACAGGACTCACAGGCCATCTCAGAAAAGAAACAGTAGCCGTATCCGATTAGACTCATCTGTGAGTTGTATTTATCCAAGATAGGCTGTTTGTTTCTTTCATTTTCTCCCAGGAGTTTCAGTTACGATTACTACGTGTCTAAACACATCCAAATTCCAGTATCGCCATAGCGTTAAATTCCGAAGTTCGTTGGTGGAACATGGTATTATGTCCCTCTAGAGACACAACCTCTATTCGTGCTTCAGCTGAAGGATTTTTGAATAAGCAATGAATGTCCTGATTTGGCTCTTAGCTTGCTGTAATTATATACAGACACAGGATATATGTATCAGGTGGTTTGAGTGTGAAGGCGTGTTAAGAATTCAGAAGAATAATGTCGAGGAACTAGGCGGTTGTTTGCTCGGTTTATAATAATAATCTCGCGTGTCGAATAAGGTCCGTATAGCGGGTACTAGGGTCCAACCGATAGATCATGTGAGCCGCACCCCCTCCTTCCACTCCATTCACGAACTCTGCTCGTAGTCTTAAAGAGGTGGTACGTGGTACGATTTGGCGCTTCCGTTAACATTGAGGCACACTAGGACTTATCCTTGTTGCACTCAGTCACTTCAACCAGCTTTGTCAATGAGTAGACGTCGAGTTAAACACAGCTGAGCATCATGTTCAAGCGGGGTTGGCCGAATGTCCTTTGCGAACCTTATCCAACACAAGCTCAACACAACGACAGACATGCTAGCCTGGCAGTCTGACTAAGAAGTGACAGTAAGGAGCTCACTACCGATTGTTTACGTTCTGGCCTGTGAGGTTCCCAACTCGGCAACACGCTGAGATCTCTCAGCGCTCAACTTGAAAGCAGCCGCTACATTTCGCATTGCCCACGTTATTGTCTGTCCTCTGCGAACATTCCGCTAACGAGGATTTGAAGTGGACGGTGGTCTACGCACTACCTGTCCCAGTTTCCCAGACCTGATAAGCCTCATCTGTTTGGGCGCACCTCACTTATTAACTAGTACTCGCTTACGTGCTGCAGGCAGTTAACACCTGCACACGACGGAGACACGGGTGGTAATACCTTCGTCTCAGGTCTTCATATCGGAGAGGCCAATTTTCGGTCAGAGTAAAACTGACCATCGAATACCAGAGCAATATCTTCGACACGGTGTGGGCTCACCAGCCTTCCTCAAGGTTCGATTTCGGTAATTAGATTCACGGTCCACTGGAGATTACACTCCATGATGGTGTCCCTGACAAAGCTGAACAAAAGTGGGGACCCCACTAGTTATGGTAAGAGTTTGGTAGCCCATCGTAAACCAGAAGTGTGGGAATAAATAACACGAAGAATATTCACAAACTTCCAGGAGATTCCTTTTTGATCAAGTGTGCGCAGAACAGCCGACCTATCCTCACCACCGTCTTTCTGGTCCCTTTTTGCGTATCGGATGAACAGGTGTCCGGACATTCGCAGTTTCCTCGCATCGAGCTGCGCAAGTAACTGTTCTGAGATACAGTGCCTATCTGATGGGCCTTCTGGAAAACCACACACTCGGATCGTCCAGTGGTTGGCCGTGACACGGCGCATTATTCAGTACGGCCGAAATACTTAAAATCAGAGTCTGGTTCTACTCGGAAGACACTTGTTGTGCGCAGCCGTATCGGGAGTCAGACAGTAATATCTTCGCCCTCGGGTTAGGCCAAACCCTTGCATCTGAGCCGGTAAGACTTATATCATCGGTTCCGGCTACGGTCCCCAAGGAAAAATTCACTTCCCGCTGCTTCTGGGGTCAGACTTTTGGATCAGCAAGTAAGAATCTCCAAACAAAACCCTACATGTTCCCACTGCTTTGGGCGTCAGGCTTTCGAGTTGAAGGCTTAAGGTGGGGTGCCTCAACCAAGCGCCCTTCCTCGGCCAGCTCATAGTTCTTTGTCCGCCGACGAGAGTTTTCAACGTGCGTACTCTGTCAAATTGGTAAACAGGCAGTGCTCCAGAGACCTTATACTCCCTCAAACTAGATATATGCTGTGTCTCTAAAGCACGCATACAAGACCCATGCATGTCAAAAAGCCGAGGTACTGCAGCGAAACATCATTGTTGAACACTGGTGTCATGCTGTCGATGATGATGTTGAAGGAAGAACTCAGCCCTTTCATTTTCACTATCCGTGTGTCCGGTGATCCAGAGGAGGTCAAACAATGACTTGGCAGCGAAGTATGAAAGCCATTCTCAGCAAACTTAGATGTGCTGGTCGTTGCTGTCTCCCGAAATGGGGACCTCGAGAAAGGACACATCAATGGTTAGAGACATTGTCGGACGTGGTCGAGTTTTACCCTGAATGGCGTTCTTGCATCCAAGCTATTGCCTTCCATGCATAGCTCCCCTCCCGATATCCCTTGTGGAAAGACCACTGACAGACCTGTTTTAAGTCCTCAATTACATCGGATACCCCCCCCCCCAATGCGCAGGTATCTACTCAACCTCCCCAAGTCATCGGCGAAGGAAACTGTGACAGCTATAACCACTGTACGGCAAGTAAGTGGTTTTTACGGCTAATGATAATGATGATAACCCCTGGGTACCCACTCTTGTCCATTTTTTCACTGTAGGGTTTTATCCAAATAAATTGACATGGTTGTACGGTGGTAATGCGCCATTTTCCCCATCTGGTGTTGCCTTTAATTGCGATGATGTCCATGATGAAATAGTTAAAAACGTTCGGTATTTCTGCATTTTAGAGGCTAACTACACAACCATGAAGACTGCTGTTCAATTAGTTGTTGGCACCACCCTCCCTCTCAGTCACCTTGGTTTCTGACGACGAAGTTGGCGCATGTTGACTAACACTGATGTTACGAGCATTCAGCAATCAATCTATCCGTGGAGTCGAACTGTCTCTAGAACTCAAGGCAAACCACCGCGGTGTGCATGGCGCTGCTTAAATAGTTCACGTGATGTAGAGGCGTGGCCAGTGCATCCCATAGCATGTTAAAATCCCACCCGACTCTTGCGGAATTGTCTCCGCAATGGGGTGATGTACCGCAATATTAGTGAGGCCAGGCAAGATGGCTCATCGGTTAGAGCGCGAATTTACTGACCGGAAGGTCCGTGGTTCGAACCGGACCACTGCCTCCCGACTTCTCCTGTCTGGGCTTGAGCAACCTGGCAGTATCCCAGCCATAATACTTCCTTCGGGTGGCATGGCAGCTAGGCACCGAAGGGATGTTACAGCTGAACGTTTAGTGAAGCCACTGGCAGCGTTACCTCTGAGTTAAGACCTATGCACTTGTGATTGGAGCAGCCGGTTCTGCAGAATGAATAATGGTCTCAGTTCGGGACTAGTTCAAACAACCAAGACAAGGTACAATACAAAAATTGGTCATCATCTAGTGGCACTGGTGAGAGTTTAGCTGGCCCTGGGGGTTCTCAACGTTTGAAGAGAGAACAATGTATTAATACCTTAGATACTGAGGGGTGATTTACCGCTATAGTTGAGCGGGTCGCATGAAAGACAAGGACGGAGAAGCTGATGGTCAACCAAACCGTTGGTGTACATATTCAGGTCAAAGGTAACCACGCTGGTCCGTATTTTCCAACACTATCTATGACAGCCTTACCAACAACCGGTGTTTGGGTCCCGTTTTATGTATGAAGTGAAGTTTCCTAACATTCCCAGTCACATTAGCTTCTTACATTTCCAGAGTATGGTGACGCCACCAGGATGTACTTAAGCTGTATAGCGGAGTTTCTAAGTGGAATATGCTCAGCGATCTTAGAGAAACAAGATCTCGCATCTAGGAGCCAAATTGACTGTCCAATGCTTAGTTGGTGTCTCAGAAACGCCAGATACCGAGCTTCCTATGGTACGAATGGCGATGCTTTTCTTACCTGACTTGTGACTGTCTCCCTTGGTCGCAGATGGAGAACATCCGCATTGACCGCTTTGATAAGTTCAACTTGTGGAAATTTCTAATGGCTGGACGACACTAATAATAAATAATAATCGTTCAGCTGCGGCACCTTTTCGATGCATAGCTTCCGTGCAACACAGGAAGCACAACGACTAGAACACAACAAGGTTGCCCAATCTTAGAACAGAAGCGGTCAAAAAGTCATGGATGTGTTCGAACCACGCACCAATCAGTCAGTAGTTTCCCACCTTACTCGTTGAGCCATTAAGACCTCGATTGATGAACGAGGTGTTTGGTTATGAAACCTTCCGGGAAGTTCGTTGAAAAGATGAGAACGGCACTCGATTCTATCCGCTTACTCCGAATACCGAAAGTCAACAACACAGCCTCGCGACTCGGTGGTCAATGTGGCTCCATGAATATTCGTTAGTATGGGGACGCCAGGTAGCATAATGATCCTTGCTGCGTCCAAGCCAGCGCGGATCTGCAAAAACCACCATTATTATCAGGCACTAAATCGCACCGCTGTGCAGAGACCTCCGGCGACTAGGGCGACATCTGAACTCTATTTGGATAGGAGTGGTTATTTGTCGATGGACGAATAGACGTTACGATTCTTCGGAGTTCTTGTGGATGTTGTGGAAACTGACAGAACACCACGGTAACTAACATGAATCCAAGGAAGTAAGGAAGCCTTACTGGTCGCTTTACGTACTCTAACTCGTAGTATCCTATCCGAATGAAGGCCCAGAAGATTCTGGCCGCAGTAAAGGTCTGTGACATTTGAATGAATATCGGTTGTTACGACATTCAGAACCTTTGGGGAATTTTAAAAATTCTCCACACTTTAATTTCGAACCGATCATCTTCAACACCAGTTCAAGATCTTCGGTCACTGTGTACTGTTAAATCCCTTTAAGTTCAATACAGTTGGTTGAATGCCCCTGGTTTATTTCTAGACTGGTTGTGCGTCTTTCGCATTTCCGATTTTTGATGGTATTTATCTGAACCAGGGAACTGAATGCCTTGTTCATCGTCAGGGCCGTTTACTCCGGGTTAGTTAATGGGACTCAGTTACTGTAGCCTTATTATTACCTAGAAGAAAATTGGGTTCACATTCGTAAGCTGTTTACGTCACCTAATCATCCAACCGATGGAGCAACTGTATCAGCAGATAATCCCATATTGGATCACAGATAGTAGTTTGACAATTCCCAACTTCGGCATGTATTTCTACATCAGTAGTTGAAACATTCCGGGTCAGGAGCGGCCATTCGAAACGAAGTCTTCACGTATGGAGACTCAGTTTTGGTCTCCATGTAGTAAACCGTAAGGAGGACGTAGGCTCTAGGGGAAGATAAATAGATAATCGTTCAGCTGTATCACCCTTTCGGTGCCTAGCTGCCATGCATCATCATCATCATCAAAGACAGCAACATCAGTGTTGACACTGATGCTTCACTGCCGTACAACCATGAAGTTCGTCTAGTTTCATATGCATATATATATATATATATAATTATATATAAAAAGCCCTAGAGTGAAAAGAAGAGAAAAAGAGTGGATGAGGGAGGGGACCTAGTGCTGGCCTATGTCAAGCATTCTGAGGTGCCTACACCTCCAACCGCTCAATCAGACAATCTGGAAAGAAACTGACAGCATGAACGCCACTGACATCGATTAGCCGCCATTTCTTGCAACGTCTCCAGCCAAGCACAGGCGGGGTCACGGGGACCCCATCCTGGAAGGCGTACAGCACCAACAACAACCAAACTCTTCGTGATCTCTTTCACGTCTTTCTGCCAAGTCATGCGCTGTCCACCTCGCGGTTTGCGCCAGTCTGAAGGAGGCACGAAGAACAACACTCGCCTCGGTAGACGGTGTTTCGGCATGCGTAGCACATGACCGAGCCATCGTAGTCGGTGGTGCTGGATGATTTCCCCAATTGAAGTACCTGCAGCACAACCAAATACCCGTTTTCTAATCACCTCGTGACTAACACGCTGACGCCATCCAAAACCAGCCACGCTTCTGAGGCATCGGTGGTCGAAAACCTGGAGACGCCTCACATCATCTGTCCGTAGAGGCCATGTCTCGCACCCATACAACAATACAGCCCTTACTGTAGCCTGGTACACACGACCCTTAAGATCTAGTGAGATGCCTTTTTGATGCCACAAGTGACGCAAATTAGCAAACGTGATTCGAGCCTTTGAGATTCTTGCACTGACTTCATCAGACACACTTCCGTCAGAGCTAATACAACTACCGAGGTATGTAAAGTTTTCCACAATCTCCAATGATTCTCCTTGAATTTCAAGGGATATGTCCGGAGACTGCACGTTCTGAAGCATGACTTTGCACAGCTGCCATGCCACCCGAAGGAAGCACTATGGCTGGAATACTGTCAGGTTGTCTACGCCTATACAGGGGAAGTCGAGATGCAGAGGTCGGGTTCGAACCATGGACCTTCTGGTCAGTGAATTCGTGCTCTAACGACTGAGCCACTTTGCCCCCTAAAGTGGTATATCTCAACAGTCTTGATCCACATTTCTTGCTGTTATTGAGTACACAAACAACGGAATGATACATAGAGCAGTATTTACTTTTGAATTAACCGTATGGAGTGAGTTACAGTGAACTCAAATATGGGTTTATTCCAGCTGTGGCGTGGAGATGGGTTTCATGCCTACATGTACTCAAGGGCTATACATAGACGATCAGTATCCTCTATATCTTACCAGTCTTAACAGGTGCGATATTTTCCGTCATGGAACGAGGTCTTGTGAACTTTGAGCCAGTTATTTCTATCGCATCAACACTCCCGAAATTCAATGTTTACTTTACGAGGGTTTCCATCCGGGATGTTCCTTCATGATCTTAGTGGGAAAATTTTGAGGCATCGCTCACCTCGCCATGTTCATTCTTCGTGGGGTCGAAACTGCACACTCACCTTACCTGCAATAAAATATAAGCAGGTTCTAGAGTTAGTCGTTCATACCCTCACTTATGTTTTTTTAGAGTAACAATGAAAGAGCGGTCTACACAGTTGCCAAGCACTTTTCAAAACTGAGAGAAATATACTCTTCGCACCATTTAATACATTGTCCATGTTTCCCTCTCAGGTGCTGGCTATCTTGAGATGAAACTTTTTCAGCGTCTCGTACGTGGTGTTTGGCTACCTGCCGCGACGGAGTTTCTTCATCCAACATTGTAAGGTTTTTAGAGCCTGTTTTTGTATCATACTGTAGCATGCCAGTGATACATGAGTGCTCTGATATGACCAGGTGCTTGCATGAGCATGTTGACTGCGTTATATTTTTATGCTTCAGAAGTTTCTTTTTTCTGTCCGTATTTAGTACTACGAAGATCTCGTTGCTTGCATCAGTTGCCTATTACATGCGTCATTGGGATGTGATACCTCTATCGGAAAACCAACTGTTTCTTGCAGTCGCGGCGATATTTGTTTACCTCAGGTAAGAACCCATGGTTTGTGTTGCAACAATTCCTCTGAGTATCTCCAAACCATCCACAGATACGCTAACCCGGCCTCACCCGACATTTCAGAGGTGTGTTTCCCTTAATTATGGAATAAGAACTCTACCTAATGGGTTCAGTCATTCAGCTTGGTTGGTTGTCACTGACTTATCACCGTCCTATTTCTCCACGATTGTGCTGTTTAACAGTCATTCAGTATCTGTTAATGATACTTGGTTCTGATGTTTGGTCTGAGATATGCGCCGTGAGCTCCAGCCAGTTCAGTGGTTACTATTGGTTTTTAGTTACCGTGGCAGTTAACTCTAACCCGATCTTTCAGTCAAGCCTGATTTTTTATTGCATTCAGTTGTCGTGCCTCCGATTTTCACGACGTTCATGTACTGTGTCAGAGCTGAACGGTTATTATTATTATAAATAATAATAATATATACGATGGGGCGAGATGGCTCAAGTGGTTAGAGCGCGAATTTACTGACCGGAAGGTCCGTGGTTCGAACCCGACCTCTGCCTCTCGACTTCCCCTGTCTAGGCTTGGGCAACCCGGCAATATTCTAGCCCTCGTGCTTCCCTCCGGTAGCATGGCTGCTAGGCACCGAAAGGGTGTTACGCCTGAACAGTTTTTTAAAATTATAAACGATACGCTTTGTAGATGTTCTTCGTTCTACCCAGTCAGCTGCGCAGGACTGGCGAATGCACTCGGTTCTGGATTGATACGCGCTTCCAGCACTAATTGACTGTTTCAATCTCATTGATCCACATATTTAATTATCTGCTGGAGTATTCCATTTCACTCCCCCTGTAGTCATACGTACCCATCTACTAGGTTGCTGCACCTTAATCTCGTCACGCTGCGAGCAAGTGGTTGATCTCCACTATAGTAACTTATATCATTGATTTATGGTGAGTTGTTGAACCGGTTAGACCTCCTCTAGGTACACTAGAGGAATCAGGTAATTTAATGGCTTCAACAGTCTAAATGGCAGAGTACGCCAGCGTTAGTCATGTTCTTATGTCCATTGCACAGGTTTTGAATGCATTCACATCGGCCATTTTAATATCCAGACCTATAATGGTGGCCTGGTTGATGCGATTGTGTGCAGGCCTGATACTACTCTGACCATCCCCAGTGTGGTCAGCTTAGTTGAGGCCAGGTGTCCATAAGCTATGCTTTGCTTGCACGCTGATTCTTCCCAAGCATGTGCATCGTCATCCAATCACTGCCGTAAATGAGAGGACATTCCAGAGTAGGTATGACGCTATGCAGTGGAGAAAGCGCATACACGTTAGTCGTAGTCCTCACTTTAATGCTGTTGTGAGATTTATTGGAGCTTACTTGCTTACTAGCTGATCGGATCGACTCACTATTGCAGTGTCGTGACCCATCTCGATTCGCTTGTACGGGTTGATTTGCCCCAGACGATCTGGTTGGACCAGCTGCTGACGTAGTTTAGTGTGGTGTCGACTGAATATCCACCACTAAATATGACTGTCGAACTTCAACCAATAGCAGATTGCATTATAACTTCGTGCGAGTGACTTCTTTGAATGATGTTCTCCGCATTAATCGGTTGGCATGTTGCGACGAGCTGAAAGCTCAGATATCGTTCTGCTTGTCGGAGATATGAATGTACAAGTGGACAGGTTTAGCCAATCTGAAACTCAATTAGGAGGTCAACATGGATTGGACTCAGTACGGACGAATAGTCACGAACGATTGCTTCGGCTGTGTGCTGACAGCAGGCTGCTTTTATGCAGTACCAACTTCCGAAATAGCCGAAGTCGTCTGACCACATGGTGTTCTCCAATGGCGTGCCGGCTACGAACTTAAATCGATCACAGTGCCATCAGTTACCAAAGGTGTGGATCAATAAGTCACTGTCAGTCGTTTTGGATCCCATTTGTGGATTCCGATGACGCGCTTGTCTGGAGTCGCTTCTCTCTTCGTTTTCCAGGACCGTGTAAGGTGCCGATAAATCTCTTAGCAACTGAGAAACTGGCAGATCCGGACGGACTTAGAAGAACTTACCAAAATCCAAATGCTCCACCATCAGATGTGAATTCATACTAGGATAAGATTGTCACCTCTTTGCACAGGAGTTTTGCCTGTGGTGCGGCGCTCTCAAGCCCACTTAAGCACTGGATATCAGACCGAACAGTGGCACTGCTTAAATCTCAGAGAAATATTTCAACTGGTCCCGAACGCAACTTGACCCGACGAATTATCAAACATCAAATGAAAATGAGCGTGCAAGCTGACCGTGAAGTCTGGTGGACACGGAAAGCCAAGGAAATGGAAGAGGCCCGAAGATCACTGGAGTTGATCCCTGAGTCCGGCCCCTGGATACCACCTGTGAGTGAAACCATCAAGCATCGAAATGGAATGACCATCTTGAGTAAAGAAGAACGCCTCGAGCCATGGGCTGAATACTTCGAACAACAATTGTCGTGGCCACCAGCTTCCACTCATCTGGAGACCACAGTTGACGTAGAACCCTGGACGGTGAACGTGTAGCCATTTAGGGCCTCAGAGGTTTATGATTGCACATTTGCTCTCAAGCGCCATCGAGCTTCTGGTCCGGATGACCTCCCATCCGCATGGTTCAGAGGTGAGAGTGAAGTCCTCAGTCAACGCTTGTCTGAGCCATTTAGGGCCTCAGAGGTTTATGATTGCACATTTGCTCTCAAGCGCCATCGAGCTTCTGGTCCGGATGACCTCCCATCCGCATGGTTCAGAGGTGAGAGTGAAGTCCTCAGTCAACGCTTGTCTGATCTGTTTGCCTGCATTTGGGAAAAGGAGTCTGTCCCAGGCAACCGGGGAGAGTCGATGATAGTGCCCATTTTCAAAAAAGGGGCTCGTAGTGAATGCAGGGATCAACTTGACCCCGGTCGTAACGAGACTGCTGACTTCACTTGTGCTTCGTCGCCTTATGGTGGCCCGTGAAACACTGACTCAAGAGCAGTAAGCAGGATTCCGGCCTGGTAGAGGTTACGTTGGCCAAATTTTCACACCATCAGGTGCTAGAACAACGTCATACGTACAAACGACCCACAATTTTAGTATTCCAGGATTTCCAAGGGTCTTCTTGACACACTCACCCATCAAGGTATGCCTCGGAAGTTTGTGGACATAATAAGTTCTTTGTACTCTGAAATTTTTGGGCGTGTGAAAGTTTACAGAGACCTCTCCAAAATCTTCCATACGCAAAGCGGTGTCCATCAGGGATGCCCACTCTCTTCATTCTATTTAGTTTCGTGGTCGGTGAAATGAGACGAACGCTAGGTCTCCAAAATCCCGGTGTTGAAATATCCTGTTACCAGATCCTTGTCGATCTGGATTACACAGGGGATGTCGTTCTCCTCTTCGAAGAGGAGAAGGCGCAGTTGTTTTTGGATGAACTTTTGCGCCACTTACAATCCGGGGAGAGGCACTCGAAGTTGTGGAGCGTTTTAAGTATCTCCGAAGTTGTACTAGTGTGACAGCTGAGGTCAGTGCACGAATGTTCAAGGTTCAGGTCGCGTTTGCTAATTCGAGACACTTATGGCGTCAAAGTGGTATATTCCTGAATCTCAAGGGATTTGTGTATCAGGCTACAGTACGGGTTGTTTTGTTGTATGGCTGTGAGACTTGGCCTTTCCAAGCAGCGGAACTGAGACGTCTTCAGGTGTTCGACACTCGTTGTCTCAGAACCATAGCTCGTGTGGGTTGGTGTCGGCGAATCCATAACGAGGCAATTAGAAAGCGAGTTTTCGGTTGTGTAACTTCCATTGAAGCATGTGTCCAGCACCAGAAGCTTTGTTGGTTAGGCCATGTATTACGTATGCCGAACCATCGTTTGTCGAAGAGAGTGCTGTTTTCCGTGCCCAGTTCAGAGTGACGGAAGCAGAGAGGTGGCCAACCCTTGAGCTGACAGAAGGGTGTGAAGAAGATTACGAAACGTTTGAGTGCTGTCGGTGCTGTGCGTTTTCTAGGATGGGGACCGCGAGAACCCAATGCGGCTGGTTGGAGGCGCTTCAGGATATGACTGCTAATCGATGTCAATGGCTTTCTCGTTTTCGGTTCCTATCCAGATTGCCTGAATGAGTTTCTGGAAGTATAGACACCTCAGAACGATTGTAGTAAGCTGATACTAAGTCCCTTCTCTGTCCACCCTTATTCTTTTCTTCACAATAAGGCTTTCAAGTAATTTATGGTTGTTCGACAGCGAAGCATCAGTGTTGGACACTAACGTCATGTTATCTATGATGACGATGATGAATTAACCTGGCGTAATTAAACTGAGTGACGCCAAAATCCATCATCAACTGTTGGTGTCATGTCTGGTGAAGTTGTCCAGAAGGCTAATCCTATACATTAGTTTTTTGCAAGACAGGTTGAACCAAGTATTTGACCCATTTCATGAACTAAACGAGGACGAATGCGGTTGATTGAATATTTAGGAGGAAGTCATGATCGATAAAATAGCTGCGTACTGAATGTTCGCCGTATGAAATGAGGCAATAACCCCTCAGTTACTTTTGTTTCCCTATCAACCGTCTGATTTCTTTACGAAACTACTCATTTTTGGATCGTTTTAGTTCTACCTCCACTTACTGTCACTTTTAGGTGAATTATATTCACCTTCAGGGTCATTGGCCACCCAGCGTTTGCTGATTAATCGAAGTTCCTGTACTAGTCGGTAAAAATGTCTAGCTATAGACTCGGCTGAGATTTCGATTTCAACATCACTAAGCGGGCGTCGTCTTCAAGAGGTTTGCTGATCCGTCACGCTCCAGTGCAGTGGACATGGAACACACTTGACTGCGACTGTGGCTAGGCAGTTAAAGTGGTTACCCTTTTCCCACAAACCGACTGAATCACATGACACAAACACTTGATTGACTTCCACCCAATGTCTGTTTTCCGATGTTTCCTTCCCTCGGGTGGCACGGCAGATAGGCGTCACAGCTGAATGATTTTCTCCGAGTGATTGTCACAGACATTCGAAACCTTAAAACACTGAAATTCCTCAGGCTGTGAACCCCCTGCTAAGCTTAGCAACTGACTTGGTAGTTATGGTGTCGTGAGGGTCTGATGATTAAACATAAAAATCAAGTCTTATTGGCCACACCATGTTTTCATAATCTTGTCTTTTCTGCTGTTTATCCCGGTATGGCGTGGTATGCTATTCTAATATGGTGTTCGAAAAACCTTTATACCGTGCCTGAACTACGTGATAAAAAGACTTTTCAGCTTCAACCCTTTCGGTACTAGCTGCCATGCCACCCGGTGGAAGCACGAGGGCTATGAAGCTGCCAGGTTGTCCAAGCCGGCAATCGTGCCGGGGTTGGGTTTGAACCGCAGACCTTCCGGTCAGTGAGTTCACGCGTTAACGACTGGACTGCGCATTGTTGATATTTTACAGCTGTAAGGGTCAGCTGATAAGTTCTATTAGTAAGGTTTACTCATAGAATCTGTTCTCTGTATACGATAGGATTTTCTGCGGAAACTGTCTAACGTGAGAAAGTTAGCACATGACCCAATATGTCGTCCAAGTCAACGTGAAAGTTTAAGTGTTCAGAAGTTGTTTGCTGGATATTATTTCAGGCAATTCCTTTCGTGTATATATCTGTGTTCCCAATGTGCAATAGTGAACAGTATCTGGGTTCACACGGCTGATTGAACAAAGCTGGCCAACCTGGGCAATCGACTCATGAGACATACTACCTCAATCGTACTCCTTGATTGTTATCAAGCTCCAAATTGTGCTCAAATGACTTGGTGGTTGTGTACCTAATATGTTGCGTTTACCTAGCTGGCTAGGATCTGCAAAATATTTTTTGAGCCTGAGACAGTTCACCGTTTGGATCACGAGGCTAATTACCGGAAAGCTAGGTATTCGAAGCCAAACCAGGCCTTTAGATCGCTCTTGTCTGGGCCGATGCAACCTGGCATTAAATTAGCCTGTGGGTTGCGTTGCAGGTATGCACCGATGAGGTATCACAGGTGGACGGTATATTGCTTTTATTATGTTCCATTTTTTCATCTCATTTTCAACGGGCGCTAAGACGACCATGCCGCCTCACTTGGTTGCAGTCCATTTTTGAATCAGTGTCTCCACAAACAGTGTTATACATGTTGCCTTTGGTTTCTTTCGATAACTTACTGACAGAATCCTGTGTATGCAATGCACAGCCTGTCCTTGGCGTCGATTTCAGGAAATGCGCCCTAATGCTGCCAAAAACGGCCGTAGTTTCATCGGTTGGTAATACGCAAACTATTGTAGCTAGTAACCCTAAACTACTTTGAGTGGTTCAAACCACTGATGCTGTTTTCGGGTACCTAAAACCCTCACAACAGTGCTAGCCAGGACTCAGTTGTCAAATCATATTGGTGTCTTGTCACACTGTTGCATAGGAAGGTATGTAAGGCTTACAAATGAATACCGATCCGCCACTTTACGTCCTCCAGTGTATCATTTGGTTCAGTCACACCTGTTTCATTTGGTGTCTATTTTTGAACACTCGGATGTGCACGACGGCACTTTACTCCGAACAAACAGCGCAAATCAAACAAAGATAACCAACACAGATCATTTTCTCTCCACTATGATTCATAGCTGTTAGCATGTGAGAAAATTCTTCCGAGAACTTCCGTAGAAAGTATATGTCGTATAGATTTTGTGAACATTCAGGAAAAATACAACACTCATTTCTCAGCTGGATTTTTAGTGCAAAGACTGCTTTGTTATTTTCTAGGGATGGTTCGCAGATGGTGATGATGACAAAAAGCGTGCGTTACGAGTTGATTCTTACAGTAGGCATCCATAAGTGTGATATAAAGTAACGGCTCGTTTGCAAACTCAAAGACTGTCGCTAGTCGAGAACATGATGCTGCATCTAATGTTTGACCAACGCTCTGTCAAAAACACGGTAACCGCTTGCCAGTGTGTGCTAATTTCTCATATGTGAAGTACGTATAACCTACTATGGCATAGACCGTATGATAGACCTACATCTGCGTATGGTGAAATGTAAAAATCAAACACAATAATGAACATGGGTAAGGTTCTGTATATCCTGAGATGCTTCTTGGTTTTCTGTACTTACTGCTTCAACTCCGATTTGCTTCTTGAGGGAATTGAAAGAAGCTTAGGTATGTTGTTCACAATGCGAGGAAAATGGGCGTGTTGTTATCAAGTGGCCTAATTTACTTGAGTTGGCACTACCCAACTTAGTCATTTCTCTCTTATTAGGGCTAGCTTGATTTACTTATTCGAACGACACATGGCACTTGGCATTGTCACCATAGCGTGTTCTTGCTAATGAATGTGGAAACCTCAGTAACGTCCATGTTTTTCTCGCAATTCTAGTGTTGAATATTATCCAACTTTTCCCGATCGCCCTTTCCACAATTTAGGGTTACCATGATACTTTTGGGCCTGAAAGATCCATTCTCGCCTTTCGAAAATGTGTTGTGCACGGTACTTTTCGGTGGTACTGTGGATGCTTTGCGCAATGCCGTCGAACGTAGCCGGGCTGCCAAAACTGCTGCTGCCACAACTTCCTCCAATGTGCCCTCTAGCCCTTCGTTTCCAGTGTCCACTGGACCGTTTGGCACACCGTCAACAGGTTCACCTGGATCTACTCCTTCCACCGGAACTGCAACCACAACACTGAATGGACAAGGCAGTGTACGAGACACCGTACCCAGACAACCATCGGATAAAAAACGGGACTGAGTTTTCGTGACCGCTTCCTATGTTTAAGTTGCATCTACGACGCGTCACCTTGAATAGATACCTCCCGTTTTCAATGTGTTATTCCTATCCCATTCACACACACACACACAGCCACCATCTTCGTCGATCGGCTGTTCAGAGTGATATGTAAATCACATCTCTCGTCGATTGTTCCATTGAAAACCCAGAAAATCTGTATAACACGCTTGCTTTTTGAGTTTGTGTGCTCCACTTTCAGGATGTTAGGTCCCTCGACTTCATTTGTTTTAATTTTCCTTCAGCCACCCGCCACATCGTGTTTCCTTGTTGACCAATCTACCTAGACACCCATTGCATTTCAACCGGAAGACTTTCACGTACATCTTGTGTGAGCCACTTTCTTCTGCTTTTTAGTAGTGGTCTATTTCTTTTTCGGAAAGCTTGTTAATCCGTAGGCAGTAGAAGTCAATCATTAATATCCGGCCAGTGGCTGACTGATATTCAGGAATTTCTTCGTGTTGAAACGCGACGGAAATATAGAATCAGCGATCGCGCGCACGGCTCAGTCGTGACTAGTTTTAAGTTATTTCATTTGATTAAGGCACCAACTTTTACTGTATTATTCAAAACCAGGGTCATCTTGATTTTCAAGCGTGAGAGAAGCGCCCATTTGGCGAATTTTCGTACTCACATGTGTCTCGAGTGCTGAGAAAACGGGTTTACTATACCAGCCAATGACCAATCGTGGCCTCATTTAACGGTTACGTATGTTTTCCGACGACCATTCTACTTACTGACCAGTTTTCAGTATCACAAGTGAGAACAATAATCTTGATTGCTATTTAGTCATACTCGATAAAGATTCTTGAATGAACTTACCAACAGTTGCCCCAGTTGTATTTCTACAACGGCATTTCTTCCACGTTAGCTTAATCTCAGCGTTATTATGTCATTAACCCTGATGGGAGATCCAGTTTCCCAGTGAACATCCTTGGACTTTCTGCCCATTTTAGTCGCCTCAAAGGGGCTCACCTTACAGAGAAAATTCATTTCACTTCAATAAACAAGAAAAAATTACTCCGTGTGTCTTATTTACATTGGGCCCGTACTCTAACCGCCTGGTTGGTGCAAGTAGCCAGGATAATTTTCAGACTGCTGGTTTCGTTGAAGGTGTAGGAAAAGTGCGATATCCATTCAACGTAACAGTTGGCCTGTAAATCCGAAAGTGATCCAACCGACTGTGCGACAGCTATTTCGGGAACTATCACCCTGTGCAGGGCTTGGGTGAGGGAGCAAAACGTACCAGCCAACCCATTACACAGACAAGCAAACTGAGGTTGACACATTGAAGGATGCCTTCTTGGAATCACTGACATGTTGAGGAGTCGAACTAGCTTGCGCATGAATGTCATTGTTTACAAAACAAACGTAGTGTTGATAAATTCTGGCATTTAGCGCAAGAGACATCGGGCACGAAAATTGTGAGTGGTTGTCTATAAACAGAGTAGCAAAGAGACGAAAGGGGGCATGTCGATATTCGTTCAGCCGCAATAAGTACACACTAATTGCTGTCAGTTTGATTGTGCGTAGCATCTGTTGTTCCGGATCAGTTTTATAAGAGGCACTGATGCCACTGCAACTTATACAAGTCTCCAACTGCCCACGGGTCAGAAAATTTGTCCAACAGGTTCCGGGTATCCGCAACGCTACTTAACTGGGAAGTCCTGACGGGCTAGCTAATCGATCGATACAAGCGAGATAGTTTTCGGTTCGTTGTTCGAGGCATCGGGCAGATTCGTCATTTCTCAGGTTTAGAACACACCCGTTCAGAGATCATAGTCCAGTTTCTTCCAGCATGCGCCAGTGGAGTAGTGGTAATACGGTCATCTTGGATATCTGATGTCTGGGATTCGGATCCCGACACGTCTAGGAAGACGCGGTGCAGGTGAGCTGTGTAACAGCATGTTGGAAGTCCAACGCCCCCACCCACGTTTTGGTACGAACCAACCATACGATGGCCCTAGGAAAGACTGAAGACTGCTCAGCCGAATTGCCTGTGCATGGTGTCTGCAAAATAGATCTTCAGTCTTCGTGTTCACATCTCATTTTCCTATTGTGAGTCGATAAAGAAATCTTATGAGTGGGCGAAATCAATCTTCTTGCTGGGGCAAATAAGTAAACTACAACAGGCGAAATAACCCCACTGGTTTCAAACGAAAGTACGACGCACGGTGGCATGCTTCCCTGATCATTCCAGATATACTGGGATCACGATTAGCATCGACCAAACAGCTCCGGTAGTTGCGGGCTTGGGAACCGGCGTGCCGTCAACGTTACTACAGTTCGGGGATATACTACTTCCGTTTTACTGGTGCTGAACTAAACCGTGTATTACTATTTGAATGACTCCCAAATGCTCTGCTGTGTGTGCACATTTGACTGAACTTGAGCCGATTTTATTGCTTGAGAATGACATCATTTTACTGTTCATGAGATAACTTGGACTATAGAATAACCTTTATAGTGATAAACCCATACTACTGCGGCTGTGATCTCAACCATCTAATCATCTTATGATCGGTTGCCCTTCGTTTACCACTCCTTTGCTGTCAATCGTCTTGTCACCTTAATCTTCCGTGGACCAAAAGCCCCCTGATATTTACTAAGACGTTTGCAATGTTGAAGTCTGAACATTTTGCGTGTGAACGTGTCGCCATCATTAGAGTAGGTACTTGACGTGTTACTCGTAGACGTGTTCACGCGCTATTGTTTTTGATCGGCAAGCCATTAAGTGAAGTTAAACACCCGTTCACATACTGACATGACTTTAATATGAGACTTAACGGGATCTTTTATCTGTCAACAGAAAATGCAGCGCAAAAGCTGACCGATCGTCATTTTCATTATCACGCGTACTTGCCGCATGGTGGTTGTAGCTCCACAGTTTCGTTCGCCGATGATTTGCGGAGATGATGTGGGCAGCTGCGCATTGGAGGCGGGAGCTGATAAATTGGTGCGTAAATACAAGTCTGTCAGTGGAGTTTTGAGTGGGGGGTTGAGAAGGGAGCTATGCATTGAAGGCAATAGCTTGGATGCACGAGCACAATTGGGGGCGTGACTGCGCCGTGTCTGACAATGTCTTTAGCCATTAATGTAGTCCGTCTCGGGATCGCCATCCAGGGAGACAGCAATGACCAGCGCAGCATTTCTTGATATACGGGGCAAGTGGCATACTATATCAAAGAGGTCAAACGATTTTTGTCTGGAGAACAAGAGTCGTCCTTTATGTCTTGTTCCCAATCAAATCGGTTTAAACTCTCCGAACTATTCACGAACTAGAATTCCAAAAAGTGAAGAACTGACGGACTCTTAACAGCATCACGTTGGTGCACTTTAGCGGAAGCCGTAATTCCCGCAGTCGTTCTATGGACTGCGAATATAGATCTGTTTTCTTGTACAACTTTATTGCATTTTCTGCGAAACTATTCGTACCGGAAACCATCACGGCTTTACGGGTTCACTTGTTCTAATGTCGACTAAGATATGAGCACTTCATCTTGTGTGTTTACGCAGTGTTATAATTTGAAGGCTATGATGACCTTGGGATAGCAGGAAGTTGTGAGCTGTGGTATCAGCCTAACCGCTTCTGTGTTTGGACAGCCGTCATGCGTGGTGGCGGAAACCGTTAGGAGGCTGGCGAACGGTTTTCAACAACCTTGAAAGTAGTGCCGGTCCAAAAAGAATAATTCAGTATCACCTAGAGGGCTTTTTAAATGGTATATTCCAACAATTTCGTCTCAGAACCTCAAGTCGTGTTTAACTCTACTGGTGAGTTTCAGCAGTAGGGTCTGGCTGGGTCTCTGTTGCTGTTTTACAATGGCCACCAACATACTGTGATAGGGTTGGAGGTCACCGTTTCAGAAGAGTTTGGTGAACAATAAACAGACCTGTAGCTGGGCACAGTTTCACTTTTGACAATCTTCATCAGGCCAAATGCCACTTTTTCGAGAGCAGCCTCTTGTGACCTGGATTTAACACTGAGACTATGTCGCTATGAGTGATGAGCATAAGTGCGCCATCGATAAACACTTAGGTACAAAATACAGGACAGTCAGCTTCAGTTGAAACGTGCTGAATCATGATGGCTTGTCCTGTGGAACAGGCCGGTTGGTAGTATCGACTGACATCCTAGGTTATGACGCGTGCATCTTGGAAACTGAATGGAGTTTTAATATCACCGAACATCACGAGGCGATGGACAGATTCCAGCGATACATTTTAGCCGTTCACACTATTCAACGCAAATTGGCTGGCCTCTATTTCGTCGTAGTCCCAATTCGAACCCAATTGAGAGAGTGAGTGATGGGTCCCCGCACCAATTGTAGAAAGTTGCCAAATTCACTTATTCCAAAACTGAGTTTGTAGCTGTTCTAAAACAGTGATGGAGAAGCGTCAATCAAGCTGTAACTCGGAAACTCACCAGTATTGTCACAAGCCAGTTTATGAAGGTTTTGAGGCCAACGGGTTGGAGTACTTATGAGATAGCACCCTGAGATAGCCCTGTGATTATGTTACACTCATTTTCTGGTTTCCTTTGTTTCCAATTTAATTCCTTCGGGGTTCGTTAGTGCTCTCATTTTTCAACCGGCATCCGCTCGATTCGTAGTTGAGCGCTAAAAACGGCGTCATAAACCTGTGCATTCTAATGCCATTTGAGAAGTAGAAGGACCATCCTTCATTTTCATCCCTAGACTCAATATCTACATGGTGCTGATTCGAACATTCCAACATACATTGGGCGTGTAAATTGTCATTCAATGCAATCAACATATCATCAACAAAGCGAGCTTAGATGTACGCTGTCTGCATAGACTAACGTAATTTGTGCTCTCCCGATGTCCCATAAGTACTTCAGCCAAGACTGGTCCAAGCGCGCTCCTCATCGCAAAGCCATCGAGTTGTTGATCCAGGTTAGTAAAACGGATCTGCACTGCGTTGGTGCATAACAACCAACGATCAGGGACGATGAGTGAGACTTCAGTTTGGTGACATGTGCGAATTTTATAGCAATAGTCTTCAAGAGGACCGTTGGTGAAAGGAGAAAATACATCATATGACACCATGTTCCAGGTAGGCATTCTGATTTTAAATTTCAGACGGAGCCTTTCATGCTGTATTACTTTTTTTCCGACTGGTTCAGTGACCTCAATTTGAGCTTGTTGGAAATATGCTTCTCTCGCAATGAGCAGGAACGTTGGAGGACCGGAGTTTCATTTTGTACGAAATAACATTAATTTAAGCGGAAGCGGTTGATATTTTCGATGCTAACGGAATCTGTCCTTTGTCCTCTACAGTTGCCTGTCCAATATTCTTTGAGCCGTGATTGGTCAGCCTAGTACTTCCCCACCAGTTAAACAACCTCATCTACGGTATAATGCTGGTGAAAAAAATCTGCTATGTGCAGTTTGGTGTATTGGTCAGTTGTCATACTTCATGCAGTCGCTTGTAAACCGCTTGTAAGCTTGCTTTTCATGGTAGTGGAAGCTGATGGACTCCAAACCCACAATTTAGCGTGAAATTAGCCCAACTTTCTAGCACCTTGGTATTCTTCCACGATTAGATTATCAGATTAACCGAGGTGTGACCATAAACAACACAGGACCCACTCACTAAACCGTATGCATATTGGGGAACGGGCGCAAGCTGCAGCATGACCAAACAATGTAGCATTGGAGAATATCCACTGGCAGTGTATCTCGTTCGGTGTTTTTATTATGACAACATGATACGCCCACGTGTCATTTTATAGGTAAATAACATCTGAATCCAGCTGTTGCAAAATCTCTGTAACCTTTCATGTCCTCCCGGAATAGAAGCAGGTGCAATGATGACATCCTGGATAGCACACTAAGCTGCCTCGAAGCGACCAGCATAGGTAGCTTTTGACCACAAAGAACAGGACCATCAGTGTAGGCAACTGGGAATAAATCATAACCGATTGAGCAGTCATCGCTTCAGAAGGGCTTGATAAACAATCGGCTAGAGCTTCACACCGGGATCGGTGAGCACCAGTGAAAAATAAACAGGCCGCCGAAAAAGCCAGATGTATATAGAGCTTTACTGAAGGAACCAGCAATGGAGGGACACGCACTAGACACGGAACACAGAATAGATCTAGAAAGTGTTGAAGTTTTGAGGCCTTGACTACGACAGACGCCACAGAAGCTGATGGCTGAAGCTGAAGTGGAAATCGCCCAGCACCTCAGTATGGATAGAATGGAAGGCGCACAACTGGTAAGCATGCGGAGAGCAGTTTTAGATCAGTCGAGCGGATGCGCGGTCATCAGAGAAGTCATCAACATAAGTGCACAAACCAAGCCGACTAAAGATTCCACGTAGTCCCAGCCCCACAAACTCACACAGACCTACAAAATAAACCAGTGGCACCTGATAGGAGTCATCAGTTGAAGCGCCTTGAACCGGAAGATCGATGACCCGAAACCGATCGAAATTGTCTGGAATTCCTTCAGCCCGTCAACCGTAAGATTTAGGCACCCACACTGATCGACAACACCTTTTAAATGACATTTAACTTCGATATAGTGTGCCATTAGAAGAGATCATGCCTTAAAACTCGGCCTCATCGGTAAACTACTCACTTGGCCTGACGAAACTTTTGTGTCAAATTGAAATGTTTATCTATGAACTTATCGATTGTTTAGAAAACCATTCTGGAACGAGGATCACGATTCCTTAGGAATACTATTTTTTACGTTTATTTTCCAGACTTCGATTTCATGCTAGTTGCATTATGATACGGACTCAGAAGAGACCAGTGTTTGTAGTCGTCAGTCACTACGAAAGGAAGTCTAGGGTAAGTTGTTCCTTTAATACAGTATCCAAATATTACCGGCGATAAAGTTGGTACTGAACTCTTGGGTCGTATACAACGGTGTGCTGGGACGTACATGATCAGAATACTTTCCTTCAGGAACCAACATATTAAAAGTTCGGTGTCGTCATTATGCTTCAACTCTCCCATTTTTTACATTTAGCAGCTTTACATTAGTTAATGTGTAACTGAAAGTAGAGCGGTCTGAATTTTACCTTTCGTTGACAGGAGTGTTTAATTTCCCATTGGCCAACGGCTTTAGCAAATTCAAATTTCGGTTGCAGTTGTGGGGTTTTGCGGGATAGGTATTTTGTTCATATTCACACCACTCTCGTTTGAACGGTCGTTTTTCTGTTCTGGCTTAGTTATTCCAGTGAGTCCATACTCGAGTTCTGCTCTTATTACAGCTCATCAGCAGTGCATATCCAGTGGCCGGAAGCGTGAACACGTTCGCCTGTTAAGACGTGAAAATTCAGATGCGTCCAACGTGCGTTGGCGGAGTAGTGGTAACACGCTCGCCTCGCATGTCAGATATCTGGGGTTCGAATCCCGGCACGGCCATTGGATATGCACTGCTGATGAGCTCTAATAAGAGCGAAACTCGAATCCACTTCTTCTATTTGGCATGGACTCACCGGAATAATTACGCCAGAAAAGGAGAACGACCGTTCAAACCAGCGTGGTGTGAATGTGAACAAAATTCAAATTGCATTGGCTGTTTCGACGTATCAGCAGTGTGGGGAAATTCTGAGCGTTTCTAAGGTCCGACAGCCCATGTTTCAAGCTGCAATACATCCCAACCACAGAAATGTTGCTGTGAACTGTAAGTTCGTACGTCAATCCCATTACCTTGATCAAGAAATGCTAAATCAAGCACAACGGTAGAAATAGACGTAATATCTGGAAAGACTGACTCACTCCTAGCTCAACGGAAATCAGTTATCACATCTAACTCTGTGCACATCTGATTTCTGAAGGAAAATGCTCCCCGCCTAGGCTTAGTGCAGTAAAACTGTCAGTCACTTTGGATGGCCGGTGATTTATCTGTCAATGAGAAAGAAGGTTGAGTTCACAGGATGGGGACGAAGTGAAACATTTAGGGTAGAACAACCCTACCTATTCGGAAGCAGTTCTTAGGTATTTGGATTCACATCATAGCGTAGTTTTTTGTGAAGAATTTTCAAAATGCATTCATCCACCAGTGGGTATCGGAATCTGTGAGTGCAAAATTTGCCGCAAAAGCAGATTGAGATCAATTCTGTGTCCTATTTCGATCAGACGCCTGACGATCGATGGCCTCACCCTCAATTCGATCAGCTGACATAATACGGAGCAAATGAGGAATGCCAACGATGCATTTCAGCTGCCACAAACCTGTGAAAACCGAATGCATTTTGCCTGCTTCCGAGTATATTGTCATCGATAACTCTAAAAAGTTATGGAAGAATCCTGGTTTGGTTTATATTCAGACAACTTTTTTATTATGGACGGGATTTCATCTTGACCCAAAGTATGGTCACCAAAGTGTAAGCCAATACGTAAACAGACATACTCAGGGCTTTTGGTGAACCTGACAGCGTATTCCACGCTCAGTTTTCTTCGGCTGCTAGGTGCATGTTTCACTCGCCTAATCTACACAAATCTACACGAGTAGAAGAATGCGCAGAAGAAAATCGGTTCTCAGCAAATTCATAAACGATTCGAATTCGTGTGGAAAACTTCTATTAGCATCACTGCGGCACATGAAAGTGGGTGGAAAAATAGTACAGGGAACGTAGCGGTCTGGTAAAGGACCGCAGCCAAGCAAACTGGCCTAGAAGAGCTGGGTCAGTAGAGGCAAGTACGTAGAAAAAGTGTACAAGAGGCGGCGAGATGGCAATAGGGGCTGTTCCAGTTTGAATATATATATATCCACAGGGTAAATTTTTTTCAGGTTGCAATATTGGGACAGAAAACTTAACTAAATTTAACCGTTCCACTAGTCACCTTCACTGCGAGCTAGATATTGTTGGGTTAACCACAGTGTAAGGATAACTAATAAGGAAACGGTGGTCTTCTTCGAAAATTTCCTCTTGGCTTCGTTGTAATCAGGGCAGTAAGGGCATGCGTAGGCTCCACAAACGTTACATATGTGGTTGGTGTATAATGACACGACATTGTACATTGAATGGTTATAGCGACCTGAAAAAGAGAGAGTTGTTCCACATCAGCACATTTGTGGTCGTGAAGGAATACAGAAGAATATCAAAAGCAAATCAGGAATGGGTTACTGATGTAACAGATGAACTGTATGATAAAGCCCTCGGTCGATAAATATATAGATAGACTGCGTACGCTATGCATGACATCAAACATAAGCCAAGAACAAGAATCAGTTTTAAGACTCCTCGCCCTGCGTACAGCAAACAAATTGGACTATTTTCATGAGATTGCTGTCCCGAGGAGGTTTTCTAGCTCTTTTGATAATACCCCATAATAAAGCAACGATCATATCGCCGCAGAGACCTGTTGCCAGAAATGCATACCGGCTGACTTTATGAGATTTCTCAGGAAACTATGTTTTAGAACGCAAGAAAAGGCAATCACAAAACTCGTAGAGAAAGGTATATCGGTTTATCCGATTTATTTATCAAGCTGTGCACATTCGGATAACATAATAAATTTTCATGTGGCCAAAAAAGAAAACGCCTTATTAAGGGTCGTCAGTCACAGTGATCCAGTTTTAAGGGTCTGACACAAATTACAAATCTCATCAAGTGGATTAGAATGTCAAAACTGCACGTACTCAACGGAGCTCATACTGGTCGGTACTACACTTGTATTGACTACATTTGAACAGTACTGATACTCCAAACCTGTGTTAGAAGAAAACCCGAGAAAAACGAGAAAACTTACCTGGTTCATAGTATTCATATGCAGAACAAACTTGTTGTTGTGTTGTATTGGCCACTGGGTAGTACCGTTCAGCCTGGAACTGCACACACGTCTGATTGGTGGTGATCTGTTGGGCGGAATATTGGCTTCGTCAGTAGGCAGATGCAAAAATATAAAAGCCCTATCCTTATGTCTACGGACGCAGAAACAAGCATCTTTTGCTTCTCATATTAGTTAGAACTTATTCTATCCTTTAACATACTCTGAGTAGGCAATTTGGCAATTGGTTGCTACTTGAATAGTCGGTTATCTACACACACCACACACGGTAAGTATAACAGCTAACTTGTATTGTGATGTCTCCCCCAGGAAATCGGACCGGTTAGCATTCGCATCTTTTGCGTGCGTAGCTGTCACGATAGAGATACTGTACTCTCAAGTAACGGCGGATATTCGAGAGTTCAGGTTCTTACCTGCCAAGAACTCATTTTCCCACTTCGCGGAGTCCAAGGCTAAATGTGGTATTCATCCACGGAGCCCATAAGTAATCCGATAAAAGAGCGGCTCCGGGCTATAAAACACTAAAGTACCGTGAAAATTCGGATCTACGTCGGTACACCGTGTGCTGCTTTGTGACAGCTTCGGAGGACTAACTTGAACAGTGCGCATATTTTAATGCTCCAAAATCATCTCGACTCACCGTATCAAAAAAGAAGTCCACAGTTTTGGTCCACGTTCGCGCAAATCGCAGATTTGGGACTTGGCCGCTCATCACGTACCGTCTAAGGTCGTCGTTGAGTACCACATAACCTGTAGGAAGTCCTATGCTGAACACAGCCATGCCACTCTGACTGAGTGGTTCAACACCCTGTTGGTAACGTGTGAGGAGAAATTTAAGCAAGTTACCAACTGAATAAGTACAGTCTACATAAACATTTCCCTGCAAAGAGTGCTTCGTGAGTTGGTGAATAAAATCATATAACTGTTATGATTTAGCCGCTGTACCAAGATAACATCGCACAGCAAGCCACCGGAAGTGCGTTCTATGCCAGTCAGGCGATACGGAATGTGAGTTTGCACGCTAGCCTAGTGTTGTAGTTAGGTCAGTGACCTGGGCGTGTTAATGCCACCAAAAGGACCCTTTTACGAATAGGGTGTATTTCTCCCGATTTCCTTTGTCAATTTTGAAAGGAAAGTAACACACACAGCGCTATTCTTCGTTTATTGAATACCAGGAAACCTAAAAGAGTCTGGTGAATGGTTTGATACCATTGATGGTAAATTTTATGGAAGCAAACAATAAAGAGAGCATTCACCAGAAAACCTGCTTCGGTCAACAGTCTCTAGTGAAGCAGTCCGGTCAGACAAACAGTCTAAGCATAATCGTCCGACCAGACCAAAGTAACATTTCTTTTCAAGTGACCAGGTTCACTATGACAGTAAGCTGAGATGCAATGATAGGGTTATTTTGGGAACAAACACTAATCTGTCATTCCTATCTGATATAGTTTTATCAGATCACTCCATCTCATTTCCGATGACATTTCAACAACTCATCGTGGTCAGTTGATCAGTAACCCATTTATTGATAGCTCAGTGAATAGAGTGCGAATTTACTGACCGGAAGGTCCGTGGTTCGAATCCGACCTCTGCATCTCAACTTCCCCTATCTAGGCTTGAGAAACCTGACAGTATTCCAGCCTTCGTGCCTCCTTCGGATGCATTGGCAGCTAGTCGCCTGGAAAGAGTGTTACAGGTGAACAATTTGAAAAAATTTTAGTGATCACCCGTTTGATTGTGAAAAGTTTATCGCCTGGTGTTTCGGTACTCGATCACCATAAAAATGAGTTGGCAGTAAGCCCACGATGTAAGCGTAGGTCTACGAACCACATGATATCCAGTTAAACCACTGACAGCACAAGAGATCAAATACAAAGTGGTAAGCACCTAAACACTGCAATGAATGTTAAAATAGAAGGGAAAGATTCTATAAAGGATGTGGAAAACAAACTCGAAGCTGGCATTAAAATAGATGAATAAATAAATTAAATAAATAGACAAGATTTCTTATAATGACTTCCTCCAGACATTGACCATCAAACCCTGCAAAACGGAACATGCAACGTATTGCTAAAACGCGTCAGTAATCTGAGTTCGCTCATCGTTACTTCCCAATTGCTTTGAAAGCAAACAAGATGAAACAGAACTTTTGTTGAGGAACGTTGTAGTAAACCGTGCACATTTATGACTCAAAGTACACAGCGTAACTACAGTCAGAGCCGCGAATCCTTCGATTTATTCCGACGTTTAGAATCAGCCGTTTCAGCATAACTGAACAAATACAGATTCATCAGGTTAGCTTGCAGCTGACGAAAGGCCAAAGAGGAATCTGAAGATTCATTTAGTGAAAATCGGACGAAACGACCCAACCGGAATAACGAGGTCGCAGGGACAATAAACGACAGTTAATTTATGTGAATGTTTACAGACGAACAGATAACTGCGGAAACATTGGCCAGAAGGCTTTGCACCCATTCGTGATCAGGTAGACCAAATTCTCTTTAGGCAGAATTCCTCACATGAGAAACAGATTTTTGCTCACTATCACAGAGTTACTGTTTCTGGACACTATCGATTTTATTATATTCACTTGTAAGCCGATTAACTAAGTCAGTTGGCCCGACAATGCAACTATGAGTAACACTGCCTGGGCTCTTTCGTATACTTCAGAAACTAGTTCCATGATGTACAGAACACGACAAGTTCAAATAACGTGAAACGGATTGTGGGTCTAACTCACAGGTTATTCGGCTGGTTGTTAATTATACGAGAACGTGCAAGTCATAAGGAGGCTGCTACCCGTTTCAGGATTGGTCTCCGCATCAGATCAATGGAATCCTAATCAGGGTAGTTAACTTAAAATGCCAGCTTGCACGAAACAGTGCGTGAAATAGCAAGAGACCATGTTGGCCATGTTAAACGCGAGCGAGATAGTTCTAGCACCAACGGTAGGAATAACCGATAGGCCATAATGACCAAATAGAAACGAAGACCAGGAGTGCAGTGTGTACGCAGGATTGACTAGTGACCCATACCACATCAATATAGACCTCTGGTTGCATTCATCAGGTCTTACACAGGTCTTCAGGCACGATTCAAGAGTGAAATAAAACTTCCTCAAATCCGCTCAGCCTAACCCAAGTTTACACTAACCGTAAACAAAATACTTCTATTTGTCCTCTAAGTGGTACACCTTTGCGGCGAATGCTAATTGGAACAAAGCGACACAAACCTTTGCGCCAGGCCCTGTGAGCACTTCCCTCTTTAGTTGTTCAATGGAATCATCAAAAGCATAAATGGTCAAACATCCAGGAAAAACATGTTACAGAAATCCCAACTCAAAAGCGTCCGTTCGGATGCGACAAACCGAGCGTTTAGAGTAAAATAACTTTGGCTTTAGGCTTTGCACCCAGAAGTGCTTGGCAGTCACATTATGCCGTCTTCTTTCAAACTTCCGCCCGACCCACTCGCAGTGTGCTGGACCACATTTTGTATCATCTTTTTGGCATGTTTCGTATGCTACAACCGAAGAAACTATAAGCTATAGACGTAGTACAGTACTCATAAGGTTGGTGAAAACTTTTCGACAGCCCTTGACCGGTTTCAGCCTTCTCGAGGCTCATCACGTAGGCGCAGTTCCCGGCTTTGAGCCAACCTTATGTTCCGCTTGAACCCAAATTGCACCAAATTAGCGAAATACACTCATTTGCATACCAAACTGGTTTTGACGAGAGACTCACTTGGACTCCAGCTGAATCTCTCATTCATGATGTTTTTATGCAACTGAGCGAACTGCATCAGGCCGCCTCATGTTTCAGTAGTTACATCCTAAACGAGAGATTCAGCTGGGTTCCAGGTGAGTCTCCCATCAAAGCCAAATCGGTATGCAAACGACTGTATTTCGCAAACCATAAGCTATTTCCGAACTGCACCGTCCGTGTCATTATTCATTTGAGTGAGAATTTATCTTAACTGAAAAATAATATTACGAGCAAACCGATTTTGTATCATATTCATCAAGCAAATCATAAGCTCTCACTTCTTCTTACAACTACCTTTGGAGTCGAGCTACACGTTGCTTCATGCGTCACGGGTGAGAGTTGTGTGATAATTTCTTATACTATGCAATGTGTGAATGTTTTAACACGCCGTGTTCACTTCTAAGTTTATCTATACCATTCTCATGCAAAGATGACCATATTCTTAAATATAAACTGTAAATCAGCGGAGTTTGGCTTTTGCACGTTGATGGCCACATAACTGGCAGGTAAGCCACACTTACTTGATGCAAAGACATAGAATAGGGTAAACAACTTTGACCTAATTTAATCAACCTACCGTTGTCCCAACCCAACGCCCACATGCCTTCATAATCATAATGGAGTTATTTCGTCCGCGAAATCCTGGGATACATTCAATGTCGAAACTTCGCATCACCTCTTCCAGATTCTGTGGACTTCGTGGCATCTTTTGCATTTGTGGGTATTCCACGTTCACTCGGACATCGAGTTGCAACAAAAGCCATCCGGTTCCCTCGACTTTCATAGTCACATCGCCCCACACATCCCACGGTGGAAACTGAAAAGGAAAGTTGAGGCGTATGACGGGGCGCCATGAAAGGTAAAGGGAAATTCCGTAATTCAGTACTCATCCGTCAGTACTACCTGGTGTCACTAAACTAAAAGCAACCATATGACAGAATTTTGCTGAAAAAACTGTTGAAGAAGATTCTCCTGAGATCTAGTCTTGTCAGCTCATTTCCGATAAATCTACTAATTCTGGAATGCAGTGTGCTCAAACGATGATTCTGTGACTAAATCTTAAAGCCCGCTTTCAACCAGATCTGAACCATTAACACCAAAATTCCTGGAAGCTCCTTCGCACTAATTCAAATGCACCTACCTCCAGTAACCCCCTGAATAATGTATGCTCCACATCGATGGACACATTCTAAGCTGTCGATGTTCTGATCGCGGGAAAGCCACAGAGAAATTAGGAGGAACTGGTCCAATTGGGACGGAATTTCTTGGAAGGGACATTGCGCCTATATGCTCAGTGAGACTTCCGTGCTACACACCCGGCGCTTTTGCGGTCAACTGACCTGGCTCAAGCTATCTGCTTTTTAGCTGTGTTATGTTTGCCACACTGTTTTCGTGTGCCTACATGTAACTGAGGACTGCCTTGCTCAATGGACGTAAGCGGTTCACGCAAATGACAGACAAATGCTTTATATAGCTTTCCAACAGCACAAACGACGGATGTCGGTGATCACAGTCACAGGATGGTGTGCTTACACATATACACAATGTTAGCATGATAAAAATCTGTTAGCAACAGCCAGGGGTTAATTGTCCCACCCATCAGAACTTAACCAATTTTCACAGTCGGTGTGGTCGGATAAGGCGTGTTGCCGGCCACAACCCAATTTCCTGATCAACTGGAAGGCGCGGACGTCGACCGTACATCAGCATGAAAGAGGACTTGCCTGTGGTTGTCTGTATCGAAGCACGCTGTGCTAGCAATACGATCGGCAGGTTCACTTCCCAATCACATCCTGTGGCCGGCAGCCATTCCTTGATCGTTCGGTTATTACAGGACGCTGTCAGTGGGGTTCACCCGATGTCCACAAGAGCTCCGTACAAGACGGACAAAATTCAGCTAAACAGTCCGGCTGGACCATGGCAGCATGAATGCCACAGATTGGTTAAGTACCATTTCCTCTATGGTTTTCAACCCCCTATGTGGAGAATCACGTGAACCCCACCTGGGAAGGAAGAAGGATCCGAGAGCGTCCAACTTGACCACAGCCGCTTTGCTTTCGTGCAGTCCTTTTCGTATCCTTCACCAGCATGGGTTCGGAATAAAAATAACCCCTTTTCTGGTAGATAGTGGTTGAGCATGCATAATACGCATTCCAAACACCTTAGCCTGATGAGCTTTATTGCCTATCGCAGTGACTCTGGAACGTTTCCAATTCCTGGTCTCCCTCTCCGTTCTCAATACTCCTTCCATCCAAAAAGGCGGCTGCAACGTTCCGTAACACAGGATTCTGCCGTTGGGGTTGAACCAACCTTCCGGGATCCAGTTCGATGACGGAGTTATTGGCACCAACCATGATCCTGAAGGCCTCAGCTTCAGCGTCCGCTCTTGACAGCCAATCAGCCAGATGGTTCTCCTTCCCTGGCACGTGCCAGATCATGAAGTCGTACTCTTGGAACCGGAGTGCTCAGCGCGTGAGCTTTTCGAGAGGATCTCTGGTGGTTCTGATCCACTCCAGAGGTTTGTGATCGGTCTCGGTATGAAACATTTGTCCCAGCAAGCATGGCTCCCAATTATCTAGGGCCCAGATGATCGCCAAACATTCTTTCTTAATGGTTGAGTACTTTTGCTCAGCGTTAGTCAAGACACGACTGGAATATTTGATGACAAAATTCCTCTGCTTTAGGACTGCGCCGATACCGCGGTCACTAGCGTCCGTTGCAACAGTTAACATCTTTCCGACCCTGGGCAGTTTTAGGGTCAGTTCCCCCGGTGCTCTGACTTACTAGATAGTTGTCGGTATCCGGAACGCAAGTCAAGCACCGTGAAATATCGTGAATGAGGGAGGGAATCGAAAATCTACGCAACCGAAGGAACATCTACAACCGGATTTAGGGTCAGTTCATTCAAACGCCGAAAATCCACGCAAAACCGGTATTTCCGGTTCGTCTTCTTTACAAGCAAAACCGGGTAGTTGTACGCACTGTTGGCTTCCTCGATTATGCCATATTTCAACATCTCTTGAGCCTGTTTATGGACCTCCTCCCGTAGATGGAGCAGCAGCAGGCGGGGCCGTAAGGTCGAAAGCATTGCATCTGTCCAGCAACTGAATCAAGACGGCCACTTTTGGACCACACTCTTATATGCAAAACTGGCACAAGTGCGTAACTTTGATATTATTCGCATTAACAAAGTACTTCTCATGACCGAATTGTCCGTGATTTCTTTGTATCCAAATAGGTCAGGTCCAGCAACTGAATCAAGACGGCCACTTTTGGACCACACTCTTATATGCAAAACTGGCACAAGTGCGTAACTTTGATATTATTCGCATTAACAAAGTACTTCTCATGACCGAATTGTCCGTGATTTCTTTGTATCCAAATAGGTCAGGCTTTGTATCTCTTTTCGGAGGCCTTTTGCTTGGTTTATCTTCATTCTGTCTACTTGGTGACTTTTTAGGAAAATGCGTTAGAAAATATTCCATTCAATATCCAATTCAATGTAGTATTTCAACAAAAATGTGCATTCGAACTACCTAATGGTTCAAACTGGTCTATTTAGTCTCACAACAGTGCTATCTTCAGGTGACTGCATATTAGTTGATCAGAAATCCAGGGGATATATGATATGATACTTTACTTCTTTCTTTTTTTACGTATGACGTGTAAATAAAACGTGACTAAGGTTTGGTTGAAGTCACCCTGATCTAGTGCGCCTGGGATATGAATAGATCCATGCATTCAACGAAAGTGGCTTCTACAACGTAAGCAAAGTAGTAACAACTTCAGCTTAGGAAGCCTTTGTAAAAACATGATGCATTTGGCATTATGAATACGAGGAAAGTTTGTTAAACCCTGACCTTTCCTTAACATGGTGCGATGGAAACATGTGACAGTATCAGTGCAGACAGTTAAAGTGACCAGCTGGACGAAGTTGAGTTAGTATCTCGAACATTTTGTGGGGAGTTCAGATTACCAGGTGAGGCTAGTCCCTATGAGGTTTAAGCATCGGTGGTACGTTAATTCGGCAGAACAACAGAGGTCCAGATTATATCATCATCTATTAGTGAACCGGGTATTTGTGCCTCAAGTACAGCAGAGCTGAATCTGTGAAAAGTTTGGGTTACGAAATACTGCAGGTTATTAAAAAAAAACTATGTTGGTACACACAGAAGCACGGAGTTTTCGATAGTTCTAGGATTAGGTTGGCTGATAATCGACTGAGGCGGGTTTAAAGCGTCGAATACATGATTCGCCTTGTGTACGGAGAGATGCTTTCCCTTGAAAAACTTCTGGAACCATCATGATCAAATAGCGAATTTTTACGGTTAGGTTCACTAAGACGGACCCACGTGTTTTACTAAAACCAGAACCGTTACAAATTTCCAAGAAGCCATAAACGGACTGGTAGCTGACGACTTTATTGCGACCTAGACATGGGCAACCTTCATACTATCTAGTGGGTAATAACGTCAAACACGTATGGTTGATACAGCGGGGGAGTACGTTCTCCTCCATGAACCCAGATGATATGAATAGCAAATGCGACACAACAGTTTCTCACGAGAATGCATGCATTTTCAGTAACCGAGATATTTGTTTTTGTAGGAAAGCTGACACACTTATCCGGTGAAAATTTGGTCATCTGCGGACATTTTCAGTGGTTTGTTAAACGTTCGCAATTCAGCCAGAGTGCACACTCCAGATAGTAAATTGTCTTGCACATAGGTAACTAAGGTGTATGATGGCCCAGTTTTTGTATGTAGGTTTACCAAATAAGTCTAGCTATGCTGATGGACCGTCACGCACAACGGCAAGTAACTCCACATACTGGTCCCGCTGACCGCGTAAGCTGGAGGGAATAGAATCAAATGGACAATAAAGGAACAATTTTAGAGCCAACAACATGCCCAAAAGATTACCAACCAGGCAACCAGGCGGCGGAATTATATGACAGGTTTGAACAACGGTGAGTCATTTTAAGCCATTGCGATGAGAAGGATGAATTGTATACAGAGAAGTGATTTACGTTGAAAGTAATTTCCGTATCATGTTCTTCCCGTATCAGAAAACGATATATTCAAGAAGGCTGTCTGTCTCTCCTATTCTGTGCACAGATTGGTGTTGATGCTTTACAGGACAGCTTGCTACAGCCAAGGTCTCTGTCGACAAGTGAGCTTGAAAAGCTTGCGGTGTTGGTCGTTCGAAGCAGGACTGGATCGAGACATGAGCCAACATCGCCGCCGATCGTCGCGCGTGGAGAGCTGTGCCCCACGACATGTATTGACCCAGCTTATCCGAACTAGCCAGCTTAATGTTCGCCAAAGAGGTTATTGCCGATTCAGTAAACGATAAATGAAATGAACTAGACCCTACTTTCTACACCAGGTGAACTTAATTCGTAATGCGCTGGTTGTAGACGTTACTAAGTTAAATTACCGGTCAAGAAAAAGTGATTCAACTTGGAAGAAATCACAGGGCTCGTGTGATGGTAATGGTAGTGATATCTGCCATTTTGTGCGAATGACGGCAAGTAAGTTAGTCTACATGGAAGATAAAAGATGTTTTCGTTGTGATTTCTTGGAGATTAAATCTTGCGATTCAAAATTTGCCATCCCTTCATGCATGCGGAATTGCTTCGTTAAAGGTGGTTGCCATTCAGCTCCTTGAAATACCATCTTTTTGGGCAGGCCGTTTATTTCTCGAAGTCAACTTCCACTTCGCATAAGCGGGCTAAAACTATCCGTGGTGTGATTTCATCCAACCTGTCAGTAGTTAAGTCAGAGAAGCCCAAACAAGAGGAAGTAAACACCCAGTTCCTAAATAATATGATCCAATTCAGAGGATATTCGGACAACAGCATACAATACAATTTATTTGCAAGTACCGGAGGGGGGTTTTACCGAAGCGAAAGAGTCGCTGAAGGACATTGATTCCAAAATAATCAGTAGTAGGTCAGATTACAACGGCCAAAATACAAGTATAGGAGAACTACGTCGCCCTTACCAAGCGGTAAACAAAGTGTGGGCTTACACCTTGTGCACTTGAAGGATGAAATCATCACGAAAGCCATGGAAGGCTATGAATAGCCAAAGGCGTTCTTTCAGCGAAAGGAAGGATAACAGCGGATTATTGAGGTTAGGCTACCTAAACAAGTGAATTAACTTTCAGATATGGCAAACGAAACCAATTCGTGCGTCCATCAGCGTCAATGGCGGTGGCCGTGTCACGTGACACACATCAGTTCACTGTCTACTTCTAAGTGCACGCTTGAGGGCACGAAAACTCAGGGGTGGGCAAAGTGCGAAGTACCAAATACATGGATATTTTCGGTTTCTTAATCCCCCAGAAAAGGAGCTAGGTAATTATTGGGTTTGAGAGAACGGGATATGATTAAGAACTGGTAGCAGTAGTGTGCATCGATCAGTTTTGTACTGATTTTCTCAATGGCCGTTGCAAATGTAGTGGCATGGAAATCCTCGGATTTTGACACTGTAATGAGAAAACTTTGGTCATTAGCATTAACACCGGCATGGCTGTCTAACAGTCAAAGGTCGATGTTCAACACGGGTACTGCAACACGCAGGGGGGGGGCATGATGCTGCTGTGCACCAAAGCAACCATGTACGGATGTTTTATGAAAGAACAATAGCTCACCGTTGTGCGTGTTACCGTTGAGTAGTTACTCCTGTCCACATATATACGGTTGGTCCAATCGCTGATAGATGAGATTTTCTCATCCACCGCCATACGATACAGGGCCCGATTGGTGTCTGACAACGCAAATTCTCGAAGAGCATGGAGAGCTACTAGGGAGTCCTGTAGGTTAGAGGCAGGCAGGGAATTTTTAAAAAAAAGTTACTTGGCAGATTGTAACCTGAATATTTGCTATTCTTTGTTGTGAATATAGGCTAAATTTCTAGACCACAAGTAGATTGTACTTTAACTTTCACCATATACTAGGGATATCGACGTCACTGTTACCATCTATGTGGTTTCTGCTACTGACGACAACGACAATGATAATGAGGAAGAGGATGAATGTCTGATGCATTTGCGGATGTTCGAATTAAAGGCCCATCAAATTTTCACCGCTCCTGTATGTGGGCGTCAGAGCTATCCTTATTGCTTTAAGTGACGACCTGGTGGCCTACACACTGGTCGAATTTAGGGCGAATTGGCAACTCATCTGGAGAACGACTGCTTCAAATTATACCACGCTCAAACCCGTAGATGGCTGTCTGCGGTTTTATACAATCCCTACATACCAAGTATGTGAAAAATATCTACTTTTATTGGCGGAAACGTGGGGCTTGGATACGCAGGAACCAGTCCGGCCAAACGAAATGCCTCCACAATTTGTTTTGCCGTGCAGTAAAACCCAAAGTACTCGTTGCGCAAGGACAGGAGGACGACTGTTCAAACGAGTGATGTGAGCGTGATTCCTACAAGTTCCGCAATAATCTACAACTAGTTTAAAAATTATCCAAAAGGTTTTACTGCCTGTAGCGCTACCAGACTGGGAAGTTATGGCAGACTGGTTAGTCGATCGACAAAACCAGGACACTTTCTCGGCCGCCGTTCGATGCGTCGGGCCAACCAACCACGCTGCTCAAGCGTGAACATGTTCGCCTGTGTAGATATGAAAATCCAGATGGTGCAGTAGTGGTAGCCCGCTCGCCTCGCATGTCGGCTTTGCGGAGTTCAAACTCCGGCATGTCTAAAAATATGCGCTGCTGAAGAGCTCTAATAACAGCAAAATCCGAGTCCAGTGCTTTCCCAGCCTCTGTTGCGGACTCACCAGAATGCGCCGGGACAGGAGGACAACTGTTCAAACGACATTGACGTGGGCATGAAGTCTGTGAATCTTGCGAACTCTTACAACTATTCGCTATCTATCTTGTTGTATGATTAGAGGCGTACTAGAAATATCTATAATAGATAAATTAAAAAAGGAGAGAACTGCCATGTGAAAGGCTTGTTCTGCAGGTTACCATGGTATCGGCAGCGAAACGAAAGCCAGCTTCAAATAGCCAACATGACCTCGGTAAAATTCAGCAGAATGAAGTATGGTGTGCTCAATATGATAGCAGGCGCCGCCGCTAGAACGCAATACGCCTAGTCAAATACTGGCATCTAGCAAGGCCGATAAAGGAGGTTGAGGCCTAGTCTTCGGTTTTGGTCTTGTGTCGGTGCTTCTGGTTGGTTCAACTGACTCCGTACTCTCAGCGGTGTTTGCCCGCACCATTCTCAGCCGAATTTACCATGCCGTTCTACCTAGCTAGGTAACGATCTATCCAGAAAAACAATTTCGTGGGCCGTAGTAACTGAAATTAGAATCGTGAAATTGTAACGCGATTAGCTTTGTGAAGATAGACAGATCTGGTACCACCATACGTCCTCCGGATCGCGCCCTGACTACGTTGTGTCGATCGGCTGATATCGCATCCATCGAACGACTATTCATCGTGCTGACAAACTCCAATTTGGACTCCCGGATAATGCTTAGGATAACAACTAGATTCGGATACTCCTACGGTTACTAAGTTCCACCAGAAGTTTGTCCTTAGTACAACTATGTCGGACTCGAAGCCACACTTATGTGGAGACAGCTAAATCTGGTGAAGTAGATCAGATGGCTGCTGATCTGCTGACCTCCAGCCACTCATTCAGGCAATCTGGATAGAAACCGAAAACAAGAACGCCACCGACATCGACTGGCAGTCATATCTTGCAGAGTCTCCAACTAGCCGCAGTAGGGATTTCGCGGTCCCCATCCTAGAAGGCGAGTAGGACTGACGGCACCCAAACTTTTCATAATGTCCTTCATACCCTTCTGTTAGCTCAAGAGTGACAACCTCTCTGCTTCCGTCACTCTAAATTGGGCACGGAAAACAGCACTCTCTCTCTGGCAACCGATGATTGGGTATGTGCAATACATGGCCTAACCAACATAGCTTCCGGTGTTGGACACATGCTTCAATGTGAGTCCCCGTTGCACAACCGAAAACTCGCTTTCTAATTGCCTCGTTATGGATACGCCGACACCAACCCACACGAGCTATGGTTCTGAGACAACGAGTGTCGAACACCTGAAGAC